>CM033711.1:64244414-65547919 GCA_019671005.1 Hibiscus mutabilis
TGTTCATTCTTCCAAGTGTTTTATGCAAAGGCTGAAGTTAGAAACAGTCTAATATTGTAGTAGTCACTAAGATTTTGCTGAAGTGGCTGCTTTTGCTTTTTGTGTCTTTGCTGCCTTGACTTTAAGGTCAAGATATCTGTCCTTGCAAACAAATGATGAATCAAATAGAGTTGTGGTTTAATACATGCAGTCAAACTTGAAAAATACCTAGAGATGGCACCGTTGTATTGTCAACTTGCCAATTGGCATCTTTTATTTCATCTTCAATCATGTGGGATGTAAATATGCAGACAGTTTGCAGCCTATCTCTCCGTATTTGTTTTGTATATCTAGAGTATTCTGTCTAGCTAAGTTCTAATTCTTGTAAGGAATGCCGTTGTTCTCACTTGAAATTTTGCCTAGGATGGTGTTATTCTTGGGGCAGACACGAGAGCAACTGAAGGACCTATCGTTTGTGATAAGAATTGTGAGAAAATTCATTACATGGCACCAAATATATACTGTTGTGGAGCTGGAACTGCTGCTGACACAGAGGCAGTGACCGGTACTTTCTGAAATTGGTGTTTAATATGGTTCTATGAACATCAGTAGTTTCTTCAAATATCATTTTTGAAAACAGCTCGGTTGTAAAATGTTATATTTACAGTCTCATGTTACTGTAGCTAACCCATTGTCATGGTCTTATACATATCCCTAGACATGGTCAGCTCACAGCTCCAGTTACATCGCTATCATACTGATAGAGAGTCCAGGGTTGTTACAGCACTGACCCTTCTTAAGAGACACCTTTTCAAGTGAAGTTTTTACTGTTTTTGATATTCCTCAACCAACAACATATCTGAACATAGTCTATAGGCAGCATGTGATTCTAACTGTTTTGCAATTTGTCCAGCTACCAAGGTTATGTTTCAGCTGCTTTAGTACTTGGTGGTGTTGATGTCACTGGACCTCATTTACATACTGTAAGTTTCTTTTCAACTATTTGGCTCTTCAAAATGACATTAGCTTTTTTCCCTTTCTATTAGTTTGGTTTCATATCACTACAATGGTTAAATTTTGCAGATATATCCCCATGGATCAACTGACACATTGCCATTTGCTACAATGGGTTCTGGTTCTCTGGCTGCAATGGCAGTATTTGAATCAAAATACAAAGAAGGCCTGACTGTAAGTTCACCTGTTCCATTCTTGTTGTATCTTGATGATCGAAAAGATAGAACATTTTCACTTGTTTTCCAACTATAACTTTGTTTTGGGGTGAAATCTTTTGTAAGAGAAATTGTTCACGCATTCATGGTATAAAGTAAAACAATTCAGTGTAACAGTGTTATATTTTTGATCTGTTGATTCCGGGTCACTAATTCTCCTCTTTGCAGAGAGACGAAGGAATAAAACTTGTAACTGAGGCTATATGCTTCGGTATCTTCAATGACCTAGGAAGTGGAAGCAATGTTGATATTTGTGTAATAACCAAGGTTTGTCATCAAGCACCAGCCACTTTTTGTTAGGAAAGCACATCCTATGTTCATTTTGGTGTGAGTTTCTAATTTTATCGAATTACACCTCAGGGCGGCAAAGAATACTTGAGGAACCATCTTCAACCTAATCCTCGTACTTACACTAGTTCCAAGGGCTATTCTTTTCCCAAGAAGACAGGTCAATAACAATAAGCTTTAGAATGTCAAATTGTCAAACCTTTCTCACTAAAATATAATTTCCGTGGTTACTGTGCTAGATTGTTTGATTTTCTTTTATTGTTTCCTTAATTTCTATGGTTGCAGAGGTCCTCTTGACAAAAATTATGCCTTTGAAGGAGAAAGTCGAGATCATCGAGGGAGGAGATGCCATGGAAGAGTGACAAACTTTTTTACCGATATTGGATCAGCTTCCTTTTTAGCCTTAACTGTCAAGGTAGTATTCCGGAATTGTTATGTTTTACCTAGGATTTTGTTGATTAATGGATCTTTTGAGGGGTTTAAACATTTTAGTTATGATATACGTACGATTCAAATGGATTTATCAGTTGTGAATTTCAAACCACCCCAAGTTCTTTCGTTATCTGTTTCATTAGTTTTTGTATTCCGTGTTCATTGCTTTATTGATGACCATGTTAGACACCTACTTGGATTGGAGGCACTTATGTTCATATGCAATTGGATTTGGTTTGGTTATTATCCAGTTGAGCTATAGTAGCTCGTATTATAGAGCAAACTGAATTGAGTCTCTTGATTCATGATTCGATTGGTTTGTGAGCTAATTGACCTGCTTTTTGGTTCGGATTGAAGAATTCTCAACTCAACAAACTCAAATAGTGTTTCAACATTAATAATTGGGTTCTGAGTCTGAAGTGAATGTAAGAATCTAGCTCAAATTTTATGAGGTAAATGATTCTTAGTTATGGCAGTTTGTTTCTTTTTTTTAATGAAATTCGAACTTAGGTGAAGCTCAAGTCCAGCTTTGAATCTCGAATTTGAAGCCGAGTTCAAAGTCCATCTCGGTGCATCCCAAACTATCGTAAAATCCAGTTACATTGCTGTCGCTCGATACCATGAAAGAATAGAAGCATCATGCACGTGCATGTATGCTTCCTTGAATCTACGGTACAAACAGCACGGCTGAAATCTTAGAAAATACAGAATTTAGAATGTTATCCACATAACCGAAATGTTATAAAAAATGTTATACTTTTTTATAATATTTTAGGTTAGTAGTAAGCTTTGAAACTCATAAGCAGGTTTCGAAACTTGTCGTGAAAAAATATTTTGGTAACATTTCAAGTTGCAAACTTGGCAAATTTCGAAACTCATATACAAGTTTCGAAATTTATCGTGAAAAATTATTTAAGTAACATTTCAGTGGTGTGAGTAATAGTTAAGTTTTGTGTTTTTTAATATTTCGGTTGTAGTCTCACCCCAATACTTCTGCTAGTAGGCACGAAGCAGTATCTAGTAACCATAACATCTACAAAAATTGAAAACAAAAAAAATAATAATCACATTCAGGGTTTATCAATTTTCGATCAAAATTTCAAAGACCTTTTTTTATTTCATTTTCTCGATAGTTACTAGTGTACATTATCATTGCCAAATAATAATTGGCTTAATAGTCAGAAAAGTGCCTAATTTATACCTTTTTTTCTAGTTTGGTGTCTAACGTTTTTTTTTGTCCACTTTGGTGCCCGACGTTTTATTCCGTAACTTAGATTGAGTTTTTTCGTCAACGACCGTTAAATTTTTCTGTTATTCATAAAAAACATGACATGTGGCCTATTCTGGTAATTTCTTTAATTTTTGTAAAAATTAGAAAATCTGTAATTTTATAAAAAAAAATCTCAAAATCTTTAATTTCTCTAAACCTCAAATCCAAACTCTAGATCCCTAAATTCCCCCTTACACCACCGATTCAACCACCACCAGCCACCCTTCCCTTCGTTGGCCCCTCACTACCGAAACCCCCATCATCCTGTTGTCGAAAACTGGTGAATGAACCGGCGATTGTTTCGTCGACGAATATCCAAAAATGAAGAAAAAGAGACCAATTGGGCTTCTAATCGACGGCTAGAGGGTGGGGGATGTTGAACGGTGAGATATCCGACGCTTGGGGGGGAACAGTGAACCCCGGCATGTGTGAGATGCCGGACGGCGAGGGAGATGTGATTTGAGGGTTTGATTGAAAGAAATTAAAATTTTGGGGTTTTTTAAGAAGTTTATATTTTTAAAGAAATTCAGAAATTAAATAAATAGATAAAATAGGCCATGTAGCATGTTTTTATTGGATAACGGAAAATTTTTAACGACCGTTGACGAAAAAACTCAAACTGAGTTACGGAATGAAATGTTAAGCACCAAAGTGGACAAAAAAAAACGTTAGGCACCAAACTAGAAAAAAAGGTATAGGTTGGGCACCTTTTTGACTATTAAGTCAATAATAATTACAATAGAATAGAAAAATGTACTACGCATGAACTAATTATAATTAGACATAGACTTATTAGCTAAAATATTAATGCAATGCAAGACTCAACATAAAGTAAACTAGTAAAGAGCAATAATAATTTGAAAAGACTAAAGTGCATAAATGAATATGAGTAAGTTTAATAGTTTATATACTCTTAGTAGTAGTTTAGTGGTCAAGGTTTCATTTCAGTTGGCAGTCTTTACGATTTGCAACGGATTTTCTCTCAATCATGAGTAATTAGAGGGTTGAGTTTAAGACTATAGACCCCGTGCTATGATTATCACCACGAGTCTCAATTGTTTGTTAAGATTTTTGTTCCCTTAGGGTAATAATTTCGCTTAATTATTGTATTCATTCAAACTAATTCATTCAATTTGTGTATGCTTGTTTATTAATCTCTTGTGTATATTTTGCCATCGACTATGAAATTACATGCAAAGCCAATGGTTAAAAGAAAAATATCAATTCATTAACTGATTATACGTTGCATTATAAGATTGTTTGTAATGTCGAAGAAACTTATATTAGTCGGTAATCTAAATAAGTTTATAGTCTATGAAATTATTTTAAGCAAATAATTAATGTTAGGATGCTATGTCATGTAAAGTCTGAAGAGAAGATAGATTGCCTTAGCTATTAGAGCAAGTTAAATCTCGAGTATTGGTTGGCATTAGAGTATGGGTAATCTATGAAATTCTTTCGAGCAAATAATTAATGTTAGGATTGCTATTTCATCTAAAGCCTGAAGAGAAGGTAGTTTAGAAGATAGTTTGTCTTAGCTATTAGAGCAAGTTGAATCTTGAGTAGGAGCAGGCATTTGATCGAGTCGAGTCAAAAAATTTCGAGTTATTCGGTTTAACAAGTCTTTTAAGACTCAAATTTATTTTAAAAAATTTCGATTAGAGTCGATTTTATAAATTTTGTATCGAGTCGAGTTGTCAAGTTTCTGTACAAATTTAATGTAATTATTTATAATGTTATAGTACAAATTGAATCTAATTTAAACAACTTTCTCTAATCATATAAGGTGTTATATATATATATATGTATATATATTTATGGCTTCGTATTCTTTTTCACATGTGAGTAAAATTGATAATGATATTTAATAAAAAAATATCATCTAAAATTTTAAAATATATTTATAATGTTGTTTTTAAAGAATGGAATTTTGAGGATACAATATTGATGAGAGTATAAAGAAGTCAAAGAATTGATGAGAAAACAAAATTTACAAAAAATATGCATTTAAAGGACCAAATTGAATAAAATGAAAAGTTAAGAGACTAAATTGAAAAAAGAGTTTTTTAAAAAAAGTATTAATTGAAGTTACATGGTTTAAATTTGGTCAAAATAGACTTAAAAACAGAGGCAAAATTGAAGAAATGAAAAAAAAATCATACAAAATTAAGGGGCTAAATTGATTAAAAATAGAAAATTTATGTTAAAAAATATGAATTGAAGCTAAATAGATCTTTTATAATAGTTTAGGAGCATGTGGTTTAAATTTAGTAAAAATGAACTTAAAACGGGGAATTGAAGAAATGAGAAAATAAAAAATGAGGGGTTAAATTGCAAAATAGAAAATTTATTTTCAAAAATATGAATTGAAGCTAAATAATTATTTTACGGTGGTTTGTAACATGTGGTTTAAATTTGGTCAAAAATAGATTTAAAAGGAAGAAGGAATTGAAGAAAAAAGAAACCAGGACTAAATCGAAAAACTATAAAATTCAATTTTTAGATTTTCAAGTTGGGCACACTCGAACTCAAAATTTTTACGAGTTACTCAAGTTGACTCGAATAGCTCAAATAACTCAGCTCGAAAAACTCGAATTAAAAAAAACTCATTTTTTTAGTCGAATTTTGCCTATCTCTAATTTCGAGTAGAGAAAAATATAATTTTTTAAAAGATATATAGTACGATTATTAGAGTAAAAATTATACAAAATAAAAAATTAACATATAGTTCGTTAAAAAAAATCTTAAAATCTAAATAAAGAAAAAAGAGGGCAAGGTTTGAATGTGGGTACAAGATGAATAGATTGTGCAGTTAGCAAAATCTAACATGCCAACATGCTATTAAAGAAACACGGGAATACAGCTAGCAATAGCATACCCACTAGCGAAACAACCACGGCATTCCAAGTTCATCAGTAAGCATTCATCAAAACCAATGTCAGGGAACACAATTAACCAACATTTGCATGTAGAGGCCAGCAGCTTGACTTCACCATAGCCAACGTCCCAAATAAACAAGATTTATCTCCTACCAGGAGCCAATACAGTAGAAGAGCGACCAGTGCCCCTTTTAGCTAGATTGTCCGCTAGTACGTGGTCTCTTGAGATAGAGTTAATACACCAGTCGAGACCTGTACAAATGTTAACACACGAAACTACACTTTGTTTTATAAATTCTAAATATTTTCTAAAATAGTCCCCAATTCCTAAAATCCCCAAACCCAAAATCTTTACTACTGTTGACACCATCGAGTTATCATTTTAGTCGTTGGACCCAGTCGATCGGTGTGCCATCGAATATTGATCGACGAATGTGAAATCATCGGTCGGTTGACACATCGTTCGTCGATTTTCGATAACAACACATTGAAAAAAATGGTCGGTTGAGTCTGATGATCGAAGACGTGGGCTTGACGGCGTCAACAATAGTGAGGATTTGAGGTTTGGAATTTTTTAGGTATTCAGAGACTGATTTGAAGACTTTTAAGAATTTTAGGATTTTTAAAAATTAAAATTTTAAAGTTTCTTTCAAAGAATTAGAATTCTTGCCACATGTAAGTATTTGATTAGATAATATATTTCTTTAAACGGCCTTTAACTATCATGCACTTAAAATTATAACGGTATGGGCATTAGGCAAATATTTTTACCAAAACAGACAACTAATGTTAGCAAAAAGTATCAATATTTATTAGCATGACATTTTTAAATCAAAAACACATTTTAAATTACTAATTAGAAGAATGACCTTCTGTCAGTATTATTTGAAAAAATACCCTTAAATCGTTCACTGAGGCAAACTCGCTTTCTACAGTACGTGAGTTTGGAACTCGCTTTTTACAAAGCGCGAGTTTCATGTTGAGTAAATTGGTAAAAAGTTAAAAGATAATTTACTGTGTTTTTTAACATAGAACTCGCTTTATGTAAAACGCGAGTTTACCTTACATGAAGTAAAAGGGAATTATTTTTCTAAATAATGCTGGCAAGGGTCATTATTCTAATTAAATATTTAAAAGAGGTTTTTGATTTAAAAATATCTATTTGTATATTAAACTTAAAAGTTATTTTATTAATTATTTTATTTTTAATTTAAAAAGATGTTTTTTAATATTTTGATACAATCTCATAGTAGCATCTATTATGTTTTTAGTCAATGAATAAACTCATACACATTTTATAAATAAAGTTACACAAACTCAAATCTTCTAAAAACGTATTATTTATTTTTTACTCGAAAACCACTTTTAATTTAATTTAAAAGATGTATCAAATAAGCGAATATATTTTTAAAAATCAATTTCTTAATTCCGCCGCAAAAAGTTCATTATAGAAAGGCAAAAGGACTCAAATATTATTTTTAAAATTTTTTCCCAACAATATGGTCCTTAGCAGTTTAATTCTAAAAATATAGTGAGTTATTATTCACATTCAAAATTCGGATTGAGCTCTACCCGACTTCACTGTGCCTCCACTTTTTTAGGTGTTTTTTTTAAGTTAAAATATTAAAGACGGTAGGAGAGGAGTCCGACTTTAGTGTAAAACACCGTTCAAAGTCGGATGAAGAACAATCTGACTTTATTTCTTTATTATTATTTTTAAATTATTGTTCAAAAATGGATGGAGCTCCATCCGACTTCTGATGGTGAACAGTAATTCACCATATTTTTGAAATTAAATTACTGATGACCATATTGTTAAAAAAAAGTTCAACAACAATATTTGAATCCTTCTACCTTATAGAAACTAGTGAAATTTATTTAACTATGACTATTTTTAAAAAAAAAATACATTTGATTACTGGTGGAAATCGGGTGGGAAGGGAATAAAGACAGTTTTGCATTCTTCACTTCGTCCCTAACACTTGCGATTACAACTTTAGAAAATTCTTACTAAATACTTTGAGGATTTTTTTCGTCTCTATACCTTCCGGCGCAGATCCCACGATTTCAAGAAATCTCCATCCAAAAAATAAACAAGATTACTATTTTACAGACCAAAACAAATAGCCATTTCAATTCAAAATATAAAGTTTGAATATTTCAATTGGAAGCAGTTACGAAACGATGAAGATTGAAAGAGTGTTGTGTTAGAGAATATTTAGAAGATGGTTTTATTTTGGCTTATATCTAAAAACTAGTAAAAACACTTAAAAGTGCTTTAAGATAAAAAAAAACATCTTGTAAAACTTGAGTATGACTAGGTTCGAGAGAAAGTTTTGATGATAATATAGTTAGAGTTTTTTTATTAAGATATATATTAGGAATATATAGATAAAAATATATATATTCAAAAATCTTGTAAAATATTGTCATCCTTCGGATATTTTTTTGAATCTCACGGTTATTTATACGATTACGGTATAGTTATCCCCGCAGTTTGAATAAAATAATTTATGTCTCCATCCCTATTTGAGTTTCGATGATAAAATTTTCTCATCCTCATAAGTAAAGATTTTGATTATTCTCATCCCATCGGTTCGTATCCCACAATTTTTGAATATTTCCGATCTAACTCTCACCCCCCACATTTGATACATTTTTAATTTCTTTTAATTTATTTTTTCAATGAATCAACTCGACTGCGGATAATTCAATTAAATCCCGCGAAAAAATCAGCTCAGCGATATCCGGGGAGTGCTTCTCGTAAGCGCTCACTCCCATTTTGACACTACCAGGGAAATTGCTTTTAGGGTTTTAGATTTGGGGATTTTCTGGTCCCAAAATGAAGCAAAAGAATGAGCAAATCCATACTACAAAGCTGTTAACTTATCTTTTAATCGGGTTAATCGGAGTTCTGGGGCTGCTTTGTTTGTACTACGGATCTTCATTTGCTCCTGGGTCGAGAAGATACGAAGACAGTGGTTCTCGGCTGGATGGATCCGACCCAGTTTTTGGTGGGTTTTCAAGGAACCCGGATTTGATTGATTTGCTTGACGAGCAAGGGTACTACCTTGAAGTTCCTAAAAGCATCCCTGTAAGTATTTCATTTTTTTTAGCTGAAGTTTTTTTTTTCTTTTCCCCTCAAAATATTTGCTGTTAGCTCTATATCTATTTAAATATTGTTCTTTTCGTTTGTCTTTAGTGTGGGTTTTTTTTTTTGATTTTGAGTCTTACTGGATTTTGTTTACCAGTTTAGCTAAATGATGGTGTTTTATGAGTTTACAGATGTGTGACCTGAAATATTCAGAGTTGATACCCTGCTTTGATAGAGGCCTTATATACCAGTTGAAATTAAAACCTAATTTGACAGTAATGGAACACTATGAGCGGCATTGTCCGCCACCAGAGCGTCGTTACAATTGCTTAATTCCGCCACCAAAAGGTTACAAGGTTGGCGATGTTTCTTTTGCTTAAGCTAGCAGTTAAGATTTTTGTAGTTTCGGTTAGTTTTGATGCCAACGAAATTGCTTTTAGAATTTCAGATCCCTATAAGATGGCCTGCGAGTAGAGATGAAGTGTGGAAAGCCAATATACCCCATACACATCTTGCGGAGGAGAAATCAGATCAGCATTGGATGGTTGTTGATGGGGAAAAGATAAAGTTTCCTGGTGGTGGAACCCATTTTCATTACGGTGCCGATAAGTATATTGTTGGTCTTGCACAGGTAAATAAATCTTACTGGATTCATGCTCGTTTGGTTATATGCAAGAGCCCAGAATGGAAATAAGGTTTTGCATTCGATTCTTGGGAACAAAACTATTGCTCTTTGGTTGAGCCAAATAATTGTAACTTTTCTTTTTCTTAAAAGCTTATGTTTGTTGAGTCATATTTTTATAGATGCTAAAATTTCCCGGTGATAAACTGCACAATGGTGGACATATTCGAAATGTTCTGGATGTGGGATGTGGAGTTGCAAGTTTCGGAGCCTATCTCCTACACCATGATATTATAGCTATGTCCCTTGCACCTAACGACGTACATGAGAATCAAATACAGTTTGCATTAGAAAGGGGTATCCCTTCGACACTTGGTGTGTTGGGAACAAAAAGGCTTCCTTATCCAAGCAGATCCTTTGAGTTAGCTCATTGTTCACGATGCCGAATTGACTGGCTTCAGAGAGATGGAATTCTCCTATTGGAACTTGATAGATTACTGAGACCAGGAGGGTACTTTGCATATTCTTCTCCCGAAGCCTATGAACAAGATACAGAAAATAGAAAGATCTGGAATGCCATGTACAGCCTTTTGAAAAGAATGTGCTGGAGAGTTGTTTCTAAGAGAGGCCAAACTGTTATATGGTCAAAGCCTCTGAGCAATAGTTGTTACTTGAAGAGAGATCCCCGGACTCTGCCTCCTTTGTGCAGTTCCAGCGGTGACCCAGATGCAAGTTGGAATGTGTCTATGAAGGCATGCATCACTCCATACTCTGCAAGTAAGTAGATATACCATGACTAAATTGATGGGATTGAAAGTTGAGATTGCTTTGTTGTTGTACAATCCATTCATTATTTGATGGACATTTCATATTTGTTTTCCCGTATTAATTTTACATGTAATTTTTCTTGAGAAATTTTCCCAAACAACTTGAAGATACTGATGTTCTGTTCTTAAAATCTGGAAATTGGATCTGGGTACTTAAGTGTAATCACAGTTCATGCTTGATACTACAGGGATGCACAAAGAAAGATGGAGCGGACTACTTCCTTGGCCAAAGCGGCTTACTGCAGCACCACCTCGCCTTGAAGAAATTGGTGTTAGTTCAGAGGAATTCCATGTAGACACTGTAAGTTTCTGAGATCACGGGAGAGTTTCAAGTGGTTTTGTTTGGCTATGCTGTCTTCATCTTGATTTGTTTATTACTTTCCTATATGTAGCCTTGGGTATTGATGACTGATACATTCTTATGATGCAGAAAATATGGCATTTTAGAGTGATTGAGTACTGGAAGCAGATGAAATCTGTTATAATGAAGAATTCCATCAGAAATGTCATGGATATGAACTCAAATCTTGGGGGTTTCGCTGCTTCCCTCAAAGATAAAGATGTCTGGGTAATGAATGTTGCTTCTGTCAAAATGTCTGCAAGATTGAAAATTATTTATGACCGAGGCTTGATTGGAACTGTTCATGATTGGTATGCATTTACTTTTTTGTGCATATACATCCTTGACTCCATCTTTTTTGTCATATCATTCAGATAATCAGATATGTTGATTCGTCTTTTCTGGCTTAATTGCTTTCCCCTTTGGTTTTGTAGGTGCGAAGCTTTTTCTACATACCCGCGGACATATGATCTTCTTCACGCCTGGGCTGTGTTTTCGGAGATTGAGGAGCGTGGTTGTAGTCCAGAGGATCTCCTGATCGAAATGGATAGGATACTTAGGCCTGACGGGTTTGTAATTATAAGAGACAAACACTCGATAATAAATTATATCCAGAAATATATCACTGCATTGCGATGGGATGGCTGGTTATCAGAAGTTGAACCAAGAACTGATGCTCTCTCTGGGGATGAGGAACGAGTTTTAATCGCGAGGTAGAAGTTGTGGACTGACGGGTTTATGACAATGTGAATGTACTCTTTTTCTCTGTCAGGTATGGTCTCAACCTAGTATTCTTTCCTGGATTGGTCTACATACTTAGATCTCTGCATTTGCTGATTGTTTTGAATGCTACTTGTCTTCATGACTCTCTCTTTCACTTCAAGCTTTTAACTTGAACTATAAAATGCACATCACAATCAAATGCAATCAAAGCTTCGGCTGTCCTTTGGAACAGATATCGTGATATGATCTTCCCAAAAGGAAACAAATTAGACATATTTGTATTGAGCTCGGAGTGAAAGTAACTTATGAATATGTTTGGTTTCCATTTGAGATTAAAACCATGTTTTCCTTGTAGGCAATGACGGGAACCAAAGCACAAGAGCAATTGGCATGACGTGTAACGTGTAGACAATATACGGATATACAACCTGCTGGTTGCTGATTACTGGTTGTTGCAAACAGCCGCAATCCTTGAAGAAAAGAAAGAGCGAAGCTCTTCATTTGGAGGACATTTTCTTTGCACTCAATGGGGATGTAAATGTTGAAAGTACCTAAACCACTTTCGTATTATGTTATTGTAAACACTTTTTCTCCCCTTGAAAAACCCTTCTCAAAAGCACACAATTTCCTTCTGTGAACAAGTCCATACGAACCTTGCCCTCAGCATAGTTGGAGCTGAAGTTCGAACTCTATTCTAAATTTAGTTAGAGTTGGCTGCAGGATAAAATTCAATTACTCAATCTCTCTGGCTTTTTTAATCAGGATCGTTTGTTTAGTTAAAGGTCTTCATAAACTCGATAATGAATTGGAGATTTTTTTATTATTTTATTAAAATAGAAGTTTTAAAATGCTTAGAATAGAAGTGTGACTTTGAGCATTAAGATAATCCTACTTAGGGGTGCTCAACTTTGAGGTTAGTTGGACTAATCAAACTTAATTGATTTTTTCTTGGAATCCGCGACATTTAAGTTGCTATATTTGGTAGTCTAGATGAAGATGCCTCAATGGCCAATGCGGCGGTTGAATTCTTCTAGTGATTAGTTTTTAATCATAGGTTTAGGGGGATGCTAAAAATCTTTTCTATCGTATGATTTTATACAGAGTCAATAGAACACATAATTAAACATTTAACTTGTTTAAGTGGATATCTTGAAAAAAAACCAATTATTTTTTTTATAAAATGATTATAAATCTTTATTCAGTCATAAAAATACTTGGAATAAAAAAAACAAATTATTTTCTATAAAATAATTTTTTACTAAAATTATAGAATCTGTATTCATTCATATACAATGATGGGTCTATTATTTTTTAGCAGTAAACTAATCTCGCTCTTTCTTTTTTTTTTCTATTTTGTCTAAAAGTGGAAAGGTTTGGTAAGATCAGGAAGCCAGTTGGAAGTGGAAATCAAGCTAAAACAAAAACGTCACGTAAGCTGGTTCCCGCGTAATTCGCTCGCTTCCTTCACAACAACAGTACAAATTAAAGCTTAAAAAGAGCCCCTTTTCTTTCTTTCGGAAAATTTGATATTGAACTTTCACCGTCTTTCGTCTGATAAATGGATTCCGAAACGATTGCTTCATTAAGATCTGGATTCAATGATCATATTCCAGTCGAATCTAACGGCTTTGATTCACTAAAAAAATACAACAAGCAACCGTTCATCATCGGTACCATCTCTTTTCAATTTTTCCACACATTCTATTTTTACTCTCTTTTTGGATCTAGGAGTTGCCGGAGGAACCGCATCGACAGTTTGCAACATGATCATTTCACAACTTCACGATCAACGTGTTGTTCTTGTTAATCAAGTAAATCTTCTCCTTTTTATTCTTTCACTTTTATTTTTGTTTTCGTTTTTTCATTATATATATCCAAATTATTAGGATTCGTTTTATCCCTCACTTAACGAAGCACAATTAGGGAGCGCTCACGAATACAATTTCGATCACCCCGGTAATGCCTTCAAATCAAACTTCTCCGACTACTAATCCTTTTTATAATATAATCTTAAAGTAAATATTTCCGTTTCTTTTTGCAGATGCTTTTAATACCGAGCTTTTGCTTTCATATATGGAGAAATTAAGACGAGGACAACCAGTTAGCATTCCTAGCTATGATTTCAAGACTCATAAAAGCATCGAACCGTCACGTCTGGTAAACTGAACTACTTGCTATTTCTTTTCTTTTCCTCGAATAAATTTTGATTTTTGTTGAAATGAAGTCAGAAGTACCCGACAAATTAGATTTTTGTGTTAATGTAGGTTAATCCAGCTGATGTTATCATTCTAGAAGGAATTCTCGTTCTTCATGATTCTCAAGTTCGCAATCTTATGAACATGAAGATCTTTGTTGATATAGGTTCATGCGTTTTTCCTACTGGTTTTGCTTACTTGATTTGCAATTTAATCACTACTATACAGGGTTTAAATTCGCATTGCTGCATGCTGTTTTGGTCGTACTGTGATGCAGCGAATGTTATCGCAATCAATTTCGATAAATTTTAGTTTGCAGAAAGAAACAATAATAACATTTCGAATGTGCTAACAGATTCTGATGCGCGGCTTGCTAGAAGAATTCAAAGGGATACAGTGGAAAGAGGGAGGAACATTTCGAATGTGCTTGATCAAGTTAGTACTAGTTCTAGCGGTAGACAAATTTCGTAGTGTGTCATGTTTCATGTTATTTTTTTCGGGTTTCAATAGTAGAATAAACATAACTACGATACTTGATTAACCAAGCTTGGCATGCAATTAGTGGTTAGGTATTTCTTACCAATCCTTGTATCATTTTGCAGTATTCGAGATTTGTAAAGCTTAGTTTCGAAGAATTCATACTACCATCAAAAAAGTTTGCAGACATAATCATCCCTAGAGGAGGAGACAACGATGTCGCCGTTGATTTGATAGTACAACATATTCTTACCAAGCTTGGCCAGCATGATCTATGCAAAATATACCCAAATATTAATGTTATATTTTCAACATTTCAGCTAGCATCTCTGTATTTTTTGACTTCATTCAATTCTCTGTCATGTTTGAAGTATTCGATGGCTTCAATGGTGTTTTGGCATTGTGTTCAGATTCGGGGAATGCACACCCTTGTCCGCGATGTCAAAGCAACAAAGCACGACTTTGTCTTCTATTCAGATCGATTGATTCGCTTGGTAATGAGGTCTAAATGAATTGAATTTATAAGTCAAAAGTAATCACTAATCGGCAGGATACAGAATGGTCTTAAAATCCTATTTCAGGTTGTGGAGCATGGTCTGGGGCACCTTCCCTTCACTGAGAAACAGATCATCACTCCTACAGGTAACTGCTAGTATCATGTACATCAATTTAAATTGCAGTGGCAAACACATTTTTGGTGGCTTTATACTTATTGTAATTGCAGACAAACAAATATTATTGCAGTCAATTGTGATGAAGGTTAGTTGAAATAACAAAATAATAATCATAAACCATACTGCTGCTATTTTTTCTTTTGTCTTTAACAAGATTGATGACATTAATGCTATTACTCTTGGTTTCACGCCATATGTTTTGACACTTAGAAATGTTCCTAATTCAAACATATCTCCCTGATTCTTTGATGACATGTGAATTAAATTTTTACTTGTCCTTGATTGCTTGCAGGTTCTGTCTATTCTGGAGTTGTGTTCTGTAAAAGGTTATGCGGAGTCTCCGTTATCAGAAGGTGGGTATTATAGGTAAATAGTTATCCATGTTTTTTTTTCAACCATGATTGTTCCCCCAGCACTTGGAAACTTGGTCAATGAAGGGGTGAGCATTCGATCGAGTTGACAGAAAAATTTCGGGTTACTCGAGTTGAAGAGTCATATTCTATAACTCAAATTTTATTTAAAATTTTTTCGAGTCTGAGTTGTTCGAGTTTCTATTGAAATTTAATTATAAACATGTATAATGTTATGATACTAATTAGTTCCAATTTAAACATTTTTTTGTAATTATATACTATACACATATATTTCTTTATATTTTTTTCCATTTGTGATATATATTAGGTATAATTGAGAAACTCGACTCGAACTTGAAAACTGATTCACTAATTACTAAAAATTTTGAGTTATTCGAATTTCCATTTTTATAACTCAAACTTTATTTGAATTTTTTTGAGTCGAGTTTATAAAATTACGAGACAAGTTGAGTATTTTCAATAGAGTCGAGTAAAATAATTCGATTTTTTTAGTGAGTCGAGTTTTACCCCTCCGTCAACCAACCAAATCTTCATCAATATATTGATTCATTAAACAAATAAGTTTCAACCCCCCTCCCCAGCTTAACCAAGTTGGTTGGTTCGTGTTATTTATTACCTTTATCACTATTACAAGGTGACTTCTAGTAGGTCTAGAATTGGAATCTCAATTTTTGTCACCTTTCTTTTATACCTAGACTGTGACCTCTTTGTATCAGGAAAACGATAATAATTAAATAGTTTCCTGGTACCAGTGGAGAAAGCATGGAGAATGCACTAAGAGCATGCTGCAAGGGAATCAAAATTGGTAAAATACTCATCCATGGAGATGGAAATAATGGGAGGCAGGTAGGTTAAAAAACAAATCTGTGTGCAATTCAGAGAGTCTTTCTCCTGTACAAACATGCAAACACAATTTCTGATCTAACCATCAACATTTTGCTACAGTTAATTTACGAGAAGCTACCAGCAGACATCTCGAGCCGCCATGTCTTATTACTAGACCCTGTTCTAGCTTCAGGTTTGACCACATAAACTTGTCATTTTTCTTCCAATTCTACGACTTCTCTCAAATTCTATGCATGGTTAGGAAATTCGGCAATCAAGGCTGTATCTCTGCTTCTTAGTAAAGGCGTCCCAGAAACCAGCATCATCTTTCTTAATCTTATATCAGTAAGTTCAGCTACTTCTCCAATTCCCAAAATCATCTGTATAATTGGCAATTGTGTACTTGTATCGTTTTCATATTATGTTTTCGAGTTTAAATGTAATCGTCGTGTTTTAACTATCTTTCTGTATCATGTGTGAAACATGTCCTAGATTGTTTGAAATATGAATTTTGGGTAAGTGCAGGCACCCGAAGGCATCCATGCAGTGTGTAGGAAATTCCCGAGGCTAAAAATTGTGACTTCGGAGATTGATTCATCACTAGATAAGAATTACAGAGTGATTCCAGGCATGGGGGAGTTCAGGGATCGCTATTTTGGCACAGATTAATAATGATTTTGGTCCCAATCCTTAGCCTGTGAATCTACACCATTAAATCGTACGACGGTTAATTAGTTTTGCTCAAATCATCCCAATTGTGTAAATATTCTTTCCTACCTGGGGTGGACAAAAATTCTTCTTAGGTACTTTTGTTCTTTAAGACTTAATGCACTCTTTAATCCCCGCATAATACTCTTTTCTTATTTTTGACACTTACATTAATTTTTCATTACAGTTTGGTATTTAAAAAAATTTCGCACCATTCTTTTAACATGTTCACCTTCGCAACGTTAAAAATAAATGATGTATAACACTTCTTAAGACGCACCACACGATATTTTTAGCCAATCGAAAAATGTCACGCCACATTGACTATTGCATTAAAAAATTAAGTATTAAAAGAGTACTATTAACTTTAACAACCATTGATCATATACATGTTACATGTATGTATGTACGTACTTCAATTACGTGTTCGATCTACTTGTAATTGCCTTCATGATCTCTCGGCAAAATTATTATGTTCTATCATTTCGTATATGCCTGTCATATGTGTATACCATGATCATATACTTTCGTCTAGCTCTTAATGTCATGAATGCTTATACCATATTCATGCTCAATCTTCTTACCTGCATGATTTGTGTAGCTTTAGTACGGTAGATGTGTATTACTAAACTTTTAAAACTCAGTGTTCGAACTTCTCCTTCTTCGCAAGTTAGTAGGTTTCGAGCATTGTTATAGGTATCAACACCATATCCGGTAGTTCTCCTAGCAGCCCTTACACCTGAGTATTGTACTTATTCATTTAGTGGACATGTATATCATAACATTTTGTATTTGTATTTCAAGTACGTAACTCTAATTTACTATTTTGACTTTTTGATATCGGTTGTGTTTGGAGCTCGAACGTTTATAAACGTCTTATGCTGAATTTTTGTTTAATTGATTTTCTTTTCTGTTTCTCAAATTATCCTAATAATTTTTTTATGTTAAATCGTAAATTGTTTTTGTAATTCGGATATGGCCTCCTGAATCCCTCTGATCTTTTGGGCCAGATTCAAAGTGTTACAATGCCAATCAAAATGTAAAGATGTTGTGATAGTTGCAACTATTATTATTATGGTTTCTTCATTAATCCAAACTCATATCATATCTCTAATTATCTTGTTAATGTGTTGTAAATGAAGCAGTAATTATCTAATTAACCTTTGGAAGAAAAAAAAACATGTCAACAAAAGTTTAAGTATGTTAACACAGTTGCAACCGTTATTATTATCAGGGGTGCTTATCGAGCGAGTCAATCGCGAGTTGGGCAGTTCTTGACTTGTGCTCGTTAAAAAATTTTGTTGCTCGACTCGACTCATTGCTCGTTAAGCTCGTTAAAATTGTGCTCAACTCGTGCTCTTTAAAAAAATTTGTTGCTCAACTCGACTCGTTGCTCGTTAAGCTCACTAAAAAATTTACCTCATTTTTTAACTAAAAGTAAAATTTAATAATACTAAATGAGGCTTAAAATAAACATAAATTAACAAATTTAACCAAAAAATATCAAAAGAGTATATAAAGCACTTTCAAAGTCTAAATTCCAAATTAACAATCTACAAATACACCAAACTAGCATATTAAAAAAAAAGTAACAATCCACAAGTTCACCAAACTAACATATTAAAACTAAAATAACAATCCACAAATACATCAAACTAACATATTAAAAGCATTCTTGAAAAAAAAGTGCAATGATACATAACCAATCTTGAAAATAAGGAAATCAACATCTCTTCACTCCATTCATTGTTGCTTGCAATTACTAAAAAAAAAAAATTAAATTAACGAGCTGCTCGCGAACTTATCGAGTCAAGTTAGACTTTGTTCGACTCAACTCGTTAAGGTCTCAAGTTTAGTTCGAGTTCGAGTCGAGCCAACCTGAGTCGAGCGTTTACTGAGTTGGTGATTCTAATTCTGATACTGGTGGATCATCAGCTGCATTTTGGCCGGCAGGGCCTCCCCCGGACAGTTGGAAGGGACTCCGATGATCGATTTCATCTGTAACAGCTAAGAATGAAATACCTCCATTTTCGCTTGACATGCAGGTTATAGTTATACGATATACCGATGTCAAGAATCACACCAGCTATTTCCATAATCGAAGTAAATCCCGTAAAATCGCCTTTATATTTCTCAGATCTTATATTCTCCTAGATCCATTAAATTATCTGTCTGTCCAACGGTTTCCAGCCAAGATTACTTCACTTAAAAGTAAGCTTCCTAGACCTCAAGACGTCTCCAAGGCTCTTATATTCTCCTATTTATCTTGACATGCAGATTATAGTTGTACAATATGTTTCTTGTGCATATCAATCTCTTCGATTACTAAGCCGATACAATACAGGGCACGTGAAAGTTATGCTTCTGGTTCATTCAAATGTTTAAATGCCAGCTCTAAATTATACACATCTATACAGAGGTCTCATTGTCGGTGTCCTTCCGGCAATGGAACCACCTTGTGGAAGGGGACCGTCCTCTGTGGCAAGGCTCCATCTTCTTCATCATCATCAAATTCCAGTAAATACCTACATAAGGAAATAAAAGGTTTGAGCACTTCAGTACGTCAAATAACCAGCAATTCATTATTATCAATAATAAGCTAATACACAACTCCAGAGGGAAACGTTTATCCTCTGTTACTTTTTGTTCTTTATCGGGAAGATAAACAAAAAGAAAATTTTTTAACATGCCAAACTGCCAGGCTTTCTGGAATCTGCCAGAATGAAGGATGTTACTTACTCATCTGATTTCCTCTGGAAAGGCGCAGAATGGTTTATCACACCCCACGGATATGCACAAGAAGTTTTGTAGTCAGTTCAATAAATAGGAAAATATTGATAACAATTTAGCAAATTAACAAAAGAATAAGAGGACAAGTTAATATGAAATGATACATTGGGGTTATTACGGACAGATCACCGAGATAGTCACCTTTCGAGGAGTACTGATGACAGTGGCCTTATAGAGTGCAGTTGTTCCTGGATAAACAGCCAAAACATGTCTTCCGGCAGGGAATTCTTGAGTACTTGAAATGTCAGTCCGCTTGGGGAAAGGTATAATGCATGTAGCAGGCAGCTTGTACTTCCTGAAGTTTCAATAAGAAAAATCAACATCAACAAATAAAACATGATAGAGTCCCTCATGAACAGGCATAACACAGAAAAATTATTTCAAAGACAACTTAGAAAGAACGAATAAATAAAAAGCTACCTTTGGCCACCACCCTCCTCCTCATCGCCTGGTTCCTCATCAAGTACTTCAAATCTGCATGTGAAGATACAACTTAAAAACAAAGATTTTTTTAATGGAACCTCGACAAAGCCACAAATGACATGCCTCATCGTACTTACTCTTTTGTTTTCTCATCAAAATTTATGACTTTTACAACAAACCATTCATCCTTCTCGGCATCCGAGGTGACTCTTGCGGCAACCTGAGTACAAGAGCAGATTTCAATTTCCTTAGCTTGAAAGTATATGGAACAGTGCACTTTGTTATCTAATATGAAAATAAGAGTTAAGGACTGACACAGTAAATTAGGTCTGTGAACAAACATCAACAATTGATTTTGATCTATCTACATGAATGACAATTTTATTTTTCTATTTCTACATAGTCTACAAGCTTGCCTGTTCATCTTTGAGATTTACACAAGCCTCGATATGACTGCGCATGGAAGGAGAATGGCGAGAGATTTCTGAATCAGACTTCATCCTTTTCCTTTTCTGATCATGACCATCTGCAATTTGTTAATGGTGTTAGCTACAGCTACAGTGCTACACAATTAGGAAGTCCCAATACTCTCATAAAAGTATCTAAAATCTACGCAAGGAACAATTCGGTTTTGGCAGACTGTGGAATGTTCTTGACTGGTACAAATGAAAGGATCATAAACCCTTAATTTGGAACCCATTGTCATATCAAACCCAACAACTTATCACTCATTAGCCAAGCAGTTCTATGTTTCATTCAACTGTTCATAGTTTGAACTTGTAAAAAAGGTGAGAGAGAGAGATGATAAAATGGTGAAAATAAAATTGCAGCAAACTAGAGCATTATCTGAACATTTCCTTTGATTGTCATATAGAAAGGATTACACTTTCACAGTTAAGGAAAAGATATGAGCTTTACTATTTGCTTTATAAGAATGCAATTCATGATATCAGGCAAAGAGAGAACTCAGTATAGAAGTTAAAGCAACAGAAATGTCTCATATAGACATAGTTGCACACACCCATCTTTCTTCGTTGTTGTCCAGGAAGTCCAGATGGCAGGAAAGTATCAAGTTGACTTAGTAACAAGTTGGAAATACTGTATCAATGCCAAAACATTGGGTTGGTCAAAACAATGGAATACATTACTGAAAATCATAATAAGGCCTACAACTGAAATCAGAAAGTTCATTGCTGCACTAGCCCCAAACTTTTATAAAGAAAAAAATTTCTACATTCTCACAGGCCTGAGATTCATTAGAAAATGGCAAGTTTTTTTTTTCTGTGGGGGGTGGATAAGGACAAACAAAAAAAATGGTAGAAGATTTATTAGGAATAACGAACATACGTTACTTCACTCTCTGAAAGGTCTTTAGCTTGAATATACAAAGTTTTTAGCCTTGACAATGAAGAATCACCCGGTTTCTCAACTACCTCTGGAGCTGCATCAATATACAAAAGTTCAAGATTAGACTAAACTACCAGTAAAAGTCAATAAAGAACAAGGCCGAGTAACAGAATATATATATATATATATACATATTCTCAAATCTTGAAGGATACAATTTATCCACCCGTATCCTAGATTTTTTGGCAACATTTTTATCCATTGAAGGTGCAGTGCAGTCAATCACTTGATGCAAGACAATAACCAATATATTGATTAATAATGATTGTAAAAACTTCTAAAAGTAATGAGTATATATGAATTTCAAAATTCCTTCAATATTTCTCTGGTTGTCGACTGTTTGTGCATCCAACTTCCAAGGAACTGCTAAGCAAACACAAATACTAAGCTGAAAGGATCTTGTGAGGCTTAAAAGGTAATTATACTTGAAGCATTGAACACTATTCTACATATTTTCCTTCTCCATGAAAATTAAGCCCCATTTCAGCTAAATAGCAAAATTTCTTATCCTAAAGGTGAAACCTTGACACAAAATAAATGAAACAGATACTCCACTGAGCGTTCAACCTCAATTTAGATCATATTCATTTAGCAGAACTTAAAATCTTTCTCAAAAACAAATGTAGATAAGTTTTAAAGCAAATTAATAGTTAACTCTCCAAAAGAAACTATTCCTCTCCTCTTTCATCAAATTACTCTAACTAATCACAAATTAAAGCAACTAGCAATAATGTATAACAAATGTAACTTTCTTATCAAATAAAATCCACCATAAAAAAAAAAAACTTAAGCTCTTTTAAACCAATCCACCTTTAAAATGAAAGCAGAGACCCAAAAAGCACGCCATATTGTAACAATTTAGAACAAACCCATTAAGCTTAGGAGCATAGAAATCAACCCAGATAATACAATTTGAAGCTAAAGGGGGAAACAAAAAAGAAAGGTTAAGAAAATTTACTAGCTTGAAGCTTCTTGTGAAGCTTGTTGATTTCCACGAGCACCTCTTCTTGGTCTTTCCTTAACCGATCGAGTAGCCTTGAGTTTTCCAAGATTGAAGCAAAGTCCGGCGACGACATCGTATTGCGTTGCCTTCCTATCTTTGTCGGAAATACAATAGTGTGCCTGTTTACGGTATAACTTCGAGCTATATTTTTTTCGCTCCAATTAATCCCAACTTGGATCAAAAGTTTAAATCTTTTTTTCTCAAATAAATTTTTTAATTAAAAGGCTAATACATATTTTTAAATAGTAATTAAAAATTGGGTCTTTCTTAAATTCTTTTACCTCGAGGGAAAAGAATAATTGGGTGAGCTTCCAATGCGTCAGCTTAATTTATGGCAAAAACCGCACAAGTGAAATATTAGAAAATAAAAAAATTTAAAATATTACTCACACAGTCGAAATGCTATATTTTTTATAAGATTTTAAGTTAGTGGTAAATTTTAAAGTTTAGAGAAAAGTTTTAAAATTTATTTTGAAAAATATTTGAATGTCATTATTTTGTAACTTAAAATATTATATTTTTTATAATATTTTAAGTTAACAATAAATTTTAAATTTAATAGATAAATTTTAAAAATTTTTGTAAAAAAATACTTTAAAAATATTTCAATTGGCATAGATAACATGCTAAATTATGTGCTTTCTAATATTTTAATTGTGCCATATTTTTTGTCACCCTAAATCCGCCTTAGAATAATTTTGATTTTTTTGAGTCACTATTTTCATTTTGTTTTACTTATGCACACGTGTAAGCAATAGTCAATAAAACTTTTAAATTAATAGTCAATAAAATACTCACACAGTCGAGTATTTTAATATTACTTTTAAAAATTATTTTTCACATTATTAATATTCTCGGTTACAAGGAAGTTTAACGTACAACAGAGTGACATTATAATACAACTAAAATATTACAAAATACGAAACTTAAAATGTTATCTAATAATTTAAAATGTTATATTTTTATAATATTTTAAGTTGGTGATCCCACGACATTGTATGAATTTTTAGAGATAAATTTCGGTATTTAACATTAACTTAAATGTTATCAGAAGTGACAAGCATCGATATTTTGAAACAAAGTTTTGATACTTAATCTTAACCTAAAATATTACTAAAAAATATAATATTTTAAATTGTAAATAATATTTTAAATTTTATATTTATAACATCTTGGTTGGTGCTGCATCCTAACTATACCATAACCTTGTAACACCGAGAATCACCCACAGTTATTGCATTAAAAATTAATGAAATAATTAGTTTGGCACAGAAGATACCGTAACTCTGACGTGTTCAATTTTTAAAAGAGTAGGCAACATTTGATAAATCAAAAAGCATTTCCACACTTCATTACAATAAGTTTGAATCAAACTTGTATATAATGATATTTAAACTTTAATTTTTAAATTTTTTAGATTTAATGATTAGTTTTACCTTAAGTTCGTATTAAATAATCAATTTAATTTTTTCACAAAAAAATATTTAATTTAAAATCTCAAACTCCTAAATTATATCAATTTAGTCATTTGATTTTAAAGAGTTAGAGAGAAAATTTGTTGATGTAGCATAAGGACAACATTTGATTTAAGGAGTTAGAGAGAGTTTTTTTTTTTAAATTTGATGATATAATCGATTTTTTATATAATACTTACACTAAATTAAGAAATAAAAATATTAAAAAATAAAAATACTACTAGATTTTTAAAAATAAATGATTTTTTTTAAATATCAAAACATATAAAAGGATAGATTATAAATTCTTAAAATTTAAAATATTTATGAAGTGGTAAAAGAATAAAAAATTGTATTGAAATTTGATATTATAAAAAATTAAAAAAATATATTTAAAATTATTTATATTGTATTTCAGATGTTGTAACGCTTGCAATTTTTTAGCAGTTAGAGTAATGATAAAACTAGCAAACTAGCTACGTATATATCAAACACATGCATTATGACTTCGGGATGCAAAAAAAAAAAACCGATCCGATTCGTTTATCTATTGATCCGATCCGAAACTTTGGATACTTGATTTATTTTTTTTTCGGATAATTCGGATCGGATATCCAAAAAATTCAGATCGAATATGGATAGTTATTTCGCATTCGGATAAGATATCCGAAATCCAAAAAATCAATTTTTTTATAGATATAAATCTTGTTATATTCAATATTTTTACTTGTTAATTATGAAAAATTAAAATTTTCATGGATACAAATCTTGTTATATTCAATAGTTTGTTGATTGTTATATTCGAAAACCCAAAATTTTCATGATAAGACGACTAAATTAAAAAAAATACTTAAATCAAGTAATAAATTCGGATATTCGAATACCCGATATGAAAATCCGATATCCGATTTTTTGGATCGGATACGGATTGCTAAATTATCAATCTTAAAGTTTTGAATATCCGAAATTTAGAATCGGATCGGATCGGATATCTGAAATGCACACCCCTAACTATGACAAATCACAACACAAATATGATCTCTATCGATCGTAAGCAAGCAACTAGGGGTGTGCATTATTCGATTTTAACTGAATTAATCAACCAAATTGATTTTTTCGGTTAATTTTAGGTAGGATAAGTTAAAAAAAATTCAAACTATGATTATCAATTAATTCACTTTGAAATCGGTTAATTGTCTGAATTAACCGAAATTATTATATATTACGTATATTTATTTTTGGCCATTAAACTTTTAAAAGTTATAAAATTATCATTAAATTTTTTGATATATTATAAAATGGTCATTAAACTTTATCAAATTAGCATAAAATGATCATGAAATTTATTGGATTATTACAAAATAGTTATTAAACTTTTCAAAATTTATCAATAATTTATAACGTGCAATGAGTCAATGATCATTTGTAATAGTTCGATAAGTTTAATGATTGTTATGTAACTTCTGAAAGTTCAATGACTAAAAAGATCATTTTAGCATAGTTTAGTGACTAAAAAGTTCAATGTATAATTTACCCAAAATTTTATAACAGATTTCGGTTAATTCGAAAGCTGACCGAATTAACCAAACTTTTTTTCAAGTTGGTTAATTTTTTTTCAAAAAAATTGTTCGGTTAACGGTTAAAAGAAAAAACCGGTTAATAGATTTTAGATAATTTGGTTCGATTAGTTATCCGAACCAACCGAATGCACACCCTTACAAGCAACATGTAAAACAGTTGGGCACACACTTAACCAGTTCAACAAGTAATCCCTTAAAAAGTATCAGCTACATGATTGTCCACTCAAATAGCTAATAATACACGCAAAAATATCTTGTCTAAGCCATGACGTAAAACCACAATAACAAGTAAATTAAAACAAAATAATACATTCATGGATCAAGTTAGTCAAAGCACATTACACGCTCGACAAATACCTTGAAGCATGCATTCACGACGAGCAACACGATGTGCAAATCTATTGCAGAATAACAAAAGTCAAAGACCTTAAGAAACACCGCATGAATTCAACAAAATAAGACCTCGAAGCATTCACCAAATATACAACAAGCATCTAAGTTGTCACTTCATTGGAGGAAGCATAAAATATCAAGTTAGTCAAAGTGGATTACACGCTTAACAAATACCTTCTTTAGCTAGTTTGTTAATTTCACTGTTACCCTGCAAAATCTAAAACACAATAATATAATTTTAAATATTTTTAAATATTTTAATTAATTTATAATTTATAAATATTTTTAATTTTTTAATAACTTCTCACTCTATAGCTTCTGATATTTTTAATTTTATTTATTTTTGAAAATTTTAATGGTATTTTTATTTTCATAGCATACTTTCACTAATAAGTATTTTGCTTAACATAATATCACAGGATTGCAATCACATAAGCTAATTTTATTATAGATCAGCCCATTAGTTCATTAATAACCATGAATACTTTGATCTTTTATCTCGTCAAGTATATCGATACGATATAATTATATATACATCATTGCGCCTTGTCGGACACATAGTCTTTAATTTCACAATATTTCTCTGCCTCGTCAAGATCAAAGTCTTTAAAACTCAATGCAAAACACTATTGACCCTATAACATACCAATTGTATCTAAAACTTATCTAATGGTATAACGACCCGAGCATTGGGTTAGTGAAGCGGGTCTTGGACCCAGATTTTAGGCCATTATTTTTGAGAGCCCAAGTCATGGGTATTAAAGTGTGGACCCATTGGTTTGGAAGAGGAGTGGTGTTTGAATTTTAAAATAAAGGTGAATGATGGTTAAAGGGGAGAAAATGGGATAAGGTTAGATAGTGATTTAATGGAGAAAGAGAAAAAGAAGAAAAGAGAGAAAAATAGAGGGAGAGTTTTGAGCCCCGATCCACCATCGTTCGGACTACCGTGCACAACACTACCGACACATTCGCCTTTAGCTCGACGAGACAAGTCGGCCGATGGTCATCTTGTCGTCGTCGGAATGGCCGATCTCCGGGGTGAGTGAAGAGAAGGTTTGGGGGAGCTGAAACATGAAGATCTATTGTCTTTAGCTGCAAATTGTCACCACCGTTGGACTCACTAGCCGAAGACAAGCTGGTCGTGTACGGCCACCAGAAGCCACCGCACACGCCACCGTCTGCACGTGGGCGTGCTCCAGCATCTGAGGGAGGAGCAATCAACTGGCTGGGCTGAGCCGGTTGGGCTGAGCTGAGCCATCTTGTTAAGCCGACCCTAGTTGGTTGGACAAAGCCGGTCTGTCAAGCCAAGCTACCAAGCCAAGCCGTTGAGCCGAGCTGAGCCGCCGTTGACCGAGCCGCATTGACTGTTGACCGAATCGCGTTGACCGTTGACCGCGCCATTGATTTTTTCTAAGGGCCCTACTCAGGGGTTTCTTAACGTTTCGAATCCAATGGTACAATCTGTTTTGCCAAATTCAAACTCGGTAAGCTATTTTTACGCGTTTGACCTTATGAATTAATTAGGGCATGACTGAATTAATGTAATTTCATATTCTTTGGTGTGAGAGGATTATTCAGATTGGATATCAGGTCAATTGGAATAATCAGGAAGCCTGAATAAGGACATTAGCGTTATCGGCTTAAGGATAGTACACCTCAAACTCATATTGCTTCATGAGCATCATAAATATGATTTCCTTATGTGTTAGTATTTACAAAATAGGTAGATGATAAATAAGCATGTGTTGAGGCTGATAGTATGAGTTTTGATAAATGTGTGATATGTATGATACGATGAGACTCATAGAGGTGTTAGAGACCAGTTAGGGTCGTTATAAGAGTTTGTGGCAATTAATCTTCATCTTTATGCGTGAATAACATTTGTGTTGCAGGTTTGGATAAACTACTTTTAGAATCGATCAATGGATAAATGTTGGTTGGAGGACTTTTTATTCGCTTAAAAGTGAGTCTTGTTAATACTTAGAGAGTATCGTCACCCTTCTTAGAGGCGTTTCTGAGATATAGTGGATTTGGGATCCATTAGTTCGTTAGAGTGTGGCCGAAGTTAGATGTTCTACTTGTTTGAGAGAGCTACCTTCTTTGAAGTTATTGTACCTTAGAAATTGTTTTGGTTAATTAAACGTGATGCTAGCCAGTAATGTCGAGTGTGGTGCTAGAGGCTTTGAGACCTCGAGGGAACCCAATCTTTGGTAATGAGGATGTCTGGATTGTTGCCCTTTTACCATGATTTTTGGGGTGGTTGTTTTGAGAACGTCACAATGGGGTTGTGAGATATGCTTGAATGGTGGGCATATGTCGATGAGTACGATTCGATGCTTGGAAGCTTTCAAACTGTTAGAGTGTTTATTTATACTTCTTGGAGGAGTCATCAAAACTTCCTCCCTATCAAGAACCTCAATGGATGATGAGGTAAGATCGAGTTGGACATCAATTCCTATCGCTGTTGTCAGAGGACACCGACCCAGTTGTGAAAGTCAGAAGTTTAGTTATGAAGGCACAACCTGAAAGAGGTTTCTTTTGTCTAAGTGTTTTGCCCAAGGAAGAACCAAGCTTGTTTTTTAGTAGGAAGTTGGTTCGTTGAGGTGATGCATAAATTGTTGATAGTTTGTTAAGTGACAGTGGAAGACCGTTACTTGTCTGCTGAGATGGATAACTTGTTTAGCCGATTGTGAGGTACCCATATATTTTTCCCGGAGTGGTTCGAGAATGAGATGGTCATGGTTAAAATGTTAAAGGCTTGAAGTTTTAAAATGGACTTTGGAATAAAGATTTCTCTCTTTAAAGTGGGTCGTGATAACAATTGATGTATGCAATGATGTGTGAGATGTTTCAACGATGATAGAGTGGGGGCCACCTTATTGTCCCTCGAATATAAGTTAATACTTTGCGTGACATGTGTGAATGTATAAAGAATATAGAAAGATGAGTATGTGCAAGATAATTACATTAACGACCTTGTGTGTAGGAAAGGTTAGTTACTATGCAATCAGTTAAGGAATCAAGGGTTTGAGACTTCGTAAATGCTTTTGATTTATATCACAGTTTCCTTGGAAGGTGCCGAGGAACATTGGTGGAGAATTGAGGTATGTGAGACCCTTTTGTTGTGAAAGTGGTTCTGACCTGATTAAGGTCGAGTAAGGTTTTGAGATTCAGATAACGACGCGAGTCAAAGTAACTGGAAATCGTTGGTTGTGTGGTCGGTCACCACCTAAGTAAAGTAAACTTGGTAAGTGGTAGAGTGTACAAAGTTAGTTCAGATTGAAGTATCATGTTGCCCATGTGAGGCGGTCAAGGATTTCAAGTGATGGTCATGTAAATGAGTATTGATACTAGCTCCATGCGATACTGGTACTGGTTTCTTTCAGTGTCGATACTAGCAGCCATCATCGATACCTGTGTGGTTTACATGGTCAAAATTCATGTTAAGGATTGGAAGCCATGGAGAGTATCATTTGCTTATATTTGAGTAGGCTCAGTGCTACGATTAGATTTAGGTCCGATGGTTTCTAACAGGCTATGAGATCTTGTTGTGGGTGTTCGGGAAAAGATGTGTCAAGGTAAGAGATTCTTCTCGTATAATAAAATGGTTAGAATACAGCAAAATTTGAGAGCGAGAGTTTGTACCAAACTTTCTCCGCGTGTTTTGGGAGACAACGTGGAGTTGTGCGTTTGAAATAGTGATAAAAGGTTGTCTCACCGTCAATTAGGAATCTAACATTGAGTTCGTCAGAGTTTTTGTGATGCTTCGATATTCTTTAGTGGAAATTAAGTAGGTGGCCATAGACCTTGTAAAAGATTCGTGAGTGCATAGTCTCGTTGGGATTACGTGGAGTAATGATATAGTCCTTTATAGGATTTCTTGTGACAAAACATTCGAGTGAGGGTATTGATGACGTGTTTTTTCGGGCATGTTATGGTTTAGAGTGTAAGAATCTTGTGTGAGCCGAGTTTTTGAGAGATGCTTTAGTTGCTGATATGTGTTATCATGTCAAGTTTAGGGTAAGTGCTTGAGGTTAGTTGAGATGTCGTTCATGTTCAGAAGTCTTGCACCGGGTGAGAAATGGTATAGATATGAGATGTCATCTGAGTTAGAGTCTCCTTCAGGGAGTCACCACGAAAAAGGTCATTTCGTTTTGGTTACAAAGGATGTGTAACCTCTAGTTCTTATAGATCGAGTGGAGTTGTGTAAAAATTTTGTTGTGCAACAACCTTTTGAGTTCTACTACATAAGTTAAGTTTCGTTGATGGCGTATTCGTGTGACAGATTTATCAGGTACCATTGGGTTTTGCTTGCCGTCTATAGTGTACCGAGCAATGACGGATTCCTTCTAAGAGGAAGAATCAATTGAGTTTATGTTTATATCATTAGAACACAAAGGGTTATGTGTGGCAAGTGTGGTGAAAGATCAGATTAGCATAGCGGGACATGTTTGAGAAAGTTGGAGATTTATAAAAGTTTTAGCATCTTCTCTAGTTTACCCGTATAAATTTTGAGGAAGAAATTTCTTTTAAGGATGGGAGACTTGTAACGACCCGAGTTTCGAGTTAGTGAAGCGGGTCTTGGACTCTTATTTTGGGCCATTATTTTTTAAACCCCAAGTCATGGGTATTAAAGTGTAGGCCCATTGGCTTGGAAGAAAATTGTTGTTTGAATTTTAAAATAAAGGTGAATAGTGGTTAAAGGTGAGAAAATGGGAAAATGTTGGATAGTGATTTGATGGAGAGAGAGAAAAAGAAGAAAAATGAGGAAAAATAGAAGGGGGAAGTTTTAAACCCCCGATCTACCATCTTTCAGACCGCCATGTATGACACCGCTAGCACCATCACCTTCAGCTCAATGAGACAAGTCAGCCGGTGGTCTTCCAGTTGCTGTCGGAGTGGCTAGTTGCCGGGGTGAGTAAAGAGAAGGTTCGGGGGAGCTGAAACATGAAGATCTGTTGTCTTCCGCTGTAAACTGTTGCCACCATTGGACTCACTAGCCAAAGACAAGCCTATATGGAGCTCACCGGTCATGTACGACTACTGGAGGCCATCACACGCGCCACTGCCTGCACATTGGCATGTTCTAGCAGCTGAGGAGGGAGTAATCAACCGGTTGGGCTGAGTTGAGCTGGCCTATTAAGCCAACCCAAGCTGGTTAGACCGAGCCAGTCTGTCAAGCCAAGCCATTGAGCCGAGCTGAGCCACTATTGACCGAGCCACGTTGACCATTGACCGAGCTATTGACTGAGCTGCGTTGACCGTTGATTGAGCTGTTGCTCGAGCCACGTTGACCATTTACCGAGTTGTTGACTTTTTTTGGGGGCTACCTGGGGTTTCTCGATGTTCTAGATCCAATAGTGCAGCCCGTTCTGCCAAATTCGAACCCAATAAGCTATTTTTTGCATTTGACCTTGTGAATTGATTAAGGGATACAAGAATTTGTGTAGTTTTGTATTCTCTGGTATACGAGGATTATTTAGATTGGATATCGAGTTAAGTAGAATAATGAGCCTGAATAAGGATTTTAGCGTTATCGACTTAAGGTTAGTACATCTCGAACTCCTATCGCTTCATAAGCATCATAAATATGATTGCCTTGCGTGTTAGTATCTGCAAAATAGGTAGATGATAAATAAGCATGTATTGAGACTGATAATATGAGTTTTGATATCTGTGTGAGATGCATGATACGATGAGACTCGTGGAGGTGTTAGAGACCGGTTTGGGTCATTTGAGATGCATGTATGATTATTTAATGATTAATTGATTGGTTCATTAATTGCGATGCTTGTTCTAATGGATTGACGTAATTAGTTGGGAATCATGCTTAAGGGATAATATCGATAAATACTCGGTTAAATGATTATGGAGCCGATAATTAATATTATTTGGATGAATGCGTTAGCAAACCAATTCTAATGACTTTCATAAGCTTTAGGGGTTGATAAGTGTTATAATATCGTAATTCAAGGAAATGGTACAAACATGTGAATAGGGTACCAGTATGAGCTTTAGCCGTACCGATATGAGGTTAGGGTCCGTATCGGCACAAGTTGACCTGTACCATAATTAAGGATGTAACGCCCCAGTTTTGGGCCTAGCGGTTTTTGGGCTAATTAGACGCTTCGATGGACCGGGTTAGATATTTGAGTCAGATTCGGGATTAAATATTTTTATGCGAGATAAAAATATGAAAAATGGTTAAAAATCCTTATTAAATATATGTTAATTATTGGTAAAGTCAATTGTGAAAAAATAAGGTTTGGAAATGTGACATTTTGAACTAGTGACTAAAATGTAAAAGTGTAAAACTGTTTTTGGTGACTGTTTTGTAAAGAATCAAAAATTTGAATCTTTAAGGGGCTTTTATCACTTTAATCATCTATTTCCCTTAATTAGGCCATTTTAATAAAATTTTGAATTAATTAATAGTTAAGGATGATAGGGATTTTAATAAAAGAGTTTATTTGGTTAAAACATTTTCTTACGTAACTTCTTTTGACTCTTAACTTTTCTCTCTACTTTCTTATCAGCCAAAATACCTTGTCTCTTCTAAAATCTCCAGAGCATTAATCCTTTTCATCCAACTTTGATTTCTAAATGGTTTCTATGGATTTCTACAACAAGCTTTATTTGTTTTCTTGAATATTTCAATCCAATCTTGCCAATTAAGGGAAAAGCAAGGGATTAGAGGTAATCTTTTTTCTTCTCCTCTAATAAAGGTTCTTTATTGAAATTCCCAAGTTCTTGACTCTTTAAATATGTTTCCTAATGAAGTTTTACGATTTAATTAAATAATATGATTAAATCAAGGTTTAATTGATGAATTTATGTGATTTTTGAATTGGATTTGTTTTGCTGGGTTCTTGATTAATTCTAATCATGATTTTAATGTTTAATAATGTTTAGATAATAATTTTAACATTGGAATCTCGAAATTAAGCAAATCTTTAATTGTTTAGGTTGATAGTTATGTGTTTTTGAGGAGTTGTGGTGGTTTAATGGTTGCTGAAGTTATAATGATGTTATTATATGATTTTTAGATGTTATTTGATGTTAATTGATGATTGGAAGTGATAGGTTATGGCTGGGTTAAGTTTGGAGGTCAATTGATGTGGTTTTCGGTTGTTTCATATAGGCGTTTGGTAGCTTTTTGCGAAACAATGTTGTGGAATTGTTTTGCTGGGATTTTGAATGCATTATGATACATTAATCCTCTTTTTTAATTTGGTTAAAAGTGGGGAGGTTGATCCGTTAGCTACCGGTGAAGCGTTGGAGGCTTCAGACTCTTGATTGTGCATTGGTGAATTAAGGTTTCTCGTGTTGATGAGTGAGAACAGGGATTTCATCTTTGAAATATTTTAAAATGTGGTTGGAAACTTAGATTTGATATTGAAATGATTTTCTAAGTTCGAAAGTAAGTATAAAGTGGTTTTCTTTCTCGGTCGTGCTTTTACGAAATGGTTTTATGCACTTGTTTTGAATTACATGGTACCTACTGTTTATGCATGTTTTTAAGTATGCGAAATACTATTTTTAATCATGAGATGATGATGGATGCATGTGGTAAGTGATCCATGTAAGTATATGTTTTATACTTGTGTTTAAAGCATGGTTTGTTGCTTTCAAAATAGTTTAATGTTGATGCATATGAAAACACTGAGGCACATGGTCGATAATAAGTTATATTGGCAAGTGATGGTATGGAAATGATTTTAAAATGTTATCGGATATAGTTAGCCGGCTATAGAATTGAGTGCACTATAAATAAGTCGACTTGGATGTTGAGGAGGTTGTGGTCTCCATCCAAGTACCCTAACAGTCGATGAGGTTGGTGTCCCATCTCCCATTAGCGAGACCCTAAAGATCGAGGAGGTTGGTGTCCCGTCTCTCGTTAGTAGGTTAAGCATCTAACCGATGGTTGGAGTTGTTGTCCCTATGGTTGTCATTGTACCGTTATTCCGGTTATGATGGCTTGATGTGTCAGGAGGATACTTGTTGAATCCGTGTATCCAATGAACAATTTTGGAAATTAAACTTGGTTAATGATCACTTGTAAGCCAATATAATTGTTGATGAATCATGAAATAGTTTATGTTGTATAATGTGATTTATACATGTTTTACTCTTTAAGATTTGTATATGGTTGTTATGTATGGGAAGGCTTAAATTGAGTGTTAGCAATGAGATTTGTTGTTGGTACATGATACATGTTGCATATGGTTTAATATGTTGGTTTTTGAAAGTGTTAAGTGCATGGTTTTCAAGGCATGATGCTTCGAATGATGATTTGAAGTTAATTGAAATGAGATTTCAATGTGGTTTTGGAAAATGGTTTTAAATGCATTGATGGTGTTTTGTTTTTGAGCACTCCTCACTAAGCCTAATGTGCTTATGCTCTCTTTGACCATCAATGAAGAGGATTAAAGGTTCAAAGGCAGCGTGGATGCAAGGGATTGAGAAAGACTTTGTCATTTAAAGTATGTTTTCGAATTAGACTATAAGTAATAAGGGCAATGAGGTTCCGTGGTTGTTTTGGGAGCATTTTGCTAAACTCCCGATTTTTTCCAAGTTTGTATTGTTGATGTGGATTTGTATGAGGCTTTATACGTTTGATTTTGATGTGGTATACGTTTTGTACGTTCATTAGTTTGGTTATTAGAAAGCATGCCTCTAGCTGATGATATCGGGTTTGAATTGGTTTGTGAATTGTTACGTATGTATTTGGAAGCATGTTTTTGGTGTGATGAATAATTGAAGTGTGTATTAGTGTATTTGGGGTTAATGTGGATGTGTTTAATGTGGTCTTAAAGTGTTTCGAGTATGCTTTTTCTGCAATTCTGCATGTAAGCTTTGAAACCTTTTGAACAAGTTTCAAAACCTATTGAAGCTGGTTTCGAAACCAGACCCAAGGTTTTGAAACCTTGAGGGCAACTTTAGCTAATGGAAAAATAGTTTCAAAACCTTGTGAAGGTTTCGAAACCGTCAGTGTGAACATTTCTGCAAAGTTTAAAAGGTGTCTTGAAACATTATATTTTGGTCCCTAATATTTGTAAATGCAATTGTATGAGTTTGGATTGTTGTTTTGAGCTAAAATTTGGCGATCAAGCATGTAACCTAATTAATTAAATATTGGTAAACTCAAAATGGTATAAGTTCCTATAATTTCCCAAAATTATAATTTGGTCCCTAAATTGCAATTGCATGCAATTGGATGTCGATCTGATGCCCGATTGAGTTGAGTTTACAGCCGCTACCTAATCACTCACCATATATTATAATATTGCATCTAGATAAGATAAAAGAAAAAATGAACGTTAATTTGAGTTAATTCTTCACGGTTTGCTTCGGTAAACCTAATGTAGCTCGCTCGGTTCGGTCTTGCGACTAGGCCGAGTCGAGGGGGTTACATAGGAAATTTAGAATTTCCAGTAAGTAATATCTGTATCAGTATGTGTATGAGTACCAGTACCCGGGGTACCGCTTCGATACTCGTGTTTGAGTACCGATACCCACTAAACGGAATGATCTTCAATGCTAATAATGATGAGAATTGACGCGGGATATAAATGAGACAATATGACTTAATAAGATAATTAACGAGGATGATTAATGTACACTTTTTTAATGTATTAATAAGTTGGTAACCATAGGGATCCTTGGTGGATCGTGTGATGTTCTGTGTTGTGTGGTAGACGTGTCTTTGCTATATGCTGACATGGACACCTAGATGATTGAATCATCTTGATTGATGGGTTTCGAATACCAGTGTGAGAAGAGTATGTTGCAACACCATGGTTAAATATTCCCGAATGTATGAACCATAGGCTTAATAGGACCGAGACTCATTCGAAGGCTCGATGAAAGATTCTGAGCGTGGGTGTATGATCCTAATGCTTAGTGGTCATGGGCTGTAGCCCATAGAGCGTACGATCCCAATGCTTTGTGAACATGGGCGTCACTCATATATTATGGTATGATGTTTATATGCTTGATGATAGATTCTGAGCATGAGTGTAGGATCCCGCTGTTTTGTGGACGTGGGCCTCGCTCAGAGTGTATGATCTCGATTCTTAGTGGACGCAGGCATCACTCCATGTTTGTGGTATGACTTGTGTGTTCGCTCAGATGATCCGATGGGATCCCGAGTATGGTTGGAACTTGTGGGCTATGTATGATGATTTCTATGATGATAATATGTGTTTAGGCGACTAGTGGTAGCGCCACATATATATGTATCTATCCTTATTACTCGTACTAGCTTGCATGCTTATGTTTATGATTAGCATGAAGTATAGTAGAGTATGTGTGTACCACTGAGCTTTGTAAGCTCAACACTCGGAATCGTTGTTTTTGTGCATAGGTTGATCATGGGATCGTGGAACACTAACAGTATGGAGTTCCAACATGTGGTGATCTTCAGAGTACGGTACTTGTGTTTAGTAGGCTATTTATTCACATGACCTTACGTGTTGAAGTCTGTAATCCTTATTTTAAAATTGTATTAATCAAATCGAATGTTAAATATTTTAACTTAATTGAAGCTTTCTTGTAAAATTGTAATCATTTATATATTTGATTTTAAATCATTGGCTTTAAATGTTTTTTGGAAGCATTTTGTTTGGGCTAAACCAGTTTGAGAAATTTTGCAGATTTTGGTTTGGGCTTGAGGCTCAATTTTATGAATTCAACCTTTGTTGAGATATTTATTTTGATATAACTCAATCAAAATGTTTTTGGAATTATTCCAATATTGTAAAAATAATTCAAAGTCCATAAAACTTAAAAATATGTTTAAAAATGTTTTCTAAGTGTTTTTTCTCATTCCTCAACCTAAAATATTTTCATAGAGTCAAAACTACTTAATTCTTGAAAATGCTAGAGCAAAGTTTCTAAACTTTACTAGAACTTTCTAAACTTTGCTAGAAGTTTCGAAACTCCCTCTTACAAGAGTTTCCAAACTTATGTACGAAAGTTTCCATACTCCTGTAGAAGTTTCTAAACTTCTGATTCCAGACAATTTTCAAGTTTCAAAACTATAAAGTAAGTTTCGAAACTTTGGGCACCAATGGTCAAATTTTCAAATCCGAATAGAAGAGTTTCGAAACTCTCTGAGTAGTTTCGAAACTTATATGCAAGTGAGCAGTGAATGCTTTGTTTTAAAGTTTCCCAATTGCTCCAAACCATCCCCAACAGATATAAACGGCTAGTAGCTCCTTCCACACTATAAAAGAAGGCTTAAGACACTTGAAGTAGGAGAGGATGGACATCCAAGCTTAAAGATCGAAAGAGTAGAGTTCTTTATTGTCTATTTCGTAATCTCTTGTAATTTAGTCCAATCCTAGTAAGCCAAAATGTGTAAACACCCACCTAAAGAGGTAATTAGTTTACAATGTCAAGACCTCATTGTTGAGGGATATGTTCTAGTTGATCCTTATAAAAACTAGGGAGAGAGTTCTATCTTTGTAACGCCCCGTTTTGGGCCTAGGAGTTTCAAGGTTGATTAGACGGTCCGGTGGACCGAGATTAGAGATTCGAGTCAGATTCAAGATAAAAATCGGAGTAAATATTTGTGTAAGAAAATCTATGGGAAAAATATCCTAAAATCATTCTTTAAAGTATAGATATTTTTGGTAAATTCAATTTTGAAAAATGGAATTTGAAAATTGGACATTTTGGCTAGTGACCAAAATGTGAAGAGTGAAAAACTGTTTTAGTGACTGTTTTGAAAAGGGGTCAAATCTTAAAATCTTAAAATCTTTAAGGAGCTAATTTACCAAAAGTTTTAATCTAATTTTCTCTCAATTTCGATTATTTTAAACAAGTTTTAATTAGTGAATTAAAGATGATTTAATTAAGGAAACATAGTTATTTTCCTAAAACCACTTTTGACGTAACTCTTTTCTCTAAAACTTCTCTCTCAAAGTTTCTTCAGCCAAACACTCTCTTTTGCATCAAAGGTTTGAGGTAGTGTTCTTGATTTCTTAAATTCTTGATTTCTAATGGATTCTTCACTCTTGTTTATCAAAATATCATTGTTTTCCTTTATTTTTCAAGAGTAAAACATCCAATTAAGAGGAACTTCACTCATTAGAGGTAAAGATCGTTTTTCTCCTCTAATGAATGGTTCTTTATTGAAATTCCCAAGTATTTGATCTTTGTTTAATGTTTTCTAATAAGTTTTAATGATTTAATTATGAAAAATTGGTTAAATCAAGGTGTAATTGATGAAATTAAGTGATTTTTGTTTTGGATATATTTTGCTTAGTTCTTGATTGGTTTTAATCATAATTTTGATGGTTAATAATGTTAATAAGTGGGTTTTAACACTAAAATCCCCAAACTAAGTGAATCTCTATTTTCTTAGGTTGCTAATGTTGTGTTTTTGGTGAGTTTTGAGTGTTATATGAATGATGGAGGTATAAGGATAATGTTAGGTTGTTTTTGAATTTTAATTGAAGGTAATTGATGGATTAAACCTTTAGGTTTTGGATGGGTTATGTTTGGTAGATGTTTGATGTTGATTTCGGTTGTTGTGGAGGGGTTTTGGTTGGAGTTGTTGTGGATTAATGTTGTTGAGTCTTTGAATGCATTTAGATGCATTGAACTTTTTTTGTGTGGATAAATCATGGGAAGTTGATCCTCAAGTTTGTGGCACTGTTTTGGAAGCTTTAGAGGAGTAGTTTGCATTGGTGAACGATGTTTTTCGTAGTCGGTGAGTGAGAACACAAATTTTAGCTTTGAAATGTTTAAAAGGTTATTTTGGGAGTTTGAATTAAGTTTGAAACGTTGGTTTAAACTCGAAAGTAAGTATGATGAGATTTCTCCCTCGGCCATGTTTTGGCGAAATTGATTTTATGCACTTGTTTTGAATTATGAATTACATGGTACCTACTAGTTAAGCATGTTTTAAGTATGTTTCATACTAATTTTTTATCATATATTAATGATGGATGCATTGGGAAAATAATCCATGTAAGTAGGAGGAATACTTATGAATGCATGGTTTAGTGCATTGGAAATGGTTTTGATTATTGCATATAAAAACAGTGAGGTACATGGTTAATAATGAATTAGATTGGCAAGTGATGTGGTTTAAAATGTTATCGGATATTATAGTGCACTATAATAAGTCACCTCAGGTGTTGAGGGGTTTATGTGTAATGAATACTCCACCACGAGTACCCTAAAGGTTGAGGGGTTACATGGTAAAACTCCCATTAGTGGATTATACATCTAATCAATGGTACCTAGTTATGAATGTACCTTAATTCCGGTTGAGATTGTATGAAGTGTTGAGATGACACTTGTTGAATTCGTATATCCGATGTAATATTTTGTAAAGTAGAACTTGGTTTATGATCACTTGAAAGCCAATATAATTGATAATGTATCATGATGATGGATTATATTGTATAATGTTGGTTTATACATGTTTACTTTTTAAGCCTTGCATATGAGTTGTTATGCACGAGAAAACTTAAATTGAGGGATTGCAAACGGTGATTTTGTTGTTGATCCATGATACATGTTGCATATGGTTAAATATGCATGTTTTTGGACATGTTAAGTGCATAGTTTGTAAGGCATGATGTTTAAAGATGTTAAAATGAGTTTTCCAAAGTGGTTTTGATAACCGGTTTTAATTGCATTGATGGTGGAATATTTTTGAGCACTCATCACTAAGCCTAGCGTGCTTACGCTATCTTTGTCCATCAATATAGAGAAATTAAGGGTTGAAGGCAGCAAGCAAGCAAAGGGGAATCAAAGGACTTGAAGTATTTGAAAGTATGGTTTTGAACTAGACTAGTAGTAATAAAGGTAATGGGGTTCATTGATGATTGTGAGGGTTATTTGCTAAACTCCCGATATGTGCAACACCATATTGTTGTTGTAGTTTTGTATGGGATTTTATATGTCCGATTTTGATGCGGATTTACGTTTCATGTGTTGGATAGATTGGTTTTTAGGATGCATGCCTCTAGACCTATGATTGAAGTATGTTGCTATGGTTTGATCATGTTTCTTTGATAATCTGGTATGGTTTGATCTTTAGTTTAGTAGAGTACATGTTTATGGCTTGTTAAAGCATGTTTGAACCCATGATTGTTTGAAAAATCAGCAAAATTGGGCATTATAGGACTGACCGTACTGCTAAGCGGGGCCTCGTATTGGTACGGGTAAGCTAGAAATTGTCTTTGGGATCAGTACACGGGAGGCCGTATCGGTACGGGTTTTAGCTACTAGAATCCACGATTTTGCAAATGCGCCCACGTACCAATACGCCTTGGACCTATACTGGTACAAACCTATTGGAATGAAGCCTCGTATCGGTACGGGTGCCCACGTACCGATACCAGTTGTCATTATTTTAGTTAAAGTGATTCATGAGGTTTCTAATTCTTTCATTTTGGTCCCTAATGTTCGTGAATACAATTGTATGATTTTGAATGATCGTTTTGAGCTGAAATTTGGCAAACAAGCATGTAATATGACTAATTGAGGATTGGAAACTCAGATATTAACTAAGTCCTCGTAACTTTCTAGATTTACAATTTGGTCCCTAAATTGCAAATATGCGCAATTAGATGTCAATTCGACGCCCAATTCAGTTAAGATTTCACCCACTGCCACCATGCACACCTTAGAACATAATGTTGCATTTAGAAAAGATAAAAAGGAAAAAATGGACCTAAGTTTAGTTAATTGTTTTAGGTTTGTTTTAGCAAACCCAATATAGCTCACTCAGTTCAGTTAGACGTCTAGGTCGGGTCGAGGGGGTTACATTTGGTGGTATAGAATTCTAGTTTGTAATAATTGGGGTGAGGTTATGATTGTTGGGATGTTATTGATTGTTCATTACTATTTTTTGCTATAAACGGTGATTCTTATATACAAGTCGATTGTTAAATGTCAAGTTAGGGGATTTCTTGTGGGACACATTGCCTTATTACTACAGTATGAAATGTTTTCATTTAAAATGAAACACTTGGATCTTCGCTTGAAGCTAGCCTAACTATTTTTGTTTGATGTGGTTATCATGCCTTAGATATATTAGTACGATGGGACCAATGAGAGAATTGGGGGCTAGCATGAATGTTGTTATCGTTGGGCAATGGAATCAAGAGAATGTTATACCTTATAGGGGTTTGCCACCCTCTCTACCTAATCCACCTGTAGGCATGCAGCAAGTACCACATGCGCCAATTGGGCCAATGTTGGGTGATATGACACATTTAATTCAGGCGATGACCAGAGCATTTCAAGTTGTTATTGCTGGAGTACATGCACATACACCAGTTGCTGGGTAAACGGGGTTGCCGTTAGAGAGCCTGCATAGTTTGGGTGGATTTGAGTTTAGAGGGTTGGCAAACGAGGCATTCGAGGAGTGGTTTGCCAGCATTGATCAGATTTTGGAGCAAATAGGGTGTAACGATGCCTGTAAGCTAGATGTGATGTATTTTTACTGTAGAGAGATGCCTATAGTTAGTGGACTACTGTGACCGCAAGCATGGAACCCGATGATGTGCCCCGGGAGTTCTTTAGAGCTTCCTTTAAGAAGAAGTATCTAGGAGTTAGATACTTGGATGAGAAGAGGCGCGAGTTAATGGCCTTGGTTCAAGGTAGTATGGCCTTGGTTGAGCCAGTGTGCTCCTAAATTGGTACCAGACGAGAGACATCGTTGTGATCGATTCTGTTACATATTGGTACAGGATGTTAAGAAATATATTTTGGCTTCTGATTACACCGATTTCGACATGTTGGTTACACGGGCGAAGGACATTGAGCAAAACATGGGTTTATCAGCTCGTGTATGAGGTTCTAGATATGGCAAGAGAGTCATGGATTCTGGTTCTGGTGGTGGTCAGTTTAAGAAGTATCGTGATAGGAGGTATTGCCCTAATCTAAGGCAAGGTGGAGGTAGTGTTGGGCGAGGATCGCAGGGTCAGGGTACCCATGCTAGAGTAACATATAATACATGTTGGGTTTGTGAATTGCGTGATCACATAAGGTGAGACTGTCCACATTTGGCTCATGAGGGACAGGCTCTTGCGGCTGCTGTTGTTAATTCTTGTTGGAGTTGTGAATCGAACGATCATTTGATACGTGATTATCTAATGTTAGTGGGTGGCGGACAGGCTAGGGCACTTTTAGTTTCACCACAGAAAGGTCGTGGTCATGAACGAGGACAATTTCAGCGTATGGATGAGAGTCCAAGGACAGTGGCTCATACCGTTGCTATCCAACCAAAAAGTGATGGTCATGCGAGGGTGTATGCACATCGCAAGGGATGCAATGACACTGACATGATTGTAGGTACATTTACATTGCAATCTCTGTTGTTGTTTTCTTTGGTTGATTTTGGTTCTACGAATTCATATATCTTGCATGAGCATGCGCATACGCATTTGCTTAATATACTTGTAGAAGTGTTAGATGTGGGTATGTGAGTAACTAGTTCTTTCAGAGAGACGGTTGTTACAAGGAGGTTGTATAAGAGATGCCCTTTGACTGTTCAAGGTCATGTGTTTGCGGTTGATTTGATGGAGTTGCAGTTTCATGGTTTTGATGTAATCCTGGGCATGGATTGGTTGACTGAGCATAAGGCTGTATTTGATTTTGAAATCAAATGAGTTTCCTTAAAACTTGTTGATGATTACGAAGTGGTAGTTGTGGGTGAGAATGCTAATTTTTTGTCAAATGTTGTTTCGACTCTGGAAGCGAGTTCTATGATGGATTTTGGTTGTCAGACAATCTTAGCTTATGTCATGAATCTGAGATCAAATGAGGTACGTGTTCAGGACATCTGTATGGCATGCGAATTTTCAGGTGTCTTTCTAGAAGAGTTGTCGGGTTTGCCACCAGATAGGAAGTAAAGTTTGGCATTGAGTTATATGCAAATACAGCTCCGGTGTCTATTGCTCCTTATTGCATGGCACTGAAAGAGTTGATTGAGTTAAAGTCATAACTTCAAGAGTTGCTTGATCGAGGGTTTATTAGGCCTAGTGTTTCATCGTGGGGTATGCCAGTGTTGTTTTTGAAAACGAAGGATGGCATGATGTAAATGTGCATTGATTATCGGTAATTGAACAAGCTGACGATTAAGAATAAGTATCCCTTGCCGCAGATTGATGATTTGTTTGATCAGTTTATGTAGGGAAACGCTGGTACACCCTATGATGTAGCGGAAAAATTATTCGGCATATTCCATCAGTGATCCATGTACGAAGAACGAATCTGGGTTGAAAAGGGATGAAACGTTACCTTAATTAAATTTGAAAAATCCCATGGATGTAGAAGAATCTAATTCTTCCAGCACGATATCGAATCCAAGTCATCATAGTAGCGTTCCGACCTCTACTCGGTCTACCCGAATGAAACAAATGATAATTTTACTTCTCTAACTATTAGAGAGGTTTTTTGCAAAAAGGCATATTTTTTGCTGCTAGACCTTATGCCTTTATATAACATTTAAAAGTCCAATCTTAATTAAATTTAGATTCATTAAACATACAGTATATTTAATCGAATATAATTAAATATGTAGAATCTGATTATACTTTAATTAGGTTTCTTTAGGGATATATGTTTTAATATTATTTGATAATTACAATAATTATCTAGTATTAAACTACATAAACGAAATTATCTATAATTACAATAATTTTGGTTTTTACTTATTTTGTGTACAACAAGTTTGTACACATGCTATCTAGTCGATATTTGTTTGTTTCAATCATAGGGTGTGACCCTTGTAGGTTCATGTAATGTTAGCGGTAATATCTAAAACAATTCTAATATTACAAGCAATTAGTGGCTTCTAGCAATACATCATTGCTACCTAAGTTACAAGAAGTCATGGTTCCACATAAGCTCTTCATGATTAACTCTTTTTCATGTATTACATCATTTTGTCCTTATATCTAGATTGGACACAAGTCATGGAATAGTCACACTTGCATAGTCCATCTAATATTTCTTGATATCTTGAGTAGACTATTATAAACGAATAACTATGATATCTCATATCAATTTATTCGAGCATGGTCATGCATTTCTAGTCTCACTCAATCAAGTGGCCTGTGATATTACTCCTATTATGTAGGAGGGACAAATCCTTTCTTGATCAACCATATTTCGCTACATATCTAATATCAGTCTTTATAGTGTAGTCAATTATGACACACGTTTGACTGTATCAAAATATGTCACTCACAGTGTTGAAATAATGATGATATCCACTCTTAGGATCATACATGTATTTATCACTATGAGCAATGTTGTGACTGTCACATAATAATCCAAGAAACATGCTCATAGCGGGTTAGTCCAGTATGTCGTTCTCTAACAAATACTTATGTATTAATTTTGACATCTCCATGTCAATGGCAACATTTTGTCATCAATCAACTACATATTAGCCTTAATATATTATCGTTGCCCATCCCCACAATAATACTCGACTAAGGACATTCAAGAATAACTATATTATTCTAAAGACTTTATTGTAATTATTTTATTTATAAATGCACAAAATAAAAGTAAAATAATAATAATAATGACTTTATATTAATAAACAAGATAAATTAAGTATGTTTTTTACAATCATCTTATGATTCGTCTTTGGGCATACTCCAACAGTTTAAAGGTGCTTCTGTGTTCTCTAAGATTGATTTAAGGTCTGAGTATTATCATTTGAAAGTAAAGGATGTGGATGTACCTAAGACTGTCTTTCGTACGAAGTACGAGCATTACGAGTTCTTGGTGATGTCGTTTGGTTTGACCAATGCACCGGTGACGTTCATGGATATGATGAATTGGGTATTCCATGAGTTTTTGGACCAATTCGTGGTTGTGTTTGTTGATGACATTCTTTGTACTCTCGTACTGAGGAGGATCATGATAGACACTTACGAATTGTGCTTCAAGCATTGTTTGATAATCAGTTGTATACTAACTTAAGCAAGTGTGAGTTTTGTCTTAGGGAGGTTGTCTTTCTTGGGCATGTTGTGTAAGCCGAAAGAATTTGGGTTGACCCACACAAGATTGAGGCGGTGATAGGTTAGAAGTCATCTAAGTCCGTGTTGGAGGTTCATAGTTTTCTTGGGTTGGGTGGTTATTACCATCAGTTTGTGGATGGTACCACATGTTAAGGATATAATGGATGAAAATCTGACAGATTTTTACTTTAATAGTGATGGGGTGTTGTGTTTTAAGGATCGGATGGTGGTGCTTAATGATGATGAGTTGAGACATACCATTCTGACCGAATCACATACTAGTCCTTTTGCTATGCATCTTGGTAGTACTATAATGTATCGAGGCTTGAAATAAGAGTACTATTGGGTTGGTTTGAAGAAAAATGTGGCTGATATTGTTGCTAGATGTATGGTATGCCAGCGTGTTAAGCCTGAGCATCAGTTTCCTTCCGGGTTGCTGCAACCGTTGAGGATACCGAAATGGAAGTGGGAGAGAATCACCATAGATTTTGTATCTGAGCTGCCGTTGACGCCAACTAAGAAGGATTCCATTTGGGTGATTGTTGATTGGTTTACGAAGTGTGCATATTTTGTGCTAGTCAATACAACGTATACCTTGGATAAGTTGGCAGATCTGTATATTGTTGAGATTGTTCATTTTTACGGGATGCCTAAGTCCATAGTTTTGGATAGGGATCTGCGGTTTACAACGAGGTTTTAGGAGTGTTTGTATCGGGCTTTGGGTACACGGCTGAATTTCAATACTTCATATCATCCTCAGACAGATGGTCAGTTCGAACATGTGATCCAAGTCTTGGAGGATATGTTGAGGTGTTGCATCATTGAGTTCCAAGGAACATGGGAGAAACATTTGCCTTTGGTGGAGTTCACTTATAATAATAGTTATCATCCTAGTATACAAATGGCGCCGTATAAGGCCTTGTATGGTAGGAAGTGTCGTACGCCTTTGTATTGGGTTGAGATTGGGGAAAAACATGTTTGCATGCCGGATGTGTTGAAAGACACGAATGAGAAAGTGAAGCTTATTTTTGATCGCTTGAAAGCGGCCTCAGATCGTTAGAAATCCTACGCGGATTTAAAGCGTATGGAGATTGAGTATGTTGTTGGTGATCGTGTGTTCTTGAAGGTGTCACCTTGAAAGAAGGTGATGCGATTTGAATTTAGGGGAAAGTATAGTGTAACAGCCCCTACCCGGTCTAGGAGTTAAACCAGTTTAGGAAGTTTTACCGAATAAAAATTCAATCATCCATGAGATAACTTAACACTACAAAACTAAACATGCCTTTAGAAATTAGGGTAATTTAAAACTTTTTAGTCTGATTCATAATTCATGTTTCAAACTTTATTACATATACAATCAAGTATGCACACATTATACAGTTCACTTCAACTGTTAGCTCATAACATACACCATATTAATACTTTAGTACACAAAGCTTACCATAATACTTCTACGTAAGATTTATCCTTAATCATAAGCTTCATTCTTCCTAAACCAATTACCAAATTTGTATACTTATATCCATTTAAGACATATAAATCATTGCTTAAGGTCATTCAAAATAACAGTAAACCTTTATTTGAAGGTCTTTAAGTCTAAATGTTCGTATCATTTAACTTCAAATCTTATTTTCAAGATTTATAAGTCATTCAACAAGTTCTCATTTTCTTTTAAGACATTATGGGATAACTTTCATTCCTTATCTCAATTCCTTCTTACAAATCATTATAAAGATTTTACACTTCCAAAGCCTAGTCTTACTTACTAGGTTAGTTTTCACATGGTAAATATCATTACTCAACTATCCAAGGCATAACTATAACATTCATAACGCAATCACATGATAATATACATTTATACACTTGCATTAACAATAACCCTACTTATCCATTCATCCATTCAGAACATAGCATTAACATACATTGTATTGGTTATGATATCACATACAATTTTCCACTTGCAATAACTTTAGTCATAAACATTCATTCATCTCAACTTAGTTCCCCAAATTTTTAAGACTTAGAGTCCTATAATGCACATATTTTCTTATCTATGATATAAGCAATAGCAAAACAATCTAACTCATGTTTCATATAGTTCGTTTATTCTATCCTTTATTGCTTCCTGAGATACAAGTTCATAAATATATGATCAAGGTCTTTAAAGACTATCATCTTATAACTTTAGGATTCCCAAAGAACAAACATAGTATTTCCATTGCCATACTAACTTATAGCATATTAGCTAATCTTATTCGGAACTTATTTACCAAGTAATCCTTACGTAGTTCAAGATTATCCCTATTAATTTTGCATCTAAGAGTTTATATAATCATCATTCATCATTAGAATCATAGTTTAGCCTAGTCATACACATAATCACAAAGCATAGCAGAACATCTTATATCACACATGCTCAATCTTATGCATACAATCATTTAGTATAGCATGCATCCATATCACCCACATATTTAGGCATAAGCACACAATTACCTATCATAGCAAGCAACCATATCACACACGTGCTCTTTGATTTTACAAACCTTGTACCTTCTTTATAAGTTATTATAATTATCACCTTGAATGCAATTATATGTTAACTAGCCACTTAGTTAACATAAACCTTAATCATGTTTTGCCACCCTAGGAATTTAATGTAACTATAACTATAAACATACTCTAAGCTTAGGTCTTGTGTGACTTGCTACCAGGAGTTGACACGATCTTCACTAACAGAATGTGTAACGCCCCAATTTTGGGCTTAGGAGTTAGCCGGGTTTAGGCTAGACGATTCGGTTGAACCGGTTTCGACAATTTAGGCTACTTTTGGGAATAGATCATTTTGGAGGGCTTCTGGAAGAAATAAAATATAGAAAAATGTTTTAAAATCATTATTTAATACATAAATGATTTTGGTGGAATCAATTTTGGAAAATAGATTTTGGAGGTTTGACATTTTGGAACTAGTGACCAAAATGTAAAATCATAAAACTATTTGGTGACTATTTTGTAAAAGATCAGAACTTTGAATCTTTAAGGAGCATTTGACTCAAAGTCTAATTCAGACTTTTTCCTCTTAATTGGTTAATTTTAAAGTGGTTTTAATAAATAAAATAAGTTGGAGAGAATTAATTAGGCATTAATCTCTTAAAACATATTTCACGTAACTAACTTTTCTCTCAACCATTTTCCCTCAAATTATCTCCAGCTAAACATCAGTTTCTTCTTCAAAGATTTGAGGTAAACACTTGATTTAATTCATCTTTTCAACACTAAATGATTCCCTATCAAAACCTTATGATTTTATCTTTATTTTCTCATGTAAATCTATACAATTGAGGGGAAATCAATCATTAGAAGAATGAAAGGTTTTTTACTGAAATTCCCAAGTTCTTGATCTTTTATGGATGTTTTCTAATGGGTTTTGATGATTTAATTGTGAAAATTTGGTTTAATTGATGTTTAATGGATGGAATCAATTAAGATTTGTTTTGATTTGTTAATGTTAGATTTTAGATTGAGATTAAACATGGTTTTGATGTCTGACAATAATTCTTAATGGATTTTTATGTGGTAATCCCGAAACTAGGTGTTTTGCTTGATTGTTAGGTTGAGATCTTTGAGTTTGTGGCTTGTTTAAGTGATTAATTGATGGCTGATGTTGTTTTGGTGTTGAGAAGATGTTTTTAGATGTATCTTGATGATGTTTTGTTGTTGATCTCATCGGGTAATGGCTGGAGTTTGGTTAGAGTGGTTTCGTCGATGTTTTCGGTAGTTTTCGGGTAACGAAATGTTGGTTGTTAAGTAGAGAAAGTGTGGAGTTGAGTTGTTGGGGATTTTGATGCAAAGTTGTGCGTTAATCCTCTGTTTTGCTTTGGTTGGAAGAAGGGGATATTGATCTGATAGTGATGGAAGAGGTTTCGGTTGATCCGTAGGCTTGAGACCACTTCGGCAAAGCAAGCGAAGCGTTGTCGATGAGTGGAAATAATTTTAAAAGCTTTTCAAAGGTTTGAAAGTAATGTTTGGGGGTTTAGATTGAGCTTCAAACACTAATCTAATCATGGAAGTAAGTATGAAAGGTTTTGCTCTTGGTTTTCGATTTTTCGATTGTTTTGTTAAATCATGCTCATATTTGAAAATAGATTTATTACCTATTGTTATGCATGTTTTTATGAATTGAGAGATGATTCATGTTATCCCATGAGATTGATTTATGGTTTTAAAGAGAATATATCCGGTTGAGAAAATGCTATGCATTGGTTGTGCTTTTGAAATGGGATGAAAAATGGTTTATGTTTATGCATTGAAAAAAATAGTAAGGTAACATGGTTTTAAAGTGTATATTGGCAAGTAATGATGCTTATTATAATCGGATATAATTGGTCGACCAATATGATGAGAGTGCACTATAATATATACAAAATTTGTACGTGAGCCAAATTCTCCAGTTACACAATAGGGGTAGTTCTATTGTGTTGCGAGTGATGGGGGTAGTGCCATCACCACGGGCAATGAAGGTAGTGCCAACTCGGCCGAAGTGTGCATTATGGTGGGTAGTATCACCATGAGACTTGATGTGGTCGGAGCCATCAAGGTGTCCGCATATCCGAACTTTAATGAATAGAGGTAGTGCTATCCAAGGATGAGGTCATAGCTATTCGAGTCACTTGAATGCCAATATATGAGATTACATGTATCATTGTTTTAAAAGGTTTTGTATAATACGATTTATACATGAGATTCTATTTTGAATTATGGTTTGTAATGCTCAAGCATGTGAAGCTTACATTGAGATTTGCATTGAGTTTAATGTATGAGATAAATGATACATGTATAGAAAGGTAAATGATTTTGCTTTGATGGGTTTTAAAGTATGAGAAAGTATTTGAGTGTGATGAGAAATGGTTCGATGAGAAAAGGTTTTCAAAAATGTATTGTTGTGGTTTTCAAATGAGCATCCCTCACTAAGCTTGTTGCTTACGCTTTTTTTCTTAACAATGTAGATAAATAACTTGTTGGGCAACAAGAATGCAAGAGTAGAAGTCCAAGAAGTTCTTTAAGCTCAAGTATGGGTTTGAACTAAATGGTAGTAATAATTTGGCAATGGGAGGGGTATCATATTTTTGAGAGTATGTTTGAAGAACTCCATGGTTTGGCACATTTTTGTGTTGCCTTTAAAGACTTGTAAATGGCCTTATTGTTTGGTTTGAGCTTTGGTATGGTTTTTTGGTGTTTGACTTGGCTTGGAAATAGGGTGCATGCCTATATATTTCCCTTTTGAGTATATGATCATGTTTTGGTGTTGTTTTTGGTGCTTTTGGCTGAAAATCGATCCTTGAATATGTTGTGTGTGACTTTGAAGCATGTGGGAGTGGTTTGGGTAGCTTAATTGTGTGATTAAACAGCGAAACTGAACATTACAGGCCCAGGCGTATTAGTACGCGGGCTACTATATCAATACGGGTAAGCCATTTCAGGCATACCATATCGGTACGCTAAGTACCATATCGGTACGGGCTGGAGGCAAAAAGGGAAGGCATTTCAATACGCGGGGGCATACTGGTACGGTTAAATGCTATTGGAATTTGGGGTTTTAAAAATTACAAGCACCATACTGATACGGGCCTAAAGGTATCGTTATGACCAGCCGTTATGGTAGTTAAATGACATCTTTTGAGTTTTTGTTTTCTTACGTTTTGGTCCTCAAATGTCGTGAATGCATTTGAGTAAGTTTGGATGGTCGTGTTAAGCTAAAAAGTGACGTGTAAGCCTAGAACCTGACTAATTGTATATTGGTAACTTTAATTCCACATTAAGTCCCTAAAATTTGTAAGTTTTTCAAAATAGCCCCTAATTGACAACCGGAACAATTGGATGTCGAATCGATGCCCGATTAAGTCAGAAATTCACTCGTTGCGAGATCGTACACTTAGGATAATAATTTTTCATCTAGAGAAGATAAAAAGAAAAAAAAGTCGTTTATTGAAGATAAACTTTTGGGTTTTTCTTTAATATTCCCTGTGTGACTCATTCGATTCGGTCTTGCGACTAGACCGGGTCGAGGGGGTTACAGAATGATGGTTAGTTAAAAGATTAATCAAACATAAGTAAGTTTGAAAAAACTTAGTGAGGTAATTAGACCAACACAAGCATAAATGATGTACAAAGTTATGTTTGCCTAGAATGCGTCCTTTATAATTTAGCTTTGGTTGCTTCCATCCATTTAATCATTGTTAATTTCATATAAACAATTTACAATTCCTAAACCATTACAGATTTGGTTCACAAAGAACCAATGTATCTTATGCATTCAGTTCTTTTCCTTCCCTATCATCCATTTATATCTTTCTGGTCATCAAATATATCAACCTTTATGATATACTTTTATCCATATTCAAATCTTTATAATTTTGTCAAACCAATTATCATATCAATAGATTATTCTTTCCATTTCCCATTTTTATAACCTGATTACCTATCCTTACACAACTTTTCATTATCATTATAATTCCAATCAATCATATCATGCCCAAGTTAATCTCATATTCATCACTTGGTTAAATCCATCAATGACTTCCAATCAATTACTATCTACCCTTACTTCCTATACTTCTCAGGGGTAAATTATTTATAAGCCACCTATAGGTCAGTACTATAACTTTCAACTAACCATTTGAATATTTTAAGAATACTTTATTAGTTGGATTACCAAAGAAAACAATTCATATCTATATCAACCTAGTAATGGTTACGTTACATATGTAATCACATTACATTTACCTAAAACATTATTTAACTTACTTAGCCTCCAATCATACCACAATCATATCTTACATAAGATCAAAGATCATTATATCAACAAACAAAGGTTAACCATTATCAATCTCTAAGGTTCCAGAAACAATAATTCCTTATAACCATTCTATTGTTTTATTTCCCAGGGAGTATATCTTTGAATAAGCATTACCAGTTATATTACACTGTTTAAAACTTACTTGCACATTTATTTCATAAGTTCATTAGCTAATTCCATCATTTTCCTTAAATTATTCACTAAATTCTTATCATTAATGTCTTATTTTCTTAGCAAAACTATTAACATACACAATTAACATATCAAAGTTCAAGCATAGCAATCATTTATATTCATTCAAGACTATAGGTTGTTTCATATCAATATACATATCAAATAGTCTTTCATATTCACTTCAGAGATCAAACATAACAATCACTTTATTTCTTTTAAGATCATAATCATTACCATTCACTTCATTATGTTACTCACATCAATGTCATTTGCATACAATGTGGAAGCATACACATACTTCCAGACAAGCATCATTCATGTTCACTTATAAGTTTTTTATAATCTTATTATTATTTCAATTAGTTTCCTTAGACTTAGACAATATTCGAACACTCGAATTCCCAGCCTACTATCGCCAATAAACATTTAACAATATGGTCAACCTTCATATTATCGCCAATGACCTTTCATAACACATACCTCCTACACAAGAGCTCAATGGATTCTATGGCATGCGAATTATATCCTAAGTTGACTCAAATCCAAGGATTTATATATAGTTTCATATCTTTTTATTTCATTTCATAAACATTTGCAAGCATTGCTTGTCATTACTATTTGAGCTTTAGCCTCCTTTCTTTCATTTTCATTTTCATTTCACATTTCAATTCAATGCATATCCAAATATGTCATCGTACCATTTCATTTTACTTACTTTTTATCTTGTCATTGCATAACTAAGTATGCTATCACAAATTTTTTATTTAACCTTGTTTATTATCATGCCAAGTTAACATCACTATCATACAATTTAACCATTATGCATAGTAATTAGGTAGAATTCACACATAACATGCATATCATTTCCATCAATCGATGTCATTACACCTTGCATAACATTCCTTTATACCATTATCTTTATAACATTTCAACCTTGATTAGCATACCGTTAACTGATTAACACTATACATTCACACAAAGAAATTACTAGCATTCACATAGCAAGAAATCATACCATACTTCACCTTATCATCAATCAAAGACCCATACAATTGGCTTACCTTGAGCTTACATGTTTTCTCTATTGATGTACCATTTAACAAACATACTAAGTGATAAGTTGATTTAGTTCAATTAGAACTTAACCTGTTACAATTACTAGTACTTTAAGTGTCTATCATCAATTTATTGCATACTATTAGCGGATTACTTTAAGCTATCAAATAACAATAAACTTAGCTCAACCCCATATCGAGTTTTCAATTGCCTTACATAACATTTCACACCATTTTCACACTTCATACATACATTAGTTACTTATCTTTCTTTTTGTCATATTTCATTCTTTAATTATCATATGTTTTAAATCGAAATTGCATTTTGGTTTTAGGCATTCATTTAAATGATGTTTAATACAACATCATTTCCACATAAAGGTATAGTTACACTCACCTTATATCCCGAAGTTACGGGATATCCCAATCCACTAATTACATCTAAGTTTCCTCCTATCAATACTTGATTCTCCCAAGTCCTTGTTTCAGAATTTCCTTCTTCATTGACCTTACTTCTTTAACCAATCTTTAATTCAAACAACATAAGTACAACCATTAATATACATACTCATCATCACACATTTACTTAATATACATAACCAATATCATCATTCAAGCAACAACCATATATATACTTGTCATTCCTCATTTCTATTTTCAAGTTAAGTCCTTGTTTTCAACCTTTGGCAATTTGAGCTATCGTCAAATAATTATCTCTCCAAAATAAAACATACACTGGAATTTAAAGTTCTTTACAATAAAACATACACTGGAATTTAAAGTTCTTTACACCTTTACAAACTAGATACAACTACGGTTTTAACGGTATAAGCCTCATAGTTTAACAATGTCTACAAAATTATGAGAATTCTTAGAAGTCTCAAAACAAAAACTATCCAAAGCAGAATATGCTACTAGACTTTCTGTCCTACCTTCACTTAAAAATTCGTAACTTTTGATTCAGAACTCGAAATAAATCACAATTTGTTGGAGATAAAACTAGACTCACACATGGTTTTACACATATAAAATTCATCCTCTAACTTAGCATATTCGATTTTCTATGAATTTCTAAACTTACTGCCATAATAGAGCTTTTCTGGGCAGATTGCATATCCCTTGTTTTCAACTAATTTAAATGTTCTAATTCAATCATAATCATCAGCAATTCATTCTCAATTCAAGAAACAATATTTTTAGATTACAAAATGCTTTCATCTCTCTACTTAACCTCTTCCTTAAATTCCTAAACACAATTCTAACACCATCAAAGAACTTAAATTCTCAACATGAAATTTTCATTCAATTTCTCATAACCTATCTAATCAAAGAAGTGGGCATAATATTACCTTAAGGATAGCTCAATCATGCAAGCTAAATAGATAATAGATTGATTTCCCAAGCTTGAATTCCAAGCTCCCCCAACCATGGTGCTAGTTTGGTGAAGAGAAGAGATAGTAAAAATAGTGTGAATTGATTTCCTCTCTCTCCCTCATCAAGCTGATCGGTTAACTCTCTTTTCCCTTAATTATTTTATTTTAAAAAAGTGGCAAGAGCATTTTTCCCTTGCTCACACATATCTTCACTCATTAATTATGGTAAAATTACCCATGCTAATTGTGTGTTTCTTCCTTGTTTTATTTTGGTCCTTCAAAGCTACTTATTCCACCTTACAATTTAGTCACTAGCTCATTTATTACTTCTTACAATTCAATCCTTAATAATTTGATCACAATACTTAATTAACTCCCTGATATCCATAATCACTGCTTTATAAACCTTATAAAATGATCACTTTATCCATTTAACAATTTATCTTTAGCTCATATAACTCTTTTTACTTCCAATTCTCTTAGCTAGCTTATTCAATTAACTTCAATTGAGTCCTACAAGTATCCAAGGATGACCTCTCAACACATACAATCACTTTTAAAAATCCTAGCCCGGTTTTAGGGGTATTACACTTAGTTTGAGGTTTATTGGGCCGTATGAGGTTGTGGAGCATGTAGGTCTTGTAGCTTATCGTTTGAGGTAGCCTCTTGAGTTAGAGAAGATTCGTGGTGTGTTTCATGTGTCAATGTTGCGGAAAGTATCGGTTGAATCCATCGCATGTTATGCCAGTGGAGGATATTGAGTTACAACCGGATTTATCTTATGACGATAAACTTGTAGAGATCCTTTATTCTAGCAGTAAGGTTCTTTGTGGCAAAGCGATCGAGCTTGTGAAGGTGTTGTGGCGACAGCGTGGAGTTGAGAAGGTCGCGTAGGAGAGTAAGACGGACATGATGAAGCAGTTTCCGCATTTGTTTCCTTCAAGTAAATTTCGATGATAAAATTTCCTAAGTGGTGGAGAGTTTTAACGCCTCGGTTTTGGGCCTAGGAGTTTCAAGATTGATTAGATGGTCTGGTGGATTGAGATTAGAGATTCGAGTTAGATTCGGGATAAAAATCGGAGTAAATATTTTTGTGTGAGAAAATATATGGGAAAAATATTCTAAAATCATTATTTAATATATATATATATTTTTGGTAAAGTCAATTTTGAAAAAATGGAAATTGGACATTTTGGCTAGTGACCAAAATGTAAAGAGTGAAAAACTATTTTAGTGACTGTTTTGAAAAAGGGTCAAATCTTAGAATCTTTAAAGAGCTAATTTACCAAATGTTTTAATCTGATTTTTCTCTCAATTTGGATTATTTTAAATGAGTTTTAATTAGTGAATTAAAGGGGATTTAATTAAAGAAATGTAGTTATTTTCCTAAAACCACTTTTGACGTAACTATTTTCTCTAAACTTTTCTCTCAAAGTTTCTTCAACCAAACAGTCTCTTTTGTATCAAAAGTTTGAGGTAATGTTCTCGATTTCTTAAATTATTGATTTCTAATGGATTCTTCAATCTTGTTTTTCAAAATACCACTGCTTTCATTTGTTTTTCAAGAGTAAAACATCCAATTAAGAGGAAATTCACTCATTAGAGGTAAGGTTCATTTTTCTCCTCTAATGAATGATTCTTTATTGAAATTCACAAGTACTTGATCATTGTTTAATATTTTCTAATAATTTTTAATGATTTAATTATAGAAAATTGGTTAAATCAAGGTGTAATTGATGAGATTAAGTGATTTTTGTTTTGGATCTATTTTGCTGAGTTCTTGATTGGTTTTAATCATAATTTTGATGGTTAATAATATTAATAAGTGAGTTTTAACACTGGAATCCCGAACTAAGTGAATCTCTAATTTCTTAGGTTGCTAGTGTTGTGTTTTTGGTGAGTTATGGGTGTTTTATGAATGTTGGAGGTATAAGGATGATGTTAGGTTGTTTTTGAATGCTAATTGAAGGTAATTGATGGACTAAACCTTTAGGTTTTGGCTGGGTTAAGTTTGGTTGGTGTTTGATATTGATTTCGGTTGCCGTGGATGGGTTTTGGTTGGAGTTGTTGTGGATTAATGTTGTTGAGTCTTTGAATGCATTTAGATGCATTGAACCTTTGTTTTTGTGTGAATAAATCAGGGTATGTTGATCCTCAAGCTTGTGGCACCGTTTTAGAACCTTTGGAGAAGGAGTTCGCATCAACGAACGAAGTTTTTCGTAGTCGGTGAGTGAGAACGTGGATTTTAGCTTTGAAATGGTTAACATATTATTTTGATAGTTTAAATTAAGCTTGAAATGTTGGTTTAAACTCGGAAGTAAGTATGATGAGATTTCTCCCTCGGTCATGATTTGGCGAAATTGATTTTATGCACTTGTTTTTTTAATTACATTGTACCTACTGTTTAAGCATGTTTTAAGTATATTTTATAATGATTTTGGATCATATATTGATGATGGATGCATTGGGAAAATGATCCATGTAAGTAGGAGGAATGCTTGTGAATGCATGGTTTGGTGCATTGGAAATGATTTTGATTATTGCATAAAAAATAGTGAGGTGCATGGTTAATAATTAATTATATTGGCAAGTGATGTGGTTTAAATTATTATCAGATATAGTTTGCCAACCATAGGATTGATTATGCACTATAATAAGTCATCTCGGGTGTTGAGGGGTTTATGTGTACTGAATACTCCACCACGAGTACCCTAACAGTTGAGGGTTTATATGGTACCGAAAACTCTCGTTAGTGGATTATACATCTAACTGATGATTGAGTTGTGATAGTACATGATTGTGAATGTACCTTAATTTCGGTTGAGATTGTATGAAGTGTTGAGATGACACTTGTTGAATCCATGTATCTGATGTAATATTTTGTAAAGTGGAACTTGATTTATAATCACTTGAAAGCTAATATAATTGATAATGTATCATGATGATGGATTATGTTGTATAATATTGGTTTATACATTTTTACTCTTTAATCCTTGCATATGGGTTGTTATGCATGGGAAAGCTTAAATTGAGGGATTGCAAACGGGGATTTTGCTGTTGATCCATGATACATGTTGCATATGGTTAAATATGCATGTTTTTGGAAATGTTAAGTGCATGGTTTGAAAGACATGATGTTTTGAAATATGTTAAAAATGAGTTTTCCAAAGTGGTTTTGATAACCGATTTTAATTGCATTGATGGTGGATTGTTTTTTAGCACTCCTCACTAAGCCTAGTGTGCTTACGCTCTCTTTGTCCGTCAATGCAGAGAAATTAAGGGTTGGAGGAAGCAAGCAAACAAAGAGGAATCCAAGGACTTCAAGTATTCGAAAGTATGGTTTTTGAACTAGACTATTAGTAATAAAAGCAATGGGGTTCATTGATGATTGGGGGTATTATTTGCTAAAATCCCGATTTGTGCAAGTCCATAATGTTGTGGTGTTGTATGAGATTTTATATGTTTGATTTTGATGCGAATTTACGTTTTGTACGTTGGATGGATTGGTTTTTAGGATGCATGCCTCTAAATCTATGATTGAAGTATGTTGCTATGGTTTGATCATGTTTCTTTGATAATCTGGTATGGTTTGATCTTTAGTTTAGTGGAGTACATGTTTATGGCTTATTAAAGCATGTTTGAACCCAAGATTGTATGAAAAACCAACAAAATTGGGCATTACAGGTCTGAGTGTACCGATACGCGGGGCCTCGTATCAGTACGGGTAAGCTATAAATAGGTATGGGGATCGGTACATGGGAAGCCGTATCGGTACGGGTTTTAGCTACTAGAATCCATGATTTTGCAAATGTGCCTATGTACCGATACGCCTTGGACCTATACCGGTACGACCCTATTGAAATGAAGCCTCGTATCGGTACGGGTGCCTGCGTACCGATATCGGTTGTCATTATTTCAGTTAAAGTGATTCATGAGGTTTCTGATTCTTTCATTTTGGTCCTAATGTTCATGAATGCAATTGTATGATTTTGAATGATCGTTTTGAGCTGAAATTTGGCAAGAAGGCATGTAATCTGACTAATTGAGGATTGGTAACTCAGATGTTAACTAAGTCCTCGTAACATTCTAGATTTGCAACTTGGTCTCTAAATTGCAAATATGCACAATTTGATGTCAATTCGACGCCTGATTCAGTTAAGATTTCACCCGCTGCCAGCATGCACACCTTAGGACATAATGTTGCATCTAGACAAGATAAAAAGGGAAAAAAATGGACCTAGTTTAGTTAACTGTTACAGGTTTGTTTCGGCAAACCTAATGTAGCTCACTCGGTTTAGTTGGGAATCTAGACCGGGTCGAGGGGGTTACAATCTTAGCCCGTTAAAAGATAGGGATGTAAGGTTATCCCTTTAACCCGTAAAAAGGGAAGAATTCATTGTTAATGAATTGAGAAATTTTTAGTGTGGATGCTAAGGTAGTGGATGTAGACCTTGGTTAGAAGGTAGAACCACTCTAAAATCGAATGTGACAAATTGTCATTTCTTTTTTGGTTTTTTGTTTTCCCAATTTCAAAAGAAACCTCTACACCCTTCATCAACGCTAATTTCGGTTGAAGACGTCGAGCTTTTCAACCTTAAAGTTTTTGATTTGATTTGTTCTCATGAGTGATCTCAAGTCCGTCTCATATCTCTTTGGCGTTGCACAAAGGGTATGTCTTCTCATGTCTTAAACATATTTATTATATTGGTGAATTAATTGAACATCTCATGATTTTTTTATTAAGATTTATCTTGAGGAGCTCATGCTTGAGAGTGAGAATTTAACCTTAACTTTTTGACACAATTTGTTCTCATGAGTCTTCTCAAGCGTGTCTCATATCTCCTTAGTATTTTCACATGAAAAAATTCTATTATATCCTTCCAAATCAAGTGCATAAAAGAGAATATACATAGCGTTGACATTGATTTGAATCTTCTTTTTATCATCATTCTTTTTTTTTCTTAAGTACCAAGAGTTCATCTTCTTCCTTTATAGGGATTAAAAGACATTTGACGATGATATCCCAAACATCAAGATCGTTGGTTTAGAGAAAAAGAATCGACATTGTCTTCAGTTTGCTCCATTGAATTAATGAGTAAGAGGATGTCATTCGTTGTAAAAAATGTTGTTGATTCTTTGAGTCTTTCAAGGATTTTCTCTGGATTGTTAGATTGTCTATAGAGTCTAAGCTCAAATTGATATTGTTAGTTCAAAAAATCAACTGAAAAGTGCCAAAAAAGAGTAAATTGAGTTTAAAATTTCAACGAAAGCAAGAGAGAAATAAAAGCAATGGACACCGAAAATTTAGAGTGGTTCAGCCCAGTTTCCTGCACTCCTACCTTAGTTTTCACAGCTAAGAATTTTCTCAAATTTATTATATTTTTAAAGTTTTACTCTACACAAATTCCCTTAAGATTTATACTCAAATCTTAAAAATCTCTCTCAAATTAGGATTACAAATAAGCAAAGTAGAGGGAATCTCCCATTTGCAATCACTAACCCAACAACAAACACTTAAAATAATAAAATACAAGATACTAATTTATGGATCTTGATTGTTGGTATTTGCTCTCTCGATCCTGCGGAAGTGCTTCAAGGTTCTCTCTTATATCATTTTATTGATTTCTAGTTATTCAAAAGTGGATAAATTTTTATTTCAGTGTCTCTTTCTATACTCAATATTAAAAGAAATTAAATTTTAAGCCATTACCTTAAATTCTAAATTATAAATACACCTTACCTCAAATTCCCTAAACTTTAAACCTAATTTTTAGTGTATGGACATAAATATATAAAAAATACTAAAAAAACAGATGATTTCTATTCGTTTGAAGTTGTTATAAGAAGTTAATAGTCATTACCTGCAATAAAATGGTATATTTATGGACAGCGAGATCAATCCGTTTACCAAAAATATGATGTTGGTAGAGAAATAATTGATAATTTCTGCACCAAGCGATTGGAAGAAAATATTTTGGGAGCTTGATGTACAAAAGGGAATGATATTTTTTTGTCTTGAAGTATGAAAATTCCTATTTAAGTGCAAAAACATTTTTTGTTTTGTTTTTTAAGAGTAATATGTTTTGATAAAAATTATCAACATATTTTTTTATGATTTTTTTACAAATTCTAAATTTAATCTTAAATTACTTAGAGGAGAGGAAAAAGGAGACTCTAGAAAAAGAAAAGAGTGCTCTTAGTGGGTCTAGAATTTATGACGTAAGGGAATGTGAGAGAACAAATGTGCTTGCTCAACATATTTTTATGAGTTGAAAGACTTAAAATTACTTTTGAAATGATTGATTAAGTCTAAAAATATTTTTTGAGCAAGCATAATTACCGGTTAGCCAAACTGCTCATATTTGTTCCCTCATTTTCCTTAAGTCATGGAGTCTCCCATTCTCTCTCCTCTAGGTAAAATTAGAATTAGAATTAGAATTAAGAGCATCTTCTTCCTTCCCCTAGAGTTTCTCATTTCTCCTCTCCTCTAGATAAGATTAGGATTAGAATTAAGCTTTGTCAAAAAAAATAGTTTTAATCCATTTGTTATATCATAACATTAAATTCATACCTATTATAATGAAATCCATATGTTATTGATAGTCAATTAGGATTCAATATAATTTATAGACGAAAGTATAAAAAATTTAGATTTATCAAACCTAAAAATAAAACTAGAAATTTCAAAAACGCTACTATATTAACATCTAATAAATTCAAGGGCTTAGGAAATAATCATCAATATTATATTTTAAATATTGGTTTATTACTTTGTTCATACATATTTTTAACTCTTTGACAATATACATATAGACAAAACGATTTGAACACGTATCTTATAGGATGAGCATCATCCGCTTTTCTACTGAGATACTTATTAGGTTCAAAATAGTAGTTTATTACTCAATTTACACTATCTTTAAAATCCAAATTTCCAACACTACCATATATTATTCCATATCTACCACAAATAACACATAAAATTTACTTATCATAAGGTCTTAATTCCTTTATTTTTCTCATCTATTTATTCCTTGATACGAATTGCAATATATTGATATAACAATCTTAAATTCCTCATTGTTGCATGAATTTTAAGTTTTCATATTTTTATCCCAAAATAAATATATAAACTCAAACCCCCAAGAAACGATGAAAATTGGATAATGTGATGAGAAGTGAATGGGACATCCTCTTTTGCTTTGGTATTCTTAACATGGAAGAAAAAATATATATTATGGAGTAACTCAAAGATTTTAATAGTGAACTACAAAAATCAAGAGCAATATAAAACATGTAGTTTTTTTTTTATTAAAACTGATTTTCAATTTGATTTAAAAAATATTTTTTTAAAACTTGAAATTTTTAATTTTTTCTAAATCACTTTTAAATTAAATTACTTATCTATCTTTGTTTTTTATCATTAATCCTTTTATATTTTAAAAATATCGTTTAAATTATATATTTTATCTACTTAAAAACACTTTTGACAATAATATTAAATACTCATATTTTAAATAAAACAATCCAAAAATATTTTTCTAAGATAATTTTTAAAAAAGATGGTCAAACTAGCCTTAAGGGTGTCACAAGTTCTTTAGACTTTTAAAAAAATCAAATAAACTTATAAGTTGTTTTCACTCAATTAAACTTTTGAATTAATAAGTTAAATTAATTAATTTTTTGATATTTTAACTATTAAATTTTGACAATTTTTTCTTTAAATATTACTATTACAAGATATATTATAGTTTTATCACGTGTTATTTATAAATTTTTTAAAAATGTTAAGAATTAAAAAAATATTTAAACAAATTATTTTTTAAAAATAAACTAATAATACTGTGACACGTGTCGCGGTTAAAATTCTTTAAATTTAATAAACAATACTGGTTAAAATATTTAATTGATTTAATTTTTTAATTTAAATATAAAAAAAATTTAAGAAAATTATTGAATTTATTGAGAAGGAAAGGCAACATAAATTGACAGGATTTCAACAATCAAGTCTTCAACAGTTATTAGTACGTTTTAAAGATTGAAAGAAAGGGAAGGTGCCTATAACTTTCACCTTGTGACCAGTCTTCAGGCTGCTGTTTGTTTGTTTGTGGTTGCTAAATTCTTCTGTCTCTCAAGATTCAAAATTTCCACGATCCCATTCTTTCAAGGAAAGCCCAGATTGAGAATCCTCCAAGTATGTCCTTTTTCTCATTTTTTATGTTGTTTCTCTGGGAAAGGAATGAGCTTTTCTTTGTGCTTTTGAATGTTTAATTCAATGGTTCTCGTTTTGGTTTCTCCAAGTTCTCATTTTATTTTTTGTTTCATTAATAGCTGTGACCAAATCTTGGGTAAAGTTGTTAAGTTGAAATCGATTTAAGCTGTTCCAAGACAGCAACTTTTTTCCTTTTTATTGGCAAGAGGCTGTTGGGAAAAAAAATTAGCTTGGGGTTTCATCTTAACGGAAAACTTGATACGTTTTCAGGTGAATCGTGTTATTAAGAACAATACGGTATTTATTGGTTCATTTACTTTCAGCTGCCTCCTCCTCTTTTCCGCAGTTTTAATTTGTGGGTATGGTTAAATGGGAAATTTTCAAGCTTGTTTAGCTGAATTTGTATGCTGGAAGATCAATTTCGAAACTTTGGGCTTTATCCATTCGCACTGGTTCATAAAAAAGTTGTTCTTTTACAACTTAATAAGCTACTTCTCAAATCTCGTGTTTGTACGTTGCGGTTGAAGCATAACTTAATTGGTAGAAACACCTTCCCTTTAAAGGAAATTTAAAGTTGAAATCTTTTTTTCTCAGCCAAATTAACCACATATATTTATGTATTAGAAAAACAATTCTTTTCTTTTGATCTCCATTTCCAATGCTAACATAGAGCTTAGGATTTAGCAGCTAAACTCTACTGCTAAATTCAAGTAATAGGTCAAGTTAGTGCTTGAAGAATAACCAACTTTGATTGTAAAATGTGATTACCCAGATTAATCCATCACCGACAAGAGAACGGTTGGAGAGCTAATGTTCTGTTTTTGTGGTATTGATTTTTGGTAAACCTTTTTCAGCATTGTTTTATCATGCTCTGCGGGTTATAGTTTGAACTTCAAACTTGATGACTGCATCTGGTGCATTTACCTTTGTAAAAGTAGAATAAGAAGATCTTGAGCATAATGGGAATTCCCTTACGGAGGTATCGCCTTTCGTACTATTGTTTTATGGCAAACCGTTCGTTGGCAGTTTTACTAGTTTACATGGTGTCAGTAACACCAAAGTGGAATTAATATGTGTTACATTCTCCTCTATTGCCCTGCAGTGGTAATGTAAGGATACCAAATGAGACAATGAGGCTTATTATAATGGCTTTTGCTGGAGTTATTTTCGGCCTTTTTTTAGGTGCATCCTTCCCAACGGTTTCATTGACTAAGGTACAATGGCACTCACAATTTCCCATACATATCCAGATGTTAAATGTTTTGTTTTCTTTTGTTTACTTTTCTCCTTTTCCTGTGTTATTTAACATGGAATAATGAGTTTATTTAGATATGTTTAAATTTTGGTAGATGAATCTCCCATCGATCCTATTCCCTTCAATTGATCTTACATATATTGAGGACCAATATTCCAGCCTTTCAACCGAAACACTATTTAATGCTTTGAACACTCTCAAGGCTAATAAGGTTGCCTCAATGTCATCTTACAATACACCGAGAAAAAGGTAAATCCCCTTTATTTCGATTATCTATGCAGCATTACAATTCAGGAACTTAGATTGTAAGGTGTTTCTTGTCTTGAAATTATGAAAATTTTAACTATGATTCTACTAAATTAGTTGAAGACTTTTGGACAAAAAATTATCTTCATAAGCTATCAAAGCAATATTTACATTGAATCAAGTTCAAAGTTACACGAATTTAGGATTAGTTTTATTAGCATATAATGTATTAGTTTATTCTTCTTTGGTAATGGGGAACTGAACATCCGGGCATCAGTTCTATCAATTGATGATACTATCTTTTCTTTAGGATGGAGCTCCTCAAGCAGGAGGTATCTTACGGACTTATTTGTTATGGTGTTGTTAATATCAGCTCAGGAGCTTTGACTAGGAACTTTTCAATGCAATCAATACATGTAAAACTCATTTGTTCTCAATTGATGATTTTCATATCGAGGAAATTTTGAGTGTTGGTTAGAACCGTTTTTTGAACTAAAGAAACAAAAGTTACCCGGTGATGGATGCAAATTCATTTCAACTCTTGTTAATTTAGGCTGGAGAAACTTTGTGAATCTCCTTTACTTATTGCCTTCTATATTACTTTGTATATGCATCAACCTCTGATGGAGTCGCACCGCACTTTATATGTTATGTGATTGGTGATAGAAGTCATAATCCGTTTGGATTAGACTTTCCTTTTCATTATGTGATGGTCTTCTATAGTTAGTGTAATGATTTTCAAGAAAAATCAATTAGCGCCAACACTTATACGTTTTAGTGTGAGCCTAACTGTTAATCCTTAATTATCGCAGATCTGGATTCCGACAAATCCACGGGGTGCTGAAAGACTTCCCCCTGGTATAGTTACATCCGAGTCCGATCTGTACCTTCGTCGTTTATGGGGTCAGCCAAGTGAGGTATGCATCTTCAACACTTCATATTGACACATTTTTATGTTTCATTGCCCTAGTTTGATACATGTCAGAGTGCGAACTGGTTGCCATCTAATGAAGGAGGAATTTTAAAAAGTTGAATTTGTATTAGACATTCATTTTTCACTCTTGTATTCTGATGAAGTTGAATAGGGTAATGATCATTTTTCTTGGATATAACCCGGGTTGATGGGTTGCATTTGCAGGACTTAACCATCGTACCAAAGTATGTTGTAACTTTTACCGTTGGTTATAAGCAGAAAGAAAACATTGATGCAGCTGTGAGAAAGGTCAGACCTCTCCCACTGTGTGCACACACGTCTCTCTTATCTAAAACTTTTGTTTTACTGTTTTACAGTTTTCAGAGAATTTCACAATTATGTTGTTTCATTACGATGGTCTTGCCACTAAACAGGATGAGTTTGAGTGGTCAAAGCGAGCTATTCACGTGAGTGTTCCAAAGCAGACTAAATGGTTAGCAACCGACTCCTTTTTTCTTTAGAAATCTGACGTGACTCTTGTAGGTTGTATGGATTTTGCTAAGCTCCAGTTGTGTTTGTACTCAAACTCCTTAATATTTTGTATAGGTGGTATGCAAAGCGCTTTTTGCACCCCGATATTGGTGCACCCTATGAGTACATTTTCATATGGGATGAGGATCTTGGGGTGGAGAACTTCGATGCGGAAGAGTAAGTCCATATGTTCACTATATTGCTTCAAGTGAAAATATGTTCGCTCAAGCTAAAATTAAACCCCTTTTGTTATCAGATACATAAAACTTGTCCGAAAACATGGTTTAGAAATATCCCAGCCTGGTTTAGATGCAAAGAGTGCTGGACTGACATGGGCAATGACAAGAAAGAGAAACGACAGCGAAGTTCACAAGTAAGAGCATTTAGTCTAACTGATTGTGGTTTCTGTATACCTAATTGGTAATTCTGCATATGTTGGAATGTTTTCTTGGGTAGAAAGGTAGTTTGATCTTTGGTATTCGTTTTCACTCCTATAGGGATACCGAGGAGAGACCTGGCTGGTGTACAGATCCGCATTTGCCCCCGTGTGCAGCGTATGAAACACAATTAATCCCCTTTGTTAAAATGTTTAAGCTTATTGCTAATTCTTGAATCTTAGCCAAGTGTTCTTGCATATTCAATGCTTAGATTCGTCGAGATCATGGCTACAGTGTTCTCTCTGGCAATGTGTTTGGCATATGATTCAGGTAAGCAGTGAGCTGATTGTTTTGGATGTTGTCAATTCTCAACCATACCCTGTTTATGATAAAATTTCTCCTTTAAAACGCAGAACGACTTGGTTCACGGATGGGGCCTTGATTTCTCTCTTCGGAAATGTGTGGAGGTTAGAGACCGTCTTATTCCTCCTATATTAGTTAACTTTCTCCCATATACATACAGCCTAAGATTTTGCAATTTTGTCCGTGAGCAGCCTCATGAGAAAATCGGGGTTGTAGATGCTCAGTGGATTGTACATAAAAGTGTTCCTTCTCTTGGGAACCAGGTAAACATTAACCCATTAATCGTGTCGGTACTATATTCATTATGCAGTATATAATTCACTTCTGTTTTCTTCTTTTTTTCACAGGGGAAAGCAGAGGGTGGAAAGGCTCCATGGGAAGGGGTATGAACAAATATATATATACACACCCAATGCATATTTAAACATGTTTCTACACACACACACACACACAGAGACATAATCCCATTGTGTATTTAAACAAGTCTGTATATGCATGTGTTTGACGAGAGTTGTGCTAAAAGTTGGAAAATTTGGTGTGGCAGGTGAGGGAAAGGTGTAGGAAAGAATGGACAATGTTCCAAGATCGTCTGACTAATGCAGAGAAAGCATATTATGGAGCACTGGGAATTAATCCTTACAAGGAAACGGCTAATTAGTGGATATAATGTATCATTTTACACTAGCATTAGACTTGTACAAGTCACCTCTATTTGTGATGCAAACTCTGAGTTTTGGCTACAATACAAGGTGATTTTGATCCTATCAACATATGTAATGTTACTTAGGCATCAATGTCAACATTATTCATTAGAAGTAATTGCATGAACTAACTAAACTAAATCTCATCCGTATTTATATAAGAATTCTTTGTTTTCTCGAGTACCAAAAGCGGAGAGTTTCAAGTGCAGAAACATTCATACAAAAGAATTGATGTTCATTTCTAGGATTGGAAATAGGTACAAGAGTTAACAAGTTATTTGTTTTCTAGGATTGCATGGAAGTTGTAGTTAGGGGTGTAAATGAATAGAACTTGAACAAATAAAATTATATTCGTATTCGTTTGTTTATTTTAAAGGTGTTCATGTTTGTTTAAATTTTTAATATTGTGTTCGTGTTCATGTTCTTTTGTTTAGTGTTTACAAACGTGTTCATTTAAATGTTCATGAATGTGTTCGTGAACATGTTCGTTTAAGTGTTCACAAACGTGTAAGCTTAAATGTTTGTGAACGTGTTTGTGAATTGTTCGTTTAAATATTTACAAACGTGTTCATTTAAGTGTTCGTGAACATGTTCGTTTATATATTAAGAAATGTTAACTAAATTAACAATAAATAAATAAATAAAACAAAAGCAATAAAATAAAATTTACATTTCAAAATAAACTTATATAACATCTTTAGCAACAACAAAAAACAGTATTTAGATACATCTACAAGCATTTTCATCCTATAAATGAGTTTGTTCGTGAACATAGACGAACCTAACACACCTTTGTTCGTGTTCGTTTATTAAACAAACATAAATATTTTGTTTATACTCGCTTATTTAGCTTAATAAACGAACATAAACGAACGTAATACGAATGGTTCGTCGTCGAACACTCTGTTCATTTACACCCCTGGTTGTAGTGATGTCACTTAATTTGAATCAGTAATTCAGGATCACAATTCACCAACTATCCTTCTCTTGAATTTGTCAAGGGAGGTTTTAGTATGTGCAAACCACACTGAATGAGCATATTTAATGAAGCACCTTATCTTTCCCTCAATAAGAAATTTCCATAATTAAAAGTTACACAATGTGAATAGAACCAGCCTCAACTCGTAAATTCTTTATATCATTAAGCATTCATGCAAGAAAGTCACCTCTTCAAAGGAAACTGAAAAATCTACCAACTTGGAAAATTACCTTGTAAAACTAGCCAAAAACAAATTAATGTATCTAATATAAACTGTTAAATGCATTTTTAACCATTACAAACCAGTATGGGGGGAGAAAGAATTCAATGCCAAATGCCCAAGGATAGGTGCTCTCTGTCCTGACATCAATGTTATTAGTCTTGAAACTATGGAGATGTAGAAGGCAGTTAGAAATACCCTTTAGTGATTGTTTCTTCTAGTTCCTTGAATTCCCATGCCTCATCCGCTGAATATTCTCCTACAATGACGAAACGTGGTTACTTAACAAGTTATTGCCTCTTGAAACAAATATCACTGAAAATAATGTTGAACTTCTTCTAATCTGACAAAACAAAGTCTAGTTTATTGGCTTTGCATCGCAATTAACACCAAACTTCGAGATAAACCCATCTTATTTCTAGGGGCACATCAACTACAATGATCACATTTCGGTTAATCAAATCACAGTCCAAAATTACGTAGGATCCAGTATGGAACCCTACATATTCTTTGTTGTGATTTGACAATTACAGTATTGTGGTAAAGGCATTGTAGGTGAAATGCTCCCTTTTTGCTCGCCATTTCATGCATATTAAGTCCTAGCAACCAGTGCAAGGGCACCTTGCAGAGAAACCAAAAACAAAGAAAATAATAACAAATTTATATAGCAGTTAATCTCTTTTCCTTTACCATATTCTTTTATGTTGAGAAATCAATTATTTCTTATATCCCCACTTAATTTAAATAGAAAAAACTTCCAAGCAAAACAAAAATGAAAGGTTCATACTAACAAATCAAGATCTATTTGATCAGCACCAATCTATTAACACGATGATGAGATCTTACCAATTGAATCTCTTCGCAGAGCCGTCAAATGAGCACAACTGAAACAGTGAAGAAATGAAGAGAAATATCAACTCAAATGTTAAAACGATAAAGCTGAGAGCTTAGACAAATTTCTAACTTTTCAAAAATCTAGAAACTATTGACCATCATTTATCAGCCAATAAAAACCAGGGCTAGGCTGGAAAGCAAGGCAGAAAATTTTCCAAGGATCAAATTATTAAAGAACGATTACCTGCCCAAAGCCTTCCCAAAATCTGCACATAATGACCGGATATATGTTCCTTTCGAACATGTGACCCGGAAAATCAAGTTTTGTCTGCAAATACATCAGAAACGTATTATGCAGTAGTAAGATGACAGAAACAGTTTTTGAGGGGGAAAAGGACAAGTACCTATCTTCTAAGCTACGTTCAATCTCAAAGTGGAAAATTGAAATTCGTCTTGGTGATATTCAACAGTCTCTCCTCTTCTTGCTTTTCCATACATCTTTTCACCTCCAACCTATTCATGATATCAACATGTGTTTAATATTCAATAAATTCCTATGTTTTGCAAGAAGCTGAGAAGAAACCAGTAAGGCACAATACACCACATACAAAGGAAGAAGAATGGATGTCAGTTTTATTAAAACCTCAGTCCCTCATGCGGATGAACAGTAACTTCTATATCTGTAAACCTTACCTTGATGGCAGAGAACATGGAGGAACTTGCCATATCTCTCCACAGAAGGATGTAGCAGTTTTCTTTATGTCCTCATCTTTGATATGCTCCCAAGGCTCACGTTGAATAACCTGCATAAAGATCAAACTGAAACTTAAACATATAGAAGGCTCAATGTCCTATAAATAAATAAACACATGCTGAGATCTTGTAGATCGTCACTAGAGAAACATTAAGTAAACAGCATACAACAGTATAGTGAAGTGAATATATAAATTGTACAAAGAAACAGCAGATCCTATTTCTGACAGACTGATGACTGAATAAACATACCGGTGAATCAGCATCCCAAGTTGAAGTAGCCTCCCCTAAGCGAAAAACACCGCTATATCCCTTTACCATTCCTTGGTATCTGCAACTGAAATATTCATACCCCAAATTCATTTGGCACATGTATGGAAACAAAATCTTCAGTTTCAAGCCAATAGGCCAGTAAAGGAGGGGAATGGAGCCTGGCTTTGGACATTGAAAGCAAAAGAGATACTTTGTAGAATTCAGACATGAGGTCAGATCAAACAAACCTGTCTACCAACTTAGTGGCTTTACCAACACATAATCAATAGACCAGTTGCCATAGGATCAAGCGTTCCAGCATGCCCTACCTGTAAGTATGGTCCAAAAGTTAAACTATAGCAGAAAATAAGTACAGGAGTATACAACGATCGAGATTGAAAAGGCAAAACAGTACCTTTTTCACTTTGACTATGTGACGCAACTTGCCACAAACAGTAAATGAGGTCCATCCTGTTTCGCAATATAATAGTGTAACCATTTGATACAAGGCACCATAATAATTCAGAAATTTTACATTTATCTTCTGAGGATTTTCGATATTTCCATTTCAGCAAATCAGAGAATTAGATAAATAGCCCTAAAATTTGATAGGGTGGCCAAAATAATATGATTAGTACGGATTCGAAACAGGAAAACAGAAGAGTCCCTTTGCTAAAGCAGAAGGCAAGCAGTACAAAACTACCTCACACCTTGTCCTAGTTAGCATAAATTAAATTGACTAACATCTAACTGTAAGCCACATATCACCAAAAGCTCACATATCACTGAATGGACCATAAAAAAGATTAAAGAACAGCAACACATTAACAAGTAAAAGACCTCCAGTCTTTAATAGATAAGGTACGGATTTAAGTGAATCAGAATGTGATTGCTGATCAAGATATAGCATTCAAAAGTATTAAATCCAGCATAATTTAAACAAAAAACACTATGCATAGTGCATACTACTTAGCTAACCTTTGGGTTTGTTAACCAAAACTACCGTCCCATGTGGACCATCCCATCTCGGGGGCAGCTCAGTACTCCTACTAACAAGGTAAGGCTCCCCAGCACTGACCTCGGTTTCCTTAATGGGAACTTCAAACACTTGAAAAACTCCTCCACCTTCTTCTCAGTAACTTTCTCCTTCACATCCTCACCTGGATTTCCGTCTTCCTCAAAAAACACCAACCCTTTATCCTCCACTTTGTTATTTTCATCCAGCTTTTTACTTTTTCCCCTAATTTTGATTTTCTCATTTGATTCCCCAGGTTCAAGAAAAGCTTTATCAAAACACTGATCACGAAAATACTTATATTCCAATTGATAAACCATTTTATAATGCTTATCTTTTTCCCAAGGATACGCAAATCTATCATAGAAGTAGAGCTCTTCTTCCCTCTCATGTAGCCTATCAAATTCCACAACTTTACGCTTCAATTCAACAAACCCGTCTTCATTTTTCCCCTTACCCTCATCTTCAGAATCTGGACCATACATCCTTTTCCTTCTCTTTCTATAATATTTCCTCTTAGACTTATCCATTTCTTCTTCTGAAGTAAGTTTCTTTTCTACCCATGAATCAAAACCTAATTCTTTCTCTGGGTTCTCTTCCTCGGGAGAGTTGGGCGAGTCCGGTTTACTGAGGTGGCAGCGGGTTGGGGTGGGTTGGGACTGAGTTGGGGTGTTGATGATCATTTCATATTGAAGAGGATAAGGTGTAGATGTTGTAGAGAAGAAGGAAGAGAATGGGTGCTTTGAAAAGATCAATCTGTTGTTGAAATTATAGGATTTTGATGAAAAGAGACGAATAGAGTGGGTTGCTGTAAGCAAAAATGGGATCTTTGGACGTAGCAAAAGAAGCGACATCGAGGCTACAAGAGGGAAATTTTTGCCTACACTCGAATTTCTTAAGCTTTACAGTCCCCACTCCCCTTTTATTTTGAAAAAAATTACTAGATAGAATTAGGCTCCGGCTCGTGATTTCAGTTAATAAAGCTTATTTTCTCTCAAAATAACTACTAAATAATTATCTATTCTCTATTAACATGTAAGAAAGAGTAATAATTTATCTTAAAAAAATTAAATAAATAAATTTTATTAGTTAAAATCACGAATAACGTGATTAACTGAATTCAATTAATAATTTAATAATACATGGTTTTAGCATAGCACTGTCCAAGTGTTGAAACCAACAATTTCATGGGATATTTTAGTCTAAAATAGATGGAACCTTCTGTTTAGAAAATATTTAATTTAATGTCAAAATAAGTGCTTAAATTATCATGTCTTATTTAAGTGTTTAAATTTTTTATCTCTTTTAAATACTTAAATTATCTTATTTTTTTAGTATTTAATCTTTTTCTTTTAAGTGTCTAAAATTATATTTTTTATTTGTCAAATTGAGACACTTACTTTGACAAAAAAATAATATTTTGAATATTTATTTTGACCAAAAAATGATAATTTGAACACTTAAAAAGGACAGAAAAAATGATAATTTATCTTAAAAAAACTAACACTCCCCCTCAAACTGGAGAATATACATTGTATAATCCCAGCTTGGATAGAAAATTGTCGAAAAGAGCTTTTGGCAGTGCTTTTGTAAGTATGTCTGCCACTTGTTCTTCGGTCGGAAGATATTCCAATGAAGCCACTCCACTGGTTAACTTCTCTGCGATGAAGTGCATATCTTTTTCAACATGTTTTGTTCTGTCATGTTAAATAAGGTTTTTGGCAATCTAAATAGTTGACTGGTTGTCACAAAAAATATGGAATCTTTCATTATGTATCATCCCTAGTTCTTTAAGCAATTTTGTTAACCAGATTCCTTCACACATTCCCAATGCTAATGCCATGTATTCAGGTTCTGCGCTACTTCTGAAAACTACTATTTGCTTTTTACTTTTTCATGTCACTAGATTTCCCCAAACAAAGGAACAATAACCACTGGTTGACCTTTTATCTGTCAGTTCACTGGCCCAGCTTGCATCTGAAAATATCTTTACAGTTTTATCATGATTTTTCTTGAATATCAAACCATGTCCTGGTGTACCTTTTGAGTATCCTAGTATCCTCTTTGTTGCTTCCATATGTTCTTGCCTTGGGTCTGTCATGTGTTGACTCACAACGTTTACTGAGAACGAAATATTTGGTCTTTTTAGTGATAGGTAGATTAGTTTACCTACCAGCCTCTGGTAGAGTCTTTTATCTGCCTTTGGACCGAGTTCGACTTTGTTGAACTTTAGACTAGCATTCATGGGAGTATCTGCTGGTTTACATCCTAACAACCAGTTTTCGTAAGTAAGTCAAGAACATCCTTCCGTTGATTAATCACCAATCCTTTGCTGGACCTTGCTACCTCTATGCCTAGAAAATATCTGAGTTTTCCTAGGTCTTTAATTTCAAACTCCTTGCTTAATAGAGCATTTAACCGACTCAATTCTTCTTCATCGTCTCTTGTTAAGATTATATCATCCACATAAACAATAAGAATAACCTTTTTATTTAATGAGGTTACCTTGGAGAACAAAGTATGGTCGGCCAGTGACTGTTTGTATCTATTTTTCAGGATCACCCTGGTAAATCTGTCGAACCATGCTCTAAGAGACTGCTTCAAGCTATAGAGTGATTTGTCAAGTTTGCAAACTTTCTGATTCTGTCCAGCATCTTTTAGCCTTGGTGGAATCTGCATATAAACTTCTTCCTCAAGTTGCCATTAAGAAAGACACTTTTGATGTCAAGTTGGTGTAATTGCCAATCACAGTTTACGGCTGGACTCAATAAGACTCTAACCGAATTCAATTTTGCAACAGGGGTAAATATCTCTTTGTAATCGATTCCATAAGTCTGTGTGAACCCCTTGGCAATCAATCTGGCTTTATATTTCTGTATACTGTCATCTGAATTGTACTTAATGGCAAACACCCATTTGCTATCGACAAGTTTTTTTACCTTGGGGAAGGTCTGTAATGGTCCATATACCATTCTTTTCAAGTGCTTCAATTTCTTCTTCAACAGCTTGCTTCCACTTTGGATTCTGCAGGGCTTCCTCAATAGTTTTAGGAATCTATCTTCATCTAAACTTGATGTAAACTCTTTAAAAGATGGAATCAAATTCCCATAAGCAACATACCTTTGAATAGGATATTTAGTACACTGTCTTACCCTTTTTTTTAGCAATAGGTAAGCAATCAAATTCAAGAAGATGAAGAGGAATACTGGCAGAATCATTACCTTCACTTTCTTTACATGCAGTTGGACTGAAATCTAATTCTTGGCAAATACTAGATTGCACAATAATTTCTGGAATAATTCTCTTTTTTTCTGGTGTAAACCTTCAGATGTTTAGGGAGTTATGAAAAAGATTTAGTTAATTTTTGGGTTCTTGTAGGCGTGACAGTAAGTGAAGAATATGGTGTAGCTAAAGTATTAGGTGAGGAAATAGGTAAAGTATTAGGTGGAGAAAAAGAAGTCTGAGGCTCAAGTAATGAAGATAAGTAGGAGGTAGTGAGGGGAAAGAATGAACTTGTTTTGGAAAAGCCTGGAAATCATTAAAACTCTTTTCCTGAATTGCAACTGTGGGAAAATATGGTTCATGTTCAAAGAAGTTAAGATCCAAAAAAAACAGAAATTTACGAGAAGGTGGATGGTAACATTTTTAGCCTTTCTTTAGTGAAGAATATCCTACGAACACGCATTTAAGAGATTTAGGATCAAATTTAGACCTAGAAGGATCATGATTTGTAACAAACACAATACACCCAAAAGTTCTCAAAGGAAGGGTAGAAGACAAAGGCTTAAAGTGAGGAAAACAAGATAAAAAGACATTTATAGGTGTTTGAAAATTTAAAACTCTACTAGGCATACGATTAATAAGATACGTAGAGGTTAATAAGGTTTCTCCCCATAGATATTTAAGAACATTGTGAGTAAACAATAAGGCTCGGGTTACTTCTACTAGATGCTTATTCTTCCTTTTTGCTACTCCATTTTGTTGGGGAGTATTAACACAAAAACTAATTTGTACCACCCCTTTCTTCTTGAAAAAATCACCTAAAGACTTAGTAAAGAATTTTCCTCCATTATCAGATTTAAAGATTTGAATTTTAGAATGAAATTAGGTTTCAACCATGGTATAAAATCTTTCAAAAACATTAGTCACTTCAGATTTTTCTTTCAAGAGGTAAGTTCAAGTTGTCCTACTATGATCATCAATAAAGGTCCAAACCATCGGCTACCAGTAATATTCTTCACTTTAGAAGGACCCCAAACATCACTGTGGATAAGAGAAAAAGGATGTGAGGGTTTATAAATAAACGGTAAGTAAGATTTTCTTGTTTGTTTTGCAAGTGGACCGATATGGCATTTAAAGGAAGAAGGGTTTTGATTAACAAATAATTGAGGAAAAAATTTTGCAAGATAGGAGAAATTTGGGTGGCCTAACCTAAAATGCCATAACATAACATCAGCCTCTCCTAAAGAATTAAAACAAAATTTAGAAGATGAAAGTTTAAAAGTTCGTGTACTGTGAAGAACATATAAACCATTCTGCAAGCGAGCATTGCTAATTCTCTTTTTTAAGTCCAGTGCCTGTAAAAAACACTCAGAATCAGTGAACTGGAAAACACAATTTGAATCCTTGCATAGCTTGCGTACTGACAACAAATTACAGTTCAGACTAGGCACAAAAAGCACATCTCGAAAGATTAAGTCATCAGTAAAAAATGCAGAACCACTGCCTTTAATTGATGATAACGAACCATCAACTAATTTGATAGAATTCTGAGAGGAGAAATTTTTAAATTGAAAAAACAATTCTCTGATACCAGACATGTGGTCAGAAACACCAGAGTTCACAATCCATGCTGGTGTATTCGTAGTAGAAAGAAGTGCAGTGGAAGAAGATTTGGTTTGTAAAACATCATTGTCTGCGAAAGCCAGATTTCCTGCACTGCTCTTAGTGAATATGTTGAATAATTTCTGCAGTTGTACCATTTGTTGTTTGGTGAAGCCTCTAGATGAAGATAGATTATCTATGGAAGAGGAAAAAATATTTTAATAGGATCGAATTTGATCGATTGGAAGAATGGAATTTATCGGAAGAAAAAGATTTTAATTGGATCGATTTTAGACTGATACCATGAAAAGAAATAAAATCCTATTTTTGATTATTTTTTAAAAAGGTTACAGCTTTACATACTTTTATAGACTAGAACTTTTAGTTAAAGTAAAAGTCTTACTAACAATTAACTTCTAACTCTAACTATAAGAACATGACTTAAATAATTACTCTACCGATACAGTTTAGATGCAACACAAACTCTTAGTCGTCTAGACTAACAAAAATTAAAATCAATTAAAACAAAATAATTTAAGTACTTAAAAAAATATGATAGTTTTGATACTTATTTTGGTACTAAGCCAAAATATCTTTTTTTCTTTTCTATTTTTATTGTAGAAAATAATTTCTAATGTTTTGAAAATTGAAAAAAAACGGCCACCTAACAGAAATAGTTTTTTTAAATAAAAATAATAAAAGTTAGTATCTAGTAATTAGTGAACAAATAACTATTAAATAATAAATTCAAAATAATTATTAAAAAACATTATTACAATAAAAATACAAAATATTTAAGTAAAGCAAAATTTTAAAATTACTGTTAGAAGTATTCGAAATCAAATTAAATAAAGTAGAAAATTAAAAATCATTATTTTCATCATGAAAACATCCCTATTGTGTTTTCAAATTCACTATTTTTTTATTCTTATGGAAAGGTCCACAGGATTAATAATTTAAATCCAAATGCAAATGAACAAAGATTAATCAATCCATGGTAAATAATAAAGTGCAAAGTTTCCCCACGAAATGTACAAATTGGGAGTTGACAACATACAACCAACCTATCTCAAGTGTGGTTGAAGAAGACATCATATTTGGTAGTACTAACACAAGCTCCATCAGTCTTCCTCATCGTCTTCACCTTCAGGAAGCCCCATATCGTCTCCGATACCTTCAAGCAGTTTGTCGACGGGCTCACCTAATTCAGATAACCTTGCACTCAACTTTTCCACCTTGCTCTGCTCTTGTCCAAGGCACACAAGTAAATCATTCAGCTCTGCTTCGCTTTCCTTCTGAGCTTCTTCCCTAGCTTCGGCTTTTATTGCCTCAATATCTGGCGATGTTGACGTCCCACCGCTCTTCAAAGTTTTAACCTCTTTCTCTAGGTGGATATTGTTCTGTTCAAGACTATTGTAAGCATATGATAGACTCTTGAGATCAGACTCCAGCTTCCCTGCCAAATTCTGGTACATTAATGCCTCCGATTCAACCTTCGCTTTCTCTGCCTTCAGCATCTCTACCCGTTGAGATGCCTCCTGAAGATCTCTACGAAGAGTTTCCACCTGGACTCTATCCGTGCCGCTGCCTGCCGTTAGCTCGGGTTGAGAATGACCGGTCCTTGCCAAATCCTCAGCCAAAGTGGCATTCCGGCCAAGAAGTTTCTAGAAATGAAAAGGAAAAGGAAACAGATGATCAGACAGGTAAAAGCATTGGACACAAATCCACAAACATGTATTTTTTTTATGTAATCATTGGTACCTTACCCATTAGAAAATTGCCAAACATATATTAATTTTACAATATTGGCACATAGCACTATTTTTTTTCACGGTCCATGTCCGGGTGCGTGGCTGGTCCTACCAACAAACTGTTATCTCCAAGGTTCGAATCTATGTTCTCTCCCTGGGAGTACAGAGTGTCTCGCTATTACACTCAACACTTGTTAGTTAAAAGGGACATCACCCTTCCTAGTACTATTGATGAACAAACAATTATTTTTACAATAGTGGTGAATTTTCAAAAAATGATAAATAAAAAGAACCCAATAAAGGCACACAGATAAGACATAATTCAATACAGCTCTTTAAATAATAAAATGATTTGCAACCAATGAGTTCTTGTGTTTTTTAGCTATGTTACCCAGACTCGGGTTCAAGTTAATGATTTCCAGCTAATGAGTTCTTCTGTTTTTTAGCTATGTTACCCTGACTCAGGTTCAAGTGTTAGACACATTTATGTATCCAACACGGGTATGGTTAAAATTTTCTGAGTTTTTCCATACATTTGAAGGATCGTTAGAAGTCATATCCCCATATCCAATTGCCGGACATGGATACTTCATGAAAAATTAGGAGTCAGAGCAACATAGGTTTTTAGTTTTCAATTACCTGTATCTCAGAGCACTGCGTCTCCACAAATGCTTTTAGCCGCTTGATATACTCCTTATCACTTTCTCCACCCTTTTGTTCCAATTCGGCAGGCACAACAGCCACATCACTCTTAGGGCGACTGTAAACATCTACAATGTTCTCTCTAATATTCACTTCCAAACTTTTCACAAAATTAACAAACTGGGCATCAAATAGTAATGTGAGGATTGGATGATCCTCATTCTTCTGATCCGTCAAATCATTCTCATCAACATCTTCAATCTCTGTCATACTAGCAGCAGTGGATCTTGTTAATGGCTTATGGGACTGAGTTGGCTTAACTGAAGAGAAAATGAAGCTTCTCTGCATCTCATCAAACTTCAGAAAGTATGATGTAAGCCCAATTTTCTGGCTTATGGCATCAGCTATGGTAAAACCATCCTTTCCATTTTCACTAGATTTATTGTAAATAAGGCATTCTCCCAAGAGAACTGCAGCCAATCCCCTAACACACACAGTTGATGATGTATTTGACACCAACTCAAGCAGATATGTTAAGTGGGGGCGTGAATCTAGGAAGCATTGCACTGCACTTGGGCAATCTGCTAGCCAAGTGATGAGCAGTTTCAAGATAATTGGTTGGATATACGAGTAACCTGGCTTCCCATCTTTATTTTTCATTGAAGTGGCAACTGCCAAATACCTAACAATTCGGTGCAATAATAGCTCTGGAGCTCCTAAGGATGGCATTGGCGTTTCAAGCTCAAGCTGTAGAACCTGCATGTCCCTCATTGAAATTAGAATACAGGTAAAACAGAGGCACACAGTTTCCATTTTGCTCTAGATGCAAGGGAAAGGGGGAGAAAAAATGTGACAGCATACCTTTTCTTTGCACTGAGTATTGTCCTTCAGAATATGAGTAAGAACACTAGCAGCCCTGCAAGAAGTCTGTACTTCACAATATTAGCCGGACAATTCACAGGTGGTACACATCATGAAGAAAATCCAATAGTATGCTATATGATGGAGATAAATATTTATAAAATGTTAATGTATATCATAAGATGGTTCAACAAATTTAGGTTCTCAATATTGTTCTTCTATGTTGATGACAAACAATGGAGAAGTGCGAACATTAGATTACCTCAAGATCACCATCACTTTCGCTCATTGCTAGACCACGTAACAGCATGCTGCCACATATACACCGTAATCAAATAATTTCATAATATGAAGATGTTTTGTGCAGAACAAGCAAATGGCCAAGTAAAACTTTAAGATTTAACTAACACCATAGAGTTCAACACAATTTCCTAGTCTGAATAGCCTAATAATAGAGAAAAAGAAAGCATTACGAGCAAAAAAACAAACCTTCCAAATGACATGTTCACATCCTCCTCAAGGGGGGCATCAGCCGTTGAAATTGGATGTGGAATTAATGTTGATGCTAGCATTGCTTGCCCATCCTTGTTTTTCTAGAAATAAGATCCAAAGTTCAAAATCAAGAAACAGCAGTACACACCAAGACACTTCTTGTAACATGGCCATAATTATTAACAAAAGAAAAATATCAAGAGAAAGCTGTGATATAAACCTCACAGAAGTTCTTAAAAACATAGTCAGCCGCAATAAACTCTTGCATACTAGATGTCCGCAAAATGATTCGGAGAAGAGAATTCAAAGCAGGTTCTACTTGTTGCTCCTCGCCAAGAACTTTGCTGGAAAGGGCATCCAGATTCTTGGAATGCCCAGCAACCAAGTCGCCAATGCACCTTAGTGCCTGGAAAAATATAATCATTAGAGAAGGGCACGGGAATAATGAAATAGAACAAATCTAGAATGAAATCTCACTGAACAGCGCAGAGCAACTGGCGCCCATTGGCTTTCAACACCCAGCATTAGCAGATGGTCCAATAACGTTTTCTACAATCAATGAAACAAGATAAGATATCACAAAAACAGAAGGCTCCGCAGACAGTTGATTCAAGTAGACGCGATTTATACTGAACCTGAGCTAGGACTGTTTTATTGGTGATCTTGTTTGAATCTTTTTGAGGATCTGATTCTGAACCTCCCATCATCAACAAATTAATAGTCTCCAACGCACTGAGTAAATTAATTGTCTACTGGCATGTTGTTTGTTCCACGAAACATCAAATCACCAGTAAGCTTGTGATAAATCTACAGGGATTGACAATGGAAGAAAAACAGAAGGAAAATAGAGCTATTATACTCGAGTATCTAACCTTCTGTTGAGTAAAACTGTAGGAGCTCCCTCTTAGTTTCAATATTGATATTAAGGGATCAAAACCCATAGTCTCCCTTAGTAGCACCTGAAACACACTTAAAATTAGTACCAGAGGAAACTTCATAAACAGAAAGCAATAACAACGAAAATAGAACGTGGAGTATACCTGATTTGAGGCATTGCTGCGAAGAAGGTTGTTCAGCAACTCAAGACAATCCTGTATAAGAACAATATATCAGTACCTCACTAATTCATTTATAGGATTCTCTAATAGTGGCAATGCAACATAGAACTGGGTGCACAACTTAGCCAAAAAAGCAGCAGACATGATAACAATAACAAAAATAGTAAAGAATGCTCTAACAGAAGACAAGCCAGTAAAAATTCAATGAGGTCCAGAAATTAAATCCAGTGAACCACCTGCACAACAACACCCCCTTCAGAACCTCCTTCCTCCTTCATAATACTAAAAGTCTTTTCAAATGCACCTTCGAAGACTACAATCTTTTGAATCTCCTGAAATCATAGAACTCTCTTAGTTAGAATGACAAACAAAAATATGTAAGCAAGGTTCATGTGCAAAATGAAAAAGAAAAAAATTAAAGGGCAGAAGAGGGAGGAACTGTGAGAAACAGAGTTTTTCTCTGTGTTTTTCTTATTATTCATTAGTGAAAGAGAGTCTATTATATAGACTTTTACAGAGGTGTTTAACACCAAGTGGTTAACCTATAGGATAAGACTTTTATCCTTTACAAAGATCAAATTTAAAATTCAAACTACTAGTTAAGATAAAGTAAAGATAACATACAACTCATACTCTATCTAAAACTCTTTACAACACACGTTTATGCATACTAACTAACAGGAACCAATAAACAAAACCAAAGGCTCACCTCAGCTTCACGAGTCAAGTAGGTAAGAAGCAGTAAGGCTTCATTTCGTATAACCTGGAAGACCGACAGTGATAAACATCATAAAAAAGGAAACAAATAAAACTTACAAAAAACAAGAAACGGGAAAGTCTTAAAAAACCGCCTAAAATGCAGCCAACATAGGACTTGGTAAGAACTTGTACACAAATTCTTACCAACTGAGTAAGAATTTGTGTAGGATCGCCTCATTTTAGCTGCACCGTAAGGGTGCCTCACCCTAGAACTACCCACAGGAAATTTAGGTAAGATAACCAGAAGGTTCATGAAGATGCATATTCAAAGAGCAAGTGTAAATCAAAGCAGAACATGGAAATTAACAAACTTTGCATGAAGAACATTTGGCTAATAACTGCTTACCTCACGGTCCATCAACATATCCATGAGTCGAGTTATACCACGAGGAATAGACAGAATGGCTTCCTGTAACCTGAATAGGAACTCAGCAAGAGGCTTTCAAGCAGAAATAAACATCTAGGTAGAATAGAAGGCATTTCTGTAAAACTCATACCTATTTGGAGAATTAGTGAGAAGGGCTGTTAAAATTTGAAGAGTGTAATATCGCACATAAAAATCCTCCTCTGACTACAAAATCACCAACGAGAAGACAAAGATGCTGTCACACAAAGGGTCCATACTAAGAGGTAAAATAAGTTCCACATCCATACAGAGAACTCTCACCAGCAAACTTAGCAGAAGAGAAATGCTCTCTGATTCTCGGGAAAGCAAATCAGTATTCATTAAAGCTGGCTGAACCTCATTAATAGCCCCTTTTACATGATCAATTGGTGTCAGAGCACTAACAAGAGTTTCAAGGGCACCACGAACCTGCATAAAGGGAATGAATGTCAATCATTGTTATCAATTTTTAGGAAATTTTCAATCAACAGTTTCACATATAGGAATAAAGGAAAACAACATCAGTAGAAAAAAGGCCCGTTGGACTGCAGACTGCTGGACTAAAGTTCTCTAAGAAGTACCGTACATGCACTACCGAGAGACATTGTATGAAAAACAACAATAAGAACAAATAGAATAAACATAGCAAGCAAAAGAGATCTCAAACCATTTCAACATCATCTCGTTCTTCCTTTAAGACGCCCATGAGTACAGGAAAACCTGAAAATTTTTATGCGCTAGCTTTATTAAGCAATATAGAAACAAAAGTCAAGAACGATAGGTGAATGTAACTTCAGTACTAGCTTTAGCAAGGTAGGAACACACACCCATAGCTCCAAAAGCTAGCTGACCAGCATGGCTTTCAGCCACAATAGACTGAAGCTCTGCAATAGCATTCCTCCTGTCCTCCGCAAGGACACCATTACTTATACGGTCTAGCAAGCGTTCAACATAACTGTTGAAATAAGAAAGACGGTAAATCAATCACATCATCAATATCAAATACAGCAAAATAAATAGCAATTACTGATATTCTCAATTCAATTACCTATCCTCGCTGGAGCCAGAGTTCTCATTGCCAAAAACAAACCCAACAACCCCCTGTACAAAACTCAGTTTAATATTAATCACAGAATTAAAAGATAAATAAAAACACTGCATTCATAATGCACCAACAAAGTCCATTTAGGCAACATCCAGTGAACATGTATCCATGAACTTAACCAACACACTGAACAAGAGGAACCATTCTAGAAAATGTCGAGTCTAAACCGTGCTTTCAATAAGAGAATCAGTAGGCTAATTAATTTTACACACAAAGAGAAACTGTAGGATTCGCACGAACATATATACATATCAAATTTGCTGATTTAGTCCAGCACCTTAATTCTAACATCAATCGTGAGCTAAAACTAAATCAAAATTCAATTTAAATATATAGATGATTTGCTACAACAACATTAGCCCCGATCGATGATAAAAAAGAGAGAGTAATAATTATAAGAATCAAACATAGATTTCACCTTGTAACGAGACGCCAAATCCATCTAAGCTCAATTAAGGAGTACAGAAAAACCTGAATAAAAAAAATCGAAGAATATGGAAATTATTGAAAAGTTAAAATCATCGATTGACCTAATCGAAGCTAACGATTAGGGTGGGGAAAGCAAAATTAGGGCAATAATGGAGAAACCTGAAGAGGATCGAGTGATGTGGAAAGAGAAGAGATGCCACACAAGTTTCAATTTAGATCTGCGTTTTACGTGGATTTTGATCCTCGTTTTTTCTGACTCGGCGAGTTAAAAAAAGATTTGTGAATTGTGAGCCAAAAAGCAAATTAATAAGAGTAAATAACACTATTGGTCACTTATGTTTTCAGTCTTTTTATTTTAGTCACTTGTTTCGAGAAAAGTTAGGTTTTAATCACTTATGTTGTTGATTATTATGTTTTGATCATTGACTTGTTAACTCCTATTAATCTGATTATAGCATGGCACATTAATAAAAATGGTAATTTTTTTATTTTATCCGTAGGGGCATATTTTGGCAACAAAGTTTGGGGGGACCTATTTAAAATTTTTAAAATTTAAGAGATCTAAATTTAAATCTTTTATATTTTGAAGGCTTTAATTTAAAATTTTTGAAAAAAGTAAGGTTTTTAGAAATGGATTCCATTAAAATTATTCTACAAAATTAAAATAAAAAATTTACAATGCTTGAAGGGACTAAATTAAAATTTAAAAAATTTTAAAGGCAAAATTTTAAAAATTGAAAGCTTTAGGGGGCCAGGCCCCTACTAGCCCTGGTTATGGTCTGCCCCTGTTGATCCCTACACTTTAGACAAAATGTCAGTTTTTGTCGCCGCTCACTATCTCTTATGACGCATTCTCTAGTCGGTGATAGCTCGGATCACTTCTTTTTTCATCTGCTTTAAATGATTATATATGTATATAGGGATGAGATCCAATTATACTATGTAAAACTCAATTAGTTTTACACTAATCCATAGTCATTGGATGAGTGAAATGGATGTATAAAATTAGAAGTAGGATATGTGAAGATTATCACTTGGAAAAAAAAGTAAGGAATTAATCTCATCCGTCCATTCCACCCATCCAATGACCATGAATTAGTGTAAAACTAATTGAGTTTTAAATAGTGTAAATGAATCCTAACCCATATATATATATATATTAGAATTTATTTTATATTTGTCGTACCCTTGTCGTATCCGTACCCTTTAATTTTGAAAATTATCATTTTTCATCCTCCTCCATGTATCCGTATTAGTGCAGACCTACGTGGCTAGATGGAACGAACACAACAGGAATTAAGGAACACTATCATCAAGTCCCAGCAGGACATGATGAAGGAAATATCCCAGCAGCTGCAAGCTCGACTAGGACCAGATCCGAGGGGTAAAAGTTCCCTTGAGAATCCTGCCCAAAACTCGAGAGATCGCCCTCATGCCCAGATCGTCCAGAACCCTCTGCTTGTTGATCCTTCTCTTAATCTTCCACAAGGGGCATCTTCCTCTTATATCGGTCTAGCTCTTCAGGCTCAACCGGGAGTGACCTTTGGGAATCCCGAAGTTGTCAGGGACAACATCCCAGACTTTGATAAGTTGGAGAAGATAAACCAAATGAAGGCAGAATTTACTAAGCAATTAGAAGATACTCGGAAAGACCCAGAGGGAAAGTTCTGAGTGAAGGAAGACGATGATGGCTTCTACGGGTTAAGTACTAGGGAACTCAGTTTGGTCCTCGATGCGAAGATTCCATATAAGTTCAAGACCCTCGATTTTGAAAAGTTTGATGGAACCACCTGTCATTCTGCTCATATAGTGATGTTTTGTCGGAAGATGGTTGGGTTTACCAACAACGAAAAGCTCCATATTCACTATTTTTAGGACAGCTTAGTGGGATCTACTTCGAGATGGTACAATCAACTAACCAAGGCTCAATTCAAGTCGTAGATGGATATGGCAAAGACTTTTATTTATCAGTATAAGCATATAACTGACGTGGTTCCCAACCAGCTGCTGTTGCAAGGCATGGAACAAAAGCTCAACGAAACCCTTCGTGAATATGCTCAAAGATGGCGTGATGTGGCAACGCAAGTTCAACTGCCGCTTCATGAGCATGAGATCTCGCTAATGTTCGTAGACACATTGAAAGTGACGTTCTATGATCGATTGATCAGTAACCCTATTAGCAGTTTTGTGGAGATGGTCATGATTGGCGAGCGCATCGAAACAACCATTAAGAGCTGAAGAATTGATGGAGGGGATCATTAACGTAAGCAATACAAGAAAAAGGACCATGAGGTGAACAATGCAAACACCTTCGAGTCAACCAAGAACTTCACTATCTCCCAGCCCTAAGCTCCAACGAGGAATTTCAAAAACTTCAACAAGAGAGAAGACATGGGACCCATGAAGGAAAGATAGGAGAGATTCTTCACTTCTTTGCCAATCTCTTACAAGGAGCTCTACTCACAATTGTACAAGGCCGATTTAGTTCGTCCTTATTATGTTACTCCTTACAACCCACCTTACCCAGCATGGTATAACCCCAAGGTTCATTGCGAATACCATGCTGATGTTCCGGGGCATTCGATTAAAAATTGTGTGGTGTTCAAGAAGTTCGTTTAGAACTTAATTTGGACCAGAGTGTTACAATTAGGAGAACCAAGCACCACCAACAATCCCTTACCAAATCACGAAGGCCAAGGCGTGAATGCTATTGAAGATAAGAATGCCAGAAAAACTAGGGAAAACGTGTCTGAGGTTCGGTCACCGTTAAGGTGGGTTTTCCAACAGTTGTGTATGTTACGCCTTATTAACCAGAGAATGGTGATTGTGGAAGAAGGTTGTGACCCATATTGTGAATACTATCAATCGGAAGATCATGGGATTCAAGATTGTGAGGAGTTCCGTCAACTGATACAAGCTATTATAGATAAAAAGAGATTGAGTTTTTTGAAGAAGAGAGATGAATGAATGAAGTAGAAGTCTGTGCATCAGAGAGTCAAGAGACCAAGTGTAGTGCCAAGAGACCACTCTTCATCGGTCTCAAGCCAAGCAAAACAAACGCACCGAAGGTAGCCCTCAAGGTGATAATTACTTCTCTGAGGTTGTTTCCTTTCAAGGATATGAAGATGGTTCCATGGAACTACACTGCAAGCATCACAACGCCGGGTTCCTCCAGTTTGCATAAAGGAGGAGACGTGGAAATAGGGAAGAAACCTATTCAAAAAGAACTTTTGGAACCAGAGGCCGAAGAGGTAAAGAATGTAGGGCATCTCACGAGGAGTGACCGATGCTATGCTCTGGAAAACCTAAGGGCACCGGAGGAACCAAAAGAGAAAGACAAGGAAGTCGAAGTTCAACCCGAGAAAGTTTTTGGAGATGACCCACCACCGAGAATCAAAGAGCCAGTCACAGAAACTCAAGCTCAAGAGTTTTGAGGTTTTTGAAGCACATCAAGTATAGCGTAGTCGACTAGATTTGGCGACAGCCAGCTTGAATCTTCGTGCTTGATCTCTTATTGAACTCAGAGAAGTATCGTGAGGCCCTTTTGAAAGTTCTGAAAGAGACCTATGTTGCAAAGGATATCTCAGTTAGAAGGTTGGATTAGATTATCAGCCATATCACCAACGTTAATCACATTACCTTTTGTGATAACGAAATCCCGGGGGAAGGTACGAGATCCACCAAGGCCCTAAACATCACCATTCACTACAAAGGTCATGTATTGCTAGGCGTTCTAATTGATAACAGATTTGTGTTGAATGTTATGCCATTAGCTACACTACAACGACTACCAATCGACAGTTCACATATGCAGCCATGTCATAATACGGTGCGAGCTTTCGATGGAACCCAGAGGGATGTGGTTGAGAAAATAGAAGTACCCTTGCTCATTGGACCCAATGAATATGCGGTCGATTTTGTGGTTATAGATATCCGACCATCTTACAACTGCTTGTTAGGGTGGTCATAGATACACTCGGCCGATACTGTTCCATCCTTACTCCATCAAAAGTTAAAGTTTGTCACCGAAGGAAAACTAATAACAGTGAATATCGAAGAATACATCGTCACTTCCGTGACTTCAGATACACCATACATCCATACTGATGAGGAAGCAATGGAGTGTGCCTTTAGGGCATTGGAACTTGTCAATGCTACCTTTGTTGCCGAAGGAAACAAGATTCCATGCCCTAATCTGTCCAATTGCACTAAAATGGTGGTATACGAAACCCTAAGTAAAGGGGCATAGAAAATGAAAGGCTTGAGAAAGAATCTACAAGGACGACTTTGTCTCATCAAGGTGATCCACAAAGTTGACCGCTTTAGACTCGGTTACAAGCTAAATTTCTTATAGAAAAGGCAATAATAGAAGAGAAAGTAAGAGCAAAGGAAGATTAGGTTTAGAGGGGAGAATATTCTATGGGCCCCTATTTTCTATGGAGACTTTAATAGTGCCTTTATATCTAGCAGAATTTGAAACCTGGAGGTGGATGTCCAAGAGGCGAACCGAAAAGGCGAGAGGTGCCTCCAGGAAGAGTTGATCAGTGAGGCTTTCGAATAGATGAATGCGGATATGATTGGCGACGAGAGTAATGCTAATCAATTTCTGGCCAAGATTCGCCCTTGCCTCCTAGGAGAAGAGCTCAGCAACTGGACCTATGGGGACATAGAAGCCTTTTTTAGGAACCAATCAAAGTAATGATCAGAACAATCCCGTTACTCTTGCCCGAAGGTAATGGATATTCTTTGTAAAAAGGGCAGCTATGTCATATCCATCTATTTTAAATAAAATAAATTGTCTATATTTTCCTTCTCAAATGGCAAACATGGCATTCATTTCATTTCATTTATTATTTACTTATTTATTTATTTGTTTATCTTTATATATACCTATTTATTTGTCACATCATAAACTATACCTTTCCTTTCCCAATACGCACTTTCAAAATCGTGCGGACCTCTTAATATAAACTGTATGAATGATGTGGAACCTAATCCTGAAGTAGATTTTGAACGACCTGCGTATTTGGGGGAGGTGGAAGAAAAGAATGATAGGATTCCCGATGAACTCTAAGAATGATGGCTAGTGAGGAAAGGCAATTTCTCCTACACCAAGAGAGGATAGAGGTTTTGAATTTGGGAACTAACAAAGAAAGGAAAGAAGTAAAGATCGAAGGTACCCTATCGCCAAAAGTTAAACAAGAGTTGGTGGGGTTGCTTGTGGAATTTAAGGATGTGTTCGCATGGACATACCAAGATATGCCAGGCCTAAACACAGATATTGTAATGCACAAACTCCCCATCAGGCTAGAATGCAAGCCTGTCTAGTAGAAGCTTCGAAGAATGAGGACAGACATGTTATTGAAGATTAAAGAATAGGTAAAAAAATAGTTTGAGGCTGGATTTTTAGAGGTTTCTAAGTACCTAGAGTGGGTGGCCAACATAGTGCCGGTACCGAAGAAGGATAGTAGGGTGCGTATGTGTGTAGATTATAGGGACCTTAATAAGGTGAGCTCTAAAGACAATTTCTCTTTGCCTCATATTAATACTCTGGTTGACAATACCGCGAGCCATGCTTGGTTTTCCTTTATGGATGACTTCTCAGGTTACAATCAGATCAAAATGCATCTCGAGGATATGGAGAAGGCCACTTTTGTGACCATGTGGGGCACGTTTTGCTATAAGGAGATGCCTTTTGGGTTGAAGAACGCTGGGGACACATATCAAAGAGCCATGGTAACCTTGTTCCATGATATGATGCATAAGGTAAGTGAGTGTACATGGATGACATGATAGCTAAATCCCGAACCGAAGAGGAACACATTCAAAATCTACGAAAACTCATTTAGAGGCTAAGAAAATTTTAGCTAAAACTCAACCAAGCCAAATGTACCTTCGCGGTAACGTCCGAGAAGCTCTTAGGTTTCATGGTAAGTCAGAAAGGCATCAAGATTGATCCTGACAAGGTGAAAGCAATCCAAGATCTTCTGCCACCTCAAACTCAAAAAGAGGTCTGAGGATTTTTAGGGAGACTGGATTATATCTCCCGGTTCATATTTCAGTTGACCAATAAGTGTGACCTCGTCTTTAGACTACTCTGGAAGAATAACCTGGGAGTTTAGGAAGAAGAATGTCAAGAAGCGCTAGAAAAGATCAAGAAGTATCTGGCCAATCCTCTGATCTTAATAGCACCAGTACCAGATAGACCGTTGATTCTATACTTGGAAGTTTTTGAAAACTCTATGGGCTGTGTGTTGGGGCAGTACGATGACACAAGCAAAAAAATGGCGATATATTACTTGAGCAAGAAATTCACCGAGTGTGAGACACGATACCCGTTGATACAAAGGTTATGTTGCGCCTTGGTATAAGCTACTAAGCGGCTCCAGCAATACATGTTGTATCACACCACTTATTTGATTTCCCAGATAGATCCGTTGAAATTTCTAATGGAAGCACCAGTTTTGACTGGGAAAGTGGCCCGTTGGCAAATGCTTTTGTCAGAATTCGACATCGTTTATGTGAGTCAGAAGACAGTAAAGGGAAGTGTGGTGGCAGATCTTTTAGCAAGTCGTACCTCAGATGATTATGAACCATTGGTTTTTAGTTTCTCGGATGAGGATCTGATCTGTGATCTGTCCGAATGGACGTCTACTGTCAAGAATGAAGGATGGAGGCTTTATTTTAATAGGGCATCGAATGCCTTGGGCCATGAAATAGGGGTAGTTTTGGTCTCCCTGGACAATGTCTACTACCCTTCCACAAGCAGTTTGGAATTATTTTGCACCGACAATATAGCTGAGTATGAGGCTTGTGTTATGGGAATCTGAGCAGCCATAGAGAGAAAGGCCAAGGTGCTTCGGGTCTTCGGAGACTCTTCGTTAGTGATTTATCAGCTTCGAAAAGAATGGGAGACCAGAGATCCAAAGTTGGTCAAATACTACGACTTGATCCAAGATTTGGTCAAGGATTTTGAAGAAATCAGTTTCGCCTACTTGCCAAGAGAGAATAATCAGATGGTCGACGCCCTAGCAACTTTGGCCGCCGTATTCGAAGCAAGTCGGGCAGCCGAGATGGGGCCAATCGAAATACAAACCTTTGAGGTACCAGCCCATTGCTATAGTTTGGAAGAAGAGGAGGACGATAACCCATGGTATTTTGACATCCTCTAATATATCAAGTTCCAGACCTATCCAAAAGGGGCCGATGATAATGACAAAAGGACTATCAAAAGGTTAGCATTAAGATACGTCCTTGACGGGGAAACTTTATACAAAAGAAGCAAGGATCAGATATTGTTGAGGTGTGTCAGTGCTCGGGAAGCCAAAACCATTTTAGCGGAGATCCACAGAGGCTTATGTGGGACCCACGCCAACGAATTCTCGATGGCAAGAAAAATTATGAGATATGGCTATTTTTGGTCAACTATGGAAGGAGATTGCATCAGTTATGCGAAGAAATGTCACAAATGTCAAATCTATGCCAATAAGATACACTCCTCGCTGGTGCCTCTCCACACCATAAATTCTCCGTGGCCCTTTGCTACTTGGGGAATGGACGTTATTGGTCATATACACCCAAAGGCTTATAACGGGCATCATTTCATCCTAGTGGCTATCGATTACTTCACCAAGTGGGTGGAAGCCGCCTTATGCGCTAATATTACAAGGGCAACAATTTGCAAATTTCTCAAGAAGGAAATTATGTGTCACTATGGTCTGCCCGAAAGAATTATCATCGATAATGCTTCTAATTTAAACAACAAGATGACGATTGAGGTGTGTGGACAATTCAAGATTGTACACCATAATTCTACCGTTTATCACCCCAAGATGAACGAAGCGGTAGAAGCGGCAAATAAGAATATTAAGAAGATCATAGCAAAAACTACGAAGACATTTAAGGATTGGCATGAGATGCTCCCTTTCGCCTTGTTTGCCTATCAGACATTTGTAAGAACTTCCACCTGAGCAACATCGTATTCTTTGGTATATGGCACCAAAGCAGTACTACCCGTTGAAGTGGAAATTCTGTCACTTTGAATTTTAAATGAAGTAAAGTTGAATGAAGCTGAATGGATGCAAGCCAGGTTCGATTAGTTGAACCTCATCGACGAGAAAAGATTGAAAGCTATTTCCTATAATCAGATGTATCAAAAGCGAATGATGCAAGCTTATAACAAGAAAGTTCACCCGAGGGGGTTTCAGGAGGGAGATCTGGTGCTCAAAAAGATCTTGTTGAATAAAAAAGACTTACGGGGAAAATGGATGCCAATTTGGGGAGGACCCTATATCGTGAAAAAGGCTTTCTCTAGGGGAGAGTTAATTATAACGAAATTGATGGGAAAGAATTAAGCAACCCAATAAACTCGGACTCTGTCAAGAAATATTACGCGTAAAAAGGAAAAAGAAAGAAAAAAAGAAAGAAAAGAAAGAGAAGGAAAAAAGAAAAAAAGAAAAAAAAAAGAAAAAATGATGGTTTAAGGTGAAAACCCGAAAATGGGCGCCTTAAAACAAAATGAGAGTCTCAATTAAAAATTTAAAAAGGACAGTTTAGATAGACATGAATTTTGGCATCCAACTGACTAGCTTTGGTTTGATTGAGGGTATATGCTTCGGTCTTCATATCATCAGGGGAAATGACCAAGGGTGGCCAGTGAGAAATCTATTGAGGTTGATGGGTACTTACCATTCATGCAGTCGATATTATCTACATCATTTTTTTCTTTTCTCATTTTCTCATGTTTGGCAAGACTTTCAAATTTATCCTAATATTTCTTCAAGTTTCAATAAAGTAGTATTTTAGTCCCTATTGTCTGTTTCACATATAGATTGACATATAATAAAAATAGCAAAGGATTTCTCGGTATTACTATGATCTAACCTATTAAGTGCAGGTTTATTCCCAAATAGGAAAATAGCTCGCCAAAATTGCTATAAGAGAACATCGAAAGCAAAGTTGGTAAGATCTATCATCGAAAGGCATCGAACGCTGATCATGTTGAAGTCCGGGGGACTAGAGGCGAAAACCCACAAGGGCGCCCAAGAAAAAACAAAAAAAAGAGAAAGAAAAAAATAAAAAAGAAAGAAAAAAAAAAGAAAAAAAGGAAAAAATCTATAAAGTGAAAACCTGAAAGAGCGTTTTAGAACAAAAGGGTCAAGAACTCAAAAAGGGGCATGAAGGGTGAACCCGAGCGAAGGAGGAAACACCTCCATCACGAAAAAGAAAAACGGAAGACACAAGTAAAAGGGGGTAAGAAGAGAAATTGCCTGAGAAAGTTTAAAATTGTTCATGCATCATGTTTAGTTAGGCATCCCTAGGTTAGGAGCATGCTAACTTATATCATCGCAGTTTTTCATGTATTCTCACAAATATCCAAAGAAAGATCGGGAACCCTTTGAGAAGAGGACTCGGCGACAAAGTAAAAATCTGGATAGGGTCTTAGGCGAAGGGCTTCAAAATTTGCCACACCAGGATCTCAAAACAAAAGAGGTAAATACCCATGGCTCGAGAACTTTCGAACAGTAAAAAGCTCATCCATCCATGCTCAAGAAGAATGGAATCTTCGTTTGGAGAATTGTTATTTGGTTTGTACACTACCACTTCAGAGGAATGCATCTATCTGTTCACTACCGCATTGGAGGAACGTGGCATCTCTGGTTGGTCTTGCTTTATTCCGTTTCAAGAAAGCAAAGTTATTTGGATTCATTCTCTGCCATTTCGGAAGAATGAGTTAGTTGGAGGTTAGTTTGCTCGTCTGCTGTCGCTTCAGAAGGACATGCCAGCACCACTCAATTTGTTTTTTGTTGTTTCAGGAAAGCAAACTATTTGGATTCATTCGGTACTGCTTCGGAAGAATGGATCGTTGGTTATTTGGTTCGTCCATCGTCATTTCGGAAGGATATGCCAGCGTTACCCAGTTTGTTTTTTCCATTTTAGGAAAACAAATTATTAGGATTCGTTCGCTGCCGCTTCAGAGGAATGAATCGTTTTCTATCATATTCGTTTATTGCCATTTTAGAAGAACATGCCAGCGTTGCTCAGTTGGTTTTTTCCGTTTTAAGAAAGTAAGTTATTTGGATTTGTTCAATGCCACTTTAGGGGAGTAGATCGTCCAACAGGGAAGTCGGACAAAATTAGTGCTTATGATCTTTATTTCATTCTCGTTATACAAGAATAAGCAAAGAGGGGCAACTGTGATCACTAATTTTATCCGGAGGTTAACCCATTCTATTTTCGTAATAAGGGCTTGGCTTAAATGTTCTATCTTTTGTTTACTTGTTAAAGCTAAGAAAAACAAAAAAAAAACATTACTAGTATTATTTGTTGAGTATTATTAGTACATGCTAGTGATCTACGTGTATATATAATACTACTTACTATTATGTTGTCATCCATTAAGAAAAAAACCCCTAAATATTATTAATATAGTACATTATTTCCTTTATTATCATTATCGTTCGTTATTGTCCTCATTATTATTATATTTATTGTTACAATCATTATATTATCTTATATTATGTTACTATAACTAAACCGAAGAATACAAACATATATACACTATATTACTTAAATAGAAGCCCAACATGTATAAAAGTCAGCCCATATGTATATATATATATATATATCAACTATCCATTTACAATTGTAACAAGCACAACAGTCTTATACATTGCATACTAAGCCCATTAGGGCTCTAAACTAATCAGTACCCTAATCCCCTTTGTTGTTTTTGTGCAGCCCAATTCCAATTGTTAGATCTGTTCTAGATATGACGAATCAGGTACAACCAAGAGTGTCATCTCCCACGCGCGGCTCTCTGGTTCCCATACGCAAGCGTGCGTGCCTCTTTATCTCCTAGCTTTGCTTCCACAGGCGTCGATCGACCTTCTAGCGTGGCCTCCACGTCAATCGAAGAGATCGATGGCCCGATGCCACACCACCATTGTGCTTTTACGACTGCAACCACGTCTATCGCTTACCCTGGTCCCCTCCAACGCTCGGTCCGACCATGTCACATTGCAAACAATAACAAAAACAATGATGATGTCAGAGGCAGAAACGAATTATAGGGAATTTTGGGGACAAACCGGCAGAAATCAAAATTGCGCGTGAATAATTCCAAAACCAAATGGTAGCCAATATGAATATTAGGGTTTCATTTATCTATTTTTTGAAATGAATGTAATATTGAGGTATATAACAACAAGCCCTAAACATTGTAACCCTAGACGAGAATTTCAAAGCAATAGAGAACAAAAAGGCAGCCTAAATTTTTTTTAGAGGTATACTTCCCCTTTCTTTTTTTCATTTCCGAATAGCATTATAAGCATGTATTGAAACAAACTAGAGTTTAAATTTGCTTTACCTTCGGTGTTCAACCTTTCTCTCGGGTCAGACCGCCCTTCTTTGCCGTTGACAAGCTTTTCGGCCTCTCGGGGTCGTGAATGGTGAAACGAAAGAGGGTAGGTCGAGGAGAGCGTCGGTTTCGCGTCTGGGTTCTCAAAAAGGGGTTTTCGATCCATGTTTTCTTTAGAACAAAGGGGTTTTTGTTCTGTTTATAAAAGAAGCGGGGTTTTTCTCGTTGTTTTCAATGTTAAAGGGCAGATTTGGTTTTATAAAAAATAAAGGAGTCGATCTCAAGTGATTTTGGGTTCGTCGGCTGCCGCTCACGGTAGTGCCCCGCCGTTTTCTAAAATTTTGGTCGAGATCTAGATTTGGGGATGAACACGCGGCGGTGTTTATCCCCGTTTTGGGAGAAAGAAGAGAGCCGAGGAGAGTTTCAGAGGTTATCAAACGGCCAAAAAAGGCAGATTATGGCCAAGGGTTCTATTTTATACTTTCATCTTTTAAAAATAGTTTTATTACACAAATAAAGACCTCTGCCCTTATTCTTTCATGCTATAAGTCCTTTCGCATTTCTTAATCATGTTATCAGTCCCTTTGCATGGGATAATCGCACAACTGAGACATTTCGCTTTTCGAAACCCCTCCTTTGGTCCTTGGTTCTTTTTAAAAGCTTACAATCTCGTCCCCTTTTTGTGCAAATCTGTTTTTCTTTTGATTTGGTCCTTAAATTTTATTTTATGTTAATTTAGTCTTTTTTCCAGTGTTCAATTTAAATCTTGCATTGTTATTTCCTTTAATTTTCAGCTTTATTTTCTGAATGTTATATCATGTTATTTGGTTATAATGTGGATTTGTGATTGCATGCTTGATTTGGTGTTTAATATATGTGTATTATATAGTATATAGTTTTCATATAATATATAGTTTTTATATAAAATATAATATATATATATATTTTAATATATATATAATGTATAGTTTCTATAATGGATATATAACATCATATATTACATATGTAGTATATAACATGTAATTAAAGTTTGTTTCTTTATGAATATATGTGTTTTAGTGTGTGTTTGGTTTAGGTGTGGGCCTTGTTGTTTTGGGCCTAGTTTTAGCTTTAGTTAAGGCTTTTGGATTAGTTTAGGAATTAATTTAATTAATTTAAGCCGTGTGCTCGTCTCATAGGGGTACAATTTTAAATTAATTAGATTAATTTAGGATTAGTTTTAGAGCCGCAGTTAGTCTTAAGGTTCGAATCATTTTAGTGAATTTAAAATTACCCTTGGCTTATTGGGGTAAATGTTAAATTCATTAAATTGATTGAACACCACTTAATTATCTTTTATGACAAAATTGACATGAAAATTAGACCAACATTGTAATTTAAAGCTATGATTAATTGACTTGATTTATTTTAAATAATATTCTGGGCTTATTGGAATACTAGTTTAAAATTAATCGAATTGATTATTATATCACAAGATAACTCATAATTTGTTAGGGTTTTATAGCCTTTTGGGGTTATTTAATTTAGGGTTAATACTAGAATCACCTAACTAGCAACTAGATCACTAATTGGATCTTCCATAATTTGAGCCTTTTAGGTTAGGGCATTAGGTGAGCTTTTGTATGTTTACCTTTAAGCCTTTACTTATCATCCATTTTATTTGTCATCATTTGGCCCATTTGGTTTACTTGTTAACTAATTTAAATCATAAAATGGAGGTATTTATTAATTCCGATATTTGTGTCGTAACAGTCCGAGCTTAAAGGATGTTGACCAAATATTTGAGTTAATCCTTACCGGCTCAAGGTAAAATTAAAACTTAGTTAAATCATTACATCATATTTTAATTGCTTGCGGCATGCATAAAGGTGACGTACGAGATTCGAACCATAAATTAACACGGCAGACAGACTTATATGATGTCGATTTAATCTATGGTCCGATGTATCGTCAACCTTATTAATTAAATGTCCAATTAATTTGAACCCACTAATTTGATAAAGCTCGTGCAATTAAGGTCAATTCTTATTTAAGGACGCTTAAGTAAATTCAATTTAATTTTCAACAAATTCCATCAATTTGAAAGCAACAAATATTTTGGTATCGATTTCTGGGCGTGATGGGGGTGCTAATCCTTCCCCACGCGTAACCAACTTCTGGACCCTTTCATAATGAATCTCTGGTTTTCTATGGTGTTCGGCCTACCTTACCCAAGTGGCCGGTGACGACTCCAAATTTTTTAATCGTTTTCAGAAGAAAAAAATGAAGATTTTCAAAAGTGATCCCCTCTAAAACCAATTTTCAAAGAGTGATTTTGGGGACAACCCGTAACACCAAACTTATGAAACTCATATAGTTTTAAAAGATATAAAAGAGCTCGCTACATATAGGTCTTAGGAGGGGCTCTTCCCTCACCCATTGGAATTTTTTTACCCTTGTTTTAATATATTTAAAAAATATTAATTATGATTTATCTCTTTACTTTTTAATATTTATGTTTTCTGTAACCTCCGATCCTAGTTTGTCGCTGGACATAACAAACATGGACATAAGATAATCGACTGCAGATGAAAAAAAGAATAAAATAAATTTAGGAAGAGACAAAGAAGAATAGTTCAGAGGCAGTGAGAGAGGGTCGTCTTGTTTGATGGCTTTGTTCGGGTTGGTGGTAGGATTGTGCAACACTTGATTCGACACAAGAAATCGAATTATTTGACCTTACTTTATGTGAAAATATTCGACTCGTCTTGAATCAACTCGTAATTTCATAAACTTAACTCGATATAATTTTTTTTTAAAATAAAGTTTGAATTATAAAATGGAAATTCGAATAACTCAGAATTTTTAGTAATTAGTTGATCACTTTTCAAGTTCGATTTGAGTCTCTCAATTCTGCCTGATATATATCACATATGAAAAAATATAAAGGAATATATATATATTGTGTATGAATTATGATTATAAAAAAACGTTTAAATTGTAACTAATTAATATCACAACATTATAAATGTTTACAATTAAATTTGAATAGAAACTCAAATAACTCGATTCGACTCGAAAATTTTTGAAACAAAGTTTAAGTTATAAAATATGATTCTTTAATTCGAACAACTCAAAATTTTTAACTCGATTCGATAGAATGTTCACCCTAATAGGTGGGATGAGTGCCTTGAAAATCTCATATGCTTCCCCAAGTTTTTCGGTTGAATAAGTCTGATGGGTTGGAACAACTTACTTTCGGGTATGCGTGGATCAATCAGGCATTGGAACAACTTAATAATGGTCAATTGAGGCTGGTTAGTATGAGCAGAAACTTGTTGGTGCTTGCAAAATGAAAACTGATCTGGTTTTTACCCGGATATTAAGCAATCTTTGATTGAGCCAATGGATAATCACTTTTGGGAGGGAGTCAGATTGTTAAGGATAGGGGTGTAAACGAGCTGAGTCGAACTCGACTCCGCTCGTTAAAAATTCGAGTTGAGATCGAGTTTGAGTAGTTTTTAACGAACCTAAATAATCTGAACTAGAATCGGCTCGTTAAGAACTCGAACTTGAGTCGAGTTCAATCGAGTTGAGTGCTAACCGAGTTTTGACCGAGTCGGACTCGAGTGGCTTGCGATCTGTCTTGTCTAATTTAAAGCCCTATTAGTTTACACAAACTTGTTAATTTTAGGGTTTAGAGGTTTAGGTTGTTGGGTTTAGAATTTAGGGTTTAGGACTTATGTTTAGGGTTTAAATTTTAAAATTTAAAAAATTAAAAAATTTAACATATTATATTTTTCGAGTAGCTCGCGAGCTTTTCGAGTCGGTATCTAGTAGCTTGACTTGGCTCGTTAAGAACTCGACCCGAGCTCGAGTTCAAGTCGAGTCCAATAAAATTGAGTGTTGGCCAAATCGAATTCGAGTAGCTTACGATCTGTCTCGTCTCATTTACGGTCCTAGTTAAGAAGCAAATCATGTGTTGACCTTTACTTTTGGGCCAATGGATATTATTACTCTTTGTGTTATTATTGACTAATGTTCTAAGCTTATTATTGGTCCATGTTCTACTATAGGATTCACTCAAATTAGAAATTCACTTGGTTTAATGGGTCACGTGAACCATAGATATCGGAGCTGGAAATGGTTTAATGGTCCCTATTTGGATTCAGCTTTAAAAGTTGACTTGGGCCATTGGTGGAGCCTGCAGTGAATAAATTACTTTTGGTCTCAAAATCTAAGGGATAATACAACTATTTTGAGTATTGGAGGATTTTGCGGTGAATATTGAGTCCCATTTATTTTTGTAAGTTTAGTATAGAATTAAGATTAATTCTATGATTAGAATAATACCACAGGCTTAAATATGTATATTAATTCTACGAATAGAATTATAGCTTAATTTTGAGTGTGACAAAACTTACATGCGATGGATATTGGATAGTACAATGTTACATGCATTTTTATAATATTCTATTTTATAAAATAGAGATATATATTACGAGAATTAATCATCTTGCATGATTTATGATTGGCATATTAATCTCGATCTTCTTCATAAGTGTATGCATTTTATTAAATTATTATCTTCATAATTAAAGTATATCATTACATTTTTGGTACTAATATTTTTACTTTTTAAAAGTACAAACTTATAAAGACAACAAGAATAGGGATGTATATTCGATCGAGTCGAGTAAAAAAATTTCGAGTTAGTCAAGTTCATGAATCCTATTTTATAACTCAAAACTTTATTTAAAATTTTTTCAAGTCGAATCGAGTTTATGAAATTTGAGTTGAGTTGAGTTGATCGAGTTTCTGTTCAAATTTAATTGTAAACATTTATAATGTTATGGTACTAATTAGTTCCAATTTAAACGGTTTTTATAACCATATATAATACACATATATTCTTTCATATTTTTTATATGTGATATATATCGGGCATAATTGAGAGACTCGGCTCAAACTTGAAAACCGATTCATTAATTACTAAAAATTTCGATTTATTTGAGTCATTCAAATTTTCATTTTATAACTCAAACTTTATTTGATTTTTTTTCGAGTCAAGCTGAGTTTATGAAATTACGAGTCAAGTCAAGACGAGTCGAGTTTTTTCATGTCCAGCTAAGTCGAATAATTTGATTTTTTGTGTCGAGTCGAGTGCATTGTGAACATACAACTTCGAGGTGATTGAGAATAAAGCTGTGTGCATTGAGAACTCGTGCAATTGCATCCATTTTTGGGCCAACAAAGAGATCATTGAGTTTGGTTGTAGGTAAACAAGTTAGCTTTTGATTCTTGTCGAACAGTGATGCACTTTAGAGCAAGTATACTCGTCGTATCAAGTAATAAAGTGATGAGTAGAGTGTCGAACCCACGATGATTGGATCAATAGCTACGAAGTTATCGAACTTAAGAATGTGTTTGCAAGTATTGGTGGTTGTCTGTTTGATTAAAACTAAATTAACTAATTTAAAGATAGCCATGATCAAGACAAACAACTGCAGCAACTAACATATAATTATGGAGGCTAGGATTATTGCTAAAGATATATGTTTGATATGTAAATCATTAGATTCTTTATCTACTCGACATGATTTTCTAATGAACTTCTGACTCTCTCGGTTCCTAGAAGTTAATAATATTGTGGTTAAGGTGATACATGTCTGCATAACCCTAATGACTCTGTTATTTGTTTAAGAACTCTCTTTTAGTCGTTGAAACCCTAAACTTATATCTAAGTCAGATTAAGACTAAGTTAAAAACTTAGCCCTACTGTTCACGTTTGTATAACCTAACTCTCTCGATATTGAGCCACAGATCAATAGTTAAAAAGGCCACTCTTGATAGCTCTTACAATAACTACACATGAAGAACGATGAACAAAATAGATAAAGAGGAAACAACTAAAGCATTGAAATAAAGTAATCAAAACATAAAATCCTGGGACGCAATAATACCAACTAAAATATTTAGCTCATGTCTGAGCCTAAAATATCCATAATTAAAAGTATATAGTATGAAAGTTTATCAAGCAAGGAAAAAAAAGAGCCAAGCGTCCTCGACAAAACTCCCTCCACGCCGTCCAACTGTACTGCAGGTATCCTCTCTGTCAGCCTCTCTTGATGGTGTCTTTTGTGAGAAGAATCTTTTAGCTTTGTCCCAGTGGTTCTCCGCAAGCTTCAGGTTAGGACTGTCGTCTATAATCACGCTCTCTTGAAGTAGCGTCCAAGTCTTCCTTATATAGACGGTGAAACTAGGGTTTCAATACCCTAAAGTGTGTGTAGATTCATTAAAGAAAAACCATTGGTTTTCCACTTCATTTAATGTTGCGTATCTAGGAGAAAGTCCACGTGGGCAGAAGCATGTTCATCTCTACCTCTCTATGCCTCATCAGCTCTAGCCATGCAATCTGCTCCTCTCTTGCTCTAGTAATCATCCAACATTTACCAGCATCCTGCACATGCACCATAAAGCACCACCCTTCTTGTAAAAAGCACCAATATATATGACATTTAAAGCATATGCGGTGTAACTCCATATCTACATGCAAATATGTACAATCTAACCTAAATGAGCTTAAAACATGCAAAAGACAAAGAATATGAGCATATAAAATAGATTAATTATGCACTCATCAAATACCCCCAAACTTGAATTGTTTCTTGTCCTCAAGCGATGCAAAATAGAAGTAAGAATAATAAAAACAGAAAAGAAGAACAGTAAACATCCCATAAGTCCTAAGGTTCTATTAAACTATGATTACGGTGATTCCAAGTTATGCAACAGTAATAATTCATTCCTCAGCTATGTTGATGATAAGCAAATGTATTAGAACTTATAGTTTTATTTAAAAGATCAAACATGTTGTAACTGTAGTGTATGCTAAGTTACATGCACTCATCACTTAATAGCCTTAGAGAAGCTTAAAGGTTGATTTCTTTTTCTGCCTTGGCATATTGTTTTCTTTTTCAGCACATTCTTTTAATACTCGCATGTTCTTTTTTTAGTTTGAAAACTGTATTCTTGAGGCTTCAGCTTATCAAACTAACCCTTCAGTACATGAAGATGGAGTGGAGAAAATAGCTTATCCCCGAGCCCTACGAACATTGTCATCATGTAAAGTATTTCATCCACTATTTGCCAGTACTATCATTCATACCAGGGAAAGTTAAATGGAGCAAACACAACTCACATAGTGTACTAAGATAGCAAGATGCATAGAAGAGCGTTCCTCAACAGTATTGTTTAAATTATCAAGTCTTAAATTACTTTCTTGATTTTTTAGGGAGTTTTTAATCCTTTGTTTCGCTACATTGAGCATTTAAGTTTATTCTATTTGATTCATGCTTTGGCATCACAAAATAGACCTAGAGCATCTATAAGGTTTCTTAAGTGTTAGATTGCATGCAATATGTGGTTTTAAGGGCTACAACAGATTCAACATTAAGTTCAAAACATGAAAGCTCTTACACCTTGTAAAGCATCAACATAGATTCATCATAGGAAGTCATGATCAACGCATCAATAATTTCAGAATCAAAGGAATCATTGCAAAGTGAACCTATCGAATATATTAGGCTATTTACTAAACCTGACAAACTTGACCCAGAACTGAATCGAGACTCGAAATCGACTCGAACACGATGGCCAGAATTTGATCCGAAACTCGAAATAATCCAAACCGAATTTTAGTTGAACCGAAAGTAGACCCAAATCGATTTTTAATCGAACTGATTTCACCCGAACCGAAGGCAACCCGAACTAAAGACAATCCAAAATAAAGAAAATATATTAAAATAAATAAATAAATGTGAGATATGAACTATCGCACAACTCACTAAAAACTCAACTATACATGCTATATAACGTCATATATATGGTGGAAAAACCTAACTCGGCTTGAAAAATCGAGTAAAAACAACCAATCTCATATTAGCCCGATATTGACCTGGCCTTGTAAAGCTAAATACCATGTGAAAACTAACCTAGTAAGTAAGACCATGCTTTGAAAATGTGAAATCCTTATAATGTTTTGTAATAAGGAATTGAGATAAGAAACGAAAGTTATCCCATAATGTCTTAAAAGAATATGAGAACATACTAAATGTCTTAGCAATCTTGAAAATAAGATTTGAAGTTAAATAATATAAACATGTAGTCTTAAAGACCTTTAAATAATAGGTTACAGTTATCTTGAATGATCTTAAGCATTGATCTATATGTCTTAAAATGGATAAAAGTATACAAAGTTGGTAATTGGTTTAAGAAAAATAAAGTTTATGAATAAGAATCAATCTTATAGGATCATAGAAATAAAATGGTAAGCTTTGTGTATTGAAGTTTTAGTATGGCTGATGTTATGAGCTAATAGTTAAAGTGAACCGCTTAAAGTGTGCATACTTGTATGTATATGTAATGAAGTTCGAAATATGAATTATGAACCTTATAAAAAGTTTTAAATTACGCTGAATTTTGAAGGCAAGTTTTGTTGTATAGTGTTAAACTATCTCTTGGATGATTGAATGTTTGTTCCATACTAAACTGAAGTTGTTTGCATCATTTTTTCCATACTAATTGTATTTGTCACCTAGGAATTTAAATGTTATCGAAGAATGTTACTTGCAGGCCTGACATGATCTTCTTCTGTTCCTAATAGCAATATGTCTATTGAAGACATAAGTAGTGTTGATGAAGAACACTCTATGAATCCTTTGAATATGGGAAATAAGATAATAATTCAACAAGATTCCATTAGACTCTTGGATGTAAATCTTTATAATGATTGAGATTAATTTCAATGACCTTTCAAAAGGTTTTCTGGACCAAGGAAGTAATCAGAAGGTAAATATGTGTACTATGGAGAACATAGCAAGAGGAAAGCAAAACTTTACAAAATTTTCTTGGTACTAGTTCTGAATTGAGGAAACAAATTGAAAGTTTTGTATTGTTTTCATACAGAACATGTAGGGAAAATTCGAGGATGAATTTTTCTTAAGGGGGAGAATTGTAATACCCCTAGAACTGGACTAGGAGTTTTTACAAGACAAACACATGCTTGGAGAAGTTATCTTTGGATTATTAAAGACTTAATTTGAATCAATTAGATAAGTAAGTCAATGGAATTGAAGGTAAAAGAGCTAATTGAGCTAAAAAATTAATTATCAAATGAGTAAGGTAATTATATTTCAAGGATTATGAAGGAGTATACATGAGTATTAAGAGGTTAGTTTAGTATTTGAATTAAATCATTAAGGATTGAATTGCAAGAAGTAAGAATAAGCTTGTGACTAAATTGTGAAAGATGAGAAACTAGCATTGAAGGACTAAAATAGAACAAGGGAGAAACTTACCTTTAGCATGGGTGATTATTACCATTTTTGGGAAGTGGAGTACAAATGGAAAGGGATGGCATTTGGTGGGGTTTTCTCTGAGACATATGGATAAAAAAAGAATAGAGATGAGAGAAAGAAAAAGGACAACGGGCTATGCTAGGGGAAGAGAGAGAATCTCTCATCTTTTTCTTTATTTTTCTACATCTTCATTGTTGAAGGAGCTTGAGAGCTAGCTTGGAAAGCATGGAATTTGCTGGAAATTAGTAGCTTGGAGAGCTAATTGGGTCTTGGTTATTATGATATCTTGGAGGAAGAAGGTATTGGTTTTTAACCTAACTAATTGTTTTTGAATCTTGAGAAAATGATATTGTTGCTTTGATTTGTGAATGAAAGCATGCTGGAATTTTGAATTATTGATGATTGAATTGATAATGAGTTGTGGGATGAAGTAGTTAAGTTTAGAGTACTTAAATTATTGAAAAACATAGATCAAATGCAATCTGCCCAGAGAATCATGTTCTGGCGGTAAGTTTAGAATTTCATAGAAAATTTAATATGCTATTTTTGAGGATGGATTTTATGTGTAGAATAATGTATGAGTCTAATTTAATCTCCAATAAACTGTGATTGATTTTAAGTTTAGAATCAAAAGTTATGAATTTTTAAGTGAAAGTAGTGCAGATTCTGCTTCGGACAATTTCTATTTTGAAACTTCTAAAAATTCTCATTGCTATAGAAATTATAAAATTATGAGGCTTATACTGTTAAAATCATGATTGAATCTAGTTTGTAAATGTGTAAAGAGCTTTAAATTCCAGTGTATACTCTATTATGGAGAGATAGTTCTTTGACGATAGCTCAAGTTGCCAAAAGTTAGAAATAAGGATTCAACTTGGAAATAGAATTGAAGAATGATTAGTATATGTATGGTTAATGGTTGAATGATGATATTGGTTGTGCATATTGAGTAAATGAGTCATGAAAGTTATGCATATTAATGAATGCACTTGTCTTTATTTGAATTAAAGATATGGAGAAGGGAGCAAGGTACAAGAAGGGAAATTTTAGGATTATAGGACTTGGGTGAATCAAGTATCAAATGGAGAAAGCTTGGAGGTGTTTTTGGATCAGAATATTTTTTAGCTTCGGGATATAAGGTGAGTGTAACCATACCCTTGTGTGAAAATAATGTGTACCAAAAACATCATTTAAATGGATGCTTAAGAATGAAATTTAATTTCAGTTTGAAATTTATGATAGATAGCTAAAGAATGAAGAATAATTGTAAATAAAGGTAAACAATCAATGTATGAATGAAATAAGGATAATTGTGTGAAAGGTTATGAAGAACAATGGAAAGACTCAATATAAGGATTGAGCTATGCTAATGGTTACATGGTAAATTAAAAGTAATAGATAATGGTATACAATGAATTGTTAATTGACACTTAATCTAGAATAGTTGTATTAAGATAGGTTCCAAATGAACCCTATGTTCTTATCTCTTAATATGTTTGGTCAAATAATAAAATATGGTGAACTTACAGGTAAGCTCAAGGTAAGTCAATTGTTTGATCTTTGATTGATGATATGGTGAAAAATGGTATGATTCTTTGCTATGATATTGCTAGTGCTTCTTTGTTTGAATGTATAGTGTACTTAGTTAATGAAATGCTAACTAAGGCTGGTATGTTATGATAATTATGGTATAGAAGATCTATGAAGGCTTATGCTTGAATATGAAGCTATATCTTGTGTTATGAATTGATAAACTTTGAGAACACATATGAGATTATATAATATAAACAAATGGAATAATGGAGTCACACTCCTCTTGAACATTCGAATATGGAGCTAAGCTCACTTCAAGAATATGATAAGATGTGAATTATAAATGCCTTGGTTTTGAGTCAGTCATAGGTGTAGTTGGCATGGCATAGAGTCCAGTTGAGTTCGTGTTTACGGAGGACTATGGTTCTTATATGGTGACAGTAGAAGGGATGTGTTTTGTTCATTTGGTGACAGTAAGAGGGTTGACCTGTACCTTGTGTACATTATGTTTGGTGACAGTTTGGTTGGGGATTCGAGTACCTAGACTACTTGACTACCAAGGTTACAAAATTTGAAATAAGATTGAATGAAACTCTTAACAAATTAATAAATTGATTTATTGCTTACATGATAAGTACTATTCAATCCATCCTCTTTGAAATGATAATGTACTTCAATCATGTTGGAAATTAATTATAATATGGTCACTTGATATCAATTGATATATGATGATTAGTTGACTTGAATATATGTTTAAAAGGGTTGAAGTGGTGATCGAATATTGTGCGACAATTAGTCTATGCTTAAAGTAAATTGGTAGCTTTGATAATTTCATGTTACCTTGCTATTATAATCCTTGTTATACATCTATACCACTTCTTAGTATACTGATAACATTGATGTGATTAAGAAATAAAAAGAATGAAAATGGTATATGATTGTGAAAGAAGTGATAATTGTTTTTATGCTTGATTCTTGAGGTATATATGAAAAATGATATGGTATGCTAAATAAATAGAACTGAATTTGATATTATAATAAATGAAATTGATTGTTTTATGTAACTCTTGACATGAAGATGTGTATGCTAAGAAATTAGGACACTAATGATAGGAAGTTATTTAAAAATTTAAAAGACACATTGTTGCTAGTACTAGATTGTGGACTATTATGATTTAAAGTGAATGGTTAAAGGACTGTTTTAGTAAATAAACGAGGACTGGACTGTGACTTTGAAATATAGATTGGATTGGTAACTTATTGGGACTATTTTATGAATTTAATGAGTTATTTTGGACTATTTTGATAAACAAAACATGAACAGTTTTGCAAATGTTTTAGGATTGTTTTAGTGATTAAATTAGAGGCTATTTTGCAAATGATTAAGGACTATTTTGGTGAATAAATCATGGGTTGTTTTGTAAATGTTTAAGGACTGTTTTGGTTATTAAAAAGTGAACTGTTTTGCAAGTCAAAATATGGACTGTTTTGCAAGTTAAAAATAAGGGCTGTTTTGTGATTTAAGTGTAATGTTTTGCAAATTGAAAATGTGAACTGTTTTGTCAATTATAGTGGACTGTTTTACAAGTCAGGTAAAAACTTTTTTGTTAAGTAAGTTGACTATTTTGCAAACTTTAAAATTCAAACTTTATTTGAAAATTTTTGTTTTACAAGTCAAGTTATTGTAATTTTTGTGAAGTAAGTTTCAAGTTTTTGTACAAATAACTGTAATAATTTATAATATTATAACAATGATTCTAATTTAAAGGAATTTATCTTTATATTATTTTTTACATGTGTAAATAATATCATAAAAAATTATTTAATATATTTATAATAATATTTTTTATAGGTAAAAACAATGTTGTTTGTTTATTTTAGTGGACAATTTTAAAAACCTCCTTCTTATCTAGGTCTGTTTTGGTGATTTAAAGGACTAAAATAATGGAAATAGGAAAAATTGTTTTCCAAAATAAAATGTTAATTAAAAGTAATAAAAATGCATTAGATTTTATGAGAAATGAAAGAATAACAAAAAATGATAAATCATCCAAACTAATGAAAAACAATATATCTTCAATAGTATCCTTGTATGTTTGCATTAGTTTTGTTACCTTACTAAACACTAATAAAAACAAAGTTAGAATTTGATTGATTGAAATTTTAAAATATCAACCCTATCATTGACAACCATAAGAAAATTACATAAATGGTGTTATTTTAATTTAGTATGTTTTGAAATAAGCTATTTTAATATCAAGGACGTGAAAAAATGATTAAGTTTAAAGATATACACTAAAAGACCATAGTTTCATTCTTACATATTATCAAAAAGGCTAAGTATAAACAATCCAAAGAATAAATTATAACAAACTTCTTCCTTTTTAGTTTTCAAATACCTTAAACATCTAGGTTTTTCATGAATATCTTGATCATTTTTGAAAATACTTGTTGATTCGATGATATTCTTAATAAATCTAATAAATTTAAAAACAAGTATACAAGTTAAATTATAAATAGCTTTTATAATATAAATGATGTAAAATATTAAATTTATTAATCAAAATTAATATTACCATCTTTCATGTCTTGAAGTTCTACAACATGATCCATCAAGATTGATGGGATTCTTACCGGAAACAACCCAATCTTGAGTGCAAATCAAAGGTTCCACCATCCTTGGGTTGAAGTGAACTATCAAAACCATCTGGATGGTTTCCACCCATTTAAATGCACTGTGAAGTTGTTGCAAAAGAAGATAGGAATAAAGAACACATCAATAGCGCCATTTTGCAAGAAGTTGATATCTTGGACTATTTAGTTTCCACCACAACAATATATCAAATGAAGTCGTGTTGTTTTTGTCTTTATCTTCATCCAAATATTTGTTGGTTTGGGTTTTATTTTCCAAACCAAGGTTGTTGCTTTCTTCAACAAATATTGTTGCATGCCCAAACTCATCTTTGATTTGATTTGATTGGTTGGCTTGGAAAATTTGGAGACATTATCAATATTGAACTTGATTGACCTTCATGAAACATAAATCTTCCAACAATTTAATGTCTCAAATAAAACAAACAACGCAATTCTTTTCAATCATGTTCACAATTTGATTCTGAAGTATCACTAGAAAAAGCTAAGGATACCTCAAATTTCACAAAACCCATTTGATGTTGAGCTTAGATCTAAGATAGTCACTAAGTAAACTAAGAAGTTGATTTTTTTGTATCACCCCAATACTTATTGTAGTTGTATCTCATTTTGGAAGCCATGGATACTATGTCTAAATCTCCACAATTTGCCCATTCAGGATATTTTGCAATGTATATCCATCAATCTTTCAAAAAGAAATGATGGGGTTTTATGCATGGAGGGTCGAATAGTTTCAATGTAAGATCGTAAAAGGGCTCTAGAACTTTTACAATTCTTCTAACATTTTCCCAATCATCAAATGTTGGGAATCCATCTATCAGACTTTGAGGTTTAAAAATTGGGTTGGTTTGAACAAGGTTGTAGCTGAATCAAATGCACGCTCATGGTTTTTCAATGAGCAACCTATAACATCATATATGTTGAGTTCCACCTAGTAGGTACATCTAAGCACAAATAAGCATTAGTATCTATCATTTTTGTGACGGGTTTTACTTTGACATCATCAAAAAATGATTTTCATGGGTGATTGGTGATGCGTTTTATGAACCTGCACATTTCTCTAACCCGATACAACATATATGTTGGATAAGTTGTCTAATATGTATATTGTCAAGATTAATAATGTTGCATGGAGTTCTAAGTTGATTAATCACATAGGGATGCATGTTTTACGCACAAGTATTTCGATGGTTTAATTTCTTTCTCAAATATTCAATATCAACACTATTAGTAGATGCATTATCATCCTAATAACGGATGAAGACACTCTTAATCCCCCAATCTTAATACATTTTTCAGTATATGTTGAGGTGTTGTATTTCAGTTTCAATGAGTAGATAAGGACATAAATTGATGATTTTTTTTGCAACATCCACTCATCATCTATCTAATGTGATGTTAGAACCATATATGATACCCTTTACAGTGAAGTCCAAGTATCAGTTGTCAAACAAATTCTACTTATATCTATACCAAAATAAGTCTTCATTATTTTCTTCATGGAGTTGAATAAATCGAGGCAATCTCTTCTAACATTATAACGAGATGGGAGATGAAACCTTGGGCATGCAATATAAAGAAATAACTTAAAGCCTTCTCCCTCTACAATTCGAAAAAGTAGCTCATCCACAATTATCATGTGAATCAATGCCTTTCTAATAGCATTTTTGTTAAACTTCCAAGTTGATAAAGTTGTCATGATGTTTTTCTGTCGATGGTGAAGTATAGATAGTCTTAGCAAATGCTAATTGATTGTTTAAAATGTGTTCGGATTGGTCTTATGATGTGTCTTCAAGCATGTCTTCAAATGATTATTCAGGTTGGTTGTAGAAACCTCAGTGTCTATAGAGTATGTGGTGTCACAATGTATGCATCTTGCTCTATTCACCCCACATGGAAAACAAAAGAGGGCATGATGAAAATGTTTCCAACATAGTTTCTCCTTGTTGGTAAATTTCGGACGAAATTTCTTATTGTGTCCTTGAGTTTACAAAAATTATAATTTTTTGAACTTTGAGTCGGTGTGATCCACTCATCTACAATATCAAATATAATACTTTAACATTAGCAAATTAATATTTTAAAAATGATTTGAGGAGATAAAAATTGTTTTGATTTATCTAAAATAATTATTATCAAGTGTTTTCATAAAAAATCTGGGACTTAATTAAATGGTTTTGAATTAATTTTGTAAACAAGACAAATAAGAATCCTTAGAGAGTTTATATATTCTAAATGGTTTATCCTAAAAACTATCAACCATAGACTAGATTTGTTATTTTTTTTTTTTCATTTGAAACACAAACAATGAGCTATTGTTCTAAAACACATTTTTACAACCTAAATGTAAATTCTCACATGCATTTAATATTCATCAAACACAATACTATATATGATTTGATGATTTTCAATGGAGAACTTTAATTTTTGAACTTAAATTATTTAAAATTAAAATTTATTCCTCTCTTCAAACTAAAATTTAGTAAACAAACATCCTTAAAAATAGATCTCGTAATTTCAAATACAAAAAACACCCTTAGAGTTAGAAACATGAAATTAACATTATATTTTAATCATGCCTTAAATACACAAAACTTTATTGATTTCCTTTTTGCATTATAGGAATGTGATTGTTATCTTTTTGTTGGATTTCAAGATATTATTAAAAAATTTTGATGATTTGCCTTAAGATTTGTTTAAAAGATGAAAATTGGAGATTTTTGGAAAAATAGAAAGTTTTGAGGAGGGATCATAATGTGAGATAAGATTATGAGAATAAAAGAGATATTTAATTGGCAAAACAATAAATGAGTTTTTGTCTCCTCAATGGGGGTTGTTGGTATGTGTTTTTGTGTTGCTAAAGCAATGAAAGACGAACTCAAAATATCAAAGAAAAGAAAAATTATAATGTTAGAATTGCTGGACTTTCTTCAAGTTTTCAGAGAAGATTGGTGACGTTTTTTGTTGTACTAGTTTTTGGAAGCTTAGAACTTAGCAGCAACAAGCAAATCTATTTGGAATTTTAGGTTTAGAAAATTGGGGATTTAATTTGAGGGATTATTATTCACGAGGATGAAGAATTGAATAAAGGAGAAAAAATCACGTGACTCAAAAGACACTCCACTTTCCAGAGAATAAAACACACAGTATAACTAAAGCCTAATAGCCAAAACGACATCTTTTTCAATTTCGATTTTTTAGTTATTCGAACTTTCAAAAATCAAACTCAACTCGAAATTGAAATTCATTTGAGTTATTCGGTGTTATGAATAACCCAATTTGAATGTTTCAAAATTAAACAAAAAAATTCAATTGTTATAAATCGATTTTTGGATTTTGCCCAATGTATTTTGTGTTAAGTGGATTGTTTTACAAGTTAAAGTATGGACTATTTTGTAAAGTAAGTGGATTGTTTTGTAAAGTAAATGAACTGTTTTGCAAGTTAAAAAGTGGACTATTTTGCAAGTCAAAATGTGGACTATTTTTCAAGTGAAAAACAAGGACTATTTTTTGATTTAAGTGGACTGTTTTGTAAACCTAAAATCAAGGACTACTTTGGTGATTTAAGGGATTGTTTTGGTGATATAAGTAAAATGTTTTGCAAGTTAAAATGTGGATTGCTATGTGAAGCATGGAAGACATAAATTGAAAACTTAAGTTATATGGTTCTTATGAATCAAATATAAATGGGCTCAAAGAAAGTGTATGTAGAGAGATTGGAGTGAACTTTGGCTAAATGAAAGAATCAATTAAAACTAAATCATAAGGACTTGTAAAAGTAATATATCTTATTGTATCCTTGTATATTTGGATTGGTTTTGTTACCTCACTAAGTTCTTTTGAACTTACTTATATTTGATTGATCTTTCAAGTAGCTATCATTCAGTTAGTGAGGATCGTGTCAACTTCCGGTAGCAAGTTATACATGACCTAAGTTTAGAGTATGCTTTTAGTGTTAGTTATTTTAAATTCCTAGGGTGGCAAAACATGATTAAGATTTATGTTAACTAAGTAGTTAGTTAACATATAATTGCATTCAAAGTGATGACTTACAGTACCTTATGAATAAGGTATAAGAATTGTAAAATTAATGGGCATATGTATGATATGATTGCTTGCTATGATAGGTGATGGTATGCTTAAGATTAAGCTGGTGTGATAATAGATGTTTTTCTATGCTTCATGATGATGTGTCTGACTAGACTAAACTATGATTGTACTACTAATCTATGTTTGTTCTTTAGGAATCCTAAAATTATAAGATGATAGTCTTTAAAGACCTTGATTATATGTTTATGAACTTGTATCTCGGGAAGCAATAAAGATTAGAATGAATGAACAATATAAAACATGAATTAGATTGTTTTGATATTGCTTATATCATAGATAAGGAAAGATGTGCATCATTGGACACCAAGGCTTAACAATTTAGGAAACTGAGTTGAGATGAATGGATAAGTAAATCTATTGTTAATGCAAGTGTATAAATGTTTATGATCATGTGATTGTGTTATGAATGTTATATTTATACCTTGGATAGTTGAGTAAAGCTAATTACCATGTGAAAACTAACCTAGTAAGTAAGACTATGCTTTGAAAATGTGAAATCCTTATAATGTTTTGTAATAAGGAATTGAGATAAGAAACAAAAGTTATCTCATAATGTCTTAAAAGAATATGAGAACATATTGAATGTCTTAGCAATCTTGAAAATAAGATTTGAAGTTAAATGATATAAATATGTAGTCTTAAAGACCTTTAAATAATGGTTTACAGTTATCTTGAATGATCTTAAGCATTGATCTGCATGTCTTAAAATGGATAGAAGTATACAAATCTGGTAATTGGTTTAAGAAAAATAAATTTTATGAATAAGGATCAATCTTATGGGATCATAGAAATAATATGGTAAGCTTTGTGTATTGAAGTTTTAATATGGCTTATCTTATGAGCTAATAGTTAAAGTGAATTACTTAAAGTGTGCATACTTGTTTGTATATGTAATGAAGTTCGAAAAATGAATTATGAACCTTTTAAAAAGTTTTAAATTACGCTGATTTCTGAAGGCATGTTTGGTTGTGTAGTGTTAAACTATCTTTTAGATTATTGAATGTTTGTTCGGTAACACTTCCTAAACCGGTTTAACTCCTAAACCGGGTAGGGGTGTTACACCAACTATATTAGATAACATTTTAAACCACATCACTTGCCAATATAATTCATTATTAACCATATACCTCACTGTTTTTATAAGCAACAATCAAAACCATTTTCAATGCATTAAACCATGCATTAACAAGTATTCCTCATACTTACACAAATCATTTTTTAAATGCATTCATCATCAATAAATGATCAAAATCAATATAAACCATACTCAAAACATGTTTTAACAGTAGGTACCATGTAATAAAAAACAAGTGCATAAAGACAATTTTACCAAAGCACGACCAATGGAGAAATCTCATCACACTTGCTTCCGAGTTTAAACCAACATTTCAAGCTTAATTTAAACTCCCAAAATAACCTTTAAACCATTTCAAAGTAGAAAGCCACTTTTTCACTCACCGACTTTACAAAACTTCGTTCTTCGATGCGAACTACTCTTCCAAAGCTTTCGAAACGGTACCACAAGCTTGAGGATCAACTTCTCCTGATTTAACCATACAAAAACAGAAGATTTAATGCATCAAAATGCATTCACAAACCTAGCAACAACAATTCACAATAATCCTCCTCAAACTCTAACCGAAACCCCTCCACAACAATTAAAAACAACATCAAACACCCTCCAAAATTACATAGCCAAAGACTAAAGGTTTAATCCCTCAATTATCTTCAATTAACATCCAAAAAGAACCTAACATCATCCTTATACTTCCAGCATTCATTAAACACCCTTAACTCGCCAAAAACACAACACTAACAACCTAAGAAAATAGAGATTCAATTAGTTTTGTGATTCCAATTTTAAAACCAACTTGTTAACATTATAGAACATTAAAATCATGATTATAGCCAATCAAGAACTCAGCAAAACAGATCTGAAACAAAAATCACTTAATCTCATTAATTAAACCTTGATTTACCCAATTTCTACAATTAAATCATTAAGACTCATTATAAAACATTAAACAAGGATAAAATACTTAGGAATTTCAGTAAAGAATCATTAATTATAGGAGAAGAACAAACCTTACCTCTAATGAGTAAATTTCCTCTCAATTGGATGTTTTACTCTTGAAAAACAAAAGAAGACAATGAGATTTTAGAAAACGAGATTGAAGAATCCAATAGAAATCAAAAGTTTAAGAAACCAAGATCATTACCTCAAATCTTTGATGCAAAATAAAGTGTTTGGCTGAAGAGAAGTTGAGAGAAAAGTTTGTGAAAAGAAGTTACGTCAAAAATGTTTTTAGGAAATAACTATCTCCTTTAATTAATTCTCTTTTAATTTTCTTAATTAAAACTCATTAAAATAATCTCAATTAAGATGAAAATCAGATTAAAAAAATTATGTAAAATAAATCCTTAAGGATTCTAAGATTTGATCATTTTTTTCAAAATAGTCACTAAAAATAGTTTTTATTCTTTACATTTTGGTCACTAGCCAAAATGCCCAATTTCCAAATTCCATTTTCCAAAATTGAATTTACCAAAAATATCTATATATTAAATAATAATTTTTAGATATTTTCCCATATTTTTATCACTCCAAAAATACTTACTCCGATTTAAATCCCGAACCCGACTCGAATCTCTAATCCAGTCCACCGAACCATCTAATCAACCTAGAAACTCTTAGGCCCAAAACCGGAGCATGACAGTATCCAAGTGTTTGCTTGCTTTCTTGAAGGTGTGATATTTCTCAAGTGTCATTTATCTCAAGAGCTTCGATCTTTCGACACATGACGTCTCTCTAAAATCTATATTTCATGGATTGGGAATAATATACAAGTTTTTCTCCATTTTCAAATTTGTAATAAAAGTTTTGTATCACGTAAAAAAAATTTATCACAATTCACATAATGTGTTTGCATAGAATATGATGTACTAAAGGAATGTTGTAAAGTGGGTGACAAAGTCGCGAATGTACTCATATTTGGAATGGTGTAAGTAACATAATCATGGAGTAAAATTGATTGTCTTGGATCTGACCTAATATCTCTACATGTGCCTCTTTCGAGATCATTTGTGTAGAATGCACAAAATAAAACATTGAGGGCTAAAAAGCTTCTAAAAATAGAATATACCCAAGCGACTACTCATTCAAACATTAAGGGCTATTTTTAGTGGCATATCTTGCACAAAATCAAAGTTCATGTATCATGTTGCACATTTAACCAAAGTTCATATGTAGTTTGAATATTTATCCTAGTTTTAGAGTACTTTCACCTATGAATTTCAAAATCTAATCAGATTCATCTAAGAAAACACTTTGATAATCATGTCATATAAATATTATAAAACATTTCAGCTAAGTTTTTTTCTTTCTTTCTCTTTTTAAATTTTTATTATTGGTTATTTAGAAGGGTGATGTCGTCGATTTTTGGTCAAGCGACTGCGAAACATGCTTTACCATAATCCTTGTTGTGTTCTCCTTCATCTTTTCTTTTTTTCATCTTTCTAGTTTTTGTTTTTTTTTTGCATATTTTTATGTTGTTTGATTTAATAAGTCTTCTCATTTTCCAACAAAAATGGTAAATATTTTTATGCTCTTGTTGCACATTTTTCTCTTCTTTTATAACATACTTTTATCTTTTTAGGGTTGGATTTAACAACATCTATTTAGTTGGTGTTTATTTAGTTTTCTTATCGATCTAACTTGGCATTGGACATTCAAGATGGTTCTTTTTTTACTGATAGGTGCTCACAATCACCAAATATAGTTTGTTATTGAGTTATGGTAAAGTCAATTTTATCAGCGTGTTTTCATTGTTATATGTATTTTTATGTTAGCGTTGATAGCGTTTATCTTGGCATGATGTTTATTTGTGTTTATCAGTTTGTTAGTTGTGTTTTAAATGTTTTCTTGCATGGTCATATTTTATTCTTTAGTGAAGTTTGCGTACTTTTATGGTTTTTGACAAAATGACCGATTAATGCGATTAGTCTACTCTAGTTTTTTAGACTCTTCTTTTAATGCTATTTTATTTTTTTTCATTATTCAATAAAACTAGCCACCCAAAAAATATTGGATAATAATTCCTAATTTTTGAATAATATGTCGGCTGAATTTATTATAATATAAAATAAAGAAATATTCCAAACAAAATAAAAATATAACAGAAAATAACAAAAAAAACTAGAAAATGAAACATCGGACCAGCAAAACACGTCTAACGAGCTACAACGGCGGGGATGAGATAAAACACTAGAGAGAAGAATCATGAAACAAAATTCCTTGTCTTTATCCACTTACATGCTTAAGGATCGAAGTAGGAGTGGTGAGTGAAACTAATAATGCAGGCTGCTTCACAAAACATATCTAATTGACTCAACAAACGAACCACAAAATGGATCAAACTACTAAAAGATCATCGCTAACCGTAAATCATAGTTGAGTGTCGTAAGAAAACCACCATGAACGCAAATCTACCACAAAGGTAGGCAGAAGCGTGCCACAAGGAAGAGTGTGCCACAAAAGCAAATAAAAGCTAGAAGAAAACCAAAACATAAAAGAAAATAAAAAAAAGAATATAAAAAATCAAAAGAAAGAAATACCGACAGGTGACGACCAACATAAAAACTGATGCCATCACTAGTTAGCTAAGAATAAAGAAAAGAAAGTAATAAAAGAAAAAAAAGAAAACCCTAGATGAAATAATAATGTTTAATTATATAAACTAAAAGAGGTTCAAATGCAAATTTATCTAAAATATGAATTTATGCTTTGGACTATAGAGAAATTATTTGAGATAAGATAAATTCCATTCGCATCCAACAAAAAGGGTCCCATTTGAAATACCCATTAAAGGGGGATAACCAAAGAATGTAAGAGGACAAATGAATCTTCCAAATTTTGTGGGTGATTGCTAGAAAACACACAGCAACAAAGTCAATGGTGAAGATCTCAACAGGAATTTGGTGGGAAATTGGAATAAATCTCATCAACAAATAAATTTTAATTATAAATAAATAGATGGCCACTAAAACTTCAGGATTTTTTTATTACAAAAACAAAAAGAGTACAAATAAATAAATAAATAAACACACGCACATCATCCCATTTGCATTAAGGCCCGAAACGTTAAAAATCTTTAATAATATCCAAATCATGATTTAAGTTTTTCAAGTTGAATTTTCTGAAGAATCTATGGATTTATTGCAAAACTAACCATGGAGTTTATTACAAAGTTTTAGAAAGACATTAACTTCACATCTAGGTTTCATCGATGTAATGCAAATAGAACAAATCGCTAGAAGTATATTACCTTTCCATGAAATAAACTTGATAATATAGACAACTTTAATAATTAAATAAAAAAATTTCATTAATCACAAAGTTAAATTCCTATTGATTGATGATAAGGTTAGCATTTTTTCACTAACACGTTTTTATCATAATAAAAAATATTAAATTTTATTTTATTTCAAAAATAAAAAAAAGGGAAAAATGAGGAATGGGAAACAATCTCTTTTCCTTTCAATCACACCCTTCTTGCCATTTATTTGAGTTTAAACCATTCAATCTAAGAACATGCTTCCTTTTTTGTCTTAATCCTAAAACCAATAAAACAAACACACTCTTTTTGTTTGTTATTCCGTGTCTGAATTTTCTAGGAAGCTACTTAGAAACATTGGTCCTTTTTGTGCGGCATAGTAAATAGTAATCAAACAAATAAATAATTTCAAATATTAATACAAAATTTGCATATAAAAATTAATTAATTAATTAATAAAAACAATATCTAATGCTATCAATATATGTAAACCCCAATTGTTAAAATTGAAATTAAACCAGTCAAAATTCCAATGACTTTAGGTTAAATAACAACAATAATAATAGGAGAAAATATCCATGCTTTGACTGTGGAAAAAAAGTTTTCCACAAATTGGTTCAATTTAAGATTTGAGTTTAATTTAGGGTTTAGGGGCTTATGTTTTAGGGTTTAGAATTTATAATTTATGTTTAGATTTTAATAAATAGGGTTTAAAGTTAGAAATTTAAATATTAACTTTTAAAGTGAAATTGTACAGGTTTGTGGAGTTTTTCACTTTAATAATAATAATAATAATAATAATAATAATAATAATAATAAAACTTGACCACTTAAAAAAATGTAAATGATCGTTGCTATCATCAATTTTAGTTGCATTGATAAAAGGGGAAAAGGAAAGAAAAAGAAATCAGATAATGGAGAAATTAATTTCACCAGATAATGACTATTTGAGAAAGCATGCAGTTCAGGCTTTTTTAAAACATTAGCAATACTAAGTGTTACCATTAATTATTATAAATATCGAATACCTAAAATTGGTGGGAAAATTGAATGCGCTGAATCACTGGAGCATTTATAATAAGAAATTAGATACACAAACTTTTTAATTTTAGGGTTTAGGGCTTTATGTTAAGATTTAGGGTTTAATGTGAGTAGTGTAAAATTTAAGATTTATGGTTAGAATTTAGAGTTTAAAGTTTAGGATTTAATGTTTAGGTTTTAGGGTGTCAGAGTTTGGGGTTTAAATTTAAAATTTTATAAAAAATTGTGAATTTTGTTACACAACTTGTATATAAAAAATATAACCTATAATAATATACAAGTGTAAGATATATTGATGGCCGGGTACCTAATGATTTAATGAAGGGTGGTCTACAATACTTTAAATCTCAACTGTTAAAATTAACCATGGTTTTAGTTACTTAGGCTTCGCTTAATCTACCTATAGGTAAAAGTTAATGATTATTTATTCATCAATTTTTTTTAAAAAAATACATTTAACATAAAGTTTTATGATTTTGATCCTAAGACTTTAAACACCTAAATTCAAAGCCTCATTTTATATAAATTATATACAAACTCTCTTTAAACATATTTTTTTAAAAAAATAGTTTAAATGCCATCGAACGTGATAGAAAATAATTTCAGTAAAAGAAAATTGATACATTAAATTATACTCTCTCTCTCTATATATATTCCTTAGCTAGTGTCTTTACTCATTACATTTAACATACAAGTTGATTGATTATTCAGGGTATTTGCTAATGAATCTTTATAGAGTACATTTTTATATTATATATAATACAAGAATTATGAATTAATGTTTGATGTATGAATGACATATAATCTGATGTAATAAAAGTAAATCAGATGAATATACAATATCATAAAATATTATATTAATATATTAGTTGATAAATTTATTACTTTGAATGCATTAAATGAAAGACGTTACTATATAGCAGACTTTAAAAAGTGTTTTTATAATGTTCATTAGCCAAATTCTTATTTAGAATAAAGTTGTGATGGAACGTGTGGAGTAATCTCAATAATAAAGGATGATGTATTTTATTCAGATGATTCGGATTTGAGTACTATGTGTGCACGGTGCATGTATATTATTAAAGGTTTAAGATCTTGTAATGACACTCAGCATATTAAAAAAAACAATAAAGTTGTGATGGTTAAGATTTTATTTTTATTTTTGGTTAAATGGGTTGTAGAAGCAATCCTTTCTCATCTTAGACCATTCATTCCGTATCTGGTCATTGAGAAATTGAAGATATATTTTTTTTTTAAAATTGGCTCTTTTTTCTTGGGGGGAAACATAAACAATTAATAATAAATGTACAAAAATCATTTCTAAATAGTGATTATTTTCATAATTAGTAAGTATTTAAATTCATTATATATATTCTTTTAATTATTATTGTTATTTTTCAAATCTCAAAACTAAAATCAATTTCATCAAACCAATCCCAAAGAAAGGCCTCATAAACAAAAAAATTCTTTGTCTTTATTCCATCCAAAACGATTATATACATTATCATTATTCATTACCATATATTAGTTGTTATTAATTATCAGTTTCAAACCAATCCCAAACAGAAAGGCCATGTTTGGCTTACCAAAACCTATCCAACACATTTTTAATCCACCTTTTTTATCAATAATATTTTTTAAGAGTAATTATTCCGTGCACAAGTGATTGTGTAAATTTTGTTTCTACAAGCATCTTAGCTTTAAGGCTTAGGAATTTTGTTTAGAGTCTAGTTTTTAAGGGTTTAAGTGTATGAATTTTAAATTTAGGATTGTGGTTAGAGTTTAGGGTTTAGGGTTAAAATTTAAAGTTTATTGGTTAAAACCTAAAGCCCTAATCATATTATCCTAAACATAAACATTAACCTCTAAACTCTAAATTATAATCCTAAACCCTAAATTTTAAACCATACACTTAAACTTTTAACCCTAAACCAAGTCTCTAACCTTAAAATTAAAACGTTTGTGAACACTTTTCATTTCCACCGCTAGTACATGAGATACTCTCCTTTGTTTAATCCACCTTCATTCTTTAATACATATTCTTTAATATTACAAAAGTGTTTTAACCTTTGTGTTATTATTTGATACGTAAATAAATTTATACAAATATATCTATTTTAACTTTAAAATTTAAAACTATAACCTCAAAATCATAAATCTTAACTCTTAAACCATACATTATAAATAATATATTCTCAATTCCTAAATTTTAAACGGTAAATTAAATCACTAAACTTAATATAACCCCACTTATGGAATAATTTTATTTCACTATCAGTGTATAGGATGATAATCATTCATCTTTTCCTCCACAAACAAACACTCCTTTGATTTGAAGACAATTATATGATCATTTATAATTCTAATAATTTAAGAGCTAGTATTTGATACACTGATAATATAAAAAAAATTATACAAATATGTTTATTTAAACTCTAGAATCTAAATCTCTAATATAAAATCTTAAATCTCAGACATTAAACTCCAAACCTTAAAACTAAGACCCATAAAAATTAAATTATAAATCCTAAAATTAGAATCCATTAACCCTAAATCATAAAATAATCCCTAAATGATAAATATTTTTTGAACAAAACTAAATGATAAATCATAAGCTATACTCATAAACTCTAAAAAAACATAGTTAATTGTATAAACTAAATTTTACTCTCATGCTATATATTTTACGCTCACCTTAAACCCCTAAAATTTAACCCTAAACTACAATTTTAACTCCTAAAATTAAAAGGACCATATAAATTAAAATTTATACGGTATGTGTATTAAAATTTTTCCCATGAATATGAATGTAGCTTATTTTGAAATTGTAATGAAACTCGTTAAAACAACCTTAATTAAAATTTAAGCTGGAGATAACAAGAACTAATAAGGAAAAAAGACAGGCTCGGATAACAAAAGATTTTTCCATTTTAACCAGCGATTAACGCGGCCGAGTTAACTCAAAGAGTACGGCAACATGTTTTAGCAAGTAGCAACTGCCTATATTTTGAGAGATCAGCACGTTGTCTTCCACCACCAGGTAATAATCCTCTACGAACACCTCAAAATAACACAACAATGTTGGGAAGTTACTCTGGTATTGGGAGGACGTGGGGATTTATTTATTGATATTTATTGTAAAAGGGGATTTATTTATTTGTTTATTATAGTAGAGGAACCTTTGTGGGGATATAAATTCTCGTTTATCTTTGGAATTGAAGAATCTGGTGAAGGAGCGAAAAACCACCAAACGGCTATTATTGACGTTACACAAGAAGAAGAAGAAGAAGAAGAAGAAGAAGAAGAAGAAGAAGAAGAAGAGGAAGAGATTTCAAGTCATTGTTAAATCTTTACTGGGTTTTTGTTTTCCTAGATTCTCTCTCCTTCAAAAATTTCGGATTATTCTTTACTCAATTCCCTGAAAACCAAACTTTAAACCATTAGCCTCACCATCTTTTATATATTAAAGTTTTGATTTTTCAAGTTGTAATCCTTTTTGCTCTGTTTTAATCATGTCTGACGGCTACTCTAATTCAAAGAAGACAGATGATATTTGTGAACAAGTTTGTAGACAGGTAATTTTCATGCTTTCATTTCTCATTCTTTTTTTTCTTTCTACTCATTTTGGGGTTTGCCTTGGATTAATGGGTTTTTTTCTCTCTTGAGTTTGCTTAATATCGTGTTTTTTTTCTCTCACCATGTTGGTGGTTTTAGTTTGATGATTGTTTGAAATCAATGGAAAAGTGGGAAAATCTTTTCTCAGAAAATCATAGGATTGGCAATGTATTTGAAAGGAATAGGAAAATTATCTGGTTTTTCTTTCCCATCTGATGATGTTTTGATGTTCCGCAGGAATATGATGTAGGCTCCTTTTTGATCAATCCTAGATTAAGTTTGTATTTGTTTATTTCTATTGGTTATGCTTAACTTGTTCATCTTAGAAATTTTGCATTGTCTATAATCTGCAGCAGGCATCCTTTGCGGCACTGACAATATCTCGGTTGCGGTGTATGTTGCGGGGGATCGATATTCGGGTTTGTATCGTCTTCTTCCTCGCGATCCCGGTGTTCATCTTCGGCATATATTTGCACGGTCAGAAGATCACATATTTCCTCAGACCACTATGGGAATCACCTCCTAAGCCATTCCATGAGATCCCGCACTATTATCACGAGAATGTGACAATGGAGAGACTCTGCAAGCTCCATGGATGGAAAATCCGTGAGTCCCCTAGACGAGTCTTCGATGCGGTGTTGTTCAACAACGAGATCGACATCCTCACGATCCGTTGGAACGAACTGTATCCGTACGTAACACAATTTGTGCTTCTTGAGTCCAATTCGACATTTACTGGCATACCAAAACCATTGCTTTTCGCTGGAAACAGACATCAATTTAAGTTCATCGAGCCTCGTTTGACTTATGGGGTGATTGGTGGGAGGTTCAAGAAGGGTGAAAATCCTTTTGTTGAGGAAGCATATCAGAGAGTTGCATTGGACCAGCTTCTCAGAATAGCCGGAATAGAAGACGATGATTTATTGATAATGTCCGATGTGGATGAGATCCCTAGTGCGCATACAATTAATCTATTGAGATGGTGTGATGATATACCGCCTGTCATTCATCTTCAGTTGCGAAACTATCTGTACGCGTTCGAGTACCATCTAGACAACAAAAGCTGGAGAGCCTCGGTCCATAGGTACAAGTCAGGCAAGGTCAGATATGCTCATTATCGTCAAGCCGATATTATCTTGTCCGATGCAGGGTGGCATTGTAGCTTTTGTTTTCGGTACATTAGTGAGTTTATATTCAAGATGAAAGCTTACAGCCACACCGATAGAGTGAGGTTCTCTCACTACTTGAACCCCAAAAGGATTCAGGATATAATATGCAAAGGGGCTGACCTATTCGACATGATTCCTGAAGAATACACGTTCAAGGAGATCATCGGGAAGATGGGACCTATACCCCACTCGTATTCAGCTGTCCATCTTCCCGCATATCTGTTGAACAACGCGGAGAAATACAAATACCTTTTGCCTGGCAACTGCAGAAGAGAAAGTGGCTGAATCGAGAAAATGGCCTTGCTCGGAAGTCTTGAATTACAAGTTGTTTGCTTCACCGGAAACGGCCTGCATTAGCCATTTGATGGCTGTGGTGTAACACTGCTAGAGTTTTACCTTTATTATACTGAAAGCTAGGCAGAACCTTGACTGTGAGGGGAAACTTGATATATGTTGTCTTTTCGAAGTCGATTAACTTCTTCCATTGTGGAGGCATATCCTATTTCCCGATCCGATAACTTGTTATCGGAGAAGATAGATTAACTGGTTCCTGATTGAATGATATATTCACCGGATTCGCATAAATGATTAGAATGTCATTTTCCCAGATTTTTCCTTGATCTTGAACTATTGATCCATAACCTGTTCACTTGTACCATTTGACATTCTTCGAATGATCATGAATTATTCATCCATTGCTTTATTTTACTCTCTTTTTTATTAGCCTAACAATTAGTTCCATTTAAAAAATAAGTAATTATAATTCTGAATAAGACATTGAGCACAATGGATGGTGCAAAGTAGTCTATTTTTTCAGCATAAAGGAAATGTGGGGGTCTTTCCATAAATAAATAAATAAAATAAAGTAAGCTTCTTTTTGACTAAAACTTAAGTTCAATAATCATTAAACAAATGACATCCACAATCTTCCAACACAAGTACATTGAGGACATGACAGGAGAGTTTGCAGTTTGTTTACATTTCTTTAGGGTAGTTGAACACACAATCTTGGTGTTTTCTCTCGTATTCTAAACCTATAGAGAAAACGTGTTAGTATATGGTACAATAATCTAATTTAAAGTTAAAAATGATAAGTTTCGAAATTTGTCTATTTAACTTAAAATATTATATTTTTTTATAATATTTTAAGTTAATTTTTTCCGACAAGTTTCAAAATTTGGTATTTTTAGGTTGATGATTTTTCGACAAGTTTCAAAACTTTTATTATGACAAGTTTGGAAACTTGTCGAAAACCATGAAAAAATTAACCTAAAATATTATCAAAATGTATAACATTTTAGGTTGCTTGAACAAATTTCAAAACTTTTTATTTTTTAGCCTTAAATTAGATTGTTGTACGGTAGACTCGCCAAGAGAATACAGTACATACATAAACTAAAGTAATGCCGGTAGAATATAGGAAAAAATTAAATCTTTAATTGATATTGTGACATTTTAAAAGTTAAATATTATATAAAATCTATACTTTTTATAATAAAAACAAAGAAGAGTCCACTAACATTACTATAAGTGAGTTTAACGCAAATTTTACATCAGTGTAAAACTTATTTAATTTTACATTAGTGCAGGTGAATCTCTTTAGACTCTTCTAGTAGTTGCAAAAAGTATAAAGAGATATAGATTCTTTCTTTCTTTCTTTCTTTCAAAAAGGTGGGGAATATAGGGTGATGTTTGATTAGCCTGGTTAAGTAAAGCCTTGTTTACATATGTTTTAGCCGAGTGGTTGTTAAACAGAGTAAGAATGTATAAAATTAGATGAGCTGACTTTAATATCTTTCAGTTGTCTGATTAATGCAAACGTGTTGAGCTGCTTTAGGCTTTTCACCCTCCTCCCTTGACTTTTGTTGCCTACCCCTGCGTTAATCAAATTCCATATATTTTATCTGTATTTAATACATTAATGATTTACATGTTACAAATTTCATTATGTTTATACATTAACTTTATGTTTATGGTATCTTTGTGATCATGAAGCAAACATATTTTATCGGTTAGTCAAGTTTTTTGCCTTTGTTCCCTTATTTTTCTTAAATTATGAGTTCTAGACTCATCAGGAGCTCTTCTCTTCTTTCTTCTAGGGTCTTTTTCCTCTTTCACTCTAGATAAGATTAGGATTAGAATTAAGATTAATAAAGAAAAAAATGATGATTATGGATTTAAGCCTCTTTTCATTAACTTGCATAGGGATGATAATGGATCATGGACCTGACCCGAATCCGTAGATTCATACCCGTTTTATAGGGTTTGGATCTTAAAATTTTAAACTCGATAGATTCAGACAGGATCTGGATCCTCTGATTAAAGTCTAAATTTGACACTAAGATCAGGACCTGAACCCGTTTACCCGTTTATAGAAAAACCTACATTTGACTTTAAAATATATATAAATGACATAATAGGTAGAAGTGTGGTACTCGGCTTGCGACAATGGAATGTTTAATGATCTACATTTTTTAATGTTTGTGTTATTCAAAAGACATTTTTGTAATTGTGTTGGAGTTTTTTTGAGACTTTAGTTTATCATTTTTTGTTCTGCTACTAGTTGTATTGAAATTAATCTTTCCTCCATTGGAGATGTGATATAAGTCAATGACAGTTTTATTACATTAAAAAAAAGTTAAATTATCGTTTTTTAACAGACCCATTTTAGACTCGAATCCGTGAGATCTATTAAATCTGAAATGGATCCTAATTTCTTAAATCCCCAGATCCGGGACGGATCTAAATTCAGGATGTAAAAATGAGTCTAGATCTAGGTCTAGCTGAATCCGGTCCAACCATCCCTAAACTTGCAACTATGAGCCATCCATTATCATGATATTTATTTATTTATTTATTATTCTCTTCCAATATTGGAGAGAATAGGATTGAGTCCTAGCTTCTAAAGAAAAGATAAAATCTTTATCCTTGTGTCAAATGTTCTACGAAGATATTTTATGCATGTTAAGTTTTAAATTAAAAATGTCTAATTATTTATTTTATACAAAAGACTTTCAATTGTTATATATATTATTGAACGGTTGGATTGTTTAAATATCAATGGTACAAAAATTATGAAAATGTGTTAAAAATCACACACACATATATTCCATTTTGTTTTATTAGAACAAATCAAGATTGGAGATTCGAATATTCTCAAGTTCCTACATGAAGGTAAGCTAAGCGACATCGAAGCTTGTGCTCAAAACACACTTTACATACTTAAGCCAATCAAGGAACTATAAATTTAAATAGGGTAAATTATGTCAGGTACCACTAAATTATTAGATGTGATTCGTTTTTATCACCACTTTTTTAATTGGTTCAATTTTATCACCAAATTTTATTTTTCGACTCTTTTATACCATCACGCCGTTAACTCGTGATGACCTGGATGTTAAACCAAAACGACATCGTTTTGGTACTGTTATTTTGATACTAAATTGCCCAAAACGGCGTTGTTTTGCTAAATAAAAAAAAATCCCATCTACTCAATGGATTTGAACCTACAACCTTTAGAATCAAAGGCAACTCCTAACTACTAAGTCAATTTAACATATTTGTTTTGTTTTTAGCACAAATAATATATATTCTAAACTGCAGTTTATCATATAAATAATATTACTCTATATAAATAATATAAATATATTAGTATACATATATTAATATAAAAATAATAAATAAAATAAAAAGATATAAATATTTTTAAATTATAAATAATATTAAATATATAAATATATTATTATAAAAATCAAAAGACTAATTTAGAAAATCCCAAATTTTTCAAAAAGCCCAAAACCCAATAGAGTCTTAAACCCTAGCACTAAACTATAAACCTTAAACCCTAAAATTTTATTCACAAACAAATAATATTAAAATATATAAACAAATAATATATTATTATAAAAACTAAAAAACTGATTTTAAAAAAATCTAAAATTTTGAAATTTTACAAAAAAACCCAAAAATTCACCAAAACCCTAAAACTTAAACCCCAAATCCATCTATTTTGGTTGCTAATGGGTTTATGATTTTAGGGTTTAAGATTTTTAATTCATGGTTTTAGAGTTTATAGGTACGAATTTAATGTTTTGGTGGATTTTGGGGTTTTTTTGTAAATTTTGAAAATTTTGGAATTTTTTGAAAATTAATTTTTTAATTTTTTATAATAAAATATTATTTATTTATATATTTAATAATATTCATAATATAATTTTTTATTTAATAGAAATATTTTATTTATTAGTTATATATATTAATATATTATTATATGTATATTAATATTATTTATAATATATTTATATTATTTATATAGACTAATATTATTTATATAATAAAATAAATTGAATTAATCTCAACTACAGTTTAGAATATATATTGTTTGTGCTAAAAACAATTTAGAGATATTAAGTAGGCTTAGTGGTTATGAGGTTGTTTTTTATTCTAACGGTTGTAGATTCAAATCCTATTGAGTGCATGATTTTTCATATTTTCCTCTAGCAAAACGACGTTATTTTAAGCAATTTAGTATCAAAATAGCGGCTCCAAAACGTGACAGTTTACCCATTTAAATAATGGGCAAATTAGGCATCATCCCTATAATTTTGAGTTTAAATACTTAGCAATCTATCGTATTCTTTAAATTCAATATTTAGATCCCTTCCAAGTTTCAATGTTCACAATCCTGACTCCGGCCCTAGGTGCAATCGGGTGATTTGTTCGCTGAGGCACATGCCGATGCCCACCAACATCGAGACTGAACTTTGGACTTTACGAGACGAGTCTCACTCGAAAAACCTCTAAACTTAAAGTCCTCAAAGAATTGAATTAGATTCTACTTGTATTAATAATAATGCCACGCCTAATTCTTTTGCTTTTGGCATTGGAATCTGATCCTAGGATACTCCTAGAGGCGACTGAAACATATCTAATCCCATGTCTAATTAGGTAACACTTGAGCATGAGAACTGAACTCACAAATCTACTTTTTTGAATAGCAGAAAAGGCAATTCAGACAATGGGGAGAAAGCATAGATTTGCACTTGGAATGTGATGATGCATCAATGCATGCAATGAATGCCCTTCTTGTTCCATGTGGGATTGAGATCCCAAAATACAATTAACGTTTTGGACCATTCCAGGATCAATGGCTACAGAAGTTTGTTTCAAGATGTTCTAATGCCCGAAGATTTAACATGAAATTTGACAAAAAATAAACACTAATCAGAGAAAAAGACTCAGATAACAACACTCTAAAACATCACAATAAACATGTAATGGATTTTAAGAATCCAATTAACATTTCATTAGCACTTTATCTTTTATCTTTCCGAGAAACACAAGGGGCTTTAATCAGACGATGTGAATTATCTTAACGATAATAACTTGTATAATTCAGATCCTGTTTTGGATCATAATATACGGGTTACCTGCTTTCCACTACTTGCCTTGTGTCCTTGAATCAAAAGGAAGGACGAATATACAGTAAGTCCTTGAATCACATCGCAGCTCATCAAACTGGAGAATTTCTTAGTGTTTGGTTCCTCATGTTGCAAATTTAGTCACTAAACACATCATCATCAACTTCCTTGGTGATCTTTTTACTAAATTCAGCATCTACGTTTCTCTTCAAACCGGCACCATTGCCTCTACCAATCATATCCAGCTTCCCAAAAGCATTATCTGCACAAGAATCATCACTCTCATAATAATCGACCATATTTTTCTCATTTCCCTCCGTGGCATAAAATCCATCCTCTTCGTCACTGCTGCTCCTGAAAATTTTACTATGATTTGATGCTCTGAAATCATGATCTTTCTCAGCATCAGATTCCGGCATTGCATTGTCAAGGTCACTCAACATACTTTCTATCTTAGAATCTCCTTCTGCCATTGCTTGCCTATAACTACCTCCAGTGTTTCTCCCTACACCTGCATTGCTGTTCCACCTTCTAACCTTATCTTGTTTCTGTTTTTCTACAATAGTTCTCTTGATCTCAAAAACTTCTTCAGAATCATTGTCATCATCACTTTCGACCTCACTCACATCACCAGCATTACCGTGATCCAATTCAGCAGCATCAACAAGAGTTTCTTCATATTCATCATCAATACCAGAAGTCTTCTTGTTTCCACGTGTATCTTTCCAACCCCTTGACCCTCTAACCTCATCATCAGAGTAATCATTTCTAAGGTTATCGAATCTCCCAGGCCTTCCTCCAAATTCTTGTCTATTCCAGTATCTAGTTCTCCCAATCTCTTCTTTTTCTTCTTCTTCCCCTTCAGCCCATTCTTGATCAGCTGCATGCTCAATATCAGCTATGAATCTATCAAGCTCCTCCTGGTCGCTCTCTGCAGGAGCTTCTTCATGTGCCAAAAATGTTGGCTTAGGTTCTACCGTAACCGACTGGTCACCACGAAAGACATATGGGCTGCCTTCCTTCTCATCAATTGCATTGAAGAATGTTGAAGCAACTCTCTGAATACTGGCCACTGCAACTGGATCTTCAGGGTTAATACCTTTCCACCGAAGTTCCTGTTCTATCTTCTTTATGTTTAGCTTCTGAGCTTCAAGAGCTTGTTCAAATCTAGCCTTGAATAATGCCTGCTTTTACAATAAGGAATATATAATTAAACACTTACATATAGAAAGCATAAGCCAGATACAATACAGATGCAAACAATATTGTGTAGTAAGGACCATAACAAACTTATTTACCTTCCTTTTAGTAAGAGTATTAATGGGAATCAGATTTTTTGGTTGGCGATAGTTTCTTCCACGGAACATGATGATTGTTTTTACATTATGTATGTTAATGACAATTCCACCACTCAGTCTTGCAAGCATGGTTGCCATTTCCTTGATCTTTTCTTTGGGGAAGTTATCACAACAAACTTGCACGGTCTCGTGAAACTTCCAGTGGAGATGCATATTTTGGACAACTCCTCCAAAGACCCCACGGACTCCAACCGGAACATAATTTTTGTTTCTGAATCCTATCTTCTTAAATGCTTGAAGCTGCTCAGGGGTCAATAGCTCCGGATCATGCACAGAAGGCGGCAGCTCATATTTCTTGAGTTTTTGTAATAGTAATGCCACTTTCTTCTTAGCCTGCGTTGGTTATATGAATCATATGTTGATTGAATTATTGTCAGGAAACCAAAATAGACAACCCAAGCAAACCACCATAACTTGGAACTCCATTTTTCAGCTAAAAATTGCCATTTCTCAACAACAGTAAAGCACCATTCTAACAATCCTCTAGAAACAATAAAACACAAGAGAACACTCAAACTCTCTGTCTGAATGATTGTTTGACCTTAATTAAAAGAATCAAAGCAAGAAACAGTTCAATGTCGGCTATCAATTGCACAATAACTTACTCTTTTAAGGTTGTAAATAAGCCTCTCTTCATCAGTCATAAGCTCCTTCTTAATTTTCTTAGCTCTCCGGATTTCTCTAGCTGTTTTACCGGACTCTTTCTGCATTCTTCTTTCAACCTTGCTCCGCATACTCCTCCCTCTTGAAGTCGACATCATCCATTGAAGGGATTAGTAAAGGAACGAACTGATGCAAAATCATCTCCTAGACATCCATCTATTCGTATCACATTGCTTGAGACTGGTGTGGGAGTAGTTTCCTTAAAAGCCACAACAATCCTGCATTTTAATTAAGATAAAATGCTCAAACAAATTATATAGAAGATAAAGCTTAAAAAATCCCACCCAACCCCCCCCCCCCCCCGAAAAACTGATAAATCAAATTCCATCAAGAATCAAACTAAAGCATACAAATTAAAGTCCAAGTGAATAAGGAAAAAAACTAATCAAATACTCAGTTCCAATGTAAAGGAAACTGAAGAACCAAGCTGTAATAGATTAAAGGTTTGATTGATGGGAGCTAAAAAAACAATAAGAAAAACGAAATCCAGAGTTTGATTTTATCTCATACCTTCTTATTTATGGGGGAAAATAAAAAGAGAAGCTTACCTATGGGAATTTGACTGCAACAGAGAAGACAGAGTCTTCAAGTAATGTTTTTGAAGATTCCTAGCAGCAAACATTTTACCTTACAATAAAAGGCCTCTCTTTTTTGGTTCTTCACTTCTTTGATTTCATGGTATTTTGGGCAAAAAGAATGGTTAATGGTGAGAGTTTCCAGGGTTTTGGGTTTTTCTTTTGGGTAAACTACGTTTTGGATCACTCAACTTTGACTTTGTTTCTGTTTTGATCACTAAACTTTAAAAACTCTCCGTTTTACTTAAATTTTTGGGCAAGATCCTTTTTTCGAACTTCAAATTTTCAAACTCCTTTGATTCACTGGTGACAAAATATTTTATTTCAGATTCATTTGATTAATTTGAAAAATATCATTAAAATTAGACCTAAAATAAATAACGGATTTAATCATTAAGAAATTTGAGTTAAAACGTTGACACATAAGAAAATACGATGGAACAAAGATGAATAGTTTGGCCAATTAGTCAAATGTGATTGCTTGTTGAGACATAATATACATAAAAGATTATATTCAAATTCCAAAATAAAAATGTGACATGATTAATGCATTATATTTAGGGAATAAAAACTTACTCGACTTTCAATTGAAATCGACTCAAGTATAACTGATTGTGACCCGAGATAATGATAATCTGAATTTGACATGAGTCTGACCTTATATTGACTTGAACCCGAGTTGGACTTAATTATTTTGAATCTGAACCTAAACTACACCCAACATGAGAATAACCCGATTCCAAATTGAACTCGATAATGTGATAATCAAACCTAATCTACACCCTACCCGATATGAACCAAAACCCGGAATTAGCCTGATAAATATCCAATATAAACGACCTAAGATCCAATTTTACCCGACCTATAATTTAACCTGACTTTTTGTCGATTTGACATGTTAATTGACCTAAAATGTAATCAACCCTACATGTTATTGACCTGTTATAACTTGACTTGTTAATTAACACGACCTATAATTAAACTGAATTGATATTGACTCAATGTAAATTAACTTAAAGTGATTGACTCATTCACTTAATGTATTTTTGTTCAATTTTTATGTTAAACTAATAATTTTTTTTATTTTGATATAACAAAGATTTTAAAATGTTAAATTATCTTTAAATAAAATTTTACGGTAAATTAAAATAAATCACAACATTTTTAAGTTGACAAGCTTCGATAAAAATTGATCAATTTTTAAATAAGCCTAATTCTTTTAAGTCAATTTAAACTTATTTTAAAATATTTTATAAGTTAAAAGTACTCAAAATGTCATTTTAGGCATAGAGTACTTGTGCAACTTGATAGTGTACTCGTAGGCCCTAGAGCTAAGTTTCAAAATCACACAGTGAGTATGCGTACCAATATCTTAAGTTTGTCCCAATCAGCTATTTCAGTACCGTTATACCCCATCAGTACTGATAGCCCTTACTTTCTATTGATACTCTTTGTTCGAGGATCTTTACGCTTCTATTAGACAACAATTATTTTTATTTTGAGCAAATATTAACATTTTAGTTCGAGTATCGATACTTATTACTCTAAAAGTGCATTAGAAAAAACTCCCTCTAACAATTGTAGTTTTGATCTCAACAACCACGACGGTTAAACATCAATAAAAAAGTTTAAAATCAAGTCCAAAGATTTTTCGACAACATGACAACAATCACAAAGCGCAATCAAATTTCAAAGTATTTTAGACCTTTATTCTTATATTTCAAAGGATTTGTGAAAATCATTAGTGTAGTAATTAAGGCAGGGAATGTAGACTCCATAAGGAGAGTTGATTCACACTAAATTTTCTTGCAAATTTTTATTCTTTTGCAATTAGTTTTTACCAAATTTTTATTTGTCAATTCACCCCTCTTTGCCTTTTCGATTGATTGTTTCACTCCATATTTGTTTTAATCGAAAAATTTAACATTTCCACTTCATTATTACTGCAGTATATTGATTGTTATTTTTAAAATTTATTTCCTTATAATTATTTCAAAAATCCTATGAAATTAATTTACACATACACTACTTTTTCCTACATTCTAGATTGGTTGAATAACTTAAATATATACGCGAGATTTGAGAGAGTTGTGATTATTTTAAGGAAGCAAATGATGTTCTAATATGTACTTGTGAAAGTTGTGATTTGAGAGAGTTGAGAGTTGACCGACTTAATTCGACTTGAGCTTTATCCGATATAGATATAGTCTGATTTGTACTTGATTCAAAATCAACGTGATCCGACTTGAACTTGACCCATATCCTAAATGACCCGATCCGAAGTTCACATGAATTTTAATTAATCTGATAATTAATCGACTTGACCCTAATTGTATTTATAGTTTAATGATAGGCAGAATTATAAATACTTATAAATTACTGTAATATTCAATTTATATAAAAAAGTAATGGTCACCTAAAAATAAGTTAAGTAGATTCAAATATACTTCTGCAGATCTAATTTCTTATTCTTAATTATTTGACATACATAGATTTGGAGTTAATATTCATATTGAATATGTTTTGATTCTAACTATCAGTCCAGTCGAAGTTCATGGATACACAACTTCAGTAAATGAGCTCACTATTGTTTAGAACAAAGTTTACGGAAAGCCAACTGTTGTTATCGTAAGTAGAGTAACAGGACAGGAGATTCCGGACAGAGTTAAAATAAGTTTAGAGTTAAAATTTTATTATATTAAAATCTGTAATTGTGGGCACATATGTAAAATATATGATGCTATTATAAAGTATGTTATAAAATTAAGTGACTAATTATATTAATCGTGTTATAGGTATTAAAGTGTTATGGAAATAAAAGTGTAGATACCATAAGATGTATTTATAATTCAATGAGGGGCAGAGTTATAAATACTTAATAGTTGATTTATTAAATCAACTACATAAAGAGATAGTGGTCCCCAAGAAATAATTTAACTTGTATTACTTTTGTTCGCGTCAGAGAGTTTTTACGACAAGGTTTAACCTACCTTCTCGGAAAATCACAATAACCTTTTTTAGGCGATTTTCATCAAATGATTCAATGTTTTTAGTTTACATATATATTCATATACGCTTCCGCATTCAGTTTATTCAATTTATTACTCTTGATGATTTGACATGATAGATCACGGGTTAGATTTCATATTCAGTTATAGTTTGGTTCTAACAAGTGGCATTAAAGACTCATCATGTTAAATTATTAAGAACCAATTGATTTATTTTTAATTTGATTCATTTTTAAGATTTTATGGATTTAATGTTTTTAATTTGGTGTTTGTATTAAAGATCGATGCTAAAAAGTTTAGGTTTAATTTTTTGTGGATCTTGCCGTATGGTTTGATGGACAGTTTTGTTTTTGTGTTTCGGATTCTACTTGAATCTTGGCATCATATATTTTCTTTGGTTATTTCACATTATATCAAATAGAATACATAAATAATAGGCTCTTCCAAATTCCCCCTATTTTTTCCCTAGCTGCTCGACAATTTTCTCCTCTAACGTTTCAAATTTTGTTTTGTAGCCGGTGGTGACATCGGTTTTTTTATTGGTTGTCGGCCGGATCTATTTTTTTTAACTTTTTAATAAAATAATTTTGTCTTTATGACACGTTTTTTTTGCCTTTATGACACGTTTATCTTTGTCTATTGGCCTGTTTATCTCTGTCTCTTGGCATGTTTTCTTCTACTCTTTCGGTCGTTTTGGCCGTTCTTTGTTTTATGTTTTTATCATGGTTGGATTTGACGACTCCACGACTGATCAATATGACGCTTATTTGTAATCATGTCGATCTTCCCTGCTCTGGACCTTCAATTTGAATTTGGATACGCGGTTTGCGCTTGTGAAAAGTTTCTCATGGTGCTCGACTCTGATTTGCCTTTTCTCGGTGGTCTATCAATAACTTCATCCCCTTTTGTGGTTCATTTTGCGATGCAGTCAGGTTTCGTATCTATTTTTCGATCGAGTATTTGGATGGGTTTATAACCTTTTCATGTATGGTTCATGTCTGATATAAAGTGGCTAGTTTTAAGAGAAAGTCTAAATTATGTATTTAGTTTACAATAATAATTTGTAGACTCTTAATTATAATTTTGGATATATTCTCGTTAATAAAATTAGTAGTTTATTTTCAAGAAAAATAGAATACATATAAGGATTTAAATAATATGGGATTGTTTATGGTTTTGATCTCTATTTATTATTGATTTCATAAATAATAATAGAAGGTGAGGGATTTGTGTGTTCTGTTGATGATTGCGCCGCCAATCACTTTTATATTGAGTGATTGTTTTTTTCTATTTCCCAAAAACTTATGACATTGATTAATGTACATATTAAAGTTTAGGGTAAACTACATAAATGGTCACGGATTTTTAGGGCAGATTTATTTTGATTATCGTACTTTTAAAATATTTAATAAGGCCACCCAATTTTTAGTTTGATTTTAATATAGTCACAAAACTTTTAGAGCGGATTCATTTTGATCACCGTACTTTTAAAATATTTGATAAGGTCACCTAACTTTTAGTTTGATTTCAATATAGTCACCGAACTTTTAGTTCACTTTCAATATGGTCTCTCTCGTTACTTTCCGTTAAAAGCTGACCTGGCGTTAATTTTCGTTTTCTTAATAAAAAAATGGGTTCTAGAGTTAATTTTTTTTAATTTAATAACTTAATTTTCGAATTGTTCATACTTGGCCACTTTCAAATTCGGGTAATGGTTTTTTACTTTGCTTATTAAATTTATCATATTACCATATTTGATATTTTAATAAGCAAAGTAAAAAAATTATTACTTGAATCAAATATTCCAATTAAATTGGTCAATCGATTATCCGATTTAATTGGTACAATATAAGATCGAGAACTGAATAATCTGAATTTAGCAATTAACCAAAATAATTTTTAAGGATTAATCGAAACCAATTCCGGTACAAATTTTTAAAATAAATTATTTCAATTTGATTACGGTTTACAGTTTTAAACAAAATTGATTAACTAATATGATCTAGTATATACAATATTTCTAAATTTTATGCATTACAATATCTAATAGTATAGTGATTTTGATACTCTTCTAATTTAAAAAAAAGGTTTTGACTCTGGGTAGGATTAATAGGTGTGAACTTTCAATTTTTGACTTTCTAATTGTTTTTACGCTTTTATCACAACCAAACAATTATTAAGTTTATCATATTATCATATTTGATATTTTAATAAACCAAGTAAAAAAATCATTTCCAGAATCAAATATTTTGATTAACTAGTTAATTGATTATTTGATTTAATTGGTACAATATAAGATCGAGAACTGAATAATCTAAATTTACCAATTAACCAAAATATTTTTTTAAGGATTAATCAAAATTAAATTTTTTATTTGTATAAAAATATCATTTGAGAGTGACCAAAATATGAACAATTCGAAAATTAAGTTATTAAATTAATTTTCTTACTCTAGTGACCAAAATAGGAGTGAGAAGAATGTTGAGTGATGATTAGTGTAGTTTACCTATTTTTATTAAAGAAAAACGAAAACTAACAAGCTAACGGAAGTTAACAAGAGGGACCATATTGAAAGCGAACTAAAAATTTGGTGACTATTTGAAATTGAACTAAAAGTTGGGTGACCTCCTCGAATATTTTAAAAGTACGGTGACCAAAATGAATCTGTCCTAAAAGTTCAGTGACTATATTGAGATCAAACTAAAAGTTGGGTGACCTTATCGAATATTTTAAAAGTAAAGTGACCAAAATGAATCTACCCTAAAAGTTTAGTGATCATTTATGTAGTTGACCCTAAAGTTCATTCAGTAGTTAAAGACAAAATTGGGATAAAACTACTCCCGATTCAAGTTAAATATTTTGGTTTTGTCATCTTATATATATTATATATTTGTTTATCCTGGAAAACATATGCCGTAAAGTATTTTGGATTAAGTTTTTTAGTGTTCTATGTATTAAGATGACGATGCATATATTATGATTTAGTGCAATTGATTTATACATGTCTATGATTTTGACTTTTGATATGTATTAAGGATGAAGATTCGAATACACTTTGAGTTGAATTGGATGAAGTTTCATGGTGCTATTGATATTGATATTGATATTGCTAATTGTTAATTATATTTATGTTCGGTTTCTTATATTTTATGGTTATCGGAACAGTATGCACTTAATTATATAATTTAGTTTTGTAATGCATTTGTTGTTATTAATATGGAATATAGATTTAATTTGGTTTGTTTGTAAATTCAATTTAATGATCTATAAATTTTGACATTATGTTTTATAGTAACAATAAAAATAGCACATGCTTAAGGAATATTTTGAGAAACGGTCAAAAATTCAGATTGTTTTATTTCTATTATCCTTATTCAGACAACCTTATTTTGGGTTATTTCGGAAGCTTAAGTATTATCAGAAATTTCAGTTTTAGCTGTTACAAATTTTAAATTTAGATATTGGTATACTTATATTATATATTTTAAGATAAATTAATTGAAACATTAAGTCACCAAAGTGACCTCTATTGTGAAAATCATTTTATTTTAAAATATAGAAGGTTTTGCACATGTAATTTAGCTTATGTTAGTATTAATCGGCCAAAGGAAGATTAATAGTTGACATTGTTACATGTGCAACTGTGGTAATAAACATGTGATAATTATTCAATTTTACATGTGAGTAATAAATCGCCCGAACGAAGATTTCTGTTTGACATGTTCTTATTATCAATGTTTGATTACTGTGCCAAGGTATCACTTGCAAGTTAATGTTTTATCCAAAGATGAACTTTTAATAGAGTGCCTGATATCTTGATATGAGGTTTACCTTTATTCAAATTTATTATTATGATTATCTTTTAATTTAATTGAAAGATAAAATTAAAGAAAATATTTTGAAACAAATAAATTTATATTTTGGCTTTGGATGTCTAATATTTTAATGGATTAGTTGAAACATAATGCCACCAAAGTGACAACTTTTGTGTAGATTAATTTATTTAAAATATCAAGATGATTATGGGTTTTTGTAATTCATGCATTTATTAATTGGCCTAAAGGAAAGTTAATATTTGATAGAATTACAACGACAATTGTGGCGGTAAATGTGTGACAATTATAAAGTATTTTATGTGAGCAATACGCTAGTTCAAAGATTAATCTATTGTTTGACATAGTTTATTACCAATGTTTGATTGCTACAACAAGAGTACCACTTACAATTAATATTACTGTCCAAAGACTTGGTATTAATGTTGTGCTTGGTATCTTGAGGGGAACTAACTATTATTTTGAATTTATTTATTTGCTTATAAATATTTATGTGAGCTTATTTTTATTTTATTTATTTACTTTTGTTCTATATTTAGGTAATTTATCTTTTTCTTTCACAATATATGTTAAATATATTTTACACTCATGATTAGTGAAACTAATTTCAAGGAACAGAAAATACACTTACATATTGTATTTGGTGGTTATATGAACATTGATAGACTCGATTCCCTCAACCGTTTTACTTGCCAAGTGGTGGAGAAGATTGATTTTTTGGGTGTTTGTGGTGGAAGCAAAAGATAGAAAATATTGACACGAGATTTAGAGTGGTTCAGCTTTCTAACCAAAGCCTACATCCACTACCTTAGCTCCTCACCAAGGATTTCACCAATTCACTAAGAATTCTTCTCATTTTCTAGGCTTAGGAGGCAACCTTTTACAGCCTAGACTCACAAACCAAGTCTAGCATCCAAAGCTCACAAACCGAGCTTTGGGAACACTTTTAAGCAAGAGAAAACTTAGCAAACAAAATCCCTCTTTAAAGGTTGATGTTTGCACACTAAAGCCCTCACCCAAATCCTAGAACACTTGAGCATACATTGACAATTTGAGCTCACAAGTGTTTGTCTATACAAAGAATGTAAATTTAGGCACTAAGACAAATTTGACATCATAATGTTGTTGACAATAGGATCATTAGTTATCGTAGATGCTTGGAGGTCCCTTTTATACTCCCAAATGAGTTCATAGCCGTTGGAGACCGTTGGGTATGAATTAGAGCCGTTGGTGCCTTTATTTCCCGCAATAAATGCAGTTCTAGAGCTGTTCGTATCGGTACACAAGTAGCCGTATTGGTATGAGTTCTTCATAAACTAGCCGTTGTGCTTTTTCCAGCTAATGCGTATCGATACACGTAGGAGCGTATCAGTACGACCTGCAGTTTAAAAGGTCGTTGGAAATTTATAGTTGAAAAGCAGTTAGGCGTATCAGTACATGATACATCCGTATCGGTACGGGATACTAGCTGTTGAGGGGTTTTATAAATAGGGGTATTGATACGCTTTGAGGTGTATCAGTACGATCCTCTCTGTATCGTGCGGTCAAGATGTACCGGTGCGGCCAAGCTGTACCGGTACTGGTTTTGGCTACTGGAAGATCTCTGTAGCTTGAAACCCTTAATTGTATCGATACAGGTAGACCCGTATCGGTACAGTAAGCATAAAATCAGAGGTTTTGCTACTTTAAAAATGTTTTAAGTTCTTCCAAAGCCTTGAAAAACCCCTAAGACATATTTTCAAGTTTTTTGGACTTAATAGCATTTTGAAATCTTTTCAATTTAGTCCAAAACTATTTTTCAATTTATTATATCAAAACAAAAATCTCAACACACATAGACTTTGCACTAAGGAAAGAACATCTTGCACCTCTCACTACGGTAAGCACCCATAAAAGGTATTTTGAGAGGTGAGATCGTTCGAATCGTATGAGTCTAATGATCATAAAGTACAACATTATAGATGTCTTTAGGAGCACAAATCTAAAGAGATGGTTTCCTTGATGAAATTAAAAAATATTTTACCCAAATTATTAAGGTTAAAATGACATCACTTATGCCTTTTTTGATGTCTATGAAGTATAAGGGTCAAGAAAATGTGAGAGAGTACATTATGAAAATATTTAATATTGCTTCAAAACTTAAGGAACATAAGATCGAACTTTCGAATAATTGTTTGTTCTTATGGTTTTGGCACAACTTCCTATACAGTTTAACCAATTCAAGTTACAATTGTCAAAGGGAGAAATAGCCTCTAACTAGGATCATTTCTCACTGTGCTAAAAAGGAAGAAAATTTGAAGCATTATAAGTGTAAAAGTACGCATATGGTTAGTGCTTAATTATGTTAGTGTCTCTAAGAATAAGGGCAATACAAGAAAATTATTAGAATAAAGTTTCTAAGGGTCCTACTGAAAAGAAACAACAATAATTTACAAAGTGTTGATTCTTTTGTATAAGTTAGGAAACATGTGAAGAAATTAAACTTCAAAAGCGAGCAATTACTTTAGTTATTTTGAGTGATCCATGGGTTGTAAGTTTTATTATCCCACAATTATGAATTATTTAAGGAGAGATCTATAATATTTTTAGGATGTTGAGGTTGGAGGGAGAAATAAGGTTAGATACATTGCTATTGAGAAGGAATTGAATTATAATTTAATTCCTACTATGACTTTTGACAATGTTTAGGTTTTCACACTTACCATTAATTAAGAAGTGAATCAAGTACCTCAACAAAACAATGTTGAACAACTCTCATTCAAGATAAGATAATTGTTTCAAAAGAACAAACTTAACAACCTCAAAAGAAAAAAACATGTGTCATTAAAGAGGTCCACGAGAAGAAGGAGAAATATTATTCGAGATTATTATATTATATTTCCTCAATAAAATAAAGATAACAATGGAATGGTAGAAAGTGGCTCAATTATTTTTTTTATTAGACCATAAAAGTTTTAACTCTCAAAAGTGGATTGATGTCATTCAAGAAGAGTATAATTTTATGCAAGACAATAATGTTTAAGAACTTGTCTCATTACCTTAAGGTGAAAACCAATTAGTTGTAAATGGATATTTAAAACCAATAGGGATAGAAATGGTAACGTGGATAAGTATAAAACACGTCTTGTATCAAAAGGATACACTCTAAAAGAAGACATTGATTTTGTAGAGACTTTTTTCTCAAGTTTCATTGAAAGACTCTTTCAAGATAATTATTACACTTGTTGCTCGTTTTATTCTTAAGCTTCATTATATAGATGTTAAGCTTGTTTTTTCCAATGGCAACATTGAAGAAACTATTTATATGGTACAATCACAGAGTTGTGTCTTATGATACAATATCAATGATATATAAATTAAAGAAATCCATCTATAAGCTTAAGTAAGACTCTCATTAATGAAATTATAAATTTCATATTGATTATCTCATTCGATTTTGAGATAAATTTGGTTGACAATTGTATGTAATACAAGTTCAGTGGGAGTAAACCAAGTGATACTCATATTGCTAAAGAAGACAAATATTGTCTTACTCAATGCCCTAAAAGTAACCTTGAAATTTAGAAAATACAAATGGTTCCATATGCATAAGCTATTGAGAATCTAATTTATGTTCAAGTATGTATGCGTTTGGATATTGTGTACATTGTTGGAATGTTAGACAACTATTTAAGAAAATCTAGTATGGACTATTGGACAGCAGCCAATAGAGTTATGAGATATATTTAGAGAACAAAAATTACATGCTCACATATCGGAGTTCTGGTAAGTTAGAGATCACAAGGTTTACAAGCTTCGATTCTATTAGAATATTGATGCAAAAGAATTTTGTCACATGGGCTGCTAATTATAGATTGAATAGAAAGACCGCTTTAGTTATTTTGTGACAATAAATATGCATTTATTTATTCTATAAACAATAGGAACACTTCAAATCTGAAGCACATAAATATCAAGTTCCTAGTTGTTAAAGAAAATTTAGAGTGGTTGTGTGTCTATAGAGCATGCTGGTACAAACTCCATAATTGCGTGCTTATTAAGAAACTATCACCCCAGGTCTTTCATGTAGGTGTAATGTTATTTAAGAAAATTTAGTTTTAGTGGGAGTTTGTAATTTTGAAAAAAATGCTCATTCATTTCAGACACAATTTCGATTACTCCGGCTTAAGGATATTTTAAGATTATTTTCTGTAGAAATAAAGTTCTTTTGGTTTATGCAAACTTTGAATTCAGTAAAGTTTGATCTCACTAAGGTTTAGGAGGACCAGTTGGAAATAGACATGTTCGATTCTCATTTCATGTAATTTTTCATGCTACACATCAATGATTGATCTATTTCATTTGACTATATTTGTATATATGACCATTGATGAGTCTAGTCATGATAAATATGGCAAAGGCTACTTTGATCCTATATGGATATAGTTGATGGACAAGATTGTTATAGAATACCTATTATATAATAGCAATTTTGAGCTCACAAGGTTGTACATTTATCAAGAAACATATGTTGCCCAAGTGGGAGATTGTTGGATTAAAATTCGCAATTGTAGGCACATATGTAAAATATCTGATGCTATTATAAAATATGACACAAAATTAAGTGACCAATTATATTAGTCGTGCCATAGGTATTAAAGTGTCATGAAAATAAAAGTGTAGATTCTGTAAGATGTATTTATAATTCAATGAGGGGATCTTCATAAAAGAGGTAGTAGTCCCTAAGAAATAGGTTAACTTGTATTACTTTTATCCACGTCAGAGAGTTTTTATGACAAGGGCTAACCTATCTTCTTGAAAATCACAACCACCTTTTAGGCATTCTTCATCAAAGGATTCAAGATTTTTAGTTTACAGATATATTCAGGTACGCTTCCACATTCAGTTTATTCAATTTATTGTTCTTGATGATTTGACATGATAGATCTTAAGTTAGATTTTATATTCAGTTATGGTTTGGTTTTAACAGGTTTAACATTAAAGTATAGGGTTAAAGTTAAATAAATTATGGGTAGGATCTATTTTTTTAAGACTTATGGTTTATGATTTAGAATTTAGGGTGGAAACTTACAATTTAATTTTTTTAATATTGGGACAAAAAAACCCAAAAAAGGCAGAAAATTTTTAGTCTTTGTCTAATGTGTCTATTACTATTGAGCCAGAAATAATAAGATAAGTTTGGACACATACCCATCAAACTACTTTTTAGGAATATAAAGTGCAAAGATATAGTGGTCCTCTTAATTTTTAGATTTAAAGGTTTAATAAATTTTTGTTTCCACCTATATTTAATTTTAGCTATGTTTTTAAATATAAAATTCAAGATTATGAATAAAGCTGTCACGATCATTTTTAAAACCACGGTATGAAAATAGCCTGATGAGTGATCTTTAAAAATTAGGGGTTTTGCCATTTTTAATTTAATTTTGAAAATTAGGGTTTTTCGTATTAAATCACAATTTTCTTTTTATTTATTCTTAAAAATCAATTTGGAGTCGCCACCTGTCACTTTGGTAGACCAGACACCATAAAACAACCAGAGATTTGTTTCTTTAAAATTAGGGTTCGGGATTCTATTACGTGTGGGGAAGGATTAACACCCCATAAACGCCCGTTATCGGTACCTTTTTAATTTCACGTGACATTTTGGTATTTCGAACAATAATTTAAATTTAATTTAATCCTTAATCGTTAACTGAATTTTCATTCCAAATGGAGGTATCATTTTGTAAGAAAATACATTTTTAAACGATTATGAGTTTTGAAGCATCCAGTTACTTTAGGATACTTCAATTCGTATTCAAAAAATATATGTCAACACAAAAGGTTTTTAATGCATGTCCATTTATTTTCTTATCAATTTTAAGTTCAAACCTAATTAGGGCTCCAATTGATTAAATTAATTAAAAATTTATGAATATTATTGAATTTAGGGGTTTATGTGATAACACCCAAATACTTGGGCACTATCCATATTAAGCCCTAAATCAATAATATTCCTAATTATTTAATGACTATATCTATTTAAACCTAATCCTAATTTAATTTTAATTTAATTAACTATGTGAGTACATATTCTAGGTTTAAATGAAATATTAAATGTTTTACTAAAATGCCCCCTTAACTAACATCTCATTACAATAAGACACTAATCAACTTAGAACATTAAAGCTTCTATTTAATAATAATTTATTTTCTACAATGATCTCCCTATTTTAATTAATTGATTAATTAAAGAACCTAATGTAAAGGCTCTAACAATTTCTATCTATGTGTATTAATTATCTAAAAAAAACTATATGTCATTTAAAACATGCAATACAATCAACTAACTGAATCAAATAGATTTAACTAAAACTGAAAAGGGACTAAATTGCATTAAATTTGAACTTGAAGAGGTAAATTACTAGCGTTCGGTGACTAAATTGAAATGTTTACAAAACTTAACGCCTGAATCAAGAAAATCCAATAGTAGGGCGCAGATCCTTCTGCCCTGACCTGACCCAGCTCGTGGATCCACCCAAACTCGGTGCCAAAATGATAGCATTTTAATTCGTGTATAAAATGGCCAAACACGAGTTGACTCATTCATTATCACACTCACACACATTCTCTTCCCTCTCTCATTCCCCAAATCCTCTGAGACAAACACATTATTCCCAAATTTTACATTAAAAATGGATCAAAACTCACTATTTTCGGATGGTGTTCATATGTGTTCATGATGAACACGATGAACACACATGAATCCGGCCACTCTCTACCACCAACACCACCGTTCGATCCAACATTGTCGTGCTCTGATGGCCCTAGCCTGTTTTTCGACCACCGCGAGACGGCGCTTGCTGCTGCTGTATTTTGAACCTAAAAATTCCCAATTTTCCCGATTCGAGCCTTAAACCATAAAACTACCAGATCCGATAGGATCCCCACCTTTCCCGACCTAAATCTACCATCCCGGCCTCTTCGACTCCTTCGAAAACAAACTCTGCTGGCAACCACAAGCTAAGTTCTCGATCTCTGTCTCTATTTTACTACTGTTTTTGCATTATTTTACTCCCGATCTAACTATTTTCATGTTTTAATACAGGGAATTAAAAGATCCGGGGAAAATATACCTTCCGGCATTGTCTGCGGCGGCTCCGGTTATCTTCTCCAGTGGCAATTCATAGTTCCAGTGCTCTTCTGGCTCTTCGGCGTTGTTCTGACTATTTCGGTGTCGGCAACTTCCTCACAGTCACCATTTGACTTCGTGACTCTTCAAATTCTGGCAAACGATCATCTTCTCCGATCGATGACCCTTCAAATTCTGGTTGGTTTAGCTTCTAGTGGCAGGTAATTCCCGAAATAACCCTTCTCAATCTTGATTTTATCATCTTATTTATTATCTTATTCTTATTATGGTAAGTAATTATTATGGGTATTAATATGGTAATCCTCTGGCTGATTTTTCTCTTTCCCTATTTATAGGGATGTCAGATGTTGATGTACGAATGATGTCACAGAGGTGATGTCAGGATAGAAGAAAACCATAATCCATGTGCATGCTTCTAAGCCAATGTGAGGACGCCATGTGTCCTTTGGGATTTTTGATTCAAATGGGTTATTAGATGGGTTTGTGTTTGTTTGATTCAAATGAGCTTTAACAATATTGGGATTGAGCCTTCATTTTTGTAAGGACTTTAGGATTTTTATGATGTAAATGGACCCCTTTTATATATGTAATAGACTTGTTTATTTATTTATGGACTATTACTATTATCATTGGTCTTATTTATGGTTTTATTTTTTATTTTTTAGGTTTTATTTATAGAGAAAATAGAATATATATGTGTATACCCAGACAATATTAGGGTATTACAGCTGCCTCTTTTTGCTCATTGATGTGGAACAGGAATAGTGAAAAGACTAAAAAGATACGAATTTTGTCCGAACTTGTCAGCTGTTGCTCTGAGCTGCAAGGTCTTACTCTCACGAACTTTCTTTCCTTCTTCCCCTCTAGAAGCTTGAACAAGTTCTTCTCATTTGGAACCTTCCAATACTCCTATCAAGGGTAACCGTAGGGTCTGAACTAGCTCTTCTTATTAAGAATTCTATCTTCGCTGGGTGAACTCTTCTCATTAGAAGTTCTTTCTTCACCGAGGATAAACTCTTCACATTAGGAGTTCTTTCTTCGTTGGACGAACTCTTCTCATTAGGAATTCTATCTTCGTTGGGTGAACTCTTCTCATTAGGAATTCTATCTTCGCTGGGTGAACTCTTCTCAATGGGAATTCTTTCTTTGCTGCGCGAACTCTTCTCATTAGGAGCTCTACTTTGCTGGGCGAACTCTTCACATTAGGAGTTCTTCATTCTTTGCTTTGCGAGCTTTTCTTATTAGGAACTCTGTACTCTTTGCTGACAATCTCTTCTTATTAGAAGCTCTGTCTTTGCTATGTGAAATCTTCCTATTAGGAGCTCTTCATTCTTTGTTGAGTGAACTCTTCACGTTAGGAGCTCTATCTTTACTGGGCGAGCTCTTCACATTAGGAGCTCTGTGGTGAACTCTTCTCATTGGGAGTTCTTCGTTCTTCTTGAAATATTGATCCACCTTTCTGCAAAGGTGTTGAACAAATGAGCTATTCTCATTAGGAACCCCTCGTTCTTCTTGAGAATATTAATATAACCTGAAAAAGTTGAAACTATCACTAATCTTTCAGTATTAATCATAAGGAAAAATATATGAATAAAACTTTGAATGCTCATCTGACAAGCGACACTAAAACTTTTTGCCTCCTTTGAATCTTGAACAAGCTCTTCTTATTATGAACTTGACAATCTTTCTGCATAAGTTATCTTGTCAAGTCTGAACCGGTTCTTCTTATTATGAACATCTTTCACTTTTCTTGGAAATGTTGGATCAGTTCTAACCAACCAAAGTTTGAAGCTGTTCTTCTGATTATGAATTTTTTCAATCTTCCTCTAAACTATATAGTCCGAATCTGTTATTCTCATTATGAAATTTTTCATCTTCGGAAGTTTGGTATTGCTTATTGAAATTCTTTATTTTTTGAGGTTTGAATATGTTCTTCTTATTATGAAATTATTCATTCCTCACTCTTTTGTTGGTCTATCTCTCTCAGCGAGTTCTTCTTATTAGAAACCCTACAAATTCACCTATCTTCTAGGGAACATTTGAACTTGAAGCACCAAGATTTTAAGTATCGATATTCTTCTTCCTAAAATGTCACGATCTTTCAATCTAAAACTCATATAGAATCTCATCTTTTTTGTTTCTTTGTTGATCAATTTTGTACTTGGAATGTATGCGACTAATGAAATTCAATTTTAAACTCCGTCTTTGTGAAAGAAGGATTTGTTGAAATCGACCTCTGAAAACGGAATAACTTGAGATCTGACTCTATAAATAGAATGTTTGAAGAAATCCACCTCTATAAACGGATTATCTTGAAATTCGCCTTTGTTAAATGGAATGTCTTGAAATTTGCCTCTGTAAACGGAATATCTTGAGATCCGTCTCTGTAAGCAGAATATCTTGAAGAAATTCGCCTTTGTAAACGAAATATCTTATAACTGCCTCTGTAAATGGAATGTTTGAAGAAATCTGCCTTTGTAAACAGAATGTCTTGAGATTCACCTCTGTAAACGAAATATCTTGAGATCTGCCTTTGTAAGCGAAATGTCTTAAGATTCGCCTCTGTAAACAGAATATCTTGAGGTCTGCCTCTGTAAACGGAATGTCTTGAGATCCGCCTCTATAAATGGAATACTCTATAAACGAGAATATCTTGAGATCTGGCTCTGTAAATGGAATATCTTGAGATCTGGCTCTGTAAGCAGAATATCTTGAGATCCGTCACTACAAACAAAGTTTTTTGTGTGAAGAAATCCTCTTTTGCACTCGAAATATCTTGCGTTATTCGCCTCTGCCAACATAATATTTTGGAGAAGTCTGCCTCTGTAAACGGAATGTCTTGAAAGTTGTCTCTGCAGACAGAGTTTTTCTTTTCTTTTAGAGAAATGCCTCTGTAAACAGAATGTCTTGAGATCTATTCCTGCAAATAGAAAATCATGAATTAATATATTTGCTTTCTCACAAACACAACTGTAATTTTTGTTAGATCTATTTCTCAAATATCTATTCTCGCTCGTTGTCGATTTTCCTCCGATATTTTTGTTCATTCCTTGCTGAATTTTCCTCTTCAATACCTTTATTCAATCTCAACTGGATCTTTTGTCTGAAATCTCTGCTCGTTATTGCTCAAATCTATTTATAGACTATTTATTATTTAGTATTATTTATTATTTATTTATTAGCCCGATCAAAATTCGGGTATGACAGCTGCCCCTCTTTACTCATTGTTGTGGAACAGGGATAGAGCAAAGACTGAAAATACACGAATTTTATCCAGACCTCCTGGTTATCCTCTGAAAAACGGATCTTTCGTTATGAATAATACTGAAGTTTGAAGTTGTTCTTCTCATTATGAAATTCTTCATCTTCCGAGGTTTGGAGTTGTTCTTCTTATTATGAAATTTTTCAAACATCTGCCAAAATGTGGAATCTGAAGCTGTTCTTCTCATTATGAAATTCTTCATCTTCCGAGGTTTGGAGCTGTTCTTCTTATTATGAAATTCTTCAAACATCTGCCAAAATTTTGAATCTGAAGCTGTTCTTCTTATTATGAAATTCTTTATCTTCCGAGGTTTGAAGCTGATCTTCTTATTATGAAATTCTTCATCTTCCGAGGTTTGAAGCTGTTCTTCTTATTATGAAATTCTTCAAACATATGCCAAAATGTGAAATTTGAAGTTGTTCTTCTCATTATGAAATTCTTCATCTTCCGAGGTTTGAAGCTGTTATTCTCATTATGAAATTCTTCAAACATCTGCCAAAATGTGGAATTTGAAGTTGTTCTTCTCATTATGAAATTCTTCATATTCCAAGGTTTGAAGTTGTTCTTTCATTATGTAAACATTTGCAAAAAATGTGGAACTTGAAGTCGATCTTGTTCTTTCTCATTATTAAAATTCTTCAAACATTGCCAAAATTTGAAATTTGAAGTTGTTCTTTCATTATGAAAATTCTTCATCTTCCGAGGTTTTCTTATTCTCATTATGAAATTCTTCAAACATCCGCCAAAATGTGGAATTTGAAGTTGTTCTTCTCATTATGAAATTCTTCATATTCCAAGGTTTGAAGTTGTTCTTTTCATTATGTAAACATCTGCCAAAATGTGGAACTTGAAGTTGTTCTTCTCATTATAAAATTCTCGAGGTTTCTTTTCTTCTTATTATGAAATTCTTCAAACATTGGTTTTCCTCTCAGAATAAATCGTCAAATAAGCAAGCTCTTCTTATTATGAACCTCCCATTCTTATTATGAACTCTTCTTATTTGAGTTCATTCTTTTTGGTTGAGTTCTTCTTATTATGAACTCTGAATTCTTTGTTGGTTGAGTTCTTCTTACTAAGAACTCTGAATTCTAGAAATATTGATTCTACTCTCATCTGGGGAATAATCCTGCAAAAAGAAACATCATCAATTAATTCAAATTCAATCTGAAATATCATGAAATATTTTTAATTTCTCGCTTGAAGCACTGAGTTCTTTTATGCCATTGTTTTTATGTCTAAAGTATCTTGATCTTTCCATCTAAAGCTTATATGGATCTCATCTCATGTTTTTCTTTCTCTGTTGATCAACCTTTTTATGTGCCTGTAAAAGTCAAATTTATCATTAATCCTCCAACATTAATTGTAAAAATGCACAATTTGAGTATATCATTAGAATTTCAAGTGTTTCAATAGGAGACGCTGAAGCTATGAATCTTCCTCGTTTGAGCCTGAAGTTGGTCTATCTTACTTTTCAATCTGGCAACTTGAATCGTTTTTCTCTTCTTCTTTTTCTTTTTTTTCTTTTTTTCTTATTTCTTTCTTTTTCTCTTTCTTCTTTTTTTCTCTTTTTCCTCTCTTTCTTTTTTCTTTTTTCTTCTTATTTTTCTTTTCATTCTTTCCTTTTTTTCTCTCCCTTTTTTGTCTCTTTGTTATTTTTTTTTATTTTTTTTGTTTTTCTTTTTTCTTCTTTTGTTTTTGTTCTTTTTCTTTTTTTTGAACTGACAAACCAAAAGCTTGATGTCTTCCAATAACATTCCCCGCCATCTTTAAAAGTTCTCATCATTTCTGGATGTATCAATCGAAAGGTTTTAACATCTTGCCTCCAAAACTTGTTGATGACCCAAAAAATTTAGGATCGCAAAGTTTTTGCTGAAATCTACTCTGCACATCTTGCTAAATACTGCTCTTCAAATAGTATGTCTTATTAAAATCTGCTTCTCTGTAAGCAAAATACTTGTTGGAATCCGTTTATGCAAATGGAGCTTCTTGCTGAAATCCGCTCAAAATGTTTTGCTGAAATCCACTTCTATAGCAGAATATTGCTGAAATTCGTTTTTACAAACAAAGCCTCTTATTGAAATATGCTCCTATAAGTGAGATATTTATGGAAATCTGCCTATACAAATGGAGCATCTTGTTAGCATCTGCCTCCACAAACAGAATATATTGCAGAAATCCACCTCTGTAAGCGGGATATTTGTTGAGATTCGTCTTTGCAAATGGAATATCTTGAGATCTGTCTCTATTAACAGAATATCTTGAGATCTGGCTCTGTAAATGGAATATCTTGAGATCTGGCTCTGTAAGCAGAATATCTTGAGATCCGTCACTACAAACAAAGTTTTTTGTGTGAAGAAATCCTCTTTTGCACTCGAAATATCTTGCTATTCGCCTCTGCCAACATAATATTTTGGAGAAGTCTGCCTCTGTAAACGGAATGTCTTGAAAGTTGTCTCTGCAGACAGAGTTTTTCTTTTCTTTTAGAGAAATCTGCCTCTGTAAACAGAATGTCTTGAGATCTATTCCTGCAAATAGAAAATCATGAATTAATATATTTGCTTTCTCACAAACACAACTGTAATTTTTGTTAGATCTATTTCTCAAATATCTATTCTCGCTCGTTGTCAGATTTTCCTCCGATATTTTTGTTCATTCCTTGCTGAATTTTCCTCTTCAATACCTTTATTCAATCTCAACTGGATCTTTTGTCTGAAATCTCTGCTCGTTATTGCTCAAATCTATTTATAGACTATTTATTATTTAGTATTATTTATTATTTATTTATTAGCCCGGTCAAAATTTGGGTATGACAGCTGCCCCTCTTTGCTCATTGCTGTGGAACAGGGATAGAGCAAAGACTGAAAATACACGAATTTTGTCCAGACCTCCTGGTCATCCTCTGAAAAGCGGATCTTTCATTATGAATAATACTGAAGTTTGAAGTTGTTCTTCTCATTATGAAATTCTTCATCTTCCGAGGTTTGGAGCTGTTCTTCTTATTATGAAATTCTTCAAACATCTGCCAAAATGTGGAATCTGAAGTTGTTCTTCTCATTATGAAATTTTTCATCTTCCGAGGTTTGAAGCTGTTCTTCTTATTATGAAATTCTTTAAAAATCTGCCAAAATGTTGAATCTGAAGTTATTCTTCTTATTATGAAATTCTTCATCTTCCGAGGTTTGAAGCTCTTCTTCTTATTATGAAATTCTTCAAACATCTGCCAAAATGTGGAATTTGAAGCTGTTCTTCTCATTATGAAATTCTTCATCTTCCGAGGTTTGAAACTGTTCTTCTCATTATGAAATTCTTCAAACATCTACCAAAATGTAGAATTTGAAGTTGTTCTTCTCATTATGAAATTCTTCATCTTCCGAGGTTTGAAGCTGTTCTTTTCATTATGAAATTCTTCAAACATCTGCAAAAAAATGGAATTTGAAGTTGTTCTTCTCATTATAAAATTCTTTATTTTCTGAGGTTTGAAGTTGTTCTTCTTATTATGAAACTCGTCAAACATTGGTTTGCCTCTTTGTAAAGGCGTCAAATAAGCAAGCTCTTCTTATTATGAACTTCCTCATTCTTCAAAAGTGTGAACTCTTCTTATTATGAGTTCTTCATTCTTTGCTGGCGAGTTCTTCTTATTATGAACTCTGAATTCTTTGCTGGCGAGTTCTTCTTATTATGAACTCTGAATTCTTTGTTGGTTGAGCTCCTCTTATTGAGAACTCTGAATTCTAGAAATATTGATTCTACTCTCCTCTGGGGAATAATCCTGCAAAAAGAAACATCATCAATTAATTCAAATTCAATCTGAAATATCATGAAATATTTTTAATTTCTCGCTTAAAGCACTGAGTTCTTTTATGCCATTGTTTTTCTGTCTAAAGTATCTTGATCTTTCCATCTAAAGCTTATATAGATCTCATCTCATGTTTCTCTTTCTCTGTTGATCAATCTTTTTATGTGCCTGTAAAAGTCAAATTTATCATTAATCCTCCAACATTAATTGTAAAAATGCACAATTTGAGTATATCATTAGAATTTCAAGTGTTTCAATAGGAGACGCTGAAGCTATGAATCTTCATCGTTTGAGCCTGAAGTTGGTCTATCTTGCTTTTCAATCCGACAACTTGAATCGTTTTTCTCTTCTTCTTTTTCTTTTTTTCTCTTTTTTCTCATTTCTTTCTTTTTTTCTTTTTTCTTTTTTTCTCTTTTTCCTTTTTTTCTTTTCTCTTTATTTTTCTTTTCATTATTTCTTCTTTTTCTCCCTTTTTTATCTCTTTGTTATTTTTTTATTTTTCTTTTTGCTTCTTTTGTTTTTGTTCTTTTTTTTTGAACGGACAACCCAAAAGCTTGATGTCTTCCAATAACATGCCCCGCCATCTTAAAAAGTTATCATCATTTCCGAATGTATCAATCCAAAGGCCTTAACATCTTGCCTCCAAAACTTGTTGATGACCCAAAAAATTTAGGATCGCGGAGCTTTTGCTAAAATCTACTCTTCACATCTTGCTAAATACTGCTCTTCAAACAGTATGTCTTATTGAAATCTGCTTCTCTGTAAGCAAAATACTTGTTGGAATCCGTTTATGCAAATAGTGATTCTTGCTGAAATCCGCTTAAAATGTTTTGCTAAAATCCACTTCTGTTGCGGAATATTGATGAAATTCGTTTTTACAAACAAAGCCTCTTATTGAAATCTACTCCTGTAAGCGAGATATTTATGGAAATCTGCCTATACAAATGGAGCACCTTGTTAGCATATGCCTCTACAAAAAGAATGTATTGCAAAGAATGTCTTGCAAAAATCCACCTCTGTAAGCGGGATATTTGTTGAGATTCGTCTTTGCAAATGGAATATCTTGAGATCTGTCTCTATTAACAAAATATCTTGAGACTAGTCTTAAAATGTTCTTAATATTAAAGTTGTTCTTCTCATTATAAATTCTTTATACAAGAAGGTTTAGACAATTCTTATTATGAACTTCCTCGTTTCTTGGTTTGCCTCTTAGGTTATTCTTCTTAATAAGATTCTTCATTCTTCCCTAGAACTTCCTTGATCTTCTTCTTATGAACTGAAATTCAAAAAACACCCATTAATTAGATTTTGTTGGTTCCTCCCTCATGCACTGGAACTGAAATTTATCCTTTGGCCTATTCTATTATGAACTTCGGCCCAAAAGAACCAAAATGAGCTCCTTTGCATTCTTCTCATTACGAAATTCTAGAAATATCTTTAATTTCAGGTTTATAAACTATATTTTTAACATTTCAAATTCTTCAAACTAAAATCATGAAATATTTTTAATTTCTCCTTATTTTATCATTTATCTTTTTATGCCATTTGTTAAAAATTGATCCAGTCTTTTTATTTATTGTAAAAGTTTCAAATAGATATTTAATCTAAAATTTATTGTACTGTTGTTGGTCTATTTTCATTTTCAAAAAGTCAAATTTATTCGCTTGAGTTCTTAGATTTCTTTAATTGTAAAATCTTGCACAATTTGAGTATTTTTTCTTTTTCTTTCTTTGTCTTCTTTATCTATGAATCTTAAATTTTCTCTTTTGAATTTTCTTTTTTCTCTTTTTTTATTTATTTCTTTCTTTTTCTTTTTTCTTTTTCTCTTTTTCTTTTCTCTTTTTTTCTTTTTCTTTTTTCTTTTTCCTTTTTTCCTTTTTATTTTCAGAATATTTCTTCTTTTTCTCCCTTTTTATCTCTTTTTATTTTTCTTTTTCTTTTGTCTTTTGTTTGTTCTTTTTTTGAGCGGACAACCCATATAAATGTCTTCCGATAACAAAAAAACAAAACAAAAAAGTTATCATCTTTTTATGCATAAAAATCAATATTAAATCACCTCCATTAACTGTAAAACACAAATTTAGGATATCGGTTTTGCTAAAATCTACTTCTTACATCTTTGTATTTGCTCTTGAGCGGTATGTCTTAGTGAAATTTGAGCCTTTTTAAGCAAAATCTTGTTGGAATGTTTAAAATGGGTTGAGATGATTCTTGCTAAAAATGTTTTTCTTAAAATGTTTTTTTCTAAAATTTTCCTTACAAACAAATATTTATTTTTCTTTTCGTTCTTCTTTTTCTCCTTTTATTTCTTTGCTATTTTTTTATTTTCTTTTTGCTTCGATATTACCAAAAGAATTTTACAAATGGACACCCCAAATATGCCTCTTACAAGCGGGAATGACAGCTTAAAATTGTCTTTCAAAATATCTCCACCTCTTAAGCGGGATCCAAAAATGACCCAAAAATTAATATCTCAAGAATTTGTTAAAAATAACAAAATATCTTGAGATCGGCTCTAATAAATGGAATATCTTGAGATATCCTTCTACAGAATATCTTGGAATCCGTTATGCAAATAGTGATTAGACGAAATCACAACTCATTTATTCTATTTAAACCTAATTATTAATTTAATTTTATTAATTTCAAGCACATATCCATTTTAGGTTTAAATTGAAAAATTAATTAATGAATCTATAAATATTATTGAATTTACATTAATTAACAATGAGACATATAATCAGGTTTATCCATATTAAGCCCTAATTTAATAATATTTCCTAATTATTTAATGACTCTATCTATTTTTAATTAATTCTAATTTAATTTTAATTAATTATGTAAGCATTTAATTTAAATGAAATATTAAATGTTTAAAAATTATTTAATGTTTAATTTAATTTTAAAAATGCCATATTTTAGGTTTTGATTAACATTTTAAAATTAATAGAACATTAAAGCTTCCATTTAATAATCATTTATTTTCTACAATGATCTCCCTATTTTAATTAATTGATTAATTAAAGAACCTAATGTAAAGGCTTTAACAATTTATATTTGTGTATTAATTATCTAAAAAAAACTATGTCATTTAAAACATGCAATACAATCAACTAACTGAATCAAATAGATTTAACTAAAACTGAAAATGGACTAAATTGCATTAAATTCGAACTTGAAGAGGCAAATTACAAGCGTTCGGTGACTAAATTGAAATGTTTACAAAACTTAACGCCCGAATCAAGAAAATCCAATAGTAGGGCGCGAATCCTTCTGCCCCAACCCTGCCCAGCACGCGGATCTACCCAAACCCGGTGCCAAAACGACACCGTTTTAACTCGTGTATAAAATCGCCAAAACCGAGTTGACTCATTCATTATCATCCTTACACTCTATCTCTCTTCCCTCTTTTATTCCCCAAATCCTCTAAGACAAACACATTATTCCCAGATTTTTCATTCAAAATGGATCAAAACTCACCATTTTCGGATGGTGTTCATCTGTGTTCATGATGAACACGATGAACACACATGAATCCGGCCACTCTCTGCCACTAACACCACCTTTTGATCCAACACTGCCGTGCTCTGATGACCCTAGCCTATTTTTCGACCACCGCGAGACGGCACCGACCGTCGTGAGGCGATTTCCACCGTCGCCGCATTTCGAACCTAAAAATTCCCAATTTTTCTGATTCGTGCCTTAAACCCTAAAACTACCAGATCCGATAGGATCCCCACCTTCCCCGACCTAAATCTACTCTCTTAGCCTCTTCGACTCCTCCGAAAACAAACTATGCTGGCAACCACAAGCTAAGTTCTCGATCTCTTCCTCTATTTTACTACTGTTTTTGCATTATTTTACTCCCGGTCTAACTATTTTCATGTTTTAATGCAGGGAATTAAAAGATCCAGGGAAAATATACCTTCCGACGTTGTCTGCGGCAGCTCCGATTATCTTCTTCAGTGGCGGTTCATAGTTCTAGCGCTCTTCTGGCTTTTCGGCGTTGTTCTAACTATTCTGGTGTCGGCAACTTCCTCACAGTCACCATTTGACTTCGTGACTCTCCAAATTTCGACAACCGATCATCTTCTCCGGCGGCGACCTTTCAAATTTTGGTCGGTTTGGCTTCTAATGGCAGGTAATTCTCGAAATCCCCTTCTCTCTCTTGCTTTTATTATCTTATTTTTATTATGGTAAGTAATTATTATGGGTATTAATGTGGTAATCCTCTGGCTGATTTTTCTCTCTCCCTATTTATAGGAATGTTAGATGCTAATGTAAGGATGACGTCACAAATGTGATGTCAGCGTAGAAGAAAACCATAATCCATATACATGCTTCTAAGCCAATGGGAAGACGCCACGTGTTCTTTGGGATTAAGATTTGGGCGGGAAAATGGGTTATCAGAAGGTTTGTGTTTGTTTGATTCAAATGAGTTATAACAATATTGGGATTTAGCTTTGAAATTAGGCCTTCGTTTTTGTAAGGACTTTGGGATTTTTATGATGTAAATGGACCTCTTTTATATATGTAATGGACTTGTTTATTTATTTATGGAGTATTACTATTATCATTGAGCTTATTTATAGTTTTATTTTTTTAGGCTTTATTATAGAGAAAATAGAATATATATGGGTATACCCGGACAAAATTAGGTTATTACAAAAACTGTTAAAGTTATTAACTTGGTTGCTCCAATTACGGTTGTGAATTTTTTTGACAAAGGCCCTGTTGGTAAATAACTTTTTGAGCTAAAATTAGAGGTTTGAAGCATTTTTAGAGGTTTGACCAGTCAAATCCGCTAATTTGGATGTTTGATAAATAGAAGATTGTAAGCGGATTAAGCTAAAATCTTTCATTTCGAAAAACTCTTAAAAAGAGTTTTTGAGTTAGAGATTTGGATAAAAACTTGTAAAGACTATTTTATCCTTGATAATTATAAAAAAATCTCTAAATAACATAAATTTAATTAACTAATAAAATTAAAAGATAATTTTATAAATAAAAATAATATATAAATTAATAAATATATATAAATTTAATAATTAATAAAATTATATTCAAAATATAATTTTATTTATAAGAAATTAATATATACATCTAAATTTAATAATTATTAAAATTATATTAAAAAGATAATTTCACAAATAAAAATTAATATGTAAATCCTCATATATGCTCAATAATGATATTAAAAATAATTTTCATAATCTAATTAATATTAATAGATACAAAATGTTAATAACTAATAAATTATTCAAACAAATATCAAATATAATTATATCCTTATATGACATTCTGCTTGTTCAAATAATCAAACGGCTATCAACTATTAATTAATTTTACCAAACACTTTTATACAATCAGCTAATGTAATCCGTTAATCAAATCAGCTAATGCTGTCAGCTATCCGCTAATTTCCAAACATGGCCAAATCCGATTTTGCACACCCCAAGCTCCAAATATATAAAAAACTGTAAAAGAATTATAAGATACGATACTCCAAATACATAACAAAAACCTGTAAAACAATTACAAAATACTCGTCTGACACTCATATTCGCATTTAACACAGACACCAGGGTACAAGTATGCAAATTCTAGAGAAGAAAGCAGGAGCAAAGGCATTTGGATGCACCTTATATACATTCAGATTTCCATCACAGCAACCCTTAAACCCCATGACTAGTTGATCCATCTCAAGGCTTTCTAAAATCCATGTAAAGCTAACAGACACATAGAATACCAGACAGCTTTCTGTCATATACAAATTATAACTGAACTAAAATAACCTGCTTAGATTGTGTTATTTCTAATATCAGAGACTAGTAACCTTATTGAACTCCCCGAAACATCAGTTCCTGATATCATCGAAAACGAATTTGTGCCTTCGAGAGAATCAGTAACACGGGTTAAAGCAGAAGAAGAAGCTTCTAGGTTGGTCTTCCTTGGTGCCTTTTGGAGTTTCAGCTACACCATATCTTGCAGCCATCAATGAACTTGTACCGGGAGACTCAGGTGGCAATACAGCATTCTCTGAAGTTGTTCTCTTAGGAGGCATCACAGGCTCTGGTGGCGAAATGGTCGAGAGATAGTGTAATAACATTTGTATGATCTGGCTGAAATTGGGACGAGCATTTGGATCTTCTTGCCAACACGATGACACAATTGATGCCAAATCTTCTGGAAGGTCCGCGGCACTAGGCCTCACATTCTGGAACAACATAGGTAAAACTCAGACCACAATTCCTATATCAGAATTCCGTAGTTTCATAAGAACAAACATAATTGTATATGAGTTTGTTCTTGGTGAACATGATTTTTTTACAGGTTTCAAGATGCATGCTACTCTAGAATCATCGAAAACTGGACAGTGACCGTAAATGTGAGTAAAGAGCCTCCATTCTACTCTTTTGAATCACTTTAGTTAGAATAATGGGTCTTACTAACGGTCTCATGACTCAAATACATAAGAGCAGGTATAACTACCCAGGGTTCAACGGTGGTCAGGAAATTTCTCATCCATAATATAATAGTTTAAGGGTGTCATTCACAGACCACGGTGCACTGAATCTGACAAAAAATGCAGGAGGATAGATTGTGGATTTTTTAAAAGTATCAGGAGAGCTTCTCAAAGGCAGGTCGACAAGAACATACTCAAGAAATCATCGGTCTAAAAAAATTACTATAATAAAAAGGCTGAAAACCGTTACCTTAAAAGCAGCTGCATATGCGGCTTGTAAATTTGACATGCCTTCAAAAGGCAACTTGTTATGGATGAGTTCCCACAAAACAATAGCAAAGCTGTAGGCATCCACCTTATGATTGTAATGTTTCTTCTCTCCTTGCCTTAACGTGACCGTGCTATAAAGCTGTTAACATGTGTAAAGGGTTCGGCATCTCAAACAAAAAAACCCCAAAATCATGAGGGAAGAAAAATAAATTCAAGTTTTGAAGAAATCACTACATTACCTCAGGAGCCATCCAACGGTAAGTCCCAGTTTCGGCAGTCATCATTTCGGTTAATGACTCTTCCCTGGCTAAACCAAAATCTGCTAGTTTAACTGTTTTCTGGTCTTCAGTCAAGATCAAGTTCTCTGCAAAAGAAAAGAATTTATCAGGATCATGCAAACCTATAAGAGCTGAGCGAGCAATATTGCATACGGTTCATTAAAGACCGTTGCTACTTTCATTTACTTCCAGCTAAATTGTTGTTGAAATCATAAATAACCAATTCAATTCTTCTAGCAGCCCGATGAAAGCATTGGTCAAAAGAACTAGGATGTCAATAAGCAATATAATGCAAAGCCACAAGCACCATGTCGCATTATCAGTGCACCAATAGTTCTGGATATTCATCTTACATTTTTAGTCATAAATTTATCAATATACTTTTGGTTTGTGCACCAGTATTCAAGTTAAAAAATATCCAAAAAGGAAACCGTTTTAACAAAGATGAATATCCGGAACAAATTTGAGTAATTATCAGTGGCCCCAGGGAGCAAAATTTTAACAATGGAGCACAGAAGAACAACTCATTAACGGTAAACTCTTTATGTTGGATAACATATCTTGCAACACGGTATTGGTTATTGTGGATTCTTTTCACCTTTTTTATGAGTAGGATTAGAATAATATTAGGGGGGAGATATAAATTTATAAACACCAAATCTTAGGGATATACAAAGACAATGCAATTATATAATACATATAAGTTTCCAACCTTTTCTAAGAATGCTACTAATTCAGGCTTATTAACACACTAGTCATACCAGGTTTCAGGTCCCGATGGATGATCCCATGGGAGTGTAAGCATTCCACTGCACGAGCGATATCAAGTGCAAATCCAATCGCCACACGCATGTCCAAGCACTTTGGCCGCAAACTCAGAAGGTATTTACGCAATGTTCCACCTAGTAAGAGCTCAGTTACTATGACCATCATAGGCTCCATGCAAGCTCCAATATACTGAAAACAAATGAAATCTCTGCTAAGATACGAGCCTATTTCGCTAGTTATAACCTGAAATGTCACATGATCAATACCAAAAACATCCACAAAAGAAACATAATTCAGCAACCAGAAAATTATCGCATATAAAATGATTAAAAAACCTTCACTAGATTTTTATGTTGAACTCTGGATAACATTGCAACTTCCCTTGCAAACCTTCCTTCTCTCCTTGCAATCTCGTCAGGGGTTTCCCCTTTTCGAACAACTTTGATAGCTACATTCTGGTTCCTGTACCTAAATGCATCCAGTGGATTAAAATACATGAGATAACTACTCAATAATAGCATGCACCAATAATCAAATTTATCCAGCCTCTAAAATAATTGCACATTTACTCAAATTATCAAGGCCAAAGTAATTTTGAAGGAAAAGATTCATTTAAAAACATGAGCTTTGTGTTCTTCACAATTGATCAAAAGGTCAAATTAAATGAAGTAGAATCCAAAGAAAAACTGACTTACTTTCCCTCATATACTTTAGCATGAGCACCTTCACCAATCTTAGGACCAACAAAAAGCTGCTGAGGATCAATTAACCACTTGGCATCTAAATTGAACTCTTGAGTTGAAAAAAGTCCATTTGACCCCATTGTTTGAATCCACCCTTTTTAAGACAAGAATTGAACCACTACCATCTATTGAACAAACAAAACGAAACCCTTTTGAAAATACCACATTTTAAGTAGAAAAGATCATGCCTTTGCCTACTTAAAGAACCCAAAGTCTGAATTTTTACTTTTTTTTTATTATTTTCCCAGTTTTAAAACAACAAAACCATCCCAAAAATCAGGGATTGCAGATCCAAAAATCCATCAAGAACTGCCCTTTAATGGGAGGCAAGGAATAAAGTCCCACATGTTCTTAGCAGACAACCCGCAACAAACAAAAATTTAATACAATAAAATGTATACTATAGATAAAAAGAAATACATAGCATAAGCCCAGAGAAGGAACAAATAAATAGAAAACACCCTTGAGCAAACAAGCAAGCACTGACACAAAAAATAATTTTAAAAACAAGATAAGTTTTTTTAATGGGAAGTTAGCTGAGTAAATGAAACAAACATTAAATAGTTGAATTATATTAGGGGTAAAGGAAATGAAAAGAAGAAATACCGGGAGGATTGAGAGAGTTAATGGTGGATGAGAACTGGTCGCTGGCTATTGAGAAGATACAGGCAGAGAGTATTTAATAGTTGAAGGTCATCAGTCATGGGACTGCAATCAAAGCTGCTCCTTCTAAATTACATTGACATTTGGAGTCGTTAAAATTAGAACAAAAGTTTAGTGTGGTCCTATATAATAATTTAATTTTTAACTTCAAATAATTTAATAAATTTTATTTTTTCAAATTGTTTTGAATTAAAACTGAATTAATAGACTAAAAATTTTAAGAACTAAAATTGCTACTATACTAAAAACCACGCAAGTATTCATGTTTAATATGTAACTTACCTGTAAATATTTATAATAATATTTTAATAAAAAACATGTTTATTATTGAAACTCATAATTAAATATTTCCCTTTATTTTTCCCCTTTGATTTCGATCCTTTGTAAGTCTTTCCTTTAACACCAGTGATTTTTATTGTTCGTAAGATTTTATTTTTGACGTATCCTATCTTATTTAAAAAATGATCGTGAGAAAAAAACTTAAAGAAAAAGGATTATTTCTAAAGAGTTTAAAACGCATGATTTAAAAGAAAGGTTAGAATAAGATGAAAATTTTGACCACCGAATCACAATATTTTTTTCCGTTTTTTATATTTTTTATTTTTAAAAAAATAATTTTGTATTAGCATAAACATTAAAGAAAATGAAGAAGATTTCACTTTGTATATTAGAATTGAGAGGTCGTGTCACCTTAAAACTTTAATATTTAAAAAAATCAGCTGATATATGTATATTAAATATTAATATAAAACAATATTAATATTTTATCACTATTATAAACAATGAAACTAATTATGAACAGATCTTAATCAAATAATAATAATAATAATAATAATAATAATAATAGTTTAGACCGCAACATGTGGCAGTGGATGGATAGAGCGTACCTTGTTATGAAAGCAGCACTGAAAACAAATTATTACGGGAGTTAGTCCATCTCTCTCTTGGTAGGCCTAGATTCTTTCCTTTGGGAGTTTTATATAAAACCAGAACCAGAACAAGGTTTCCTCATTTTCAAAATCTTCTATTGGCAAACAATGCATGCTGCTGTTGGATATAAAAAAGGATAAGTAGGCCATTTTTCCTGATAAAGCGGGCGCTTCCATCATGAATTTCAGAAGATCCAGCTACGATATTAACCACGTGGTATGGTATAGCATGTACTGTCTTAGCCTCTTTACCGCCAATACTAAGGCACAACACAATTTCTTGGTCCTTCTTAACTTCTGCTGTACGAGCTTGCATTCTGGCCAAATAGGGAGTCAGTGCACAACAATGTCTGTATTCAGTCCAGGCATATCTTCTTACGACCAAGAAAAAATGTCTTTATATTCATGTAGAAGCTTGACCAAACTCTGTCGGGTTTCAGCAGTGATAGAGGCGTCGATCTTTACCTCGCATTTTTCTTCTTCAGTCCCAAAATTCAAAGTTTCCAACACTTCTTTGTGGGGCAGAATATGCTTTCCTTAGTTTTCTATTAACTTGAGCATATCGTAGGGAAGATCATATTCTTCCTCGTCTTCACAGTTTTCGACCTCCTCTAAACACATGGGCAGCTCGAAGTCAATTTCCGGGTCAGATTCAGAATTATGAGTACCATTGATATCTGAATGCCTGCAAGGGAAAGGATCGAATATACAACGAGAAATGAATAAAGAAATGAATGAAATAATTTGTTTTGTTTTGATTTTGGTATTTTTTAACGTTTTTATTTTGTTTTATGGTTTGTTTTCAGTATTCAAGTATTTAGGGAAAGAACGTTTGCCACACGAAGTTTATTGAAGAAAACATCATTTTATTGATAAGTAGAACCATAATGGTTAAACATAAGCCCTTAACAAGAGATCTTAAATTGCCCCCGGGCCAAAGGCAAATGAGTTGATTTCGGGTATTACTCTGTAGATGACCTAAAAACTATAGGGATGTCTTCCATAGTCCAATTGTTTAGTTCTGAACAAGGGCGAATCATGGAGAGGTACTTGTTTCCCTCATCCTCCTCTGATATTGCGTTAATGTTTAGATCCCCAAAAGCCTTCTCTAAACTGTTCTTTCCTTTCTCCTCCTCCTTGTTTGAAATATCGGGATTCATAATTCCTCCTGATACAAAGGTTTGACTCAGAGGTGGGAAGGTCATTGGTCTCCCCTTCACTTCTTCTCCACTTAATCGGGCTTTCCTCTTTTCTTGTTTCTCTCTAATTGCAGCTCTCATTTCCATGGGGCTGGGTTTGTAACCTAGCCCAAATCTATCTCATTTGTCAAGATCCCTTGAAGCTGTTTGTCAAGGCCTTTTTCGGCTTTTGCTCATTTTCCAATGGTCTGCTTTACTTGTATCTTAGCGTTGTTCGACAATTCTGGCTCTGGGACCTTACTTCCTTCAGACACGAATGTGGCGTTGACAAGTTTGAGGGTCCTGAAGTGGAACTTAAGTGCGCCTTCATCCACCTAAATGTATGGAGCATCTACTGATACCGAGGCTATGATCTCTTCTTCAGCTCCTTCGACTACCAGCTGGCCTCCAACTATGAACTTCAATTTTTGGTGGAGAGTGGAAGGGACAGCCCCTGCTGTGTTAATCCAATGGCGTCCTAGCAGACAGTTGTAAGTGGGTCGTATGTCCATTACTATGAAATCAACCTCAAAGGTTGACGGTCCGATTTGTAGGGGAACTTCAATTTTGCCCAGAACATCTCTCTGGGTTCCATCAAATGCCCTTACCGAGTTCTGGTAGGCAGTCATATGAAAACTATCGACTAGTAACTTCTTTAAGGTGGCTAGGGGCAGGACGTTTAAGGTTGACCCATTATCAATTAAGACCCCTGGCAGCTTGTGTCCCTTGCAGCGTGTAGAGATATGGAGAGCTTTGTATGATCCTCTCCCAACAGCCGGAATCTCTTCATCACTAAATGTGATGAAGTTGTTAACAACAATATTACTGGCCAACCCTTCTATCTTGTTAGTCGATATCGCCTTTGGTACAAATGTTTGGTTCAAAATTTTCAGAAGGGCATCTCTATGACCCTCTGAACTCAGCATCAACGAGAGCATTGAAATTCTAGCTGGGAGTCTGTGAAGTTGCTCCACCACACTATATTCGTTGTGCTTCAAATTTTTCAGAAATTCTTGAGCCTCTGATTCCTTTACCGGCTCAAGTCGTGCTTTAGGTTTCTCTATAAAGAAATCATTTTTTCCTTCTGTTTTTTATCCGCTGCCCTTCTCTGAGCAGTATCTCTGTCTTTTGGTTTAGGTGGCGAATAACATCGTCCACTTCTTGTAAAATTTCCCACCTGATTCACTGGCTCTCCTTTCGTTTCTTCTTTTGGTTTTTCCTTTGATTCTTTCTTTGATGATGTATTCCCCGGAGTTGTCACCAAGCAAGCATAATTCCAGGGCACTTGTTTGCTATCCTTATATGGAAAGGAAGCATGTGTCTTTATAGTAAGCTGGGGAGTCGTGTTCTTCTGTGGCTCTGCAACCTTTGCTTTGGTTTTGATCACCAAAGGCTTCATTCCTGCATAATTCCCTTTGGCAGGAGTCTCATCTATTGTGCATACACATGGTGTATGGTCTTCTTTTCTCTTTTTGGAGAATTCCAATTCCTCATTGTCCATTTTGGCCTGGACAAGCCGTTTAAAATCCTCGCAATGCTGAATCTCGTGTCATTTCCCTTGATGATACTTACAGTAGAGCTCATCATCGTCCTTCACTTTTGAATTTGGCCTTTTTATCATTTCGGCCTCCACCATCTGGGCCCATATCCAAGCCATGGGTGCTTTAATCTCTGCAACACGTTTCTTTATCTATTTATCTTCCACTTCATTCACCGTATTCACCCCATTCTTTTGGTGATTGGGTAGTAGGTTGTCCTTCTCGTCAGACGAGTCGAACGATAGCATTCTTGACTTATGTAAATCTTCAACCACCCTCTTGAAAGCCGTGCAATTCTCGATAGTATGTCCTTTATTCCCAACGTGGTACTTGCACTGGATCTTCTCATCATACCATGGTGGGTATGGGGGAGAAAAAGGTGGAACATGTCGTGGCAGCACCATCTGTGCTTGAGCTAACTCCGAAAAGAGTTCAACATACGTCATGGGGATGGGCGAAAAATAGGGTTTCTTACTTCCCTGGTACCTTCGTTCGTCTTTTTATGGATTTGAGGCCACCTAGTTGGTTACTTGAGCAACGGGCTTATTCAAGACTACCCCTTTTGAATAATTGGGGTTACATGCGCTTGTCATATTCATGTCGTTGTCCTTCTTCATGTAAGGCTTCTTTGCGTCTCCTCCATCTAGCTTTCCGCTTTTGATCGCTACTAAGATCATTTTGCCATTTATCAGCATGTCTACTAAACTTTTGGTCGCATGGTTGATCATTCTATCGTAGAATGCACCCTTGAAGGTTTCGACGAACATTGGGGTAATCTCGCTCTCTAACAGCGGTGGTTGAACCTGTTCAGCGACATTCCACCACCTTTAGGCGTACGAACAGAAGCTTTCATTGTGTCTTTGTTCCATCCCCTGTAGGACTAGTCTACTTGGGGTTATGTCAGTGACATGCTTGTACTGCTCACCGAACTCCCTTGATGGATCCTTCCACGTTCGGATGTTCTCTCGACTCAGCTGGGTATACCAGCGGGATACAGATCCAATCAAACTATCCTGAAAGCAGTGAATCAGGAGTTTCTCATTGTCCAGGTACATCGATATCCTTCTGCAGTACATGGTTGGTGAGTATTTGGACAAGTGGTTCCATCATATTTGTTGAAGTCAGGGGTCTTAAATTTTGGTGGGACCATTAGGTTAGTCACCAAGCTCAGGTCCTTGGCTTCTGATCCACCATGCATATTTCCTTCCTGGAAAGCTCTCATAATTACTTTCAACTTTTTGCAGCGCTCTTCTAGCTTCTTGTTTGCATGGTCTTTGTCAGCAATCTCGTCAAGGTTTGGGACTTCAAAGTTTTGAGCTTCACCGTGATTGACTTTGGGTTCTACCGGTGCCCGAACAGATGATTTAGCAAAATGAAAAGGGAACTTGACTTGGGGTGGATTAGCCCTGTTTTGGTTTCCAAGAACTTTCTCAGGAAACTGTGGTATAGCATCTGCGTCTTCTCCTCCTTCTAGGTTTTTGAAACCTAATAACACCGCGATCTGGGTGACTGTCTTCTCGCGTGACATATCCATTTCCTGTTTCAGATCACTTTCTTGCTTCTCCAGCTTTTCCTGGGTGCTTCTGCAGGTAGCTTCCAGTGATGTTAATCGTTTTTCGGTATTCATGGCTTTGGTTCTAGAATGGGTACGGTAGCTATGGGTCAGGTTTGCTATTTTGATTTTCTGTCATATTTTTTAATTAAATTAATTTCTTATCATGTCATGGAATGTTATGTACTAAACTAATGCAAAGAAAACATAACAAACAAACAACAACAAAAAGAAAAGATGCAAATGTATACAAACGAAGGGCCATTGATTCCGTGAAACTTTGCTCAACAAACAACTCTTTATTGGAATAAGAAAGATTCTTTATTACAAAGTTTTAAACATGTTTACAGATATTTCTCTGCCCTAACACCTAGTTCATTCATTTCTTCGATCAACCACATAAGCCTGGGGCCAACTTCTCCGACTGGCTTGATGTACTGGCATAGAGTAGTAGCTTTTGTAGCCAGCATCGTCACATGTTTAGCCACATCTTGTATTTGAGTCATGACTGTCCTATCAAACTCCTCCTATTCTTGGAATCTTCTGGCATTATCTCGAAGACGGGTGAACCAGTAGTCATTTCCTCTATCAATAGCATCTTCAAGGACTAGGATGTTCGTTCTATACTATTGAATGATGCCATCCATCTCTTCAACTCGTTCTTTCAGAGAGTCAATTTCATTCAAGCTGGCCTGAAGCTCAGTGTAGGTGTCATCGTTTTGAAGCTCATATAGTGAATGGTTCAAGTCAGCTACCTTGGCTTGCAACTCAGTCACGAAAGTCTGGCTTTGCTTCAACTTCTTGTTGGTCGCATCGTATGCAGCTTGTGATTTTAATAAACAGGGCTTGTTGTCGTGGGCTTTTCTCTTCCATGCGGCTACACTATCTTTTTTCTTTCTGGATGACTCGTTTGCCATTTTCATTTTCAGCTGATTATTTACCCTTCTTTCTTTCTTCAGCTAGAGCCCGCCTGTATTTCTCTATTTCTCGTTTGCCATGTTCCCTTTCCTTGTTCACAGCTTGTTCTATTACCTGCTTCCACTGTTCCAGGCTCTTTCTCAAATCTACATTTTTACTGTAGTCTGGAATTTCAAAAAATGACCTTTTGAATCTCGAACTTTCACTCTAGGTTTTTGTATATCTTCGTCACACGGTCTGCCTCTCCCTTGTATTTTTCAACATCTAGACTCGTCTCATATAATTCTCTCACATGTTGTTCATGCAAGGAGTCCATTTTGGCATTGGTCTTTCTGAGCTCAGCCCTCAAAATATCAGCTTCGGATGGAAACACATTTAGATGCTCTTCTATGGGCTTGACCTGGTTAGTGAGAGGTAGAACCTTGTCATTCATTCTCGTGCGCCTCCAGACATCGTAATCAGGGGTAATCATACATCTACTGTCATGCTCCACTTTCACTCAATATCATTGTTTCCAGGATTCGTTGATGGCTAGACCTTTTCTTTGAACTTTCCCTGAAACTCAAACTCTGTAGAATTAAGACCTACAGTGAAAGGAACAAACTACTGCGAGCCATATTGCCGTGAAACCAACAATGGAGCACAACCAATTCTGCCCTAGATTCCAAGCAACATAAGATGGTTAAAGTCTCTACATTTATGTAGGATCTTGGTGTGACCTAACCACGGAACCCTCCAGATAATGTCCTGATCCCGACGATCTCTAAAGATGTCAGTCTATTCTTCCTCTTCAAAACTGGCCAATTCTTTTCTAGAAACTCGCGACGTAGAGAGAAATTCAGGGAGAACGTGTTGGTCAGGACTAGAGTTAGACACTTCCAAAAATGGCTAAGGGCCCAAACTTGAAGTAATTGAGTATAACCTCTAAAACGCACGCCTTCCAGCTTCCGGCATACATTTAAAGAACTGAAGGTCTCAGCAAGCACCGCCGGTACTGGATTAGTCTATCTTTTCAACAGTTCGAAAAGATCCAACATAGCACATCGATGTTACCTAGAACTCTTGGAAAGATGACCAGACCATAGATCGCAATGGCTAACAGATCCACCCTCTTTTCTCTTTCGGGGTGAGTAGAGATGATGTTTCGGATGCTCCACCACGGAAAGGAAAAGCTACCACCTTTTTTCTAAATCATCCCATTGACCCATTCTTCTCCCATTCTAGCAAAGGTTTTAAGTCTCAAGTGTGCATTTTTGTTCTTGGGCGGCTTAGCATAGACCCGGTCTCTCCTTACCCCATGCAGGTTGAAAAGTGCAGCATACTCTTCGAAGGTGGGCATCATATCTTCACCATTGAATGTGAAGCAACAGTACCCGGGATTCTAGAATTGGATCAGTGCTTTCAGAAACAGCTCATCTACTTGTACATTCAGCAAATAAGCTATGTGCCATATGCATCAAGGAACAATTGCTTGGTTGAGTAGTCAAAATGCTCCCAGATATCCCATAATTCTTGCACATTGTTCTGCTTAACACTGACGTGGGCATACTCAGAAGTTTCAGGCACGTGTTCACTCGTCAGACTATCCCCATATGCATGTTGATCACAAAGCTGTCTTTTTAACCGAGAAAGTATCTTAAGAAACAACCCCTTCTTTATTATGGAATGATAATGCACAAAACATGCAAAATACAAAACAAGGAAATGATTAGAACACATTTTAAGAACATGATTAGACATAAAGGTCCAAAATAATTCTATTGCATGAATAGTAACTAGGTAGCACATTCCAAACTTCTGGACATGTCTCCACAGACTATTCCTACGAAATAATTTTGACCAAACTTCTACGCCTAAGTTTTCCGCATGGCTCTAGATTCTCGCCCATTATAGGCTTCAAACGAAACAGGTTCAACTTAGGAAGACCCACTCCTATGCCCATACAGAGGATCAATATCCACACGAAGACATAGGGCGTGAGCGCCAGAGGTACTTACTAGGCCCATACGGAGAATCAGTATTCCCACGAGAGCAATATCGTTTCCCCCCCATTTAAATAAACGGGGTAAAGCTCGGGTCTAGAGCTTGAAACCAAGTCTTAAATGCGTAAATGGAATTAAATCTATAAACGGACAATAATTTTAAGCTCTATATTAATTCGCAAATTCTGACTTTTTAAACAAAGTGTAATCGACTTGTGGCTTGATTCTCTTTTTTGTAAAAACAAAAAGTGTCCCCAGCGAAGTCGCCAAGCTGACGCAACCCTCTCGAGCTTCGACGTTTCGGTAAAAACATTAAAATCAACCGAGTCACCACCAATCTTTTTTTAAAAAGGGTGTGATTGGATCACCTAAATTGGGTTATTTTAATAAAAACATTTTATCAAAATAACATTTTTTTGGTCTACAAAAACACAAAACCAGGTTTGGGAGTCGGTTACGCGTAGGAAAGGGTTAGCACCCCACAGCGCCCAAAAATCGGTACCTTGTCGATTACAAAAGGCTTAAAAAAGTTAGATTCTGCGAATTCTTATAGAGCTTTAAATTATTGTCCGTTTATGAATTAAATTCCATTTTAACGGCCTTACCACCCGAAAATGAACTCCAATCACCGCCAACACTTCTGGCGCTAACCCGTCATTTCCGTTTAGTAAGGCACCGCATTAATTAAATTACACTTTTCAAACATACAAAAAACTTGTTTTGTTGAAGATTTCCTTTTTCTAAATTAAAGTTTATTAATCCTAAAGAAGGTCTAAGTTTTTTTATTCCTATTTAAATGTTTAAATTTTATTAAGTGTATTTTATTTTTATGAAGAAAATTTTATCAAACAAAAGTTTCTAACTAAGGCTTGTAGAACTTATTCCTAAGGTTCAATCTATTACTAAAAAACAAACAAGACAACAAGTTAAAGTTTTTTTTTTCTTGTGTTTTAAGGCTTGGATCGAACTCGTTTTGAAAAGTTTTTTTTAATCTTTTTTACTTTGAAAAAAAACTTATGTATATTTTTTATTTGGAACGTTTTGAAACCTTTTATTTTCTTTAAAAAAAATTCTACTCTTTACGTTTTAAAGTTTAATTTTTAGTTTTTTAATCTCTTTTTACTTTTTTATGCTTTTTAAACCTCTTTTTTATTTTTATGTTTTATTTTTTAGGGAAATTTTTTATTTTTAAGTTTTGAAAACCCCTTATTTATTTATTTATTTTTAAAAAAGTTGTATTAAAAAGTTATTTTTCTTTTAAAATTTCTTTTATATTACAAAAAAAGGTTCCTTTTAAACTTTTATTTGTTTTTTTAGTTTTAGAAATTCTTTTATTTATTTTTTTTACTTCACTTTATTTGTTTCTAAAAATATATTTAAAGAGTATTTTATTTACAAAAGATTATTTTTCGGATTTTGAAAACTTTGTATTTTTTTGAAAATCATTTAAAATTACTTTTAAAAAAACTTGTTTTATTATTCTTTATTTGTTTTCTTTAAAAAAAACCTTTTATTTCAACAACAACGTTTTTTTGTATATTTTTAAAAGAAATGAATCATGGATCAAACACATCCATATCAACTTCAAATTTGAAGAACAAGTTTCCTTTTATTATAATACGAATCAAAGATAAAAAACAAAAAAACACAAGATTTAAGCTACAAACATCTAAATGCAGCCTAAAAAAATGAACAAAAATTTAACAAGAAAAAAAGCAAAATCGAAATGTAAAAAGAAGAAAAGAAAATTATACCGGAAATGGAGAAATTACGAGCTTCTTCCTCTCGAACTGATTCCAAATGCCATCAGAAAAGGCTTGTTTCTTCTTCAAAAATTCGAACCGGAGCAACTCAAAACTCGAACAAATTCCAGCAACTTCAAAGAAAATTTCAGAGAATTTTTTGAATATTTTCGGATGAATTTCTAGTGTGTTGAACAATGGAAAATTGAGCACTATTTATAGGGTTTGGGGGATTGAGATTCAAGGCAATTTGGGGCAAAATCCCCATTTTCGTCCTATGAAATCATCCAAAATGATTAACACAGCTTTGATTTGTTGAAATTCATCCCGAATTTCATCTAGTTCGGCTCTAATTTGGGAAACTTTGCCCATAATTAAATTAGGGTTCAAACCCTTTTCTCCTTCAATTGACGAGCTACCGACGACGGCAAGGGACGAGGTCAGCGACATTGGACTCAGCCGGCCGAGGTGAGTCGACCGACACCAACCACAGCGGCCACCATGACCCAGGGACTGCAGAAAGGAGACCGGCAGCCGGCCCAGCTGTTTCAGCTGGAGGTTTGGGGGAGATGATCTCGATCCCGTGCAGCGCAAGCGCTGGTGCGAGGCTGCGCGGGATCTTCCCCTTTTCCCCTTTTTTCTTTATTCGATCCAAGCCATCCATTATTTTTCCCCTAGATCCAACAGTCTCGAATAAACCCGAAAAAAAAAGATAAATGGGTTAGTTTGGACTTCTTAAAAAATAAAATGGGTTCCTTATTTATTATTTATCTAGTGTTTTTTTATTTAAATGGGTTCACTATTACTTCTTTTTTTTTATTTTATTTTAAAATGGGCTTATTATATTATTATTATTATTTCCTTTGAAGATGAGTTTTATTCGAAAGGATATTTTTATTATTATACATTTCATATTTTTTATTTTATTATTTTTTTAAAAAAAGGGTAAAAAAATTAGTGACAACACTCCTCAATAGATGGTTTGGGTGCTTTGATTCCTTTGCCAGCCAACTCAAGTGGCTTAGCTCTATTAAAATAACTCATGACCTCATTCAACAGGTTGATTCTTCAAATTCCTCACTCATCATATCTTCATCATCCTGCCCCATGGCATCAAAATCTGTGTCCTGGCAAACCTGCACTATGTCCACATTGAGAATAGACTCCATTAGCTCAACAACTTGGCATTCTTCAGGTTTATCTGCACACTTAAGAGCTTCAAATGTTCTTCCTAATATTCTGGGACATTGACATCAATTAAAGCCCTACATTTGGCAAGAAATGGTATTCCCAATATTATTGGGACATTGACATGAACCTCATACTCTAAAATAATAAAATAAGTTGGGAAAATAAATTTATCTACCTTTACCAACACATCCCCAATCTTACCCTTAGGATGTTGTTGCGCGTAATAAGTGCTACGCAATTGTGCAAGTATACACGTTGCAAGTTATAGTATAAAAGATATCGTCTCCACAGGGATTGGTGCCACTTCAAGAATCTAGTCTCTTGCACAGTAAAAAGTAAAAACACAAATAAAGGATTATAGGAGTTTAACTAATAACTAAACTAGAAGGCAATAAAGTAAAAGAATAAATGAGATCAAATGAGAGAGATAGGCTAGGTTATCGTGAGTTGAGGTGTGATAGCCGATTGGATCGTCTTGGTAAAAGAGTGCACGAGCAACTCAGTTGCCGTGGCAACTTGCACAACGGGGTTGCCTTGGCAACAAATCGATGGTTTCCTGGGCGACTAGTTGGGCAACTACTTGGGCTTTTGGGCAGCAACCTTCAAGGTTCGACAGAGCGTTCTTCAATGGTTTCTTCTTATCCCTAAGTCAAAACTCTAGCTACTTGTGCATGCCTTGATAATACATCCCTGCGTGAATCAAGGGTGAACAACAACCAATCTTGCGCTCCTCTTAGCCGTTGAAATCCTTAACTTATTCCTAAGCCGGATTAATCTTCACCATCAATAGATTGAATAAAGATCATATTCATTCGTTTCTTGAATCTAACTCTCCCGATATTAGATAAATAGATGAAGTTACGAGATCCTCTCCCAATTCACTCGCAAACAAGAATAAGAACCAAGAATGAATAAACCTTGAATAGAAAAGTGTAAACTCTTATTACCTAAACAAAATCCAATAGTTTCTCACAACCACAAAACACAATAACCATAGCCAAATAGATTTAGTTCATGGCTAGGTTCCAAAGAAACACAAGATAAATAATCCCTAGCATGAACCCAATCGAACAAGAAAGAAAAGGATGAAGAAGGAGGCTTGTCGAAATCCTCCTTGCCCTAGATGCTTGTCGAAAATTCTCTCCTCTTGCCCTCCTTAGAGTTGTCGAAATTCCCCTCTCTTTTGCTCTCTTTGGAGTTTGACGATATGGCTTCTTATTTATAGGGCTAGGTCAAAGTCCTTCTTTGAGGAGAAAGTTAAGTTGGAATTAAATTATCTTTAAAGAATATAATTCTTTATTATAATTATATTCCTACTAGAACTTCTCCTATCTTCTTGGAATTTAATTCTTCTTTAATCTCTTCATGGAAATCAAATTCCTTTGGGATTGGGCTTTGCTCCACGTCATCTTGGGCTTGTCTAGTCATCAATTTCGACTACCATATCACCTTTGCTCTTTGCTAACAATTTCCCTGGCAATTGGCTCGGCGTCTCCTTCATGCATTGCCCTGGCAACTAGCTCTAGCCTTGCTTTGGCAAATGATACTGCACATGCACACAAAACACACCAAAGAAGCATATTTTCCCACAAAAGCTACCAAGTTATGTAATCAAGCTCAATGATGGAAGGAAACATGGATTAATGCATGAATGGCTAATTATGCAACTAATATGAGCCTAAGTCTAACAATAATATGAGTAAAAAGGGTAATAAAAATAGTACTTTTGAACACTTATCAGATGTGCATAAGATCAATCGTCCAGTTGAAGTGTTACTGTGTTAGGCCTTGCTTAAATACCAAGTTTCCTGAAAATTGACATTGACATCAGATTGATGCTGGCTCCCAGGTCATAAAGTGCTTTACCCATGAATTTATTGTCAATCGCATAGGGAATAGTGAAACTTCTCGAATCTTTCAGTTTTGGTGGCAATCTATTGGTTATCATTTCACTCCATCCCTCAATGAGAGCGACAGTCATGAAATCACACAGCTTTCTCTTTTTGGACAAGATGTCCTTCATAAATTTGACATAGTTGGGCATTTTTTCGAGAGCTTCCACTAATGAAATGTTGATTTATAGTTGTTTAAGAACTTCCAAGAAGCGTTTAAACTGCTTCTGGAGCCTTTATGAAAAAGGTGGTGGTGGGTAGGCAAATGTTGGTTCCATTGGTTTTGCTGAAGTGGTGTTGGCATTAGATTGAGGTCTGGCATTATTGGTGCTCACCTATCTTTTCTCTGCTTCCTTAGGCTCATCTGCTGGCACTATCTTCTTGTCTTGGCATATAATTGGATGTTTGGCATGTGTTTCATTCTCGCATTGTTTACCACTCTGAAGTGTAACTGCTTTGTATTTTTCTCTTCCTTTTTGCAGAGCATCCTCGGTATCACTTTGCAAAGTTCCCTGGGGTCATTATCGAGTGCATTGACAATCTGTCCTAGATGAACCTCCAAGTTTCATATAGATGCTGCTAAACTCTAGATAGTTGTATCATTTCGCTCTATGTACTCTGTTAAAGTGTTTCACTAATTATATCTCTACCCTGAATGGAAATTATTTTGTGCTCTCTGTGGTATCGCATTCTAGTTGAAACCTAGCGGTGCATTGTTGTTATGACATTGGGAAATATATCGGTTGCCTCCCTAATTTGCCTAAGAAAAGTTTGGATGTTTCTTCCAACCTGTATTATAAGTATTGAAATGTGGGTTAATATTACGATTAAAATTACCAACAATATTTACCGATTCAGGGTTTGCTGGGCATTCATCCACATTATGATCCTCTCCACAAATAGTGCAAAATGGGTCCAGCACCTTTACTTCTCACATTTCAGTAGGGTTTTGCATTTTCTTAACCATATTAGTGAGGCTGGAAATCCGAGCATTGATAGATGATAATGCATCAAGCTCTAATTTCCTAACAGGTCCTTGAAACGCTCCCACGCATCATACAATGTCTTATCATTAGCCTGCCTAAAAGTAATGATTTCACTCTGCAACTTGGCATTAAGTTTAGGTGGCTGGAATCTCAAAAGGAACTTCTGACATAATTCTGTCCATAAAGTAACTGAACCAAGTGGCAAAGAACTTAGCCATGATTTTGCTCTATCTCTCCGAGAGAATAAGAATAGTCTCAACTTCACTGTCTCTTCAGCTATACCAGGTTACTGAAACATTTGGCAAACCCCCATGAGTTGCTTCAAATGTTTCCTTGGATCTCCAGTAGGTGCTCCATCAAATTGACCTACATTTAATAATGTCTGAATCATTATCGATTTAAGCTCAACGTTAGCTGTATTTACCTCTAGACCAATCAATCCCGACATCAAGTTATCCATGTTTGGTGCCAAGTGTTCTCTGATATGTCGTTCTTCTTCTGCAACAACAGCAATCGTAGAAGGTATTTCTTCATGTATTGTCGAATTTTCTTGATTGTTTACGACACCATCTACTCCACCATTTCTTTTCATTTCTTGAAGTTTTCTTCTTAACCTACATAGGGTTCTTTCAATCCCTGGGTCGTATATTAGATCTTTCTTTGCAGTGCGACTCCACATCATACACCAATCAAAACAAAATAAATAAAATAAACAAAAACAAGTAATAATCAAAACAATAAATTCTGTTGCAATCCCCGGTAATGACACCAAAAACTTGTCGACTACCTAACGCTTGGCAAAAAATTGATGAATTAATGTAATATGCTAGTAAAAATATGCCAAGAATAGATTTTTGGCATGCAAGTATACACGACCAGTAAAAGTAATACAATAGTAAGCTGAGTATCGTATCTACAAGAATTGTCCAGGAATTAAATGTCACGATCTTTACTTGTGAATTTAAATGAATAAGTTGGTAGTTGAGATCAGATTTTAATTAAGAAAATAATTGATGGAAAAGGAAGTAAGAACTCGAGTAGATTGGCAAATAAATGTATTTAGATGATTGATGGGCGTTGGCAAGGGATGCTTGGATTTCACGCTAGTGAAGACATCAATTAATAATTTTCAGTCTTGGTTTTGTTGCCGAGCAGATTTAAGTTAGTATTGCCTCTGTCGATGACAATACTCTAAGTTTATTACCTTTAACACCTATATGTCTATAGTATTGTTTTCAAATAATTAACATGGCAAAGTTTCAATCTTTACTCCTAAGGGGTAGATTCACTTCAGAATTAAGCTCATCTACTTGAACATCTTCTGTCGAAGTTTCTCTCCTTAGTATTTGACAATTAATCCTTATCTTCTAAGTCTGTTAAGATATTAAGGGATATTAAGCATTCAATGCCAACTATCGTATGGCATAAATATGATAAAATGATGTGCAAGCAAAATAGACAAATATGGCAAGGCATTCAATTATTAAAAACCTAAAAACTAAGCGTTCATCGCAAAATACCCCTAGCCACCTTTAAGAAATTAGTTCATGGCTGGAGAAACTATAAAAAATATTGTTTTTAAATATCACCATCAATTTAGAATTTAAAACTAAGAGAAATGGACAAAGAAGGAGATTCGTCGATGCAACTTTTCAATGGATGCAAAGTTCTCCATCATAGCCTGGTTGAACCTTGGTCAGCCTTTACCATCACTTTCTTCTCACGGCGCAACTTTCTCTTGCTTGATCGATGATCTTCTTTATATAGGCGCTCGTGGAAAACCTAGATAAGGTTTGATTTGAAAGTTCATTGCGCACCATTGTAGGCACGTTATCCTCCATTTGAAATTAGGGCTAACACTTTGACTAACGGCTAACTGACCTGGCATCGGTCATTCTTCTTTTGCCAACCGAGCTTGGCAATCCTCATCCTACTTTTGCTAATGACACTCAACATTTCTCTTCTGCTCTTCCTGTTCATGTCCTGTTCTGCCAAACTTGCTCCTGACCTGCCTACAACAGTAAGAAAATTCCCTTTAACTCTGGCAATGAAAACTATGTATTCCTTAACTCCTCAATGAAAATGACGAATCTACTTACTAAATGCACATATGTGAACCCAAAGTCAAGCAATAACATAGCAAAATATGTATGAAAAATATATCTTTTGAGTAGTTAACAGATAGAACCACCATCCAAATTATTTGGAAGAGCTCCGAGCAACTCCGTACACATGTAAGGTTAGTCACCCAAGGCCATACCCCTAATAACTTCTCCATCAACCAGCAAACCTAGATGAAATGCAACATCTTGCAGGGTATTAGTCGTTTCCGCACACAGAAGATGAAAAGTGTCTGTCTCCAGCCTCCACATTTCTAGCAAGACATTTATCAAGTTTCACTCCAACTTCGCACCTTCTATTAAAGAGCACACAACTCCAAATCCAGCTTGACAGACATATATCATAATATCATCATGAGGTTGTCTACTAATCCTCATGATGGAACATTTTAGAGTATATTCCATACTTTAAAATTAAAAAAATAAATAATTTAACAATTAATTCGAATATAATAAACGACATTTTAAACTAATAATTAATTCAAAGTCAAAATTAAAATTAAAATAATTCTTAGTTTCTTTCTCCAATAGTCAAAGAGTGTTTGTCTTCATGTCTGATTAACTCTGCCATTAAATCAAAATTTTGACTTACTAAAACAAAAAATATATATTTTTTGAGAATAAAAGCCAAAAATCGGTGAAGGATGAGAGGATAAGAAGGATTTTGGTGTGAAAATAGAGAGGAAGTGGTCCCTATTTATAGAGACTTCACACATCTCTAGATGCGACTGTTCGAGTGAACTCGCCCTTAGCCAAACACGAATTCAGACTTAAATTCACACCTCTCTAGATGTGACTGTTAGAGTGAACTCGCCCTTAGCCAAATACGAATTCAGACTTAAATACTTGGATGATGTTTTTGTATGAGATGCATGTTTTACTTTTTCTGTTTTGACGAGTATGTGATGTTTGTGTGAAACATAGAAATTGAATCCAGTCGTGATTAATATATTAATCTGTTTTAACAAGTATTTACGATCGATGGTTAAGATAGCAGATCGATGGTTGTTCCAGAGTGAAAAAACCTTAGGGATTGAAAAATCCTAAAAACACGAATTTGTTGATAAAAGTTATCAAATCGTGAGGTTTCTCCATAGTAATCGAAGTGCCAAAACTAAAAACACTGGCAAACCAGAAGGCCCCGGATCTGCCGGACCACGTAGGCAACAAAGGTTGTAGGAACTATTTAGGTAATCTTAATTAACAAGATAAAACATGTGTATGTTTTAGATGATATGCATGGTGTTTGAAATGCATGGTTATAGCCCAAATAACCTATTTACTTTGGTTTTATATAAATACGGCCTGCGTGTCGTGCCTTTCTTTCTTCTATTGTAATTCCCTTCTCATCTTACTCCCCTGTATGTAAAACGAGTTTTTGAAAAATTGTAATATTTACGGAGAAAGCGTGGACCAAAGGAGCAGACTGATGGGCCGATCAAAGGTGGATTAGGTGATTGAAAAGCAAGTTCTATCTTTAGTAATTTTGGTTCTCCCATTGGCTTGGGATGGACCAGCTTAGTTTTAAGGGCTATAACCATTGCATTTATATTTATTGCTTTACATGTGTGTGATACAATGTATGCTTTTTTAGCATGATGGTAACTGATTAGATCATAATAGAATGATGAGATTAATATAACAAAAACCCTCCATATTTAATTAAAATTAGTCATCCAAGATTAGCCCTCATTAAAACCTCGATCGGTACTATGTAGGTTTTGCCAAAGCAAAATACTTAGATCTATCCTGGTTAAACGCGAAGAATAAGCAAGTGATATTCACTGGTAGTAATATTGGTTAAACTAGGTTGTTCTAATAACATTAGAAACCTAAAGACTAATGATTGTTCAAGAACTTTGGTGATTGAAAAATAATATGAAAGTGTATGTCTAGGATTGGTTATTTGAAAGACTTGGTATTTAAGCGTGCCCAGTACACCACCTATCTTACATAAGTTACCTACCTGATGCACTATTCATTATTGTTCTTTCTATTAGACCATATGAACTTTTGTTTTGGACAAATAGTTGTTCATCAAATATAGGAATTACATGAGATGTAATTAGCAAGTGTTGCTTACCTAAATAATTGAATTCTAGGAGTAAAGCCAAAGATAACTTAGAATAAAATGAAATATGGATCCTTACCTACTAGAAATACTTTTAGCAAGTTTTTCAATTTTGAGGGCTTTTAATAGTGGGAATGTTACTACTTTGTAAACATGATAAATAGGTACTTATAAAACATATTTTATCATTGTAGATTTATGACAAACATATTATCATTGCGATCCGTCCTAGAGAAGGACAAATTAAATGGCTTCAACTTCCTTGACTGGTTCCGCAATTTGAAGATTATCCTCAAACAAGAACGGAAACTAACTGTCATCGAAGAACCTGTCCCTAAAAAGCCAGCAGATGATGCCTCTAAAGATGAATTGGAAGCCTTTGAAAAATACTCAAGTGACATGGTAGATGTCGGTTATTTGATGCTTGCGACCATGACCCTTGAGCTTCAAAAGCAACATAAGGACATGGTTCCCTATGAGATGGTTAAAAATCTCAAGGAATTATATGAGGGGCAAGCTCATCAAGAGAGGTATGAGACCTCTAAGGCTTTGTTTCGATGCAAGATGGTTGAGGGAACTCTAGTGGGAACTCATGTTCTCAAAATGATAGGGTATATTCAGACTCTGGAAAAGTTGGGCTTCCCTTTAAGTGTTGAATTGGCTACTGATGTTATCCTGCAATCGTTGTAGGATAATTTTAATCAGTTTGTTCTTAATTTCAATATGAATGAAATTAACAAATCGTTACCCCAGTTGCTTGGTATGTTAAGAACAACATGAAAAAGGTTGGCTGCAAACCTATTTTGATAGTCCGAAAAGATAACAGAAAAGGAAAGCCCAACACCAAGGCAAAGCCAAATCCCAACAAAGGAAAGGCTGCATTGAAACCTAAAGGAGGAGTTGCAAAAGAAGGAAAGTGTTTCCATTGCAACAATGCTGGACATTGAAAGAGAAACCGCCTTGTCTATCTTGAGGACATTAAGAAGGCAAGAGAAAATGGACAGTCCAGATCAGGTATTTATGTTATTGATATTAATATATCAACATCTACTTATTGGGTATTAGATTCCAGTTGTGGTTCTCACATTTGTACTTCTGTACAGGGACTAAAAAGAAGTAGAAAATTGGCAAAAGGAGATGTGGACCTACGAGTTGGAAATGGAGCAAGAGTTGCTGCATTAGCCATAGGAACATATACTTTGTCATTACCTAGTGGACTTGTTTTAGATTTAGAGGATTGTTATTTCGTACATAGTTTGACTAAAACATTATTTCAATTTCTTGTATGGACAATATTGGTTTTGAGATTATTATTAAGAATAATAGTTGTTCTTTTTCCCTCAATAATGTTTTTTATGGTACAACTAAATTAATCAATGGCTTCTATATCGTAGATCAAGACAATTCTATATATAACATAAATACGAAAAGATCAAAAACAAATGACTCTAATCAAACTTATCTTTGGCATTGTCGCTTAGGTCATATAAGTGAGAAACGCATATCAAAACTTCATAAATATGGATTTTTGGATTCTTTTGTTTTCGAGCAATTAGATATTTGTGAACCTTACTTAATGGGAAAAATGAACAAATCACCGTTTGACGGTAAAAACGAACGAGCAAGTGATTTATTTGGTCTAATACATAGTGATGCTTATGGACCGATGAATACACAAGACAGAGGGGGGTTTCAATACTTCATTACTTTCACTGACGACTTCAGTAGATATGGGTACGTTTACCTAATGCATCATAAATCTAAAGCCCTTGAAAAGTTCAAGGAATTTAAGAATGAAGTACAAAACCAATTAGCAAAGAGGATCAAAGATCTTCGATCAGATCGAGGAGGAGAATACTTAAGCCTAGAGTTTGATGAACTTCTTAAACAATGTGGGATTGTCTCACAACTTACACCTCCAGGTACTCCACAACACAATGAAGTCTTTGAAAGGAGAAATCGAACATTGTTAGACATGGTTCGGTCAATGATGAGTCATGCAGATCTTCCAACTTCTTTTTGGGAAAATGTGCTAAAAACAGCTACTTTCACACTAAATCGTGTTCCATCTAAATCGGTTCAAAAGGCACCATATGAGATGTGGATTGGGAAACGTCCTAGTATGTTTTTATGAAAGTTTGGGGATACGAAGTTTTTGTTAAACATCAGATGTCTAAAAAACTCGAACCTAAATCTTATAAGTGTAATTTTGTAGGGTATCCTAAAGAAACAAAAGGGTACTATTTCTTCAATCCATCTGAGAACAAAGTGTTTGTTGCTCGAACGGGAGTCTTCCTCGAAAGAGAATTTATTTTCAAAAAAGGAAGTAGGAGAAATATTGAACTTGAGGAAATTCAAGATCAACCACAGATCACTGAACCAGAGATTGAACAATAACAAGTTTCCACAAATAGTTGAGAAACGTCCAATCGTTCTTGAAACACAACCACTGCGAAGGTCTATGAGAGAAAGCAATGGGCCTGAGAGATATGGATTTCTTGTCACATTGCATGGAGATGTTCTTCTCATGGACCAAGATGAGTCTAAGACTTATCGGGAAGCAGTGGAGAGCCCAAACTCTAAGAAATGGCTAGAAGCCATGAAATCTGAGATGGATTCCATGTCAGAAAACCAAGTATGGACTTTGGTTGACCTACCCGAAGGAAGTAAGCCCATAGGGTGCAAATGGGTTTTCAAAAAGAAAATCGACATGGATGGCAATATACAAACATACAAAAGGTGATTGGTTACTAAGGGATTTCTTCAAATTCATGGTATAGACTATGATGAAACCTTTTCCCCTGTTGCTATGTTTGAATCTATCCGGATATTGCTTGCAATAGCTGCATATTATGATTATGAAATCTGGAAAATGAATGTCAAAACCGCTTTCCTTAATGGAAAATTAGATGAGTATGTGTACGTGACACAACTTGAGGGTTTTGTCGATCCAAAAGATGCCCTAAAAGTATGCAAGCTACAAAGATCCATTTATGGGTTGAAGCAAGCTTCTCAAAGTTGGAATCTTTGTTTTAATGAGGCAATCAAAGAGTTTGGTTTCATTAAAAATGAATATGAGCCATGTGTTTTCAAGAAAACTAGTGGGAGCACTGTTACATTCTTGGTAATGTATGTGGATGACATACTAATAATAAGAAATGACATACCTGCCTTACAGTCTGTAAAGACTTGGTTAGGAAAATGTTTTTCTATGAAAGACTTGGGTGACGCAACCTACATATTAGGAGTCAAGATCTATAGAGATAGATCAAGACGACTTCTAGGACTAAGTCAAAATACATACATAGATAAAGTACTGAAAAGATTCAGTATGGAAGAATCTAAAAGAGAATTCTCACCTATGAGACATGGTATTTCGCTATCAAAGGAAATATGTCCTTCAACACCTCAAGAGAGAGAATGCATGAGTAAGATTCCATATGCTTCGTCCATTGGATCTATTATGTATGCCATGCTATGTACACGTCCGGATGTATCATATACACTAAGTATGACAAGTCGATACCAAGTAGATCCCGGTGAAGGTCATTGGGTTGCAGTCAAAAACATCTTTAAGTACTTAAGAAGAACTAAGGATACATTCCTTATGTATGAAGGTAAGGAAGAGCTAAGTATAAAAGGTTATACTGACGCAAGCTTCTAAACTGATAAGGATGATTCTCGATCGCAATTAGGTTTTGTGTTTTGCCTTAATGGAGGTGTTGTAAGCTGGAAAAGTTCAAAGCAAGATACGGTAGCAGATTCTACAACAGAAGTTGAGTATATTGCAGCAAGTGATGCTGCAAAAGAGGCTGTTTGGATCAAAAAGTTCATATCTAAACTAGGGGTCATGCCTAGCATATCAAATGCCATAGATCTATATTATGACAACAACGGAGCCACCGAACAAGCAAAAGAACCCAGATCTCACCAGTGATCCAAACACATACTTAGGCGTTACCATCTCATTCGTTAAATCATTGATCGAGGAGATGTAGAAATATGCAGAGTACCAACAGATGACAATATCACTGATCCACTGACAAAGCCTCTGACATAGCAAAAGCATGAACGTCACACTAAGTCTCTTGGTATTAGATACATGAGTGATTGGTCTTAGTGCTAGTGGGAGATTATTGGACTATGCCCAAAGACCAACCATGAGATGGTTGTAAAAGACCAATATGTAGTTGATTGGTCTCTTGTTTATTAATATAAATCCATTATTATTATTTTAGTCTTATTCTGTCTATCTATAAATAAACTTAATTATAAGAAAGTCCTTAGAATAATATAGTTATTCTTGAATGTCTTTAGTCAAGAATTATTGTGGGCTTGGACAACAATAATGTATTAAGACTAATATGTAGTTGATTGATGACAAAGTGTTGTCATTGACATGGAGATGTCAAAATCAATACAAAAGTATGTGTTAGGGAACAACATACTGAAACTGACCCGCTATAAGCCTGTTTCTTGGATTATTATGTGACAGTCACAACATTTCTTATGGTGATAACTACATGTATGATTCTCAGACTTGAGATCATCATTATTTCAACATCATGAGTCACATATTTTGATATGGTCAAGTGTGTGTCGTAACTGACTACACTATAAAGACTGATATTGGATATGTCATAATCCATGTAGTGAAATATGGTTGATCAAGATAGGATTTGTCCCTCCTACATAATAGGAGTAATATCATAGGCCACTTGATTGAGTGAAACTAGAAAATGCATGGCCATGCTTAAATAAATTGATATGGGATATCATAATTATTCGTTTATAATAGTCTACTCAAGATATCAAGAAACATTAGATGGACTATACTAGTGTGACTAATCCATGACTTGTGTTCGATCTAGATATGAGGAAAAAGGGATGAAATACATAAAAGAAGTTAATCATGGAAAAAAGGTTAAATCGAACCACGATTTAATGTAACTTCGGTAACAATGATGTATTGCTAGATGCCACTCATTGTTGTAATATTAGAATTGTTCTAGATATTACTGCTAACGTTACATGAACCTACAAGGGTCACACCTCATGATTGAAACAAACAAATATCAATTAGATAGCATGTGTACAAACTTGTTGTACACGTAATTAGTGAGAAACCGAAATTGTTATAATTATTGTAATTGTGGATAATTTCGTTTATATATATATATATGTTAATATTTGATAAGTTATTGTAATTATCAAATATTATTAAAGTATATATATATCTCTAAAAGAAACCTAATTAAAGTAGAATCATATTCTACATATTTAATTATATTCGGTTAAATATATTGTATATTTAAGAATATGAATTTAATTAGAATTAGGTTGTTAAATGCTATATAAAGGCATAAGGTCTAGCAGCCATTTGTTCCTAGTTTTTGAAAAACCTCTCTAATAGTTAGAAAAGAGAAAATATTGTTCATTTCATTCGGGTGGATTGCGTAGAGATTTGGTTATTCTGAATTCCCTACGAATTTCCAGATTCCAGATTTATTAAGGTAACATTTCATCCTTTATCACCTAAATTCGTCGCTTGTACATGGATCATTGGTGGATTACGTCGGATAATTTTTTCGCTGCACCATGGGGTATACCGGCGTTTCCCAATATTCAGGTGGTGGTCGGAAGTTTAAGGCTCACCGAAAATGATGACCGGAGACGATGGCCGATGGCCGGTGTCACCTCCATCAGTTGGGAAATAAGTCAGGGTTAAGGATCAGTGGTGGTTGAAGATTGAAGTTTGGAAAGTGGAAGAACAAGTGGTGAAATTTGGGGAGATTTAAGGTTTTGATCGAAAATAAACAAGAAATGGGAAAGATTTGGTGTTTGTGGAAGATTAAAACGAAGGAAAACGATGAACAAGTGAAGAACTGGGATGAGTTTATGGGTTTTGATCGAAAATTCAAGGGTTTTCTGGGTTTATTTTAGTTCGAATTGAGAGGGTTTAGGAGTGAGAGAGAGAGAGATGAGAGAGTGGGGATATTGAAAATGGCCGGTCCAACTCAGTTTCCCCTCTTTTATACTGATTTAGAACGACGTCATTTTGGCGAAGCGGGTCAAAGAGGATCCGTGCCTCTTGAAAACGGGTCTGGGCACAGGGCCGCAATCTGACCCGAGACCCAGTTATAATATTTGGGATATTTGGGTCGGTTTGGGCCGAGTATTAAACGGGCTTTGGGTCAGATTCCTAGGGAAATTAGATTTAGGCTTTCTAGTTTGTCTGTTTTACAAATTGGTCATCAATTCCTTGTAATTCAGCTTTCCAGTTTCCAATTTAATTGAATTTCCTAAGCAGTTTAATTTCTTCTTTTTAATTGCTTTATTTAATTGTTAGAATGTTGTATGTTTTTAAATGAGCATGTAGAATACTTGCTTAGGAGATCTAAATCACTTAGAATGTTTATTAAATTAGAGCCTTTAGAATTAAATTCTTTAATTTGGTTTAATTAAATTGATAGGATAGATCATGGTAGAAAATAAATAAGTATTAAATAAGCACTTTAATGCCTTAAGTTGATTAGTGTCACATTGCAGAGTGATGTTAATCAAAGGGAGCATTTTAGTGAAATATTTAATATTTCATTTAAACCTAGAATATAATAATTAAACATAGTTAGTTAAATAAAATTAAGATTAAACAATTAGTGACGTTAATATTAGAAATATTATTAATTTAGGGCCTAATATGGTAGTGCCCAATCATTTGGGTGTTATCACAAAAAACCCTAAATTGTTAATATTTATAGATTTTAATTAATTAATGAATTGGAACCGTAATTAGATTTATGCTTAAAATTGACAACAAAATAATTTGTCATGCATTTAAACCTCTTGTGTTGAGATACATTTTTGAATATGAGCTGAAGTTTCCTAACACAACTGGATATTTCAAAAACTTATATGATCAAATTAACTTCAAATTATTGCTTAAAAATGTCAAAATGCCACACGGAATTAATAAGGTACCGATAACGGGCGTTTGTGGGGGGTACTAATCCTTCCCCATACATAACCTACTCCCAGACCCAAATCGTTTTAAAAGAATCTCTAGTTCCTTTTATGGTGTACGGTCTACCAAAGTGACCGGTGGTGACTCCAAATTGATTTTTTAGAATTAATAAAGGAAAATGCAGTTTAATACGAAAAACTCTAATTTTCAAAGATTTAATAGATTATAATGAATAAAAATCTCGATTTTCAAAAGAATTAATCGTCAGGCTATTTTTCCACACTTCGATTTCAAAAATGGTCGCGACAATATATATGTATATACATATACATACTAAAACTTACATACATATACATTATATATATACATACTAAAACTTACATATGTATGTATGTATGTATGTATATATTATATATATACATAATATATATACATAGATACATACATACATACATTTTATTTTTAGTCCAAATTGACCCATGTTCTTTTTTTGTAATTTAGTCCAATGTTTATAATTTTAATTTAATATTTTTGTTCATTATAGTCCCTAAAACTTTATTTTTATTCCAAATTGATCCCCTACTCTTTTTTCTAATTTAGTCCAATGTTTATAATTTTAATTTAATATCTTTGTTCATTATAATCCCTAAAACTTTATTTTTATTCCAAATTGACCCTTTTTTTAATTTAGTTCAATGTTTATAATTTTAATTTAATATCTTTGTTCATTATAGTCCCTAAAACTTTATTTTTATTCCAAATTGACCCTTATTCATTTTTTTGTAATTTAATCGAGTGTTTTTAATATTAAGATATTTTTATTCATAATATTAACTAAAATTTTATTTTTCACCAAAATTTACCCTTATTAATTTATAATTTTTGTAATTTACTCCAATATTTTAGATATGAATCATTTGCTGATATTTTTGTTCATTCTAGTCCCTAAAACTTTAATTTTAGTCCAAATTGACCCTTATTCATTTTTTGTAATTTAGTCTAATGTTTATAATTTTAATTTAAGATTTTTGTTCATTATAGTCCCTAAAAGGCTAAAACTATATTCTTATTCCTAATTGACCCCTATTCATTTTTTTGCAATTTAGTCAAGTGTTTTTAATATGATGATATTCTTATTCATGTCAGTCCCTAATATTTTATTTCTCACAAAAACTAACCCTTATTAATTTATAGTTTTTGTAATTTACTCTAATATTTTAGAAATGAATCATTTGATGATATTTTTGTTCATTCTATTGCCTAATATTTATTTTTAATGAGATTCGTGTTCGTGAAAGGCGTTGAATAATTAGCTCGAAATGAATGACCAACCCAAAGTCTATCGACTATTTGTACCAAACTTAAACTTAATACGAATTTGAAACCCGAATTAACCCGACCTGAAATGAACCCGACCTAAAATGAACCCAACCTGAAATGAACCCTACCTGAAGTCTACCCAAATTAACCCGTCAATTAACCGTTTTGACCCAAACTGAAATGAACCCGACCCGAAATGAACCCGACCTAAAACTGACTCGCACCCGACCTGAATCGAGTCAAAACATAAAAATGACCTGTATCCGATTTAACCTAACCTAAAACCCATCCGATTACATGTTTTTACATCCCTAGTTTTTACCTTTCATCATCGAGCTTATTCACGATAACATCGATTCAAGCATAATTACTAGAACTTTGATAAGAAAAAAACTTAGTTCAAGGCATAATAACACCTCAAGAAAAAAACAATATTTGTAACAATATACATTAATTTTTCTCGTCGGGACATAAAATTTTTAAAATCAATCAATATTTTTAACCAATGAAATCAATAATTCATACACTAGAGCTATAGATTTTATGGCATGTCAATTAAGTTTAAAAAGTATCATTTGACACATTTTCATTTGTCACAAAGCCTTTTAAACACATAACATTTCAACACTTTGCTCATGAGCAGTTACATATTTCACTTCACACATATTTACACCAATTCACATATGAACACTTCACAAATTTCAGTTAAAACATATTTACACAGATAATTATAATAAACATCTAATCCACATCGAAACACATATGAACATATGTCTGAATCATAAGATAGTCAGAAGTTCGATACAAACCCAACTTTCATACATTTCATATTTTCGACAATTTATCTATATATAAATTATCAAAACAACACATTCATAATACAACACCTTAACCCGGACGTCACAATTTGGGCCTCAAGCCCAAACCAAAAATTATAAAATTGATCAACTCGGTTTAGCTCAGACAAGTTATTTTCCAAAACATTTAGATCCAATAGTTGAAAACATTGATAAACAATTAAAATCATTACAAATGAGCTTCACTTTAATTAAAACGTTTAAACATTCAAGTTGATTTATACAATTCCAAAAATAAGAAATACAGACTCAACCACATAAGGTCCTATGAATACATAGCCCACTAAACCCGAGTATCATACTCTGAAAACCACCAGATGCTGGAATCCCGAACTAGTGCTCTTCTATCCCACGATCTGACGATCAACCTACGCATGGAAACAACGATTTCGAGCGCTAAGCTTACAAAGCTCATTGTTACACATATACTCTACCATACTTCATGCTAATCATAAACATAAGCATATAACTAAGATGAAAACATGACAATTAAGCATCATGCAAACGCGGCGCTACCTCTAGCCGCCTAACCACATAGCAACCACAAGAGAATAAGGCTTCTCAAGCATTGGCCCTTAACCACAATATATATATATATATATTCATGAGTGAGGTCTGTGTGCACAAAGTATCGGGATCGTACACTCTGAGTGAGGCCCGTGACCACTAAGCATCGGGATCTTACACTAGTGGGTGAGGCCCGCATCTACAAAGTATTGGGATCCTACACCCATGCTTGGAATCTCTCATCAAGCGTATTCGAATGAGGCTCACGTCCACTAAGCATTGGGATCCTACATTCTGAGTGAGGCACGCATCCATGTAACCCCCTTGACCCGGTCAAGACGCAAGATCAAACCGAGCGAGCTACATTGGGTTTGCCGAAACAAACTCGTAAAGATTTAACTCGAATCATGTCCATTTTTTTCTTTTTATCTTATGTATATGTAATATTATAACCTAAGTGAGTGAGCAGGCAGCGGGTGAAGACTCAACTCAATCAAGCGTCGATTCGACATCCAATTGCACTCAATCGTAATTTAGGGACCAAATTACAATTCTGTATAATTACAGAAACTTATTCAATTTTGAGGTCACCAGACCTTAATTAATCAAGTTTCATTCTCATAGGTTAAATTCCAGCTTAAATCAATCATCCAAACTCATACAATTACAATCATAAGAATCATGAACCAAAACGAAAGAATCAAAAACTTCCAAACAACACATTAACTAAAATAACAACTGTCTGTATCGGTACACGAGCAAGTGTATCGGTATGCTTTTACATTTCCCAAATCCCAGATTCTAGTAGCTCAAAAATGTACCAATGCAGCTCTTTGCGTACTGAAACAACCAGCGAAAATACACAGACTCGTACTGGTATAGTTGTTCGAGTATCGAAACACCTATTCAAATTACGCATACCTGTACCGGTAAGCAAGTCCGCGTATCGAAACGCCTAGATCTAAAATGTCCCAATTTGCTGGTTTTTCATCAGGGATGGCAATGGATCGGACTTTATAAAGTCCAAGTCCAATCCAATTAATAAACGGACCTAAAAAAATCCAAGTCTAATTATATAAATCCAAGTCCGATCCAATAAAATATCTAAAGTCCAAATCCAAAAGTCTGAATCCAATTAATTTTTCTCCTTTTTTAAAGTTTCATCTCAAACAAATATCTTTAAATAAAAAATAATTTCCATCAAAATTCTCTTACTACCATCAACCATGCAATTCTTATCATTTGTAGTTTGGACACGTCTTTTTTTCTTTTGTTGATTCATCTCTTCAAGAAAAGGAGAAGATACGAAAGGAGTAGAAGATTTTTCATCTTGCATTCCTATTAAAATTATAACAATAAGAAAGAATAAATTTATTTTTTTCATAAAAAATTTCAATTGAAAATACATAAAAATATAAATATCAAGAGTATATTAAACCAAAAATTTAATGTAAAAAAACATGTAACTTACCCCTACTTTTAAGATGAGCCATTGGTGCTAAACAATAAAAGTTGATTGCTAGATATATAAAATTCTCTAAACTATTTAGATGGTTTTTTCAAAAAAACATTAATGAATGTTAGATCTCTCATGCCTTCATATAGCTTTTGTAATCCTAATTTAACTCATATTATATTAGGATTTCAATATATATATTAATAAATATAATCCTAATTTAACTTTAATTAGGATTCCAATATATATATATAATTCTAATTTAACTTAATTGGGATCTCAATATATATATATATATATATATATATAATCCCAATTCAACTTAATTAGGATTTCAATTTAAGATTTTAAATGTTTTTATTTGGATTCATGATTCGGATCAGATTCAGATTATATTGCCATCCCTATTTTTCACGCTTTCAAGGATTTCGACACATACTAGCATGCCTTAAACATATACACATCTATTCTCACTATCAAACCACATCAAAACATCATAAAAACAAGATCATAACATGACATCACACTTCAACTGAAAGTCTATAGGCATGCTTCCTAGAAACCAAGCCGACCACCATACCAAACATAAATCCGCAACAATAACCAAACAATTAAGGCCATTTACAAACTCCAGACAACAATACAACCTTGCTCAAACATGGAGTTTAGCATAAACCCTCCCAAAAACACAATGAACCCCATTGCCTTTATTACTAGTAGTCTAGTTTGAAACCATACTTTCGAATAGCCGAAGTCCTTGGATTTCCTTCGCTTTCTCGTTGCCTCTAACCTTTAGTTCTCTACATTGATGGACAAAAAGAGCGTAAGCACACTAGGCTTAGTGAGGAGTGCTCAAACAATACACCATCAATACATTTTAAAACCATTTTCCAAAACACATTGAAATCACCATTTCAATCATCATATAAAACATCATGCCTTGAAAACCATGCACTTAACACTCTCAAAAACCAACATATTAAACTATATGCAACATATATCATGGATCAATAGCAAATCCCATTTGCTAGACCTCAATTTAAGCCTTTCCATGCATAAAAACTCATATGCAAAGCTTAAAGAGTAAACATGTATGAACTAACATTATACATCAACATCTATCAATATGATACATTAACAATTATATTGGCTTTCAAGTGATCATAAACCAAATTCACTTTTCAAAATATTACATCGGATACACAGATTTAACAAGTGTCATCTCAACACTTCATGCCATCTCAACCAAAATTAAGGTACGCTCACAACCGGGTACTATCACAACCCATATCATCAGTTAGGCGCATAATCCACTAACGAGAGTCTTCAGTACCATCCCCTCAACCATTAGGGTACTCGTGGTGGAGTATTCGGTACACATAAACCCTTAACACCTGAGGCGACTCTCTATAATGCACTATCAATCCTATGGTCGGCCAACTATATCCGATAACATTTTAAACCACGCCACTTGCCAATATAATTCATTATTAACCATGTACCTCACTGTTTTTATATGCATCAAATCAAAACTGTTTCCAAGGCATTAAACCATGCTTTCACAAGTATTCTACATATTTACATGAATCATTTGCCAAATGCATCCATCATCTTTATATGATCAAAACAATATAAAACATACTTAAAATCATGCTTAACAGTAGGTACCATGTAATTCAAAACAAGGTATAAAATCAATTTTGTTAAAGCACGACCGAGGGAGAAATCTCATTATACTTACTTCCGAGTTTAAACCAACGTTTCAAGCTTAATTTAAACTCACAAAACAACTTTTAAACTATTTCAAAGCTGAAATCCACATTATCACTCACCGACAACACAAAGCCTCGTTCTCCGATACGAATTACTCCTCTAAAACATCCGAAGCGATGCTACAAGCTTGAGGATCGACCTCTCTTGATTTTACCAAACAAAAACAAGGGACTAAATGCATCAAAATGCATTCATAAACCAGCCACAACAAATCAACTACAATTATCTCCAAACTTAACCTAGCCAAAACCTATAGGTTTAACCAATTAATTATCTTCAATTGACATCCAAAAACATCCTAACATCAACCTTATACCTCCAGCATACATTAAACCTCCACAACTCCTCAAAAACACATAACTAAAAACCTAGAAAATTTGAGATTCATCTAACTTCGGGATTCCAATGTTAAATATGTCTTATTAACATTATAAAACATCAAAATTATGATCAAAATCAATCAAGAACTCAAAAAAAGGGTCCAATTTGAAACTCACATAATCTAATCAATTAAACATTGATTAAACCAATTTTTCATAGTTAAATCATCAAAACTCATTAGAAAACATATACAAAGGATCAATAACTTGAGAATTTCAGTAAAGAACCATACATTAGAGGAGAAGGATGAAGTTCACCTCTAATATTGACTTCCCCCCTTTATTGGATTGATTACATGAGAAAACAAGATTAAAACAATAAGGTTTTTATAGGAACCAATTAAGAACTCATTTGAAACCAAAAGATTGATGAAATCAAGAAGTTACCTGAATATTTTGAAGAAGAGAAGAGTGTTTGGCTAAAGAGAATTTAAGAGAAAATCTTTTAGAGAAAAGGTAGTTACGTAAAGTTTGCTTAGAAATTAATTATAAAATTAGTTCCCCAAATCTATTTATATTTCCCCAAACCTTTTTAAAATAGCCAATTAAGGATAAAAATCTGATATTAGACTTTGGGCAAATAGCTCCTTAAAGATTCGAAGTTTTGACCATTTTTACAAAACAGTCGCTAAAAATAGTTTTACATTATTTACATTTTGGTCACTAGCCAAAATGTCAACTTCTCAACTTCTATTTTTCAAAATTGACTATACCAAAAATATCTATATATTAAATAATGATTTTTAGATATTTTTCCCAAATATTTTCTCACTCAAAAATATTTTCATTTTAATCCTGAATCTGACTCGAATCTCTAATCTTGGCCCATCAGATCGTCTAATCAGCCCAAAAACTCTAGGCCTAAAACCGAGATGTTATAGTCCACAAAGCATCGGGATCCTACACTCTATGGGGTGTGGCCCGCATCCACTAAGCATCGAGATCCTACATTTGGGAATATTCAATCATGGTGCTGCAACACACTCATTCTGACTCAAAAATATTTAATCTAATTTTAATCCTAAATCTAACTCGAATCTCTAATCCTGGCTCATCAGACCGTCTAATCCTCCTAAAACCTCTAGGCCCAAAACCAGGGTGTTACAACTCTCCCACACTTAAGAAATTTCATCCTTAAAATTTACCTGAAGGAAACAAATGCGAAAATTGCCTCAACATGTCTGCTTTGCTCTCCCACGTGGCCTCCTCAACTCCTTGATGTCGCTACAACACCTTCACAATCTCAACCGTCTTGCCACGAAGAACTTTACTGTTAGAGTAAAGGATCTCTACAAGTTCCTCATCATAAGACAAATTCGGTTGCAACTCAATATCCCCCACCGGCATAACATGCGATGGATCTGACTGATACTTCTATAACATCGACACATGAAACACATCATGAATCTTCTCCAACACTGAAGACAACCTCAAACGATAAGCCACAAGGCCTACAGGCTCCACAACCTCATACGGTCCAATAAACCTCAAACTAAGTTTTCCTTTACGTCCAAACTGTATCATATTCTTCCAAGGTGAAACCATTAAAAACACACGATCCCCAACCGCATACTCAATCCCTCTACGCTTCAAATTCATGTAGGATTTTTGGCGATCTGAAGACGCTTTCAAGTGATCACAAATGAGCTTTACTTTCCCACTCGTATCTTTTAACACATCCGGCAAAGAAACATGTTTTCCCCAATTTCAGCCCAATACAAAAGTGTACGACACTTCCTACCATACAAAGCCTCATACGATACCATCTGTATACTAGCCTAATAACTGTTATTATAAGCAAACTTCACCAAAGGCAGTTTCTCCCAGGTTCCTTGGAACTTAATGATACCACACCTCAACATATCCTCAAAGATCTAGATCATACGTTCAGACTAACCATTCGTTTGAGGATGATACGAAGTATTGAAATTCAACCGTGTACCCATAGCCGATGCAAACACTTCCAAAACCTTACTATAAACTGTGGATCTCTACCCGATACTATAGACTTAGACACCCCTATGCAAACGCACAATCTCAGCAATGTACAACTCCGCAAACTTATCCAAGGTATATGTGGCATGCACAAGCACAAAATGTGCACACTTCATAAACCGATCAACAATCACTCAAATGGAATCCTTTTTGGTGGGCGTCAATAGCAACCCATGCATGAAATCCATGGTGATTCTCTCCCACTTCCATTCCGGTATCCTTAACGATTGCAACAACCCAGAAGGAAACTAATGCTCAGCCTTGACACGCTGACACACCATACATTTAACAACAAAATTAGCCACATCTTTCTTTAAACCAACCCAATAGTACTCTTCTTTCAAGCCTCGATACATCTAGTACTACCGGGATGCATAGAAAAAGGACTAGCATGTGCTTCGGTCAAAAATGGTACGCCTCAACTCATCTTCAGTAGGCACCACTATTCGATCCTTAAAACACAACACTCCATCATCATTGAAGTGAAAATTGGTAGGATTTCCATCCATGATATCCTTAACATGCGGTGCAAACGCATCATCATAAGGTTACTTTTCCTTAATCATCTGTGACAAAGATAGCTTAACTTGCAACTCGGTGAACAAGCCTCCATCCCGCGTCACACTTAACCATGCCAACATTACCCTCAACTCCACTACAACTTTCCTACTCAAAGCATCGGCCACAATATTAGTCTTACCTGGATGATACTCAATCATAAAATCATAATCCTTAAGAAAATCCAACCATAAGATTCAAATCCTTTTGGGTCATCAAATATGTCAAAATCTTGTGATTTGTGTACATAATACACTTCTCTCCATATAGATAATGTCTCCAAATCTTCAATGCAAACACCATTACGGCAAGCTCAAGATCATGGGTATGATAATTACGCTCATGCACCTTCAACTGTCTCGACGCATAAGCCATAACTTTTTCTCCTTGCATCAACACACAACCTAAAATTATGTACGATGCTTCGCTATAAATAACAAACTCTTTACATGATTCAAGTTGAATCAAGATAGGAGCTTGCGTCAAAGCCTCCTTTAACTTCTCAAAAGCTTGTTGCCTATCCTTCGCCCACTCAAAAATGAACATCCTTTTGCAAGAACTTGGTCAAGGGAGCAGCAATACTCGAAAAACCATCTACAAACCTACGATAATAACCAACCAACCCAAGAAAACTAATGACCTCCGGCACATACTTAGGCGACTTCCAACCTATCAGCGCCTCAATCTTGTATGGATCAACCCGAATTCCTTTGGCCGACACAACATGCCAAAGGAAAATAACTTCTTGAAGCCAAAACCCACACTTGCTCAACTTAGCATACAATTGATTATCTAACAATGCTTGAAGCACAATCCGCAAGTGTTTATCATGATCCTCCTCGGTACGAGAGTACAAAAGCATATCATCAATGAACACAACCATGAATTGATCTAAAAACACATAGAATACCCGGTTTATCATATCCATGAACAAAGCATGGGCATTAGTCAAACCAAACGGCTTCACCAAGAACTCATAATGCCCGTACCTCATACGAAAAGTAGTGTTAAACACACCCATATCCTTCACCTTCAACTAATAATACCCGGACCTCAAATCAATCCTAAAAAAAATTGAAGCACCTCTAAATTGATCAATAGATCATCAATTCGCGGTAAAGGATACTTATTCTTAACAGTCAACTTGTTCAATTGTCGATAATCAATGCACATCCGCATTGTGCCATCCTTCTTTTTTATAGACAACACTAGTGCACCCCAAGATGAAACACTGTGTCTAATAAACCCTCGATAAAGCAACACTTGGAGTTGCGTCTTTAACTCCTTCAACTCCTTTGATGCCATACGATAGGGAGCAATAGACACTATAGTTGTATTTGTAAACAACTTAATGCCAAACTCAACCTCTCTATCCGGTGGAAAACCTGACAACTCATCTAAAAAATACCCAGAAACTCACATACCGTGTAGATGTCATGAACACGCACTTTCTTTGATCCCAAATTCATAACATAGGCCAAGAATGCCTCACAACCTGGATCCATCATACGACTCTCTTCCAGAGCTAAAACAACATTAGACAGGAACTTAGCATTCTCGCCTATGATTACCACCTCGTAATCATCAACAATTTTTAAGGAAACTTGTTTGGTTTCAAAATCAACCACAGCTCTATGCTTAGACAACTAATACATACTTAGATACATCAAAACTGTAAAATGACAACTCCATCGAATCAATCGCAAATACATGACCTTGAATCGCCAAATGACACTTTTTATACAACCTTCTCACAACAATTGTCTCCCCGAAAGAACTAGTTACTTACATACCCACATCTAACACTGCTACAAATATATTAAGCAAATGTGCATGCTCATGCAAGATATATGAATGCGTAGAACCATAATCTACTAATGAAAACAACGACAATGATTGCAATGTAAATGTACCTGCAATCACATCGGTTTTGTTGTGTCTCTCGCGATGTTCATACACCCTTGCAAGACCACCACCCTCTAGTTGGATAGCAATAGTATAAGCCATTGTCCTCGGACCCCTATCCCTACATTAGAACTATCCTCGGCCACAACTACGACCCCTCTATGGCGCAGCCGCAAGTGCCCTAGCTTGTCTACCACCAGCCAACAATGGATAATCACGTCTCAAATGATCGGTCTATCCACAACTCCAACAATAATTAGAAAAAAAATAGCCGCATGAGCCTATCCTTCATGAGCCAAACGTGGACAGTCTCGTCTCATATAATTACATGATCCACAAACCCAGCAAGTATTAAATGATGCTCGAGTTTAGGTACCCTAACCCTACAAACCTCGCCCAGCACTACCTCTACCTTGGCTCGAATTAGAGCGATACCTCTTATCAAGATGCTTCTTAAACTGACCACCACCAAAACAAGAGTCTGCAACTCTTTTACCGAGCCAGAACCTCCCACACGAGATGATAAACCCATGTTTTGCTTTATGTCCTTCGTCCGTGTAACCAACACATCGAAATCAATGTAGTCAGAAGCCAACATATAGATCTTAACATCTTGTACCAAATCATAACAGAATCGATCACAACGATGACTCTAATCTGGTACCAGTTTAGGAGCATACTGACTCAACCGAACGAACTGTACCTCATACTCGGCTACAGATATATTGCCCTGAACCAAAGCCATAAACTCACGTTTCTTCTCATCCAAGTATCTAACTCCAAATACTTCATTTTAAAAGTAGTTCAAAAAAAATCCCAAGTTACATCACCGGGTTCTATGCTCATGGTCATGATAGTCCACCAACTATAAGCATCACATTGCAGCAGAGAGACAACATATCTCAATTTACGAGCATCATTACACCCTATTTGTTCCAAAATCCAAACAGTTCTGGCCATCCATCCCCCGAATGCCTCAGGTGCCAACCCTCTAAACTCAACGCCTCCCAAACTACGTAAGCGTTCCAACGACAACCCCGTTTGCACAACAGCTGGTGCAGACACTTGCACTCCAGCAACGACAGCTTGAAAAGCTCCAGTCATTGCCTGTATCAAAGGCATCATATCACCCAACACTAGCCCAGCTGGCGCAGGTGGTACTTGTTCCACACCCTCAGGTGGATTAGGCAAAGAATGTGGCAAACCTTCAGGAGATACAACATCCTCTTGATTTCCCTGCCCAACGGCAGCTGTAATCGTGCCAGATCTTAGTTTTCTCCTCGTTCCTATCGTGCTAAAATACCTAAGTCATGATAACACATCAAAATAAAACAATCAGGCTAGCTTCAATCATGGATCCAAGGCTTCTATTACAAATCAAAACATTTTAGAATATAGTAATAAGACAATGTGACCCCAAACATACTGCAACATGGCATATAACAACCAACGTTCATTTAAGAATCACCATGCATATCAATCAACATAAATCAAACAATAACATCATCCCAATTATCGCAAACATGACTCTAATACCACTAAACGTAACCCTCTTGACCCGATCTAGATGCAAGACCGAACCGAGCGAGCTACATTAGGTTTGCCGAAACAAACCCGTAATGATTTAACTTGAATCACGTCTATTTTTTCTTTTTATCTTATCTAGATGCAATATTATAATCTAAGGTGGGTGATCAGGCAGCGGGTGAAGACTTAACTCAGTCGGGTCGTTCTACGTCCAATTGCACTCAATCGTAATTTAGGCACCAAATTGCAATTTTGGAAAATTACAGGTATTTATTCCATTTTGAGGTTACCAAACATTAATTAATCAAGTTTCATTCTCATAGGTCAAATTCTAGCTTAAATGAATCATCCAAACTCATACAATTACAATCATAACAATTATGGACCAAAATGAAAGAATCAGAAACTTCCAAACAACACATTAACTGAAATAACAACTGCCCGTATCAGCACACAAGCAAGTGTATTGGTACACTTTTACATTTCCCAGATTCTAGTAGCTCATAACCGTACCAATACAGTTCTTCGCGTATCGAAACGACCAGTCAAAATACACCAACCCGTACTAGTATAGTTGTTCAAGTATCGAAACCCATGTTCAAATTATGCATACTCTTACTAGTACGCAAGTTTGCGTATCAAAATGCCTGGACCTAAAATGTCCCAATTTGCTTTTTTTCATGCTTTCAAGGATTTCGACACGTATCAGCATGCCTCAAACATATACGTATATATTCTCACTATCAAACTACATCAAAAAATCACAAAAACAAGATCATAACATGGCATCACACTTCCATCAACATGATACATTAATAATTATATTGGCTTTCAAGTGATCATAAACCAAATTCACTTTCCAAAATATTACATCAGATACACGAATTCAACAAGTGTCCTCTCAACACTTCATGTCATCTCAAATGAAATTAAGATATGCTCACAACCGGGTACTATCACAACCCATATCATCGGTTAGACTCATAATCCAATAACGAGAGTTTTTAGTACCATATAACCTCTCAACCATTAGGGTACTCGTGGTGGAGTATTCGGTACACAAAAACCCCTCAACACCCGAAGTGACTCTCTATAGTGCACTATCAATCCTATGGCTGACCAACTATATTATAATTCATTATTAACCATGTACCTCATTGTTTTTTTATGCATCAAATCAAAAGGTTTCCAAGGCATTAAACCATGCTTTCACAAGTATTCCCCATACTTACATAGATCATTTGCCAAATGTATCAATCATCTTTATATGATCAAAATAGTATAAAACATATCTTAAATCATGCTTAACAGTGGGTACCATATAATTCAAAACAAGTGCATAAAATCAAATTCGTTAAACAAGACCGAGGGAGAAATCTCGTTATAATTTCTTCTGAGTTTAAAGCAGACTTTCAAGTTTTATTTAAACTCCCAAAATAACTTTTAAACCTTTTCAAAGCTGAAATCCACGTTCTCATTCACCGACAATGCAAAGCCTCGTTCGTCGATACGAATTACTCCTCCAAAGCTTCTGAAGCGATTCTACAAGCTTGAGGATCGACCTCCCCTGATTTTACCAAACAAAAAAGGGGATTCAATGCATCAAAATGCATTCATAAACCAGCCACGACAAATCAACAACAATCCTCTTCAAACTCTAGCTGAAACCTTCCAAAACTACCGAAATCAACATCAAACATCTTCCAAACTTAACCAAGCCAAAACCTATAGGTTTAACCAATCAATTATCTTCAATTGACATCCAAAAACATCCTAACATCAACCTTATACCTCCAGCATACATTAAACCTCCACAACTCCTCAAAAACACATAACTAACAACCTAGAAAATTAGAGATTCATCTAACTTCGGGATTCCAATGTTAAATCCATCTTATTAACATTATAAAAATCAAAGTCATGATTAAAATCAATCAAGAACTTAACAAAACGGATCCAATTTGAAACTCACATAATCTCATCAAATTAAACCTTAACTAAACCAATTTTCCATAATTAAATCATCAAAACTCATTAAAAAACATATATAAAGGATCAATAACTTAGGAATTTCAGTAAAAAACCATACATTAGAGGAAAAGGAAGAAGCTCACCTTGAATATTGACTTTCTCTCTTAATTAGGGTGTTCAAAATTACCCGACCCGACTACCAGAACATAATAACCGGGTATTTACCCGGAATGTTTTTTACCCAGGTCGGGCACCCGGCCCGCCATTTCTTAGGTCAGGCCTGGGTCATAAAATATGAAATTTTAGGGTACCCGGTTACTCCCGAGTACCCGGTTCCTATTTTTTTATTTTTTATTTTATTAGATTACTTAATATTTTTACCTTAAAACTATATTTAAATCCTTAAACTCATTCTATATTTGTATTATATGATTTTATATTTTAAATTTTTCAAAAAATATATATTAATTTGTGAATATGTATGATTCGATATGAAACAAGCAACAAGGTTTCTCTACTGCATTTATGCATTAGTCATTTTTCAAAGTCTACAACTTCGAAGAAAAAATCGGTAGATCAATATAATTGAATCATGGTGAATGGTATCATTTCTTGTTTTTTAATGTCTACTGTTGTTATGCATTAGTAGTTTTTTAATGTCTACTATTTTTACTCAATTTTTCTTTACTAAAAAATATGAGATTCAAAAAAATCACGAACGAGATTAATATTTTTAATGCCTTTCTTATTTATTAAAAACTTCAAATCATTAAAATTTTTGTTCGTATCATGTGTTATGAACTTTTAAGTTTTTTTTAATTTTAAAACAAAAACAAAAAAATGTGAACCAGGTACCTGGTACCCGATTTTACGGGTACCCAGGTTTAGAGGGTACCCGATTATAGGGTACCCGGTACTCACGGGCATGCAAATAGGATACCCAAAGAACTGGATACCCAGAATTTCAGGTACCCGAAAACCCGAATTTAAACACCCATGCACTTAATTGGATTGATTACATGAGAAGACAAGATTAAAACAATGAAGTTTTTATAGGAACCAATTAAGAACTTATTTGAAACCAAAAGATTGATAAAATCAATAAGTTGCCTGAAGATTTTCAAGAAGAGAATAATGTTTGGCGGAAGAGAATTTGAGAGAAAATATTTTAGAGAAAAGGTAGTTACATAAAGGAATTAATTATAAAATTAGTTCCCCAAATCTATTTATATTTCCCAAACCTTTTTAAAATAGCCAATTAAGGAGAAAAATATGATATTAGAGTTCGGGCAAATAGCTCCTTAAAGATTCAAAATTTTGACCCTTTTACAGAACAGTCGCTAAAATAGTTTTACATTCTTTACATTTTGGTCACTAGCCAAAATGTCAACTTCCCAAATTCCATTTTTTAAAATTGACTTTACCAAAAATATCTATATATTAAATAATAATTTTTAGATATCTTTCTCAAATATTTTCTCACTCAAAAATATTTAATCCAATTTTAATCCTGAATCTGACTCGAATCTCTAATCTCAGCCCATCGGACCGTCTAATCTGCCTAAAACCTTTAGGCCCAAAACCGGGATGTTACAGTCCAAAAAGCATCAGGATCCTACACTTTATGGGGTGCGGCCCACGACTACTAAGCATCAGGATCATACGCCTACGCTCGGAATCTCTCATCGAGCCTTCAAATGAGGCCCGCGTCCACTAAGCATCGGGATCTTACATTTGGGAATATTCAACCATGGTACTGCAACACACTCTTTCTCTCATTAGGTATCTGAATCTCATCAATCAAGATGACTCAATGTTGCATGTTGTGATGTACTATATACTATACGCAATCGGTGCAAGTATACACTTCAAAACAAGTAATAAAATGATAAGTGAGTATCATATACATAGGGATTGAAGGTAAATCAAGTCAAGTTTAAGCACTTGAAATAAAGATGAAATATAAATGAAACAATTGATATGAGCAAGTAAAAGAAATGTTGTAGCAAAAACTTTAATGAAAATTGGATCTGATAAGATAAGACTTCAAACATCCTCACACGTGCAGAAACTCTCAAATGGAATGACAGGCTGGGTTTATCAAGGAATCCTATGCCTAGTTCTCATGAATGGTTAACACTTTCTAGCTTATAACATACTCGACAGAGTTTACTTAGGTGTTTCTAAACTATCTCTAGCAAGAAACCTGACAACAAGAATGCTATGGCAATACCTCTCAGCATGAACCCTAGCAAGCTACCATTCTTGAAGTTCTACTCCTTTTATTCATGAAACTATATCCTTATCTCTAAGGTGAGTTAGGGTTTTGCCTTTCAACATCAAACCTCATTGTCCACATAGATCTAAGTTTAACTCTCTCGACCATTAAGCTATCAAACACCTAAGTAACGGCTAACTCTCGAAAGCTCTTACAAACTTAAGGCAATAAAACAGTTAACAAAGCATGCAAAGAACTGGGAAATACTAAAACATCCATTTAAACTAAAACATAATCATCCACAATAAACCCAAGCCACTTAAAGTTAGTTCATGGCTGGGCAAATAGCATCCATAATCATTTGTCTAAAACAACCCATCCCAGAAAAATATGCTAAAGCAAAGAGCAACTAAGAGTAAAAGAAAGTCCAAGCCACCGTGGACTGTCGTGAACCACCCTAAGCTTGCTGCTTCTCTCAAAGGCCAGCAAGATCTTCCCTTTGGAACTCCAACAATGGATGACGTAATGAAGAAAAAGAAGAAGAGTGGACGCCTCTTCCTCTCTCTTTCTTATCTCATAAACATATTTTTAGCCCTTTTTTAATGTAGGTGTCCTTTTCTTTATACAGTGGGGGCTCTTAGGGTTTTGTGCCCTTAATTCCTTTTGTACCTAGGGAATATTTCCTTCACATGTGGGGGTACAGCTGGCTGGTGGAATCACGTGTGGAGGCTGGAAAATATCTTCATTCCTTTGTCTCTTGTGCACCCAGAAATATCGTCCAAAATGCCATAGCATATTGTCATTTACCCTACAATGCTCCTCGGCTTTCATGTACATCACCACACCAAAACAAACCTTTCTCAAGCAGCACCAATTTCATAAATAAATAAAAAAACAACCAATCAAACACCACCAAATGCAACTATATGAACTAAATGCAACTATATGCAATGAAATGAGCTTGAAACTAAGCAATAACCTAAGTAAAAAGGCATGGAATGTATCATTTTTACAAGGTTAACACTCAACTATCTAGGTGTCCATATTAGAAAAAAGCAAGGATACGTCTACCACACAACACACAACACACAGCATCACACGATCCATCAAGGATCCCTACGGTTGCTATTACCATCAAGTCACCCTAAACCCAAAGGCAAGACCCAAAATCAAACCTACAATTTATAGAAGGTAGTTTAAGTGGTTTCCTACCATTTTTAAACCCTATTAACACCAAATTTAAGATTTTCCATTAATGAAGACTGAAAGGTTATAATTATATACACCTTGTTATGGTTAATTCCTCCATATTCTAGTTATATTATTTGCTTAATTGTGGAAATTATGTTTTTTTTTTTATTTAGGAAGTGAAATATGGATGCAAAGGTGAAAATTAGCTCAAAAGCATGTTTTTAGCTTTCCATGTGAAAATCAAGTCGTTTCGAAGAAAATAGAACTGGGTAGAAGCTCGCCTTTGATAAGGTGTGACCACGCCTTGTGATTGATGCGGGTCTAGTGTTTGACGTGAAGAACCCAACTTTTTGAATCAGTTTCAAGATAAAACCCACCTTTATGGGTATTTCCATTATTTTTGAACTACTGGACCAAGAATCAATTTCTTTTATTAATTAAGACTTTATTTATTTAGATTCTCCATTATCATATCTTTCCTTATTGGATTAAAACTCAAAGACTCAAGCATTTAAACAATCAATTTATCAATCTAGCTACAAGGCAATCACATTGATGATTTCCAAAAATACAATGGAGTTAGTAGTGTGCTAACCTTAAGCAAAAATTCCTTATAAACAAGCTTCCACTCAAGCTTTCTCACACTATCTCCAACCCTAAGCTTGTAAAAGTCCTCCAACCTCTTCCACATTCCACCCAAACATGAAATCTGAAACAAAACTTGGATTAGATCCCATGAAGAAATTTTATACAAGCAACAACCTTACTATCAAGAGAAAACTCCTAAAAGCCTTAAACTTCCCAAAAACCCATTTATGAAAATCTTACCCTCTTTCCACAAGGATGTACTTTTCTTGAAGCTTGAGAGATGAAGATTAACATATTTGAATCTTGGACCTTGGGGAAAAGAAATGATTGGTAAAATTTTGATTTTTAACCTTGGTGGCTATGAGATTTTGAGATGAAAGATGAAAAGAGGTGGTGAAGGAGAAAATGAGTGATATCTCACCCACACCCCTTTCCCCCCTTAAATCACGTGAAGCCTAAGGGGAAAAGAGTGATTAGATAATCACTTTTTTACAAGGGGATATTCACTTCATAAAACCTTCAACTTTCACCCTTGTTACATTTTGGTCACTTCCCAAGCCTAAGCAACCCAATTCTCATCCATTATTGCTCAAACTTGGCCCAATGGGTCCAATTATCTAACCCATCTCAAAGGTCCATAATTCAGGTCAACGCCCATTTGTTGACTCAAAAAATTTGGGTCGTTACATAATATAATTATACTCGCTTAATCTGATCTTATGATATGTCTTGAATAAACAGATTAATCAACAATCTTAGCTTTTGACAAAATACACATATTTTATCACCAAAACACAATTTAAATTATAAATTAAACATGGGTGAATCCTAAACTAACTTTAGGGTTTAGGATTTATCCTTACCAAGCTCGAATCTCTGAATTAATACCACCAAATGGAACATTAGGACGAAGGATTTACAAATCTAAACTTAGTTTTTGACATGCACTTACGGAAACTAAACTCACCAACGGGAGCTTTATATTTGATAAGAGAGATGAAGAAATGTTTGTGAGAACTTCTTCAATTCGGTTTGTAGTTAAATTTCTAAAGGTTTATTGTTTTTCCAATAAAACACTTGTCCTACAATTAAAAAATTTACAATACAAAACCTACTTTAAGTAGAGTGTAAATGAACAGAGCGTTCGACGAACTGTTCGTGAACCGTTCATTTATGTTCGTTTATTAAGCTAAATAAACGAGTATGAACAAAATTTTTATGTTCGTTTAATAAACGAACGAAATGAATAGAGGTGTGTTCAGTTCGTTTATGTTCACGAACAAGCTCGTTTATATGCTCGTTTATAGGATGAAAATGCTTGTGGATGTATCTAAATACTATTTTTTGTTGTTGCTAAGGATGTTATATAAGTTCATGTTGAAATGTAAGTTTTATTTTGTTGCTTTTGTTTTATTTATTTATTTATTGTTAATTTAGATAACATTTCTGAACATATAAACAAACATGTGCGCGAATAAATAAATGAACACTTAAATGGACACGTTCATGAAAACTTAAATGAACACGACCACGAACACGTTCGCGAACACTAAACAAACATGTTCACGAACACTTAAACAAACATGTTCATGAACACTTAAACGTACGTGTTCGTGAACACTTAAACGAATACATTCGTGAACACTAAACAAACGAATACGAACACCTTTAAAAATAAATATACGAATACAATATTAAAAATTTAAACGAACACGAACCGAACATGAAGACCTTTAAAAATAAATACACATTTAAGCTCGGTTCATTTACACCACTATTTAAACACCTAATTTACTATAAAAGCAATAAATATATAAGCTTGATACCTACTCTTCAAAACTCCATTGCATTTCACTAAGATTTTTGAAATAATAGTCGTGCAGAACTTCTACTTCTACTTAACTTGCAATTTAGTCCTTCAATTTTCATTTCACTTATCGATTTTCAATTAAATTTTCAGATGTAACTTCATTTCAATCAAAAGAACCCAACTAAAAACGACACAAATTTCAACATTTAAATTTAATATATAATCGTTAAAGATTTTCTGGTCATCAACCTCGATAAATTTTTAATTCAAGAATTAAGGATAGTACAATAGGTTTAACAATATTAGAAATGAAATAAAAAATGTATTGAATATATATTAATTTTATTAATAATATTATATGTTTTAATTATTATTTAATATATGAATTATATTTTTTGATACTATATATGAATTATATTAATATTATGTTAAATGTAAAATTTAAAAAAGTTCAATGCAAAGAGTTCTGCAATTTTTCCTTCTAAATTAATATTGGAGGTTAATTTTGTTTTAAAAATATATATTATTAGGATAATTTAGTAAAAATATAATCTTACATTCTACCAACCAAACACCACAACCTTACATTCTCATCAAATGAATCAAACAATATAATGTAATATTTTTAGTAATGTGTCAAGTAATCTTTTTTTTTAACTTGAAACCAGGCAACTTTATTAATAAATCAAACGCCACAACCTTACATTCTCATCAAATGAATCAAACAATATAATGTAACATTCTTAGTAATGTGTCAAGTAATCTTTTTTTTTTGAACTTGAAACTAGGCAACTTTATTAATAAACAAAAGAAAAACAAGAACATAACATTTCAAAGGTTTCACAACATTAAAAAATAATAAAAAAGAAAACAACAAATCTAAAAAGAAAATTAAAGGGTTGCTCCAGTCAGATTAGACACTTCATCTTTGTACCACAGCAAATCTCTGAAGTCCATTGTATGAAGAGCCCTTGGGGAGTTGTGAAAACATGAACTAGATGAAATCCCCACTAAAAATTGCAAGTACCTTTCGCGTCGATTCCAAAGGTACTGATCCACTCCACTTCTGATTATATCGGCAAACGACCACAAAAGGGGACTATCCATGACCACCAACAAACCTAAATTAGAAACAAACGTAGTGAGGAACACTACATGAGCATCAAACGCCAAAAATGTATTCAAAAAATATGTCATGAGACAGAGACATGCCATAAAGGCAGAGAAAAAGCGTGTCATTGAAAATTAGAAGAAGAAAAAAATAAAACTAAAAATAAAAGCAAGAAATAAAAAATTATGGAGAAAATGAAACACCCAACCAGCATCAAAGTTGGTGCACCGTCGACGACCAAAACAAAATAAGAATAAAGAGATAAAAGAATGAGATAGAACAAGACCTAATGTGTCAAGTAATCTTATATTTTAGAAATCATATTCTCATATATAGTTACATTCTATATCTCTAAAAGGTATATGTCATCCATTCAACTAAGCTTATGAAGTTTAAACGGTACATTGATAATCAGTGACATAACCAACAAAAAACATTAGGGTCAAATATAACTAGTAATATAATAGGGTTATAGCTTAATTATTAAGCTATCGATTTAAAATCTAATTTGCTTAATATTGAAGTTGATAAGGAGTTAGGAAAAACTTAAACTAAGAAAGGGATTAAGGTATAATTTGCTTAATTTTCGAAATTGATAAGTTAAGGGATATTTAAATGAAAAGGGGTAGGTTATAATTCAACTAACTTCAAAGTTAACATGAATTTAAGAAGTATTTTTCCTTAACAAATGATCTAAAAATATTTAAACAAAGAAGTGGAATAAAATGTATAATTTCAAAACTAATAAAAAACTATGATTTATTTTTTTAACAAAATAATTTACTTTAAACTAAAAATAAAACAAATACAATACAAAGTATCCGGTCACAACCAACCATAATAGCGTACGGCACGTCGCCAAAGCAAACAACACAATGTAATCATTAATTTTATCCGAGATATTAGCCCGTTTTTGTATTTTCACAATAAAGGGCTTTGTTTACCTTCGTAGCATGATTAAAACTAAAAGAGAAAAAAAGATTAGTAGTATTTGCTTATTGTAATGATATAATACTACATAAAAGAAGAACCTATAAATATTATTACTATGTTATCATTAGTATATCTTAGTCTTATTATTATTATGATACTATTGTAGTGGTATTATCGCATTATTGTTATATTTATTATTATCGTTAGTATTACTATTTGCCTATTATTACTATTACTATTACTATTATTATTATTAAACTAAACTAAAAAAACAAAAAGATTGAATAAGTAAAGCCCAATATAAAGAAATAAAGGCCCAAGTTCTTTTATACATTTATCAGTCAATTTACAACTTTAAAACCCAAAGGATATACATTTTGGCCCAATAGGGCCCTAAATACACTTGATAACCACCAAAAAAACCCTAATTATCCCTTTATCTTTGCGCAGCCAATCCTGGGCCGTCAGATCTAGGATTATGATCGAACAGTCGAGATCCACGCGGAGAACATTCCAGAGACTCCACGCGCCACACACGACCCCTCAACTTCTCACTCGCGCGCGTTTGTCGCTTCATTCTCTGTCTGGCCCTACGTGCGTCGGTTGATCTTCGATTCCATCTCCAGCTGGCAGATCCAACAGCCTCCAGTAACCCTTGCTCTCCAAGCATCTTCTCACTCTGGTCCCCTCCCCTTCTCAAACGGCCACGATATCCAAGGGGACAAGAAGTAAGGCGCCAGAGCTTCGCCGTTTGCCATCTGACCTCCCTTCCTCCCTAGCCGATCGTCATGACTCACATGCAAAAGAAACACAATATCAAAGGATCATAGGGACAAATCGACAGAAAATTAAAAAGCGGATCAAAGCATCAGAAAAAACAGAGGCAGCCAATAAGAATATTAAGTTTCTATTTTTCATATTTCAAAAAACACATGTAATATCGGGGTATAAAGGACGAACCCTAGATCAGTTGTAATACACTGGAAAAATTAGGAATAGAAGAAAAATAAAGCAAAAACCTCAAAGTTCGGAGGTAACCTTCTTCTTTTTTTTCGTATCATAATCATCATAATAGTATACATGCAAACAAATTGGGGGAAACAGTAGAGTTAGGATTTAGATTTTACCCTTGTCATTTCATTTTCCCCGCAACGGTTCACCTTCCCCTGCATCTCTTCATATTCTCTCACCGACGACAAGTCACCGGTCTCTTCAGGATCATACATGGTGAGTAGGGGAAGGATATAAGCAAGGCTCGGGGTTTTGGTTTTTAAAACAGAAAAATGGACCTCGATTTTTGAAATTAGAGAGGTAAAATGAGGTTTCAGGCGTATTTTGGGTTCACCAACCGCCGTTGAGCGGTGGCTGACACAGTGGTGTTTGGTCAGTTTTGGGGATAAGCTCGGCGTGGATGAATACCACGGCAGCGTTCATCCAAAGAGGGGCGAAAAGAGGAGAGCGTTTCGGCTCAGAAGAAGGTATAAGGTTATAAAATTTCTTCTTTTAGATAAAAAAAAGAGTTATATACTCGGTCCCGTTTTAAAAATGGGTAAATTGTTTTTTAAATCCCCCCGCCCTAACTTAATTACGTCCTCAGTCCTTCCGCATGGGTAAATCCCCTCATAAGTCCCTCTGTGTGGGATAATTACGCTCATTAAGCCATTTCACCTTTTTTATTCACGTCCGCAGTCCCTAGACTTGTGAAACTCTTTCCATATCGCCATTTTTTATATACATGTTTAATTTCTGTTATAAGTTTTGCTTCTTTTTCATTTCAGTCCTATTTTTCGGTGTTTATGCTTTTAATTTCTTCTTGATATGTGTTTATAAGGCTTGATATGTATGAATCTGTTATGTTTAACATGTATGTTATAGTAGGTAATTTATGAACGCAATGAATAGTATAATACATAGTTCTTTATATATGCTATACATAACATGTAGTTGTTTTTATAAAATATAATATATAGTTTTTATATAATATATAGTTTTCATATAATATATAGTTTTTTTATATAATATATAGTTTCTATTATATAATATGTAGTTTTTTTGTATACCATAAGTTCATTTTTTATATAATACATATTAAACAAGTTTTATTTTATGTAATGTACATAAGTCATAGTTTCTTTCTATTATATAATAAGTGGTATATATAATATATGTTTTAGTATAGAATGTACAATATATATATATATATATATTTGTATGTTTTGGGCTTAAGTTGTTTAGCTTAGGTAGATTGGGCTTTGCTTCGCTTTGGGGCTTTAGACTTTAGGCTAGGCTTTAGATTGAATTAAGGTAGAATTAATTCAATTAATTTAAATCGGGTGCTCGTCTTATAGGGGCATGATTTATAAATTAATTAAGTTAATTCTAGGAATAGATTCTTTAGAGCCTTAGTTAGATCTAGGTTCGAATTAACATAGTGAATTTAAATTGGTCCTTGGCTCATTAGGATAAATGTTAAATTCATTAAATTAATTGAACATTTCTTAAACGCTTTTGGGATAGAATTAATCGCAAGTTTAGATTGACATTTTAAAACCATGATTAATTAACTTGATTTATTCTAAATAGTGTTCTTGGCTTATTGGAACACTAGTTTAAAATCGATTGAATTAATTATCATGTTACAAGATAACTCATAATTTATTAGGGTTTACTAGCCTTTTTAGGGTTAATTAATTTAAAGATAATATTAGAATCACCTAATTAGTAACTAGATCACTAATTAGATCTTCCATAACTTGGGCATTTAGGTTAGGGCTTTTAGTGGGCCTTTCGTGTGTGTGTGTTTTTGCCTTTACTTGCCATCCCTTAATTGTCATTCATGTGACCTTTTATTTTGCATTAATTTATTTAAATCATGAAAAATGATATCTATTAGTTCCTATATTTGTGTCATAACAGTCCGAGCTTAAAGGATGTTGACCATATATTTGAATTAATTCTTACTGATTCAAGGTATAATTAAAACTTGATAAAATCATTACATCATATCTTAATTACTTGCACCATGCATAAAGGTGACGTACGAAAATCGAACCATAAATTAACACAGCAGTCGGGCTTATTTGATGTCGGTTTAATCTATGGTTCGATGTATCGTCAACCTTATTAATTAAATGTCTAATTAGCTCGAATCCACCAATTTGATAAAGCCCGTGTAATTAAGGCCAAATTTTCAATTAAGTACGCCGAGTTAAATTCAATTCAAATTCCAACAAATCCATCATTTTGAAATCAACAAATATTCAGGTACCGATTCTCGAGCGTGATGGGGGTACTAATCCTTCCCCACGTGTAACCAACTCCCGGACCCTTTCATAATGAATCTTTGGTTTTCAACGGTGTCCGGCCTACCTTACCCAAGTGGCCAGTGGTGACTCCAAGTTTTCATTATTTTCAAAGGAAAAACAAATCTTTCAAAAGTAATTTATGGGATAATTCGTATCGACGGATTTTTTTAAAGAAAACCAAATTCTTATTTTCAAAAGGAGAGGAAAGACGTCGCTAAAACATGGTGACTTCGCTGGGGACCTTTGTTGTCACAAAACGAAAGAAAGTTAGGCCAAAAGAATATTTGTTGCCTTTAAATGATGGGAAATGTGGGAATTTCAATTAAGTTTAACGAGGCCGGTCATTTCCTGAAAATGTGGCTAAGATTGAGCGGGCTTTGATAATTGGTGGTCTTTGAATTAATTTTTCATTTAATTTTTAAGGAATCACCAACATGTGTTGCACCATGTTCATCAAGCTCTATACCCGAGCTTCATCCCTTAAGTGGGAGTGAAACGCCTATACCCATGTGAGTAGCCCTCTACGGGTTAGTAATTCACTTCCAGAATCTACGTCTTTTGACACGTGAGCAGCCCTCCATGTCACTAGGTCGTGCTTTCCCTCGAACCGAAACCAATTCACAAGCTTGTAATGGGCAGAATTGGGGTTCTTATTTCCTTAGCAGGTAATGAGATAGGTTTGAGTACCCATATCTAGAACTAAGCCCACGTGAGAGAATTTAGGAAGCCCCCTAATTAGAGCCATGCAGAGAACCATAGCGATCAAGTGAAATGTTTGGAAAAGTCTTTTTTCAAGCATAAGGGTTCAACTAGCAAGTTAAAGGCTAGTAACTCGGAGAACCAAGCTTTGATGACACGTGTCGACGAATTGGAAGCTGAGGTCCAACAGCTCAAGGATCATGTAGCAAGCCTTAAGGGAGCGATCCAAGTACGCCCGACGCCAAGTTTGGAGCAATTACACTTTACCGCCTACACAATTTGGAGACAGGAGCAAGAATTGGCATGGTGGACGACTCAGATGCAAGAGGTTGCTCGGAAGATACAGTTTTTAGCGGAAGATGCCACAAAACTTCATGACTGTGCAGATGATGACTCCGAAGAAGGAGAGAGAATTGATTGGGTTTTAAGAGAGATTATTGATCTTGATACTACCTTAAAGCCATATGTGTAGTTAGGTTTCTCTAGTTGTTATAACAAGACAATGTTTCCATCAATTCAAGTCGTTTAACGATGATATTTACCGAACTCAATGTTGCTCTTTCCATTCATGCATAACATTTATCTGCATACTTTGTTTAACTGCTAAAAATTAATTTAAAGTTTTTTATTTTAGAAAGATAGCATTTTGGTTTTTTATATTACAATCATTCCATACAAATACCCCACTCGCTTACAAGCAAGGCAAATGGAAGAAAGCTTTGCCAAGTTGGAAGCCGACCTTAGAGGCCAGTTGGAACGGGCTCAACAAGAACTATGGGAGACCATCATCAAGTCCCAACAAGACATGATGAAGGAGATATCTTAACTGATACAGTCCAATATGAGAGGAAAGAATACTGGCGAGAACCCAACTCAAGACTCGGGGGATCGCTCATATGTCCCGATCTACAAGAACCCTCTCTTTATCAACCCTACACCAAACCCTCCGCAAGGAGTGTCCTCATCCCATCAGGCTGGCACCTCTACCCCAACTAAGTCGGGTGTGACACTCAAAAACGTCGAAAATGTCAGGGATAGAATCCTAGATTTTGACGAGTTGGAAAAACTTAACCAAGTAAATGCGGAGTTCTCAAAACAGTTATAGAACACTCAGAAGGACCTCAAAAAGAAGTTTCAGGTAAATGAGTATGAAAAAGGACCTTACGGACTAAACACAAGAGAACTCAGCTTAGTACCGAATGTGGAAATCCCATACAAATTCAAGACCCAGGACTTCAAAATATTTGACGAAACAACTTGTCCTATTACCCACCTGCCATGTTTTGTCAAAAAATGACAGGGTACACCGATAATGAGAAGCTTTTAATCCACTGTTTTCAAGACAGTCTAGTGGGATATGCTTCAAGATGGTATAATCAGCTCACCAGGGCTCAAATCAAGTCATGGAAAGATTTGGCCAAAACTTTTAATGACCAATACAAGCACATAACTGATATGGTCCTTAATCATCTTCTGTTACAAGGGATAGAGCAAATATGTAATGAAAGCCTCCGAGAACACGCTCAACGATGGCGCGACATAGCAGCTCAAGTTCAGCCACCACTTTCTGAAAATGAAATCACTATGATGTTCGTGGATACGCTAAAAGGGACACTCTACGATCGATTGATCAATAACCCTATTAGCAATTTCACGTAGATGGTAATGACTGACGAGTACATTGAGGCTGCTATTAAGAGCGGGAGAATTGACAACGGGGAGTCGACGCAAAAAAAACTACAAGAAGAGAGACAATAAAGTAAACAACACAAATACTTATGAGGCCGTCAAGAACCTCACTATCTCACAACCCCAAGAACAGCCGGAAGTGCTCGAAACTTCAACAAGAGGGAAGATAGGGGCCCCAACAAGGAAAATGAGAATAGATCTTTCACTCTCATACCAATGTCCTAAAAACAACTCTACTCACAGTTATATAAGGCGAATCTAGTTCGGACTTATCACGTCACACCTTAATATCCACCTTACCCAGCATGGTATGACCTCAAGGTACACTGTGAGTACCATGCTGATGTCTCGGGACATTCAATTGAGAACTGTATAGTGTTCAAGAAGTTTGTCTAGAATTTGATTTGGACTGGAGTTTTGCAGTTAGGGGAACCCAGCACGGCCAATAACCCCCTACAGAACCACGAGGGTAAGGTATAAATGTTATTAAAGAAGAATATGCCCGAAAGGCCAAAGCAAGTGTGTCTGAGATTCGATCCCTGTTGAGATGGGCCTTCTAGTAGTTGTGTATGGCACATCTCGTTGACCGGGGAATGGTAATCATGAAAAAACGTTGTGGCCCGTACTGCGAATATCATTGGTCAAGGGATCATGAGATTCAGAATTGTGAAGAGTTACGCCAACTAATTCAACATATGATGAACAACAAGGAGATTGAGTTTGTTGAGAAGGAAGAAGGGAAAAAGGAATCTGAAAACTATACATCGAAGGATCGAGATGCCAAGTACAGTGCAAAGAGACTATTTGTCCTCAGCCTCCAGCCTAGTGAGGCAAGCATGCCAAAGGTAACCCCTAAGATTATAATTTCTACCCTGAGATCATTCCCTTTCAAGGACACACAGATGGTTCCATGGAATTACACTGCAAGTATTACAATGCCATGCTTCTCTAGTTCACAAGGAGGATGAGAGTTGGGAGGGGAAACGAAGCTTGTCTAAGGAAGACCTCCAAAACCAAACACCAGAGATGTGAAGGATGTGGGACATCTCACGAGGAGTGGTTAATTCTATGCTCTGGAAAATCTAAAGGCACCGAAAAACTAGAGGGATAATGCAAGGAGACTGGGGTTGAACCCGAGAAGATGTTTGGAGATGATCCGCCTTTAAAGATCAAGGAACTAGTCACGGAAACCTAAGCTCAAGAATTTTTGAGGTTTCTAAAACACAATGAATATAATGTCGTAGAACAACTACGAAAGTAGCTGGCCCGGATCTCGATATTGGATCTCTTGCTAAACTTAGAAAAGCATCGGGACGCGCTGTTAAGAGTCTTAAATTAGACTTTTTCCCAAACAATATCTCGGTTGGGAAGTTGGACCGAATCGTGGGACATATCACCATTGATAATTTTATCACTTTCAGCGATGATGAAATACCAAGAGAAGGTAGGGGGTCCACCAAGGCCCTGAACATCACCACTCACTATAAGGACTATATATTACCGGGAGTGCTAATTGATAGTGGCTTCGCCTTGAATTTCATGTCGTTGACCACTCTACAACTGTTACCAATCGATAGCTCACACATGAAGCCCTATCATAACAAAGTGCGCGCCTTTGACAGGACCCAACGGGTTGTGGTCGGGAAGATAGAAGTACCCCTACTTGTAGGCCCTACCGAATATATGGTTGACTTCGTGGTTATGGATATCCAGCCATCCTATAATTATTTGTTGGAAAGGCCATGGATACATTCAGCCGGTACCGTCCCGTCTTCGCTGCACCAGAAATTAAAGTTCGTTATTGAGGGAAAATTGGTAACAGTGAATGCTGAATAAGACATTATCACCTCGGTGACTTCAGATACACCATATATCTACACCGATGAAGAAGTAATGGAATGTGCTTTTAGGGCATTGGAATTTATCAACGCTACCTTTGCCACTGAGGGGAGCCAATTTCCTTGCCCTAAGCTGTCAAGTTGCACCAAAATGGTAGTATCGAGACCCTAAAGAGAGGGGCAAGAAAAGGGAAAGGTTTGGAAAAAAGTCTACAATGACACCTTCGGTCCATCAATGTGACCCATAAGGTCAACCAGTTTGGACTCATTTATATGCCAAATTTTCTGCAAAAGAGACAAGAATGGAGGAAGAGACAAGAGCAAAGGAAGGCTCGGCTCAGAGAAGAGGACATTCCTTGGGCCACTATAACCTATACAAATTTCAAAGGCATTTTTAAATTCGGCGGACTTAGGAATCCTGAGCGGGACGTCTAAGAGGCGATTCAAGAAGGCGAGAAATGCCTCAATGAAGAATTGGCCAGTGAAGCTTTGGAAGGAATGGACGTGAATGTGATTTGCAAGAACGACAAGATTATCCAATCCTTGGCCAAGATTTGCCCATTTTTTTCGGGTGAAGAACTAACAATTGGGTCTATGAAGAGATGCATGTGGTTTTTAGACCCGAATCAAAGTAATGCCCAGAACCATCATGCTACTTTTGGCCCGAAAGTAACATGCATCTTTTGTAAAAGGGTCACTATTTATCTGCTTTCAATAAAATGAGCATTTCCTATATCACTCTTTCAAATGGCAAACATAGCATTCATTCCATTCATCATTTATTTATTCATTTGTTTATTATTTATCAGTTATTCATTTCCATTCCCAATACATACTCTCAAAATCGTGCAGGCCTCTTAACATAAATTGTATGAATGATTCAGAACCTAATCCCAAACTGGATTTCGAGTGACCCGCATGCTTGGCAGAAATCGACGAGGAGGAGGATGAGGTCCTGGAGGAGTTGCTGATGATGATGGAAAGTGAAGAAAAGCAAATCCTCCCGTATCAAGAGAAGGTAGAGATCTTGAATCTGGGACTGGCGAAGAAAAAAAGAAGTAAGAATCGACAGTACTTTATCATCGAAAGTTAAGAGAGAGATAGTGAAACTACTTCTAGAATTCAAGGATGTGTTTGCATGGACGTATCAAGATATGCCAGGTCTGAACACTGATATTGTAGTGCACAAGCTCCCTATCAGGCCAAAATACAAGCTTGTCTAGCAAAAGCTTTGAAGGATGAGAACAGACATGCTGCTAAAAGTTAGAGAAAAAGTTTAGAAACAATTCGAAGCAAGATTCTTGAAGGTTTCCAAATACCCAGAGTGAGTAGCCAACATAGTACCGGTACCAAAAATGATGGGAAGGTTCACATGTGCGTAGATTATAAGGACCTTAACAAAGCAAGCCCCAAAGACAACTTCCCTTTGCCTCACATTGACACATTAGTTGACAACACTACCGGAAACGCTTGGTTCTCGTTCATGGATGGCTTTTTGGGATACAATCAGATCAAAACGTGCCCTGAAGATATGGGAAAAAACCACTTTTTTGACCATGTAGGGAACGTCCTGCAATAAGGTAATGCCCTTTGGATTGAAGAACACTGGGGTGACTTACCAAAGAGCCATGGGGACCTTGTTTCATGACATGATGCACAAGGAAATCGAGGTGTACGTAGATGACATGATAGCCAAATCGCGAACTGAAGAAGAACCTATCCAAAATTTGTGGAAACTCTTTCGGAGACTAAGAAAGTACCAGTTGAAGCTCAACCCTACCAAGTATACCTTCGCAGTTACATCCAGAAAACTATTGGGTTTTGTAGTAAGCCGAAAGGGAATTGAGATCGACCCCAATAAGGTGAAAGCAATCCAAGAGCTCCCGTCACCGCGAACACAAAAGGAAGTCCGGGGATTTTTGGGAAGGCTGAATTACATCTCTTGGTTCATTCCCAATTGACCAAAAATGTGACCATGTCTTCAAACTCCTCCGAAAGAATAATCTGGGAATTTGGGATGAAGATTGTCAAGAAGCGTTAGAGAAAATTAAGAAGTACTTGACCAATGCTCTGATCTTGGTAGCGCTAGTACCAGATAGGCCATTAATCCTGTATTTGACCATGTTTGAAAATTCGATGGGTTGCGTGTTGGGTCAGTACAATGACTCTAGCAAGAAAGAAAGGGCAATTTATTACTTAAGCAAGAAGTTCACTGAGTGTGAAACACGATACCCCTTGATCCAAAAGCTGTGTTGTGCCTTGGTGTGGGCTACAAAGTGACTCAGGCAATACATGTTGTATCACACCACCTACTTAATCTCCTGAATGGATCCATTAAAATTTTTGATGGAGGCACCAGCACACCAGGAAAATGGCTCGCTGGAAAATGCTACTGTCAGAATTTGATATTGCTTACGTGAGCCAGAAAGCGGTTAAAAGAAGTGTAGTGGCAGATCTTTTGGGAAGTTGCACTGTAGACAACTACGAGCTGTTAGACTTTAACTTCTCGAATGAAGGTTTGATCAGTACTGTGTTCGGAGATAAGCCCATCACCGAAGAAAAAGCTTAGAAGCTTTACTTTGACAGAGCGTCTAACGCCTTAGGTGCAGTATTAATTTAGCCTAATAAGGTCAACTACCACTTTACGAGTAGGTTGGAATTCTTCTGCACCAAAAATATAGTCGAATATGAGGCCTGCACCATGGGACTTCGTACGGCCATAGAAAGGAAAGTCAGAATACTTCCGGCTTTTAGAGACTCGTCCTTGGTGGGAAAGTAGAGATCCAAAATTGGTCAAGTACTACAAACTGATTCAAGAGTTGGTCAAGAATTTTGAAGAAATCAACTTTGCCTATTTGCCAAGGGAGGATAATCAAATGGCCAATGCCCTGGCAACCATGGCCACCGTTTTCGATTTGAACTCGAAGCCTGAGAAAAAATCAATGGAAATGCGGACTTTTGAGGTGCCAGCTCATTGTTATAGTTTAGAGAATGAGGAAGATGGTAATCCATGGTACCATGATATCTTCAAATACATCAAGTTCTAGGCTTACCCAAAAAGGGTCGATGATAACGATAAAAAAACTATCTAAAGGCTAGCATCAGGGTATGTCCTTGATGGCGAGATTTTGTACAAGAAAAGCAAAGATTAGGTACTGTTAAGATGTGTCGACACTCGAGAAGCTGAAGCTATTTTAGCCGAAGTCCATAGAGGATTGTGTGGAACCCACGCCAGTAGATTCTCAATGGCAAGAAAGATCATGAGATATGGCTACTTCTGGTCAACTATGGAGGGAGGTTGCATCAGCTATTCTAAGAAGTGCCACAAATGTCAGATATATGCAGATCAGATACACTCCCTACCAGTGCCACTCAACACCATGAATTCTTCGTGGCCTTTCATTGTTTGGGGCATGGATGTCATTGGTCAGATACATCCGAAGGCTTCCAACGGGCATCGTTTCATCCTAGTAGCCATAGATTACTTCACCAATTGGATAGAAGCCGCTTCATATGACAGTATCACAAAAGTGACGGTTTGCAAATTCCTAAAAAAGAAATTATATGTCGCTTTGGTCTGCCCAAAAGAATCGTCACTAACAATGCTTTCAACCTGAATAATAAGATGATGACCAAAGTGTGTGAATAGTTCAAAATTGTACACCATAATTCTACCACATACCACCCCAATATGAATGGAGCAGTAGAAGCAGCAAATAAGAATATCAAAAAGATCATAGCCAAAACCACAGAGACTTTCAAGGACTGGCACGAAAGGCTACCCTTTGCTCTATTTGCCTATCGGACATCTATAAGAACTTCTACTAGGGCAACGTCGTATTCTTTGGTATGTGGCACGGAGGCGGTATTACCCATCGAGGTAGAGATCCCCTCGCTTTGAATTTTGAATGAAGTAAAGTTGGACGAAGCAGAATGGATGCAGGCCAGGATTGATCAGTTGAACCTTGTTGAAGAAAAGAGGTTGAGGGCCTTCTATTACAGCCACATGTATCAAAAAAGGATGATGCAGGCTTATAACAAGAAGGTTCGCCCAATGGAGTTTCGAGTAAGGGATCTGGTGCATAAGAGGATCCTATTGAATCAAAAAGATTTTTGGGGAAAATAGATGCCTAATTGGGAAAGGCCTTATGTTGCGAAAAAGGTTTTCTTCGATGGAGCATTGATCTTAGTAGAAATGGATGGGAAAGAATTGAGCAACCCAATCAATTCGGACTCCGTCAAGAAGTATTATGCATAAGAAGTAAAAATGAAAAAAAGAAAAAAAGAAGAAAAATGAGGGTTTAAGGTAAAAACCCGAATATGGGCGCCTTAAAACCAAAGGAGGATCTGAATATAAAATCCAAAATGGACGGTTCAGATAAACTAAGAATGTTGGCATCCGATTGACAGGCCTGGTTCTGGATAAAAGACTATGCTTCGATCCTCTAATTATCATGAGTAACAACCAAGGATGGCCATCAAGAGATCTACCGAGGTCGATGGGTCCTTTTCATTCACACACTTGACACCATCTATATCCCACTTTTCTCATGTTTGCCATATTTGTTAAAATTGTCCTGGTATTTCTTCCAGTATTAATAAAGTTTTATTCTAATATATTTCATGAACATCATGCGGATAGATGGACATAGATCATGAAAAACAAAGGATTTCTTGGCATTACTATGATTTAACCTATTAAGTGCAGGATTGTTCCCAAATAAGAAATGGGTTCCCCAAAGATAGGGCAAAAGATCATAGGAGGCGAAGTTGACAAGATCCACCGAGACAAGGCTTTGAATGCTGCTCAAAATCCAAGGAGTAAAAGGTGAAAACCCGTAAGGGCACCCAAAAGGGAAAAAAAGAACAAAAAAAGAAAAGGAAAAAAAAGAAAAAAGAAGGAAAAGAAAAACATTTTTAAAGTGAAAACCTGAAAAATGCTTTAGAACAAAAGGATCAAGGACTCGAGAAAAAAGGGGCATAATGGGCAAACCCGAGTAAGAGATTGGGCACCGCCATCACCAAGAAGAGAAGAACAAGAGAAGATCGAATTTGAAGAACCAAGAAGAGAAAGTTTCCAAGAAATTTGACTTCATTCATGTATCATACTTTGATAGACATCCTTAAAATAGGAGCATGCTAACTATTTCCCTCATAACAATTTGTCTATTACAGGTTCAAAGGTTAGATCAGATACTCTGTGAGAAAAAAGGTAAACAACAAGGCGAAGTCACGAGAGACTGGGAACAAGGAATTTAAAACTCACAACTTAAGAACTACAGAGCGAAGGAGGCAAATGCTCATAGCTTAGGAATTTCCAGACAGAGAAGTCAGAAAGCCTAACCTTAGACATAAGAAGAACAAAACCTTCATTTGAAGATTTGCTTTTTGTTCACTTTCGCTTCGGAGGAACGCATCTACACTATATGTTCCTGACGCATTTGTCTGGTTCTGTTTCTGCCGCTTAGGGGGGAACAAGTTTGACTTGTTCACAATCGTTTCGAAAAGACATGCCAGCATCACCTAGTTGTTTTCACCATTTTGAGAAAGCAAGTTATTGGGATTCATTCATTGTCGTTTTAGAGGAATGAGTCATTTGAAGGATAGTCGGCCAGTCTACTACCATTTTAGATGGACATGTCGACATCACCTTTGTTTTCGCTGCTTTGGGAAAGCAAGCTATTTGGATTTGTTCGATGCCGCTTTAGAGGAACAAGTCATTTATTTGGTCTGTTCATTGCCCCTTCGGAGGGACATGCCAGTAATACCTAGTTTGTTTTCGCTGCTTCGGGAAAACAAGTTGCTTGGATTTGTTCGTTGTCACTTCGGACGAGAAAATCTTCCAACAGGGAAGTCGGATAAAATTAGTGCTTATAGTCTTTGCTTTATTCTTTTTCCACAAGGATAAGTAAGAGGGGCAACTGCAATCACTAATTTTATTCGGGATATCAACCTTTTTTGTATTTTCACAATAAAGGGCTTTGTTTACCTTCATAGCATGATTAAAACTAAAAGAGGAAAAAGATTAGTAGTATTTGCTTATTGTAATGATATAATCTACATAAAAAAAGAACCCCTAAATATTATTACTATGTTATCATTAGTATATCTTAGTCTTATTATTATTATGGTGGTATTGTAATAGTATTATTGCATTATTGTTATAGTTATTATTATCGTTAGTATTACTATTGTCCTATTATTACTATTACTATTATTATTAACTAAACTAAAAAACCAATAGATTGAATAAGTAAAGCCCAAAATTAAGAATTAAAGGCCCAAGTTCTTGTATATATTTATCAGTCCATTTACAACTTTAAAACCCAAAAGATATACATTTCAGCCCAATAGGGCCCTAAATACACTTAGCCCTAATTTGATAACCACCAAAAAAACCTAATTATCCCTTTATCTTTGCGTAGCCAAACCTAGGCCGTTAGATCTAGGATTATGATCGAACGGCCGAGATCCATGCAAAGAACGTTCAAGAGACTCCACGCGCCACACGCGCAACCTCTCGGATATCCCACGCGCGCGTGGAATTCACGCACGACCCCTAAACTTCTCACTCGTGCGCGTCTGCCGCTTCATTCTCTGTCTGGCCTTACACGCATCGTTGATCTTCTGATTCCATCCCCATGCTGGCAGATCCAATGGCCTCTAGTAACCCTTACTTTCCAAACATCTTCTCACTCTGGTCCCCTCCCTTTTTCGAATGGACACGATATCCAAGGGGGCAAGAAGTACTGCGCCAGAGCTTCGTCGTCCGCCATCTGACCTCCCCTCCTTCCTAGGCGATCGTCATGACTCATATGCAAAAGAAACACAATATCAAAAGATCAGAGGGACAAATCGACAAAAATTCAAAAAGCGGATCAAAGCATCAGAAAAAAATTCGAGGTAGCCAATAGGAATATTAGGTTTCTATTTTTCATATTTCAAAAAACACATTTAATATCGGGGTATAAAGGATGAACCCTATATCAGTTGTAATACACTAGAAAATTGAAAGCAAAAACTCAAAGTTCAGAGGTAACCTTCTTCTTCTTCTTTTCACATCATAATCATCATTATAGTATACATGAAAACAAAAAGAGGGGAAACAATAGAGTTAGGGTTTAGATTTTACCATTATTGTTTCGTTTTCCCCGCGACGGTTCACCTTCCCTTGCATCTCTTCGTATTCTCGCACTGACGACAAGCCATCGGTCTCTTTAGGCTCATACATGGTGAGTTGGGGAATGATATAAGCAAAGCTCGGGGTTTTGGTTTTTAAAATAGAAAAAAGGACATCGGTTTTTTAAATTAGAGAGGCAAAAGGAGGTTTCAAGCGTGTTTTAGGTTCGCCGGCTGCCGTTCAACGATGGCTAACACGGTGTTGTTTGGTCAGTTTTTGGGATAAGCTCGATGCGGATAAACACCGCGACGGCATTCATTTGTAGAGGGGCGAAAGGAGGAGAGCGTTTCAGCTCAGAATGAGGTAAAGGTTATAAAATTTCTTCTTTTAGATAAAAAATAGTTATATACTCGGTCCCATTTTGAAAATGGGTAAATTGCTTTTAAAATCCCCCGCTCTAACATAATTGCGCCCACGATCCTTCTGCATGGGTAAATCCCCTCATAGGTCCCTTCGCGTGGGATAATTACGCCCATTAAGCCATTCTGCTTTTTTTATTCACGCCCGTAGTCCCTGGACTTGTGAAATTCTTGCCATTTCGCTCTTTTTATATACATGTTTAATTTCTGCCATAAGTTTTGCTTCTTTTGCATTTCAGTCCTATTTTTTTGGTGTTTATGCTTTTAATTTCTTGTTGATATGTGTTTATATGGCTTGATATGTATGAATATGTTATGTTTAACATGCATGTTATAGTAGGTAATTTATGAACATAATGAATAGTATAATACATAGTTCTTTGTATATGCTATACATTACATATAGTTGCTTTTATAAAATATAATATATAGTTTTTGTATAATATATAGTTTTCATATAATATATAATTTTTATATAATATGTAGTTTTTTATAATATATAGTTTCTTTTATATAATATTTAGTTTTTTAGTATAACATAAATTCCTTTTTATATAATACATATTAAACAAGTTTTTTTATGTAATGTACATAAGTCATAGTTTCTTTTTAATATATAATATAGTGGTATATATATAATATGTTTTTTTAGTATAGAATGTACAATATATATATATATATATATGTTTTGGGCTTAGGTTGTTTAGCTTAGGTAGATTGGGCTTTGCTTCATTTTAGGGCTTTAGACTTTAGGCTAGGCTTTAGATTGAATTAAGGTAGAATTAATTCAATTAATTTAAATCGGTGCTTGTCTTATAGGAGCATGATTTATAAATTAATTAAGTTAATTCTGGGAATAGATTCTTTAGAGCTAGTTTGATCTAGGTTCGAATTAACTTAGTGAAGTTAAATTTGTCCTTGGTTCATTGAGATAAATGTTAAATTCATTAAATTAATTAAACGTTTCTTAAACGCTTTTGGGATAGAATTAATCGCAAGTTTAGATTGACATTTTAAAATCATGATTAATTAACTTGATTTATTCTAAATAGTGTTATTGGCTTATTGGAACACTAGTTTAAAATCGATTGAATTAATTATCATGTTACAAGATAACTCATAATTTGTTAGGGTTTTTTAGCCTTTTAGGGTTAATTAATTTAGGGATAATATTATAACCACCTAATTAGTAACTAGATCACTAATTGGATCTTCCATAACTTGGGTCTTTAGGTTAGGGCTTTTAGTTGGCCTTTTGTAATTTTTTCCCTTTACTTGTCATCCCTTAATTGTCATTCATGTGACTTTTTATTTTGCATTAATTTATTTAAATCATGAAAAATGAGGTATCTATTAGTTCTGATATTTGTGTCGTAACAGTCCGAGTTTATAGGATGTTGACCAGATAATTGAATTAATTCTTACCGACTCAAGGTATAATTAAAACTTGATAAAATCATTACATCATATCTTAATTGCTTGCATCATGCATAAAGGCGACATACGAAAATCGAACCATAAATTAACACGGCAGTCAGGCTTATTCGATGTCGGTTTAATCTATGGTCTGATGTATTATCCACCTTATTAATTAAATGTCCAATTAGCTCGAATCCACCAATTTGATAAAGCTCATGTAATTAAGGCCAAATTTTCAATTAAGTACGCCGAGTTAAATCCAATACAAATTTCATCATTTTGAAAGCAACAAATATTCAGGTACCGATTCTCGGGCGTGATAGGGGTATTAATCCTTCCCCACGCGTAACTAATTCTCGGACCCTTTCATAATGAATATCTGGTTTTCAACAGTGTCCGGCCTATCTTACCCAGATAGCCGATGGCGACTCTAAATTTTCATTATTTTCTTTCAAAAAAAATCTCTTTAAACTAAGATTTCAAAAGTGATTTATGGAATATTTCGTATCGATAGATTTTTTAAAAGAAAACCAAATTCTTATTTTCAAAAGGAAAGTAAAGACGTCGCTACACACAACCACAACAAAAAAAGAGTACAGGGGAAACAAAAAGGCAGAAACACAAGGCCAAACAACGGAGGAGGGCGACCAAGAGCACAAAAAATAGGAGAGACATCAGAGAAACAAAGGACAATGATCGAAGTTGAGTCAAGACGATGTTAGATCACGCAACTAAGCCCATCTACATGTCGGTCCGTGGGTCACCGGAGAATAATAACATTGAAAGGAATGCAAAAATGAGTGGCCAACTGCTGCAACAAGTCGAGATGAAGAGATCGACGAAGGCTGAAAGCGCACGAGAGGCGGAAAACCAAGCCATCGAAAGGACCGCCAACAGGAACAATACAATCTCACCAGAAAGATGAGAAAGAAACAACCCCATAACACATGGCGGAGAGGGAGATAGATAAACAAGAGCACAAAAAGCAACGACAGTGGAGGTTTCGTCTACGTCAAGGCTGCCAGTGAGAGAACCACCTGCTATGCACCAGTAAACATCGATATCAAAGGAAACAGGCCCCTCAAAAACATCGGCACAACACGTAGAGATAGAACATCCAGAGGACAAGGCCAACAAACTACCATGGTAGGTTCGGGGACCCACCAAAGGCGAAAAGAAGTTATTTCTATGAAGGGAAAAAGTCAAGCCACTGGCGACTAGTGGTCGACGAAGGGGGCGCAACAAAACTATGGTTTTTTGTTTAGAGAGAATGGAGAGTAAAAGGGTTTAAAGAAAGATAATTATTTGATACACACTTTAAGGTTGGTGTTGAGTTTAGGGATTTAGGTTTAGTAAATTAGAATCTAGGGATTGTAAATAAAATTTAAAGTTTAGGGTTAGAATTTAAGATTTATAGGTTGAAACTTAAATCCTCAATATATTACCCTAAAACTTAACCCTAACTCATAAATTCTAACTATAAACCCTTAAAGAAAATATTATTTCTAAACTATAATATATTAAATCAACATCTCACTCTATATTATCTCGTCCTTGTTGATAATGTACCAAATAAATTTCCTATAATATAAATATATTCCTACCATACAAATTGTTTATATAAGGATAAACACTTATTTTAGATATATATGAAATATTAATTTTTAAATTTGTATAAATATATAACGCTTTAAAAATAACTGCCCGTTGATTTTAATTCTCTAAACACATTTAATTTAAAGAATATAATTACACAAAATTCAGCAAGATTCACTAATTAAAAAAAAATAAAAGAAGTTTGGAAGTTACATCATCAATATTTTATTTAATCAGACCTAATTATCATTTAAATCAGTAGTTTAATAATCAAAATGAGTATTTATTCTCTCAAAAATATTTTTTAATAATAATGTTAAATTTTAAACTAAACAATTTAAAATTATTTTTTCATCATACTTTTTTAAAGTAATATTAAACTAGCTTTTAATCCTATTAAAAACTGTAACGAAAAGTTATTAAACTTAAAATAAGCATTAATAAATTATTGTGGTTTTCCCATCCACATATCAAATTCGTATAAATAATAATATATTTTTAAAAGTTAATTTTTTAAGTCCGACAAATTTAAAAGGTTAAAGATATAAAATTACTGATAAATATAAAATAAATTCAGAATTAAAGTCTAAAATGAGATTTTTCGGGACCAACACAGTGACAAGACGTCTTGTCAACTTGTAAATCTTAAAAAGTTATGTTGATAAAAAATTGTCTGAATTGTACACTCTAATACAATTGTACGTTCTTTCAACAAAGAAAAAATAATACAAATGTACGACCTTTCAACATTTTCACCTCACCTTATACCAATAAAAAACATAATTAATTTTTTTTATGTTAACACCTTAAATGCACAGTTCCACTCAAAATTTTCTGGTCCATTTAGCTTTCATTTTCTTTCAATTTGGTCCTTATAATATAAAAATATAGAACCAAACCAAAGTCATCGATAGCTATGGCCGACTGACAAGTCGTCATATGCCGGCAACTTGTCCTCCATTTTTTTGGCTTAATAGTCAAATAGGTGTCTAAATTATACTTGTGGCTCACGTTTAGTGCATAAACTATTTTTAGCTTTAAATAGGTGTCTAAAGTTTCATTTTTTGTCCTTTTAGGTATCTAACCGTTAATAAAAAATTATTAGCCAATTAAAATGTGACAAATGACATGTTTTAATTTTAATTTTTTAATTAACTTTTAAATAAAATTCAAAATTCATTTTTTAAAAAATTTAACAATTTTAAAATCTTTACAAAATAATTCCAAATCCCTAACCTAAAATCCAAAATCTCCAAATTGTCGTCGTTATCGCCGTTTACTGCCTTACCGAAGACCACCAATACCGTCGCCGGACTACCACGACCGTTTCCCCAACCACCCATTGTCGGTAACCACAGTAGGTGTGCCGACGACTTTCTTTTCGTGACTCTAGCTTCTTTCGACGTTAGGAAGTCAATCGACACAATATCGCCGGTTACCAGCGATGGGTGGTTGGGGGAATGGTTTTGGTCGTCCGACGGCGGAGATGGGAGTGGCAACGTGACCATCAGCGTCGGAATCGGCTGGAGAAGTTATGGATTTTGAATTTGGGGTCATTTTGTGAGTTTTGAGAAATTTATGGTTTTTTTAAAAAATAAATTAAATTAAAAAATAAAATAAAATAATTTTAAAAAAATAACGGTAGTTAAGGGTTAAGCATCTAAAATGACCCAAAATAAAACTTTAAGTACCTATTTAGAGCCACAAACACAAATTAGGCACTAAAAATGAGCCACAAACACAGATTAGGCACCTATATTTAGCTATTAAGCCTTTTTGTTCAACACAAAACACCACGATTTTACTAAAATTGTCAATATCTAAGAGACAGCATTGACAATTACAATAAAAATCACTTCAATTCTCTAAATAATAGCCGATCTCAATTCCTTAATAGTTTTTTAAATCACAATAATGCCCTAATTTTGCCATGGGATGAAGTAGATAAATTGAACAAAATTATTTTGTCTTTTTTATTCTTTTATATGTTTAATCAATAATTTTATGACATGTGTATTAATAATTTTTTTTTTATTATTTTTATCTCGTTGATAATAAACGTGATATAAAATCATTGGTATTAACCAAATTAGGAGGTGTTTCTTAAAAAAAAAAAAAGTTAGAATCCAAATAACTTAGGACCAAAGTTCAATCACTCGAGGAAGAAGATAAAGAAATGTCAACTAAGCGGAGGATTTTGATAAAATTTAAAAGGGTAAACTACTGAAATAGTCACTTATATTTCATAACTATTCACTTTTACTCACCAAAATTTAAAAAATAACTTTTTGATCACTTACGTTTTTGATTTTTTTTACATTTTAGTCACTCGAACGTTAAATGCCGTTAGTCATTAATGAAATGGTGACATGGCACGAAAAATAATTAATATAAAATAACTTGATTACCAGGTGGATTAAAAAATAAAAACAGAACATTTATATTCTTATAAAGGTTGCCCAATTTCTTCTTAACCCTAAAATCCCATATGCTGAAAATCGGTAAAAAAGCTGAAGATGAAAAGGAAGAAAATGACAAACAACAGCAAGCCAAAAAGAAGAGCATTCTGAAAAATAATATGTTGAGCAAAACAGAGGCTTGAGAGCTGAGCAATGTGAACCAAAAGCTATAAAGACATCCAAAACACATCCACGATGCAATAAAAATAACTTATAAAGTAATTGGATATTAACGAAATGGGATGAGAAAAAAATGACTTAAAAAGGAAGATTTATGGATATTTGCGTGCAAAATTAAGAGAGAAAGAAAAATGAAATAAGACGAGAAAGAGCAGCTTTTGTATGTAATAACAACATTACGACTTCCATAATCTTCTAATTCTTCTGAAATTTTGTTTTAGGATTTTTAATTGATGGGATTCTAGTGTTAAGAAGAAAAGGGGCAACTTTTATAATAATATATACGTTGTATTTTTATTTTATTTATTTTTCGTGCCAAAATTAGCTTTCCATTAATGACTAACGGCGTTTAACGTTAGAATGACCAAAACACAAAAATGTAAACGACTAAAACGTTATTTTTTAAAATTTAGTGAGTTAAAATGAACACTTATAAAATATAAGTGACCATTTCAGTAGTTTACCTAATTTAAAAATGGCAACTGCCTTAAACAGTAACCCCGTTCATATTAGCATTCAGCCCCGCCGTCATAGCCCCAAATGCGGCCTGATTTTGGAGGAAAATTTCTAACCTATGGTTAATTTTCCCGCCAAAAAACAAAGAGGACCGCAAAGGAGGGAAAGCATGGAAAGGGTCAGGCGGTGACTATACTAAATAAAAAGGGTTAATATAGTTTTGCTCCCTTTCTTTGGCCTTGAAATGTAATTTATCCCCTGACTTCTTTTTTGGTGCAATTTGACCCTGACTTTTGTTGGATGCAATTTGACCCTAACTCTAGCTTTGATCTGCAATGTAACTTTTTTAGTATAAATTTATATTAAATTAAGTATAAATCTTAACAATTTAGATCATTTTTAATTTATAAATATTTTTAAATTGTAAAAAATATATTCATGGGATAAATTGAAGATCAATGTCAGATTCAGGGGCTAAATTGCAGCTGAAATCTAAAGTCAGGGGCTAAGAGATATATTAACCCTAAAATGAATAAAACCGCATGAAGAGACGAAAAAGAAAAAAAAGCCGGTGATTGGTCTGTCAAATCGAAAGTGTACTACTACGGTGATTGGCCTGTCAATCCTTTTCTTTTTCTTTCTAATATCTAGCATCTCATCAATGCTTTGCAAATTATTATTATTATTATTATTCAAATAATTAATGAAAAAAAAGAGTGTTGTTATTTTTAAAAAACTCTAATTTAAACAGTTTATTTATTTGATATGTGTATATTTTTAAAAGGTTAATATTAAAATTAATAATACGTAACCACACTAGAATACTAAAAAAAACCAATGATAAAAGATTTCATCCGTATAATTTAATTGTGAGCCTTTTATTATTCTTCATATAATATCTTACTCAAAATCACTAATATAATTAAATCATCCTATTTCAGACCCCAAAAAATTAAATCACCCTAACAATTCTTCTAACAATAATAAAGGTTTAAACTAAATAATAAAAGGGTGATAAAATTAAGTCAAACAGACGGCCATCTTTCCTAAGAAGCTTCGATCTTTTGAAAATAAAGGTTTAAACTAAATATACACATTTGGATTCCTTAAGGTAAGAATCAAAATGTCAGGAAATAATAACCACAATTACAGAACAGTAAACCAAGCTTATGAAGTTAAAGACCTCAAGGAAGAGTTTGATAATTTATTGGAAAGCGAAAAAAGACATTGACATCAACGCGCTCGTATCGACTGGCTAAAGCTTGGAGATCGAAACACTAGATTTTTCCATGCGACCACTATTCAGAACAAAAGCTCTAATGCTATATATCGGTTGAAAAATAACATTGGCAAATGGCTTGAGGATGATTCTGCCATTGTTCTTCTCTTTCAAGAGCATTTTCAAAAATCTACACTAAAGATTCTTCAATTGAACAGGCAGTTGAGTCAAAGTGTTTCAGAAGAAGAAATCAAGAAAGCGGTTTTCAACATGGGGGCCTTGAAATCTCCAAGATCGGATGGCTTCTTAGGTACCTTCTATCATTCGTTCTAGGATACTATTAAAGGGGATCTCATCCTTATGGCTGGCCACTTCTTTAAGTATGGTTCCCTTGACTTAGAGGTCAATAAAAAAAATATTGTTCTTATTCCTAAAATAATAAAAAAACCCTTGTGAGGTTAACCACTTTCGAACGATAAACCTATGTAATTTCTCTCTAAAGATTATTACCAAGATCTTAGCCTCAAGACTTTTCTCTCGAATATTATTCCTTCATCACAATCTGCCTTTGTTAATGGTAGATTGATCCAATACAATATCATCATAGCTCATGAAACCTTCCATGCGATTAAAAGGAATAAAAAAGGCTCGGATGGGATTATGACCCTTAAAATTGATATGGAGAAAGCTTATGATAAATTTAATTAGGAAGTTCTCTAGAGAGTTATGCAACTGATGGGCTTCTGTGATTGGTGGGTGAAGAGAGTTATGTAGTGTGTGACCACCCTGTCCCTTTCCTTGATCATCAATGGGGAAAAGAGAAAGGATTTTTCCCGACCAGAGGCCTACGTCAAGGAGACCCCTTATCCTCATTCTTATTCCTCCTTATGTATAATGTCTTCACTTGGTTATTGGAAAGGGATATGAATAACCTCTATGTTGAGGGTTTTAAAATTATGAGACATTGCCCGGTTTTAAGCCACCTTATGTTTACTGATGACTGTATTTTGTTCACAAAAGATGATGAGATCAAATGTGGTTCGATTTTGAAATTGTTGGAAGTGTTTTAAAGGGCAACTAGTCAATCTGTAAATTTTGGGAAGTTTTCAATTTTCTTCTCTCAAAATATTAGTCCCGGCAGAAAAAACCATCTTTCGAGTGTGTTGGGTTCTGGCTTAATGGAAGAAGGCAGCACTTACTTGGGTCTTCCTTCTATTTGGGGGCGTAATAAGAAAAAGGCTTTTACCTTTATTAAAGAGAGAGTCCAGCACAAATTGCAAGGTTGGAAAGCCAAGTTCCTATCTCAAGCTGGAAAAGGAACGCTTATCAAAGCGGCAGTGCAAGCTATTCCATATTATGTTATACAATTTTTTCTGTTGCCGGTGACTTTTTGTGATGATCTTTGCTCTATGATAAGCCGTTTCTGGTGGAATAATTCTAACGAGAAAGAAAGGGGAATTCACTGGGTGAATTGGAAGAAGTTGTGTCTTCCTAAAGATAAATGTGGACTTGGTTTTAGGGTTATGAGAACCTTAAACCAAGCATTGGTTGCTAAAGTGGCATGAAGGGTGGTTAAAAACCTGGATTCTTTGTTGGCTGGAATTCTTTGAGGAATTTATTTTCCTAATGGTAACATCCTTACCACACCTGCCTGTCATAACCCTTCTTGGGCATGGATCAGAATCAAGGATGGTATTAAGATGATTATGAAGAGTTCCCTATGGAGAATTGGGAATGGTAGGAGCGTCTCTATTTGGGATGATAAATAGATTCCCCAATCCTTCTCCTTCTCGGTTTCTACACTTAAACCATCTTAGTGACAAAACATGATTGTTTCCAAGCTTATCTTAGAAGAGTCAAGAGAATGGGATCATGATAAAGTTGAAAGATTTTTCTCTCCTCACAAAAGGGACATCATCCTTCAAGTTCCAATAGGAGCCCCCCTTTTGTCAAGGTCACCTTTATTTGGCTAGGCAATAAGAATGGAGAGTACCCGGTTAAATCTGGTTACTTTTTTTCTCTCTAAGTTGCTAGTTAATGAAGATGACCCTAGAAGTAATGATGACATCTCTCAGAATCACTAACTGTGATGTGTTTGTTGGAGACTCAATGTTCCACCGAAGTTCTGAACCTTTGTTTGGAAGCTTTGTCTTAATATCCTTCCAACTAAAGGTAACCTTCTTGCTTGTTTTCATGGTGATTTGCCTTTTTGCGCAAATTGTCCAAGATGTGGGAGCAATATTGAGAGTGTTAAACATTTGATCTTGTTCTACCCTTTTGCCTAAGCGGTCTAGAAAGCTTCAGGCTTCAACTACTCTCATTCCTTATTTAGTTTTCCTAGATTCGATAAATGGTGGGAAAAGATTCTTAATCTTCATGACAGGGGAAGTTCTTTGATGGCTGTGAGTTGATTGCCTTCTTGTATTGGTTTTTACGGAAATCGCAAAATAGTTTTGTTTTTTAGGCAATGTCGATTCCCTGGTGAAAGTTTGGCAGCATGCCAATTGCTCATTATCTGAATTTTTGGAGGCTAATCGTGCGATTCAAGATGACTTTTCGGCTATTAGAAGAGATGACGATCGATGGATCCCACCTGAATTTGGCTTTGTAAAGGTTAACTGTGATGCCTCTTTTATGAACAAATCTAGATCTGTAGAGGTCGTTTTTGTTGCACATGATTCTTAAGGTTCTATTATCGGTGGTAAGTCCATTTTTATCCTTGCACATTCTGCAACTAATGCTAAAGCCCAAGCTCTTAGGCTTGGTGTTACTCTCACGAGTAGGGGAGGCTTTTCTAGGACTATCCTTGAATCGGATAATCTTGTCTTAATCAACCATTTAAATTTCAAGTCCTCAGCTTGGGAAAAGACAATTATCGAAGAGGATATTCTTTCCTTGTCTTCTTCATTCTCTGTTTGTTTTTCTCCTATGTTCCTAGGCAGTGTAACAAAGTGGCTGATTGGGTTGCTAAGAATACTTGGTTGAATTCTTGTCTGGCTGACTGGCATGTTATTGTTCCTCCGAGCCTAATGACCCTTTTGTAATTTCTCTCTATTTAATTGAGGTTTTTTTGTCAAAAAATAGAAATGGAATAGAAATAAAAGTACAAAAAAGAAGAAAAAAGCTCACAAATCATGAACGAATGTGCGATTCAAGGAAGAATCTTACACATATCAAGGGGAATGTAAAAAATGGCGCAGGACACATTAAGATGATACGGGTTTTATAGCTTAGACGCAAGGTGGAAGCATGAGGAGTACATAGCTTAACATTATTTATTCACGAGCCATTTAAAAATCTTTAAAATTAAAGGGGGCAACAATATAAAGTATATGTTGATTAATAAGTAAATTTAAAAGGTGTATTTAAAAACCCATCGGTCTCTTAGAGGTATCGCCCTTGTGTGTGAGGCACGCACCTTATTGAAGTAAGACACATTTTTTGAAAATTAAAGATTTACTTATTAATCAACATATATAACTTACTAAAATAAACCATTAAATCATATAATAGTTCAACAAAAGTATATATACTACAAATAGATAAAGTTGAATATATAATGGGGGAGCTTAAAGAAAAACAAGGTTAAAACGACTAAAAAGGGCATAACCGAAATGTTATCAAAACGTATAACATTTTCGGTTGTGTAAAACTAATATTTGATTTTGATATAACAAGGAATTTCAAGGACCAATTTGTAAAATTGGATAAATTTTTAAGTACTCAAAAAGACTCACAAAATTACAAGAATTCGAACTTCAAATTATTTCTAAGTCAAAAACTAAAACCCCAAATATTTTCTAAGCATTTTTGTACTCAAATAGCCAAATTTAGTCCTAGCATATCAATACACCCTCAACCGTATCGATATGGATTTTAGCTACTGGAAATCGTTTTATACTTAATGGTTATTGGTTACCGATACACATATAGTCGTATCAGTACGCCATTCAACTCGACAACAAATTTTGCTTTGAGTATCAATACGGCTTTATGTGTACCGATACGAGGTGTTTAGATTTTCTAATTCTTTTTCATTTAATATTCGACCTTTGCCTTGTTAGTTTATTGGAACTATAACTTTGAAAATCAGTTATAGCATATTGATACCCTTATAGGCGCATAGATACGAGTTTTGTTACAAAAGTTATCAAGATTCTAGTGAGCAAGACCAGTACCGATACGATACAGACCGTACTGCTACGCCTTTGTAAAATCAAATATCTGTATCAATACGGCCTCCCGTGTATCGATACACTTTTGTACAATGGCTCTTTCTTCTGTTGGTAAGTATCGATATGACAGCCCGCGTACCAATACCGATTTTTGGCAGACATCATTTATTGCGGGAAAAATGCATCCCAGCGACTCTATTCAATATCCCAACCAACCAAACAGTTAGAAATTAATGAGAGGGTATATAAACAAGTCTCCAAAGCTACAACAACAACTATTGAACAAGTCTTAAGCATTCAAGCACATATCTAACAATCTTTGAGCTATTAGAGTCAAATTCTTATAACCCACTTGGGTGATCATATTTGTAATCTTTTGGTTCAAGCTTGGGGTTTGGGTGAACTTATAATTGGGCAAGCATACAACCTTAGAGAGGATTTTTAGTTTGCTACATTTCTTCTTGTAGAAGAGAGTTTTCTCAAAGCTTTGAGGGTATAAGCTTTGAGTGTGTAAAGGTTGAACCACTATAACTCCTTGTTAGAAGGTTGAACCACTATAACTCATTGTTAGAAGGTTGAACCACTATAACTCCTTGTGTCTAAATCTTTTTACTTTCCAATTTACTTCCACACAAATTTTAAATTGCCAATTCACCCCCTCTTGGCCACACCCCATTGATTGATCATCCTAACAATTGGTATCAGAGTCACATTTATTGGAAAGATTAACATCCTTTTGAGTCGATCCGAAGGTGTTTTGATCAATAAACAATCAAGCCATGGCCTCTACTTCTAACAACAACCTCTACGAGTCTCAATCCATCACTAAACTGTCTTATTTCAATGAGGATAACTATCCTTATTAGAAAAATCGTATGAGGCTCTTCATCAAATCCAACGATTGTAACCCCCTTGACCCGGTCTAGATGTAAGACCAAACCGAGCAAGCTACATTGGGTTTACCGAAGTAAATCGTAAAGATTAAACTTGAATTATGATTATTTTTTATTTTTATCTTATTTAGATGCAACATATTAACCTATAGTGTGCATACTAGCAGTGGTGAAAACCCAATTCAATTGGGCGTCAAATCGATATCCAATTGTTCACAAATGTAATTAGGGACAAAATTACAATTCTGTAAAATTATAGGGACTTAACTCATTTTGAAGTTACCGGTCCTTAATTAGTCAAATTACATGCTCAAAGATCAAATACCAACTTAAAACAACCATCCCAACTCATTCAATTGCATACATAACATTCAGGGACCAAAACGAGAGAATCAGAACTTTCAGACATCACTTTAACCAACTTGACTGCTGGCCGTATCGATACACGGGCAAGTGTATGGTACACCTTTATTTTTTCTTAAATTTTAGTAACTCAAAATTGTACCGATACGCTTCTTCATGTTTTGATACGCTCAGCCTAAATGCACTGGCCTGTATCGATACGGGTACATCTCTTTTGAAACACTATCCCAGATTATGCCTAAGCGTTTCGGTACAGGTATACGTGTACCAATACGCCTGAACTCGAAATATTCCAACTTGCTGGTTTTACATGATTTCAAGGTTTCAAACTTAACCTAACATGCTTCAAACATATAATCAACTATTCTCAGGATTAAACCTTATCAAAAGATCACAGAATTATGATCAAAACATGGCAATCCACTTTAAATGGAAATCTGGATGTATGCTTCCTAAGATCAAGCCATCCAAAGCATGAATCACAAATACAAAGCAATACCAAACATTTTAGGCCATTTACAATCGCAAAACAACATAACAAACTTGCTAAAGTAGGGAGCTTAACAAAAATCTCCCAAACAACAATGAACCTCATTGCCTTTATTACTACAAGTCTAATTCGAAACAATACGTTCAATAGCCAATGTCCTTGGATATCATTCGCTTGCTTACTGCCTCCAAACCATTAATTCTTTGCATTGATGGACAAAAAAAGCGTAAGCACATAAGTCTTAGTGAGGAGTTCTCAAACAACACATTATCAATGCATTTAAAATCATTTTTTGAAAACCAAATTGAAATCGCCATTTCAATCATCATATAAAACATCATGCCTTAAAAACTATTCACTTAACACTTTCAAAAACCAGCATATTAAACCATATGCAACATGTATCATGGTTCAACAGCAAATCGCATTGCTAACCCTCAATTTAAGCCTTCCCATGCACAACAACCCAAATGCAAAGCTTAAAGGGTAAACATGTATAAATCAACATTATACATTAACAACCATCAACATGATACATCAACAATTATATTGACTTTTCAAGCGATCATTAAACAAATCCACTTTCCAAAATATTACATCGGATATAAGAATTCAACAAGTGTCCTCCCAACACTTCATGCCATCTCAACCGGAATTATGGTACCATTTACAACCCGGTGACACCAACCCCAATCATCAGTTAGATGCATAATCCACTAGCAGAAGTTTTTGGTAACATATAACCCATCAACTGTTAGGGTACTTGGAAGGAGTATTCGATATACCGTATAAACCCCTTGACATCTAAGTCGACTTTTTATAGTGTATTATCAATCCTATGGTCGGCCAACTATATCCGATAATATTTTAAACCACGTCATTTGCCAATATAATTCATTATTAACCATGTACCTCATTGTTTTTATATGCATCAAATCAAACCATTTCCAAAACATCAAATTATGCTTTAAAACAAGTACTCCACATACTTACATGGATCATTTACCAAATGCATCCATCATCATTATATGATCAAAAATAGTATATAACATACTTTAAATCATGCATAAATAGTAGGTACCATGTAATTCAAAACAAGTGCATAAAACCAATTTCGTAAAAGCATGACCGTCAGAGAAAAATCTTTATACCTACTTCTGAGTTTAAACCAGCATTTCAAACTAAGTTTAAACTCCCAATATAACCTTTAAACCATTTCAAATCTGAAATCCATATTCTCACTCACCGACAATGTAACGCCTCACTTGCCAATGCAAAACACCCCTCCAAAGCTTCTAAAGCGACGCTTAAAGCTTAAGGATCAATTACCCCTAGTTTTACCACACAAAACAGGGGATTCAATGCATCAAAATGCATTCATAAACCAGCCACAACAAAATAATATCATTCCTCTTTAAACTCTAGCTGAAACCTTCCAAAACTACCGAAATCAACATCAAACATCCTTCATACTTAACCCAGCCCAGACACAAAGGTTTAACCAATCAATTACTATTGTGTGATTTATAAATGCAACACAAATGGTGCAAGTATACACGTTGCAAGTAATAAAGTGGTATGAATCAAGTATCGTCTCCACATGGATTGGCTTGGGCCACTTTGCTTAAGTTATTACACTGTAAAAGAAATATTATTGAATGTGATAAATTTCAAGTAAAATAAACTAAACATAATAAAGTAAATAGAAAAAAGTAATCGATTTAAGAGAGTAGGACGAGTTATTGTGAGTAGTGGTGCAATGGTTGAATGGACTGTCGTGGCAATTGATTGTTGTGGCAACTAAGATTGGCTGGATTGTCATGTCATGTAGGCCACAATTTATGATGTGGCAACTAGGACTGGTTTTAATGCCAAAACAACTAGGTTCCTTCCTTTGAAGCTCATCGAAGTGTTCTTCAATGTCTTCTTGTTATCCTTAACAAAAGAACTGGTTATTTGTGCATACCTTGGTGATACATTCATGCGTTAACCTTAGGTGAACAACAACCGATCTTACACTCTTTTTAGCCGTTGAAATATGATCTTTATTCCTAAGGTGGATTAATTCTCACCAACGTTCGTTTGAATGAGAATCGTGTTCATTCGTTTCTTGAATCTAACTCTCCTGAGTCAAGATAAATAGATAACACTCAAGATCCTCTCCCAATTCCCTCAAGATATAAATTTAAAGAACCAAGAATGAACAAAATCTGAATTTATTGAAATCAAAAACCTAATCATCTAATCATTTATCACACCAACAAGAACCCGATAAACCTAGACAATTTACATCAGTTCATGACTTGGTTCGAAAGAAATACAAATGAAAAATTTCTAGCCATGGATTGGATGAAAATATAATGAAGAAGATGGAGGTGCGATCTGGATTCTCTCCTCCTAAATCCACTCTCAAAAGTTGCGATTTGATCTTCTATTTGTATGCGAGTTTGCGATTAGATTTGTTGTTGATGAGGATAGGAATAAGCTTGAATTAATTTGAATAAGAAATAATTACTCTCTTTTATCTTTATCTCCAAAAAACTCTTCAAAATCTAAGCATTTATCTCTATCCAATTCTGCGTGTAAATCTAGATTTGGGGAATTATCCCTTGCTTTTTGTATTTATCTTGAAATTGGGCGGACTTATCTAGTTTTATCCAGATATGCCACGACAACTCCTTCAATATTCTCCTTAATTGCCACGACAATCCCTTCAGTATTCTCCTTAATTTCCAGGCAATCCCTGCTTGCCATGGCAATTCTATCTTGGACAAAATAAAGCACACCAGTAGCGAATTTTCCATAAAAACTAATCAAAATGCAATACCAAACTCAATAACGAATAAGACTAGTAAATTATGCATGAATGCCTACCAATGCAACTAAAATGAGCCTAAGTTTAACAATAATATGAGTAAAAAATGTAAGAAAAATAGTATTTTTACGCACTTATCACACCCCACAAACTCGAACTATTGCTTGTCCTCAAGAAATGAAAAATACTAACAATTACCTGACAAAACCCTTACCACCAAAAACACGCTTCTTACCTGACTTCAATCATCAGAATTGTGGCACAAAAAATTGATTACCTTTTGATCTTCGGACAACACGGGGAATTACTCAAAATTGAACTACAATGCTAGTGAAAATGTGTGTGCGGAGTTGTGTACAAGTCAACTAATAGGATTCTATGTGAATAGTAGGTTTTATCGAATTATTTGCCAGGGTAATTAAATTCGCTAAAGCCAGTTTTAGGTACCTCTAACACAATTTCTTTTTTAAATTTAATCAACTAGAGCCAGATAGGCACCTCTAGTGATTCTTAATGCATGACAACTAGATCCAGATGGGCACCTCTAGTAAGAAATTATCTTAATTCAAATTGTATTTTAGGCTAGAGCCAGTTTTAGACACCTCTAGCACAACTTACCCATTTTTAGATAACCCAAAGTTCACTAGGTCTCCCTTAATCAACAAGTTACAACAGTGTCAAAATATGCAGCATCATAGCAAAATTCCAAGTACTCTTTATGTTAATACTAAAATCTAAGACTTTATCATGTAAGTGCAGTGGAAAAATTCATCATAGGATATCATAACAGGTTTAGGCAGTTTAATCAAGTAAGAGACATGACAAGTAACATATGTAACCTAACATGAGATAACAAAAATAAATGTAACTAACTATAAAACAACTCCCTCAAAATCGATATCATGTTTTCTTGTGTGCTAGATTTTAAGCTAGTCATAGAGAATCACACCTACAAGCTGTTAAGAGAATCTTTAGATACCTTAGAGACACATTATTTAGGTCTTTGGTATCCTAGAGACTCTTCCTTTAATTTGCATGCTTATTCGGATGCGGATTATGGAGGTTGTAAGATAGATAGAAAGAGTACCTCCGGTACATGTCAAATCCTAAGTAGTATGCTTATACCGTGGTTTTCTAAGAAGAAAAATAGTGTAGCATTATCTACCACCGAGGCAGAATATATTTTGGCCAGAAGTTGTTATGCTCAAGTCCTTTGGATGAAGCAACAACTCTTAGATTATGGAATTGATATAGGTATCATCCCTCTAAAGTGTGGCAATATTAGTTCCATTTGTCTCACTAAGAATCTCATCAAACATTCTAGAACCAAGCACATAGAGATAAAACATCATTTTATTAGAGATCATATCTTGAAAAATGATGTAGTTCTAGAATATGTACACGCTTTGAATAAATTAGCGGATATCTTTACTAAACCTTTAGACAAAGAGCGTTTTTGGTCTCTTAGGAGAGAGTTAGGACTTACTAGCCTTTGTTGAACCTTAGAGCATTTTAGGTATTTAAAAGTTGCTTGAATTTGGTTGATTTTCATGCTTGTGTGATTTTGCTCCTATATGCATCTTTTCATGTTGTTAGGGGGAGTATGCATATGTTTTTGCTCATTCATGATGATCTCATATCATACACATGCATATCGATTTGATTAAGTTCAAATTCTTGGGTCTCATACAACCAAAAATGTCATTTTTGGTCAAGGGGTATCGATACAGGGTATCGCGTATCGATATGGGTATTAGGGGTAGCATTTTGGTACAGGTGAACCTGTATCGATACGGATCAGGGATCAGTACGGTTAAAACCCATATCGGTACACGATTTCTATACGCACATTAAGCGTATTGGTACGCGTAGCCGCTGGAGCCTTAAATGGGTCATTAAATAGGTTTTCTTAATTTAAATAAAACCCTAACTCTTTTTTATCAAAAACCCTAAACGGTTTTCACCTATTTAAACCCTTCAAATGCTTTGTTTTTCTCACAAATCATCAAAAATCTTTTGGGGCTTTTGTTTTCAACATTAAACCTAAGCAATCTCATCAAGCATTGTGCACAATCATCTCTTCATTCATCCATAATCCACATTCAAGGTATAAACTCTTTTATCCTTAAAATTTTGATTTCTTTCATACTTGTATATTTTTTATACTTAGAATATATATATATATTTAGTATGTATATAACATTGTTTTCAAAGATTTTACAAAAATTCTTTCAAAATTGAATTTTTTGTTCGAATATAAAATTATACTCGTATATTTTTTGTTACTTTTTTTTCAAATTTCTTTTCACCAAAATTTTTCTTATACTCATATATGATTTTTAAACTATACGATATTTTCTTTAACAATATCTTGATCATTGGATTGCTTTATTGGATTGAATGTGATGTTTATGCATACATTGTTTTTGTGGTTTAAAAATTTTCAGGATTATATCATGGGTCCTAAGAAAAGGGGAAGAAGGGAGATCGCATCTAGCTCTTCCAATCCTAATCCTACCGAACCCAATCCCGAAAACAATAGTACAAGAGAAAATCTTACCCAAATTTATCGTCAATGTTTTAATGAACCGAGAAATGCAAATGCTTTGAAACGTTTTAAACATTTTCAAAACTTTAAAATCCATCGTGGACGTGTTGTTTCCATACCCTTCATAACTTCTGATGAATTTAACTTTCGTTATCATGATTTAAAGAGGGAATGGAAGTTCATGCCTTTTTATGTATACCCGACATTCTTTATAAAAACCTTGTCTTTATCTTTTACTCCAATGCCCGGTGTGTTTATAATCAAGACAAAATCGAGGTTATAGCACTCGAGTCTTACCTTATGGGAAAAAGTTTTCATCTTGATTCTAAAATTATAGTCGATCTTTTGGGGATGGATGATACGGGCTTAGATGATGAAAATGTTTTTCCTCAAATCTATAGTGGCTCTATAACCATATTAGATGCCCATGGGTGTTTTGTTCACTTTCTCATCACTTGGTGGTTTCGGTCATTTGGTGATAAGTGGTCCACGGTTCGTCAAGTTGATGATTTTTGGCTCTATTGTTTCTGTGAGGGTATACGTCCAAACCTAGCCTAAATAATGTTTGTCGAATTAGTGTACCTTGTCCAAAACTTCTACACCTCCCTTGTCATCTCTTTCACCTATGGCACTGCCTTGATCTACATGCTCCACAAGCTTGATATTAATTGCTCCTATGTCTTGCTTCGCCTCTCACCGACCCTATTGATGATCATGCTCTCCATCGAGCAAAGTCACCATCTACAATAGAGAATGGATTAAAATTGCAGATCTTCCCTATGATGCTCAACCCGATCCAGTGGCGAATCCTCCGATTGTTTTGGAAGCTCTGATTGCTCAACCTTCCCTAAATGCTCTCATGGCCTACCTTGATGGGAAGTTTTCCGCCATGAACTCTCTCTTTGACACCATCGATACAAGGTTGGATTCTAGCTTTGCTCTTTTGGATACTCGTTTTACTTCTTTAAAAGCGATAGTTACCTTCATGAAGAATCGTCAATCTTTTATGGACATGACCCTTATCGTATTTCATGGAGAATAGCATGGTCATGCTCTTGGTGATGATCATGAGGAAGATGAAGATGATGAATACGAGGATGCTCCTTAGGCTTTTGCATCTCATATCATATCATATTAGGTTTTGAGTTTTATGTACATATGTTCTTTATTTGAATCCATATGACTTCATATTCTTTGCTTTTGGATTATGTTTTATGTTTAAGTCAGACTATTATGTTGCTTTGATCGATGCGCTAAATTTATAATATATATGTTGATTAATTTTGCTTGGATTTATTTATTGCTTTATATCTTGCATATATTTACCCTATTAATTTTGAACTAGCAAAAAGGGGAAGAAGAATTGAGGATTAAATTTGTCAAAAAGGTTTTCAAAATAAACTATTTTTTAGCCTTAAAAAATGTGAGTATTTTTTCAAAAGACTTAAAAATTTACTTTGGTTTTGTTATATCAAAAAGAGGAGATTGTAAAACTAATATTTGATTTTGATATAACAAGGAATTTCAAGAACCAATTTGTAAAATTGGATAAATTTTTAAGTACTCAAAAAGACTCACAAAATGACAAAGATTCGAACTTCAAATTATTTCTAAGTCAAAAACTAACACCTCAAATATTTCTAAGTGTTATAGTACTCAAATAGCCAAATTTGGTCTAGGCGTATTGATACACCCTCGGTTGTATCGATATGGATTTTAGCTACTGGAAATCATTTTATACTTAATGGCTATTGGGTACCGATACACATATAGTTGTATCGGTACTCTATTCAACCTAGGAACAAATTTTGCTTTAAGTATCAGTACGGCCTTATGTGTACCGATACGGTGTGTTTAGATTTTCCAAATCTTTTGCATTTAATATTCGACAGTTGCCTTGTCAGTTTATTGGAACCATAACTTTGAAAATCAGTTATAGCGTATCGATACCCTTATAGGCGTATCGATACGAGTTTTGTTACACGAGTTATCAGGATTCCAGTAGCAAGACCAGTATCGATACGGTATGGACTGTACTAGTATGCCCTTATAAAATCAACTTTATGTATCGATACGGCCTTCCGCGTATTGATATCCCTTTGTATAAAGGCTCTTTTTTCTTTTGGTAGGTACTGATACAGCAGCCCGCGTACCAATACTGACTGTTGGCATAGAGCATTTATTACGAGAAAAATGTGGCCCAACGACTCTATTTAATATCTCAACCACCCAAACGGTTAGAAATCAATGATAATGTATATAAACAAGTCTTTAAAGCTACAATAACAACTATTGAACAAGTCTTAAACATTCAAGCACATATCCAACAATCTTTGAGCTATTATAGTCAAATTCTTGTAACCCACTTAAGTGAGCATATTTGTAATCTTTTGATTCAAGCTTGGGGTTTGAGTGAAATTGTAATTGGGCAAACATGCAACCTTAGAGAGGATTTTCAGTTTGCTACATTTCTTCTTGTAAAAGAGAATTTTCTCAAAGCTTTGGGAAGAAATGCTTAGTGAATTTGGGAAAATCCTCTTGAGAATTAAAAGGTTTCCTCTTGAGAATTTTCAGTTTGCTACATTTATTAAGAGAATTAAAAGGTTTCCTCTTGAGCCTAGAAAAAGGGAAGAAATGCATAGTGAATTTGGGAAAATCCTTAGTGGGAAGCTAAGGTAGTGGATGCAAACCTTGTTAAAAGGTTGAACCACTATAACTTCTTGTGTCTAAATCTTTTTACTTTCCAATTTGCTTCCACACAATTTTTAAATTGTCAATTCACTCCCTCTTGGCCACACTCCATTGATTGATCATCCTAACATGTTGCGCATGGGATAATAATTCGGTTGCATCGTGGGATAACATTTAGGTTGTAACCGAAAATGTTATAAAAAAAAGTATAACATTTCGATTGTATAACATTTTAGGTTTCGTGTTTTCTAACATTTCGGTTGCAACCTAATTTATTATTTGTACCAACCAAAAACGTTATATATTTTTGTAACATTTCGGTTTTGCAATTTTTAGCCTTAAATTGGGTTATTGTACCGCACACTCACACGTTATATAATAATCTTAAAAAGAATATATGATAATATGGCATCATATTTAATCATCTTCCTCTACCAAATTTGTTTCCTATATATCATCTCCATCAAGTGAGTGGTAGTCTTTGTTGTCATCTTCCTATTCTTATCTTAAAAACTGTCTTAGTGATAAGCGGATTATTTAATTGTACAACACCTTCTTGGTGAAAATTTAACGAGCAGTAATGATAAAGTAGTCTCTTTGTAGAAATAAAAAATAAAAGAAATATGTGGATGATAAATAAGAAGAAGATGATAGAAAATTTATAAAAATTACTGATAAAGGAGAGGAAGAGGAACATGGAGAGAGAAATTTACTAAGAAAATACGGAAAATACAGAGGGAGGAGTACTTGAAAAAGATCTTCAATGTTAGAGCTAATGACATAAAGATGAATAGTCTCAACCGCTTTCTTATTTCTTTGTATATTTTCTCTTTTTCTTCTCTTTTTTTAGTATTCTTTTGGACTCTTAGTCCATTTTTTTTAGTTTAATATTGTTTTGTGTACCCAAATTAGAAATGACAAAAGAGCAGGGTTTTGGAACCTATGTGTTTTTTTGGAAAAACGTTGTCATCATTTTTTATTTTACTCATTAGGAAAACTTTATTGATATGTGTATCTTAGTTGGTCTAACTATTGTTTACTACTTGGTAGTGATTAATTATATTATACTAAAAATATACTTGTTTATGAATGTACATGTTATACTATGCTTGGGTGCAAGGACGGATGCAAGTTTTAATGTTAGGGGCGAACCTATAAAATTTTAAAGGAAAAAAATATTTTTAATAAAAATACATAAAAAAATTTTAAAAAAATTAAATCATATATGAATTTTAAATTTTAGGGGTGACTACCCTACGGCCCTTTATGGGTCCATCCCTAATTATCACGATTCTATCTTTATATGAATGAGCGCAACCTTGGTAAAAACTCGACACGTTGAAAAGAAAAAGATTAATTGATAAAAACTACGTTAATGCTATTTATTGATTTGTTGTTAAATTGTCTTTAAGCATTATTAAATTTGATACTTATGTGTTATTGTTTCCACACAGATATTGATCATGAGATTCATGATAAGATCGAGAAGTTACATCACCAAGAGAAAAATTACCATGATCTTAAACATATTTTTGATCTCATTTTTCGTATTAAGGTTACTTGTGACATGTATAAGGGTCTTTGATACTATAGCACTAGATGTTGATAATGATTGTTTTGAGACTAATCTTGCTTGCTTAGCTTTTGTGTTATACACTATGTTTTATAACCATAGGCATATCAATGACTATTGTATGTGATGATGACAGTTTACATGAGATTTTATGATGCTTTTATGTATGTAATGGTAGTAGTGCATGAGTTGCATATCATTTTTTGGTAGGTCAAAATTTGCATAAGAAATACATTCTTGATAAGAATTGATCATTTAGACTCTTATTATTTGAAACTTGTTCAAAAGGTTAGGATTGCATTTTGGTAATGTCTAGCGCGGTTTAGAAGTTAAATTGCTAAAAAGACTACAACTAATTAAGAATGTTGCATAAGTTGTACATTTTAAATATATAGTGTTATATGAAACTCTAGTGGTCAACATGTTGTTGGAGTAATTTTCTATATCATGCATATGAAATTTTCATGTAAGTGATATTGCTCTAAACTTCATTTAGGTATGATAGGAAGCATTCAAAGTTGGACAAGTTGTCAAATCATGCATTTCAGCATATAAGTATTGATAATTGCTTGCAAGTATCAATACTTTAATAAGATTTTCAATATTCTTGTTGAGAAGTATCGATACTTTCATTCTAGTAGCTTAAGAGTTTTAAGTATCGATATTTTGACTAAAAGTATCATACTTTCATAAAAGTATCTATCATCTTCCCTGAAGTATTGATACTTTGTCACACCCCAAAATCTGGGTTAGTAGGTACAAGTTAGTAATTTAGGTATTCGACCATTTGATTTTTTAAATTTTAACTAAAAGCGATTTTCAAATATTATATTTTAAAGTATTTGTCAGAGTAAAGATTTTAAAAATTTTGTTAACATTTTCTCAAAATTTGGAGAGGGGGCAAGATTCCTAGTCCCTATTATAACCCACCTCTGATGTCAATCAGTTTACCATTATTTTTGAAATATGCGATGAAAAAATGCTTTTAAAAGTGCTTTTGGATTGTTTGGTTTAAATTTTTAGTATTGTTATCTAAAAGTGCTTTTAAGTAGGTAAAATATCTATTTTAGATATGATATTCTAAAATAAATTAGTTTAATGATACTTAAATTTTTAATATATGAAATATATATCAATTTAAAATATAATCATAATATTTTTATAATTTATTAATAATATTTAGATATATAAAATATTAATTTAAAATATTTTTAAATAATTAATTCAATTTATTTGTGGTGAAAGCTCAAAAAAATGAATTAATAATTAATAAATCTAAATATAAATAATAAATACTCATATATATAAGAACATGTTATAAAAGGATAGAAATTTATTGAGGGTATTGATAACATAAATTATAGAATTGACATTAAGGTCCCTTTGACATTGCTAAAAAAGAAATTTTGCTCAAAAAGTGATTATTCACCCATAATAATGGTGAAATTTAGAGGATAATCCACCTCCAAATTAAAACTTAGAATATAAGGTACTCTCGCCCATATTTTAGAAACTAGGCCAAAACTACAGTAACTGAGGGAGAACGCCATGTGCAAATGGCGTTGTCCTTTAAATATTTATTCCTGGAGGGAGAACGTCATGTGCAAATGGTGTTGTCCTTTAAATATTCATTTCCTAGATAAAGCTGAACCAAGTAAAGCTGATGGAATAGTGCACAACGCCATGTGCAAATGGCGAGGTCCCACAACGCCGTTTGTACAAGGCGTTCTCCCTCCGATTACTATAGTTTTTGGCCTAGTTTCTAAAATATGGGTAAGAGTATCCTATATTCCAAATTTTAATTTGGAGGTGGATTATTCTCTAAATTTTACCCATAATCAATGTCAAACACCTAAATTGGATGTGAAATCATAGTTGAAAAAGTGATTTTCCACTCAACCTCAAAAACTACAATTTCTAGATTTTGTGGTAGAAAATCACTTTTAAGGCAAAATTACATTTTTACCCTTAATTATTTAACTAAAGTTTATACATACATAATGATTATTTTAATATTAATATTATATCAGTATAATAATATAAAATTAACACTAATATTAATACTATATATTAAAATAATATTAATATATTAAGACAATACATTAAAATAATATTAATATTACTTAAATAATATTAATAGTAAATATGCAATATACTGAATTATTATATCAAATATTAAATTAATATACTAAATGTAGTAAATTATTTGATATTTCAAAAAAAATATTTAATATTAAATAATAATAATAATTGAATAAATGATACATTAAATAATATAAAATATTAATATTAAAATAATATTAAGAATTTAATATTTTAATATGAAAATAAATAACAAAAACATCACTTACATTCATTTATTTTTATTTTGTAATATCATGTCTAAAATGTACATTTTATAGTTTTAAAAGTAATTTTTGACGACAATACCAAACACTAAAATTTTACAACTAATTTTTCAAGATCACTTTATAACAGCATTTTTAAAAGCACTTTTGAACAATAATATCAAATTGGCATACCCCAACCAACTTTTCAATAGGAAAAGCTGAAATTTTTAACTTATACTTTTGGGGTTAAGTGCTTTGTAGAAGCACTTTTTATGTAGACGTTTGGCAATACTTTGAAGTATAAAAGCACTTATTTGATGCACAAATTAGGTTGTGCTCAAAGGGCATGTGTTTAATAAATTTTACTTATTCACGTGTTTAATAAATTATTGATGTAACACCCACAGATCAATACGGGTAACCCGATCTAATTTGATATGTCACATTCGGGTCACCAGAATAACCTACATTAAAAATTCAGATAGAATAAATTGTCAAATCATTTAAAATCATAAAACAAGTTATGAATTTAAAATATAAGTTCAGAAATTATTCATTTAACAAGACAATGTAAATGCATGTTATAAAACAAGTTTCTAACTCAAATATAAAACAAGACGTAACATACATGCCCCCTAATTACACAAGTATCGTACTCTGCAAGCAGTGTCGAAAGAACTCCTATGTGATGCCAATAACTGCATCATGATCAAACTTTTAACTTGCGATGGTAAAGAACAACATGAGCTTGGAAAAGCTTAATAATACAGAACTACCAAGAGATGTTAAAGGCACAAGCAGGTATATGACAAGCATATTACTGTCATGAGGTTCCAAGCAACAATAGACTCCAATTACAATTCAATATTTTAGTAAAGTGATATATTTAAAGATAACATAGTTTTTGTTTATTCAATCACTGAGTATCAGACGAGAAGCCTATAGTTCGAAGAATCAAAAGAGAGATAGATTACGAAAGTTTAACTAAGGAGTTTAGTGGGTTCCAACAATGCAAAGTTAAAACATACAATGTAAACAGTGTAGTAAACATTTTATTTCACGAACACATAATTCAAGTAGCAGTAAGGTTCATTTTAAATTCTTATCTACCCTCCAACCGAACTCCAGTATGTAGCTCCCTAGAACTGCATCTATAAAGGCGTTAACCAGGATCATTGGGCGTAGGTGCCATCCTAAGGGGATGCCTTAAGTCCATGAGGAATCACCCTAGCCAAAGCATAGGAACTTAATACATGGGGAATTACCTAGCTGAAGTGTAGAAACCTAGGACATGAGGAATCACCAGCTGGATCAGGGCTGAACCTGCAGAGACTTCATATCCTATCTCAAGTACCCTAATTAAATAATCTAGGCAGCAATAATAGTAATCAGTAATAAGCAGTGGTAGTAGTAAATATAAACAGACAATTGTTTTTTTAGTGAAACGATAACCATAGAGCATGTTTTTCATATCAGATATAGAGGTATATTTTAGATAGACAAAAGCCATGATTCATATCAAAGAGACAATATTGGTTTCAAATCAGAGAGAATATTCATGTGCACTTGGAACACACTAGATGGAACAATTTATTTCTTGGAGATACTTGGTATTTTACACAAAAAAAAGGAACACTAAACTTCTAACAATTTTGTAATAATTTCATAAATGAGGTCCCTATTAAAATGGCCTTGGTAACCAACGTCTCCAACCGGGCATACGGGAATTGATACATTAAGATCATTTAGGATATCAGGTATATCAAAAATGTTCCACTCGTTTTGGCCAACAAGGAATTTGGTCATTTGACTGCCAAGGCAATTTTGTAATTCAACCTAATAGGGACAACAATAGTGATTTGTAAGATTGAAGATTTCTACGATTTATCAGGTTTCCTAATCCATTCAAACTAACAGATCTCAACATTGCGGTACTTACCAAGTATTCGAACATATGTATCTTACGCGTATTCATTTCATTGAACCGATTGCATTGGATAGTTATACAAATCATCTTCACAAATCAACACTCCCCAAACAGTCGAACATGTATTTGTGCGATATTTTCCAGCCTTGCAACAGTATCAGGAATGACTGGCATACTTAAGTCATGATCCATATCCCATATGGGCATCGCAATCGTTTAGGTATAATCGGTATTTTCAAGATTTATCAAAGACAATTTAATTCTTCCAATCATGAAGGTACTTCAATCATTTTGGAGCTCAAATGTATATATATCATTTCATTCAAGTCAATCATTTAAAACATTTCCAGGGAAATGGTTTTCAGTCGTTTAATCGAAAATTTAGGCATTTCAAATGTTAAAAACCTGATATTAGAATTTTTCAATTAGATCGGGAATTTAATAAGTTGAGTCAAAGGTTCTATCAGGTTAAAAATGAATTCTCAGGTCATTTCCACTTTCAAGGTATTTAAGTCCTTTTTACACCTCAAGTGTATTCTCATCACTTCTCATTCAAATATTTCAGACAATATATCTTATAAGAAAAAATAATCAGAATTGAAGGTTTTGAGGTTAACTGCATTATCAATTATTCACTAAACTTGGATTTCATATCGATCATCAATTTTTTAATCGAATCATTCTGTCTTAACTAGTTTATTATCCTTTTTACCGTAAACAGAACAACTTTAAAATAATCAATGGTAATCAAAATTCATATGACCAATCATATTTATTCGTGCATTAACCAATTACCAATGAGTTCCATGAAACATACAGTAAAGTATTACCTCAACTCCGAGCCACATCGGTCGACCCTTGAAACTCCATTCGATCACTTTCAAACTCCAACTTCGACGTCCCCCAAATTCTCGGAAACAAGAAAATGCAAATACCTTCAATTATACTTATTCCAAAATCAATCCTTAATTATGTTATTCTTAAACTAATTAATACAGCACACATGCATGTTCGGGTTCAACATCAGATTCGGTGACTTTCGAGTTAAAATTTCACGAAACATGCTTCAAAAACGGACTCATAACGTCTAAAAATCCAAAATAAGAGTTTTAAAAAAAATGACTTTTGGTTAAAGTCAACGATCAAGTCAATAGGGTTGACTGGACTAAATTGACTCGGTCAACGAGTCTAGTCGGGTCAGACGGGTCAGGCCTAGGCTTAGGTTAGGTCGGTTACCGGCTTAGACTGATTTGGGTCTAAGCCAAGGCCATTAGGCCTGAAACAGGCCAACCCAATCAATATTCCAGGCCTGGTTCACAGTTTAGGCTAAACATGATGGTTCATGAGCCAAACCGATTCTGGCCAAACCGGTTCAGGTTCGAACCAGCTCGGTTTAAGAGCGAACCGACCGCTAGTGGTCAGAAATTACCCATGACGGTGCATGTCCGCCACACGCGATTCAAAATTACCAGAAAACTCCCCAAAATAGCAGCAAACGGCATAGATAATTAAAAGGGAGGGATCACTGATGCTTACTGGAGACGACCGAAAACACGTCGAAGAAGAGGAAACCGAACGTTTCCTCAACTTTCTGGCGACCCTCAAATGGCGATGAAACAACGATCGACTGGCACGGCCTTGCTCGCCCCAACACGAGGAGCGCGAAGATAAGGGTGGTGACTCTCACCAACATGGCGACAGAAACGTCGAAAACAAGAACGAAATCCTTTAGGATTCTGACAAATCTTCAAATCGACCTTCACGACAAACTACGAGGTCAAATGGCGAATGGTTGATGGGGTTTTTTTCGGAGTGCGACAGCGAGCACACGAGTGGCGGTGGTGCACGCCAGGGACGGCTAGAGAAGGAGATCTGAGGAGGCGTCCAATTTGGGTAAATGAAGAGTTTGGGGGGATCCAGATATATATTCCCTCACTCTGACTCCTGGTATTTTGGTTCAAAAGCCAAAATAAATGGGATAGATGGAAAACGACTGGTTTTCAATTATTTTATTCTAATATAGACTCATGAAGTATAGCTTATTAATAAGCTATGGTAATGTCTAACTGAAATTGGCTTTGGCCCAATTAGCTAAGGTTTTGGTTATCTGAGAGATGGTCACTGGATCAAATCCTAGTAGTACACCCACCTTTTTTCCCTTTCTTTCTTTCATTTTTAAAGGCTATTGGTAAAAGGGAAAATCGGCCTAAGGCCTAAAACAAGCTAAAGATTTACAAATTGACTTTTAGTTTTAATTTCTTTAATAACTTTGGTCCCCTAGTTAATAAAAATGTGACCTTACACTTTTTGGGTGTTACAACTAAAAATTTTCATTTATTTTTTATTTTTTCGCTACAATAACATTTTACTTATGTTTGATAACCAAATTAATTTTTTAGTTAATTTTAAAAACTTTTTGAAAAATTATTGACTTAATCTAAAAAATGTTGAATATAATATATAAGTATATAATAATGCATCACTTAATGTTGAATATGATATTATTTTAAAAATTATATTTAACATAATTAACTCAATATTTTTTGAACGTAAGTCACCTGGCATTAAAAAATAAAAAGATACAAACATAAAGACCAACACAAGCGGGCGGAGAATAACCATCAAAAATCGAAGAAACAGAGGAGAGAGAACAGATCAAAACACATCACAAAAACATAAGCAAAGAGCAGGGCAAAGCCTGAGAAAATAAGGGGGAACAAAGAAACAACAACAAACGGTCAAGGCCAAAATAAATCACGATGCCATCAATCAGATTCTCCGTTCTGCATGTGGATCGGGGGGTCACCGGAGGATAGGGCAGTTGGGGTAATGTAGAGGGAACCACCTTCAATAATATCAGTCAAGATAAGAACATTTATGGCTGAGGTCTAAGGGAAATGGGCCGAAAATCGAGACAACGACTGCAACCGAACACAAGCACCAAGAAAGAACGACGCCATGACACACATACCACTACACCGCCATCATCGTTCCTAAAACAAACAAAAACAAAAAGGCAACAAGAAAAAAAACAAAGGAACAACCACAAGAGGACTGAGAACAAAACACCAGCGGTGGAGGTACTGCCGAACCTTTAAACCACGAAAACAACAACCACTGAAACATGCTCTGGTCAAATTGTTTCCTAAGAAAATCATTCCCCTCAAAAAGACCGGCACAAGAGATAGAGGAAAAAGAACCCCAAAGGCTCAGCCAACGACCACCAAGAGAGTCGGAAGACACTTCAAAGATGGAGGAGACTTATTTAGCGGGAAGGGAACTCGACCAAGCCACCAGCATTTGGTGGCCGGTGAGAGCGACGCAAGACACCTCAAAGATAGAGGAAGACTTATTTTGCCTGGGATTAACATTTTTTTATTTTTCAATAATGAGCTTATATATGTTTATCTTATTATTAGGTGATTATAAAATGAGCTCATGTGTATTAGTATACATATAAAGTGTATATCACAAGTGTTTATTCATTATGAGTGTCTATTTAAAACTTGAACGTATATGTGTTGTTTGTCCAAATTGCATGTAATATGCGTATGTGTTATTAGCATATTAAGTGTGTTTACTATGGTTTTAATGTGAGTGTGCATATGTATGTATTTGTTAGTCTAATGCCATTAATACTTAACTTTGAACGTATATTGTATGTATAACTGCATGTACGTACGTGTGTATTAACATTTGAATGTATGTGTTATAAAAGATTATTACTAGGATTATTATAATGTGGACTGTTAATTAATTAAAAAATAAAGATAAATATATATAAACAGATTAAATAAATAACATAAGCCCAAATGTTTATAAAAGTCCAAGTCCAAGTCAATTACATATTAAAATCTAAAAAAATAATAAATACATATTATAAGCTCATTTCGGGCCCATATCCAATATAAGTAAACGGGAAGAGTTTTACCAATTGGCGGCGGCGGTTCCCGGCGACCGTAAGCTCTATCGGTGGATCCAACGGTGAACTGAAGCGCCACAGGGAGGGGAGCGACATACTTCGATTTCGTGCAGATCCGACGGTGGACGGCGGTAAATCGACGCCTTTAAACGTCGAAGATTCTTGGTTTAATTTCGGGATATCCTAGATATTCTCGGTGAAACCAGTCCAGGGAAAAGGAAGGTTATACCGGTTTCCAAACCGACCAAACCGATTATCAGCCCAGACTGATTACTATCCGACCCGGCAACCCGCTCCAGCAACCCAATCCGTTCAACAGGCTCAAATCCATTGGGCTTGGTATACCCTTTACCCAATTTATTTAATTTCAGCCCATATTTAGTTTCTTTTAGTATAACATATTTTTTTTATTTCTTTTTTTGTGGTATTTGTTATTAAATATCGTATGATACATGTATTATATATATATGTTACATAGTATTTAAGTAGTACATAAAGATTTAATATTTAGTTTATAATATACTATATATGTGTATTCTCATTCAAATAGGCGCCCCTCTAATATTAATATTTTATAAAATTTGTAGTGTAAATATTATAATGTTTGTATATATAAAATATTTATAATATATAATGTACGACTTGTTAACATAATATAGGATATATACATGTAATATTTTTTTAAATGCATTGTACATAGTTTTTTTATCTAACATATGTCTTATAATAGAAATTTCTTTTATACCGTGTATGTCATATAAAATTCTTATATATATATATTTTACAAATATAGATGATGTTTTTTATTATGGTATATGTTTTTTGAAATAAAATATTATTATTATTACAAACAAGGTTTTTTTTAAATGCTAATTTTATGTAATAAAAAGATTATAATATATGTAATTTCTTTTTTATAGAATTCATAATTTTTGAAAATGTATAATATATTTATTTAAAAAAAAAGAGGCTATAATATTTATAGTTCTAAGGATTGTAACATAATCTCAAATATTATTTTGATAATATATGTATGAAAATGTTTTGGGCCCTAGGTCCTTGGGTTTATTTTTAATAAGTTTTGGGCCTTGTGTTTTGGGCTTAGTTAGTTTCTTTTGGGCTTAGGATAGGAATAGTCAAAATAATTTGAATAATTTGTACTGTGTGCCCGTCTTATAGGGATATAATCATAGAATTAATCGAATTAGCCTTAGTTTTTTAGAGCATTAATTAGATTAGCATTCAGAATAATTTAGTGAATTTAAATTTATCCACTTATTGGGGTAAATGTTAAATTCATTAAATTGATTGAACATTTTTTAATTACTTTAGGGGGAAAATCAGTTTTAAATTTAACTTAGAATTAAATTACAATTTAGTCACCACAAATTAGGTTTCTTGATTGTTTAGGGCTAAATATGTAATTGGGTTATATATATCAAATTGGGCCTTTATTTTTTAAAATATTTGCATTTATGCCCTTGGTTGACATACCCCAATTGACATTCATGTAGTCTTTTATCTTAATGGCATCGCTAATCAACCTAAATCATAAAAATGAGATATTTATTAATTCTAATATTTGTCTCACAACAGTCCGAGCTTAAAGGATGTAGACCAAATATTCAGATTAGTTTTTACCATCCCGAGGTAAATGGATTAAAAGCTAACAAGATCATCACATCATACTTAAGTGTTTGCATCATGCATAAAGGTGATGTGCGAAAGTCGAACCATGAATTAACACGGCAGTCGGGCTTATTCGATGTCGGTTTAATCTATGTTCCGATATATCGTCAGCCTTATTAATTAAATGTTTAATTAATTTGAGTCCACCAATTCTAAGGCCCGTGCAATCCCAACTAATTTTTATCTAAGAACTCCAAATTAAATTCAACTTAAATTCCAAGTGACTTTCATCCTTTTAAGAGCAACAAATTTTCTGATACCGATCTCCGGGCGTGATGAGGGTGCTAATCCTCTCCCACACGTAACCAACTCTCGAGCCCTTTCGCAACGAATCTCTGATTTTATGGTGATCGGCCTACCTTACCCAAGTGGCCGGTGGCGACTCCAAGTTTTCATCGTTTCGGAAAATTTAAAGTTTTCAAAAGTAATTCCCAATCTCCCAAAGGATTTTCATTAATAATTTAAGGGATAATTAGTAGCCGACTTATTTTCTAAACAAACTTCCTTAACACGATAATTTTTTTTTTAAAAGAAAAAGAAAAAAAGATCGTTACAAGCCCTCGACAACGCTGAAAAGAAAATAGGAAGGGCCGAGCGGCGTTCGACAATGCTGAAGCCATTGGCGAAACTTCTTGAAATTACAAAATAAAAGAAAAAGGTAAAGAAAATTTGAGAGCTTGTGTTTTTATCTAACCTCTACCGTCGTTCACTTGGTCTTGGCTAATTCATTTCAAAATATAGAGATTTAATTTATCCAAAGCACGGTTACATGAAACAAACATACTACGTAAATAAAATAATTAAAATATAAATATTATTTTAAAGAAATAATACATGCCTTAAGAAATAAAATTTCGAGACTAAAATTGATTATAAACATTTTTAGAATACAATACTAATTTTGATAAACTACCCAACAACTGATGTCTTCTAAAATTCTATTAAAATACATATGCAATTCACCAAGGAAAATAAAAATAATAGGGAAAAGATGCTGTTTCCCATGCAGGGACAAGCGGAAAACCCCATAAGAAAATTAAGTAAAAGAAACCTAATACAGACAAGCTAAGTTCATGTGATAACTATTCAAAAAAAGTTCAAGCGATAAATTAATTTATTTGCAGAGTTGAGGGTGAAAATATGTACAGTACGACGTAATTCAATATTATTTATTTAGATCATTTAAAAATATATAAATTTAGGGATAAAATGATGAATTAATATATTTTAGAGAATAAAAACATTTTTTTGAGCAAAAAATATAATTTTAGTAAATTAGATTTATTTTTTTATTTTTTTATATTTTTATGGGATCATGACCTCCAGACCTTTTGAAATACTTTTTTACACCTTAACTAGTAACTACCATATTCTTTCATGAAAGGAAGCTAATCCCTAGAAGAAGACAAAAGAGAGCCTTTGTTTACTATGCAGACGAGGAAAAGTAGCCCCATAACATAAGTTTATAACCTTATTTGATAATTAACGGATAATTGATAGTGGATAATTGATAACAAATTATATTAGTTGATAGCGAATAGCTGATAACATTAGTTGATTTGACTATAGAATTATATTAGCTGATTATATAAAATTGTTTGGTAAAATTAAATGATAGCTTAGAGCTGTTTGATTATTTGAGCAAACAAAATAACATATATACATGATTATATTTGCTATTTGTTTGAATAATTTATTAGTTATTAACATTTTGTATCTATTAATATTAATCAGATTATGATAATTATTTTTTTAATATCATTACTGAGCATATATAAGAATTTACATATTAATTTTTATTTGTGAAATTATCTTTTTAATATAATTTTAATTATTAAATTTAGATGTATATATTAATTTCTTATCTATAAAATTATATTTTGAATATAATTTACTAATTATTAAATTTATATGTATTTATTAATTTATATATTAATTTTTTATTTATGAAATTATTTTTAAATTTTATTAGTTATTCAAATTTATGGTATTTAGAGAAATTTTTTATAATTATCAAGGATAAAATAGTTTTTACAAGTCTTTTATCCAAACCTCTACCTCAAAAAGCTTCTTTCTTTTTTTTCAAAATGAGAGGTTTTATCTCAATCCGCTATTACAATCTTCTATTTACCAAACATCCAAATTAGCAGATTTGACTGGTCAAACCTCTAAAAGTATTTCAAACCTCTATTTTTAGCTCAAAAAGATGTTTACCAAACAAAGCCTATATATTTTCTTACCCTCCCAAATTTGTTTGATAATAGCATTTGAGGTCCTTTTAGTTTAAATAGTAGTAAAATAAAATTTTATCCCTTATAATTATTAGATTTAAAAAGTTAATAAGCCTTTGTCTCTCCCGATGTCCGATCTTAAGTTCGCTCATGTTTGTAGTTGTAGAATTTAATAGGGAAGACTACATGGGTGGTCACCCAACTATCACCTTTTTCCTGTTTTAGTCACCCAACTAATTTTTTCATCAAAATCGTCCCACTCGTTAGATACCTTTCATGTTTCGGTCCCCCTCTATTAAAAATTTAACGAAATTGCTGATGTGAATTTTTTTAAAAATATTATTTTATTATTTTTCTCTCCTCCACATATTATTTTTAAAAATTTTTACTTCGACCAATGATGGAGTTGAGATTCGAATTCGCATAATCCCCAAGCGAGTAAGTGGGTATGTTAGCCACTAGGCTAAACCCCAAATATAGTTATGTTTTACCGCAGATTAATTTTAAATTAAAAAAACAAACCAAAAAATAAATTAAATAATCATTTATTTTATTTTTATAAAATTAACATTAAATTATTTTAAAAGGATCTTATATCATTTAAAAATAATAAATAAATATAATTTAAAAGTTTATATTCTATAATAAATAAATATTATTAATTTAATTTTTAAAATAATTTAGTATTGATTTTATATAAATAAATAAATGATTATTTAATTAATTTTGTCATTATTGAACAAAGCAAAAAGATGAAATCTAGCTTAATTTTTAATTTTAATCACAATTTAGTTAAACATAATTTAAGTTAAAAGTATCACAACTTCTTAATTTAACTTGGTGTTTAAATATTTAAATTTTTATCAATAAGTTTTTATGTTCGAATCACTCCTCTAACTTTAATATTTTATTTTGTGTTATTGGGAACTTAATATACGTTAAATATAATTTTAGTGGAAATGAATTAAAATCTTCGCTTGGCACATTTGGTTCGTTCTTGGCTCTTCCATGTTGTGAGATGTTGGTTTGAATCCAAGCTGTTGCAAGTCACTTGTTTCAAATATTTCTTTGGTTTTGGGGGTTTGTTTAGTTAATTTAAAGTTTGTTTGTGTTAAAATGTAATTATATTTTTGGTTTAGCCCAGTGGCTAACACACCCACTTATTCACTTGGGGAATTGAGTTTGAATCCTAGCTCCCCCTTCAAATGTGATTTATTTTCTTTGTTGTGGTGGTGACATGTGTCACCGTCATATTGGTCTGAATAAAAACTTTAAAAAATAATATATGGAGGAGAGAAAAGATAATAAAAGAATATTTGGAAATTCACGTCAATAATTTTATTAGTTTTTTAACGATAAGGACCAAAACAAGAAAGATATTAATGAGAGGAATGACTTTAACGAAAAAATTATTAAGGTGACCAAAATAAAAAATGATGATAGTTGAGTGACCACCCATGTAGTTTTCCCAATGGTGATGTTTACACTTTATTTAATTGTAAACATGTCTCAAAGTCTTATCCATTATTCAGAAGCTGTACTTTGCCATCGATTGCTTTGAAAAATAGGCTTACAACTTACAATCCCAGGCATTGGATTCCATGGTGTTTTTAGAAAGCATAAAAAAAGCTGGAAATCACAAAATTTCCATTGTAAAAACATTACAAAGTTTTGAAACCTGTTATTGTGTTTGAAAAATCTGTGTTTGGCATATAGAATGGAGACAAAAGATTTTTATTAGCTGGAAAGCTTAATATCCAGTTTGAATGGTACTTGACATAAGTCCTAAAAGAGTTTCTCCCTGTCAAAATCACAAACACACCCCCCTCCAATCTAATCCACCACTCTTTCTTTTATTTTTTAAATTTTATTATCAAATAGAACATAAAATAACAAACAACCAATTGATTAACGAGACGAAGTGTTAGATTTTTCGTACAATGATCAGTTGACCTTAAACAAGATTAATAGTTTGAATTTTAATGTTATAAATAAAAAACTAAATTAAAAAAATAATCTTATAATCAACCTTTACAAAATTTAATTTAAATTAGTCATGTCAATGGGCAAGGGTGGTTAAACAAAAAGAAAACATAAAATAACAACATTTGAATTGGTAATGGATAGCAGCACCTCGGGTCTCGTGGGTCAGGGTAAGTGGGGATATAGAACGATCAAAGATGGTTTTTGCAGAGCATAAAAAGAGGTACTTGGGGGGTAGTATTCTCAGCCATGTAAAAGATTTTGCTTTACAGTTTACAACTCAAATCTGTTGGGACAACTTTGGATTTCAAGCTTTGAGTACATTTGTTGAACCAGAAAAATAGAAATGAGTATTTATTAAATTTGTTGCGTTCTTGTTTTTTTTTTTACTGAAAATATCTAACTCCAATCATTTACTGAGAGCCTGCAACTAGCCCTGCACCTACCGGCCACCACTGATTAGAGGCAAAGAATTTGATGACCACACACTATACAAACTTGTGATGAATTATGAACTGTTAGAGGAGCTAATTTGAAGGTAAGTTTGTCCACTTATCAATCACTATACCTCCGAACCCCCCACAGGATTCTCTTGCTAAGGCTTCGTTTTTTTTTGTTGCGTATTGTAACTTAAAATACGTTACAGATGATATTTTCTTGTCAAACAACTCCAGGTTTAGCCTGAACGAGTGTTTGTCCACCTATATTTAATGCCTAAACGCCCGTTCTCTCACAGATGGATTTCTCAATTTTTGTCCAAATGGCAGTTGCAGCCAACAAGCGTTTGTCCACAACAATGGCAATCGAAGCCTAATCAAACCCCCTATAAGAACCCAAACCTTTTCTTTCTGAAACTTCATTTCCAACATCAAGCACAACACAAACCATTTTCACACAAGAAATAAAGCATGAACTATATATACCAAAGAAAACTTCAAACTTAAAAACTTAAAACTACACTAGTTATTTCATCAAAATATGTTATCTCTGTACACCTTTTAACTCCTCTCCATTATGTCGCTTAGAGTAGGAGTTACTAATGCCATAAGAGCAAAAAAGGGGTAGAAAACATAAGCCTAGAAAGCTAAAAACACAAACTTTAACTCTAAAAAAGGAGTAAGGCTAAGCTGAAATTGCTTTCTCAACATGGCGCAGCTTGAAAACTGTTTCCAAATCAGGAGGCGTAAAGAAGTCCCTAACTCCATTGTAATGGTGTCTTAAAGGAGGGCTGCGTTTCCTTGGAGGCGGAGGGCAAGGTAATTTGTCTGGTATTCTTGCTTCTCTTGAAGTTGGAGTCGTTGAACGTTCACCATTTTCTTCTTCTTCACCATCATCTTCTTCGCTTTGTTTTGGTCTTGGTTTTGTGTTTATTAGCTTCAACGATGTCCTAATAGAAATACCCGCTAAAACCCATTTCTTCCTTTCTGAATCTAGCACTCCATCTACTTGTGGTTTTTTCGAAAACACCATTTTTAATCAGAAGAGAAAAAGGGAAAGAACCCAAGGTGAGAAAAATGACTGAAAACAGAGGGAAAGCAAATGGCTTTTAATCTAAGGGGGAAAAAAGATGAGTTTTTTTTATCAACGAAATGGAAACAAATGTAAAACGCAGAGAGTGGAATAAAAGAAAAAGGAGAGAGCTTTGAATGGGTGGGAACAGAATAAAACTAAAAATAAAAAATGGTTTATATTAGTACATATTTAAGCTTGATTTCGAGAGGGAGAGAGAGAAGGGCGGCTGGCTGCTCGAATATTTACGGGCAGACGTAACCAAGTGAAGAGAGGTTTTTTGGTTTGGCGCCAAAACTGGGGAAGTCTAGTGAGCAACGGCTCTAATTCCCGCCAAAGGTTTTGAGTTTCCAACTTTGCCCTTTGTTTTCACATTATTGATTTAACGGAGCTTGTCAGCTAGGGTTGGGATATTTTTTCCTTCATTATTTTGTAATATATCCAGTTTATTTTATCGTACGGTAAACTATATGGTTGGTCTTTTTATTTTAGGTTGTTTGATTTCAATCATATATTTTGAAAAGATTGTGTTTAGATAATTTATGTTATCGATTTATAATTTTTTGACCATTGATTCGTTGGATTTTATTAGTATAGCACCGTGCACGTTAGTCAAATAGATTTTTTTTTAATTTGACTGATGGACTTTAGATAAAAGATAATCTACATAGTTAACAAAAGGAATGTATTGGTCACTTATGTTATCGGTGTGTCTTTATTTTGATCACTGAACTATTAACTCTTATCATTTCAATAACGTGACACATCAACAAAAAAATTTAATTTTAAATTTACCCATAAACTTTTAAAAGTTCATTTTTTACCATCTTTCAGACAAAAAACCTAAAATCCCTTTTCTCTCCCCCCCCCCAAAATCCATCTTCTCTACTCCTAACCCTCATTCAGTTTGATTTTTGCAATTGCAGAGCAATAAGAAAAAGGACATAGGCCCGAGAATTGGCGTACTTAAATTTATAAGCCATAGGCCTTTGGTTTTGGGATCCATTTCCATATTCAGTCCGCTAGATCTGTTGTTCTTCATATGATTAAACATTAAGGGTCGACTTTGATTCTGTTTACTGTTTTCTTTTTAAAATTATCTTATTCTTATGTTCCAACAATTATCTTACTCTTGTGCTGCTAGCTTCAATTATTTGTTGTTTATAATTATCTTATTCATAAACTTGAAAGCTCTTTCTGTAATATTGATTTACGGGGGAAACAAATTCAAACACAATCAAACATTTATTGAATTAGAAGAAAAATCAAGTTGAATGAGGGTGAGGGATTTTAGGGTTTTGTTCGGAGGGGTGAAAAATGAACTTTTGAAAATTTAGGGGTTAAATTTAGGCATAAAGCCAAAAAATGTCCCCAACGTTTGACCGAATAGTCACTTTGGTCTCTATTTTTTTGGAGCAATTCAACCCTCAATGTTTCATTTTAGGTGAAAATAGCCCCTCTGCGGATGAAAATTGTCAGTCAACTGATGTTAAATGGCTTGAAACATATATGACAGTGCATGCTGACATGACAATATCATATAAACAAATTTGTTGACATGAAAAAATGGCACATCAGTTAAAAAATAATTTTATAAAATTATATAAAATATAAAATAATTTTTTACTGACTTACATTTTGTCAAGTCATTTTAAATTGTTTACCGTCAGCTTTTTAATAATTTTCATTCGCAGAGGGGCCATTTTGACCCGGAATGAAACGTTGAGGGTTGAATTGCTCTAAAAAAAGAATATGAGCCAAAGTGACTATTCAGTCAAACGTTGGGGGTATTTTTTGACTTTATGCCTAAATTTTAAATTAGCCATTTTTGTTAACGTCTCACGTCATCGAATTAGCGGGAGTTAATGGCTCAGTGACCAAAATAAGACAAACAAATAACACAAGTGACCAAATCGTTACCTTTTCAAAATAGGTGACCAAAATAAAACAACCCAAAAATAAAAGAGACCAACCATGTAGTTTACCCTTAGATAAAATATCAATTTGACCCTTTAGATAAAATATCAATTTGACCCTTGAATTTTAGATAAGATAACAATATGACCCTTGAATTTTTGTTAAATATCTCGCCGCTGGTCGTTGCTCACCTTGTCGTTAGCTGCCGCTCAACATTATTGTCGGCCACTGTCGATCGCTGTCAACAATGAATGTTGGACCCCAAAATTTTCAATTCACCCATTTTAACTATTTGAATATAAATTTGATGCTTGTTTTACCGAAAAATGCTCTGATCTCAATAAATCTGTCCAGATTCATCAAATTTAAAATAATTATCACTATATTTTAGCTTAGTATTGAATTTAACAATTTATTTTTGTTTGATTAAATTGTACTATTAATTTCTTATTTTCAACTGTAATTGTAGCTCAATTTTCATTTTGAATAATTCGAAACAAAATATAATAACAAATGTGGGTTGTCTATCGGAGAAATCTCTAAAATTTGACATGCCAATTTCTTTATCTAAATGTTTTTCTTTTAAGGATGCACTCTTGGATAATGATGACATTGATTCCCAAAGCCACAATCATCATTTAGCTGGTGAAGGGAACAAAACCTTTTTTTTTACACTTGTATGCTCTCCTAAGGTTTGATTTTGATGATAGATCTCCAAGTACATTTAAGATTGATACCGATGGATTGGATATTATTTAGTTTATCAATTTATTATTCTAGTTATTAAAATAATATTTTAAAAAATATCATTTTATTTTATGTTGAATTATTTAAAATTAATATGGAGCTACAAAACAATTGAAAAAAAAATAATGGTAAAATTTAATCAAACAAAAATGAAGTGTTGGTGAATCTAGATAGATTTGTAAAGTTTGAGACATTTTTGGTGAAAAGAACACCATATTCGTGTTTAGGAGCTCAAAATGGGCAACACAACCATTAGTCATAATTATGCTTTGCAATGTCGTAGATTGAATGATGAGAATGATAGTTTTATTATCGGTGAGTCTTAACTATCCAAAATTGTTGTAGATTATTCTTCATCCTTATACACTTTCCAAGGTACCTCCATGGCAGACGAACTTTTAGAGGGTACTGGTACATGTATTTCTAAAGGTATGAATGTATCCATGTTATGAATACAAGTAATACATGTCTTGAACTCAAATACTCATGGTGAATTTTAATGAAGAACATGAAATTTCAATAAATAAAAAAAGGAAAATAGAAGAGAGAATTAGAAACTTAGAGAGGATAATAGTTTTCACATTTTTTTCATAACTTCTCTCTATCTTCCAGTGTCCTTTTAATAGAAACTATTGTAACCACCAAGCCTAATCAACTTGGGATGCTCCTTCTATCGTGCCTTCTTCATTGTCACCTGCTGGCAATGGTCTGTGTGTGGGCTAAGTTGGCATGAACGATTCATGGGTCATAAAAATACCAATCTCTAAAAGAGGAACCTCATCCTCAAGGTTTGAAGAAGATATTGAACTTGAATTTTTTCAAAAAGGTCATGGTGATGACTGTCGAGGCCCGACTTAAGCATGAAAACATGAACAACTTGATGTAGTCGAGAGGATGCACGGAGCAATCTTTGAAAGGAAGAAATGGTTCGGAATAAGTGTCTTGATCGTATAACGTCGGCAATGGTGAGTCCCAAGGGCTATTTGGCTTGATAATTCTAGTTAAAATCGTCTCCATTAACTACTTTGTTGACCTTTTTTTTGAGGAAACTCGAACTATATTGTATCCAAAGGACCATACGTAAACGACTCCAATTACCATAGAAAGTGAAGCATAAGCCACTGTATACGTATGGCAAATGTCAAGAGCTCCAAAAGAACTGCTTTTGTTTGCATAGATTGCTAGGACTACAATTAAGGGTAGGTATCCCACGTCCCCAATTCTTAAGTTCATATTATGCCATTTCACCGTTCTCTCCATCACCAAAGGCGAAACCTTAACTACTTCATTCTCATTAAACACTTTCTTCGACTACGTATATAAACAATATGTTGATACGGAGTTACTTACAAAGTATGTCGATATTGTTCCATGACCATCCACAATAGCGATTTCCACAACTTCTTTGATTTCTCTATGCTTCCGAGGTTCGACCATTGATTTATGGGTAGTGACCAAGAATGTAGGTCTCTTCTCAAAACAATCATGCATCGCTGCTTCATTCTTTTGAGAATCAAATTCTTCTTTTTCTTGAATTGACTGATCATCGAACTCTTGATCGCAATTTCCAATGACAATTTTTTGGCGGGTTGGTGTTGACAATTTGTCAAACACTTGGTGAATCTTTTTCCTTGGGTTGTCTTGCTTGGCCCGAACTTTACTCATACCATCTTTAGCGGTGGTTACCTTAGACGTCAACCCCAAATGTGATGTTATGGATGCCACTTGACGCATGTAACACCCCTAAATAGCAATAATAATAATATATTTAGGTAAGATAAAATAAGAAGAGAATTGAGGCTATATTTAGGTAAGATAAAATAAGAAGAGAATTGAGGTTGGTTAGTTTCAAACTTGCAACCTCGCCCAGCCTCATGCCCCTTGTGTTTGACTGCTAGGCTAAGTGCACAAATTTGTCAAGGAATAACTTGGCTAAGTCTTGAATTGAAATTTTGGGGTTTCATCTAAATTGAATATATTTGTCTGACCCTTCACCTACTAAACGGAGATTAATCCCCCTTTATATCTTCAGAGAATCGAGAACCATCCAAAAGCTCCTACCAACCCTCTTATCGTTCTAGCCTTGATCCGCCCTCACCGTCGCGCCGTGCACGTCATCTCCGTTGCCAGAGTGTTCGTTGCATCACCCTGGTCACAACCCAGTCGACCACTCGTGGGGATACATCGTCATTCGATGTGGAGGTTGAGTTGAAGGTCCAACGTGAAACCCAAAAGTCACGCCACATGTCTTCGCCGTTTTGTGTCACCTCCTACTGTCTGTGTGTTACACAACCACCAGATCTGAACTCTTTGCGCCATGACGAGCAAGGCCCTTCCCTCCGAGCACAAAATCGTCACCGTTTCGTGGGTTGCTAGAAAATCGAGAAACCTCTCGGTTTTTCTTTTTGGCCGCCGTGTCATAGCAATTTCTGTTTCGGTAAGCTTCTGAAACACATCTATTTGTGTTTTTCGCGTCACTTACTATTTTTCCTGGTGTTTTTCGGCCGTTTGGGGCCACGGGTGGTGAACACGCGCTGCCCAGAGGCGATTTTCGACCGCTTGGAGCCGGTCTGCCTATGAGTTGAAACGGTTTAGCCCTAGACCGGTCTTGCCTTTGAATCTGTCTAATTCAAACCAGTCATACCAGACCAAGCCTGATTAATGATTTTGGGCTGGCCTGATTGAGGCCCAATAGCCTTTAGCCCAAACTAGATTAAACCGACCCGACTCGTGTTCGACCGACCCGACCTGTGTCTGCCCGACCTGCTCTGAACCTGCCTGACCCAACCGACTTGAGTTGACCTAACCTGACCCAAGACCTGTTGATTAGTGATGTCATCATAACATCAATGTTGATTGATGACATCATCATGACATTATCGTTGACCAGTTGACTGCTGACATCAGCATAGACCATAGACTTTGACCCAAAAGTCAAATTTTTCAAAAACCCATATTTTATGTTTTTCAACATCTTGAGTCCGTTTTGTAAAATTCTGACCCGAAAGCCTCCGAATTTAACCTTGAACCCGAGCGTGCTTATGTATTTAATTATTCCAGTTAAGAGCAATATGGATAAGGACTGAATTTGGAATTTGTGTAATTAAAGGTATTCACAGTTCCTTGTATACGAGATGTTGAGGGACACAGAATTTTGGTTCGAGGGTGATCGAATGGAGTATATACGATCGACCGATATAGCAAGGATTCAAGGTAATACATTACTACCTCTTGTATGCTTTATGAACATATTGGTATTCGGTTAATGCATGCACACTTATGGCGAAGTGTACTGTTAACTCTGCTTAAGTCAAATCAGATACGAAATATAAGTATGATAATTTAGATAAGATTGAAATACTCGAATAAGAAGGTTAATAAATCGGAAGGATCTAGAGTTCAATATTTGGATATAAAATTATGAAAATGTCATCGAGGTATAAGAATGACTAAAATACCCCCTAACAATGAAAGTGGTCTGAAAATTTACACTAGATCCGGTAAAACAACTGATTCATCTGAAAATCTCGAATTACTTGGAAAGTTATGGCTGCAAGACTTAAACCTTCGATATTGTATAATACTTAGATTTTCTTGAATTTTGAATAATTATTCGAAGATAAATTTATATAAGACTTTTCGTATGCCTGGATTAATCAAAGTGGTGTAAAGTCCTGAATTAATTGAAATGACAAAAAGGAATTGAAATATTGATAAGACTGAATTGATCATAATGTTTGTAATGACCAAAAAGGGTAGAAGTATCCTCGGGCATCGAAATTTCCAAATTAACTAGAATGATGGATAAATCCTTAAGTTCTGAAATGGTTGACTTGTTTGGAAATACCGAAGTACCTGAATGACTTAAACAACATCGAGTACTTAAATAATTGAATCACCTACGTGACTTGAGATAAATGGAAGCTTGGGAAAATCTTGAAATTTTTGATAAATCGCAAATAACTGTAATGTCTTTATGGGTTTGAAGTCTGACTTATGTAAATCAGTCATTCGTAATACTATTATAATAATAGAAGATTACTGCACAAATATATGTTCAACCATTCAAGGCTCGTTCTAATATGATTTGTGATGGTGACATGTTCAACTATACCACGCAGCTAGAACTAAATATCGACCACATGTTAAGTCTTTGAACTGAAATCTAATAATCATCTACTTGAACCAGAATGCTCAATGATTTAGATAATATATTGCTGCAAAATCTTGACGCATTAACAAACAACCACAAAAGGCATCAAAATTTGAAGAGGCCATCGATCTTCTCAAAAGAAAGAACTATCACAAAAACGATAACATACCACAAGGACAAACTAAAACTGCCTAAAAGCAAAAAAAAAAAAATTACCTTGAAAGCAAATAAAAAGACTAACATAAAAGTAAGTAAAATGTGACTTTTAGCAAAAGAAAATAAAAAAGAAAAAACAATAAAAAAAACACATGAGCATTCATAAAAAATACGATGCTTATTTTACAACCAATTAAAAGTCTAAAATCAGTCAATGACATAAAGATCGTTATCGTAGGTAATATCCACAAAAAAGAAAAATAATAACTTTTTTTAAAAAATAAATACCTTGAGAGAAAATAAAAATAGTAAAAAAGATATTACTTTCAAAAGAAAAAGGACTAGATATTTGATAATGCAATATATTTTTTTGAATAGTTTAAAAATGATTATAAGGTAATATTTGTTCATAAATATTCTTAATTTTTTAAATTTTGACAATGTACAGACACCTTTGAATTTTCATAATGCAATATTTATTTGATATGCTTTAATTATAAAAATATATAAACATGTGGCGGGTTTCTTTATGTTAATTATAAAAAATTCGCATATAATATAATCAGAGTTGACCTTGAGGTGGGCAGAAAGGGTGCCTGCCTAGGGCCCATTGCCCACCTATGACCACTATTCATATTTTTTAATTATATATATATAGTTTTTTATATTTTAATTATTTATTAATGGGGTCTACCATTTTTAAGTAAATACAAAAATTGTTAAAATTTATTTAGTCTAAATATTAATGAGTCTTAGGATCATACTTAAAATTTTAATGATTATTTAATTTTTTCTAATATTTGTATGATTATTTTTTAATATCTTTTATTTGAGGCTCAATTTTTTTTCAATACTTATCATTATAAACGCAGCTTTTTTCTCAATATTTTTTTATTAGAGGTTCACTCTTAAAATTTATTTTTTCTATGTTTGTTATTAGGGGTCTAATTTTTTTTTCAATACTTGTTATTTGTGACCCAATATTTTTCAATCTTGTTATTAGACTCATTTTTTCTTTATATTTGTTATTAGGGGTCTACTCTTAAAATTCAATTTTTTTTTCAATATTTGTTATTGGAGGTCCAATTTTTTCAATACTTGTTATTTGGGGTCCAATTTTTCCAATACTTGTTATTAGAGGCTCATTTTTTCCAATATTTATTTTTAGGAGCCTACTTTTAAAACTATTATTTTTTAATATTTGTTATTAGGGGTCCAATTTTTTTAGTACTTATTATTTGACACCCAATTTTATCAATACTTGTTATTAGAGGCTCAATTTTTCTAATGTTTGTTATTAGGGGCCTACTCTTAAAATTATTATTTTTTCAATATTTAAAATTCATTTTTTCAATATTTTTAAGAGCCTATTTTCTCAATACTTGTTATTTGGGACTCAATATTTTCAATACTTGTTATTAGAGGCTTATTTTTTTTCTCTCAATATGTGTTATTCTTAAAATTCATTCTTCAATATTTGTTATTAAAAAGCTTACTATTAAAATTCATTTTTTAAACTCTACCTGTTACGACGATTACTCTGTTAATAGGGATGTCAATTGGGCGGGGCGTGTGTGAAGGGTACTCTTCCCATATCCATTTCATCAAGGAGTTTCATCTCCATCCCTTCCCCACGACTCGTTGCGAATACAAAATTTAAAACCATTCTCGCCCCACGATCTGTAAGACTAAAACTATTTTCTCCCCACCACCCACGTGGGTCTTGAGATCCATCTAATCCACTCTTTACCCACCCCATGACTCATTCGTATAATATATTTATAAGTATTAGTTAAATAAATATAAACTAAATTTGTTATGAAAAAAGTATGAAATGCCCGTCATTCGAGTTCTCATCACATATGTGACATTATTTCAACTGACACCATTTAAAAATAATAATGTACGAAATTAAATTTTGTACAACAAAAGTTTGAATTAAAAATATATTAAAATCTATTGTAAATGACCGAAAATAGCTAAAGTAACATGTAAAATAATATTTCAATTGTCGTAACAAATAAACAATATAAAAATAACTAAAAAATAATAATGAAAAAAGCTTTACAAAATAAGAAAATAATCAATAGAATCTAAATAACATACAATATTATGAAAATAAAATTAAAAATAAAAGAATAACATACCTAAGGTGAGGACTAAAAAGAAGAAAATAAAAGAAGAAATAAATAAACCTAAATATATAGATATATAGAATTTTTCATAAATATCACAAGATAAGTCAATATGAATTACTTTAAATTTGATTTTGGTCTAAAATGATGCTTTAAAATATTTATATATTTGATCTGATAAATCTCAAACTCAATTATATAAATATATATTGAACTTTTCATAAATATCACATGACAAGTCAATATAAATTGCCTTAAATTTGATCATGATTCAAACTGATATTTAAAAATAGTTATATAGTTGATATGATCAATCTCAAACCTAATTATATTTTTAATAAATATTTATAATAACATGTTATAAGATCTGTTGGGGCAAGCAGGGGAGATGCGGGGCGGGTAGGGTGGGGTTGAGATAAATACCAAGTCATATTTACAACTGTCCCACCATCCACAGTAAAATTATTTTTTATCTCCATTCCCGTCTCAGAACCTACGAAATCTATAATCATCATTATCCAATTAAATACAAAGCGAGACGAATTTCCGCAAAACCCACTCAACTTGCATCCATATTTGTTAGCCTCGGATTGTAGTGGTCATGAACCGCATTAGTAGTATATTTTAATACACTTTTCTTCGCCAAAAAAAATTATTTTTAAAATTTATTTGTTATTATCATTTCACTTTTAAAATTCATTTTCCCGATATTTATTATCAGAGCTATACACTTAATATTTAATTTTTTAATATTGTTAATTATGGGTTTAATTTTTCAATTCGTCTTGTACCTCCAAAATCTTAAGATCGACTCTAGATATAATTATAAAAACTACATATAATACAATATTTATTTGATATAATACACTTAAAAAATTAATACCTAACTAATGTGGGATTTGGTAATGGAGCGAAACATATCACACATCAGTTATAAATTTTATCAAGTGTTTAAATATAACATTTTAAACATGTACTTGTTGAGTGATTGGAGACAAGAAACATACGAGCATCACTGTCTAGCTTGTGATCGTACTCGTGCTGTGTGTGTTTCTTCTTTTTGAACAAAATTCGTATATTTTCCCATCACTTTCACTTGTTCATACTTTCAACCTCCATTTTTTTTCCTTGTTCACGTTTTTTACCCCTACGAAGCAGGTGATGACTTATGGTCATGGATAAATGTTATTATTATATAGTTCTAAGCTTTCATTTTCGTTAGATTAGATATGATTTATGGACAGGGATATTCAGGTCATAGGAAAATGATATGGAGATTTATTTCGTTTTCATTCAATATATTAACGGTTCAATTTGTTGGAGCTAAATTTGATTCAAATAAGGAGTGATTATAGAATCGAAGCACAATTCTAGGCAGATAAAGATAAAAAAGAGTGGTAAGTTCACATCAAAGCAATGGGCCCTATGCATGAATTGAACCGTCCATTAATTTTCTATTATCAATTCTTCTTTCCCCACTCAATGGGAAATATTGGCCTCCCTTTATTCAATTCAGACAGTCATTGAGTTGGGTACCCATTTTTTTAATTTATCATTTTTAATCATTCATATTAAAATTTTTACAGTCTATTGCATAAAAGGTTTCTGAAAAGTTATCAAAATACGAATTAGATAAAATCTTCAAAATTGATAACTACTTTTCACGCATATTCTAAAAAATGATCATACACTACAGATTACGTCGGCAGACAACTTAAAAGGGATGAAACTCAACGTGACCACTGATAAACACGAATTAGAAACAAGCGTTGTGAGGGTTACCGCACGAACACCAAAAACCCACAAAATAAACCATAAAAATGTGTCATAAAGTAAAAAAATGTGTCACAAAGACAAAAGAATGTACAACAAGATGTGCCAAGAAACAAACAAAACAAATAAAAAAATATGAATCACTGACGGTCGACAACGAGCGCTAAGACCTGTGTCGCTATAGATTAGGCAAAGAAAAAAAAGAAAAACATATACCTATGGTTAAAAGAAAAAGAAACAAGCGGCTAAGATTTCACTAATTGTGATTGCAAGTGAAATGTTACCTTTGTTTTAATTTCAATACTTCACAACTCAAAGCTCAATTTAATTTAATGACAATAGATTGCTTGTTTATTATCGAGTTATGTATATTATAGTGTTGGGGCAATTCAAGTATAAGACATATATTATATTCAAAAAAATATAAGACATATAATGTAGATGTATGAAACTTGTGGTCCTTCATATAATATTATTGATCAATGGGTCCTATCGTCTTTGCGATAATATTAAAGTATAAATACTTTTTCAAGTATTATTTTTTAAATAAAAATAATTAATTTGATCAAAACAAAAACATATACTGTTGTGTGTATTCATCACGTCCGAAAAAAACTCATCATGTCAATCGTTACATGCGACAAAATTATTAAGAGTGGGCGGGGCAATTGTCTCTTTAACTCCTAATTTTTTTACCTTTATTTTTATATATACAAAAAAATAGGTTATTTAAAAATTTATCCCATTATCAAACATACATATTTTGTTCCCTCTAATTCAAATTTTAACCCCATCCCTGAACGCTGCATACAAAAATCTCATTCAGTCAATTTTTAGAGATGATTTCACCTATAACTCACCTGCATGTGTGCGTGTGTGTATACATATTGTATTGTGTTGGTTTCAACGAGATTGTTATATGTTATATAGTAATCGTATAGAAATTTAGTGAGATGTCTAAAATGATATATATATATATATAATTATTTACACACTAGTAATTTAGAATAAGAGGCTTACATGGGAGAAATTATTATTTGGATCCAACTCATCACTTTATCTATAGTCCTCATTCATTAAAAGTCAATTACTTAATTTATATTTTTCATGTTATTTTTTCATTCATACTTAATTTTTATGTAACCACGCACCACCTATTTACATAGTAAAGAAAGTAAAAATTCTTCCTTGAAAAAATAACATAGAAAATATAAAATTTAATTAACTAATTTTTAGTAAGACTACGGATGAAATAATGAGTCGAGACCGTATAAATTTTTTTCTTACTTGGGCTATTGCCACCTTGGACTTCTTCTTAGTCTAATGAGAGTGGCCATTTAAGAGTTGAGAACAAGTATTATATTTTGAATTTGGAATCGATTTTTGAGTTATTAATATTTCTTTTGAGGATTATGGATTCGGTTTTAATCCATCATAAACTTACAAATATATTATTTGAACTCGAGTCTCCTAAAAGAATAATATTTACATTTCTATTAAAATCATTCTCAAGTTTAAATTTAACAATTAAATGTTGATAAAGAATTCATTTCAAATAGGTATAAAGTCAAAAAATGCCCCTTCAACGTTTGACTGGATAGTTACTTTGGTCTCTATTCTTTTTTTTTTGGAGCAATTCAACCTTCAACGTTTCATTTTGGGCCAAAATGACCCCTCTGCAGATGAAAACTGTTAGAAAACTGACGGTAAGCATTTTGAAATGACTTGACAGAATGATAAGTCAACAGAAAAAATTATTTTATATTTTATATAATTTTACAAAATTTTTAATTATATAATTTTATAAAATTATTTTTTGATTGATGTAACGTTTTTTTCAACTCAACACATTTGTCTACATAATACTGTCATGTCAGTATCCATTGTCATGCAAGTTTGTCACGTCATTTAAAGCCATTTAACGTCAGTTGATTGTCAGTTTCATCCGCAGAGAGGTTATTTTGATCCAAAATAAAACGTTGATAGTTGAATTGTTCCAAAAAAAGAATAGATGTCAAAATAATTATTCAGTCAAAGGTTGAGAGCATTTTTGAACTTTATGCCTTTCAAAAAAGATAAGCAAGTTTATTTAAAGGGTTGAATTAGAGAGAGAATATTGTGAAGATTGATTTTGATTGTTATTTAATAATTTGTTTTATTTTTTAAATATACTAATGTGATTACATGAAAATATTTGATTATATATTTTTTAATTTATTGACAACACACGTGCTTGAACTCGAGTCTCTTAAAATATTATTATCTTTTCAGTGATGTCACCTATTGATTTTTTATTTAATAATTAAAATAATATAATTAAAACCTATAACAAAATTATGTTAGAACCACCATGCACGCTTACATATGCAAAGATCCAGCCACCAATAAAACACCACATAAATGACAAAAGCAAAATAATTAATAATTGAGGCATGGGATAGTGCTTATCTCTTTGATGTTCTTTTCAATGGACATTTCAATGTCAAAAGCATCTCTTTTATAACTTTGCAAATTTCCAGCCAATACACTTTAAAAGTAAAATAATAGTCCTTCCTTTTATTTTTATTATTCAAAGTTCACAATAATGGGACCTCACCCAAGTAGGCTTCAGTATGTTTCGAATTACGTAATATCGAAAATTTTAAATTCAAATTTATATATTTGCATTTCATTTTCCGTCCAATGATTATGACCTCAAAATAATACTAGTCAACTATGACTCTGTTATTACTACAAATCATAATGGAATATTATTTGACAAACACTAAAAAATACTTTATTAAGAATAATAGTTTTTTTTTTTTTTACAAATGGCAACTAGATTTTATTTAAAAAAAACAAGACGCTATACAAACGAGATATTTTATGAAATGAAAAACAAGTAAAAAATGAGTGGTGAACGAATCAAGCCGATTGTTTCGCTACACAATACTGATTATATTGACAAACAACCATCAAAAGAAAATTAAATATTTTTTTGACCATCGACAAACCCAAATAAAAAAGAAAACGTTGTAAAGTTCTCTGAGTAAGCACCAATGATCGCTACAGAATGTAAAAATCATGCCAAACGGCTAAAGAAACGTACCACAAAAATAAAGAAAATGTGCCATAAAAATAAAAAAAAAACATGTCACAAGAACACAAATTTTTATTAAAAATTAAAAAACTCAAAAAAATTTAAATTATAAAAAATAAGTAAAATAATGAATACCGACAGATTGTAACCAACCTAAAAACTAAAAAAATGTAAAAAGCGTTGCGGCGCTAAGCAATAAAAGAAATGTAAAAGCCCTAGTGCTCTGCTCTTTTCTAATCAGTTAAATAATTCCATTATGATTATTATTTGTTATTTTTCTATTAATAATAAATTTTAAAATTAAAAATTTTGTGTAAAATAAAGTTTACACAAGTTAGTGTATTAATGTTTTTTTAATAATAATGGCGAAATTACTTAAATATAGTAGCTGAGTTTTTTTTTCAAAAATATAGTACTAGTCAGATTATTTCTCTATCTATAGCATTTGTTACAGTAAGAATGAAGTCGGTGACAAAGAAATCCGGCTTTACTGTTTATCCACTGTTCAACTTATTTTTCTAGATTAAAAAATATTGAAAACGGTGACAGAGAATTTTGACTTCAGTATAAAATACTGTTCAAAGGATTGTGATGCTTTCGACTTCAATTTTTTAGTCATAAAAATAAATTTTACTGTTCAAAGTCGGATTGTAATGCATCCGACTTTACTTTTACTGTAAACATAATAATATTTTAAAAAATAATTTGAGTGGTATCATATTTTAAAAAAATAATAAAAAATAAAATTAAGGTTTTTTCTCCGATAATAATAGTTAGTTTTATCACATAAAAGAAAATATAATAAAATTAATGTAATCATTATAATTGTCATCATTAGGTAATATCATATTTTAAACAAAAATCATCATCAAATTACCTGTTCTGAACCACATTTGACATTAAAAAAATCTTGTTTCTTCCCTAATTAAATGGTTGAAAAGATATATTTCAGTAGGTATATTAATCAATTTTGATGCTTAATATAGATGTAACAAAATTTCAGATTCGTATATACAAAGAAGCAAGCAAACCAACCTTTTGTCTTAATTTAATTGTGCCGCTTCTGCTTCAATCTTACTCCATCCGGTAATTTCGTGTTTCATGAATTTTCTCGTATTAAGCACCGTCAATGATGCGGGATTCTTGAAGTTTCAAAATTCGAGTTCTACCGTATAGGGAGATCACATAATAAATTAAGAAATAAACAAGTGCTCTAATAAAAGAACGAATGATATTTATCAACGGTTGATGATTAATATTAAATTTAATGCCGTCACCTATCAAAATAAAAAAGAGATACATAAGCAAATAACGTTATTAAGAGGAAATAACCTTGACGGCTAAATTTAACTATAGAAACTTATATTGTATTACAATAATATTTTCAAAGTAAATATTGATATTGAACCCACAAAAAAATAAAGTAAATGAATATCTATGGACATTTAATGAATCTCTCAACAAAATTTTTAAAGTGTGTTATATTTTATTTTAAAGTTTGTCTAGAAGTTTTTACAGTTTGGTGTGTTACTTTTCTGTTGCATGGTGAATTTGTATTTGAACATGACACCCAAAAAGGAGAGTGTAGATCCATCGGTTCCAATTTTTAAAATTTGGTTTTTATTTTGAATTTTATATTTTTCTTTTTCTAAATCATTGTTCAAGTTCAAGTTCTTTGGAATCAAATTTATGGGATTCTTTATTTTTGCCACCTGATCACAACTTAATGTGAGCTGTGAAGAGTTAGCCCCAACTTTTTAATTTACAGGAGGTGTTAGAACCCCACAAGACAACTAAACACTGAGCCTTCAGACAAAAAGGAAAGTGTTAAAAAGGTCTGTCAGATCCTTTCTGCTAGTGGAAACATCTCAAAGTTTTTTTTCCCTTCATTTTCCAGTCTGACAAATCAAACAATCTTTAACCAAAAGACGGGTTTTAGGAAATTTCTACAGTGATGTGCATTAGCCACCCCAAGCCATGTGAGTGACAAATCAGTAGGGCCATGGCCAACTCAGCATCAGTATTAGCTTATTACCAAGTGGGATTTGTCACCTTACATTACATGCCTGCTTTAAACATCATCTCTGTCGTCTTTGATCATCATACACACCCAACAACAATCCATTTATGTTTCACAAGCTGTGAAAGTTTTCAAAGGAATCATACTCAGTTTTGTTTACTTACTCCCAGATTCAAGTTACCGATTCGGGTTTGAGCACTTTTTTTCTCCATGAAAAGATGGCAACTGAAGCAGAAATCATTCCAGAACCAATTTCTGTACTTGTAAAAACTTCTTTCATACATTTCATAATTGTTTTGCTTTGTGTTTCTGTTTCTGCATGGCTAGCAAATTAGATCATATGATGTTTCTCTACAAGGATACTGCAATTTCTGACCAGAGAAACCAGACAGGTGACTTTAGTTAGCACTAGGTAACCGCTTTGATGTTCTTGAAACACTTCAAATATGATCTTTGAGTTCTTTGGACATAAAAGGCCTAAACAAAAGGTGATCTGGTCTGGTCTTTAAGCCCTTTTTTCTTATTTAAACTAGTTAGTTTTCAGGGCAAACATCCGGTTTAGAGTCTTTACTCGCTTTTTCCTTTCGATTCGTAAGGAATAAGAAATCTCTGAAGTGATAAACCAGATTCATGAGACCAATCTATTGTTCTTCACTGGAAATTCAGTCACTTTACTGGCCACCAAGAACTAGTTTTTTTTTTCTTTATTTTTTTTACTTTTGGAAACGAACCATATGTTTACGATTCTTAGACATAACCCGTAAAAAATTCAGATAAATTCTTTGATGATTACCCTGATCAGCATTATAAAATTGTTAAGTCGAACCGGTTTATCAAAACCGACGTAACTATCAGCACAAATGATTTGCATATTCATGAGAAGAGGATAAAGGTTCATGTATCAAAAATATATCCACTGACCTAGTAGTAAAAAATCTTAAACTTGAATATGGTAGGTTAGGATATTAAGAATCTGATTCTGATATGACAATCCGACAGCTGACTTACCTTAAAGCCGTCATTCCCTTTGATTTTTATTGTGGGAATGTAAAGCAGTGAGCTGCATATGCACTTGATTTATGGTACAGATGGCTCTGTTTTTGCAGAAATTAAGATTTGTTCAATCATGAAAAGGAAACAATGAGTAGACATGAAAACAAATTTCCAAATTTAATTTTGTTACCATAGAAGCTTATTTTACCAGGGAATAAAAATGGAGATTTTTCCAATGATTCTGTATATGCTATTGAAAAAAGAGAGCTTTATTATATATGCAGAAATCAGAAGAGGAGATTAGCAAACCAAGTCTGGATTTGAAGAAATCCGAAGGTGGACTCGCCATGCCTGCAGGAACCTATGAAATTTCGGATAAATCGGAAAATATTGAGTTACCCACTAATAATGGGGTTGAAACCTTGAATACTGTCTCTCAAGGGAATCCAGAGATATCCGAGGGTGAAAGTTTTTCAATATCACCTGAGGTTTCCAAGGTTTCTGAGACCCGGGGAATGACGGATCATATCACGGTTGATTACACTCCATTTAAAGCTGACAAGATAGCGGAGCCGGAGGATGAAAAGATATCAAAGATCGAGGAAATTGCGAAGAATGATTCTTCTCCGGAAGAGAAACATGGGAACATTGAAGAAGAAATGAGCCAAAATGCTGAGATTGAGTCCAATGAACAAGAGGCTAACTTAGAGCTCAAGAAACAAGCTTCAATCGGTAATCCGGATCCGATAGTTGACAGCTTGAATGAGGCTAATGAAACAGTTACCAAGACTGGTCACTCCAGTAATATGCAAGAGGAACTTGAAGATAAAAGCATTGAAGAAAAGAAAGACACTGAACCAGAGAAGCTGCCAGCCGTAGTGGAAAAGGGAGAGGGAACTGAAGCAACTGATCTAATTGAAACATCGGTAACTGAAAAGGACCAAATCATTTCTGATAGTACCGGAGACACCTTAACCACAAAAGTAGCAGAAACTTCCGAGACCAATGACCATGAAACAATCTCGGAAATCAGTGAGATTGCCGGGAAAGAGCTGCAAAATGAGAATCCACACGAGGAGGTTGCTTACATACATGAACCTGCAGCTGAAGTGGGCGAGAAACTTGAAGAGGTAAGTCAAGCTACAATGGAATCAAGTGAAAGTTCCATTTATAAAGATTGTGCGAATTCAGATCAGAAAACCTTAGTGTTATTTCTTTCATGTTTATATTCTATTATGTTATACTTTATTTATTATTATATATGTTACCTTTTAGTACTTTTGTCCTGGTCTGTTAAGTTGAAATTTTGTTACACATGCAGTTGAGTAAAGAACCAGAAATTGAGGAACATCCTAAAGTTGACATCTCGAGATCATTGGTTAGCGATGAAACCTTGAAGGAAAGCATAAAGGAGGATGAAAGCATCCCATTGAAGTCAACAGAAAAGGTCAGCAAATAAAAGAAAGGCGATTTGGATCCGAAAAATGTTTCTTTTTTTACCATTCTTTAGTTCCTAACTTACAGGTTCAATGTTTTACAGGCTAGCTCTTCAACTGAGCTTGAGGACTCAACAAGGGATATCAAAGACACCCATACTGCTGAACTTGATTCTGCACCGGTTGCACCAGAAACAGAAGAGAAAAAGCAGGAAACATATAATGTTGTTCCCACTGAAGAAAGCAGTCCAGCAACAACCGGACATGAAGGGGCCGGCATAGATGGTGCAGACATTGATGTGGAACCAGCAGATTCCTCCGTATCATGCGAGAAGGACATGGAAATATCTAGGGAAGAAGATGGAATGCAGGATGAAGTTCTAGATGAGCATTCAGAAACTCCTCTCCCACAAGCAACAGATGAGACACTTATGGAAAAGGCGGATAATACAACATTAGATGTTCCAAAAATAGAGTCCAAAGAGACAGGACCAGAACACTTGCCTGAGGAATCATTCGTGCATACAGAACAGGAGACTGGAAAATGCATTTCTGTAGCAGAAACATTGAAAGATGAACAATCATCAGATTTAGGACTTCTGAAAGAGAAGATCGAAGAGGAAAAGCCATTGGATGAAGCCACGGATTCCAGAGAAACCTCAGGTATATGCAGAGATGTTGAAAAGGTTATCCAAGCAGAAGATGATTTAGCTAAGAACTTGGCAGAACAAGAAACTGAAGTGCCAAAAGGAGCCCCTGATCAGATTTCTGAGGTCATAAATATGGATATACATGAAGAACAAAGTAAGGAAACAATCCATGAACTGAGCAAGAGCCAAGCTGATGAAACCATCACCGAAGTTCAAAACCACGAAAGTGAACAGACGATAAATGAGGAACCGGAAGACAAACTAGAGGATGAACAAAAAGCAAACGAGGTTCCCAAGGCTGTCATCTTGTCTAAAGAGGTAAATAGCAAGTTTTTATTCCAAAGATGTTGCTAAATTTTGCTTCAAATTTTGAAACATCTTTAACTTTTTATTGGTAGGCGGAAGATTACACTTCAGTCTCAAATGAATGTCTGAAGGAAGGAGACTCTAATGAACAGGTAGAGGTGAAAAACTTGGAGGTTGAAGAATATTCAACCAAGGACCGAGAAGCATCACTCATAGTAGAATTGGAAGAAAGGAGACAAGATCAAGAGTCAGGAGATTCTGAAAGTGTCCACATTGAAGACGGGGAATCAGCAGAAAAAATTAAGGACATTGTCCATGAATCAAAGCAGAGTGATGAAACCGTGACAAAAGTTGGAGCTGAGACAAGCCTAGACAACACCAAGATGAATGAGAAGCTTGTGAATTTGAGTTTGGTCGGTACGAGCAAAGAAACTAGCAAAAGTGATGCTAATCAAGTGATTAAACAAGTCGAGAATCCACAACAAGAAATGGAGAAAACAGAACCAGCATCTGAACCAGAAGTGAATGAAGCTGAACAAACCAAAACTGTGCCTGAAACATCATCTGAATACCCATCTGAAAGCATTCCAACTTCTACAGCGACATTGCCTTCCAAGGATGAAGAGATCGAAAATGCACACCCGAGTGAGAAAATAGGAGAAGAGATACACAAGGTTGCTGAAATAGTTAAACATGACAGCACAATAGAAGAAAAGGAAGAAGAAAGCGAGCCTAGGGCTGTATCGGTAGAAACAACCACGGTTGATGAGGGTCTTCAAAACGAGGAACCAGAAGATCAAATTCAGACAACGACGTCGACAACACCTTCTAAGGATGACTTTTCTGATTCAAAGCTAGCAGCAGAGATATGCTTGAAAAAAGAAGAGGTTGTAGATGGTAAGAAAGATGAAACAGGTGCTGCTTGGGCTATCGAAGTGGAGGAACCAAAGGATCAATCTTCAGCTTCAGCATTGACTGAAGCTATTGTGGATCAAGAAACTTCTGTTGCTCAAGCTTCATTAGCTGTGGAATCAAGGGAGATCGAAACCTCTGCATTGCCTTCGGAGAAACACAAAACAATAGAAACTGAACCGCGAAAAGATGAGAGTCCACCAAAGATCCAAGAACAAACAACAGAGGTTGAAGAAGCCTCGAATGTTGAAGTTGAGACAAGTGAAAAGGCTTTTGACAATGAATTGATCAAAGAGGAACTTGTCAAAGCAAGTGCTGGAGAAAATCAGTGCGACAATACAAATGAAACCATAGTGAATGAAGTTTCAAATGAAAAGGTAAGCAAACAAATGCAATAATAGCTTGAAACCTTGATGGTTTGATGTATTTTCATTTTCATTTTTGATTCGGTTTTTCGGCGAAATGGCAGCTCTTGGAGGTCAAGGAAGTTGCTGAAACATCTTATTTGACTTCTGAACTGGAAGAGCCAGCGAAAGATGGCTATGGAGAAGATGAGCTTAAGGATAAACTGATTAAGGAAAAGGCATTGGAAACAACTCAAACTGAAGAGGTCAGAAACTCAATTTTGTTCATCTTATTCGTTTCTTGAGACACTATATATCTATATTGAAGCTTTTGATCTGTAATAGGATGTTGTGGAAGCTCAAAAGATCAGTGAAAATGAGATATTTGAAAAGCAGATTGTTTGTGAAGATAAAACTGCTGAAAATCCAAGCCAATCTTCATCAGTAACGCCAACAGAAGAGGTTAGATTACATATAATCCCCCTTTCAAACTTTTGCATTAAATGATGTTTCCCGTATCTAACATTCACAATTGAGTCCGAGTAGTATAAACTTAAATACTGTAATCAAACTTAGTAGCTACATGTTTCATCTTTTATCAGGAATCAAGCTTAGAATTATCACAGGCAGGTCAAGAGGTAACCAAGGGTTCAGATAATCAGATTTCCAGGGAATTAGAACCCATTGCAAACACAGAAATAACAAGTTCAACAGTTAAAGAACATGCACCAATAGATTTGCAGGACAAAGTTGCAGAATCCTCACAGAAAGCTGAAGTTGAAGATGTCAAAGAGGTTTATCCAAAGGAAGCAGACGTTGGCCATGGTGGAGACAAAATAATAGATAATTCAGGCAAAAAGATAACCGAGGAGTTGACCTCGGTGGAGGATTCAACTAAGGTATCCGATGCCATATACATGGTGTTTGGGAGATGATCCTACACTCAGCCCCGAATCTGATTTGCATAGACTATTTCAAACCTTAACAGTTTACTTGCATTCTTTACTTTCTCTTATTATTTTGCTATAATCATTTATTTACGAACTCCACAACTGTTAATGGTGGACATAAACATGACAGGTTGAGGAGTTAAAAGATGAACATACCGTAGAGAAGACGAATGAAACCTTGAAAATCCCAGCATACGAAAATGAAAAGGTCAGTATGGACGCACTCATCTTTGTTCCTCTTGTTCTTCTCTTGCTTCAATCTTATGATATTCGATCTTAATATTAAAATCAGCTCACTGTGGAAACTCTGAAGGATGGTGCAAATAACAATGTTGAGAAAGAGATTGTCGCAGAAGATCAAACTGTGAAGGATCAAGAACAAGCTCAAGTTTCCGTGAAAGAAGCCACAACTGTAAGTTAAAAAACACATAAAAAACTTCAAAATGAATAAATCAGTTTCAGGCAAAAATACCTATCTTTGATACTCACAAGCTAAACTGTAACAGGAAAATCCAATAAAAAGATGTGCAGCTCATTTGATATTAGGAATCAAGCTTAGACATATGAGACTAATGTAAATTTTAACAACAGGTTCCAGAAGAAGCCATGGAGAAACCTGAAGCAATAGACTTGCGACCGGGAGAAGCTAAAGAGATTGCTGATGGAGAAGAGAAAACAGATACTTCAGTTGCAGAAATAAACCCGGAACATGCACCAGCCAGTTCGGGCAATTTATCATTGTCTGATCTACTACAAAGATCTGCCGAAGAGAAAATAGATGTGGCTGAACATGTGATCAAAGAGAGGGAACTAACAGTAAGCAAGGAAGATGCACATTCGGAAGATGCAGAAACCATTCCAGCTAAAGAACCAAAAGTAGATGATGTACCTGGAGGAGACGAACCTAACAAGAACGACTCCGGCTCGGATGCCCCAGTAATAGTTGAAGCACCAAGAGATACTGAAATTAAACCACAGAAGAAATCTCAAAACATACTATCAGGTGTTGGATCCAAAGTCAAGAACTCAATTTCCAAGGTGAAGAAAGCAATTACAGGTAAATCTTCTCATTCAAAAGAACCAAAAGCAATAGCATCAAAGGGAAACGACAAATGAAGATGATCCTCATTCTAAGTCCGTACAGAATCACATTTTTAGATGTTTTTTAAGTGAGTTTTTTTTTTCAGTCAAATATTTCATTATTTGTTAAGCTTGGTGTGTCTTTGTGCAGAATGAGAAAGCGGTTTTTGTATTTTTTTTTGTTTTTGGTATGAACATACTTGAACAATACATGATTGTGAACTGGATTTTACAATGTTGCAATCTTTCTGAGGAATTAAACCATACTCAAACCCTAATAAAGCAAAGATCTTTATAGTTTCTTGCTTACAGTTTACATTGAAATTTGCAGAACAAGAAATTGTGATTGAAAACAAACCATCAATTTCAACTGGAGTAGCATACGAGGGCCTTATTCATCTCAAGTTCACCATTTCAATCATTATCAGTCAAACAGCTAAACACTGTCACTAGCTCAATATCTAAATGGAAATTCAAAGAAAAGAATCAATGGAATAAACCACCATTTCAGATTCCTTCAAAAGAAAGTTCACATTAAACTTTTATCAGTTTCACTTAACATTAACTAATATTGTTCCAACAAAAAACACAACATTTAAAACTACCCAAAAAAGGGAAAACGAAAAAGCTTGAACCCCCCCCCCCCCCCCAAAAAAAAAAGTCCACGAAGACCCACCACTTAAAACCTTCTCCCCGGTCCACCACCGCGACCGAACCCGACTTGAGGGACCGGAACAGCAACTGGGTCAACCTGAACAAGCCCAGGAATATCAGCCATTCCAAGAACCGAAAGCAGTTAAAACTTAACAAAATAAAAGATTTGTATAATTACACATTATCTATGTTACTTACACATTTTATTATTTTGATCATTATATTTTCAATTTTGTCTCACTTAATTATTTCAGTAGTATAAATCAAATCATCTGTCATTCAAATTTAACATAGAGGGCAACGTAGCAATTAACATAAATTTATATAATTACACATTTAATTTATATAACTTATATATTTTATTATTTTAGTCCTAATTTAAATTTAATCTAACAAATTTAACTCACTAATCAGATAGTAACACATGTCACTATATGATTAGAGAATTTTGAACATTTTTATTTACTTCATATAATTTGTTTTTCCCCAATCAAGTGTTGACATGTGTCAACTGATTGGTAAAAAATAATTAATTAGCAAAATAAATTGCAATCCAATAGTAAATTATTACATTTTTATTATGTGATTTGAGTTGTACTCATGAATTTAGGTTCGATAAATTTTTTTAAATATTATTTTAAATATTAAAATTATAATATAATTTCTTATTAATAACCATTAAATTAAGATTTTATTATTTTTAATAAAAAATTAAAATTATTAAATAAATTAAAAAACTCAAGTTAATGATTATATATATGAAATTATAAAAATAAATATGGAAAATATTTTTTATTATTAGATTTGATTTAGTTGTTTAGGAACTTTCAAATATTCTAAGAGTTTCAAGTTCTAGTCTCATTTTAGTCACTTTTAATTATTAATCTTGGCATTACATTGAATACAATAAATGTTCCCATGGATGGGTTTTTGACAATCAAGTCAATACCTTATTGGTGGAAAATAAATGATATAAATTAAATAAAATACTCAACATTCTTCAATAATATGGTAACACATGTCACCATATGATTGGCGGATTAAATTTATTAGATTAAATTAAAATTAGAAAAATGTCTAAGTGACACGGATAAATATATAATTATACAAATTTATATTAACTTCCATGTCATCCTCCTCTCCTTTAGGTTTAAACGACATGTGACTTGATTGATGCCACTTAATAAGTGGTCATATTGACAAAATTGGAAATATGGTGGTCAAAATGGAATTTCCCCCATGGTTGAGTGGTTGTTTGTGTAGTTTGGCCTTAAATAAATTTTGATATATTAATCATTTCATATTTTATAAATTCTAATGAGTTTTTGTGTTGGACTCGAATCGATCAACTGAAAACTGACAAGAGGAGGTGAATTGGCTTCTTGAAAAAAATTGAGAAGCAATCGAAAATAAAAAAAATGCACAAAATTTTATAATTGTTTAAATTTCTCAATTAAAGGCTACATCCAATACCTTAATTATCACCGCTAAAGATTTTTCAATTCCCTAAGGAAGCCGACAAGAGAGGATTGATTGAAGCCCATTTTGATTTATGGTTTCACTTTGGGAACTGGGGTTTACAATTGTTTTAGGTTTGTTGGGGGATCTAGATCTCTTCCTCCAGTTTCCGGCTATTTTAATTTAATTCATTTTGGTCCTACGACCGCGTGTTGACCTGCTGTGGGGAATGATACACACAAGATTGGTTCAGGTTAATTACAGTATTAGTCCCCCTATTTTCAATTTGATCTTATTTATTTGTTTGTTTGTTTCCCCCCTCATTTATTGTTTATTTACTAATTCATCTATTAATTTGCTATAAATTGTACATCTGGTATTCCGTTTTCATATGTGTGTATTCATACCACTGCTCTAATAATATAAATAAAAAATATATGTTTTTTATTTTATGTAATAAAAGGGTATTTTTGAAATAAATGTAATATAATTATATACTTATATGTATATTATTTCTTATATATGTAAAATACTAGTATTATTTTTTCTCATTTATATAAATATAATGTTACTATTATTTATATTTTAGTACATAAAATATATATTTTACATAGAGAAAAGGTTTTCTTCAACTATTGATATAGGTTATCTAAATCAGTTTTTATTTATCTAAATTCCATATTTTTATAAATATAAGTAGGGTTTGTCTAACCTATAAATGCATGCATATGTTATGGGTTATTTAAGAGTTTGGATCAAATACAAGATTTCATTGAAAAAACTCTATCATTTAATGTATTACAAAACCTTAAAAGATCCCATTAAAAAACTTTCATTCAATGTATTACTAAATCATAAAACACTAAACCCTAAACCCTAAACACTAAAGACCCTAAACCCTAAATTTCTAGACCTTAAAACCATGAACCTTAAAACACTTAAACCGTAAAATCCTAAACCATAAAACCTAACACTATAAACCCTAAAATCCTAAACCATAAACTATAAAACACTAAAACTATAAACCCTAAAATCCTAAACCCTAATACATTAAATGAAAGTTTTTTCAATTGATTCTTTTAGAGTTTTATAATACATAAAATGTTATAATTTTTTAATGAAATCTTGTATTTAATTCAAGCTTTTAAATGACCCTTAATCTATACATGTATGCATAGGTTAGATAAAGCCATATAACTAATCTATTCTTTTAATCTATTATAAAACGAGTCAATGTCCATTTTGCTTCGGAGATTCATGAAATGGCTTTCTATACCTTTTTTCCCAATTTAAATAAATTACGATCTTTTTAATAATAATAAATTCATATTTTTATTTATCTAAATTCACATTTCACTTTTATTGTGCAACATTAGTATTCATATTCATAACTTATCTTGTACATTTATTTTGTATATTGTGGTTGTTTGCGTTACATAATTTTATTTTTGATAACATGTTAATGTTCTTAGATTAGTGGTTAACGAGATTGTCTTTTATACAATTGGAGTGAGATCTTCATTAATTTTTCGAAATAAAAAAATCTTTTTTTCCGAAAAAGTCGAATGAGCTATGCCATTTCACAAAAAAAGATTGATCCCGATTTTATTTTCAAGTATAGCTCACTTATTTTAAAACAAAATTTTGCATTCATAGTCGACTGTGAATTAAAATTAAGTCTTAAAAGTCGTAATTTCATTATCCAGACAATGTATAATCAAATTTTCTCAAACGTAACCGACTTTTAAATTTAATTTGATTTTTACTGATTTTTCATTTTTAATTCTAAAATCGGGTTTGCAACAAAATTGATTTTTCATGCTTTTCAAAAATAATTGTCAAGCTTAAGAATCGTTTCGACACATAAATACACATCTTCAGCATTCTTAATGTGGCCACATGGTAGTATTTATTCAACTTTTATCTCCTAATTAAACTCACACATACCTTACGGACAAAACTTCTCGAACCTAGATCTCCCACATTCAGTTTGTTTCCTTGAGATCATTCCTTGGTTTCATACGGAAAGAAACATTTAATCATGATATTATACTTTTTTAGTATGAATCTATACATGCACATATGTATGACCTAATGACATTTTTGGCCCTCAAATTTTTGGGGAAAAAACATTTTAGTTCTTAGTTTTTTTCGCATCATTTACCCTTGAACATTATTTATTTTTTGTTACATTGTACTAATTGAAGGAAAAAGTTTGTTAATATAATGATAATTGATTTATTTTTTTAGTTTTGTAAATAGGGGCCTAATCTATTGAAAAATAAAAAAATTAGATTATTAAAAATTGTTGATGTTTCTATTATTATTTTTATTAATTGGTCCAATTTATAAAATAAAATAAAATATTTAAAAAATAGAAAACTATTCTTTTGAAAAGAATCAATGACAAAAAATGTCATTAAGCGTAAATATAAAACCAATGATTTGAAATAGATCTATTGGATCCCACTTGGCATAAATTTGATGTAAAAAAGTGCTTTAAAATGGAATCTAATACCTCTCTTCAAATCTGTCTAAGATTTTTCTTTTGTCCAGACTAATCTTGTATTAATGACTATATTTTTTTTAAATTTATTATATAAGCTGGAGAAAAAGACATTTAAGATTAGACAAAATTCGTTATTTTTTTAGTTAATTATCCAAAATATTGAAGAGCCCCTAACGATGCCTAAAACTGAGGGGTAAATAAGGATTAAATGAGACGAAATAAATCTTAGTATAAACTACACCCTAAGTCATTTAATTATAAATTTAGTAACAAATAAGACAATTTTCTTTTAAAAATTACAAGCAAGTCGCTCGATTAAAATATTATTACAAATAGGACATTGGTCATTAAATATTAGATGAGAATAGTATTCTAGCATGGTGTAATAATAATGTTAGTTCTCAAAACTCATACAATCTATTAATTATGTCCTAATTTGAAGAATTCAATGTATTTAACCCTTCATATTAAACCCCCATCATTTTAGTCTTTATTTTCTCCTAAATTGCTTGTTATTCTCACAGAAATGTTATATTATTTTCATGCTACTTTCCTGGTATAATAATAGTTTAACAATAACTTCTTGTTGTTTTATGGCAGAATATTGTTATCCAACTAGTTCTTTTATATGATGGGCTTGCTTGCTTTGATAGTATCACAAATGAAGACTAAATTGATTGAATTTTTAAATATGAATGATTAAATTTATTGAATTATTTTAAATTAGGACAAAATTACTAGAATATATAAATTTTAAGGACTAACAATGTTATTATGCCAGACCACATCAAACGTTTGTTTCAAATTTAATGAGTGAAATTTTTGCAACAATATTTTAATTGAGTGAAATGTTTGTAACTTTTAGAAGAAAAGTAATTTGTTTGTTACCAAACCTATAATTGAGAGAACTTGTGTGTAATTTAGCCTAAATGCTATTAGCATAAGAATTTATAGTTTTATGAATTTTGAGATCCACTAATTGGCATAGAGGCTAAGGATGCTCATATTGCCCCATTTTGTATGGGTTCAAATTCTAATGTAGGTATGTAATACATCTCTATTTAATCAAAAATCGATTCATCTAATTATAGGCCTTCAGCAAATTCAAGGCTTGAAAATATTAATATTTGCATCTACTCTTCCATCCCTAAATTACATTTAAAGAAAATCACTATATATAGTTAACTTGATATAAATGAATATTTACCAATAATAACTTTGTTGTTAAGAAACTACATAATTTAGAAGCAAGGATAAGAGAGATTGAAGCACAAAATGATAAAGCATAATGTCACGGTCCGCAAGTTCGGGTCTGAGTCACATGCGCTGCGAGCTGCCCAAGAGGCTCTTGAAGAGATTTTGGGCTTGAAGAGATCATCAGACTTAGCTCGATCCATGGAGGATTCTAGAAGCTTATCCATCCAAACCTATGTGAACACACCATGTGAACATAGAAGATACCTTCCTTAGATAAAGATTAGAATCTAGGGAATATACTGGTTTTGTACTATTGTGGTTGGTGAGTTTTGATCTTATTCGTTGATGTAAATCATTAGGGACCAACGGATGTAAAGTGACTCAACTATAAATAGAGGTCTTCCTCACCTCATTTGTATCATTCATGTTCTGAATAATCAGGCATTTTCTCTAAAATCCTTTTTTTGTTCTTATTTATTCTTGAGTGTTCTTCTTTTGTTCTTATTAGTCATTCTCTTTTGTTTGCTTCCTTTTAGAGCGATTTTGTGTATCAGTACCTAGGAATAATTTGATCTTCCGAAAAGAGAAATCAGGTTGACTTAGGCGTTTGTCTTGAGAACATCGTCTTAGACCGCACAGTCCGTTAGGTTGAAAACCTAGCCCCGTGACAATAGATTTTTGTTAAAGTTGTTATATCACCTTAAACATGACCATTTTTTGGGAAAGAATCATAAAAATAAACAGATGTAACATAAGGTGAAAGATGAATAGATATGGAAGTTGAAACATGAAAGGACATCCACATAAATATTATTTATAACACCTTTAAATATTATACTAATTTCTTTTCACAAGAATTGTAACACCCATCACTCAGTTTGGAAGAATCAGACTCGAGTGACGGATGTCACATCGATTCACCGAAGTGAACCCGAAACGAACAATCAAAATTACAAATATTTTTAATACTTTTCCTCATTGGTTGTGTCTGAATAGCTATTTGTATTGGTGTGGGAACAAGGATTGGATCCCACTATCAGGAGTTTGGGGAGGGACAACCTATTTCCTGCTACTAGTGTCTAGGCAGTTTGCATAGAGACAATTTATCCCTACTACCGTAGGTATAGCACAATTTGAGTACGCACATAAGATGGATGAAAAGTCAAAAGTAAATGAAACTATGGATGCATGGAAGGTACCAAGAAGGGTAGAGCCTTATGATGAATCAGAAACTATGCCAGGTTTCAGAGAATGAGAAGCCCAAAGAGTCAATGACAACATTCCTCAGAAAGATCCGGGTAATGCTTGTTTAACTAATGAAAGCGTAATGAGTGCTCATTCAGCATTGGACAAGTTAAAGCATGATCATGAGTTGGATATGAAAAGGTATGAGAAGAGAATTAGTGATATGAAAAATAAGCTCACCATGGTGAAGTTAGATGTAGACGTTCAAAAGGGGCACGAAAAGAATCTTCACGAGCCTGCTACAACACCCCAATATTGATACTGAGCTTGGACATGTGTTGACCCATATGCTACACGAGATCATTAATCTAGGAGCTAGAGCTAACAACTTTATGTAATTGAAATTACCTATTTCTTGTATTCGACTCTCCTGGTTAATGAATGTTTATTTAAAGGCTAGATTTTGAATTCAATACCTCTCTCATTCTTGCATTCTTGTATTCATGCATATGCATATTGCATTTTATTTTTGCAAAACATAACAAAATTAATAAAAGAAAAGTTCTATGACAGTATGTGGCTTTTTATTTGTAAACATTCCACATTCATATGAGACATGTTTACGTTCCAGGACCATGGCTGTGGAAGATAGGATTACTAATCTAGAAAATGATCACATGGAGGTGCAAAATAGATTTGAATGTGTAGAACAGACCATGAAAGATCACATTGCCCAAGCACAGAGGGAGATTATCAACCAACTAACTGCTTTGTTGGGACTGAAATAATCAGGCAAGGGCAAGGTACAAGATAGAGCTTTGAATGACATGGATGAGCAAACGAATACTACATCTCACATGAAGGTTCAACCTGAGGGACCACCTTTAGTGAAAAAGATTTAGATTAATCTAGCCGAAGCAACTGCCAGTCATCAAGTCAAAGTTGGAGCAAACTTTGAGAGTGGCAATGAAGTCCTAGACTTGAACACTATCAATGATATTGAGAAAATTCGTGTTGAGATGGAAAGGAAATATGAGGAACGATGCAAGACTTTGGAAGATATACTTATAGAAATAAAGAAGGTGAATGAGCAAGGATCCAGTGCAACTGATCTGAGCTTAGTAGCTGACTTGGTCCTTCCACCAAAGTTTAAGGTACCGAACTTTGAGAAATATGACAGGATGTTTTGTCCATCATCACATCTTACTATGTACTGTCACAAGATAGTTGCCTATCTGAAGGATGAAAAGTTGTTGATTCACTATTTCCAAGATAATTTGACAAGCTCAACGGCACGGTGGTACACCTAGCTAAGTCGGGTGAACATTAAGACATGGAAGGATCTTTTTAGAGATTTTGTGGAGCAGTATAAGTATGTGACTGAAATGGTCTCTAGTCGAGTTTTGCTCCAAGCAATACGCTCAAAGATAGAGAGATATGGTAGCACAGGTACAACCAACGCTAATGGAAAATGAAATCACCCACACGTTTGTTCAAATTCTGAGGGGACCGCTTTTTGATTGTTTGATAAGCAATGCCACCTAGAATTTTGTTGATATGGTGATGACTGGCGAGTTGATAGAGGCAACAATCAAGAGTGAGCGAATTGATAATGGAGAAAGCTCCCGTAAAAATTTCAAGAGAAAGGATAATAAAGTGAACAATAAAAGTGCTTATGAGGCTCCAAAGAATGTTACAATTACACCATCCAGTGTTGCAACCGGAGGTTCACAAAGTTCAAATAAGAAGGATTACCGAGGCTCAAAAAGGGATAATGAGAAGTTAAATTTCACACCTTTACCAGTATCATATACTGAACTACACCCGCAATTGTTAAAGGAAGACTTGGTTTGACCATACTATCTTACTCATCTTTAGCCTCCATACTCTCCATGGTATGATCTGAAGGCTCATTGTGAAAATCATGCTGGGATCTCGGGGCACACGATAGAAAATTATATTTCATTCAAGAAGATAGTGCAGAACCTTATAAACAATGGAGTGTTGAAATTTAATGAACCCAATATAGCGGCTAATACATTGCCCAATCATGGAGGACGATGAGTGAATGCTATAGAAGAAGATGATGAGGCTACACGGGTAAAGGTTGATGTATCAAAAATTAGATCCCATCTGAAGTGGGTATTTGGACAGCTGTATAATGCATGAATGATAAAGTTAGATATGAAAGTTGAGAAAGAGGAGTCAAGCATATATTGTGAGTATCATAAAAAAGATGGACACAAGTTTCATCACTGTTCTGAATTTAGGAGTTTGATTCAAAGAATGATGAATAACAAGGAAATTGAATTCTTTGAAAAAATCAAGAAAAAAAGAAGTTGAGGTGTGCACCTCTGAAAGCTCAGTGATCAAGTATGGGGTGAGCAGACCATTGATCATTTATGCTAAATCGAGGGCTAGAAGCTTATCTAATGAAGCAAGACCTGTAATGACTCCCAAGGTTGTGATTTCCCCTCTAGGTTCATTTGCTTTCAAGGACACTCACAAGGTTCCTTGGAGCTATGCTGCTAATGTGACTATACCCGAGGAAACAAAGCCACAGAAGTAGGTAAGGTTGCTGAATGATACAAAGATAGTACTAAAAGGAAAGGTGGATTAGAAGCCTAACACCGAGCCAATAAGTATGGTTGGATATTTCACTATGAGTGATAGATGTTACTCACCTGAAACATCTAAGGAGGTTGAGAATGTAAAAGGGAAGGCTGTTGTAGTGCCAGAAAAAATCTTTAGGGAAGAATTTGCCCTCAAAATAAATGAACCCATCACAAAAGAACAGACCCAAGAGTTCTTAAAGTTTTTGAAGCACTGTGAATATAATATAGTTGAGCAGCTGAAGAGACAACAAGCCAGGATTTCTGTTATAGAACTATTGTTATGTTCGAAAGGGTACTAAAATGCTTTGATAAAGATGCTCAATCAGACATTTTTCCAAATGATATATCAATGCACAAGTTAAACCAAATTGTGAATAACATAATTGTTGACAATTATATTACTTGCACTGATGATGAGATCTCAGAAGGTGGGATGAGATCTGTCAAGGCTCTAAACATCATGACTCACTATAAGGGGCATGTTCTCCAGGAGTATTGATTGATAATGGGTCAATATTGAATGCCCTTTCGATGGTAACCTTGCAAAAGCTACCCATCGATAGTTCACATATGAAGAACTACAAGAATACAGTGAGAGCATTTGATGGAACAATCTGGGATGTGTTAGAAAAGATTGAAGTACCATTATTGATTGGTCCTAAGGTATATACCATTGACGTTGTGGTTATGGACATAAAACCCACTTATAACTGCTTATTAGGAAGACCTTGGATCCACTCTACTAGTGTAGTGTCATCATCTCTGCATTAGAAGCTAAAGTTTTTGATAGATGGGAAACTGGTCAGTATAGAGGTAGAGGAAGATATCATTTCCTCTGATTCCAAAGATGCCACGTACATTGAACTTGACGAGAATGCTCTTGAATGCTCGTTTAGAGCCATCGAGTTCATAAACGCCACTTTCATCACTGAAGTGAAGAAGATACCTCGTCTGAGGTTACCTAACTGCACGCAAATGACTATTCGCGAGACACTTGGAAGATGAGTGAAGACTAGGAAATGATTTGGGAAGAATCTCTAAGGTTGTCTGCTCCCAAAGCCTGTCATCATGAAGAAAGAGCGATTTGGACTCGGGTTCAAACCCAATATTCAGCATAGATATAAGGATTTGAAGAAAAGAGAAGACATGAGGAGAGCTCGATTTTTAAGGGTTGATACTTCTTTTGAACCCATAAATTTCCCTAACTTGAAAAACATTTTCAAGTCTCATGGGTTTGAAAATGTGGAAAAACAACTAGAGAAAGATATTATAGAGACTGTGAAATTACTGAAAGATGAGATCTTTGGTGAGGTCATGGAAGGGTTGTATGTCAACGACATATTTAAGAGATCCCAACCTGGCAAGTATCTGGAAGGAATTCGTCCATGCTTTCTTGGTGAAACACTTAATAACTAGACAACAGAGGATCTTCCCCTAGTTGTTAAGATAAAAATAGAGTAATGCCAAGAACCACCTTGTACTTTTGCCCGTGAGTACTAGGGATCTTCTTTAAAAGAGCTATTATGCAAGTTTAATTCAATAAAAATTCTTTCATTTTGATTCTCAAATGGCAAACATGTTTCTTATTTTTTCATATTCCATTCAAGATATACATTATTTTCTTTGTAGGTCCTCAATTATTAATTGCATGAATAATTCTGAACCTAATCCCGAAATAGATTTCGAGCGACCTGTGTGTTTAATGGAAGTCAATAAGTGTAAAGATGAGGCAGAATATGAAACCCCTGAAGAATTATCAAGGTTGGTAGAAAAAGAAAACAAGCAGATCTTACCTTACAAAGAAGAGAGAAATTCTAAATCTGGGTACAGATGAAGTCAAAAGAGAAGTGAAGATCGGTAGCACTTTCTCGCCAAAATAAGACAATAGTTGATTGATCTACTGCGAGAGTTCAAAGATGTTTTCTCCTGGTCTTATCAAAATATGCTAGGTTTGGATACAAATATAATGGTACACAAACTACCTATAAGATCAGAATGCAAACCGATTCAATAGAAGCTAAGAAGATTGAGACTAGAGATGGGATTGAAGATTTAAGCAGATGTACAAAAACAAATTGAGGTGGGGTTTCTTCAGGTAGCTAAATATCCAAAATGGGTAGCCAATATAGTCACGGCACCAATGAAATATGGAAAAGTACGCATGTGCATGGACTACATAGATCTGAATAGAGCAAGTCCAAAGGAGAATTTTCCTTTGCTCCACATAGATATTATCATCGACAACACATCGGGACATTCATGGTTCTCTTTCATGGATGGCTTCTCAGGATACAATTAGATAAATATGATTTTAGAAGATATGGAAAAGACGATGTTCATAACCTTGTGAGGCACATTTTGTTACAAGATGATGCCTTTTGGACTGAAGAATGCATAGGCAACGTATCAGAGAGCTATGGTAACTCTTTTCTATGACATAATGCATAAAGAAATTAAAGTGTATGTGGATGACATGATCGCCAAGTCCCATACTGAAGAAGAGCATATTCAAAACTTGAGAAAGTTATTCCAAAGGTTGAGGAAATATCAATTGAAACTTAATCCGAATAAATGCGCTTGTGGGGTTACATTTGGAAAACTCCTATGATTTGTAGTTAGTAGAAGAGAAATTGAAATTGATCCAAACAAAGTGAAAGCTATTCAAAATCTCCCGCATTCTCTTACGTAAAATTAAGTTTGAGGCTTCTTAGGAAGGTTGAATTACATTTCTCGGTTTATTTCTTAGTTCACCAATAAATGTGATACAATATTCAAATTTTTTTGAAAGAATAATCAGAAGTATGGGACAAGGAATGTCAAGAGGCGCTAGAAAAGATCAAGAAATATCTAAAAAATGCTCTAATTCTAGTAGCACCGGTTCCAGATAGTCCACACATTCTTTGCTTGACGGTCTATGAACATTCAATGGGATGTGTATTGGGGAACATGATGATACAAGAAAGAAAGAGCCATTTACTACTCGAACAAGAAGTTTACAGAGTGTGGAGTATGGTACCCGCCAATTCAAAAGTTGTGTTGTGCTTTAGTTTGGATAACTCGTAGACTTAGACAATACATGTTATACCACAGTACTTGATTGATATCCCAACTTGATCTATTAAAGTTTTTGATGGAAGCACCAACGTTGACTAGTAGAATAGCTCGTTGGCAAATGTTGTTGTCAGAGTTTGATATTGTGTATGTAAGTCAAAAAACAATAAAAAGAAGTGTTATAGCAGATTTCTTGGCTAGTAGTGCTTCAGAAGATTATGAGCCCTTGAACTTTAATTTCCCAGATTTGAATGTAATAAATATCTTTACGGAAGAAAATGGAACTTCGGAGAATGAAACTTGGAAATTATACTTTGACGGGGCAGCCAATGCCCTAGGACGTGGAATTGGTAATAGGGTTGATCTCCCAAAAAAATGTGCATTATCCTTTCATAAGTAAATTGGAATTTCTTTGTACCAATAACATGACAGAATATGAAGCTTGCGCCATGGGTTTACGAGCTTCTATTGAAAGATAGAAATTTTGAATATTTGAAAGTATATGGGGACTCAACATTGGTAATTTACAAGCTCCATGGAGAATGGAAACAAAGGATGTAAAGTTGGTCGAGTATCCAAAAATGATCTTAGAGTTGATGAAAGAGTTTGCAGAAATCACTTTCATTTACCTCCTAGAGAAGATAATCAGATGGTTGATTCCTTAGCTACATTGGCTTTGGTATTTCAAGCAAACAAACCAGAGGATATCATGCCAATTCAAATACAGAGTTATGAAACCTATTCTCATTGCTACAACATAGAATAAGAGGCAGATGGAAACCTGTGGTACTTTGATATCATGTAATATATCAAGTTTCAAGTTTATCCCAAAGAAGCAAATGATAATGACAAGAGAACCATTAGAATGTTGGCAACAAGATATGTGCTTGATGGTAAAGTCCTATGTAAAGGGGCAAAGATCAGATATTGTTAACATGTGTCAATGCCCGAGAAGTTAGAAACATTTTAGAAGAAGTGCATAATGGAATATGTAGAACACATGCTAATGGCTTCTCAATGGCCATGAAGATTATGAGATATAGATATTACTGGTCAACTATAGAAGAAGGCTACATTAAATATGCCAAGAAATGTCACGAGTGCCAGATATATGCTGACAAGATCAATTCCCCATTGGTACCTCTTAATACAATAAATTCACCATGGCCTTTTGTTGTATAGGGCATGAATGTTATTGGAAAGATTCATCCTAAAGCTTTTAATGGACATCAATTAATCCTTATGGTCATTGATTACTTTAACAAATGGGTGGAAGCAGCTTCATATGCCAATATCATGAGATCAACAGTTTGCAAATTCTTGGAGAAAAAAATTACCTATCAATATGGGCTGCCAGAAAGAATTATTACTGATAATGGCACTAACTTCAACAACAAGGTAATAGTAGAAGTATGTGAGAAGTTCAAAATTATGCACCATAATTTTGCGACTTACCACCCTAAGATGAATGGAGCAGTGGAGGCAGTAAACAAGAACATCAAGAAGATCATATCAAAGATGATAGATACCTACAAGGATTGGCATAAGAAATTGCCCTTTTCTTTGTTTGCATATCGGATTTTAGTGTGAACTTCTATTGGGGCAACACCATATTCTTTGGTTTATGGGACAAAGGTAGTACTTTCGATTAAAGTTGAAATTTTGTCTCTCCGAGTCTTATCTGAGGTGAAACTAGACGAAGCAGTGAGTACATGCCTGATTCGATCAGCTAAATCTTATTGAGGAAAAGAGGCTGAAAGCTATTTGTCACAACCAAATGTATCAGACAAGAATGATGCAAGATTATTATAAGAAAGTCCCGCCCATAGAATTCCGAGAGGGTGATCTAGTGCTGAAAAAGATCTTGTCGATACATCAAGATTTTTGTGGGAAATTGATGTCTAACTGGGATGGCCCTTATGTTGTCAAAAAGGCTTTCACCGAAGGAGCATTGATTTTAATTAAAATGGACGGTGAAGAGTTGCACAAGCTAGTGAACTCAAATTTAGTTAAAAAATATTACGTTTGAAGAATAAAAAAAAGATTGTAAAAATGTAAAAGAAAAAGAAAAAAACCAGAGTGAAAACCTGAAAAAGGCACAAAGAGCGCCATAGGTATCAAAAAAAGAAAAAGGAAAGAAAAAGAGATTCAAGATGAAAAATCATTACGAGCGTACTGAAACCAAATAAGGATTTAGGTTGAAAACTCGCAAAGGGCGGCTCAAATATGTTGAGAATATGAATCCGATTATTAAGACCTCTCGAACACTGGTATTTTGGGAGGATTTTCACATCTGCAAACATCATGACAACGTTCGAAGTCTATTGGAAAAAGGCTCAAGCTCAGAACTATATTTAGTCAATGGGGTTACTGAGTCCTTCATGCTATGGATACCCGAGGATCTGACCTTGTTTCTTAATTTTGTTGTTTTAGTTTGCCATGAATTTTTGAATTCCAATGTATTTTTCTCATAAGCCTTAATAAAACCCATGAATTCTCTTCCGAGCCTTCTTTTTATTCTAAGCATCATGCAAGTAGACTAGTATAAATTCATTAAAAAACATATGATTTTTTGGTATCACTATGTTTTTGAAGGATGCATGTAAGCTTTAGCACTCGTGGTCTTTGAAGAAGAGTGTATAAAGAGAAGATAAAGCAGTACATCAGGCCAGTAGAAACAAGGAAATAAAATACTAGTGAGACGCTTGAGTCAAACAGTGCCCGAACAAGTTTGAAAGAGAAAATAAAATAATGAAGAAAAGGAAAGTGACTTAAAAAGGTGAAAACTCGAAAGCGTGTTGAAAAAAGGAAAAGAAAAGAAAAGTAAAAGAATAAAGAATATAGAAAAAAGGAAAGAGAAAAAAGAAGTAAAACCGAGGTGAAAACACAAAAGGACGCCTTGAGAAAAGAAAATAAAAACAAAAGTGAAAACATTAAAGGGCATTTTGAGAAAAGTAATCTAAAGTAAAAACCTGAAAAGACACTTTAGAGCAAATGATAGAAAATGCAGAAAGTGAGTTCCAAAGGTTGACCCCGAATGTGAGATAGGATACCAATGCAAATTAAGAACTAGTGAAGAAACATAGCAAAGAAATACCATATCAGTTTTCCAGAGAACATGAGTTGTCCAAAAGATCCTAGAGAATCATGGTTCATGCATCATGAGCAGATATTCATAAACTAGGAACATGCTAACCTTCATCAAAGTATTTCATTATGTTTGATTGGAAAGAAAGAATGTAACTCCCCAAATTTGGGTCTAGAAGTTATCCGAAAAGACTAGACGGTTCGAGCGAACCAGATTAAGCGATTCAGACTAGTTTCAAGAATTAATTCAAATTAAAAGTTTTTTGGTCAAAATAAAATGTGGATAAATGTCTAAAAATCATTATTTAATATGTGGATATTGTTGATGAGATCAATTTTTGGAAAAGGGCTTTGGAAATGTGACATTTTGGCTGGTGACCAAAATGTAAAGTTTGAAAACTATTTTTGGTGACTGTTTTGTAAAAGAGTCAAAACTTTGAATCTTTAAGGAGCTATTTTCCCAAAGTCTAACATCAAACTTTATCCCTTAATTGGCTATTTTTAAAATGATTTTGTAAAATATAAATAGGTTGGGAGAATTAATTTTATAATTAATTATTAAAAAAAACGTTATGTAACTACTTTCTCAAAAAGACTTTCTCTCAAATTCTCTCTAGCCAAACACTCTTTTCTTCTTCAAAATCTTAAAGTAAATTCTTGTTTTCTCTAATCTTTTGTTGTCAAATGAATTCCTATTGGTTTCCTATCAAACCCTTATTGTTTTGGTCTTGTTTTTACATGTAATGAATCCAATGAAGGGGAAAAGCATCCATTAGAGGTGAGCTGCAATTTTCTCCTCTAATGTAATGTTCTTTACTAAAATTCCCAAGTTCTTGATTCTTTTGATTTGATTTTTAATGATGATTTGATTATTTAATGATGAAATATTGTTTTAATTGAGTTTTAATGAGGAAATTTATTGATCTTGTTTATGGATTGAAATGGTTCTGGTATTGATTGATTTACATCATGTTTAAAGTGTGTTCTAATGATATGAAAAGATATTTATGAAAGAAATCCCATAACTATGTGAATTGCTAATTTTCTAGGTTGAGAATAGTTAGATCTTGGGATGTTTACGTGGATAGAAGGTTTATGGAGTTGTTTGATGATGCTTTTATATTTTAAATGATGTTGGTTTAATGATCAAATCGTTGGGATATGGCTGAGTTATGTTTAGATTGAATTTGGCGATGTTTTCGGTTGTTTTTGGAAGGCGATTGTTGGTTTTTAGTTAGGCGAAATGAAGGGTTGTTGTTGCTGAGATTATAGATGCATAGTGATGTATTAATTCTCAGTTGTTATGTGAATAAAACAAGGGAGGTTGATCCTTTATCGTTCGACAAGGTTTCGATAGCTTCGGACACTTGAGTTTTGGATCGAGGAGTAGAGCTTGGTGTTTTTGGTGAGTGTAAACATGGATTTCAACTTTCTAAAAGGTTTGAAAGTGATTTTGGGAGTTTATATTTAGCTTGAAACACTGATCTAAGCTCAAAAGCAAGTATTGGAAGATTTCGCTCTTGTTTTCGGTTCCCATTTAAATACATTCTCATGCTCTTGAAATAGATTTGATTACCTATTGTTATATGCATGTTTTAGAATTGAAAGAAGTTTCAAATGATCCCGTGATGATGATTTATGAGTTTAGAAAATGGTTTGCAACATGATTTTAGAAAATGCTTATTATATGGTTTATTGCATGCGATATGGATATTGAAAATTGGTTTGTTGATGCATATGTAAAACAGTGAGGAAACATGGTTTGAAACTATATATTGGCAAGTGACAATGATTAAATGTTATCGGATATAGTTGGCTAGCCATAGGGTTTAAAGTGTACTATAATAAGTCGTCTCATGTGGGTTAGAGATAGCTCCCCCATGGAACCACAACGGTTGAGGTAGAAATGAGATAGATTATCCTGCTGGTGGATATTATACATCGTAACCGTTGAGGTGGTAATTGTTCTGATGCTCTGTTTCGAGGATGTATGTAGAAAGTGGTAGAGACGCCACTTGGGAAATCCGTGTATCCGATGTGATTTTGCAAATAGAAATGTTTTTGTTTTGGGCCACTTCAAATGCCAATATATGAGAATTGATGTATCATGATTTGTATATAGAATTTTATAACGTGGTTTATACATGAGACGCTCTTTAAGCTTTGCTATTAGATGAACAAGCATGTGAAGGATTAAATTGAGGTTTGTTTTTGAAAATGCTAGAAATCATTGATACATATTTAGAAGTGGTTTATCCAACTTGTTTCAGAATGAGAATGAAGCATGAGATGTTTTTGGGCATGATTTTAGAATATATGATTTTGAACAAATGGTTTAAAAACATTATTGAGTGTTTTCTTGAGCGTCTCTCACTAAGCTTTTATGCTTTTGCTTTCCTTTCTCATCAATGTAGATAAGTAAGGTTTTTGAGGCAACAAACGAATAAGAAAGGAATTCCAAGAGTTGAGATTTCACAAGTATGGTTTTAAAACTAGTTAAGTAGTAATAATGGCAATAAGGGCTTATTGTTGTTTGGGAGTATGTTTGCTAAACTCCCTGTTTTAGAGTAGGTTTATATTGTTGGTTTGGACTTGTAAATGGCCTATAATGTTGTGGTATTGTTTTGGTTTATGTTTGGAGTGTTGAATGGGTTATTTCATAGCAGGCATGCCTATAGATTTAAATTTCATGAATAATGCCATGATTGAAGCATGTTTTGGTATTCTCTTGATGTGGATTAATCCCTAGTATGTTTGTATGTATGTTGGAAGCTGTTGGAATGTTATTGTCTTGTGGAAAGCATGTAAAACTAGAAAAATAGACCTTACAGGTCCAGACGTTTCAATACGCATGCTTTCGTACTAGTACGAGTAAGTCATTTCAGTGGTTGTGTTTTGGTACACTGGCTACTGTTTTGGTACGGGTTCAGGCAAATTGGGCATATTGTTTCAGTACGCGAGGAAATGTTTCGGTACGGGGTAGTGTATTTTGGCAAGGTGTATCGATATGCGTAAGCGTATCGACACGGTTTTGAGCTACTAGAAATTGGGAATTTTGAATTGGCCAAAGCGAACCGATACACCCCTTTGTGTGCCGGTACGGCTAGCAGTTATGTTAGTTAATGTGAAATCTTGAAGTTTCTATTCTTACGTTTTGGTCCCTAAATGTTAAGCATGCAATTGTAAAAGTTTGGAATGTTGCTTTAAGCTGCAATTTGACTAGTGTACATGTAATATGACTAATTAAGGATCAATAAATCTAATCTTGACTAAGTCCTTGTAGTTTTTTTGTTTTGCAAATTAGTCCCTATATCGCGTGTATGTTTAATTGAATGCCAAACCAATGATCGTTATAATGAGTTTTTATCCGATGCCAGTAAGTTCACCATAGGTTATTTAATTGCATCTAGACAAGAAAAAATGGTCGTTTATCAAGGTGAGCCTTCACGGGTTTTCTTTAGTGAACCAGTGTAGCTCGCTCAACTCGGTATAATAGTTTGATTGGGTTAATAGGGTTACAAAGAAAATTCCTTAGGAAAAGAATTCGTTTTCTTATCACCTGGGTAGATGGGTGAATTAACATTTTAGAATAATGAATGGTGTAATTGTTTATATCTTTCATACCTTACAAAACATTTCCGAAGAATGAAGGATGTAACTGTTCCAAGTTTCGCAGCTTTTCAGAAGAGTGAATAGAGAGTTCGCTAGCATTTCAAAGAAATGAAGAGTATAATGACTCTGGGCTCCGCAACAATTCAAAAGAATAGATAGTTTGATTTTTCAAACCTTATCAAACATTTCAGAAGAATAAAGGGTGCTATTATTTTGGACTTCGCTACATTTCAAAAGAACAGACAATTTAAATTTTTAGACTTCATCAACATTTCAGAAAAATAAAGAGTGTTACTATTTTGGGCTTTGCTGCATTTCAGAAGAACATATAGTTTGGCTTTTCAGGTTTCATAAACATTTTAGAAGAATGGACAATTTAGCTTTTTCAAACATTTCCAGAATTAATTTGATTTTTCAAACTTCACTGACATTTCAGAAGAATGAAAAATTAGATTGTTTTAGACTTCACCAATATTACAAAAGAATTTACAGTGTAGATGGCAACCAAATGATTCGCCAAAATTCGTGTCTTTTCAGTTTTTGCCCAATTCTTGTTTCATAAGAATGAGCAAAGAGGGGCAACTGTAATGCCTGAATTCTGCTCGGGTATACTAATATATACCTATTATATTTTCTATTAAATAATAAATAAATAAATATCAGCCCAAATAATACATAAGTAATATCCAAATGCCCAAATATCCATTTCATACAGTCTAAAGCCCAAATACAATACAAAAGGCCCAATTTATAATTTTCCTACCCAAATTACAGTTGTATCCAGTCCATTAATAACCCAAACCAGCCCAACAAACACACTTTTATCAAAAATCTAAAATTCCCGCCCAAAATTTGCCGCGTGGCAGCACCCCATTGGTCTGTTTTCTTTCACGTGAATATGTGTTTGTTTGAACATAGCTGGATGCTGATGTCACCCGTGTGACGTCTACAATAATGTCATCATCTATTCACTATAAATAGAAGAGAGAGAATATTAGATAAAGAGGAATCACTAATCATTAATTACCTATCATTAAAACTAATAATAATAATAATAATAATAATAAAGAGGAGAGAGAAGATTTACCTTAGAAGCCGAGACGCCACTCGGAGTTGAAGAGCTTTCGGGAATCAAAATGCTGCTGGGAGATTATCGGAGCCGGGAACAGTCACCGGAGCACAGAAGCGGCCTGATAAGACAAACGCAACCACAGTTTCACATCTGAAAAGGTATAATTCCTTTCCACCTACAATTCCTTCGAAAAACATAAAACCCATCAGTTTCCTTAAAAACAAAAAATGAGAGCAAATTCAAATCGAAAAAGGAAACGGCGGTATAGTGGCTTATTTTAATGGCCAGAATGTTGTTAGGCATGGTAGAAGTTAAAGAGGGATTCGGGTTATGGGTAGATTAGTGTTTAGGAAGGGAATTCGGGAAATCCTGTCGGATTGAGGCTTAGATCTAGATTTAGGATGGAAAATGGGAGAAATTTGGTTTCGAGAATGACGGTTCACAGCGGTCAAAAATCACCAGACGGTCGACAATGTCATCTACATCAGGCGGGAGCCAAATCCCGATGGCTGACAAACATGTCAAGCCTGGATGAAATGGATCAAATGACAGAGGGCAACAGAGTGTGGCCGGAATATATGAAGTTCATCTAGTTCTTGATGAACTCAGATGATCACTCATTCAAAATGTACGATTTTTGATCTATTCCCAGATTAATTTCTGGGTTGGAGTGTTTATGTTCAAAGAGAGTTTGAGAGGATGGAGGTTAGAGAGAGAGAGAGAGTGATGGTGGATTATGACTGGTTTGACTCAGTTTTGGGTGTTTTATAACTGAGTTGAAACGACACCATTTTGGTGTCAAGTTATCCCTGACCTCCGAGCTTGAGATATGCTGGACCTTAGGGTCCGCGCCCTTTTATTTGGGTTTTTATGTTTTTGGCCCAAGTTTTGTAATCCATTCCAATTTAGTCCTCGAATATAATAAAATCAATTTAATTCTCCATTTCTTTCAATTGAGTCATGTTTTAATTATTTAATTTAATTGCTTATTTGTATGTTGCTTGATTTAAATATGACATGTAGCATTATTTGTAGATAATAAATACACTTAGATTTTATTTTAAATTGTTTTGAGCGATAGTCTTAGTATCTCTATTAGGCTTTAATAATATAATTAGGAAGATAATTGTACCAAATTAATGGATATTAAGTGGGAAAATTTAAAGTTTAAATTTGAATGGTATCCCATTGCAATAAGATGTTGTTCAACATAGGTTTTTAAGTAGAATACTTAGTATTCATTAAAATCCTAGAAAATTGATAATTAATCTAGTTAATTAATTAGAGCTTTTAAATAGGACTATAACTTTAATTATTGTTTAATCAAAAATAGGAATATTATATATAATTTTAGGGTTTAAATATGGATGGTGCTCAAGTAATTGGGTGTTATCTGCCTTTAAATTAAATTATATTCATGGATTTAAATGATATACAAATTTAATTAGAGCATAATTATATTATCACTTGAAATGAACAAGACCATAATTAATCATGCATTGAAAATATCTTATATGCGAAATATATTTTTAGAATATGAATAGAGGTGCCCTGAATGTATAGGGGTGTTTCCAATTCAAATTCAAATCAGAAATATATTTCTATATAAAAAGGAATATTTCTATTTGGAACACAAACCCAGTTAATAATTAATGATCAAATTAAATTCGAATTTTTATTCTAATATGCCAGCATGCCACGTAAAATTAAAAGTATCGACATTGGGCGTTTGCGGGGGGTGCTAATCCTTCCTCACACGTAATCGACTCCCAAATCCAAATTTTCAAAAGAACGAATATCTGACTGTTTTTATGGCGTCCAGTATACCAAAGTGACTGGTGGCGACTCAAAATCATTTTCAAAATCGAATTAAAAAGAAAAACCCCTAATTTCAAGCATTAATCGTCCAATCTATTTTTACTGGTAAAAAATGGTTTTGATAGTTGGTTTTTTACTATTGTGGTTGGTGAGTTTTGATCTTATTCGTCGATGTAAATTATTAGGGACCATCGGATGTAAGGTGACTCAACTATAAATAGAGGTCTTCCTCGGCTCATTTGTATCATTCATCTTCTGAATAACAAGGCATTTACTCTAAAATCCTCTTTTTTGTTCTTCTTTATTCTTAAGTTTTCTTCTTTGTTCTTATTAGCCATTCTCTTTTGTTTGCTTCCTTTTAAAGCGGTTTTTCGTTTCAGTACCTAGGAAGAATTTGATCTTCTGTAAAGAGAAATTAGGTTGACTTAAGCATTTGTCTCAAGAACATCGTTGTTATAGTTGGACAAATGCCTATGTGTCTTATTTAAGAAATTAGGTTGACTTAGGCATTTGTCTATAGAAAATTTTGAAAATTTTCCATATGATAGAGAAAGGTTATAAAAGTCATTTCCAAGTGTTGGAAATATTTTTAGTTTGATTCAAGATGAATCCTATAGTTTATTTCTGAGTAAAGGATTATTTATCGGAATATTGGATCAAATGGAAATTTAGAGACTGATCCAAAACCTATAGAAAAGTCATAAAATGTTATTTTAAGAATATTTTATTATAGTTAGTTGGATTCCAACTAGATTTAGTTAAATTTTTACAAGAATGACAAACTAGTAAACAAAAACTAGTTGGAGGGCAAATTGGTCATTTGGCCCTAATGGCAATTTTGAAATATTTAAAAAGTTATAAGGGCAATTTTGGAAAGAGAAAATGTAAGATTAAATCTTGGCCCTTGATTGATGATAAAATCAATCTCAACCATTGGATAAAAGGGTAAAATTGTAATTTCACTATTAAATGAATTTAATATTCTTTTAATAGATATATGTGTAAAATAATGGTGAAAAGATGAAGATTTTGTTCATCTTTTCCAGCCAAAAATGTGAGGGCTTGGGAAATAAAGAGAAAAAATTTTCCAAGCTCGATTCAAGCCCCGAAACTCGATTTTCAGGTAATCTCTTCAACTACGAAGTTGTTATACTCTTCAAGCTCTATCTTTTGATATTAATAATTTATGGAATACATGCTTGATTGATGAGAATTTACATGAGAAAGAAATTAGGGTTTATGGATCAAATTGGGGCTTTTGAGATTTTATGATTCCATGATTGAATTTAAGTTGAAATCAAGCTAGTATGATGTTAAAATCATGATATTGAGTTTGGATTTAAGTTTTACATGTTTTGATTATTATGAAGATGATTAGGGTTTATGGATTCAAGTTTAATTTAGGGTTTGTGATGTTGAAATAATAATCTAGTAAGCTTGAATTGTTGTTTGGAAGCAAAACCCTAAGTTAAATTATGTAGGGACCATTTCGGCAACTTGAAAAGTTGAAGGACCAAATCTGAATTTTTAGAATTTGGAGTGTATTTGTGTTATTAATGATGTTAGAGATAAGAAAATGAAGTTAGAATGCCAAATTGATGTTGAATTGAATTAGTGACCATTTTGACAATTTGTCAAAGTTAAGTGACCAAATTGAAATTGAAGTTTTGTATGGGGGTTAAATCTGATTTTTAGTTGTAATGATGGGATTAAGGCAGTAATGTTGAATTGATGACTAAATTGCAAAGTTAAGAAGCATGAATCCTTATCTTTGCATTTTAGTACCTATTTTGGTAAATAAGGAAAATTAGGGAGAATTATTGCGAATAATTATTTGGAGAAGAATGTGATGAGTTGGTGGTTTAAAGCTAGTGATTGGACTAAATTGAAAAGTAGAGAAGTAAGGAGAAGTTAGTATAAAAGTTGAAGTTGTTTATGGAAGTTGTGTAGAAAAACTGGTTCATGACAGTAGCTTTGAAAATTCACCATACATTCTACAAAAATGGTTAGAAGGTGAATTTGATACCAATGTAAAGATTTGTTTGTCTAGTTTCGTGTCTAACAAACGGAAACTAATTTTGAGTAAAAAGATATGAATTTTTAAGTGGTGAAAGGTCAGAAAACAGTACAGCAGGTTGTTCCGAAATTCAATACTGAAAATTGACTTTGAAAAATCGCCATAAATCGTACAAGTTGAATTTGGGATATTAATTTATATGGTTGAAAAGCTTATTGAATCTAGTTTCTTTCAGAACAAATAGAATTGAATTCCGAGTTGTAGATTATTTTATAGAAATATTTCTTTGGAGGTACTGCAATCTGCCAGAAAATGAGAATTGTTACACTGTGTATCTAAGGTTGATTAGTAAGCTTGAAAAGGGTTAATGGAAGTTCAAATTGGTCACTAAGGACCATAATGAGTTTTTGAACAATACAAGAAAGAAAAGAAAATGTTTGGAGATTTTGTATTCGAATGATTATATTGGACAATATGTAACATATTGTTAGATTGAGATCTAACAAATATTTTACTTATTTGAATTATGAAGTTAAGTTCGAATCAAGGGAGGTTCAAGGTACAATGAAAGAAAGGATCGAAGAGGACTTAGTGAGGCATACTAAGACATGGCCAGGTAGTGCAATGCATACATAACATTATACATAGATGTTTTATACATCACCTGTAAGACTTGCGATGAGTCTACCTGGTTTATATATTGTCATGATAATTATGTCATTGATCATACATTTGACATACTTTAAATATGTCAAAGGTTGAAAATAAATGCATTGATCACTAGTTATTGATGATGATTTACTATTAATGTTATTCGGTTATGAACTGCTTCATGTTAGTATAAATTGATATACATTGCCATGGATGAAATATTTGATGATATAAAGCCCAAGTATGATATAGAGGTTCAAAGGTATAGTTGGCTAGCCATAGAGTCATAAACAACTGTATAAAGATTCTAAGCACTTTAGGTAAAGTGCAAACTTTATAAATACTCATTGAGGAGTATACTCGTGCATGGTTTGAGTATACAGACTTATTACGGGTACTAAGAACTTCGGAGTAATTTCATAAAAACTCAATGAGGGATATATCATATACTCCGGTAAGTATACATAAGCACTTCGGTGCTAAGCACTCCCAGTAGAGTGCAAATAATATACATACTCAAGAAAGGTTGGGTATAGGGGGATGACTCGTGTACATAGAATCTCTTAATTCGATACTTTGGGCTAAATAAATTGAAAATAATCGAAAAGAAACAGGAAGATAAGCTTGAAAGCTTGAAAATAGAAATGGAAAAAGGTATGGGTAAGCATTGAAAGCTTACGGATGGAAATGACAACGGTATTGGTAAGATCTAATCTTATCACTTTGATATGCATATTTATTTATGTTAACGAGCATATAATGGTAAGGTGATCATATGCATTGTTAATCATTAATATTGATATTATGACAATTGCACTTGAATTCGAATTATTGCCTCACTAAGTAAATACTTAGCGTGTAACTGTTTTACACGTAGGAAAGAAGAAATGGTTGGAGTAAGGAGCATATACGGAAATCATCAATCAATAACAGGTACATCAGTATCAATAAGATATCTTTTAATACTGTTTGATATTTACTAGTTGGCATGTATATTAAAAGGGTATGTCTGCTCTGATAGAATTGTGTTTTATTTAGTATCTGGATGAATTTTAAATCAGGCAGTTTTTAGGCAGTTTTATTAATTATATCAAGAAAAATTAAATTTATAAGTTGCTGCCTGAAAATAAACTCGATTTGAAGATGAAAATATTATTTTTAAACTTTACACGAATAACTAGATTTGTAAATAAAAATTAAATACATTGTAATATTTTTAAAGAAACAAAATTTTACCGAATTACAAATGTAGAGGGTTTTATGAATGTTTTATGATACCTCTGACTTGTATTCAGTGTGGATACGGGAAAATGGGTGTTACATTTATTGATATCAGAGCTACAAGTTTACCCGATTCTCGGCCTAAATGGAAATGGTTTTATGTTAAAAAGAGTATACATGCCACTAGGATATCAATATTACTGATATGATGTTTTTATGATCCGATTGACGTCGCTCCTTACTAATGTAAATTGGGAGGAATTATAAGAAATATTTGATCCAAGAAAGCGTGATGAACTAGCAAATTGGAATCTTGGAAGAATCAAGAGTAGTAACAATAAGGTTAATGATAACCCTTCGGATAAATCGGAACAAGAAATGGGCACTGGTACAACAAGAAGTGCTTGTGCCTGATTAAGGAACTGAAAAGTTCAGAAACACCTGAATTGAAAGGAAAAGCATATTAAGGTCCAGTGATTGTTGATTTATAACTAAATAATCTAAGGATTACACTGGACGAATTCCACTATTTGCATATCGAGAAATTGGCTGGAGCTGTTTTATTGCTCTGAGATTTAAGCTAGATTAGAAAACCTTCTAAATTTGCTTCATAGCCAGCGTTGCACATATCAGTCCGAGTTTATAACATCAGGACTGATAAAGATTGGGAGGATTCAAAAATCATAGAAGGTACATCTCATCTTTTTTGATAAACCTGTACTGATGTTGATGGGTCCTAGCTTTACACATTCGTATATAAGTACGAAGTTGAGTGGTAAACGTGATATCCTTTTAGGACCCATTTTAAGTAATATAGCGGTCACGAGTTTGTTGGGTTGTAATGTAAGGGCGAGCTGAACATCTGTAATTGCTCGATAAAAACATAAGAAATAGAGTTCTCGATAAATTTAATGGAATTATCTTTTGAGGAGTTTAAGATGATTGTGGGCATGAATTGGTTACCTTTCTATCAGGTCGTGATGAATTTTCGTATAAAGTGATTAATATTGAAAAACATGGAAGGCACAAAAATAGTAGTAGTTGATAAAAGGGTAAATCCCTTTTCTAATGTAATTTCAGTTTTTTTATTAAGGAAATTGTTGTTATAAGGTTGTTAAGTTTTCTTAGCAAATGTAGTGGATACTCGGGCTGTTGAAGTTAATTTGGAAAATAACTCGACTGTCCAAAAATATCTGGATGTATTCCCAGATGGGTTACTCAGAATTACCTCTAGATTGAGAGGTGAAATTCAAAATAAAGATGTTACCAGGCATTGCGCCTAAATTAATGGCCCCGTATAAAATGGCTTCGACTGAACTTCGAGATTTAAAGGTACAAATTGCAAGGAATGTTAGGTCGATGTTTTATAAAGTCAAGTGTGTCATCTTGAGGGCACAACAATGTTAATTGTGAAAGAGAAAGACTGATTTCCATCAGCTCGAGAAGGTAATAGTACAGAATAAATATCTTCTTTCGAAGACTGATGATCTTTTAATCAGTTAAAAAGAAAGAAAAAGAAATTCTAAAGACAGCTTTTTGGACTCGGTATGAATACTATGAGTTCGTGATGATACCTAAGTCATTTATAAGCCTAATGAACCAAGTATTCTAATTTTGCTTGTCCAATTTTTGGTAGAGTTCATTGAGTATATTTTGGTCTATTCGAAGGAAAAAGGAAGAATAAGATGTCCATTTTTGCATTGTTCTTCAGACCTTTCGAGAAAAGAAGCTATATGTTAATTTGTTAAAGTGTGAATTTGGTTGTCAAAAGTTGTTTTATTAGTTATATGGATTTGGCAGTGGGAATAAGAGTAGACCCCAAGAAAGTACAAATTATAGTTGAATGGAAACCTCTGAAGAATGTTTTAGAGGCTCAGAATTTCTTGATGATTGCCTCCTCATTAACCAAGCTATTGAGGAAAGAAATGCCATCCAGTTGAACAGATCAATGCTAAGAAATTTTTGAGACATTAAAGGATATTTTAATAGAAGCCATAGTACCAGTACAACCAGAATCGGATAAAGATTATGTGGTGTATAGCAATGCTTCGCATAACGGTTTGGGATGCGTACTTATGCAAGAAGGAAAAGTAATGCTCTATGCTTGAGACAACTTAAGATATATGAGATAAATTATATGACTTAGGATTTGGAGCTAGCAATGGTAGTATTTGCTTTAAAAAATATAACATCATTATTCATACAGTGAACGATGCTATATTTATATAGGTTATAAAAGTTTAAAGTATGTGCTTACTAAAGAAGAGTTAAACTTGACGTAAAGAAGTTGGGTTGAGCTTTTTAATAATTATGATATGGTTATTGACTATCATCCAAAAAAAAGCTAATGTGATAGCTGACACTCTTAGTCGAAAGACAATTGTTGCCTTAAGAGCTATGAATGCAAGATTGGCATTAAAAGAAGATGGTGTTTTGATTGTCAAGTTAAGAATAAAATTTACTATATTGGATTAAATAAGATATATTTAAAGAAAGTATGAGAAATGTTATCAAGGTTCAAATAAGTGGAAAAGAGTGAAATTGAAAACTTGGAAGTTAGGTTTGATAGATATTTGTATTATCCGTGAAGAATTTCTATCTCAATGATGGAAACTATATGTTGACCCTAAAAGAAAAGGATATTTAATATGAAGTTAAGGATAAAGTATTCCTTAAAAGTTTCACCTTGGAAGAAGGTGTTATGGTTTAGACAAAAAGAAAGTTGAGTTCAAAACTTATTAGGCAATAAGAAATTGTGAAATGAGTTAGTCTGATAGTTAAGCTTAATAGTTAGCTTTATCTTTGGAAATGAACAAGATTCATAATGTATCGATGCTCTGGAAATATTGATTAGCCCCTCATATGTTGTTACTCTGGAGAAAATAGAGATTCAGCCGGATTTAAGCTATGAAAAAGAACTGGTATAGATCCTAGCACATGGAGTCAAAGAACTAAGAAAACAAGACAATCCCATTTTTTTTTAAAAGTTCTTTGACAAAAATCACAAGGTTAAAGAAACGAATTGAGAGAAATAAGAAGAAAATATAAGAAAACAGTTTCCACACCTTTTGAATCAGATGCGTGTTGAAAATTCGAGGATGAATTTTCTTAAGGGGGATAGAATTGTAATACCCCAAAATTTACTAAGTTGATTAAGTGTCATTTAGTACTAAGATAATAGCATAAAAGCTAACTTAGTGACTAAAATGACAAAAATGCGAAAGTTGGGATTTCTTTAATTATGGGTTTTGGAAAGGAAATTTCTAAGGTTTAAAGGCATCACATGATAGATAGAGAATTAAATAAGTTATTCTTAAAGTTTGGTTGAATTCCAAGGAAAATTGTAATGGGAATTGAAGTTTAAAAAGGTAGTGACGAAAATGTAAATTTTGAAAATTTTATGCCTAAAGTATAAACTTTGGAAAACTTTGTGGACTAAATTTGTAATTTCCCAAAGTTAAGGGTTTTTATTTCATAAATAAACAGATCACCTAAGGGTGTGAATCAAATGCGGAATTATCGGTTCGATCTGATACTTCGATTATTGGGAAAATCGCAGTTAAAGTTTAAGTGGAATTTGGATACCCGGACCGAACTGGAAAATTTTGAAATTTTACCATATGATAGAGAAAGGTAATAAAAGTCATTTCCAAGTCTTGGAAATAATTTTAGTTCGATTCAAGATGAATCCTATAGTTTATTTCTGAGTAAAGGATTATTTATCGGTATATTGGTTCGAATGAAAATTTTGGAGACTGATCCAAAAGCTATGGAAAAGTCATAAAATGTTATTTTAAGAATATTTTATTATAGTTGGTTGGATTCCAACTAGATTTAGTTGAATTTTTACAAGAATGGCAAACTAGTAAATAAAAATTAGTTGGAGGGCAAATTGGTCATTTGGCCCTAATGGCAGTTTTGAAATATTTAAAAAGTTATAAGGGCAATTTTGGAAAGAGAAAATAGAAGATTAAATCTTGTCCCTTGATTGATGATAAAATCAATCTCAACCATTGGATAAAAGGGCAAAATTGTAATTTCACTATTAAATGAATTTAATATTCATTTAATAGATATATGTGTAAAATAATGGTGAAAAGATGAAGATTTTGTTCATCTTTTCCAGCCAAAAACTTGAGGGCTAGGGAAAGAAAGAGAAATTTTTTTCCAAGCTCGATTCAAGGCCTGAAACTCGATTTTCATGTAATCTCTTCAACTACAAAGTTGTTCTACTCTTCAAGCTCTATCTTTTGATATCAATAATTCATGGAATCCATGATTGATTGATGAGGATTTACATGAGAAAGAAATTAGGGTTTATAGATCAAATTGGGGCTTTTGAGATTTTATGATTCCGTGATGGAATTCAAGTTGAAATCAAGCTAGTATGATGTTAAAATCATGACATTGAGTTGGGATTTAAGTTTTAATGTTTTGATTATTATGAAGATGATTAGGGTTTATGGATTCAAGTTTAATTTAGGGTTTGTGATGTTGAAATAATGATCTAGTAAGCTTGAATTGCTGTTTGGAAGCAAAACCCTAAGTTAAATTATGTAGGGACCATTTCAGCAACTTGAAAAGTTGAAGGACCAAATCTGAATTTTTAGAATTTGGAGTGTATTTGTGTTATTAATGATGTTAGAGATAAGAAAATGAAGTTAGAATGCCAAATTGATGTTGAATTGAATTAGTGACCATTTTGACAATTTGTCAAAGTTAAGTGAACAAATCAAAATTGAAGTTTTGTATGGGGGCTAAATCTGATTTTTAGTTGTAATGATGCAATTAAGGTAGTAAAGTTGAATTGATGACTAAATTGCAAAGTTAAGAAGCATGAATCCTTATCTTTGCATTTTAGTACCTATTTCGGTAAATAAGGAAAATTAGGGAGAATTATTGTGAATAATTATTTGGTGAAGAATGTGATGAGTTGGTGGTTTAAAGCTAGTGATTGGACTAAATTTAAAAGTAGAGAAGTAAGGAGAAGTTAGCATAAAAGTTGAAGTTGTTTATGGAAGTTGTGTAGAAAAACTGGTTTATGGCAGTAACTTTGAAAATTCACCATAAATTCTACAAAAATGGTTAGAAGGTGAATTTTATACCGATGTAAAGATTTGTCTATCTAGTTTCGTTTCTAACAAACAGAGACTGATTTTGAGTTCCGAGTAAAAAGATATGAATTTTTAAGTGGTGAAAGGTCAGAAAACAATATAGCAGGCTGTTCCGAAATTTAATACTGGAAATTGACTTTGAAAATTCGCCATAAATCGTACAAGTTGAATTTGGGATATTAATTTATATGGTTGAAAATCTTATTGAATCTAGTTTCTTTCAGAATAAATAGAATCGAATTCTGAGTTGTAGATTATTTTATAGAAATATTTCTTTGGAGGTACTGCAAACTGCCAGAAAATGAGAATTGATATACTTTGTATCTAAGGTTGATTAGTAAGCTTGAAAAGGGTTAATGGAAGTTCAAATTGGTCACTAAGGACCATAATGAGTTTTTTAACAATACAAGGAAGAAAAGAAAATGTTTGGAGATTTTTTATTCGAATGATTATATTGGACAATATGTAACATATTGTTAGATTGGGATCTAACAAATATTTTGCTTATTTGAATTATGAAGTTAAGTTCGAATCAAGGGAGGTTCAAGGTACATTGAAGTAAAGGATCGAAGAGGACTTAGTGAGGCATACTAATACATGGCCCAGGTGAGTGCAATGTATACATAACATTATACATAGATGTTTTATACATCACCAGTAAGACTTGCGATGAGTCTACCTGGTTTATATATTGTCATGATAATTATGTCATTGATCATACATTTGACATACTTTAAATATGTCAAAGGTTGAAAATAAATGCATTGATCACTAGTTATTGATGATGATTTACTATTAATGTTATTCAGTTATGAACTGCTTCATGTTAATATAAATTGATATACATTGCCATGGATGAAATATTTGATGATATAAAGCCCAAGTATGATATAGAGGTTCAAAGGTATAGTTGGCTAGCCATAGAGTCATAAACAACTGTATAAAGATTCTAAGCACTTTAGGTAAAGTGCAAATTTTATAAATACTCATTGAGGAGTATACTCGTGCATGGTTTGAGTATACAGACTTATTACGGGTGCTAAGCACTTAAGAGTAATTTCATAAAAACTCAATGAGGGGTTTATCGTATACTCCGGTAAGTATACATAAGCACTTCGGTGCTAAGCACTCCCAGTAGAGTGCAAATAATATACATACTCAAGAAAGGTTGGGTATAGGGGATGAATCGTGTACATAGAATCTCTTAATTCGATACTTTGGGCTAAATAAATTGAAAAGAATCGAAAAAAACAGGAAGATAAGCTTGAAAGCTTGCAAATAGAAATGGAAAAAGGTATGGGTAAGCATTGAAAGCTTACGGATGGAAATGGCAACGGTATTGGTAAGATCTAATCTTATCACTTTGATATACATATCTATTTATGTTAACGAGCATATAATGGTAAGGTGATCATATGCATTGTTAATCATTAATATTGATATTATGACAATTGCACTTGAATTCGAATTATTGCCTCACTAAGTAAATACTTAGCGTGTAACTGTTTTACACGTAGGAAAGAAGAAATGGTTGGAGTAAGGAGCATATACGGACATCATCAATCAATAACAGGTACATCAGTATCAGTAAGATATCTTTTAATACTGTTTGATAGTTACTAGTTGGCATGTATATTAAAAGGGTATGTCTGCTCTGATAGAATTGTGTTTTATTTAGTATCTGGATGAATTTTAAATAAGGCAGTTTTTAGGCAGTTTTATTAATTATATCAAGAAAAATTAAATTGATAAGTTGTTGCCTGAAAATAAACTCGATTTGAAGATGAAAATATTATTTTTAAACTTTACACGAATAACTAGATTTGTAAATAAAAACTAAATACATTGTAATATTTTTAAAGAAACAAAATTTTACCGAATTACAAATGTAGAGGGTTTTACGAATGTTTTGTGATACCCCTGACTCGTATTCAGTGTGGATACGGGAAAATGGGTGTTACAGACCGCGTCGTGCCCATGTCTCCTACCGTGCCGTGAACTAAACACTCCCTAAGATTTTATATTTTAGTTATATGAAACAAATCAAGTAATATAACATATTTGGTAATGAACTAAATAATTCTAGTGTAAACCACACAAAATACCACAAAACTTTAAGTTTAATATCGATTATACCATTTAATTAAAAATTGATATTATTTTAGCACTGAACTTTAGTTTAGGCTTCAATTATACCATTGGGCCATTAAAATGATGACGTTGATGAATCTTAATGATTCGTCTGTGATGAAGTGGAGGGATTTTAACGACCCGGTTAGTTTAGCCTTCATCCTGCGAAGATCATTTGTTGCTTTGAATCAAAGTTGTACATGAGGACATTGATACTTGGGAGAGTTCCTGGTGGATGAAGCCTACATCCTGTGAGCTTAAGAAGGACGATTTTGTTGTTGATGTTGGTTTTTGGAAACTTCCAAGGCTTGGTTGCGTGAAATTTAATGTAGATGGGTTTTTCTCAAAGGGTGTGGTTGTGGTTGCATCTTGAGACACCACAAATGAGATATTTACGCTTTGTTTATTGGGGGAAATTCGACGTGCTTTCAATATATTTTGTAATTCAGAATGGGTTGGTAATACAATTATTGATGCCAGGAAGATCGAGCACTAGATAGGGAAGTGGAGACGGTGATAAAGATTGGTAGGGAAGTGGAGACGGTGATAAAGATTGGTAGGGAAGTGATGGTTGACGGTGATCGATGGTGGTTCACCCATTCTAATATAGGCGGAGAGTCACTGAGGATGACGAGAGAGAAGGGGCGGAGGTCTTGAGTATATTATATGTCTTTTCTTGTTCCTTTTTGGTCAAGGTATTTACAGGTAAGAGGCATTTTTTGATGGGACTGAGTTAGGTCTAGTGATTGATATTGATGATTCATCGGAATAAGATTTGGTCTTCAGGCAGTAGGTTTTTCAGTTTAGTCTTTGGTTGCCAGATAGTAGGCTTAGCTGATTGGCCACATGGACTCGATGGCTGTCATGTCAATGACTAAGTTGAACAACCCTTACCCAGTTTAGGAGTAAAGCGAACTAAGAAGTATTACTTAACAAACAAGGAACTCTAACTTACCTATATTTAAGTCTTTGATATGAACACAAGGCCAACAAGAACAAACCTAAGCTTTTAAGTTTAACATTTTATTTTTTGATCATTAAAAGACATGTTTTTATGTTAAAACTAAAATTCAATTGAGGGTGGTTAGAAACTACACCATTCGAGGAGACCTCTACATCAAAGGTTATCTTATTGAGTTGTGTACTTTAGCCTAACCACATTGTTCATTTTGAATAGATTCTTAAACAAGATGTAAAATTTAAAGTTTGAGATTATCCCAAGACCAATCAATTACATTCATGGCTAAACAAGCAATACAAAACTCAACCTTTAGAATAACTATCTTCGATTGGTGTTTTATTATTAAGCCATGTATAAACTATTCACAATTAAGTATTCAATTAACAAATTCACATAGAATAGTTTTCAAGCAACCATTCAATAGTTTGACAATTAACTTAAGCAACAAGCAAACTTTCGAACATTTCACAAATAAGTCATAACAACAACCAATCATTCTAGCTCCATCATAATATAACTTAACTACTTACTTAAGCATTTAGTCACATTTCATCATGACTTACCAACCAAGCAACCCTTCAAACATTAAGCCATAACAAAACCCAGATTAACCAACAACCAAAAAAGGATTATAGGCCATTACATATAACAAATACTACTTAATTAACTTATACACATATGCAAACAAAAGGGTTGCCTAAATACATTATGCATAGCTAATAGACATGTGCCACCTACTAGGAGTTGTTGTAAGAAAACTACAAAACATACTTCTTGAAATCTTGTGATCTTGCCCGAGTTCAACAGCTAACCGAAAGCAGCTTCAACCTGAAGAATGGTGAAATGATAAGTAAGTACAATTACTTAGTGAGGTATCTTAAAGTAACTAAAGCATGCTCGAGTTATCATATCCTTTCACTCAAAAGAAATCAACCAAGTAAATTCCTAGCTTTGATAAGATAATAGCCTTGTTGCTAAACATGTGAATGAAACCTAACATTTCATACTTATTTATGTGATAACTAGTACTTAGTACTTCAACATAGAATGGTATATCCTTATCCATTCGAATAATTACCAACAAGTCATTTTTGAGCCATTAATCATAATTTGAGAGAAATTCAACTTGATAGGGCATATAATGAAATCATAGATTTCTTAACAAAGAAGTTAGAAAGCAAAACTTATCCAGAATATGCATTACTTATCTTATAAGTTATCGATTTAATTCATTAGTTGGATTTCATTATAATGTTTTAACATAGCATTGAAATCAAGCATCAACCTAGGTACTCGAATCCTCAACCAATTGCCGCCAACAGAAAGGTACGCATAGTACCGGTCAATCCCTCATACTGTCGCTAAGTGACCACAACACTTCCCTCCTACTGTCGCCAAATAAGGACCGTAGTCCACCCCAAAACATGAGCTCTATGGACTCTATGGCATGCCAATTATACTTAAGACTGACTTGAGACCAAATCTTTTCACATATTCTTATCTAATCAAAATCCAGATTATGCTTAGCTCCATGTTCATGTACTCATGTAACATGTTTTACTCTTATCATAGCAGAAACGGATGAGCATTGCTCCTTATCAGAATATCATATAACATTTCATATTGCTTAACTTATAAGCACATGTATACACATATAGATTCTTTCTCTTAGGAAACACTGGTACACTCCATAGCATAGCGGAAAAATTATCCGGCGTATTCCACTAGTGATCCATGTACGAGGAACGAATCTGGGGTGAAAAGGGATGAAAACATTACCTTAATTAAATCTAAAAACCGTAGAGAGTTAGGAGAATCCAATTCTTCTAGCACGATATCGAATCCAAGTCATCACAATAGCATTCTGACCTCTACGCAGTCCACCCGAATGAAACGAACAACATTTTCTCTTCTCTAACTATAAGAGAGGTTTTTCGCAAAAGCATACTTTGGCTGCTAGACCTTATGCCTTTATATAGCATTCAAAACCCTAATTCTAATTAAATTCAAATTCTTTAAATATACAATATATTTAACCTAATATAATTAAATGTGTAGAATTTGATTCCACTTCAATCAGATTTCTTTAGGGATATATATATTTTAATAGTATCTGATAATTACAATAATTATCTAGTATTAAAATATATATAAACGAAAATATCTATAATTACAATAATCATAATAATTTTGATTTTTTACTTATTTCGTGCACAACAAGTTTGTACACATGCTATCTAGTCGATATTTGTTCGTTTCAATCATAGGGTGTGACCCTTGTAGGTTCATGCAACGTCAGCAGTAATATCTAGAACAATTCTAATATTACAAGCAATAAGTGGCATCTAGCAATACATCATTGCTACCTAAATTACATGAAGTCGTGGTTCGACATAACCTTTTTTTTGTGATTAACTCTTTTCATGTATTACATTCTTTTGTCCTTATATCTAGATCATACAAGTCATGGAATAGTCACACTTGTATAGCCCATCTAATATTTCTTGATATCTTGAGTAGACTATTATAAACGAATAACTATGATATCTCATATCAATTTATTCAAGCATGACCATGCATTTCTAGTCTCACTCAATCAAGTGGCCTATGATATTACTCCTATTATGTAGGGGGAAAATTCCTATCTTGATCAACCATATTCCGCTACATAGATTGCAACATATCCAATATCAGTCTTTATAGCGTAGTCAGTTACGACACACGTTTGATTGTATCAAAATATGTCACTCACAATGTTGAAATAATGATGATCTCAAGTCTAAGGATTATACATGTAGTTATCATTATGAGAAATATTGTGACTGTCACATAATAATCCAAGAAACATGCTCATAGCGGGTCAGTCCGGTATGTCGTTCTCTAACATATACTTATGTATTGATTTTGACATCTCCATGTCAATGACAACACTTTGTCATCAATCGACTACATATTAGCCTTAATATATTATTGTTGTCCATGCCCACAATAATACTCGACTAAGGACATTCTAAGAATAACTATATTATTCTAAGGACTTTACTATAATTTATTTTATTTATAACACACAGAATAAGACTAAAATAATAATAATGACTTTATATTAATAAAAAAGATAAAATAAGTATGTCTTTTACACCACCTCATGATTGGTCTTTGGGCATACTCCAACATCTTTCATGATCATAGTTTTAAGATCATTTAGCCAATAGGTCATGTCTTGATTTTTATCTTATCATGCGCATACTTACTATCACAGGATCAATCCTCAAATCAAACATAACTTTATATCAAACATTTACATAACATAGATTACTTTAGCAAGTAGTTAAATACTTTAAATCCAAGCTTAGCTTAAGCATTGTTTAACTCAAGCATAAAGTATCTTAATTTAAATTGATAAAGTGCTCGAGACGGCTTTTAACCTATCCCGAAACTTTAAACTACTCTCACAATACATCCGAGCTAGATTCGATCCCAAATCACTATTCCGGATTGTCCCTCTACAACTTTACCCGCTTTGGACTTTGCTTCCTCTACTATCTCTTGGTCTAATCATAAAACAATGCATATGCATTAGAATGCTATTTACACACATGTATGGATGCAAAAACAGTCCACTGAACAACTATATCGGCACCAAGCCATTGAAAGTTCATGTACACACTCAAGTATGCACAAAACAATCCTGAAGTTCATTCATATATACTTATAACAATTCAAGATGCTCGGGCATACTTAGTATACACAAACATCCCAAAACATATACTAAACAATTCAGGACACCTATATACTTGTTTTTATGTTAAAACTTTCCACCTTACATTCATATACACACAACTTCATTCAAATATATCTATGTAATTATAATCAAACCAAAACTGTCCAAAACTTTATAAAACAACTCCTTTATATTCTAGTTTACCAAAACAGTTTTCCAACTTAATCCAAACTGCCCTCTTATGTATCAAACAGTTCCAAATCCTATTTTCCTTAAAATAGCCCCCTAAATGCTCAAAATCAGTCCCTTAACAAGGCAATATCAGCCCCAAATTAATTTCAAAACAGTCCTTATTTTTCCAGTATACAAAATAGTACCAAAATGTATAATTAGTTCATTAGCAGCACCTAAATCTTTCAAAACAGTCCCTCCCCTGTTTTATCCCTTTTAAAACAGTTTTTTCCTAGGATTAAATCATTGTTTACATAGCATAACCTTTCTTTACACTACAATCTTTAATGAAAGCTACCAAGCAATCCATGAACTTCTTTTAAAACATAAAAGTCCCCCAAACAAAACATTTTTACTCAAAGCAGTTCATGGACAGATTTTCTTTCAAGATACAATTTCGATCACATTCAATCGAATGCTCATCCTATCTCAATTTCTATGATTCATTGTCAATTATTGCATTATCACTATACCACAATTCACAACTCATAGCTATTCATTCCAAGTGATCTCCGAATGATCTAGAAAATTTCTAACATGGATTCACTTCAAACGAAATTCAGTCACAATCGAACTTAGCCATAGATACATAAATAACAAGCTTCACCGCATGCTCAACTATCCCTACTTCAAAGAATTCACAATAGAATCTAACAACAAATGTTACATAACATATTTAGAAAGCATATGATTCAAACTAACATGCTTATTTAAATTTTAGATAAAAGGTAAAGAACTTTTACCTTGAGCTAAGACAATTTACAAAGATCCTAACCGATTGATCAAGTGTTCCTTTGAATGTTGGAAATTCTCTCACTCTCTTTCTCTTTCTAATACTCGGTTTCAATGAAGAAGATGAAGGGAATAAGCCCTTGATCATCATCACCGAAACCTCACTCCCTCGTGCTCTAGATCATGACATTTATAAAGACCATAGTCAATTTTTATTTTAGCATGCAACCAAACATTATCTCATGCTTTACGATTTAGTCCTATTAGAATTGAGCGTTCATTCTTCAACCTTTTCAATTTAATCCTCAACCCTTATTTAGCCTAAAATTTCAAATTTAATCATGGTATTGAGAATGTACCTAACATGATAACATTCTACTGGGCCATACTTTGGGGTATTACATAAGTAGTCCTTAGGAGGGGGACTCCGGGCCAAGTCACAAGGCTTTGTTTGCTGAGATGCAGTGCAGACGCTGTGTGCTTCGGAGATGGATGTACTTTTCTGGAGGCTATTGATTCCGGAGGTCTGAGCTAGGTATAACAACAATCTTAATTGTTAAAACTGATTCTCGTGTGGTGCTTTCATGGATCTCCAACTGGTTCATTCGTCCATGGGAGCCATGGAATCTGTTTTTGGAGATGGATGGTTTGATTAACCAAATTAGAGTTGTGAGTTTCTGCTCTCTGTCACGCAGTTATAATACGCTGGCAGATTATTTAGCAAAATCCGGTAAACTGAAGTCCAATTTTTTCAAAGCCTGGTGGTAAACTAAGTTTTTTTGCTTCGAGATGTTGTTTTGGTTGTATGTTTCAGTTTGAATCGGGTGTTACTGCTGTAACTCTTTGGAACCTTTTTGTTGGATGTTTCTCCAACTCTCTTTTCATTAATTTAAAGACTTGCTTTGAAAAAAAATTGCATCAAATTTTAGATCAGTAATATAATCAATATTAAACCTAAAGTTCAGTGATATCTGGTGTAATTTACTCATGACTTTAACTACAAAAAAAGCTTATTACAAAAAATAATATATTTCATAAAATAACCACTAGTAAATTTGGATTTAAACTCTCATATCTGCGACCTAATCCCAAATGGGTCATATCCCAATACTCCAACTACGACCTCTTTTATACATGCAAATATTATATAAAAAGAGCAAGAAAATGGGTTTAATCTAATATAACTTATCATCTAAAATGTTTAAAAATTGAATTGATTTATATATAGTATAGATATATGGTCTGAAAACCCCGATTTTGAGCAGTAAATAAAAGCCAAGGGAATGCACAGTTATATTTGGTATCAGTCCTTGTATATGTGTTCCAGCTGCTTAGTTTTATTTGCTGTGACAACATTGAATGAAGTGTTAGTACTGTACAATACAAGCACATCATCAATGTATTTCAATAATACATGTAAACAGTCTTGACCTTCATTTCTAACAGTTATGCACAACAGTACACATTAGAGCCTATTTATATTTCTATGCTTAGTCTTGAGCAGGGACGGACTCATGATTTATGTTAGGGTTGAACTTATAAAATTTTAAGGGGCGAAATAAATTTTCAATAAAAAATATAAAAAATTTTCTAAAAATTTTCTAAATCATATATAAATTTTAAATTTTTAGGGGACGACTGCCCCTTCAGCCCTCTGAGTTTATCCCTGTGTTGAGCAATCTTTAACAAATACATATTGGGGTTAATAAGTCAGAAACTAATTCATATTTGGGTAATTGGTGAATTGAAAATGCTTTCATTTTCAAAGACTTTTTTCACTATACACGCCAAGTATAGCACTGATAAAACTTTAGGTTTGAAGCATATATTGATCTGATGGATTCAACGTATATAACAATGCACCCTAGCACCATGCTAATATTATGTACGTCATCATACCGAGAATAACTAAAATATAATTAGGGGCAGATTCAAAAATTTAAACTCGGTAGTTCACTGACCAATATAATAGTTTAGAATCAATTTACATCAGTGTAATAATTATTGATCAGTGATAATTGTTGTGCAAGTAAACATGATTTATAGTCAGAGATATATTGACATTGAAGAACCAATTTATACCGTGTAACTATGTTTGAGGGATTAGAACTATCTTACACCAGTGTATTTGTGTTTTAGAAAGTAGAAAAGCTTACTCTAGTGAAATTAAGTATTAGTGGCAGTTGTGCAAAACAACAAACGTAAATTTTATATTTCAAAACTAATTTGGAGTTCTAGGATTTTTCAAAAAGATTACGAAATCAATAAAGTTTTAGGCTTCAAATACTCAAATCAATTACAACTTATCAAAAACAAAAAAAATGCAGAGAAATTTAAGTTTCAAATTAGTTTGAACCATAAGAGCTTTTCCAATTGAAGATGAATACACGATTAGAAAAAAATGTTTATAAAGATAAACATATTTATTTGAGAACTAAAAAATATTTTACTAGTTTTAATTTTTTATTTAAATTAAATTGTAATTATTTTAAAAAATTTAAATCAAAATTTATTTCAATTATTTGAAATGAGTATCAATGTATTTAACCAATATTTTTTTACCGGGACTAACCAATATACTTAAATAGTTATAGAATGATAGTTTGGATAATTATTTTGACAAAAAATAGTTTAGGATCTCAAAGAAAAAAATTAAAATAATTTAAGGGCTGATTTTTTATTTAAACAAAAAATACTTAATATTCACTGAACTTTTAGGGCACTTTCACTTTGCTCACTAAAATTGAAAATTTTCATTAAAGATAGTCAAATTTTAATTTGATCTCATTACGACCATCGTCATTATAAAAAGTAGACATGGCACGTTAAAGTCTTCTTCTCTAAAAGAACCCAATTTTTTAAATTTACAACCACCACCAAGGCCAAAATTTTGATGAAGGAGACATCACCGATCAATCTCAACGGTGAGAAGGATTCGTTTGTCCAAAAGGTTAATATAGTTTGGTTCCAAGTTGATCTAACGGTTAACAATTATAGATCGAAAACTTAATTTTTACTTTCAATTGAGATTTTTTGTTCTGATTCACTAATGTCAACTATTAGATCAACTTGAAACTAAATTATGTTAAACATTAGGCAAAACAAATCATTCTCAGCATTCGAATTGATCAACGACTATTCTGATAATCGAAATTTTAGCCTTGGCAATAGTTGTAAATTTGGAAATTAGGATTCTTTTTCGTAAGAAGACTTTAATGTGCCACATCAGCATTTCTGAACGGGGTTAACGACAATGACCATAATAAAAACAAATTAAAAGTTTAGTGATTGTAATGAAAAATTTTCGATTTCAAAGACCAAAATAAAAGCACCCTAAAATTTTAATGATTACCGGTGTAATTTACCTTTCTTTAATGGTAGGGCACTTGACCTACCATACACCTTGTGCATTGAACATAATAGAAATCCTTTGCCCTCTTTTAGTGCCCTTTTCTATTCCCCACACTCAAAAACTATGTTAAGGGTTAGGGTTTAAGGAATTATGGGCAAGGTATATTTTTAGGGTTTAGGGTTTAAGGTTTAAAATTTAAGGTTAGGGGCTTAGGATTTATTTTTTTTTAATTTTGAGACATTTAAAGGGACGCCAAAAAGGGGAAGAGCATTTTTGTCCCATTAAATATAATACGATATGAAAAAGATATGTCAACGTTAAAAAAATACAAGAACATATAAGAAATATGAAAAAAAAAACTTTCATACACATACAATGTAAACTTTAGTTACACAAGCCTTTTAGTTTTAGGGGTTATGAGTTTAGTTTAGGGTTTAAAGTTTAGGGGTTTAGGTTTTAGAGTTTATAATTTAAGGTTAGTGTGTAGAATTTACGGTATAAGATTTAGTTTTTAGGGTTTAAGGTTAAGAATTTAGAATTGGGGTTTTATAATGTAAATTTTACACAGCCCGTGTATCAAAATTTTACCCTAAGAATATACTATATAATTATTAATAAATTTATATAAGTATGAGCAAGGACGAAATTAGGATTGAGGGTTGGGGACAAAGCATAAATTTTGAAATGAGGGTAAATTCATAATTATTCTATTTTATTTAAATTTATATTAAAACAAAGGTAAAAATAATTCTTATGCATGGGGCAAGAGTCCTTCTCATGACCAATGTAGGTTCCTTTAAATATAAAAATATATATTAAAATAATTTTATTCAAGGATGAAGTCAGAAAATTTAAATCATTGTGTCAACTAACAACTCTTTTGTAAGGCCCTAGTTTTGGGCCTATGAGTTTGCTAGGTTGATTAGACGGTCTGGTAGAAATTAGAATAAATATTCTTAAGTGAGATAAAAATACGGGAAAATATCCTAAAATCATTATTTAATATATGGATATATTTGGTAAAATCAATTTTGGAAAATGGGTATTGGACATTTGACAATTTGAGATAGTGACCAAAATGTAAAAAATGAAAACTGTTTTTAGTGGCTATTTTGAAAAAGAGTCAAATATTATAATCTTTAAGGAGTCAATTTACCAAATGTTTTTATCAGATTTCCTCTCAACTAGGATTGATTTTAAAGATTTTTAATTAAGGAATTAAAATGGGATTTAATAAAAGAAGGTAGTTATTTCCTTAAACCATTTTTGACGTAACTTTTGCTCTCAAACTTTTCTCTCAAAATCTCTTCAGCCAAACACTCTATTTTTCATGAAAGATTTCAGAGTAAAACATACAATTGAGGGTAAATTCACTCATTGGTGGTAAAGGGACGATCAAGGCGGGGTTGGCTAGTGGTGTACGTTGGTTATCGGAGGCTCAATTCGTGTTGACGAGCGAGGCGGGGCGAATCGGTGAGTGAAAACGAGTTTAAGCTCTTTAAAAGGATTGATCGCTGGATCATGGGGGTTTAGTTATAGCCTAAAAAGCTTAACTAAGATCAAGCGTAAGTCGTTTTTTCTTCGCTTGATTGTTGGTTTTGAGATGACCTTACGGATTTCTTGTTGGTTTAAACATGATTGATTTTCATTGTTTGATTTACTTACTGTAAATGCATCGTTCTGGATAAATATGCAATGTTTAACAAAGTATTTGAATGCATAAGAGCATTGAGAATTGTTCCTAAGAGGAATGTGATGTTGCCTTTGGCAATGTGGTATTGCATATGAAATGGTTTTATGAAATGCATTGGAAAACAATAAGTAAATGTATTTAGAAATGATATACTTTGTGACGCAATGAGAAAGTTTCGGATATATTTGGCTAGCCATAGGATGAAAGTGCACTATAAATACAAAATCGATTGTGTGAAATTCTTCGGTTACATAATAGAGGTAGTGCTATTGTGAAGTGATAGGGGTAGTGCTATCACAACGGGATAGGGGTGGTTCTATTCCCGGCCGAAGTGAGTTATGGTGGGGGTAATACCGCCATGAGACTTTATGGGGGTAGTGACATTAAGGAAATCTGTGTATCTGAACATGTATGGATAGGGGTAGTGCTATCCAAGGATGGGGGTAGTGCCATCCGGGTCACTTTAGTTGCCAATATATGTGAAACGTTAAGATAAATGATGTTTATAAATATTTTGATGCAAATGGTTATTATGCATGATTTATTATGGAAACAAATGAGTAATGCCTTGGTAATTAAGCATGAGATTTATAAATAATGATGCATATGGTTGTTATGCACTATTTGTTTTGGAAAACAAATGAGAATACTTGGGTAGTTAAGAATGTTTTGAGGAAAAAAATGGTTTATGGTTTTTAAAGGGTTTTTAAATGCATCAATGTTTTGTTTATTAGCATCCTCACTAAGCATTTGTGCTTAAGCTCTCTTTTTCACATTGATGTAGAGCATTAAAGTTGTGGGGTAGCATAGGTATGGCAAGGAAGGTCCAAGATCGAGGCAATAGCTTGAGTATGAAACTTGGTTTTTAAATTCGGTTAATAAGGCAATGTGTTTACCATATTTTGGGGGATTTGTAATATGGATTTTGTTTGTTTTGTGATGGTTTATTCGATGTGGTTTGATGTCTTTCATGGTTTGGATTGAGGTATGAATGTTAACGATATGCTAAAATGAGCTTATGCTTGGTGTTTTCTCTTTAGTAAGCATGTTGATTGTAAATGCTTATGATCCAATCCTTAAGGGTTCAAGCGTGTTTTAAATGATGTTTTAAGGCCGTTGATGCTATGCCTACATTGAAGTATGCCTTAAACCTTTATTTGGATGTTAAGCTAAATGGTTTATAGGAAGCATGCCTCTAGAATCATATGTTTCGTGTTTCCATGATTTGTTCATGTATCTTTGATGTTCTGGCATAGAAATGTCCCTGGAATAGTTATGTGTATGATTATGAATAATAGGGACATGTTTGAACCCATAAATGTATGTTAAACCAGTGAAATTGGACATTTCAGGTCAGGACATATCGATACGCGTGAGACTGTATCGATACAGGCTAGTGTTTCTAGGCACAGTGTATTGATACGCGTAAGACCGTATTGATACGGGTTAGTGTTTTTAGGCATAGCGTTTTGATACTCAAAGAAGTGTACCGATATGAGTTTGAGCTACTGGAATCTAGGATTTTAAAAATACATAGGTGTACCGATACACTTGCTCGTGTTTCGATACGGGTAGTTGTTAATACAGTTAAAATGTGTTTTTAAGGTTTCTATTTTATTCATTTTGGTCCCTGATTATTGTGAGTGCAATTGTTTGAGATTGGATGATCGTTTTAAGTTAAATTTTGGCATACACACATGCAATTTGACTAATTAAGGAAAGGTAACCTTAAAGTCAACAAAGTCCCTGTAATTTTATAGATTTGTAATTTGGTCCCTAAATTACAAGTATGCGTAATTAGATGTCGAACTGACGCCCGATTTAATGTTCTCACCCATTACCAGCATGCTCACCTTGGGTTAATAATATGCATCTAGACAAGATAAAAAGAAAAATTGGATGTAATTTGACTTATATCTTCACAGGTTTGTTTCGGCAAACCCAATGTTGCTCACTCGGTTTGGTCTGGCACCTAGGACGGGTCAAGAGGGTTACATTTGGTGGTATCAGAGCCAGGTTTTTGCGATAATTGGGAGAATTTTATGATTGTTTAATCTGTGGCTGGTGATAGCATACATGTTTATGTGCGATTATGATGATGATTGTTGTGTTGAGGTATAAATGGGAACACATTGCCTATTGTTGTGGTTTTAAAATATTTTGTGAAGATATCTTGGATCCTTCGCCGAATGCTAGCCTAAATTTATTGAGTTTGTTGTGTCAATAGGCTTTTGTAAGTATGGGTCCTCAATGTGAGACACATACTAACGTAAGTAATGTTCAGAATCTTGAGGATGGTGTGATTCCTCCTAACGGTTTACCTCCCCTCCACCTATTCCTGTTATTGGTGCTAGAGTTGGGGTGGGTGGTGGCCCTCAGGTTCCGCAAGGGCCTGTGTTTGGCGATATGACATCGTTGATTTAAGAGATGACGAGAGCTTTCCAGGCTGTAAAAACTGTGGTGCATGTGCAAGCACCAGCGCCTGCTGTGGCTGTTAATCATGGGTTGCCTTTGGAGCATCTTTGTAGCTTGGGAGGCACAAAATTTAGAGGATTGAGTCCTTATAGTGTAAGGTGGGTAACCACAGTTGCAAGAATTCTGGAAGCTGACGTGACTTGGAAATTCTTTTGAAGAGTTTTCAAGATGAAGTACCTCGGTTTACAGTATCTGGATGCCAAGAAGCAAGGGTTTATGTCGGTGCAAAACGACATGTCAGTGGCTGGGTATGAGGTGAAGTTTGTTCGTTTGAGTTAGTATGCTCTTGGGTTGGTGCCAAAATATCGTCATAGATGTGATCAGTTCCGTTGTGGTCTTGCCAAGGATATTAAGATGTACTTGTTGGCCATGGATTATACGGATTTTGATGTGTTGGTCAATCGGGCTAAGGATATTGAGCAATCCTAGGGCAAGCCAGTACAATCGGCAAATGTGACTTGAGAAACGAAATGTTGATTCTGGTTTTTTTAGAGGGAGAATAAGAGTCCGCGTGATAAGCGTTTCAAGATGGATTACAAGCGTGTTGGAGGTGGTAATCGTAATCAGAATGTGCGAGTTGTTGCCGGATGGGAGCATTGTGAGAGACGTCATTGTGGTGAATATTGGGGTACTATTGGAACTTGTTGGTAGTGTGGATCACCTTATCATCTGAAGTGTGATTATCCCCGTGTTGTGAGAGATGCACCTGTACAAGTTTCCGCACCTGCTAGAGGCCGAGACTGTGGAATGGGTAATTTTTAGAGGCGCGAGGTTGGTCAGAGGACCGTGGCTCATACAGTGGCAGTGCGACTGGATAATGGTGGACCGGCTCTAGTTTATGCTCATCTTGAGGGATGTAATGACACCGATGTGATTTCAGGTACCTTTACCTTGCAATCTTTGTCATTGTTTTCTTTAATTGATTCGGGGTCTACTCATTCATACATTTTGAGTGAGCATGCACATTTGTTGAATGTTCCTGTTGAGATCTTAAATGTTGGTATGTTGGTAACTAGTTATTTTGGTGAGACGGTTACTGTTAGAAAGTTGTATAGGAGGTAGGGATGACAATGGATCGAACTTTATAGAGTCCAAGTCCAATCCATTTAATAACCGGACCTAAAAAAATCCAAGTTCGAATCCAAGTCCGATTACATAAATCCAAGTCCGGTCCAATAAAATATCTAAAATTCAAATCCAAATCCAAAAGTTCAAATCCAATTAATTTTTCTCCTTTTTAAAGTAACATCTCAAGCAAATATCTTTAAATAAAAAATAATTTCCATCAAACTTCTCTTACCACCACCATCCACGCAATCTTCATCATTTGCAGTTTGAACACATGTCTCTTTTTCTTTTGCTGATTCATCTCCTAAAAGAGAAGGAGAAGATACAAAAGGAGTAGAAGATTTTTCATCTCGCATTCTTATTAGATTATAACAATAAAAACGAATGAATTTATTCTTTTTCATAGAAAATTTCAATTGAAAATACATAAAAAATATAAATATCAAGAGTACATTAAACCAAAAATTTAATGTGAAAAAAATATGTAACGTACCACTACTTTTAGGAGGAGCCATTGATGCTAAACAATGAAAGTTGATTGCTAGATATATAAAACTCTCTAAACTATTTAGATGGTTTTTTTTTAAAAGCATTAATGATTGTTAGATCTCTCATGCCTTTATATAGCCTCTGTAATCCTAATTCAACTCATATCAGGATTTCAATATATATATATATGTATGTATAATCTCAATTCAACTTAATTAGAATCTCAATATATATATAATCCCAATTCAACTTAATTAGGATTTCAATCAAAGAATTTTAAATGTTTTTATTTGGATTCATATATGGATCGGATATAGATTTGGATCGGATTCAGATCAGATCATGGCAATGTCCATATCCGATCTACCTCCTATTAGGACTCGGACCATTTTTCGGATTCGAATTTAGACTTTTTTTATTGGATTTTTTTCTTCGGATTCGGATCGAACTCGGATTATATTGCCATCCCTAATAGGAGGTGCCTTTTAGTTATTCAGGATCACGAGTTTGCTGTAGATTTGATGGATGTAATGCCCTAATTTTGGAACTAGCAGTTTATAGGTTGGTTAGACGGTCTGGTGGATCGGGTTAGAGATTTGAGTCGGATATAGGAATAAATATTTTTGAGCAAGATAAAATATGGAAAAAGGTTTAAAAATCCTTATTTAATATATTGGTGATTTTGGTAAAATCAATTTTGGAACATAAGATTTGGAAATTGGACATTTTGGACTAGTGACTAAAATATAAAGATTGAAAACTATTTTTGGTGACTGTTTTGTAAAAGAGTCAAAACTTTAAATCTTTAAGGAGCTATTTTCCCAAAGTCTAATATCAAACTCTTATCCATTAATTGGCTATTTTAAAAGAGTTTTGTAAAATATAAATAAGATAGGAGAATTAATTGTATAATTAATTCCATAAACAAACTTTACGTAACCAACTTTCTCTAAAAGGATTTTCTCTCAAATTCTCTTCAGCCAAACACTCATTTCTTCTTCAAAATCCTAAGGTAAATTCTTCTTTTCTATAATCTTATGTTATCAAATGAATTCTTACTGATTTCCTATCAAACCTTATTGTTTTAATCTTATTTTCACATGTAAATCTATCCAATTAAGGGGGGAAGCAATCTATTAGAGGTGAGATTTCTTTTCTCCTCTAATATAAGGTTCTTTGTTGAAATTCCTAAGTTCTTAACTCTTTATAAATGTTTTTTTATTGAGTTTAATTGATTTAATTGTGAAATTTTGTTAAATCAAGGTTTAATTGATGTGTTTATGTGATTTTCGAATTGGATCTATTTTGTTGGGTTCTTGATTGATTTTAATCAAGATTTTGATGTTTTAAAATGTTAATAGATTGTTTTTAATATTGGAATCCCGAAACTATGTGAATCTCTAATTTTCTAGGTTGCTAGTTGTGTGGTTTTGAGGAGTTGTGATAGTTTAATGTATGCTGGAGATATAATGATTGGTTTGGCTGGTTTTTGGATGTTAATTGATGTTTATAAGTTGATTCATTTGTTAGATTTTGGCTGAGTTAAGTTTTGAAAGGTAATCGATTGTGTTTTTGGTTGTTTCGGATGGCGATTGGTAGATTTTAGCAAAGCAATGTTGAGGAATTGTTTTGCTGGGATTTTTGAATGCATTATGATGCATTAATCTCTATTTCTATGTGATCAAAATAGGGGAGGTTGGTCTTATAGCTAATGGTGAAGCTTTGGAGGCTTCGAGAGCTTGAATTCGCGTTGGCGATTGAGGTTTTGCGAAGTCTGTGAGTGAGAACGAAACCTAAAGCTTTTGAAAGGTTTGCGAACTTACATTGAGCTTGAAACGCTTGTCTAAGTTCAGAAGTAAGTATAAAGTATTTTTCTCTCTCTCGGTCGTGCTTTTACGAAATGGTTTTATGCACTTGTTTTTTATTACATGGTACCTACTGTTATGCATGTTTTTAAGTACGTGGTATACTGTTTTAATCATGAAATGATGATGGATGCACATGGTAAGTGATCCATGTAAGTATGGTTTATACTTGTTTAAAAGAATGTCTTCTTGCTTTGGAAAATTGGTTTTGTAATGATGCATATGAAAACAGTGAGGTACATGGTTATAATGAATTATATTGGCAAGTGGTGCGGTTTAAAATATTATCGGATGTAGTTGGCCGGTGATAGGATTGATAGTGCAGTATAAAATGTTGTCTTGGATGTTGAAGGGTTTATACGATGACCGAATACTCCATCCAAGTACCCTAATGGTTGAGGGGTTTATAGTAATGAAAATCCTGTTAGTCGGTTAAGCATCTAACTAATGATTGGGGTTGGTTTCCCTGAGGGTTGTTATTGTACCTAGTTGTGAATGTACCGCGATTATGATTGTATCGCTATTCCGATTGAGATAGCTTGAAGTGTTGAAAGGAAACATGTTGAATCCGTGTATCCGATGAACTATTTTGGAAATGTAACTTGGTTAATGATCACTTGTAAGTCAATATAATAGTTGATGTATCATGCAATGCTTTATGTTGTATAATGTGATTTATACATGTTTTTAATCTTTAAGATTTACATATGGGATGTTAAGTATGGGAAGGATTAAATTCAGGTTTAGCAAATGGGACTTTGTTGTTGATTCATGATACATGTTGCATATGGTTTAATATGTTGATTTTTGAAAGTGTTAAATGCACGGTCTTCAAGGCATGATTTTTGAAAAGATGATTGAAATGGTATTTTCAATGAGTTCTCTGAAAATGGTTTTAAATGCATTGATGGTGTTGTATTTTGAGCACCCCTCACTAAGCTTTATGTGCATACGCTCTCTTTGTCCATCAATGTAGAGAATTAAAGGTCAAAGGCTGCGAGGAAGCAAGGGAAACCAAGAACTTTGATATCAAAAGTATGGTTTCTAAGTTAGACTATGAGTAATAAGGGCAATGTGATTTCTGCTGAGTTTTGGTAGATGTTTGTTAAACACTCTGGTTGTGCTAGTTTACTTTGCTATTTTTGGATTGTATATTGCCTTTATGGTCTGGTATTTGCTTGGGATTTGAGCTTATGCTTTGATTGGTTTGGGTTCTAGGAAGCATGTCTCTAGATTACCTTTAAACCATGAATGCCTTAATATGTTGATGTTTCTGCGATGTTTGAGTAGGGATCGATCCTTGGTAACGTTGTTTGAATGTTTAAAGCATGTTTAAGTAATATCAAAACCATCAAAGTGTGTTTAATCAACAAAAGATGACATTTCTGGTGCAGGTGTATCGATACGCGTGTCACCGTACCGATACAGGTAAACTGTTTTTAGGGCACCTTTTCGGTATGCGGGGTAATATTTCAATACGGGCAAAATAATATAGCAAGGTGTATCGATACGACTAAGTCATATCGGTACAGTTTTGAGCTACTAGAGTTTGAGGTTTACAAAATTGCCAAGGCGTACCGATACACTTGCTCGTGTACCGATACGGGCAGTAGTTATTACAGTTATTGAAATGTTTTGAAGTTTCTATTTCTTACGTTTTAGTCCTTATTTGTTAAGTATGCAATTGTGTGAGGTTGGATGGTTGTTTTGGGCTAATATTCGACATGTGAGCATGAAACCTGATTAAATAAGGTTTGCTAACTTAAAATAGGTTAGGTCCTTCTAATTTACCTGATTTGCAATTTGGTCCCTACATTGCAATTACACACAATTGGATGACAATTCAATGCCCGGTTGAGTTGAGTTTTCATCCACTCTCAATATGTGCACCATATGTTAATAGGTTGCATTTACCCAAGATAAAAGAAAAAATAGATGTAATTGAGTTAAATCTTTCCGGTTTACTTTATGTAGCTCGCTCGATTTGTTCTTGCAACTATGCCGAGTCGAGGAGGTTATATTTGGTGGTATCTGAGCCAGATTTACGATAATTAGGAGTTGGTATGATTGTTGTATCTTTTTTTGTGGATTTTATCCTATTGTTTGCTATGAACAATGATTGTCGTATGCACGTTGATTACTTTATGCCATGTTTCCTCCAAGTTTAGGGAACTCATTGCTTTATTACTATAGTCTGAAACATTTTGATTTGAAATGGGATTCTTGGATCCTTGCTTAAAGCTGGCTTGATTGTTTTGTTTTGGTGAATTATCATGCCTTAGATATTTTAGCATGATGGGATCGAGGAGAGAGTTGCGATCTGGTATGATTGTTGCTTCCATTGGGCAGGGAAATAAGGAGGATGTTGTACCTCTTAGAGGGTTGCCACCCCTTTTGCCTATTCCACCTGAGAATGTGGTGCAAGCACCACCTGTGCCAGGTGGGCCAGTGTTGGGTAATATGGCACCTTTGATACAGGCGATGACCGAAGCTTTTCAGCCTACTGTTGCTAGAGCATAAGTGTCTGCGTCAGCTGTTGGGCAAATGGGTTTACCGTTAGAACGTCTATGTAGTTTAGGAGAAGTTGAGTATTGTGGGTTGTCACCTGAGGCATCTGAGGTGTGGATGGCCAGTATTGTTTAGATTTTGGATTAGATAGGGTGTAATGATGCCCGAAAGTTATGATATGATGTATCATTGTTGCAAGGTGATGCCTATAGTTGGTAGACAACTATAACTGAAGGAATGGAACCCAATGATGCGAATTGGGAGTTTTCCAAGCTGCCTTTAAGAAGAAGTATATGGAAGTTAGATATTTGGATGACAAGAAAAGTGAGTTTATGTCCTTGGTCCGGGGCAGTATGTATGTGGCTGAGTACGAGGTTCAATTTGTTCGTTTGAGCCAGTATGCTCATAAGCTAGTTCTAGATGGGAGGCATCACTGTGACCGATTCCGTTACGGATTGGTATAGGATGTAAAGACATACATGTTGGCTTCTGACTATACCAATTTTGATGTGTTAGTTATACGGGCAAAGGATATTGAGCAAAACTTGGGTTTATCCTCTCGTGTGGGTGGTTTTGGCTCAGGTAAAAGAGTTGCAAACTATACTTTTAGTGGTGGTCAGTACAAGAAGTAACGTGACAAAAAGTATCGTTCTGATTCAAGACAAAGTGAAGGTAGTGTTGGGCATGGACCACATGGCCAGGGTACCCCAAGGTAGATTGGCGTTTAATACTTTTTGGGTATGTGGATCACATGAGCACATGAGGCGAGATTGTCCATGTTTGGCTCGTGAGGGATAGACTATTGCTTCTGTTGTTGTGAACCCTTATTGGAGTTGTGGATCGAGTGATCATTTGAGACACGATTATCCATTATTAGCTGGTGGCAGATAGGCTAGGGCACCTACAGTTGCACCACAATGAGACTTGGACATTTTTAGTGTAGGAATGAGGTTTTGAGGATCATGGCTCATATCGTTGCGATTCAACGTGAGGATGATGGTCCTACGAGGGTGTATACATATCGCGAGGGACGCAACGACACTGATATAATTGCAGGTACATTTACTTTGCAATCTTTGTTGTTGTTTTCTTTGGTTGACTCTGGTTCTACGCATTCATATATCTTCTGTGAGCATGCATATTTTCTTGACATACCTGTTGAGTTGTTAAATATGGGAATGCAAGTAACTAGTTCTTTTGGTGAGTCGGTTGTTACAAGAAGGTTGTTTAGGAGATGTCCTTTGACTATTCAAGGTCATGTGTTTGTGGTTGATTTGATGGAGTTGTCGTTTCATAGTTTTGATGTAATCTTGGCTACAGATTGGTTTTTTGAGCATAGAGTTGTGGTTGATTTTGAATCCAAGCAAGTTACCTTGAAACTTGCTGATGATTACGAGGTGGTAATCATGGGTGAGAATGCTAAATTCTTGTCCAATGTTGTTTCGGCTCTGGAAGCGAATCGTTTGATGTATTCGAGTTGTGAGTCATTCTAGCTTATGGTATAAACTTGGGGTCAATAGAAGTGCATGTTTAGGACATACGTACAATATGTGAGTTTTTGAGTGTTTTCGGAGGAGTTGCTTGGTTTGTCGCTGAATAAAGAGGTTGAGTTTGGCATCGAGTTATATGCGAATACAGCTTCAATGTCTATTGCTCCCTACCGGATGAATCCGAAAGAGTTGAAGGAGTTAAAGGTGTTACTTCATGAGTTGCTTGATCGAGGGTTTATTAGACCTAGTGTTTTGTCGTAGGGTGCACCAATGTTGTTTGTGAAAAGAAAAATGGCACGATGCGAATGTGTATTGATTATCGACAACTGAACAAGTTGACGATTAAGAATAAGTATCATTTATCGTAGATTGATGATTTGTTTGATCAGTTTAGAGTTACATCGGTGTTTTCCAAGATTGATTTGAGTTTCGGGTATTGTTAGTTGAAGGTGAAGGATGTGGATGTACCTAAGACTTTTTTTTCGAACGAGGTACGGGCATTATGAGTTCTTGGTGATACCATTTGGTTTGACTAATGCCCCTGCTGCATTCATGGATATGATGAATCAGGTTTTCATGAGTTTTTGGTTTAATTTGTGGTCGTGTTTATCAATGATATTCTTGTGTACTCTCGTACCGAGGAGGATTATGATCAATATTTGCGAATTGTGCTCCAGACTTTATTGGATAATCAGTTGTATGCTAAGTTAAGCAAGTGTGAGTTTTGTCTTAGGGAGGTTGTTTTCCTTGGACATGTTGCGTCGGCCGTAGGAATTCAGGTTGATCCTCAAAAGATTGAAGCGGTGATAGGTTTGAAATCACCTAAGTCGGTACAGGAGGTTCGTAGTTTTCTTGGGTTGGCTGGTTATTATCGTAGGTTTATGGATGGTTTTTCGAAGATTGCTACTCCTTTGACTAAGTTGTTACAAAAGAATGTTCATTTTGAGTGGACGGAGGATAGACAGCAAGCTTTCGAAAAGTTGAAGGAAGCTTTGACGCAAGCTCCTATCTTGATTCAACCTGAGTCGAGTAAAGAGCTTGTGGTTTAAAGTGATGCATTGTACGCTGGTTTGGGTTGTGTGTTGATGCAATGAGGAAAAGTTGTGGCTTATGCATCTAAACAGTTGAAGGTGCACGAGTGCAATTATCTTACCCATGATCTTGAGCTTGTCGCGGTTGTGTTTACATTGAAAATTTGGAGGCATTATCTTTATGGTGAGAAGTGTGTTGTATACACCGATCACAAGAGTTTGAAATTTTTGATGACTCAAAAGGATTTGAATCTTAGGCAACGAAGATGGTTGGAGTTGCTTAAAGATTTTGATTTGACGATTGATTATCATCCAAAAAATGCTAATGTTGTAGCCAATGCTTTGAGTATGAAGGTTGCGGTGGAGTTGAGGGCGCTGTTTGCACGGTTGAGTGTGACGCGAGATGGGGGGTTTTTGTCGAGTTGTAAATAAAGCCAACTTTGTCACAGTTAATTAATGTGAAGCAATCTTATGATGATGCATTGGTGTCGCATGTTAAGGATATCATGGATGGGAATCCAATGGATTTTCATTTTAATGGTGATGGAGTGTTGTGTTTTAAAGATCGGATAGTAGTGCCTAATGATGATGAGTTAAGGCGTACCATTTTGACCGAGGCTCATGCTAGTCCTTTTGCTATGCATCATGGTAGTACTAAGATGTATCAAGGGTTGAAGGGAGAGTACTATTGGGTTGGTTTAAAGAAAGATGTGCATGATATTGTTGCTAGATGTATGGTATGTCAGTGTGTTAAGGCTGAGCATCGGTTTCCTTCCGGGTTGTTGCAAATGTTGAAGATACCAGAATGGAAGTGGGAGAGAATCACCATGGATTTTGTGTATGGGTTTCCATCGATGCCCACTAAAAAGGATTCCATATGGGTGATTGCTGATTGATTTACAAAGTGTGTGCATTTTGTACCTGTGCATACGACGTATACCTTGGATAAGTTGGCAAATATGTATATTGGTGAAATTGTGAGTTTGCACGGTGTGCCTAAGTCTGTAGTTTCGGATATAGATCTGTGGTTTACAATGAGGTTTTGGGAGTGTTTGCATCGGGCATTGGGAACACGGTTGGGTTTCAGTACTTCATGTATTCCTTAGACGGATGGTCAGTCCGAGCGTGTTATCCAAGTTTTGGAGGATATGTTGAGATGTTGTATCATTGAGTTCCAAGGAACCTAGGAGAGACAGTTGCCTTTGGTGGAGTTTTCTTATAATAACAGTTATCAGGCTAGTATACAAATGGCACCATATGAAGCTTTGTATGGTAAGAAGTGTCGTACGCCTTTGTGTTGGGCTGAGGCGGGGGAAAAGTATGTTTCTTTGCCTGATGTGTTAAAGGATACAAATGAGAAGGTGGAGCTCATTTGTGATCGATTGAAAGCGACTTCAGATTGCTAGAAATTCTACACAGATTTCAAGCGTATAGAGATTGAATATGCAGTTGGTGATCTTGTGTTTTTGAAAGTATCGCCTTGGAAGAAGGTGATATGGTTCGGACATAAGGGTAAGCTAGTCTGATGTTTATTGAACCGTACGAGATTTTGGAGCGAGTAGGTCCTGTTGCGTGTCGTTTGAGGTTGCCTCTCGAGTTAGAGAAAATTCATGATATGTTTCATGTGTCGATGTTGCGGAGGTATCGGTCGGATCCATCGCATGTTATGCCAGTGGAGGAAATTGAGTTGCAACTGAATTTGTCCTATGATGAGGAATCGGTAGAGATCCTTGATTTTAGTAGCAAAGTTCTTCATGGTAAGACGGTAAAATTTGCATTGCTTCCTCCGGTGACTTATCTAAGAGTATGCCGTTTGCCGAGGCATCTAGCATCATCCTTGTTGGTGTATTCACGGCATTGTAAAACATTGTTACTTGAGTCCACACCGGGAATCCGTGTAAAGGGCATTTGTGTAGAAGTTCTCTATATCGCTCCCAAGCCTCGTACATGGATTCATCATCTGCTGCCGAAAAAGAAGTAATGTCGTTCTGAAGCTTATCAGTCAAATTTGTAGGATTAAATCTAGCAAGGAAATCACGACAAAGATCAGTCCAAGATGCTATGGATCCGCAGAATGCTATTCAACCATGCTTTCGCCCTATCCCTCAGTGAATAGGGGAATAATCTTAATCGTAAGACATCGGGGGTGACTCCGTGTATCTTGAACGAGTTGCAAATCTCGAGGAAAGATTTCAGATGTTGCCGTGCATCTTGATTCTTTGAGCTGCCAAATTGACCTATTGTGTTGATCATATTAAACATTACCGGTTTCAACTCAAAGTGGTCGGCTTCAATTTCAAGGTGCGACAACTCCGGGTTAAGTCCATCAAGATCTTCTTCAAGATAGTCTCGAATAGTTACATTTCGTGCAAGAATCACTCCTCCCGCTCGAACATCTTGATTCATATTGCCGTATTGATTTGCCATTGCTTCTCTTATCCTTCGTCTAAGTCTTTGTAAGGTTCGTTCGATTTCGGATCAAAGGGATATTACGGTGAAGTCGGTCTCGCATACTGGTCATATACCAATGCAAAACCAAAGTTTGTTAGCCCTTTGAATTTTAAACAAGAAAAATAAAAAGAAAGTGCAAGAAAATAAAAACAAAGTCGCTATTGCCAATCCCCGGCAACGGCGCCAAAAACTTGTTGCGCGTAATAAGTGCTGCGCAAATGTGCAAATATACACGTCGCAAGTTATAGTATAAAAGATATCGTCTCCACAGGGATTGGTGCTACTTCAAGAATCTAGTCTCTTGCACTGTAAAAGTTAAAACACAAGTAAAGGATTATAGGAGTTTAACTAATGGCTAATCTAGAAAGCAATAAAGTAAAAGAAAAGTTGAATTTAAATGAGAGAGAGATAGGCCAGGTTATCGTGAGTTGAGGTGTCATAGCCTATTGGATCGTTTTGGTAAAAGAGTGCACGGGCAACTCAGTTGCCGTGGCAACTTGCACAACGGGCTTGCCTTGGCAACTAATCGATGGTTGCCTGGGCAACTACTTGGGCTTCTGGGCAGCAACCTTCAAGGTTCGGCAGAGAGTTCTTCAATGGTTTCTTCTTATCCCTAAGTCGAAACTCTAGCTACTTGTGCATGCCTTGATAATACATCCCTGCGTTAATCAAGGGTGAACAACAACCAATCTTGCGCTCCTCTTAGCCGTTGAAATCCTTAACTTATTCCTAAGCCGGATTAATCTTCACCATCATTAGATTGAATAAAGATCATATTCATTCGTTTCTTGAATCTAACTCTCCCGATATTAGATAAATAGATGAAATCACGAGATCCTCTCCCAATTCACTCGCAAACAATAATAAGAACCAAGAATGAATAAACCTTGAAATAGAAAAGTGCAAACTCTTATTACCTAAACAAAAACCAATATTTTCTCACAACCACAAAACACAATAACCATAGCCAAGTAGATTTAGTTCATGGCTAGGTTCCAAAGAAACACAAGATAAACAATCCCTAGCATGAACCCAATCGAGCAAGGAAGAAAAGATGAAGCTTGTCGAAAATCCCTTGCCCTAGATGCTTGTCGAAAATTCCCCTTGCTTTCTCTCTTGGTTCTTGTCGAAATTTCCCCTAATGCTCTCCCTCTTGGATTGTCGAAATCTCCTTGCTATTTATAGGGCTAGGCCAAAGCCCTTCTTTGAGGAGGAGTTTAAGTTGGAATTAAATTATCTTTAAAGAATATAATTATTTATTATAATTGTATTCCTACTAGAACTTTTCCTATCTTCTTGGAATTTAATTCTTCTTTAATCTCTGCATGGCAATCAAATTCCTTTGGGTTTGGGCTTTGCTCCACGTCATCTTGGGCTTGTATAGCCATCAATTTCGACTACCATATCACCTTTGCTCTTGTCGACAATTGCCATGGCAACTGGCTGGGCGTCTCCTTCATGCATTGCCCTGGAAACTAGCTCGGCATATCCTTCATGCATTGCCCTGGTAACTAGCTCGACATTGCTTTGGCAAGTGATCCTGCACATACACACACAAAGCACACCAAAGCAGCATCTTTTCCACAAAAACTACCAAGTTATGTAATCAAGCTCAACAATGGAAGGAAACATGGATTAATGCATGAATGGCTAACTATGCAACTAATATGAGCCTAAGTCTAACAATAATATGAGTAAAAAGGGTAAGAAAAATAGTACTTTTGAACACTTATCACTTGATTTTAGTAGCAAAGTTCTTCATGGCAAGACGGTAGAACTTGTAAAGGTGTTGTAGCAACTCGGGGAGTTGAGGAGGCCACGTGGGAAAGCAAGGCGGACATGTTGAAATAATTTCCGCATTTGTTTCCTTCAGGTAAAATTTCGAGGACGAAATTTCCTAAGTGGGGGAGAGTTGTAACGCCCCGGTTTGGGACCTAGCGGTTTTTAGGCTGGTTAGATGATCTAGTAGACCAGATTAGGGATTCGAGAATAAATATTTTTGAGCAAGATAAAAATATAGAAAAAGGTTTAAATATCCTTATTTAATATATTGATGATTTTGGTAAAAATAAGATTTGAAAATTGGACATCTTGGACTAGTAACTAAAATGTAAAGATTGAAAACTATTTTTGGTGACTGTTTTGTAAAAGAGTCAAAATATTGAATCTTTGGGGAGCTATTTGTCCAAAGTCTAATATCAAACTCTTAACCCTTAATTGGTTATTTTAAAAGAGTTTTGTAAAATATAAATAGGTTGGAAGAATTAATTTTATAATTAATTGCTTAAACAAACTTTACGTAACCAACTTTCTCTAAAAGGATTTTCTCTCAAATTCTCTCCAGCTAAACACTCATTTCTTCTTCAAAATCTTAAGTTAAATTCTTGTTTTCTCTAATCTTATGTTATCAAATGAATTCTTATTGATTTCCTATCAAACCTTATTGTTTTAATCTTGTTTTCTCATGTAAATCTATCCAATTAAGGGGGAACGCAATCTATTAGAGGCGAGCTTCGTTTTCTCCTCTAATATAAGGTTCTTCATTGAAATTCCCAAGTTCTTGACTCTTTATAAATGTTTTCTATTGATTTTAATTGGCATAATTGTGAAATTTTGTTAAATCAAGGTTTAATTGATGAGTTTATGTGATTTTTGAATTAGATTCGTTTTGTTGGGTTCTTGAGTAATTTTAATCAATATTTTGATGTTTTAAAATGTTAATATATTGGTTTAACATTGGAATCCCGAAAATATGTGAATATCTAATTTTCTGGGTTTCTAGTTGTGTGTTTTTGAGGAGTTGTGGTGGTTTAATGTATGTTAGAGAAATAAGGATCACTTTGGATGTTAATTGATGTTTATAAGTGGATTGATTTGTTAGATTTTGGCTGGGTTAAGTTTTGAAAGGTAATCGATTATGTTTTTGGTTGTTTCGGATGGCGATTGGTATATTTTAGCAAAGCAATGTTGAGGAATTGTTTTGCTGGGATTTTTGAATGCGTTATGATGCATTAATCCTCTATTTCTATATGATCAAAATAGGGGAGGTTGGTCCTATAACTAATAGTGAAGTGTTGCGCGTAATAAGTGCTCCGCAATTGTGCAAGTGTACACGTCGCAAGTTATAGTATAAAAGATATCGTCTCCACAAGGATTGGTGCCACTTCAAGAATCTAATCTCTTGCACTATAAAAAGTAAAAAAACACAAATAGAAGATTATAAGAGTTTAACTAATAACTAAACTAGAAAGCAATAAAGTAAAAGAATATATGAGATCAAATGAGAAAGATAGGCCAGGTTATCGTGAGTTGAGGTGTGATAGCCGATTGGATCGTCTTGGTAAAAGAGTGCAAGGGAAACTTAATTGCCGTGGCAACTTGCACAACAGGGTTGCCTTGGCAACTAATCGATGGTTGCCTGGGCGACTAGTTGGGCAACTACTTGGGCGTCTGGGCAGCAACCTTCAAGGTTCAGCAGAGCGTTCTTCAATGGTTTCTTCTTATCCCTAAGTCGAAACTCTAGCTACTTGTGCATGCCTTGATAATACATCCATGCGTGAATCAAGGGTGAACAACAACCAATCTTGCGCTCTTCTTAGCCGTTGAAATCCTTAACTTATTCCTAAGCCAAATTAATCTTCACCATCAATAGATTGAATAAAGATCATATTCATTCGTTTCTTGAATCTAAGTCTCCCGATATTAGATAAATAGATGAAGTCACGAGATTCTCTCCCAATTCACTCGCAATCAAGAATAAGAACCAAGAATGAATAAACCTTGAATAGAAAAGTGCAATCTCTTATTACCTAAACAAAATCCAATAAGTTCTCACAACCACAAGACACAATAACCTTAGCCAAATAGATTTATTTCATGGCTAGGTTCCAAAGAAACACAAGATAAAGAATTCCTAGCATGAACCTAATTGAACAAGAAAGAAAAAGATGAAGAATGGATGAAGCTTTGTCGAAATCTTCCTTGCCCTTGATGCTTGTCGAAAATTCTCTCCTCTCTCTCTCTTGGAGTTGACGGCTTGGTGATTTATTTATAGGGCTAGGTCAAAGTCTTCATTTGAGGAGGAAGTTAAGTTGGAATTAAATTATCTTTAAAGAATATAATTCTTTATTATAATTATATTCCTTCTAGAACTTCTCCTATCTTCTTGGAATTTAATTCTTCTTTAACCTCTTCATGGAAATCAAACTCCTTTGGGATTTAGCTTTGCTCCACGTCATCTTGGGCTTGTCTAGTCATCAATTTTGACTACCATATCACCTTATTCTTTGTCGACAATTGCCCTGGCAACTGGCTCAGCGTCTCCTTCATGCATTGCCCTGGCAACTAGCTCGGCATCTCCTTCATGCATTGCCCTGGCAACTAGCTCTAGCCTTGCTTTGGCAAGTGATTCTGCACATACACACAAAACACACCAAATCAACATCTTTTCCCACAAAAACAACCAAGTTATGCAATCAAGCTCAACGATAGAAAGAAACATGGATTAATGCATGAATGACTAATTATGTAACTAATATGAGCCTAAGTCTAACAATAATATGAGTAAAGGGTAAGAAAAATAGTACTTTTGAACACTTATCACACCCCCAAACTCGAACTATTGCTTGTTCTCAAGCAATGCAAACTAATAATTACCTGCCAAGACTTCAATTTTCACAAACTTGGCTTTGAACTTGATTTCAATTCTCAGAACCGGGGCACAAAGTATGATTGGCTTTTCATTTTTCGGAAAACTTAGGAGTTACTCAGAATCAAACTATAATGCTTGTGAGTGTGTGTGGAGTTGTGTGCGAGTTGATTTTTCAGATTCTATGCAAATAAGAGGTTTTCAAATTACTTCATTGGGTTCTTTTTAACATGTTTTAACTAGAGCTGGTTTTAGGCACCTCTAGTGTTTTGTTTTTAGTTTTCTTAAGTTAATTCATTTATTCGACTATAACCGGTTTCGGGCACCTCTAGCGATCAAATTTTTTTTAGCACATACTAGAGCCAATTTCTGGCACCTTTAGCAATCAATTTTTTAGCACATGCTAGAGCCAATTTCGGGCACCTCTAGCATTTATCCAATTTTTTTTTCTAATCCCCCATTTTTTTAACTATCAACCTAAGTTGACTAGAATCCCTTAAATCAATCAAACCACAACAGTGTTTCATCAAATTTAGCATCATAGTAAAATTCTAAGTGTTTCCATGGTTATCCTAGGATAAAAATTCTATCAATTAAGTGCATTGGCAAAGTCATCATCGGATATTCATCAAATCTAGGCAATTCTTGTTCCAACTAAAGGCATGGCAAGCAATTTATGTATCCTAAATGCAATGCTTAAGATGAATGCAACTAAACATGGTAACTACTAATAACAATCCCCCCAAACTCGAGTGAGGCATTGTCCTCAATGCATGCTTTAAAGAAAAAATAAAAATAACAAAAAATAAAATGCAAACGAGGACTTACTCCAAGAGTTCGTCGTCGTGGATGATTAGTTTCTTTTTGGTCGGTGTCTTGATTCTCTTGCTTGAACGTGATGGTTGTTTCCTTGTTACCGATGGTTGAATCAGTCCTCATACAGGGTTGTCCTCATTTTCCTCTTCATCAATGTTATTGGCTTTTCGCTTGGAGGATTCAATTGGTGCGGTCTTTGTTAGTGCAATGGAGGACTTGTCCGAATCTGAAAAATCAGACAATGATTTCGTGGGAGTTGATTCGGGCATAGGTGCTTTACCTTTGGCTTTTGCAGTGGTTGTCGGGATATCTTTAGCTTTGGTTGTCGTGGCATCTTCAGGGTTGGTTGCTGTGGCATCATCTGTTGCGGTTGTCGTGGCGACTGCTTCATTGGTTGCCGGGGCAAGGATCTCGGTAGGAAAGATTGGGAACGGCACGCGGCTGTCCAGGTACTTTTCTAGGATGACTTGGGTGATGGCATTGTTGTGCTCCTTCATGTACCGCGTGAACATTAGTTGCCGGTCTTCAATTTGCCTTAGGTGGCTCGCCAATGGTTGCAAGACTGCTTCAAAGTGTCCCGAGGTTGATGGCCTAGTTGCCCGGGCGTTTGGTGCTTGGGTATTAGGGATTACTGAGGCGGCAGGAGTTGTCGCGACAATTGGAGGCCTTGAGGATTTTTCTGGTGCCTCTCCCATTAGCTTTCGGATTTGTGCTTGATTCCAACCGGACTTTGGTAGGGCCTTTTCATCGGTGGACTCACTTGGGACATGCATCCCCTTGTAAAGATTAGAAATTAAGCAAGGGAAGAAAAGAGAACCCTTATCTTTTGAGCTACATCTAAAAATCTCATCACAAATAATTTTTCCAATGTTAATGATGCGATTATGCAAAATAGAATGAATGAGCAAAAGACATGGTATATCAACGGTAGTATTGTGTGTGGTGGGCATTAAAGAAGTTTTAACAAACTTATTCCATAGTTTTGCCTCGGATTTAAGCCGAAGGTGATTTACCGTGCCCTTGTATTTACCGTCGTTCCAATGAGTTCCCGATTGAGTGAGTTCTTGAAGCACCTTGTCGAGTTGCTTGGGCGAGATTTGATCAACAAATGCTTAATGCTCGTCCTTCTCAATATAGAGCCCGTAAAAGGTATTGATGTTTTCGGCACTTATGAGTATGGCCTTGTCACGAACAAAAACATAAGGATTGATCGGGTTAGGTGAGTGAGCATAGAATTCTCTTACCCATAAGATGTTACCAGGTTCCAATTGATGGAAAAAGATTTGCCACTTTTGATGTGCAATCTTCTCCAAGATGAATGGTTCAAGGCCGAAATCTTGATGAGAGTTGGAGTATTCAAAGCCTTGTTCTTCGTAAATCTTCCGGCTTTCAAACTTCGAGTGAAATCTTTCTTGAACCACCGGTGTAGCAAACTTCTTGTATCTTGGTTCTTTGGAGGAACTTGGATGAACCAAAAATTTAATTTTGGATGCCATGGATGATCTTGGTTGTGAGTTTTGTAAAAAAAAGAAAAGAAAATAAAAGAAACTAAAGAGTTGCAAGATTAAAAGTAGGAATAGGTTTCTTGGAAGTTAAGGGTGATGGGTTATATAGAAAGGATAGGTAGTAAATATGGTGGGTGGGATTAATTTTGGAAAGAAAAAAAAGAGGGTTTCAGTTTAGGGGAAGGGTGACGGCTAGGGGGTTTAATTAGGGTAAGTTTGAGGCTTTATATAAGCCTTAGATTCAGCCCATTAATTTCCTTGTTGAAGATGCTTTCCTTCTTGGATCAAAATTCCTCTTTATCTTGAACTCATTGCCTACAATTCCAATACAAATCAAATAAGGATTAAAATTAAAGATAAACTAATAAAAGAAAATAAATAAAGATGTGTAAAGGGATTCTTAAACTTAAAAAGATAAATATGAAAGAAAGATTTAGTTTTAATCTTAAAGAAAATAAATATATCCTAAAAAAACAAATAATCGACAATAATAAAATAAAAAAAAGTTAGTTTGAAAAAAATAATAAAAAATAATGAAAAAAATAAAAATAAAATATCGAAAGGAGAGCATGCTCATGCATCTCCTAAGGTGACCACTTCTTTGTTACGTTCCACATGGGCACCATTGTAGTGCTTTAATCTTTGTCCATTAACTTTGAATTCATGTTTGTCAGTGATGGACTTGATTATCACGGCACCATGGGAGAATGGTTTGACAACTTCGAATGGTCCCAACCATCTTGATTTCAGCTTTCCCGGGAAAAGTTTTAGCCGAGAATTGAATAAGAGAACTAGTTGCCCTGGCGTGAATTGTCGCGGCAATAGTTTATTGTCATGCCATTGCTTTGTTTTCTCCTTGTAGATTCGTGCATTGTTATAGGCGAGTGCACGGAATTCTTCTATCTCGTTGAGGTCCAACAAACGCTTTTGTCCGGCACTTTCCCAATCCATGTTCACGGTCTTGATTGCCCAATATGCCTTGTGTTCGATTTCCACCGGTAGATGGCATGTTTTGCCATAGACAAGTCGGAAGGGGGACATACCTAAGGGTGTTTTGAATGCAGTGTGATATGCCCAAAGCGCGTCATCTAGTCTTAATGACCAATCCTTCCTAGAGGGATTTACAACTTTCTCGAGTATACCCTTCAATTCTCGGTTGGAAATTTCTGCTTGCCCGTTGGTTTGTGGGTGATATGCCGTGGCAATCTTGTGTGATACGCCGAAGCGTTGCAACATCTTGGCAATAAGTCTGTTATCAAAATGCTTGCCTTCGTCACTGATAATTGCTCTCGGCATCCCAAACCGTGTAAATATGTTTTTCTACAAGAATCGTTGCACGATCTTGGAATCGTTGTTGGGAACTGCAGCTGTCTCAACCCATTTAGACACGTAGTCGACGGCAAGTAAAATGTAGAGGTTGCCGAATGAAGATGGGAAAGGTCCCATAAAATCGATCCTCCACACATCGAACAATTCCACCTCGATGATGTTTTGAAGCGGCATCTCATGTCGTCTAGAGATATTGCCCGTCCTCTGGCAACGATCACATTGCTTGTAAAAGTCTTGGGCATCTTTGTACAATGTTGGCCAATACAAACCGGATTGCAAAACTTTGGCTGCGGTACGAGTTCCTCTAAAATGTCCTCCATAGGGTGAAGAATGGCATTGCTAGAGTACATTCTGCTGCTCTTCTTCAGGGACACATCGGCGTATAACCTAATCTGTAAATTGTTTAAACAAAAGAGACTCGTCCCAAAAGTAATGCTTAGCATCATGGCGGAACTGCTTCTTCCCTTAGTGAGTAAGACCATAAGGTTAAATACCACAAACAAGGAGATTAACTAAATCCGCATACTAGAGTATTGCCGAGGCATGTGCTTCTATGGCGACTGCTTCCAAAATTGCCGAGGCGTGCGCGTCAAGGGCTACCGAGGCGTCGAGGGTTGCTGAGGCATGCGCATCCATGGTTGTCGAGGCGTGCGCGTCAAGGGCTACCGAGGCGTCGAGGGTTGCCGAGGCATGCGCATCCAAGGTTGTCGAGGCGTGCGCGTCAAGGGCTGTCGAGGGTTGCAGAGGCGTGCGTGTCCATGGTTACCGAGGCGTCAAGGGTTGCCGAGGCATGCGCGTCCATGGTTGCCGAGGCATACGCATCCATGGTTGACGGGAATGCATCGCATATCTCTAGATCCGTGTCCTCCTCCTTATTGCGTTCTAAATGTGATAAGTGATACGCCACTTGATTTTTTGTTCATTTCCTGTCCTTAATTTCAATATCAAATTCTTGTAAAAGTATTATCTAACGAATCAAACGAGGTTTGGCATCCTTTTAGCAAGTAGATATTTGATTGCCGAATGGTCCGTATGAACAATTACCTTTGTACCAATCAAATAGGATCAAAACTTGTCAAATGCGAAAACTACAGCTAGTAACTCTTTCTCCGTTGTGTAATTCACTTGAGCACTATTAAGAGTTTTACTAGCGTAGTATATCACATGGAAGTTCTTACCTGTGCGTTGGCCTAGGACTGCTCCTACCACGAAATCACTTGCATCACACATAAGCTCAAAAGGTAGAGTCCAATCTGGTGGAACGATAATGAGTGCCGAGGTAAGCTTTTTCTTTAGGGTTTCGAATGCTTGGGCACAAGAATCATCAAAATCAAAGACTTTATCTTGTTCAAGCAAATTGCACAAGGGTTTACTGATTTTAGAAAAATTATGAATGAACCTCTTGTAAAAACTTGCATGTCCAAGAAAGCTTCGAATTCCTTTAGTCGAACTTGGTGGGGGTAATCTCTCGATCACGTCCACCTTGGCTTTGTCTACTTCAATTCCCTTGGATGAAATTTTGTGGCCGAGCACTATTCTTTCATCTACCATAAAATGGCACTTCTCCCAATTTAGGACTAAATCAGTTTCTTCACATCTTGCCAACACCTTCTCTAAATTGCCGAGGCAGCTGTCGAAGTCATTACCAAAAACAAAAAAATCATCCATGAAGATCTTAAGGAAGTCTTCGACCATGTCTGAAAAGAGTGCCATCATGCATCTTTAGAAGGTTGTCGGGGCATTACACAATCCGAACGGCATCCTTCGGAAAGCATAAGTACCATATGGGCATGTGAAGGTTGTCTTTTCTTGATCTTCTAGTGCTATGGCAATTTGATTGTAACCTGAATAACCATCAAGAAAACAATAAAAGGGTTTACCTGCAAGACGGTCAAGCATTTGATCAATAAAGGGTAATGGGAAGTGATCTTTCCTAGTGGCTTTTTTTAGCTTTCGATAGTCCATACAAACCCTCCAATCGGTCACAGTCCTGGTTGGAATGAGTTCATTGTCTTCATTACTTACCACCATTATACCTCCATTTTTCAGTACACATTGTACCGGACTTACCCATGTACTATCAGAGATAGGGTATATAATGCCGGCGTCAAGCCACTTGATGATTTCTTTCATTACAACCCCTTTCATGGCATAATTTAGTCTTCTTTGGGCCTCAATTGAAGGTTTGTGATCATCTTCCAACAAAATCTTGTGCATGCGCACTGCCGGGCTAATTCCCTTCAAGTCGGCAATTGTCCACCCTATTGCCTTCTTGTGTAGCATCAACATTTTGATCAGCTTCTTTTCCTGCTCATGCTATAACTTAGAAGAAATAATTACAGGCAATGTATTATCGGTTCCTAAGTATGCATATTTTAGTTGCTCTAGCAACTGTTTCAACTCAAGAATCAGTGGTTGTTCAATAGAGCGCTTTTCCAGCTTACCTTCCTTACCTGAGTAATCCAGTGGTTCAAAGTATGTATCTGGTCGATTGACTAGCCAATTTGCCTCTTCTTGTTGTTCCTCATCGATCGGTTCTTCATACTCCTCAGGTTCCTCTTGATCGGCAATATAGTTGCCGAGGCAACTAAATTCCTCGTCGAAGTTAAACTCTGCCGTGGCATGAAGAAGTTGGCATTCTTTTGGATCATCGGCATGCCTTAGTGTTTGGAACACATTTAGTTTAACTTGTTGGTCATTCACCCTCATTGTGAGTTCTCCCTTTTCAACATCGATCAAGGTTCTCTCTATTGCTAGGAATGGTCTCCCGAGAATGATAGGTGCATGCTCATCTGCTTCACTATCCAAAACAATAAAGTCAGCGGGAAAAATAAATTTATCAACTTTTACCAGTATGTCTTCGATTTTTCCGTCTGGATGCACATAGGATTTGTCGGCTAGCTGTAGCATAACTGTTGTAGGTCTTGCCTTCCCGATTCCCAGTTTCTGGAAAACCAATTTAGGCCTCAAGTTTATGCTAGCCCTAAGGTCACATAATGCTTTCCCGACATAGTGGTTTCTAATGGAACAGGGTATTGTGAAACTTCCAGGATCCTTCAACTTGGGTGGCATACGATTGTGCAACATGGCCATGCATCCCTCTGTTGCGGTAACTGTTTCGAACTCTCCTAGCCTTGTTCTCTTGGACACAATGTCTTTAAGAAACTTGGCATAGTTCGACATTTGTTCAATTGCTTTCTCCAATGGCAAGTTGATGTGGACTTGCTTTAGGATATCAAGAAACTTCTTGAATTGATATTCTTGCTTTTGTCGCTTTAACCATTGTGGGAATGGTGGTGGAAGTCGGATATCTTCAATTCTTTCATTGGTTTGGAACCTAATTGACGGCATTGCTGGGACAACTGGAGTTGCCGAGGCATCATCAACTGGGGTTGCCATGGCGTGCCTATCATCGGTTGCCGAGGCATGCTTATTGCCGGTTGTCGAGGCATCCTTATTGTCGGTTGCCGAGGCATCCTTATTGTCAGTTACCGCGGCAATTCCTGGTTCAGCATCTGAGGCTTTGCCGCTAGGTTCGTCTTGATCTTTTTATGGAGTTTTGTTTGATGAGCGAGCTTGAGCCTCTTTAAGTTGTTGGCCACTTCTAGTGGTGATTGTCTTACATTGCTCATGGCCAGTTCCTCTTGCGACTTCAGTATCGCTAGGTAAACTTCCTTGCGGTCTAGTATTCAGGTTTTGAGCAAATTGTTCGACTTGATTTTCCAATGATTTGATTGCCGCCTCTTGGTTTTGCAATCTCATCTCGGTCATGTTAATAAAAGCATCAGTTCTTTTTATAAAGTTACTATTCTCAGCCATATAAGATTCAGTTTTCAACATAAAAGCATTGAGCGAATTTTCCAAAGAACTAGATGTTATCGGTTGTTGTTGCGGCAATTGTTGCCGTGGCATATTCTGTTGGAATCCCGATGCTTGTGCATTCTAATTGTTCTGGTTTAGAGCATTGTTGGGATTACTCCATGAAAAATTCAGGTGCTTCTTCCAAGATGGATTGTATGTATTGGACATCACATTGTTGTTCCAGTTGTAATTCCCCACATAGAAGCTGGATTCCGGATTCTGCATACATTCAGAAGAATCATGGTTACCACCACATAACTCACAAAAGGAATCCATTACCTTGACCTCATGTGTGTTGTTTGGTTTCTGCATGTTCTGGACCATCTTGGTTAAAGTGGCCAATTGTGCCGAAATTGAGTCTGATGATCCTAGTTCATGTATTGTGGCTTGGCGTCTAACTCCTTCTCTTCTAGTAAAGGGGAATTGATAACCATTCTTGGCAAGCCTATTTAGAATTTGCATTGCTTCCTCCGATGACTTATCTAGGAGTATGCTGTTTGCCGAGGCATCTAGCATCATCCTTGTTGGTGTATTCACGGCGTTGTAAAACATTGTTACTTGTGTCCACACTAGGAATCCGTGTAGGGGGCATTTGTGTAGAAGTTCTCTATATCACTCCCAAGCCTCGTACATGGATTCATCATCTGCCTGCCGAAAAGAAGTAATGTCGTTACGAAGCTTATCAGCCAAATTTGTAGGATTAAATTGAGCAAGGAAATCACGACAAAGATCGGTCCAAGATCCTATTGATCCTGCAGGAATGCTATTCAACCATGCTTTCGCCCTATCCCTCAGTGAATAGGGGAATAATCTTAATCGTAAAACATCGGGGGTGACTCCGTGTATTTTGAACGAGTTGCAAATCTCTAGGAAAGATTTAAGATGTTGTCGTGCATCTTCAGTTGCTGAGCCGCCAAATTGACCAATTGTGTTGATCATATTAAACATCACTGGTTTCAACTCAAAGTGGCCGGCTTCAATTTCAGGTGCGACAACTCCTGGATTAAGTCCATCAAGATCTTCTTCAAGATAGTCTCGGATACTTCTGTTTCGTGCAAGAATCACTCCTCCTCATGCTGGAACATCTTGATTCATATTGCCGTCTTGATTAGCCATTGCTACTCTCAACCTTCGTCTAAGTCTTTGTAAGGTTCGTTCAATTTCTGGATCAAAGGGATATTCTGGAGTAATCGGTCTCGTCCTGGTCATATACCAATGCAAAACCAAAGTTTGTTAGCCCTTTGAATCATAAACAAGAAAAATAAAAGAAAAAATTCAAGAAAATAAAAACAAAGTCGCTATTGCCAATCCCCGGCAACGGCGCCAAAAACTTATTGTGCGTAATAAGTGCTCAACAATTGTGCAAGTGTACACGTCGCAAGTTATAGTATAAAAGATATTGTCTCCACAGGGATTGGTGCCACTTCAAGAATCTAATATCTTGCACTATAAAAAGTAAAAAAAACACAAATAGAAGATTATAGGAGTTTAACTAATAACTAAACTAGAAAGCAATAAAGTAAAAGAATAGATGAGATCAAATGAGAGAGATAGGCTAGCTTATCGTGAGTTGAGGTGTGATAGCCGATTGGATCATCTTGGTAAAAGAGTGCAAGGGCAACTCAGTTGCCGTGGCAACTTGCACAACGGGGTTGCCTTGGCAACTAATCGATGGTTGCATGGGCGACTAGTTGGGCAACTACTTGGGCGTCTGGGCAACAACCTTCAAGGTTTGGCAGAGCGTTCTTCAATGGTTTCTTCTTATCCCTAAGTCGAAACTCTAGCACTTGTGCATGCCTTGATAATACATCCCTGCGTGAATCAAGGGTGAACAACAACCAATCTTGCGCTCTTCTTAGCCGTTGAAATCCTTAACTTATTCCTAAGTCGGATTAATCTTCACAATCAATAGATTGAATAAAGATCATATCCATTCGTTTCTTGAATCTAACTCTCCCAATATTAGATAAATAGATGAAGTCACGAGATCCTCTCCCAATTCACTCGCAAACAAGAATAAGAACCAAGAATGAATAAACCTTGAATAGAAAAGTGCAAACTCTTATTACCTAAACAAAATAATATAAGTTCTCACAAGCACAAGACACAATAACCTTAGCCAAATAGATTTAGTTCATGGCTAGGTTCCAAAGAAACACAAGATAAATAATTCGTAGCATGAACGTAATTGAACAAGAAAGAAAAAGATGAAGAATGGATTGAGCTTTGTCAAAATCCTCCTTGCCCTTGATGCTTGTCGAAAATTCTCTCCTCTCTCTCTCTTGGAGTTGACGGCTTGGTGATCTATTTATAGGGCTAGGTCAAAATCCTCATTTGAAGAGGAAATTAAGTTGGAATTAAATTATCTTTAAAGAATATAATTCTTTATTATAATTATATTCCTTCTAGAACTTCTCCTATCTTCTTGGAATTTAATTATTCTTTAACCTCTTCATGGAAATCAAACTCCTTTGGGATTTAGCTTTGCTCCATGTCATCTTGGGCTTGTCTAGTCATCAATTTCGACTACCATATCACCTTATTCTTTGTTGACAATTGCTCTGGCAACTGGCTTGGCGTCTCCTTCATGCATTGCCCTGGCAACTAGCTCGACATCTCCTTCATGCATTGCCCTGGCAACTAGCTCTAGCCTTGCTTTGGCAAGTGATTATGCACATACACACAAAACACACCAAAGCAGCATCTTTTCCCACCAAAACAACCAAGTTATGCAATCAAGCTCAACGATATAAGGAAACATGGATTAATGCATGAATGACTAATTATGTAACTAATACGAGCCTAAGTCTAACAATAATATGAGTAAAAAGGGTAAGAAAAATAGTACTTTTGAACACTTATCATGAAGCTTTGGAGGCTTCGGGCGCTTGAATTCGCGTTGGCGATTGAGATTTCGCGAAGTCTGTGAGTGAGAACGAAACCTAAAGATTTTGAAAGGTTTGGGAACTTAGATTGAGCTTGAAACGCTTGTCTAAGTTCAGAAGTAAGTATAAAGGATTTTTCTCTCTCTCGGTAGTGCTTTTACGAAATAGTTTTATGCACTTGTTTTTGATTACATGGTACCTACTGTTATGCATGTTTTTAAGTACGTGGTATACTGTTTTAATCGTGAAATGATGATGGATGCACATGGTAAGTGATCCATGTAAGTATGGTTTATACTTGTTTAAAAGAACGTCTTGTTACTTTGGAAAATTGGTTTTGTAATGGTATATATGAAAACAGTGAGGTAAATGGTTACAATGAATTATATTGGAAAGTGATGTGGTTTAAAATATTATCGAATGTATTAGGTCGACCATAGGATTGATAGTGCACTATTAAATGTCACCTTGGATGTTGAGGGGTTTATACGGTGTACCGAATACTCCATCCAAGTACCCTAACGGTTGAAAGGTTTATGGTACCAAAAACTCCTGTTAGTGGGTTGAGCGTCTAACTGATGATTGGGGTTGGATTCCCCGAGGGTTGTCATTGTACCCAGTTATGAATGTACCGCGATTATGATTGTATCGCTATTCCGATTGAGATGGCTTGAAGTGTTGAAAGGACAGGTGTTGAATCCGTGTATCTGATGAAATATTTTGGAAATGGAACTTGGTTAATGATCACTTGTAAGTCAATATAATTATTGATGCTTTATGTTGTATAATGTGATTGATACATGTTTTTACTCTTTAAGCTTTGCATATGGGATGTTATGCATGGGAAGGCTTAAATTGAGGTTTAGCAAATGGGATTTTGTTGTTGATTCATGATACATGTTGCATATGGTTTATTATGTTGGTTTTTTGAAAGTGTTAAGTGCATGGTTTTCAAGGCATGAATTTTGAAAAGATGATTGAAATGGTATTTTCAATGAGTTTTCAAAAAATGGTTTTAAATGCATTGATGGTATTATGTTTTGAGCACTCCTCACTAAGCCTTATGTGCTTACGCTCTCTTTGTCTATCAATGCGAAGAATTAAAGGTCAAAGGCTGCGAGGAAGCAAGGGAAGCCAAGAACTTCGGTATCAAAAGTATGGTTTCTAAGTTAGACTATGAGTAATAAGGGCAATGTAGTTTCCGTTGTGTTTTGGGAGATGTTTGTTAAACTCCCTAGTTGTGCAAGTTTACTTTGCTGTTTTTGGATTGTATATGGCCTTTATGGTCTGGTATTTGCTTGGGATTTGAGACTTATGCTTTGATTGGTTTGTGTTCTAGGAAGCATGTCTCTAGATTACCTTTAAAGCATGAATGCCTTAATATGTTGATGTTTCTGTGATGTTTGAGTAGGGATCGATCCTTGGTAACGTTGTTTGAATGTTTGAGGCATGTTTAAGTAATATCAAAACCATCAAAGTGTGTTTAATCAACAAAAGAGGACATTTCTGGTACAGGCGTATCGGTATGCGTGTCATTGTACCGATACAGGTAAATTGTTTTTGGGGCACCTTTTCAACACGTGGGGAAATATTTCGATACGGGCAAGAATAATATGGCAAGGTGTATCGATACGACTAAGTCGTATCGGTATGGTTTTGAGCTACTGGATTTTGAGGTTTACAAAATTGCCAAGGCGTATCGATACACTTGCTCGTGTACTGATACGAGCAGTAGTTATTACAGTTATTAGAATGTTTGAAGTTTCTGTTTCTTACGTTTTAGTCCCTAATTGTTAAGTATGCAATTTTGTGAGGTTGGATCATTGTTTTGGGCTGATATTCGACATGTGAGCATGAAACCTGATTAAATAAGGTATGTGGTATACTGTTTTAATCATGAAATGATGATGGATGTACGTGGTAAGTGATCTATGTAAGTATGGTTTATACTTGTTTCAAAGCATGTCTTGTTGCTTTGGAAAATTAGTTTTGTAATGATGTATATGAAAACAATGAGGTACATGTTTTTAAAGTTAGACTAAGAGTAATAAGGGTAATGGGGTTTCCGTTGTGTTTTGGGAGATATTTGTTAAACTCTCTGGTTGTGCAAGTTTACTTTGTTGTTTTTGGATTGTATATGGCCTTTATGGTCTAGTATTTTCTTGGGATTTGAGCTTATGCTTTGATTGGTTTGTGTTATAGGAAGCATGCATCTAGATTACCTTTAAAGCATGAATGCCTTAATATGTTGATGTTTCTGCTATGTTTGAGTAGGGATTGATCCTTGGTAACGTTGTTTGAATGTTTGAAGCATGATTAAGTAATATCAAAACCATCAAAATATGTTTAATCAACAAAAGAGGACATTTATGGTCTAGGCGTATTGGTACGCGTGCTATCAGATCGATACGGGTAAACTATTTTTGGGGCACCTTTTCGGTATGCGGGGAAATATTTTGATACGGGCAAGAACAATATAGCAAGGTGTATCGATATGACTAAGCCGTATCAGTACAGGTTTGAGCTACTGGAATTTGAGGTTTACAAAATTGCCAAGGTGTACCGATACACTTTCTTGTGTACCTATACGGGAAGCAGTTATTGGAATATTTTGAAGTTTCTTTTTTTTACGTTTTAGTCCCTATTTGTTAAGTATGCAATTGTGTAAGGTTGGATGGTTTTTTTGGGCTGATATTCGAAATGTGAGCATGAAACCTGATTAAATAAGGTTTGCTAACTTAAAAATAGGTTAGGTCTTTCTAATTTACCTTATTTTCAATTTGGTCCCTACATTGCAATTGCGCGCAATTGGATGTCAATTCGATGCCCGATTGAGTTGAGTTTTCATTCACTGGAAATGTGCACACTATAGGTTAATAAGTTGCATTTAGACAAGATAAAAGAAAAAAATGGATGTAATCGAGTAAAATCTTTCTGGTTTACTTCGGTAAACCTAATATAGCTCGCTCGGTTCGATCTTGCGACTAGGTCGGGTCGAGGTGGTTACGACGGAGTTGTCGTTTCATGGTTTTGACATTATCTTGGGTGTGGATTGGTTAAGCGAGAATAAGGCGGTTGTGGATTGTGAATCCAAAAGGATTTCTTTGAAGCTTGTTAATGATTACGAAGTTGTGGTGGTTGGTGAGAATGTGAAATTCTTGTCTAATGTTGTTTCGGCTACGCAAGCGGAAAAGATGATGCAAGGATGTTGTCAAGCTTACCTTGTGGTTTTGATGAATCCAGAATTCAAGGGTGTTCTGGTGCAAGACATTCAGATTGTTTGTGATTTTCCAGAGGTGTTTCATGAAGAGTTGTCAGGTTTACTGCCGGATAGAAAGGTGGAATTCGGAATCGATACGTACTCGGGTATGACTCTGATTTCCATTACTCCTTATCATATGGCACCAAAGAAATTAAAGGAATTGAAGATGCAACTTCAAGAGTTGTTGGATCGTGGGTTTATTCGACCTAGTGTTTCACCTTGGGGTGCACCGGTTCTTTTATGAAAAAGAAGGATGGTACAATGCGTATGTGCATTGATTACCTCCAATTGAATAAGCTGACGGTTAAGAACAAGTATCTGTTGCCTTGGATTGATGATTTGTTTGATCAATTTCATGGCGCGGCAGTTTTCTCTAAGATTGATTTGAGATCAGGTATTATCAGTTAAAGGTTAAAGATGCAGATGTACCGAAGACTTTTTTTCGTACGAGGTATGGACATTATGAGTTTTTGGTGATGTCGTTTTGTTTGACAAATGCCTGGTTGCTTTCATGGATATGATGAATAGGGTGTTTCATGAGTACCATGATTAGTTTGTGGTTGTGTTTATCGATGATATTCTTGTGTACTCTCGTACTGAGGATGAACCTATAAAGATCCTTGACTCTTGCAGCAAAGTTCTTTGTGGCAAAACGATTGAGATTGTGAAGGTGTTGTGGCGACATCGTGGAGTTGATGAAGCCACATGGGAAAGTAAGGCAGATATGTTGAAACAGTTTCCACATATGTTTCATTTAGGTAAATTTTGAGGACGAAAGAGAGAGAAAGTTGTAATGCCCCAGTTTTGGGCCTAGGAGTTTGCTAGGTTGATTAGACAATTTGGTAGATCGAGATTAGAGATTCGAATCAGATTCAGGTTAAAATTGAAATAAATATTTTTAAGTGAGATAAAAATATGGGAAAATATCCTAAAATTATTATTTAATATATGGATATATTTGGTGAAATGAATTTTGGAAAATGGGTTTTGAATATTTGACATTTTTATAATGTGACCAAAATGTAAAGAATAAAAACTATTTTAGTGACTATTTTGAAAAAAGGTCAAATCTTAGAATCCTTAATGAGCCAATTTACCAAATGCTTTTATCATATTGTCCTCTCAATTAGGATTGATTTTAAAGAGTTTCAATTAAGGAATTAAAAGGGGATTTAATAAAAGAATGTAGTTATTTCCTTATACCACTTTTGACATAACTTTTGCTCTCAAAACCTCTTCAGCCAAACACTCTCTTTTTCATCAAAGATTTTATAGTAAAAAATCCAATTGAGGCAAAATTAACTCATTGGAGTTAAGGGGACGATCAAAATGGGGTTGCCTAGTGGTGTACGTTGCTTATCGGAGGCTCAATTCGTGTTGACGAGCGAGGTGAGGTGAATCGGTGAGTGAAAACGGGTTTAAGCTCTTTAAAAGGTTTGATCGCTGGATCATGGGGATTTATTTATAGCCTAAAAAACTTAACTAAGTTCAATCATAGGTCGTTCTTACTTCTCTTGGTAGCTGGTTTCGAGATGAGCTTGCGGATTTCATGTTGGGTTAAACATGGTTGATTTTTATGTTTTGGTTTTAAACATGATTTGATTTACTTACTATAAATGCATGGTTTTGGATAAATATGCAATGCTTAAAAAATCATTTAAATGCATAAGAGCATTGAGAATTGTTCCTAAGAGGAATGTGATGTTGCCTTTGGCAATGTGGTATTGCATATGAAATAGTTTTATGCAATGCATTGGAAAACAGTAAGTAAATGTATTTAGAAATGATATATTAGCTTTGTGACAGAATGAGAAAGTTTCGGATATAGTTGGCTAGCCATAGGATGAAAGTGCACTATAAATACAACATCGATCGTGTGAAATTCTTCGGTTACATAATAGGGGCAGTGCTATTGTGAAGTGATAGGGGTAGTACTGTCACAAAGGGATAGGGGTAGTTCTATTCCCGGCTGAAGTGAGTTATGGTGGGGATAGTACAACCATGAGACTTGATGTGGATAGTGCCATCAATGGAATTCGAGTATCCGAAAATGTATGGATAGGGATAGTGTTATCCAAGGGTGGGGGTAGTGCTATTCGGGTTACTAAATGGCAATATATGTGAATCATTGAGATAAATGATGTTTATAAATGTTTTGATACATAGATTCATGATAAGCAAAAGATTTCTTGGCATTTTCATGTTATAGTTCTAGCCTACAAAGTGCATGTAATTCAAAGGAAGAATTGACCTCGGTACAAAGGATCCTACATGCCAAAGAACACTCCCAAGAGGATCTCAAGCGCCAAGTTTTCAGAATATGCCAAAATGAGGCAACAAGTGTCATCTAAATGCAAACTTGTCCTAGAAAAAACAAGAAGATGGCAACTACAAGGACATAAGGATTTCAAGGCAAGGATCTAAAAGAAAAAAGAAGAAAAAATAAAGAAAATCAGAAAGAAGAAAAAAGAAAAAAGAAAAAAATAGAAAAGAATAAAAAGGCGAAGAGGAAAACCCGAATAAAGGCACTTTGCGAAAATAAATCTAAAGTGAAAACCTGAAAATGCGCTTTAGAACGGACTCTCAAATTCAAAAGAAAAGGTCAAAAGGTTGAACTCGTACATGAGATGGGGTGTTGCCATCATGAGAGGAAAGAAAGAGAATAAAATAGAAAGAAAATAAACATCGCCTGATCAAAGCGAAAAAATATTGGAACAATATCGAGATACCATTGTCCATGCATCATATAAGATAGGTATGCGAAAAGTAGTAGAAATTGATTAGGTTTGCACAATTGGGGAAACATATCTTAACAAAGAAGCAAGAGTGGAACCTGACCAGGATATTCGATTAATGGTGCCAAGATAATAAAAAATTGGGGCATCATTTCAAATATTTCCATTCTTCAGCCTGCGAAAAGTAGTAGAAATTGATGATACTTGTGACATCAGAGAACAAAGTGCTACTGCTGAAAATGATTCTATATAAGAAGAACTCGTGACTACAAGAAGAAAGTTCTATATAGAAAGAACTAGTAGTCCTAAGATTTCAGAGTAAGAAGTTCTATATAGGGAGAACTCGTAACTCGGATACTCCAAGGCAAAAAAATCTATATAGTAAGAACTTGCAGCTTGAAGAATCCACCTCAAAGAGCGAAAGGTTCTATACATGAAGAACCTATAGCTCAGAAGATTTTGAAATAGAAAGTTTTATATAGGAAAAACATTTACTTCAGGATTCTGAGACGAGAAGTTCTATATAGGGATAATTCTCAGTTTGAATAAACCACCAGGATGCATAAGGTTCTATATAGGGAGAACATACAATGTCGGTAATTGAAGGCGAAAAGTTCCATATAGGAAGGACTTTGCATATGACAAGATGAATTCTATACTGGAAGAATTTGCTCCTCCAAGGCTCCAAACAGAAGAAGAATGAACAGTTCTATTTAGGAAGAACTTGTGACCTCGAGTTTCCAATTTGAAGACTTTGTCTCCCCAACAGATTACTCAATTTTGAAGATTTTGCCTCCAAGAGCGGTCGATTGGACCAACTGAAGCCCAACGAACAGACGGTGGCTAGAGAAAAGAAACCCTGAAACTACCCAGACAAAAAATGGTTATCCTTTTATCTTTGCTCTATTCCTATTACACAGCAATGAGCAAAGAGGGGCAGCTGTAAATACCATTTCTTTCCTGGGCTTAAACCCAAATTCAAAATCTATACCCAAACACTAAACTAAGACCCAAGTCCAATATAGAAAAATAATAATAAACATGTTTTTATTATTATTTACAAAATTTACATGGCCCAAATATCATATGTATTCCAAGCCTATTACAACCCATATTTTTCAAGCCTAACAACCTAAATACCCAATTAAAATAACCCATTTACATAAGACCCGACTCGGCCTGATTCTCTTATAACCCGAATTACCAGAATACCTTTTACCCTAATTGGTCTAACCCTAACCCTAATGCTAATACCCTTGTCAGCCGCCCCTAAGGAGACCCTCCATATTCCACTGGCACGTGCAAGTAACGTGTCGGCTATTCGAATGTTGTGGCTTGTATGCACGCCACCTAGCCTACCACCGGCATGGCCACCACCTGACGTGTCTGCTCAACCTCCCAAATACCTATAAAAAGATAGGAAATAGGGATTAATATTATCCCGAATATCATCACTAGGCAAATCAACATTAATATAGGATTTCTTTTTATATTTTTTATGTGTGTAAACGGGTATAAAGACCCATATGCATGTAATCTGAGGGGGTTTTTTTATGAACAAGAGATAAGAAAGACAGAAAAGCATTTGAGATCTAAAAACGAAAGCTTTTTTCAAACAAGGAAAAAAGGGAACAAAATTCCCAGATATGGTTTCGGGAATACACAAAAAGAAAGGTAAAACACTATTTCTTTATTTATTTTTATTCGAACAAAAAAACATAAATATAAAAAGAAAATAAGGATTTTGAACTTAACTGGGTTCGATCCTAAACTCGCGTCGTCGCCGTTCACGGCCAAAGGTGAGTCGTGGCCAAACGATCATCTTCTTGGTTGAGCCAAACACCATAGATTCAAATAAAAGGGGGACTTTGTTTGGTTTATCGCAGGGTTTAAATAAAAAAGAATGTTAGAGGTCGGTCGGTTCAAAAGTGTGCAAAAGAATGAACTAGGGTTTTAGCTTTTAGCTTATATACTTAGAAATAAAAATGAACTAATTACACCATAAATCCCTCCGCCCCCAAACTGTTTTGCACAAGTGGCCTTCCGCATGGTTTAAATACACCTTAGGTCCCTCTGATTTTCCATAAGCTTTCAATCCAGTTCTTTCTTCATTGTAATTTAATACCCTGGTTTCATTTCTGTTCCAATTTAGTCCGAGTAGCTTAATTAAAACGGATTAATAGCGAAATTAGTCCCTCTGCCTGAAATATTTGTGCCCATGATCCCTCGTTTCTTTATAACTCTGCAATCTGGTCATTGCATATTATTATTGTTATTATTATAATTATGTCTTATTATATTCTATTATTATCATTTCATTATTATTATATATATGTTTATGTGTTCATAATATATATATGTATGTTTTATTATATCTACTGTGTTCATATTCCTATATATATATGTATACATGTATATATAACGTTATATATATTAATGTTTGTTATATATATATATACATGTGTATATAATATTATATATTAATGTTGTTGTTGTTTTTGTTTTTGTTGTTGTTGTTTTTGTTGTTGTTGTTGTTGTTGTTGTTGTTCTTGTTGTTGTTGCTCTTGTTGTTGTTGTTGTTCTTGTTGTTGTTTTTGTTGTTTTTGTTTTTGTTGTTGTTGTTGTTTTTGTTGTTGTTGTTGTTCTTGTTGTTGTTGTTGTTGTTATTCTTCTTCTTCTTCTTCTTCTTCTTCTTCTTCTTCTTCTTCTTCTTCTTCTTGTTGTTGTTGTTGTTTTTTTTTTTGTTGTTGTTGTTGTTTTTGTTGTTGTTGTTGTTGTTGTTGTTGTTGCTGCTGTTGCTGTTGCTGTTGTTGTTGTTGTTGTTGTTGTTGTTGTTGTTGTTGTTGTTCTTGTTGTTGTTGTTGTTCTTGTTGTTGTTGTTGTTCTTGTTGTTCTTGTGTTGTTCTTGTTCTTGTTGTTCTTGTTCTTGTTGTTGTTTATAGTAATTCTAATATATCGTATAATAATATATCATGTTAAATAATGTTTATATTTATGTTTACATTTTAATTTTATTTATAGTTTCGTTTACTTATTGTTTTCGTAATTTAATTTTTGTTTCAAATTAATTGATCATGAATATAACTGCTACATATAGCGTAGGCCTTATTGTTTCGGTATTCTATTGGGAGTGGCGTCCCCCTCTACAGGTGTCATCTCTTTTGACTTTCGTGAATATCAAGGAAAAATTAAAACTGTCATGCATACATGCATTTTAGGAATTAAAATTAAAATTAACTCGAATTTTTATTTCTCTTAATAAATACGATGTGAACCTTTAGGTACCAATTTTTGGCGTTGTGGTGTGCTAATCTTTCCCCACGCGTAACCAACTCCTGGACCCAAATTTTTCTCTATTTTTATTTTTTGGTGTCCGATTTACCCCTTTAAAGTGATCGGCAACGACTCCAAATTTTCGCAAGAAATGACTTTTTCACAAAAATAGTCGCTACACTTTCATAAATATATTTTATAATTATATAAATATAATATTTTTATTTATGTTACAAATATATTTTTATAATTAATATAATTTCATAAATAAAATATATTTTATTTATTATAATATCAATTAAGTATAATTATATTATTTTATAATTTCAACCACAATATAACTTAAATATTATTTTTGTCAATAATATAATAACTTATTATCTTAGTTTAGAGATTAGGCGCGGGTCTCCTCTCTCAAATGACCCATCTTTTATTTGCCATACTTCTTCATAGGGACGAAACAAGGATTTAGGAGTAAGGGTAACGTAAATATTTTAAAGGTGAAAACAAATATGCAAATGATTTTTTTCTAAAAAAATTTACCGTAAAAGTAAAAAAAAATGAGTTTGGGGCTATAGGCCCCTCACGGGCCTCATGTCTCTCCGTCTCTACTTTTTCATTAATAAGATGATGATTAATGCTATTACCAATCTTATTGGATGATATTAAAATAAAATATTATATTATTATAAATATTAGACTAAATTATAAATTTTTAAAATAATTATGGTTCAATTAAGGATTAATTAATTTTTTAGGTACAAAACTGAAAGAAAAACAATCTAAGAGACTTGAAAAAGTCAATTTACCTTTTTAATAAAAGCTGTATAGTTTAGGGTAGGTGTTCAAAAATACCCGACCCGAATAATCCGGCTCGTTGACCCGCCAACCCGACCAAAAAGAATCGGATAATTTTATAATAAAAAATATCCACCTACAAGGTCGGGTACTCGGCCACAAAATTTTAAATTTTCAGGTACCGAGTACCCCGGATGTATTTGAAATTATATTTTTTATATTTAATAAATACATATTTTTATACTAAAATAATAAAAAATCTTAAAATATTTTTATATTTAATAAACACATATTTTTATATTAAACTAATAAATACATATTTTTTATATTTTCTATTAAACTAATAAAACATTTTTATATTTAAAGAATACATATTTTTATATTCAGGTACTCAATTACTCGATTTTGTGGGTAGCCATGATATCCGAGTACCCGACCAACACGGGCTGACTGAACTACTACCCGAAAACTCGGATACGGAAAAATTCTGGTACCCAAATTTGAAAATCCCTTAGGGGAGGAAATTCTGCTTTAAGCCTAATTTATATTATCATAATGTTATTTTTATTTTTCATACATTTATATAATTTTTAAATCAAATAAAAAATACTTATCTAAGAATCAAACTCATATTAAATTGAGATTTTTGTATAAGATTTTAATCGTTTCACTTATAATCATTGTTAATAAATTTAAAAAGAAATATTTTTAAGTAAAATATTTTATTTGATAAAATCTAATATTATATTTTTAATAGTATTTCAGTTGAATTTATTAGAAAATAAAATAGAAAAATATTCCATACGAAATTACAATGTAGCATAAAAATAACAAAAGAAAAGAAAATTAAAAAAACTAGAAAACGAAACATCCAACCAGCAAAACATGTCTAATGAGCTGCAACGACAGTGGTGGGATGAAACAATAGAAAAAGAAAGCGAGAAACAAAACTTCTTGTCTTTATCCACCTAAACGCTTAAGGATCGAAGTAAGAGTGACGAGCGAAACTAACGCAAGCTACTTCGCAAAACAAATATGATTGCATCGGAAAACAAACCACAAAAGAGAATCAAACTATTGAAGACCATCGAAAACGACAAATCATAGCCGAGCATCGTGAGAAAACTATCCACGAGCGCAATTCTACCACAAAGGTAGGTGAAAATGTGTAATAAAATAAAAGCATGTCACAAGGTAGAGAAAAAACTTGCATGAAAGAAAAACGTACTACAAAGACAGATAAAAACTATAAGAAAATCAAAACATAAAAACTATAAGAATTAAATATAAGAAAACAATGAGATAAAATGCCCACAGTTGACGACTATCGTTAAGACTAGTAATGTCGTTAGCTAGTCACACAATGAAAGAAAAAAAGAGCGATAGAAAAAGAACAAAAAAAATGTTTGCTCCTTTTCGATGTCTCTTTTTATATCACAACACTAAAAATTAAATTATAAGTCGTAACTCAAATTCTAAACCCTAGCCGCTAAAAAACATTCTACACCCAAATATCTAAACACTAACTCTAAGTCTTAACACTAAACATGATTTTTTTAGTATAGGGACATAAATAAAAAATAAATAGGGGTACGAAAAAGGGAAAGATGATTTCTATTCAAAGAAAAATCGGATAAAAGCCTAAATCCAATACATATTATTAGGGCCTTAATCTTTTAACAATTGTTATTAGGGCCTCAATTTTTCTCAATATTTGTTAGGTCCATTTTTTTCAATACTTATTATTAGGCCAATTTTTTTTATTTCAATATTTGTTATTAGGGGCACATTTTTAAAATTTAATTTTCTCCAATATTTGTTATTAGAGAGCTATTTTTTTGAATACTCGTAATTAGGGCCCCAATTTTTTTCACAATATTTGTTATTAGAAATCTACTCTTAAAATTTAATTTTTTAATATTTGTTATTAGGGGTCTTGTTTTATCTCAATACTTGTTAATAGGGGCCATAGTTTTTTTCTAATATTTGTTATTACAGACATACACATACTCTTAAAATTTAATTTTTTTAATACTTGTTATTAGAGACCAATTTTTTTTCTAATACTTATTATTAGGGGCTCACTTTTAAAATTTATTTTTAATATTTATTATTAAAAACCTAAATTTTAAATTTATCTTTGGGCCTCTAAAACTTCAGGAACCGTTATGTAAGAATGTATGATTTAAAAGAATCTATAGCACGTGGTTGATTGAGTGTTGATTGGATGATTAGTTGACAATTACAGGTATAAACATTTGTGCTTTTTGCTAGATGACAATTAATTGTGATTATTTTTTTTTTTTGCTTAACTTTATATTTTTTTAAATATATCAAAGAAAAGACTTCTGCAGATTGTTTAGCTACGCTTCTGTTATACTATTTGTCCTTTTCATATTACACCAAAAAGTTTCTAAAATTATTAATTATTTCATTTGGTACTAGGGAGTAAACAATAAAAAAATAAGTACAATTTATAATATTTGAAATATTTAGGTTTTTCATCATCTAAATCAAAGGTAATTTCATTTAAATGTATTCAAATTCGCAGTTTGTTATATATTCTAATAATAATGCTATCTGAGCTAATATTTAATTGACGTATTAACAAAAAATTATGTTCTTTTACTCCATTAAACGAAAGAGTTAGAACATAGTTTATTAGTCATAAATAAAGTTTTGATTGTTCTCGAATATATTTAAATATATATTCATGAATATATTTGTGAATATATTTATTATATATAAATAATATCTGAGCATATTTAAAAAAAATAAATGAACATAAACATGCATAATTTTTAATTATTTTAATAAATACAAATAATTTTAAAAATAAAAATAGAAATCTATTTATTTAAATTTAGATTCATCTTCCGTCTTATTTACTATTTTTTTCGTTTATTTTTTTGTTTTTTAAGCGAAATATTCATTGAAGGCGATTTTCACCAGCTTCTTGAAACAGTAGTATGATATAATTATTGTAAGTGCAGACAGTGTCATAGTCAGCCTTTTGTATCCCCATCTATTACCCCCTTTGTCTTTGGCTTTTTGACTGAAATGTATTGATTTTTTAAATTAACAATTAAAATAATATTTATTTAAGATTGAATTTGTGTGGTAGTTAAATCAGCAGACAGATCAATTTTTTTTCAAACGCTACTGCACCACGAGGATTAATTTGAAAAGAAATTAAAATTACATGGACAAAACAAAAATTTTATAATGCAGTAAAATTACACGTATTAAATCTTTATAAAAAATGATAGTTTTTGGTTAAAAATGAGATTTTAAATGCAACAAGTTAAAAAGGAACGAAACCAAAGATTTAAAGTCATTTATAAATACCATAAAACTTAAAATTGAAGGTAGAAGATAATTTTTTTAGAAGAAAACAGTGATAAGGGGTCGATCCTTGTCAACGCATAGATCTCGAAAATTATGTGAATTAAAAAAATCACTTCAATCGGATATTTAAAAACAAAATTATGGCCTTTTAAAGTTTTGCACTATATTTACCTTTCTAAATGCATCGTTTTACTTTTTGATTAAATAAAAAGATATTTACATCGCATGATTAACAGAATGCATATTTGCCTATGTGTTATTGTGTACTTTTGAGGATAAAACATAAATAAACATTATTTATGTAATTAATTAAAAAAACATATATTTAAGTGTAAATGTTTCAGAGAAGACCTTAATATTGTCTTTTTATTTTTTTTTCTCCAAAATATGATGTCACCCAGATTATTTTTCAAAATATTGTTGTTTCTACAGTAAAAGTGAAGTCAGATGCATTACAATCCCACTTTGAACAGTAAAATCCATTTTTATGATTAAAAAATTAAAGTTGGAGGCATTGCAATCCGACTTTGAACATTATTTTACACTGAAGTCGGAACCCTTTGTCACCGTCTTCAATATTTTTTAATTCAGAAAAATAGGTTGAACAATAGATGAACAGTGAAGTCGGATTCTTTTGCCACCGACTTCACTCTTACTATAGCAAATGCTATAGATTTAGAAATAATCTGATTAGTACTATATTTTTAGGAAAAAAAACCAGATGTCATATTTGAGTAATTTCGCCAAAGGCCTTTGTCTTTTTCTTTTTAAAAAAAAATTAATTAATCAATTTATTTATTTATTTTCATCCATTGTGTCTCATTATCAATGCAAATTCCTCTTAATCCCCTCTTTTCTCCCATATCTTCCTTGCCTTTTGTCCCTGAACTTGTGCAGACTGCAGGCCTTCCCCCCTCTCCGTCTTCTTCAACACCAACTAGGGTTTTCTCTTAGAATATAACCCTAAGCCTAAGCGGAATTCTCATCTTTCTGTCGCTGCTTAGTCTGTCTCATCCGGACAAAATAAGCCAATTATCAGAGGTTGTACTAAGAGACCTTGAAAGACCCTAGCCTACTCAAGGGGATTACAGGTATACCTACAACACACACACTCTCTATACGCGTCTATATCTTCTTTCTCTTTTGGTATATTTTAAGAATTTTCTTTTCATGTTTTAAAGATTTTTCCCACAAAGAATTTGACGTAAATTCAAGACAATATTCCCTGACTTTTTGCAATTTAACACGAAATGTTTCAGACAATATTCCCTGAGTTTGTGCATGTTAATGTAATGTTTTATTATGTTTTCGATTTTCCCTAAATTCTATTTTTTTCACCGGGGGGGGGGGGGGTCTACTATTTTAGACGAAATGTTTCTGACAAAAAAATTGTTCGAAAAAATGGCAGAGAAAGTGTTATTTTCCTTAAGCAACGTCTCATGAAATCTTTATGATACTTAACCTATTTTTTTCTTCAACAAGCCTTATAATATTGAATTTATATAGGATTTCTTTAAAGCTACGAGTTGATATATCGACTAATGTTTAAATTTCTTAAACAATATTTAGATTCGAATATTAATTTTGTGAATGAACTAAATTTAGTTGAAAGACTTGTCTCTATAATAAATCCGAATTGATGATTAGTCAATAAATTAGTTAGTTATAAAAAAAAACCCCTCTTACCCGTTTAACAGTCTACCATTTGAAATTAATCAAAGAAAAAAAAAGAAGATACTGTTTGATGCATTCAATTCCTTTGGTGCAGATCGTTAAAAAATGGCATCTTCAAGCTATTCAAACCCACCATGTGCAGCCTGCAAGTGTTTGAGAAGAAAATGCATGCCAGATTGCGTATTTGCACCTTATTTCCCACCGGAAGAGCCCCAAAAGTTCATCAACGTTCACAAAATATTCGGTGCAAGCAATGTCAGCAAATTGCTGAATGATGTGGCGCCCCATCAAAGGGAAGATGCAGTGAATTCCCTTGCCTATGAAGCTGAGGCAAGGATGAAAGATCCTGTTTACGGCTGCGTCGGAGCGATTTCAGTCCTTCAGAGACAAGTCATGAGACTCCAGAAGGAACTGGATGCTACCAATGCCGATATAATTCGCTATGCCTACAATGACGTGCCGCAGCCGCCACCCGCCGCAGCATCCCAGTATGGGAGGAGATCAGCCGCTGGCCATGGCGGCTCCGGGGGTGGTTCTTTTAATCAAAATGCTGGGTTTTATTATCCTTCTCAGTGGAATAGCAATGACCCCGGTGGAGACAATGAGAGTGGAAGCATGTGAGGCTTTGTTAATTAACTAATAAGCATATCAAGATTTGATATAATGTAAAATATTATTATTATTATTATTAGGTTTGGCAGAGCTCCCATTTGGCTAGCTCTAGGGTTTTCTAGTTATGGAATGCGAGGAAGGGACCATGTGTCATGTCATGGGTATTTTTATGATATGCAAATTATACCCTCATGAAATATTATTGTTATTCTGGTATCTCTTTGTGAAAAAAATATATTCCTTGTAAGATTTTATATGTTACTACTCAAAAGTTCAATGTAAATGTGGACCAAACGTATGGTGTATTTATAAATGACATTATTTTAATTTCTAGCAAAATTTGTAATTTTATTATTTGTGCTCCTACTTTACAAGAAAATCTGATAGATCTCTAGTCTTATTGTTTACGCATTTGAAAGATTTAAAAGAAATCCATACAATAAGTATTAGTTCAATTGATACTAATATTATTAAACTAACTTAATAATCATGAGTTTGAATTTGTTTAATCTTCCAATATCTTTCGCTTTAGAGAACATAATATTAGGGAATGATATAAAATTTTACAGGGTGAAAACATATTTTTAATAAAAAATACATAATTTTTTTTAAATCATATACAAATTTTAAATTTTATAGGGGCGACCACCGTCTAGACACCGTTAATCCATCCCATGCATTTAGCTTTTAACCTTTAACAATTGTTTAAATGCAAGGGTCATTTCATATTCAGTAATACTCTTATATAATATTATATATGTGTGTATATCATCCCGCAAATCTTCCATATGTTTAAACATATAAACATGCAATGAACTTGGCCAAACGTTGACAGTTAAACTACCAACTGCTTAAACTATACTGGTTTATACTTTGTTTTTTCTTCTTCTTTTATGATGAATTCAACAACATTCTACTATCTGATGGTATTTTATGGCAAAACCATGTAGTTTTCAACTACGTTATTCAGATTAGAACGGGTGTTGGGTTAGGGTATATGCTCATTTGCCGACAAATTCGATTTCTTCTCAAACCTACTACTAGATTCCCTTTTCTTGAAAGTATTTTATGGCAAATCATGTAGTTCCACCCCATGTTTTTGTGGACTTAGATTAGGGCATGATCAACTTTATTTGATTTTCTTTTAATAGTATATATATTTAATACGCACATTAACATAAATCAAACATAGATACATATGAAAAACCTTTAAAAGAAATAGATACAAATAGATTCGTATATGTCCAGATAAATAAGTGTAAGCAATGCATGGGCTCTCATAGGAAGCAACTCTATACCCATTATTTGGAAAGTAAGTTTAGTTTAGTGTTGATTTTCTTAAAAGAAAAGATTAATTTAGTTTAACGTGTAAAGAAAAAAAATAGAAATCTGCATATTCATTTATGAAAAAATTTATTTTAGATCTCATTCTTAAATTTTTGGACCAATCACTACTTGAGCATTGAACCATATACTATATAGGCCATTGGCCATAGGATCTAAGTGTGAAAAAAGAGAAGATCGTTTGTTGCAATATTCTTTATATTAATTGTTAAAGCTTTTTTAAACACAAACGCTGGGGCATGTAGTAAAAGTAAGACTGTAAAATTGTTGACTTTGGTATTTTTTTATTTTTTAACTGCCAGATGTTTAGACAATAGTATATGTTCTTTAATTCTTATTCTTAATGACACATATATATTATATGTACTTGAATCTGAATAATTTAAAAATAACTACATTTTATTTTTCATTAAAACCTATTGATGGTTCACCATTTTTTTTTTTTGAATTGGTTCACCATTTTTCTTTTATTAAAAGAACAGCAACGTTGATTACAAAAAAAAAATAACAATATATAATTGCACGGATTGAGCTTCACTCCTCTGGAAAAGCACAGGAAAAACTATTATAAAATTCCCCAACACTGTCACTATCTGGAACAGAGAGAAGGTACAGGTACCTAGCTTTGTAGGAGGAATAAAGAGTTGTTTTCCCATGTGGAAGGTACGTGCACCAACAGCAAAATTAAATTGCATGGAAAATTTTCTCAACTTTTATTTTTATTTATTGATCTTGCACATTCTCAACACACATCAACATGCTAACAAAATCTACTGCTGATTCACATGCTGTGCTAGTTATAAATAGAAACCCAAAGATTATATTATAGAAAGATATTCTTATTTTACCCTATCTTGCTAGCCTTTTCACTCCCCTTGGTATATGCCTGTCAAAAGTTGCTGAACCATAAAAACCAATTTAATTTGCTTCAGAATCATCCATGCATGTGTCCATATCACAGAGATATTGAGATGAAAATACACATTTAGACTCGTTGGACACATATCCTCTTGAATATTGCAACAAGGACCATATAAACTAAGAAAAAAAAATCAAAGCTTGATGATAAAAATGATCAACACCAGGAATAGACCGGAGAAGTGGAGGGGCGATCACCACCCTTGTAAATTTAAATTCTTATATGATTCAGAATTTTTATATATATTTTTATTGAAAAATTATTTTTATCTTTCTTAAAATTTTATAAGTTTACAACCCTAAAAATTTATAAATTTGCTCACTAATATAAAATTATGTGTCCGTCCCTGACGAACACATAATTAAGTAAACAACACCTCTAAAAAGTAATGGGTTAATTAAGTTAAACTCCAATCTCTTATGATAAAATGCCTCATCAACTTAGCTAAAAGTTCGATAAATGTCTCCTTCTACTAAAATTACATCTGTTTTCTTAGAGGAAAGCGATTTATCGTTATACTTTTTTCTTCCTTTTTTTGTATTGTCACTATAAACCAAACATTATAAGCAATATATATATATATAATATTCTATCATTGTACGTAATATAATAAATAAAAATGTAATATTCAACATGAGTTGATTTAATTAGCTAAATATTTTAAAAAGATAGTATCCTGATAAAAATTAAAATTGAAGTCTTGACTTGAAACCAAAAATCAATTTATTAATTATTTTGGATTCATAGTTCGATCATGGTGTATAATTTTATACACAATCAATAAATCAGATAATGATATATTATTACAAAACTAAAATCAAACTCAATTAATTTTATTTTAAAATAATTTTTTGAACAAATTTTATTTTAAAATAATTATTTCTAAAAAAACACTATGCATGAAATATTAACTTCATGGAACTACGTTACCTAATGTCCCCTGGCGCTGAATAACCCTCCATAAATGAAAGGTACAATACTTTTTTTTAAAGGGATAAAAATAGGATCAATTGAAAAATGGTGGACGTCCAAAGGGAGTGTTGGACGATCTTTGTGGGCAATTTATCGGAACAAATCTATTGGAAAGGGTTATAGCAGGTGTTTGATCGTCATAGAAAAGTATCGGATGTTTTCATCCCTTCAAAGAGAGCAAGAGATGGATATAGGATTGGCTTTGTTCAAATGGCGTCGGAGAAAGAGGCGATGAGGGAGATTGAACGATTACATAATATGTTGATTTATGGATCACAATTGCGGGTATCGGTTGCCTAAAGGGCGACGATAGATAATTTTTGATGGCACAAAAAGGACGATGGCATGATGCAGAAACAAAATCTGGAGAGGGGCAGATGAATTGCAAAATCAAGGAAAGTTTCGAAGAGTACAAGATGCTATTGATGAGGGCAAAGCGGCTATCTTACAAAATTGTGTTGTAGCGTGGTGTCGTCATCCAATGGGGATTGTGTCGTTGGCAAAGGAATTAAAGGAGGTCGAGTTGGATGGATTCTCAGTGATGCGGATTTCGGGCTCTATAATTTTGAGGATGTTCACCAATGAGGACACTCGTCAGGCTATTCTGACAAGAGGAGAATTGAACAAGTGGTTCTCGAAGGTACAGAATTGGGAACTTGCATTAGATACTAGAAATCGTCGAGCTTGGTTATCGATTTATAGACTGCCAATGCATGCTTGGTCGCGGGGTTTGTTTGCAAATGTGGTTGTGATTTCGAGATAGATGGCCAGATGTGTTGAAGTGACATTAGAGCCAAATTCGTTCGAGAGGGGTCGTATTCTTATAGAAACAAATTAGAATGACTGAATAATGGAATTGTTAAACAGTAAAGTACATGTCGAATATAATCCTGAATTCCTTGGCACTTCAAACGTAAGGAGGTAGCTAGTAAATTGCGGAATTACGGTCATGAACGGTTGAAATGTAAGGCAACCTCGAATCAGGTGACTGCTAATGGATCACTCTCAGACTTAGATTTCTTCAATCGACAACAGGCGATATAGAGAGAGGCTCGCACAATGGTTCAATTAGGTAAGTTTTGGGGGCTACTAAAATTGGGAAAGACGAGGCAGTTGTGAAGGATATTTCCTAGTTAATCGAGGATGGTGATCAATCATAATAGGATGAAGTGTGAGGGTGTTGTCGTAAAATGTTTGGGGATTGAGTTCTCTAGCAAAAAAAGGAAGTAGTGTGAGATTTGATGCGGCAACACAATAAATGTAGCACAATATCACACCAAAACACTATTTTTTCTTCATTAAATATGCAATAATGCATGACACAATATCACAATAAGAAAGAACAGTTAATGTGCAAGAATACCACAATAACGCAACTATCAATTGTATATGAAAATGTACTAATTTGTAGCAAATAAATAAGTCCTAAAATACACCTAATGTTTATCACTTTAATATGCAAGGAAGACACAAAATTAAATGTTTATTAAAATATGATAAATTAAATATGCATCCCCTTAATTATCAAACATGCACCCAAATTAATATTGCATGTAAGTAACTAGTTAAATAATTAAACTATGTGTTAAATGCAACTTACACTCCTAATCAACATGTAAACTAACACATCATGCAATCGACATCCAACTAATCACCTAATTATGAGAATGCATGCAATGAAATGACACACGCCCCAATATCATCCATGTATTAAATGATCTTATGCAAAACATTGCATGCTACCATGAAGGCAAATGTTCGATATTAAGATCTAATGCTTGAAAAAGCTTATTGGGGTCTAGATTTTTGGCCTGAACACAAGTAGGAAAACTCTTAGACTTGTTCATTGCTGAGAGCAAAGCTTCATGAAGTTTGGTGCTCGTCTAGATCACATCATTCCTATAAGTTAGATAACTTATATTTTAAATTATTAAACTTAATATCTATTTTTATTTACATCACAAACCTTTAATCTAATAAAATTACATCATTTAAATTTTATTGACGTCATTAAATAATTTTAATAAAAATTTAAAATTGATATTTTTATTTAACATTTTTTTCACATATCATCAATAAATAATATTTAATTTGTCATTTAAATATTTTTCTTAAGATTTATAGGAAATTTATTGTTTTCCTTTGATTTTATTTAAATAACTTTTTTCAGAAAAAAATCTTTGTTTCTTAATCGGTCTTTGCATTTTTTCCTCTTGTGAAGATGAATGGTAAGGTACGGGTTCAACCTTTTAAGGATGTCTTAATTGATGGGGCAAAACAATGGTGTAATGCTTTGATTAGGAATTTTTTGGGTAAATCCCCAACTAAGTGTTTTTCAAAAAACTGTTGATCGGTTATGGGGTTCAGAAGGATCTGTTGAGATTCATTTCCTTGCTCCGAGTGTTTATATGATAAGTTTTCCTTCTCAGAAGGTTAGGGATTTGGTGTTGGAATCAGGCCCATGGCACATCTAGTAGAAGGCAACTGTTGTGAGGAAATGGATGCCTAGGCTAATGTTTGATGTTCTTAAGTTGGATTTCGCCCATGTGTGGGTCAAACTTTGGTATGTCCTGTTGGATTTTTCTCTCTCAACAAGGGCCTGGATATATCGCAAGTGTTATTGGTAAGCCCTCGTATACTGATAGAGCTACAACTTTGAAGCAACAATTAGAATTTGCTAAGATTTGTACTAGGGAAACTATTCTGAGTTCTGTTTTGGTTGATTTGGGGGACGGTAGAACAATTGATGTTGTTGTAGAATTGTTGTGGTCTTCTCCTAGATGTGGGTATTACTCTATTTTTGGACATTTGGAGTACAAATGTTCTAAGAAAGTGATCTCTGAGGACACTGTTGGTATTAAGCACGGAAGTTGTGTTGAGGCTTGTATTGGTGATGGTATGATCCCAGTTGTTAATGATCAGTTGGAGAGTGTTGATGTGTAGTCTGGAGTGATTGTAGGGGATGTTGATTATGGTGCTCCTACTTCTAAGAAACTTTTAGATCTTGAAAGGGAAAGTAGTGTTTGTGTTAATGATGGCTCTATGTTGCCATTAGAGGAAGATGTTGGTCAGTCATCTAGTGGTGGCAATGTATCTATATTAAATTCTGGTGAATCTTTGGAGAGCCTAAATAAATTTGTTATCTTGTGCTTTATGGCTGAGGGACATTAAGGTAAAGTGGATTCCCCTAAAAAAACCAGAGCTATTGTAGGAGGTGTGGCTGATTTGATGAACTAGTTAAAAGGCAAATCTAATGAGATTAAGGAAGCTAAAGGTCCTAGAATAAGAATCAAGGAAGAGGTGGTCAAAAGGAGCAAGTGCATAAGGGAGGTAAGTCTCATTATTTCCAATGACTTATTTTATATGAAATGTTAGGGGTTTTAATGACCCCTCCAAGCATAATAGAGTTATTAAATTGGTAAAAAATTACAAATTGAAGTGTTATGTTTGCTAGAAACAACGGTAAGGGAAAATAATGCTGATGATATTGTTCAGGGAAGGTTTGGAGACAGGAATTTTATTCACAACTATATGTATGCTTCCAATGGTAGAATATAGATTTTTAGCAATGGGTGAAATTTGGTGGAGGTTCATAAATCTGATCAGGTTGATGCGTGTTCTTTACAATGTGGGAAAGTTTTTTAATATCTTTCTGTTGTATATGAATGTAATTGTAGGGAGGAAAGAAGAAGTTTGCAGAATGATTTAATTGTTGTTAAAGTTATTGTTGATGGTTGTCCTTAGGCAATTGCTGGTGATTTCAACGTCATTAATTGCCCCCAATAAAGTTTTGATTATGATGGTAGTCAGTGTGTGTCTGGTGCAATGTTGGAATTTTAAAATTGTCAAGAATGCATTCATGTACTTGATCATTCTTTCTCTAGACCTCTCTTCCAATTGACTCATTGTGTAGTCTTTGTGAGGCTAGTATACAAACTAGGGATCATTTGTTCATTGAGTATAGGTTTTCAGGGCAGGTTTGGCAACTTATTTTGCAGGCCTGTAATTTGCATATTTCTTATGGTTGCTAGTTAGAACTAATTGCTTGGTTGTAGGAGTATGGAGAGACAAGTTTCTGAAATCTATTACCATTCGACTTGCTTGGTGTGAATTCAACTACTACATCTGGCAAAAGAGATATGTTTTGTCACTTTTACTCACATAAAACATGTTAGATTAAAGTTGTTAAACTGTGGTAGGTTTGTGATTTTTTATACTAGTTTAACTGCTGAGTGGGGCCTAATTGGTTAATTGGTTTGCGACTGTTGTTTGTGGTTGGGTTGGATGGTTCTGTATAGTTTGTACAGACTGAGATTCTTTTTTATTAATAAAACATCATTTATCCAAAAAAAAATAGATGTTAAGTTTAGTGATTTAAAATGTAAATTACTCCTATAATCCTCATGTTCAAATTTATCTCTCAATTTTATTTAATTTTACCAATTAAAAATAATGTAACTTATGTATAATTTGTTGTTATTTATAACCAAATATTGGCTTTAACCCAATGGTTAGTTCTGCTCCATTTCTCATCCCCATCTTTGAGCTATTATACAATTTTTTTTAACTTTCACGTCATTCGTTTAACTAGGGATGATAATTGGGTGGGGAATAATAAAAAATTACGAGAATCCGAATTGACGGGTATGAGAGAAGTTTTATCACTGAAACTCAAATGGGGATGGGGACGAGGATTACTATATTCAAACCGTGTGGATAACCAAACCGTACTTGTATTAATCACCGTGGGGATCCCCAAAAAATATCGTTAGGGATCCCGATATTTTACAAACTTGAATGATCATAAAGGTAATTTACTCATTTTTCAACAAAAATCTAATGTCTCATAGCTTGAGTAAAACCGACTGAAGTAAGTTTGGAAATTCTCCGTAAATTCCATAAAAATACATAGTGATCAATTTCAATATGTATTTTAAAATATATAAAAATTTGAATGTCGAAAGGTCATAAATATTTGGCAACAAATTTCTTATAAAACTATTTTAGCAGTGACTTTGAAAAATCGCCAAAAATTCTCTAAGATAATTCGGGAAGTGAACATTATATTTTTATAACCATACAAAAGTCTAGATCTGTTTAGAACAAACGGTTCTTAATTTCGAGTTATATATTAGGACTTATTAATTTTTTATTGAGCGAAGGCCAGAAGAAAAGACATGAGATTGTTTCCAAAAATAACAATGGTAGTGACTTTAGAAATTCGTCATAAATAGTATGAGTAAAATTGGAAGAAGTAATTTATATGGCTAGAAAGATTATTGAATATAGTTCCTTTAAGAAGAAACTGATCATTGATTTAGAACGATAGATTATTAGTTGCATGTTTTCTATTAAAGGTAGTGTAGATTGTCATGTTTCAATAGATAATATTTTAGTAATGTTTTATAGTTTTGAAATAGTTTGTATGTTGTTGGCAAAACTAATATAATTTATATTTGTAATATTGGAGATTTAATGTTTGATATTTGTTTTATTGTATTAACTTTTGTTTATTTTTTGTGTATGCGGATTAATCGAAACCTGTAGGAATTCTTAAGAGACGTGTATGAGGATGAAAAAAATCCTAAAACATTGGATGAGTATATTTTAAAATTGTACCCACAAATGTTGGAGAGTAATGCAAAATTATCCTAGCCGCACCGTCCAATCGTCACCCCACGTTTAACAGCAGTTAACTTGTGAATAAAATAGGAATATGAATAAAAACCGGATAAGTGATCAATTGGGTGGGGTACGGTTGATGAAAGACTCAAAGATCCTCCCTGTCTCGGAAGGACATGAAAAGGGAGGAGCAGCCCAGCGCAAACTCGGAAGGGAAAAGGGTTGATTGATGAGGCTAATCAGGGTGAGGGTGAGGGTGAGGGTCCCCATTCCTTACCCAATATTTGAGTGATTAAAGATGTTTCGTTTTCAACTCAGCATTAGCATTTGAGAGGGCCACCACAACTCCACTGCCCTATACGGGGGAAAAAAACACATCCAAAACTCCAAACACTTGTCAAATGTTTTGATTGACCGACTGACTTGACGTTCCTTTCAATCTCAATGCTTCTTGTGGTGCTGCACCTCATTTTACCATTGCTTCCAAACTAGGCCGGTTGGGCTAGGAACCAATCACAAGCCTTTGGGATTATTAACTACCATTCAATATTCAATAATTTCTCAACCTTTATAATTTATTTATTTGTTCAGCATTAGACGAAATCAAATATATTAATATAATATTATACTACAATGAATTAATTGGACCGATAACTAAATCGAAAATCAATGACCTAATTGATTTAACTGCCCATCCAGTTATGAAAAGCATACAATTTACTCATGAATTTGAATCGACGAGGGTAAAGTACACAATTGGCCAGCAAACTATCTCCGAAAATATATAGTGGTCATCAAATTTTTAAAAGTTACAAAATGAGCATTAAATTTTAGTTTTTTTATACAAAATAGTCATTGAGCCGTTAACTGTCGTCAAGTAAGTGACGTTACAGTTACAAAATTTGAATAATAGAACATTTAATCCTCCATATTAACACATCAGCTTGATCTATTCCTAATTTAAACCTCATTATTGATGTCTAAATTGATTGAATGCGTAAATATTGAGGAGTAAATATGTTATTGTAAAATTTCGTAACTATTACTTCTCCCAGTCAACGACAGTTAACGGCTCAATGACCATTTTGTAAAAAAAAAACCCTAAAGTTTATGTTCATTATGTAACTTTTAAAAGTTCAGTTATCATTTTGTATTTTCAGATATAGTTTGGTGACCATTGTATGCTTTTAAAAATCTCTTTGTATAAACTACCTATTTGGTACCTCATTTATTCTCGTATTTTTATTTTAATTACCAACTATTTTTATGGGTCTCCTACATAAAAAATCAAATAATCAAAACCATTGAATAAGCTGAACAATTATTATATTTAACCAAAATAATACTTTTAAAAATTTAATTAAAATTAAGAACAAATTAGAATTATTTCTCATTTTATTTGGGAATAAAATTAAGGAGTAATTAATTAAATATTTATTTTTATAAAATTATATTAAATCATTCTAAAAGTTTAAATTTATAATATTTATTTAATATAGAATTTTAAATTACTTGATAATAAATATTTTGATTTAAATTTATTGTTTTAGTTTTTAGGATGATTTAATATTAATTTTATAAAAATAAATATTTATTTTATTTATTTGGTTTAACCACATGTATCCAACCTATTTGTTTGACTAATCTGAATCGGGTACTGCAAAGACCCATATGGGGACAACCCTCCTAACTCAGTTTGCTCTATTCACCAAGATTCGAACTCTTAACCTTACTTAAGAGAACTAGTGCCTTAGCCCACTAGACCAGTTCGTTATTTGTTTTGACTAATTTATATTATTCACAAATAGAGTGAAAAAATAATTATAGTTTGGTCTTCAATATTAACATAAGTATTATTTTGGTTAACAACACAATAATATTAGGGTTATATTTTGATACACAAGCTGTGAAAAAAAATACACAACCCTTTGTATTTAAGTTATAAAATCTAAAACTTAAATCCCTAGCTCTAATTCCCTAAACCTTAAACTCTAAATTCTAACCATAACCTTAAATTCTACACCCTACACACTAAACTCCTGAACCCTAAAATTAAAAAGCTTGTATAAACATAATATTTTTCATAATTTTATAGTTTGATCAGTGATTAAACATTTGACTTTTATACGCAGAAGACCAAGTTCCAATCCACTTCAATAACTTGAATATTAGTTGTAGTGGAATTTAATCTAATATATATATATATATATATATTTTAAAAAATAGTTAAGAGTGACGAATGATATTTGTATGGTTTTGAAAGTGGGGGCAATTTGATTCCCAGGGGACAATTCCCCGTCGGCCAGGGGTTTGCCGTTTGTGGGTGGGATAGCTTTGTTGAGGGTCCAGCACCCCGCACGTTCGTTCGTTGGGCACAGCTTTCTGTTTCAAAAATGGGATTTCTATTAACCATCCAGTATCCACACACATTTGTGCCCACACCAAACAAGATAGGATTGGATCGGATCGGATCGGATCTTCCGTCCCAACTCAACACTAACTCAATCTCAATCTACTTTTATTTTAATACCTTGCCTCTTTATGCCTTAGGTTTATGGGTAAAGTGAACAAGGGTTAAAGACGACGGTCCGATAGTGGTTTTGATGGTCGCTATCAATCTAAATTCGGGTGTAGTTTTCTTGATATCATATTAGTTCTCTCTCTCTAGAAGTCTTTGGGTTTTTCCGTTGCATGCATCCTTTTATACTAGCCTGGGCAGGTGTCTCACCAGGGTTATCCTGGCATTGTAATTGCATTGCATTGACTATGATTTGACATCTTAAGTTTACTTTGTCATTGATGGTGATCACGTTTACCGACAAGTTAGTTTGTCTATCGCAGACTGTTTTTATTTGTTCGCTCATATGAGGGTTTGTAGGAGTGGGTTATCACCGTTCGCCCCCAGTATACGTTCGCACGTCATGACTTTTTGACATGCGACAGTGGATGTTCGCTCATATGAGGGTTTGTAGGAGATTGATCCTATAGCTATCAGTGAGGTTTTGGAGGCTTCGGACGCTTGAATTCGCATCAGCGAATAAAGTCTTACGTTGTTGGTGAGTGAGAACGTGGATTTCGACTTTAAAATGGTTTAAAGGTTATTTTGGGAGTTTAAATTGAGCTTGAAACACTGGTTTAAACTCGGAGGTAATATGACAATAATTCTTTCTCGGTCGTGCTTTTAAGAAATTGGTTTTATGCACTTGTTTTGAATTACATGGTACCTACTGTTTATGTATGATTTAAAGTATTGTAATACCCATTTTTGTTCGGACCCAAACTCAAATCCCTTTTTTAACCCGAGCCTAAACCCAAAACTAAACCTAATCCAAAAATAAAAATAGATCCATTTTATTAAAATTAAAATTCAATTACAACCCATCAAGCCCATTACAACCAACCCACTTCCCTTACAAGCCCAAACCCAATATGATAACCCAAATACCATATACCCAAATACCAAGCTCAATAACCCATTTAGAATCTAAAATAACCCTAAACTTAAGTATTAAAAAAACCCTATCTATCTGCCTTGCCGCCGCACCCCACTGCCTCTTCACCTTCATGGCGCGCGCACGCGCCAACCTTTCGGCTACCGTAGCTTGCACGCGCCTTACCACCGACCAACCACCGCCCTTCTCCACCGCCCATCACTTGCTCCACCGTTTAAGATATGCAAAAGACAGAAAAGGGAAATCATTATCTGGAAATTAGCAGGTATCTATCCTAAAATCTCAGTATTTTATATTGTAAAATAGGTTATAAAAACCTGGAGGAACAATGTAACGGGGAAAACTTTTTTTTTCATATTAGAAATAAAAAAATATTTAGTGTATCATCTTCATCCGAACTCAAATCTAACAACATAAAAATAGAGAGAAAAATAGAGGGAGACTCAGATTCAAAATAAAATACAAAAGAAAAAAACAAGTTATAAAAAAGGGAAAGGGTAGATCAGAAAAGGTAAAAAAATCCATTCGAGTTTTATTAGTTCTAAACCATTAGAGGGGAATTTAGAAAAAAAAAACTAACCTTAGATCCATGTTCTAGAGCCAAAAATGAACTCGTTCAGACCATTGTATGATTTCGGCCGCCGCACACGGCCGTTCTCTGTCGCTGACGCACGGCGGCCCATGGGTGGCGCTAGGTCCCGGCCAAGTGGGGGAGAGAGCATTTGGGAGGGTTTTGATATTTTATTTATTTATTAGTTTTAAAATGAAATTTTTGGACAAAAAAGGGTATTTCAGGGCGTATCAAAACGACGTCGTTTTGTCACTGGGTGACCCGCGCTCAAACCTGACCCGCCCTGGTGGTTCCGTGCATTTTCGGCTGATGGGGAAATTGTGATTTCGGCCATTTTACTTTCGTATCCTTTATTTACATCTTTTAATTTTCATTTCTTTTCAATTTTGTCTTTTTTAGTGTTAACACTTTTGTTTTTTACAATTAGGCCACTGTTCATTATTATTATTATTATTATTATTATTATTCATTAAAGTTACTTGTTACATATTATAATATATAGTATAATATATGTTTTTTTATATTATGTATTATGGTTTGTACAATACGTGCATTATTATATTATATTGGTGTATATTATAAGTATATTATTATTATTTTTATTATTATATATTACATGTACATTATCTAATATTATATATAATATTTTCATTTTGAGAATATTTTATGTATTTTATCAAAATATGATATGAAACTCATTTTAATATTTAAAGGGATATTTTCCAATTTATATCGGGAACTGGTTAGAAAGTGGTGTCTTGACTTATTCAGGTATCATCTTCCTCGGTTGTTGTAAATAAGGAAATATTCTCTTTAGACTGCATTTTTGGATTAAATTTTAAATTAAAATTTGAATTTTATTTTCTTGCAAAGACAATCCTAAATCAATGTGGTACTAATTTTAGGCGTCGTGGGGGGTGCTAATCCTTCCTCACGCGTAACCGACTCATAAACTCAATTTTTTTTGAATCTCTAGTTAATTTTTAACGGTGTTTGGCCTACCAAAGTGGCCGGTGGCGACTCCATCTCCATCTTCCCCTTTTTCAATAAAACCTTTATTACAGATGGCGACTCCACTGGGGAATATTTTTAGAGAGTCAGGCCAATATTGATTTTGTGTTTTCTTGCAAGAAAACGAAAATTTTATTTAATTTAGTTTTTAATCCCTCGACATTCATGCATAAGCTTTCTACCCAAGCTCCTCACCTTGTTAAGTGGTATGCACCTCTATATAGTGTTGTAATTCACTTCTAGAATCCGGTCCTTATATTTCGTAGGGTCTTCACCCCCGTATGGTATAATGGTCATATTCTACCGAATCGATATCCTAGCGACAATTCGGGTATCGTCACTCTAGAACCAAAACCCGCATATAGTTAGCTGTAGGAACCAACCTTTTTAAGCCATGCGAAAATCTGCCTGTTTAGCGGTTCCTTTTTAGGCTTTGATGCCTTTATTTGCTATATGTACAGTTTTTTTCATGTTTTAATTTTTTTACTTTATTTACCGTTAATTTATTCATTTATTTTAATCTGAACTGACCTATTTTTCTCTCTCTCTTTGATCACATCATATTAAACTCATTCATTTTGCATTAATTGCATGACACCATTATAACATTTTAATCTTTGCCTTTCACAAGCATGAAGTAATGATTCACGACTAGTTCCTAATTAAAAAGATTTGTTATCAGGAGAAAATCTAGTATCCTAGATATCGATGCAACATTCAAAGTTGCAAATGAATCTCATGAGTTCAGAAATTTGTGCCACGAGAACCATTTTTGAATCAGTACATTTGCATTTAGGACATGCACCTTTCATTTACATGCATACATTTCAAGATTTTAAAACCGGTCCCCGGGATGCCTCGTACCAGCAATACCAGATAAAGTGAAATCTAGCACCATGTTGAACCAATGCAAAAGCTTGGTCCAAGGGCATTTTTGAGAATAACCTCCGCGTTCATACATACACTATGCCTCTACAAGACCCTAATCTGAGGGCACTCTCCGACGAGTTCAGGAAGTGAGCTGTTGATGAGGAGTCAGACTTCTGCACCCTAGATGACTACATCAATTATCGTCTTTAGCACTTCGCCGAAGCCAAAAGTAATGAGTTACCATGAACTAACAAAACAAATTTATAGACCCGACTGGGGGCAACATAACATAATATGTTTATGAGAACAATGAAAACCCTTCAAGAAAAGACGAAAACATACTTCAAGCTTCGAGTTCGCTTTAAGAGCAGTCTCAGAAGAAAATGTTAGGGCATTCACCCGAGGAAGTACTCCAAAAGATGATCGAACCCAAGGAAGGTTGGGGCATCCTTATGTGCAATGCACCGAGCACTGCTTAATCAGAAGTAAAGATCTGACCACCAAAGAGTTAGGGACATCCTTTTAAGGGGCAAAACAAAATATATCATTCACACGTTCATTGAGATCATTCTTCATTAACTGCATACATCGTACATGCATTTAGGCTAGATACATACATTAAAAACAGAGTTAGGTGCATCCATAACACATTTATTTTTGGCTAAATATACAAACAAGTCTAGGGAAGAGACCAAAGAACCTCAATTTTGGGGGCAACGATGTGATGATCAACCTTTAGCCCCAAAGGAGGCCGAATATGATAAAAGCTCAAACATCCAAATAACAACGGTAAAATTTTCTGAACAGATTACTAACTAATATTTCATTTTGTTTTCAAGTCATGACTCCCTACCATGTAGTAGCAGAATCAACTTTTTTCTAGTCTCACCCCCGTTAGTGATGGTGGGCCAGTTTAATCTAGATTCTGCATCTCCGTCAGTGCTGTGGCAGATCAAATTTTTTAAGATCTTGTTTCTCATTATGTGGTATTCAGATCAAATTTTTCTCTGGATCTCATCTCTTCGTCAGTGGTGTAGTGGATCCCACATTCTCTAGATCATGCCTCTCCGTCGGTGGTGTAGCGGATCAAGCATTTTGAGGGTTATGCCTCCGTCAGTGGTGGTAGACCAACTTAGTTTAAATCCTATCTCTCCGTTAGTGGTGTAGCAGATCAAACCCTATCCAGGTCTTGCTTCTTCATCGGTGTTGTAGCTAGACCAAACTTCTTCCTCGAATCTTATCTCTTTCTTGTAGTTGTAGCTCAAAAAAATCAAAACAAAAGAATCAGAAAAATCAAAAAAACAAAAAAGAGAAAAAAATATGTTTCTAAAAGAATTCAAAAAAAAAGAAAAGTCAAAATCAAAGCTTTATCCTCTGATCATGCCTCTTCGTCGGTGTTGCAGCTGGATCAATTTTTTTTTACCTTTAGACCTTGCCTCTTCGTCGGTGTTGTAGCTGGACCAAATGTGCCAAAATTCTGATCCTGCCTCTTCGTCAGTGTTGTAGTTGGATCAAAACCTTTTACCTTTAGACATTGCCTTTTCGTCGGTGTTGTACCTCGGTCAAATCCTGGTCTTGCCTCTTCGTCAGTGTTGTAGCTAGACCAATTTGCTAAAATTCTGATCCTACCTCTTCGTCAGTGTTGCAGCTGGATCAAAACGTTTACTTTTAGACCTTGCTCTTTGTCGGCGTTGTAGCTCGGTCAAATCCTAGTCTTGCCTCTTCGTCGGTGTTGCAGCTGGACCAATGTGCCAAAATTCTAATTTTGCCTTTGTGTCAGTGTTTCAGTTAGATCAAAACTTTTACCTTTAGACCTTGCCTCTTCGTCAGTGCTGTAGCTCGATCAAATCATGATCATGCCTCTTCTTCGGTGTTGTAGCTGGATCAAAAAATTTAACTTAAGACCTTGCCTCTTCATCGGTGTTGCAGATGGGTCAAACTTTACTAACTCCTGGTCTTGCCTCTTTATCGATGTTGTAGCTAAACCAAATTCACTAACTCTTGATCCCGCCTCTTCGTCGGTGTCGTAGCTGGATCAACATTACTAACTATAGACCTTGCCTCTTCATCAGTGTTGTAGTTGGGTCAAAATTTACTAAATTTTAAATTCCTCTATGTCAATGTTATAGCTAGTAAAAAATCAAAATAAAATAAAAAAAGAAAAAATAAAAAAGGAAAAAAAGAAAAGAAAAAGCAAAAGCAAAAAAAGAAAAAATAAAAAAAGAAAGAAAAAAGAAAATCTGTCAGATCTTATTTCTTCGTCGGTGTTAGAGCTAGATCAAACATTAGAACCTTCATCATTCGATCCTACCTTTTCGCCAGTGTTGCAGCTAGATCAAATGTCAGAACCTTTATCCTTCGATCCCGTGTCTTCGTCAGTGTTGCAGCTAGATCAAGTTTTGCAGACCTTGCCTCTTCTTCAGTGTTACAACTAGGTCAAATTTTCTCGAGGTATTGCATCGTCGTCAAAGTTGTAGCAAGCCGAACTCATTTTGTCTCCTTCAACGGATCACCCTATTTTGAAAGATTTTGCCTATAAGAGCGGCCGAGCAGATCAAGTAAAGCTCAAGAAAAAGTGATGGCCAGAGAATGAACCCAAACCTGACCGAACAAAAATGGTTATTCTTTTTTCTTTACTCTATTCCTGTTATACACCAATGAGCAAAGAAAGGCAGCTGTAATACCCATATTTGTTCGGGCCCAAACTCAAATCCATTTTTTAACCCGAGCATGAACCCAAAACTAAACCTAATCCAAAAATGAAAATATATCCATTTTATTAAAATTAAAATTCAATTACAGCCCATCAAGCCCATTACAACCAACCCACTTCCCTTACAAGCCCAAACCCAATATGATAACCCAAATACCAAGCTCAATAACCCATTTACAATCCCAAATAACCCTAACCTTAAATATTAAAAACCTTAAAAAACCCTATCCATCTGCCTTGCCGCCGCACCCACTACCTCCTCATCTTCATGGCGCGCGCATGCGCCAACCTTTTAGTTGCCGTGGCTTGCACGCGTGTTACCACTGACTGGCCACCGCTTCAGATCTGCAAAAAATAGAAAAGGTGAATCATTATCTGGAAATTGGTAGATATCTATCCAAAGATCTCAATATTTTATATTGTAAAATGGGTTATAAAAACCCAGAGAAATAATGTAATGAGGACACTTTTTTTTAGATTAGAAATAAAAAATATTCAATGTATCATCTTCATCCAAAATCAAATCTAACAACATAAAAATAGAGAGAAAAACAGAGGGAGACTCAGATTCAAAACAAAATACAAACGAAAAAAACTTATAAAAGAGGGAAAGGGCAGATCAGAAAAGGTAAAAAAATAAAAAAAATCCATTCGGGTTTTATTAGATCTAAACCATTAGAGGGGAATTTAGAAAAAAAACCTTAGATCAGTGTTCCAGTGCAAAAAAAGAATCCATTTCGACCATTGTATGATTCTGGCCGCCGCGCGCGGCCATTCTCCGTCACTGATGCACAGCGGCCCATGGGCGCCGCTAGGTCCCGGCTGAGTGGGGGAGAGAGCATTTGAGAGGATTTTGATATTTTTTATTTATCAGTTGTAAAATAAAATTTTTGGGCAAAAAAGGGTATTTCAGGGTGTATCAAAACGACGTCGTTTTGACACTGGATAACCCAGGCTCAAACCTAACCCACCCTAGTGGCTTTGCGCATTTTCGTCTGATGGGGAAATTGCGATTTTGGCCATTTTACTTCCGTATCCTTTATATTTACAACTTTTAATTTGCATTTCTTTTCAATTTCATCCTTTTTTAGTGTTAACACTTTTGCTTTTTACAATTAGGCCACTGTTCATTATTATTATTATTATTATTATTATTGTGTTCATTATTATTATCTTTATATATATATATATTCATTAAAGTTAGTTGTTACATATTATAATATATATGTTTGTTTATATTATGTATTATGGTTTGTACAATACATGCATCATTATATTATATTGGTGTATATTATAAGTATATTATTATTTTTATTATTATATATTATATTTACATTATCTAATATTATATATAATATTTTCATCTTGAATTCATTTTGAGAATATTTTATGTATTTTATCAAAATATGATATGAAACTTATTTTAATATTTAAGGGGATATTTTTCAATTTATTTCGGGAATTGGCTAGGAAGCGGCGTCCTGACTTATTTAGGTATTATCTTCCTCAGTTTTCGTAAAAAATAAAATATTATCTTTAGACCACTTTTTTGGGATTAAATTTTAAATTAAAGTTCGATTTTTATTTTCTTGCAAAGACAACCCTAAATCAACGTGGTACCAATTTTGGGCGTCGTGGGATGCTAATCCTTCCTCACGTGTAACCGATTTCAGAACCCAATTTTTTGAATCTCTGGTTAATTTTTAATGGTGTCCGGCCTACCAAAGTGGCTAGTGGCGACTCTATTTCCATCTTTCCTATTTCAAAAAAAATAAACCTTTATTAGAAGTATGTTATGTACTATTTTTGATCATATAGGGTTGATGGATGCATTTGGTAAATGATCCATGTAAGTATGTGGGATACTTGTTTTAAAACATTGTTTGTTGCTTTGAAAATGGTTTGGAATTTATGTTGTAGACACTAATTTTATCCGGGTTTATAGCCCGTTTTTTATTTCATTTAGTTATTCATTTTATATATCATTACTATCTTCTTCTTCTTCTTCTTATGTTATAAAGAAAACCAAAAAAATATACAGATAAATAAAACAACCCAAGTCCATATTATATATTAGTCAATTTAAGTTACAACCCAAAAAAACATTACATATTATACACATTGCTCGTTAGGGGCCCAAATATTAAACCCTAAGCTTAATTACACATCAAAAACCCTAATGCTCTCTTTGTTCTTGCACAGCTCACTCTTCACCATCAGATCTGGTATGATCTGACGATCTAGATCAAACAAGAGAAGTCCCCTCATCTCCTCACGCGCTCACGCGAGTCTGTCTAGCTCCTACCACACGTTCTTTGTGGCTTTCTAGTTCCATGCTACATCGATCGAAGGGACCACCATCTGTCACATCAGTGCACGACTATTCGACGCTCTCTCTGGTCCCCTCCTCCATTGTTTATCCACGCATGCAAGGAGACAAAAAACAAGAAAATAACAATAGCAATATCAGAAATTCTAAGAGGCAAACCGATCATATCAGAAACGAATATGAATACAAACAAAGAGGGATGTCGGGGGATTAACAACAAATTTAGAGGATATTAGATTTCTTAGAGCAACCAATGGCAGTTTTTCCATTTTATTTTCATTTATGTAATTCATTGTAATATTTAGGGTATAAAATGAGAAACCCTAACCATTTGTAAAGAGAGGAGATTTTTTCAAAATATTAATAGAAAGCAAAAAAAGCCTCAAGGATTTCAGAGGTATTTTTTCCTTTCTTTTCATTTTCGAAACATAAAACAAAGAGAAAGAGGATATTAGGGTTTGAGTCTTTTTACCTTCTTGGTCGTCGGTCTCTTTCTCGTCTCTTCGAATCTCACCGTTGACAAACCTCCTGGTTCCTTTTCAGGGGCTGTGTAAGGTGAATTGTTCGAGAGTTTATAAGAGAGGTTCATTTTTTTAAAAGAGGGAAGGTTTTGGGTATCGTTTTTTTGGTTTAAGTAAAAAAAGGTTGCTTTGGGTAAGTTTTTGAGTTCGTTGGCCACTGATGAACGGCGGTCGGCGGTGTACGGTGTGATGATTCACGGTCAAGTTCTGGGCTCACCACGGTGGAGATGAAGAACACATTAATGTGTTCAATTTTTTAGAGAATTCTTCCTCTATATTTTTTTAATCAGTTGAAAATGAGCATCTTTTCTAAAATTTTAAGTTTTATACTCGGTCCCCTAAACAAATGGCCTATTTACGTTTTTAAACCCCTCCGCATTCCCTTATTTCTCTCCCAAGCCATTCTGCATTTTGAAACTACACCCCCGGTCCTTGCAAGTTTTCGAAAGTTTTTAATTTCGTCCCTTTGGTTTATAAATCTGATTTTTCAATGGGTAAATGCCATTTTCGGTCCCCAAAATCCCTATTTTCATTTCGATCCAGTCCCGATTCTAATGTATTTTTTCTCTTTAAACCCCCCTGTTTCATGCATTTTAATTCCAGTATTGCATTTACATTTTAGTTTTAGTCCCTTTTTATTTTGAATGTTGTTTATGTCTCTGTATATATATGTTTGTTATACCCTTATTTTATATATATGTTTGTTCTTCCTTTTACGTATGTTTCTGCCATGTTTTGCTTTTATGTATATTTGATGATATTTTTTTATTTTGTGTTTCAATCCTTTGTTTGTTCATATATTTCGTGCCTTTATATTTGCCATGTTGTTATATCTTGCATTCGAAATATAAATTGCTAATGCAGTACCCTTTTATTCGAGATTAAATGTGGCTAGTACAAATCGTAGTGGTGGTGGTTTTTTCGTTTACTTTTGAATAACGGGGCCCTTAAAATCTACTAACATGTATAACCAAATTTTGATTTAATTGTCACTTTAACTCGGAAAATTCAATATTAACAAAGCGGTAATTGATTTGGTACCAAGTTTGGGCGTAGTGGGGGTGCAAAACCTTCCCCACTCGTAACTGACTCCCGAGCCCACTCGAATCTCTAGTTTTGTTTTTCGGTGTCTGGTCTACCTAACCCAAGTGACCGGTGGTGACTCCAAGTTTTCATTTAAGAACGCCATTTTAAAGAAATTCCCCCTTTAAATAAGTGTTTTTGATAAAACTAGGACAACCTCATATCGAGTTTCCAAAATGTCATTACAACATGGCGACTCCACCAGGGACAATTTTTTGTTTTTTTACGAAAAAAGAGAGTGAGTCAGGCCAAAAATAGGAAAAAATTACCGATTTATTAATATTGACAGTTTCAAGTTAAAGTGAAAATTAAGTTAATATTTATTTATAAATGCGAGTTTATTTTAACGCATTTAAAATTTTTCATGTTGTTACCTCCTCAAAAGTACTATTTTATGCCTATTTACAATGCCTTTGCTTGCTTTTGAGTACATTTAGATGCATTTAGTTGTTAAATTCACGCATTTACATAAGGAGTTAGGATTTGTGTTTATGCCATTATGAAAGGTTGTTTTCTTGGCAATATTGCAGGCTTGGCATAGCAGTTGGCCGAGCAGAGCAAGGCAATGCAGGAAGGATTGCCAGAGAGAATAACGGGATGTTGCTGGAATAGATGGACCAAATATTGCCCAAGCTCCGGTTGGCAGATAAGAGGAATTTGATGCCAGGACAAGTAGCTGTTGAACCATAAAAAATAGGACCAGATCAGGCTACGAGAAAATAGCAATTGGACCAATCTCTAAAAAAATAGCAGAAAAATAGTACCAAGCTTGGTTGGCAAAGCAGTGACGATAGATGAAGTCAACCCTAACCTGATCAGCTCACATTCAACATTGGATAAGATGATCACATTCCTTATCCCTTGAGCATTCAAAATTCAAACTCAAGAGCTTATCCTAAGTCTTCCTTGCACGCCTATTTAAAGAACGATCAAGCAATCATTCAGATAGATTTTTTAGAGAGATCATGAGATCCATCGATGACCGGCTGCACTAAGGAGACGTGGTTTGACCAGCTTGACTGAGAGCCTGGATCTTGGAGGGATGCATTGAGAGACCTCTTCTCGCCCATTCTCTTTGTTTAGTTATTTTTATTTTCTTTTAAATGATGATGTGTTTGCAAAATGTTGATGGTTTTTTTGTTGATACCCTCACCATGAACTAATTTAATAGTTAGTGGGGGTTGTTTGCGTTGAACACTATTTTTATATTTAGTTTTTAATAATGAAAATGCTTCAGCATTGTTTTCCCTATATGGCATGTTCTACAATGTTTTATCAAAACTGTGCCAAGCGAGAGCTGACATTGTTGGCTTATTGAACCTTAATATCTTAACAGACTTAGGGGGCAATGATCTGTTGCGAGATACTAAGGCGATATGCTTCGAAAGAAGATGTTCAAGTAGATGAGCTTACTTATGAAGTGAATCTACCCCTTAAGAGTAAAGGTTGGGACTTAATCAAATTGATTTATGAAAAAAATAACTATAGAGATATATGAGTTTTTACATGGTTAATTTCGGGCATTGACCATCGAGAGAGAGAGAGGCAGTGCTAATTTTGAATCTGCTCATTAAACGATGCCATGTCATTATATTATTAAAGGCTGGCATGACATGAATAGCATGAAAACCAGGCTTCCCTTGCCAACCCTCATCATTCATTTTAAACACTCTCATTGCCAACGCTGTTTTATTTTTATTTCTTTTCTTTTAAACTGTTTTCATAACCAATTTCAACTTAGACAACATTTTCCCTTTGACAAGTAACAATCAAAGCAGTCAAATTCCTGGTCAATCCCAGTGGGATCGATACTCATCTTACTACTGTATTACTTGCCGACTATGTATACTTGCACGCAAAAGACTAAATCTTGGCACTATTTATACATTTCCAATACATTTTCTGCCCCATTTGCCAAGTACTCTCACAGTCGAACATATGTAATCCGTCCGATTAAGTAGGGGGAAAATGCTAGTGGTTTCGTGGGGATATTGTTCCTCCGTATGGGCCTAGTAAGTACTTTTAGAGCTCAAGTACCCTAAGTTTTCGTGGGAATATCATTTCCTCATATAGAAATAGCGAATGGGTCCCCCCGAATTAAACTCGATTGAGATGAGCCTATTGTTACCTCCTCAAAAGTACTATATTTTATGCCTATTTTACAATGCCTTTGCTTGCTTTTGAGTATATTTAGTTTTTAGAAGCATGCATTTACATAAGGAATTAGGATTTGTATTTATGCAAGTGTGAAGGGTTGTTTTCTTGGCAATATTGCAGGCTTGGCAAAGCAGTTGGCGACGCAGGAAGGAATGCCAAAGAGAGAGTCGAGATGTTGTTGGAACAGATGGACCAAATAATGCCAAAGAGGTTATCCTCTTGGTAGAGGTTCTGTAACATCATCATCACAGTTTAATTCTTTGTAATTATTAGGTTAGATGTTTTTCTTTTCCAACATTTTCTTTATTTGTTTATTTTTCTTTCAGTTTTAATTTTCCTTTACTGCGTTGACAGGTTTTCTTTGAGTATGTACATATTTAGTGTGTCAAGGATAATGCCAAGGCACGACTTAGCATGAAAAGATGACATAATGAGTGAATTCTGCATGCTAGGCAGAATGCCAACGCAGAAGCTTGACATGCGGTGGATTTGAATTTTTGAAGAAGAGATTTACCCTAGTTTGATTAAATTCAGCCTATTGAAGAGAGAGATTATTTTTTCTTTGAACTTAAACCTAGCCACCCAAATTGGATTAAGTTGAATTTTGAATTCAATTTAAACACCTTATCACTCCAATCTTTAAACCTATCATATCACTTACAACCTTATCACATCACCTTTATCATTTAACCCCTTATCAAATCAAATCATTTTCTTTTCCATCATTATCCCCATTAAATTTAGCTACTTTATTAAACCTCATTAAACACTCAAACTTTTTACTTTCTACCTACCCTATCCGTTCAAAGAAACAAAACCCTTTCCATCCCTTTCTTATCAAGCAAGAAAACAAAATTCATCTTTTCTCTCATTTTTCCTTTGTCGAAATCGTCTCAAGCTTTCATCTCGTTTCAATGGCTTCTTTATCAAATCCTTTTAAAATCTTTTTAATGAGGAAATCCAAAAAAAAAGCACAAAGAAAATTTTGCTTTAAGATTCTTTTGTTATGAGAAGCACTTCAACTTCAATAGTGACCGAAGCGTGGGATTTCCCTCCAATTTCGTGGCTATAGTAAGCATGCACAAATGGGAACTCTTCTGCGAGCAGAAGGGGAAGGTTTATACGAACATTGTTCGTGAGTTCTATGCCCATTTGACCACCAAAGATAATCCGTTCTTGATGATTCGGGGAACGTGCGTATGTTTTGATGATGGTTACATCAATGCCATTTTCAAACTATGGGATGAGGAGGAGGAACATCTGGAGTATGTTGGGTCATTGACTGCCACCAAAATGAAGAAATTGCTGGTAGATCTATGTGAACCAGACACGAAATGGATTGAGTTTGCCAACGTACACTGCACCATCAGTAGATTAATGCTAACATCTTAGCCAAGGGGTCTGAACCATTTTCTAAAGGCAAATCTCATGCCAACCACCCATTACGAAACGGTGTCGAACAAATGGTTGGTGTTGTGCGTAATAAGTGCTCCACAATTGTGCAAGTGCACACGTCGCAAGTTATAGTATAAAAGATATCATCTCCACAGGGATTGGTGCCACTTCAAGAATTCAATCTCTTGCACTGTAAAAAGTAAAAATACACGTAGGTGATTGTAGGAGTTCTAATTAAAAATTAAACTTAAAAAGCAATAAAGTAAAAGAAGATGTAATCAAATGAGAGAGAGTAGGCTAGGTTATCGTGAGTTGAGGAGTGATAGCCGAATAGATCATCTAGGTAAAAGAGTGCAATGGCAACTCAGTTGTCGTGTCAACTTGCATAGTTGGGTTGCCTTGGCAACTAGTAGAACGGTTGCCTGGATAACTGACTGGGCAACTATTTGGGCGACTGGACAGCAAACTTCAAGGTTCGACAGAGTGTTCTTCAATGGTTTCTTCTTATCCCTAAGTCGAAACTCTAGCTTAATTGTGCATGCCTTGACAATTCATCCCTGCGTGAATCAAGGGTGAACAACAACCAATCTTACGCTCCTCTTAGCCGTTGAAATCCTAAACTTATTCCTAAGCCGGATTAATCTTCACCATCGATAGATTGAATAAAGACTATACTCATTCGTTTCATGAATCTAACTCTCCCGATATTAGATAAATAGATAGATTCACGAGATCCTCTCCCAATTCACTCGTAAACAAAAATAAAAACCAAGAATGAGTAAACCTTGAATTAAAAGTGCAAACTCTATTACCTAAACAAAATCCAACCGTTTCTCACAACCACAAAACACAATAACCTTAGCCAAATAGATTTAGTTCATGGCTAGGTTCCAAAGAAACATAAAACAAAGTTTTCCTAACATAAACCTAATCGAACAAGAAAGAAAAAGATGAAGATGGTTGAAGCATCTTGTCAAATTCTCTTCCCCTTGCACAACCATGGAGTTGACAGCATGGTCCTCTATTTATAGGGCTAGGTCAAAGTCTTTCTTGAGAAGGAAGTTAAGTTGGAATTAAATACTTTTAAAGAATATAATTCTTTATTATATTTAAATTTCTTCTAGATCTTCTCTATTTTCTTGGGATTTAATCTCTCTTTGACCTCTTCATGGAAATCCAACTCCTTTAGGATTTAGCTTTGCTCCACGTCACACTGGATTTATCCAATCATCAAATTCGGCTGCCATATCATCTTATCAATTCTTGTCGACAATTGTCTTGGCAACTAGCTCGGCATATCCTTCATGCACTGCCCTGGCAACTACGTCGGCATCTCCTTCTTGTATTGCCCTGGCAACTGATTCTAGCCTTGCTCGGGCAACTAATTCTGCACACAAAAACAACTACCGGCAGCACCCTTTTCCCACAAAATTAAGCAAAATATGAAATCAAGCTTGACCACCAAGGAAACAATGCAAACATGCATGAATGGCTAATAATGCAACTAATATGAGCCTATGTATAACAATAATATGAGTAGAAAGGGTGAATAAAATAGTACTTTTGGACACTTAACACACCTCCAAACTTGAACTATTGCTTGTCCTCAAGCAATGCAAATTAATAATTACCCGCCAAGACTTTAATTTTCACAAACTTAGCTTCGAACTTAATTTCAATCCTCAGAACCGTGGCACAAAATATGATCGACTTTTCATTTTTCGAACAACTTAGGAATTAATCGGAATCAAACTATAATGCTTGTGAGTGTGTGCGGAGTTGTGTGCAAGTTGACTTTTCAGATTCTATGCAAACAAGAGGTTTTCAAATTACTTCCTTGGGTTCTTTTAGCATGTTTTAACTAGAGCCGATTTCGGGCACCTTTAGTGTTTTATTTTTAGTTTTCTTAAGTTTTTCTTTTATTCAACTAGAGCCAGTTTTGGGCACCTCTAGCATTCATCCAATTTTTATTTTAATCCCCCAATTTTTTTAACTATCAACCTAAGTTCGCTAGAATTCCTTTAATCAATCAAGCCACAACAGTGTTTCATCAAGTTTAGCATCATAGTAGGATTCTAAGTGTTTCCACGGTTATCCTAGAATAAAAAGTTCTATGAATTAAGTGCAATGGCAAAGTCATCATCGGATATTCATCAAATCTAGACAATTTTTGTTCCAATTAAAGGCATGGCAAGCAATTTATGTATCCTATATGCAATACTAAAGATGGATGCAATTAAACATGAAAACTAACTAGTAACAATCCCCCACAGACTCGAGTGAGGCATTGCCCTCAATGCATGCAAAGAAAAGAAAAATAAAAAAGTAAAATGCAAATGATGACTTACTCTGAGAGATCATCGTCATGGATGATTAGTTTTCTTTTGGCCGGTGTCTTGATTCTTTTGCTTGAACGCGGTGGTTGCTTCCTTGTTTCCGATGGTGGAACTGATCCTCGTATGAGTGTGTCCTCATCATCTTCTTCCTCAATGTCATTGGCTTTTTGCTTGGGCTTGGAGGATTCGACTGGTGTGGTCTTTGTTGGTGCAATGGAGGACTCGTCAGAATCTGAAAGATCGGACAACGATTTAGTACGAGTTGATTCGAGTATAGGTGCTTTACCTTTGTCTTTTACAGTGGTTGCCAGGGCTTCTTTAGTGCGGGTTGCCGCGACATCTTCAGTGTTGGTTGGCTTGGAAACTACTGGGGCAGGTTCTGTGTAGGTTGCCACAGCATCATCTGTTGCGGTTGCCGTGGCAACTGCTTCTGCAGTTACCGTGGCAAGAATGTCGGCAGGAAAGATGGGGAACGACACTCGGCTGTCTGGGTAATTTTTCAGGATGACTTGGGTGATGGCATTGTTGTGGTCCTTCGTGTACCGCATGAACATTATTTGGCGGGCTTCAATCTGCTCAAGGTGGTGTGCCAATGGTTGTAAGAGTGCTTGAAGTTGTCCTGGGGTTGCTGGCCGAGTTACCTGGGCATCAGTTGTTGTCGAGGCGGTAGGAGTTGCCGCAACAACTATAGGCGTTGGGGATTTGACCAGTGCTTCTCCCATTAGCTTTCGGATTTATGCTTGATTCCAACCGGACTTTGGTAGTTCTTTTTCATCAGTTGATTCACTTGGGACATGCATCTCCTTGCAAAGATTGGAAATTAGGCAAGGGAAGAAAAGAGAACCCTTGTCTTTCATGCTACATACAAAAATCTCATTGCAAATAATTTTGCCAATGTTAATGATGCGATTATGCAAAATAGAATGTATGAGCAAAAGACGAGGTATATCAACGGTAGTATTGTGTGTGGTGGGCATTAAAGAAGTTTTAACAAACTTATTCCATAATTTTGCCTCGGGTTTAAGCCGAAGGTAGTTTACCGTGCCCTTATATTTACCGTCATTCCAATGAGTTCCCGGTAGAGTGAGTTCTTGATGCACTTTGTCGAGTTGCTTGGGTGTGAGGTGATCAACAAAGGCTTGATGCTCGTCCTTCTCAACGTAGAGCCCGTAAAAGGCATTGATGCTCTCGGTGCTTATGGGGATAGATTTGTCGTGAACAAAAACATAAGGATTATCCGGGTTAGGCGAGTGAGCATAGAATTCTCTTACCTATGAGATGTTGCCCAGTTCCGATTGATGGCAAAAGATTTGCCACTTTTGGTGTGTAATTTTTTTGAAGATGAAGGGTTCAAGGCCAAAATCTTAAAGAGAGTTTGAGTATTCGAAGCCTTGTTCTTCGCAAATCTTTCGGCTTTCAAACTTCGAGTGAAATCGTTCTTGAACCGCCGGTGTAGCAAATTTCTTGTAGCTTGGTTCTTTGGAAGAACTTGGATGCACCAAAAACTTGAGTTTTGTTGCCATGGATGATCTTCGTTGTGAGTTGGGTAGAAACTAAGAAAAGAAAGCAAAAGAAACTAAAGAGTAGCAAGGTGAAAAGTAGGAATAGGTTTCTTGGAAGTTAAGGGTGATGGGTTAAATAGAAAAGATAGGTAGTAAATATGGTGGGTGGGATTGATTGGAAAGAAAGAAAGCAAGGATTTTAATTGGGGGAAGGGGCGGCAAAGGAAATTGAGGAAGTGGAAGGGTTTGGCCAGCTATGTAGGTGAATTAGGGTAAATTGGAGGCTTAATATAAGCCTTAGATCTATCCCAATAGTTTCCTTGTTGAAGAAACTTCCTTCTTGAATCTAATTCCTTTTTATCTTGAACTCTTTTCCTATAATTCAAAAACAAATAAAATAAGGATTAAAATTAAATATAAACTAATAAATAAAATAAAAAAGAGATAAATAAAGATGTGCAAAGAAATTTTTAAACCTAAAATTCAAAAATAATTAAATAAATATGAAAGAAACATGTAGTCTTAACCTAAAGGAACTAAATAAATCTATCCTAAGAATAACTGAAATTAATAAAAATAAAATAAATAAAAAAAGTTTGCATAAAAGGAAAAAATAAAATAAAAAAATATCGAAAGAAGAGCATGATCATGCATCTCCTAAGGTGACCACTTCTTTGTTACGTTCCACATGGGCACCGTTGTAGTGCTTCAATCTTTGTCCATTAACTTTGAATTCATGTTCGTCAGTGGTGGACTTGATTATCATGGCACCATGGGAGAATGGTTTGACTACTTCGAATGGTCCCGACCATCTTGATCTCAGTTTTCTCGGGAAAAGTTTCACCCGAGAATTGAATAGAAGAACTAGTTGCCCTGACATGAATTGTCGCGACAATAGTTTCTTGTCATGCCATTGCTTTGTTTTCTCCTTGTAGATTCGTGCATTGTCATAAGCGAGTGCACAGAATTCTTCTATCTCGTTGAGATCTAGTATTGTCCGGCACATTCCCAATCCATATTCACTGTCTTGATTGCCCAATATGCTTTGTGTTCGATTTCCACCGGTAAGTGACAAGTCTTACTATAGACAAGGCAAAACGGGGACATTCCTAAGGGTGTCTTGAATGCAGTTCGGTAAGCCCAAAGTGCTTCGTCTAGTCTTGTAGACCAATCTTTTCGGGAAGGATTGACAACCTTCTCGAGGATATTCTTCAATTCCTGGTTAGAAATTTCTGCTTACCCATTAGTTTGTGGATGATATGCCGTGGCAATTTTGTGTGACACGCCGAAGCGTTGCAGCATTTTGGAAATGAGTCTATTGTCAAACTGCTTGCCTTCATCACTGATAATTACTCTCGGCATCCCAAACCGTGTAAATATATTTTTCTGCAAGAATCGTTGCACAGTCTTGGAACCGTTAACGGGAACTACAGCGGCTTCAACCCATTTGGACACGTAGTCGACGGCAAGTAGAATGTAGAGGTTGCCGAATGAAGATGGGAAGGGTCCCATGAAATTGATCCCCCATACATCGAACAATTCCACCTTAAGGATGTTTTGGAGTGGCATCTCATGTCGCCTAGAGATATTGCCCGTCCTCTGGCAACGATCACATTGCTTGTAAAACTCTTGGGCATCTTTGTAAAGTGTTGGCCAATACAAACCGGATTGCAAAACTTTGGCTGCATTACGTTTTCCTCCAAAATGTCCTCTATAGGGTGATGAATGGCATTGCCGGAGTACATTCTGCTGCTCTTCTTTCGGGACACATCAGCGTATAACCTGATATGTTTCATTGTTTAAACAAAAGAGGTTTGTCCCAAAAATAATGCTTAGCATCATGGCGGAACCGCTTCTTTTCTTGGTGAGTAAGGCCATAAGGTAAAATACCACAAACAAGGAAATTAACTAAACTTGCGTACCAGGGTATAACTGAGGCAACTAGACTTGCCGAGGCATCAAGGCAAGTGTTGCCATTGCAACTACTTCAGTGGTTACTGAGGCATGCGCATCTAGAGTTACCGACGCATCAGTGGTTGTCGAGGCATCAGGGGTTGCCGAGGCGTATGCATCTGGAGTTGCCGAGGCGTGCGCATCTGGAGTTGTCGAGGTGTCAGGGGTTGCCGAACGCCTCTGGAGTTACTGAGGTGTGCACATCTAGAGTTACCGAGGCGTGCACATTTGGAGTTGTAGAGGCGTAAGGGGTTGCCGAAGCAACTAACAGTTGCTCATTTGGGAATTCATCACATATCTCTAAATCTGTGTCCTCCTCCCTATTGCGTTCTAAGCGTAATAAGTGATTGGCAACTTGATTCTCTGTTCCTTTACTGTCCTTAATTTCAATGTCAAACTCTTGTAAAAGCAATATCCAACGAATCAAACGAGGTTTGGCATCCTTTTTAGCAAACATATACTTAATTTCTGAGTGGTTTGTGTGGACAATTACCTTTGTACCAATCAAATAGGACCGAAATTTGTCAAATGCATAAACTACGTAACTCTTTCTCCGTTGTTGTGTAATTCACTTGAGCTCTATTAAGAGTTTTTCTAGCGTAGTATATCACATGAAAATTCTTAACCGTGCGTTGGCCTAGGACTGCTCCTATCGCAAAATCACTCGCATCACACATGAGCTCAAAAGGTAGTGTCCAATCGGGTGGAATGACAATGGGTGCCGAGGTAAGCTTTTCCTTCAGGGTTTTGAATGCTTGGGCGCAAGAATCATCAAAATTGAAGACTTTATCCTGTTCAAGAAAATTGAACAAGGGTTTAGTAATCTTAGAAAAGTTATGAATGAACCTCTTGTGAAAACCTGCATGTCCAAGAAAGCTTCGAATTCCTTTAATTGAACTTGGTGGCGTCAATCTCTCGATCACATCCACCTTGTCTTTGTCTACTTCGATTCCCTTGGATGAAATCTTGTGGCCGAGCACAATTCCTTCATCTACCATAAAATGGCACTTCTCCCAATTAAGGACTAGATCGGATTCTTCACATCGTGTCAGCACTTTCTCCAAATTACCAAGGCAACTGTCGAAGTCATCACCAAATACAGAAAAATAATCCATGAAGATTTCAAGGAAATCCTCAACCATGTCTGAAAAGAGTGCCATCATGGATCTTTGGAAGGTTGACGGGGTATTACACAATCTAAACAACATCATTCGAAAAGCGTAAGTACTGTATGGGCATGTGAAGGTTGTCTTTTCTTAATCTTCTGGTGCTATGGCAATTTGATTGAAACCTGAATAACCATCAAGAAAACAATAAAAGGGTTTACCTGTAAGAAGGTCAAGCATTTGATCAATAAAGGGTAATGGGAAGTGATCTTTCCTAGTGGTTTTGTTTAGCTTTCGGTAATCCATACAAACCCTTCAACCGGTCACAATCCTAGTTGGAATGAGTTTATTGTTTTCATTATTTACCACCGTTATACCTCTCTTTTTCGGTACACATTGTACCAGACTTACCCATGTACTATTAGAGATAGGGTATATGATGCAGGCGTCAAGCCACTTGATGATTTCTTTCATTACAACCCCTTTCATGGCGTGATTCAGTCTCATCTGGGCCTCAATCGAAGGCTTGTGATCATCCTCTAACTAAATCTTGTGCATGCACACGACCAGACTAATTCCCTTCAAGTCGGCAATTGTCCACCCTATCACCTTCTTGTGTAGCATCAACATATCGATCAGCTTCTTTTCCTGCTTAGGCTGTAACTTAGAGGAAATAATTACAGGTAATGTATTATCAGTTCCCAGGTAAGCATATTTTAGTTTCCTTGGCAATTGTTTCAACTCAAGAATTGGTGGTTGTTCAGTGGAGGGCTTTTCGAGTTTACCTTCCTTACCTGAGTAATCCAGTGGCTCAAAGTATGTACCTGGTCGATTAACTAACAAATTCGCCTCTTCTTGTTGTTCCTCATCGATTGATTCTTCATACTCCTCAGATTCCTCTAGATCGGCAATGTAGTTACTGAGGTAAGTAATTTCCTCGTCGAAGTCAAACTCTACCGTGGTGTGAAGAAGTTGGCATTCTTCTGGATTATCGACATGCTTTAGTGTTTGGAACACATTTAGTTTAACTTGCTGGTCATTCACCCTCATTGTGAGCTTTCATTTTCAACATCGATCAAGGTTCTCCCTGTTGCTAGGAAGGGTCTCCCAAGAATGATAGGTGCATGTTCATCTGCTTCACAATCCAAAACAATAAAGTCAGCGGGAAAATTAAATTTATCAACTTTTACCAGTATGTCTTCGATTTTTCCCTCTAGATGCATATAGGATCTGTCAGCTAGCTGTAGCATAACTATTGTAGGTCTTGCCTTCCTGATTCCTAGTTTCTGGAAAATCGATTTAGGCATTAAGTTTATGCTTGCTCCAAGTTCACATAATGCTTTCCTGACATAGTGGTTTCTAATAGAATAGGGTATTGTTCTTTTGGACACAATGTCTTTCAGAAACTTGGCATGGTTCAGCATTTGTTCAATTGCCTCAACCAATGACAAGTTGATGTGGACTTGTTTTAGGATATCAAGAAATTTCTTGAATTGATATTCTTGTTTTTGTCGCTTCAACCTTTGTGGGAATGGTGGTGGAAGTCGGATATCTTCGATCCTTTCATTGGTCTGGAATCTGATTGATGGTATTGCCTGGGCAACTGGAGTTGTCGAGGCATCGTCAACTAGGGTTGTCGTGGCATGCTTGTCGTTGGTTGTCGCGGCATCGTCAACTGGGGTTGCCGTGGCATTTCTTAGTGCGTGAGCTTGAGCCTCTTTAAGTTGTCAGCCACTTCTAGTGGTGATCACCTTACATTGCTCATGGCCAGTTCCTTTTGCGACTTTAGTATCGCTGGGTAAACCTTCTTACGGTCTAGTATTTCAGTTTTGAGCAAATTGTCCAACTTGAGTTTCCAATGATTTGATTGCCCCCTCTTGGTTTTGCAATCTCATCTCGGCCCTGTTAATAAAAGCATTAGTTCTTTTCATGAAGTTACTATTCTCAGCCATATAAGATTTAGTTTTTAACATAAAAACATTGAGAGAATTTTCCAAAGAACTAGATGTTGTCGGTTATTGCTGTGGCAACTGTTGGTGTGGCATATTCTGCTGGAATCCCGATGCTTGTGCATTCTAATTGTTCTGGTTCAAAGCATTGTTGGGATTACTCCATGAAGAATTCGGGAGCTTCTTCCAAGCTGGATTGTATGTGTTGGACATCACATTGCTGTTCTGGTTGTAATTCCCCACATAAAAGCTGGATTCTAGATTCTACGTACATTCAGAAGAATCATGGTTACCACCAAATAACTCACAAAAGGATTCTACTACCTTGACCTCCTGTGTGTTGTTTTGTTTTTGCATGTTCTGGACCATCTTGGTTAGAGTGGCCAATTGTGCCGAAATTGAGTTTGATGATCCCAGTTCATGTATTGTGGCTTGGCTTCTAACTCCTTCTCTTCTCGTAGTTGAGAACTGATAATCATTCTTGGCGAGCCTGTTCAAAATTAGCATTGCTTCCTCCGATGACTTGTCTAGGAGTATGCTGTTTGCCGAGGCATCTAGCATCATCCTTGTTGGTGTATTCATGGCGTTGTAAAACATTGTTACTTGTGTCCGCACTGGGAATCCATGTAGGGGGCATTTGTGTAGAAGTTCTCTATATCGCTCCCAAGCCCCGTACATGGATTCATCATCTGCTTGCCGAAAAGAAGTAATTTCATTATGAAGCTTATCAGTCAAATTTGTAGGATTAACTCGAGCAAGAAAATCATGACATAGATCGGTCCAAGATCCTATTGATCCGGTTGGAACACTATTCAACCATGCTTTTGCCCTATCCCTCAGTGAATAAGGGAATAATATTAGTCGTAAAACATCTGGGGTGACTCCTTGTATTTTGAATGAGTTGCAAATCTCAAGGAAATATTTAAGATGTTGTCTTGCATGTTCAGTTGCTGAACCACCGAATTGACCAATTGTGTTGATCATATTGAACATCACTGGTTTCAACTCAAAGTGGTCGGCTTCAATTTCAGGTGTGACAACTCCTGGATTAAGTCCTTCCTCAAGATAATCTCGAATAGTTCTGTTTCGTGCAAGAATCACTTCTCCTCCTGCTGGAATATCCTGATTCATATTGCCGTCTTGGTTAGCCATTGCTACTCTTAACCTTCGTATGAGTCTTTGCAAGGTTCGTCCGATTTCTGGATCAAAGGGATATTCTGATGTAGTTGGTCTCGCCCTGGTCATATACCAATGCAAAAACAAAGTTTGTTAACCCTTCGAATCTTAAACAATAAAAATAAAAAGTGCAAGAAAATAAAAATAAAGCTGCTATTGCCAATCCCCGGCAGCGGTGCCAAAAACTTGTTGCGCGTAATAAGTGCTTCGCAATTGTGCAAGTGTACACGTCGCAAGTTATAGTATAAAAGATATCGTCTCCACAGGGATTGGTGCCACTTCAAGAATTCAATCTCTTGCACTGTAAAAAGTAAAAACACAAGTAGGTGATTGTAGGAGTTCTAATTAACAATTAAACTTAAAAAGCAATAAAGTAAAAGAAGATGTAATCAAATGAGAGAGAGAGTAGGCTAAGTTATCGTGAGTTGAGGAGTGATAGCCGAATGGATCGTCTAGGTAAAAGAGTACAATGGCAACTCAATTGCTGTGGCAACTTGCACAGTTAGGTTGCCTTGGCAACTAGTAGAACAGTTGTCTGGGTAACTGACTGGGCAACTGTTTGGGCGACTGGGCAGCAAACTTCAAGGTTCGGCAGAGCGTTCTTCAATGGTTTCTTCTTATCCCTAAGTCAAAACTCTAGCTTAATTGTGTATGCCTTGACAATACATCCCTGCGTGAATCAAGGGTGAACAACAACCAATCTTGTGCTCCTCTTAGCCGTTGAAATCCTAAACTTATTCCTAAGCCAGATTAATCTTCACCATCGATAGATTGAATAAAGACCATACTCATTCGTTTCATGAATCTAACTCTCCCGATAATAGATAAATAGATAGATTCACGAGATCCTCTCCCAATTCACTCGAAAACAAAAATAAAAACCAAGAATGAGTAAACCTTGAATTGAAAGTGCAAACTCTATTACCTAAACAAAATCCAACCGTTTCTCACAACCAAAAACTCAATAACCTTAGCCAAATAGATTTAGTTCATGGCTAGGTTCCAAAGAAACATAAAACAAAGTTTTCCTAACACAAACCTAATAGAACAAGAAAGAAAAAGATGAAGATGGTTGAAGCCTCTTGTCGAATTCTCTCCCTCTTGCACATCTATGAAGTTGACGGCTTGGTCCTCTATTTATAGGGCTAGGTTAAAGTCTTTCTTGAGGAGGAAGTTAAGTTGGAATTAAATACTTTTAAAGAATATAATTCTTTATTATATTTAAATTCCTTCTAGATCTTCTCCTATCTTCTTGGGATTTAATCTCTCTTTGACCTCTTCATGGAAATCCAACTCTTTTAGGATTTAGCATTGCTCCACGTCACATTGGATTTATCCAGTCATCAAATTCGGCTCCCATATCATCTTATCAATTCTTGTCGACAATTGCCCTGGCAACTAGCTCGGCATACCTTCATACACTGCCCTGGCAACTGCGTCGACAACTCCTTCTTGTATTGACCTTGCAACTGGTTCCAGCCTTGCTCGGGCAACTAATTTTACACCCAAAAACAACTACCGACAGCACCCAAAATTAAGCAAAATATGAAATCAAGCTTGACCACCAAGGAAACAATGCAAACCTGCATGAGTGGCTAATAATGCAACTAATATGAGCCTAAGTCTAGCAATAATATGAGTAGAAAGGGTGAATAAAATATTACTTTTGGACACTTAACAGCTGGCGTTATTGCACTCAATAATTGTTGGCTGAAAATTCAATGTTGGGTAGATTATCATCGAATAGACATATAAATGTGCTAGTAAGCCCAAAGACAGTTTATTCTTTCCCTTATTAATTCTAGCATTTGCATGAGGCATGGTGTGCCTAAGATTGATTCAGACAAAGGCCGAGAAATTAAGGGCACCAAAATCACGCCGGCCCTATGGAGGCAACTCACTGCCACTGAATCAAAAGACGAGGGTAAGTGGAAGGGAAAAGAGTCGACGCCAAAGCCCAAGATGCTGAAGGCAGAGCCTGACGCTTATATGCCTGCTACTGTAGTGGCATTACTCTCATAGATCCACAACCACCAGGAGATTGTTCTCTATAAATTAGAGAGAGCTGAAGAGCACATTGTCAAGCTCAAATAGTTCAATCATGCAAGGGACGTTGCCATGAGAGAAACCCTTGAGAAGATGTCCCCAAATTTCTTGCCAGCCTTTTTAGATTTCCTTGTAGGGATCTTTGCCAGCAATGATGCAATGCCAACCAATCCCCAATCAAGTCGTACCTCATCTAATGCCACAGTCTCATTATCTCTAGTTCAAGTTGAATCTGCTAGTACAAAATCCCAAGTTGAATCAAAGGAAACCAAAGCCAAGTCTACCAAAGCTAAGTCTACTACAATGCCTACCACAACACCTATTGAACAAGCTCTGTCCGATGCCACCGCTACTCCTACCTCATCAGAACCTGCAAAGATTGTGGAGGAAGTTCTCTGAGATGTTGGAGCTTCCACTACCGCCTCGAAGCCAAGCATGAAAGGAAGGAAAAGAATGGCCCCCGATCGTGGGACCTTTGTGAAGAGAAAGACCCGTGTCACACGAGAAGAAGTCTCCGAAGGGGAGCCATCTTGTTCCTAAACTCCTTTGCATTTCATTTTATTACATTCACATGTTCATGCATTTTATTTTTCTGTTTTAATTGTATGTATGTGTTCTTTTCATGCATTGAGGACAATGCACAACATTGGTTTGAGGGTGTGCATTGCCTCACATTTATGCCATGCATTCATGTTTTCATTTCTGTTGCCATGCCATGTATGCCATATAGATTAGTTGCATACCGAACCACTAAAAATGAAAGACAATTTTTCCTCAATTTAATTTTGAAGAATGTTAACACTTTGTTTGGTATGTTTAATTTGATCTAGATTAGTCTGTCTAATGAAGAAATTTTAAATCTTTAGTTGGCTATGTCAGCAGAATAACAATGTCATGTCTGCTTGGCTATTGATCTCTAGTTTATGGAATTGAACTTTCACTTAACACGTAGTATGCATCTAGTTCCCAAACAAACTTAGAACTGTTGAAACTAAGCTCAGAAAAAAAGAAGAAAAAAAATGATGCCAAGGTAAAGAAAAGAATAAGGCAACAATGTTTTGCCAAGGCAAGAAAAAGAAAATAGAACTTTCCTATCCCTAGAGATAAGAAGTTACTTGGGGCTTCATGGTTTGCTCCCTCTTAGTTTTCAAGTCCAAAACTTTAGGGTATTAGTTAAAGAGTAAAAGCCTATTAATGTCTGGATTAACATGGGGGTTCGTGGTATGCTCCCTCTTATTTCTCACGCCAAAGTGTTACGAAGCAAGCTTAAATTATTGCCAGCAGAAACCCTTGGTAGGAATAAAAGAAAAATAAAAATTATGAGTTTAGGTAGTAAATTGGACTAAGGGAGTGAAAGGATACTTGATGCATATTACCTATACATCGTGCACTCTTCATGCTCATAGACTAGAGTTATATTGTTGCACTTGAATTTACTATCTACTTGGCATTACTACACTGAGATACTTGAGGACAGAAATAGATCCAAATTCTGCTTTCCAGCACTTGCTGGCATTCCAACCAAATTTTTTTTGAGGTACTATATTTTTTATTTTTACTTGCATTACTTGAGGACAAGCAATGAGCTAGGTTTGGGGGAGTGTTACCTCCTCAAAAGTAGTATTTTATGCCTATTTTACAATGTATTTGCTTGCTTTTGAGTACATTTAGTTGTTAAAATTATGCATTTACATAAGGAGTTAGGATTTATGTCTATGCCAGTGCAAAGGGTTGTTTTCTTGGTAATATTACAGGCTTGGCATAGCAGTTGGCAGCGTAGGAAGGAATGTCGGAGAGAATGCCGAGATGCTGTTGGCACAGATAGACCAAATAATGCTGAAGCTCCGGTTGGTAGAGAAGAGGAATTTGATGCTAGGACAAGTAGCTGTTGAACCCGAAAAAATAAGACTAGATCAGGCTGTGAGAAAATAGTAATTGGATTAATCTCCTAAAAAATAGCGAAAAATAGTGCCAAGCTTGGTTGGCAGAATGATGCCAAGCTTGGTTGGTGAAGCAGGGACGGCAGATGACTTCAGCGCTAACCTAATCAACTCATATTCAAAGTTTGCATAAGATGATCACATCCTTTATCCCTTGAGCATTCAAAATTCAAACTCAAGAGCTTATCCTAAGTCTTCCTTGCACGCCTATTTAATGAATGATCAAGCAAGCATTCAGGGGATTTTTAGGGATAATTTTTAGGAGAGATTTTTTTGGGTGGAGTGATCGATGACCAGCTGCACCAAGGAGACGTAGTTCGACCATCTTGACTGAGAGCCTGGTTCTTGGAGGGTTGAATCGAGAGATCCCTTCTTTCCCACTCTCTTTGTTTAGTTGTTTTATTTTCTTTTAAATGATAACGTCTTTGCAAAATGTTGAAGGTTTTTTTGTTGATACCCTCACCATGAACTAATTTAATAGTTGTTGGGGGATGTTTGCGTTGAACGTTGTTTTTATGTTTAGTTTTTAATAATGAAAATGCTTCGGCATTGTTTTCCCTATCTGGCATGTTTTACAATATTTTATCAAAACTGTGCCAAGCGAGAGCTGACATTGTTGACTTATTGAACCTTAATATCTTAATAGACTTAGGGGGCAATAATCTGTTGCCAGATACTAAGACGAGATGCTTTGAAAGAAGATGTTCAAGTAGATGAGCTTACTTCTGAAGTGAATCTACCCATAAGGATTAAAGGTTGGGACTTAATCAAATTGATTTATGAAAAACATCACCATAGAGATATAGGTGTTTTTACATGGTTAATTTAGGGCATTGACCATCGAGAGAGGCAGTGCTAATTTTGAATCTTCTTGTTAAACGATTCCAAGGCGTTATATTATTAAAGGCTGGCACGAATAGCGTGAAAACCAGGCATCTCTTGCCCACGCTCATCATCCATTTTAAAAAATCTCCTTGCCAATGTTGTTTTATTTTTATTTATTTTCTTTTAAACTGCTTTCAAACCCAATTTCAACTCAAACAACATCTTTCCTTTGACAAGTAAACAAGCAAGGCAATTAAACTCTTGGTCAGTCCCTGTGGGATCGATACTCAGCTCACTGTTGTATTACTTGCCGACAGTGTATACTTGCATGCAAAAGAGTAAATATTGGCATTGTTTTATACATTTCCAATACATTTTTGCTCCTTTTGCCAAGCACTCTCACAGTCGAACACCTATAATAGGTGGTGATCAGGGGCCTTGCTACCCTTAGTAGGGGACAGAAAGTACAGTTCAGGTACCTTTTTAGTACCAAAGTTGCATTTAGAGAACATAGAAAGCTCATCCCTCTTAGAGCCATACGGATAACCTAGGTGTTTTAGACGAGATGCAAATAGGGTTGTTTTATCTGAGGCTATGTTTGTTTAATTTTTTGCTTTATTTCTTCATCTATTTATTTTATCCGATACCAATTTATTTCCTTTTGTTTTGTTTTTGCATTTTTTGCAATTTTTTTCACATCTACATCGCATGACATAAAGGTGTTGATTCAAAGTTGGTTACCCCGATTAGAATTCTCTCATAATGAATGAGAGGTGTCTCAAGAAAGTGGAAGACTACATGAGGGTCCGACATTGATTCGAAGTCATTTTTTGAAAACACTCAGTTTGGTATTATCCGACGTATGTTCTTCAAGTTTTTCCCCGTTAAGAGGATTTTTAGCGCAAGAACAATAAACGCTCCCAAAGACGAAGAAATGGATTGAGGTTTTTAAGGACAAAGATAAGTTTAGAATGACAGTCATGAACCAAATTCAAGAAACGACAAGACACGTTAAGATGTCAGTTACAGAAGCAAGAACCTTTTGCCCCTACATCATCTTAGAAATAGAAAAAAGGACCGAGATTCTTCCAGCCACTTGAAGCCATCAAAGAGTTGGGAGTTATGGCCGAAGCTTATTTGTTTTATCAGCTTTGTAATGAGAACCTTTTCCAATTCAATGAAAGTTGTTCTAGGGTGATCATCTATAGAATCAACACCTTTATTTGCATACATTCTAGTATTTATTTTATTTTACCATTTATCTCATGCATTTCATAGCACATATATCATGTATTAATTAATAAAGCAAGGAAATTAATTGTTGGGATTTCGTGGCAGAATTCTTAAGTAATCAAAGATTCTGCATTCGCACTTTACCCGACACTAGAAAAGGCAACGGGAGGAGAGTTTTGCTAAATTGGAAGCCGATTTGAGGGGACAGTTGGAACGTGCTCAAAAATATTTGAGGGACGCCATAATCAAATCTCAACAAGACATGATGAAAGAACTATCTGAGTTGATAGGGCTCAAGAAAGCGGAAGACCTACGAGGGAAAGGATTCATTGAAAACCCTAGTCAGAACACGAGAGACCCCTCGTATTCCCCTATTTTTGTTGATAGCACCCCTAGGCCCCCGTAAGGGGTGGCTACTCAAGGAGATGGGGTAACATTGCATCAGGCGGGCGCCTTTATCCATTCTCCACCGGGTTTGCTTTTTAGTCAAGGGGAAAATGTTGGGGATAGTGTCCCAGATTTAGATGAGATAGAGAAATTGAACAAGGTCAAGGCAAAGTTCTCGAAGCAACTAGAAGATACACAGAAGGACCTTGAAGAGAAATTATGAACAAAAGAGGAAGAATATGGGTCATATGGAATGAATGCTAGAGATCTCAGTTTAGATTCGGATTTGGAAATTCCACCCAAGTTCAAGACACCGAAATTTGAGAAGCTTGATGGGAATACTTGCCCTACATCCCACATAACTATGTTATATAGAAAGATGATGGGTTTTATCAACAATGAGAAGTTGCTAATTCATTGTTTTCAAGACATACTAGCGGGGCCCATTGTGAGACGGTACAATCGGTTAAACCGTGCTCAGATTAAGTCATGGAAGGATTTGGCAAGGGTTTTCATGGACCAGTATAAGTACATAACTGATATGGTCCCAAATCGACTCATGCTACAAAGTTTGGAGCAAAGGCACAATGAGAGCCTTCGTAAGTACGCCCAACGTTGGTGAGACGTGGCAGCACAAGTACAACCTCCACTTCATGAAAATGAGATTTCTTCCATGTTCGTGGATAATTTGAAGGGTGATAAGTGTTCAAAAGTACTATTTTTCTTACCCTTTTTACTCATATTATTGTTAGACTTAGGCCCATATTAGTTGCATAATTAGCCATTCATGCATTAATCCATGTTTCCTTCCATCGATGAGCTTGATTACATAACTTGGTAGTTTTTGTGGGAAAAGATGCTGCTTTGGTGTATTTTGTGTGTATGTGCAGGATCACTTGCCAAAGCAAGGCTAGAGCTAGTTGCCAGGGCAGTACATGAAGGATATGCCGAGCTAGTTGCCAAGGCAATGCATGAAGGAGACGCCGAGACAGTTGCCATGGCAATTGTCGACAAGAGAAAAAGTGATATGGTAGTCAAAATTGATGGCTAGACAAGCCCAAGATGACGTGGAGCAAAGCCCAAAACCAAAGGAATTTGATTGCCATGCAGAGATTAAAGAAGAATTAAATTCCAAGAAGATAGGAGAAGTTCTAGTAGGAATACAATTATAATAAAGAATTATATTCTTTAAAGATAATTTAATTCCAACTTAAACTCCTCCTCAAAGAAGGACTTTGGCCTAGCCCTATAAATAGCAAGGAGATTTCGACAATCCAAAGGGGAGAGCAATAGGGAAATTTCGACAAGTCCAAGTAGAGCAAGAGGAGAGAATTTTCGACAAGCATCTAGGGCAAGGAGGATTTCGACAAGCCTCCTCCTTCATCCTTTTCTTTCTTGTTCGATTAGGTTCATGCTAGGGATTGTTTATCTTGTGTTTCTTTGGAACCTAGCCATGAACTAAATCTATTTGGCTATGGTTATTGTGTTTTGTGGTTGTGAGAAACTATTGGTTTTTGTTTAGGTAATAAGAGTTTGCACTTTTCTATTTCAAGGTTTATTCATTCTTGGTTCTTATTCTTGTTTGCGAGTGAATTGGGAGAGGATCTCGTGATTTCATCTATTTATCTAATATCGGGAGAGTTAGATTCAAGAAATGAATGAATATGATCTTTATTCAATCTATTGATGGTGAAGATTAATCTGGCTTAGGAATAAGTTAAGGATTTCAACGGCTAAGAGGAGCGCAAGATTGGTTGTTGTTCACCCTTGATTTACGCAGGGATGTATTATCAAGGCATGCACAAGTAGCTAGAGTTTCGACTTAGGGATAAGAAGAAACCATTGAAGAACGCTCTGCCGAACCTTGAAGGTTGCTGCCCAGACGCCCAAAGTAGTTGCCCAGGCAACCATCGATTAGTTGCCAAGGCAACCCCGTTGTGCAAGTTGCCACGACAACTGAGTTGCCCGTGCACTCTTTTAGCAAAACAATCCAATCGGCTATCACACCTCAACTCACGATAACCTAGCCTATCTCTCTCTCATTTGATCTCATATTTTCTTTTACTTTATTGCTTTCTAGTTTAGTTATTAGTTAAACTCCCATAATCCTTTATTTGTGTTTTTACTTTTTACAGTGCAAGAGACTAGATTCTTGAAGTAGCACCAATCCCTGTGGAGATGATATCTTTTATACTATAACTTGCGACGTGTATACTTGCACATTTGCGTAGCAATTATCACACGCAACAAGTTTTTGGCGCCGTTGCAGGGGATTGGCAATAGTGACTTTGTTTTTATTTTCTTACACTTTCTTTTTATTTTTCTTGTTTAAAATTCAAAGGGCTAACAAACTTTGGTTTTGCATTGGTATATGACTGTATGAGACCGACTTCACCAGAATATCCCTTTGATCCAGAAATCGAACGAACCTTACAAAGACTTAGACGAAGGATAAGAGTAGCAATGGCTAATCAAGACGGCAATATGCATCAAGATGTTCCAGCAGGAGGAGGAGTGATTCTTGCACGAAACAGAACTATTCGAGACTATCTTGAAGAAGATCTTGATGGACTTAACCCAGGAGTTGTCGCACCTGAAATTGAAGCCGACCACTTTGAGTTGAAACCGGTAATGTTTAATATGATCAACACAATAGGTCAATTTGGCGGCTCAGCAACTGAAGATGCACGACAACATCTGAAATCTTTCCTCGAGATTTGAAACTCGTTCAAGATACACGGAGTCAGCCCCGATGTCCTACGGTTAAGATTATTCCCCTATTTACTGAGGAATAGGGCGAAAGCATGGTTGAATAGCATTCCTGCCGGATCCATAGCATCTTGGACTGATCTTTGTCGTGATTTCCTTGCTAGATTTAATCTTACAAATTTGACTGATAAGCTTCGTAACGACATTACTTCCTTTCGGCAGGCAGATGATGAATCCATGTACGAGGCTTGGGAGCGATATAGAGAACTTCTACACAAATGCCCTTTACACGGATTCACGGTGTGGACTCAAGTAACAATGTTTTACAACGCCGTGAATACACCAACAAGGATGATGCTAGATGCCTCGGCAAACGGCATACTCCTAGATACGTCGCCGGAAGAAGCAATGCAAATTTTAAACAGGCTGGCCAAGAATGATTATCAATTCCCATCTACTAGAAGAGGAGGAGTTAGACGCCAAGCCACAATACATGAACTAGGATCATCAGATTCAATTTCGGCACAATTGGCCGCTTTAACCAAGATGGTCCAGAACTTGCAAAAACCAAACAACACACATGAAGTCAAGGTAATGGATTCTTTTTGTGAGTTATGTTGTGATAACCATAATTCTTCTGAATGTATGCAGAATCCGGAATCCAGCTTCTATGTGGGGAATTACAATCGAAACAACAATGTAATGTCCAATACATACAATCCAGCTTAGAAGAAGCACCTGAATTTTTCATGGAGTAATCCCAACAATGCTCTAAACCAGAACAACCAGAATGCACAAAGCATCGGGATTCCAGTAGAATATGCCACGGCAACAGATGCCGCAGCAACAACCGACAACATCTAGTTCTTTGGAAAATTCTCTAAATGCTTTTATGATGAAAACTGAATCTTATATGGCTGAGAATAGTAATTCATAAAAAGAACTGTTGCTTTTATTAACAGGACCGAGATGAGATTGCAAAACCAAGAGGCGGTAATCAAATCATTGGAAAATCAAGTCAGACAGTTTGCTCAAAATCTGAATACTAGACCACAAGGAGGTTTACCTAGCGATACTGAAGTCGCAAGAGGAACTGGCCATGAGCAATGTAAGGCGATCACCACTAGAAGTGGCCAACAACTTAGAGAGGTTCAAACCCGCTCGTCAAACAAAACTCCACAAAAAGATCAGGACGAACCTAGCGGCAAAGCCTCAGATGCTGAACCAGGAATTGCCGCGGCAACCGGCAATAAGCATGCCTCGGCAACCGACGATAAAGACGCCTTGGCAACTTGCGATAAGCATGCCTCGGCAACCCCAGTTGATAATGCCTCGGCAACTCCAGATGTCCCGGCAATGCCGTCAATCAGGTTTCAAACCAATGAAAGGATTGAAGATATCCGACTTCCACCACCATTCCCACAAAGGTTGAAGCGACAAAAGCAAGAATACCAATTCAAGAAATTTCTTGATATCCTAAAGCAAGTCCACATCAACTTGCCATTGGTGGAAGCAATTGAACAAATGCCAAACTATGCCAAGTTTCTTAAAGACATTGTGTCCAAAAGAACACGGCTAGGAGAGTTTGAAACAGTTGCCGCGATAGAGGGATGCATGGCAATGTTGCACAATCGTATGCCACCCAAGTTGAAGGATCCCAGAAGTTTCACATACCCTGTTCTATTGGAAATCACTATGTCGGGAAAGCATTATGCGACCTTGGGGCTAGCATAAACTTGATGTCTAAATCGGTTTTCCAGAAACTAGGAATCGGGAAGGCAAGACCTACAACAGTCATGCTGCAGCTAGCCGACAGATCCTATGTGCATCCAGAGGGAAAAATCGAGGACATACTGGTAAAAGTTGATAAATTTATTTTTCCCGCTGACTTTATTGTTTTGGATTGTGAAGCAGATGAGAATGCACCCATCATTCTCGGGAGACCATTCCTAGCAACAGGGAGAACCTTGATCGACGTTGAAAAGGGAGAACTCACAATGAGGGTGAATGACCAGCAGGTCAAACTAAATGTGTTCAAAACACTAAGGCATGCCGATGATCCAGAAGAATGCCAACTACTTCATGCCACGACAGAGTTTAACTTCGATGAGGAATTTAGTTGCCTCAGCAACTACATTGCCGATCAAGAGGAACCTGAGGAGTATGAAGAACCGGTCGATGAGGAACAACAAGAAGAGGCACATTGGCTAGTCAACCGACCAGGTACATACTTTGAACCACTGGATTACTCAGGTAAAGAAGGTAAACTCGAAAAACCCTCTATTGAACAACCACCGATTCTTGAGTTGAAACAATTGCCAGAGCAACTAAAATATGCATACTTAGGAACTGATAATACATTGCCTGTAATTATTTCTTCTAAGTTACAGCCTGAGCATGAAAAGAAGCTGATCAAGATGTTGAAGCTACACAAAAAGGCAATAGGGTGGACAATTGCCGACTTGAAGGGAATTAGCCCGGCAGTATGCATGCACAAGATCTTGTTGGAAGATGATCACAAACCTTCAATTGAGGCCCAGAGGAGACTGAATCATGCCATGAAAGGGGTTGTAATGAAAGAAATCATCAAGTGGTTTGACGTCGGCATTATATACCCTATCTCCGATAGTACGTGGGTAAGTCTGGTACAATGTGTACCGAAAAAGGGAGGTATAACAGTGGTAAGCAATGAAAATAATGAACTTATCCCAACCAGGACTGTGACCGGTTAGAGGGTTTGTATGGACTATCGAAAGCTAAACAAAGCCACTAGGAAAGATCACGTCCCATTACCCTTTATTGATCAAATGCTTGACCGTCTTGCAGGTAAACCCTTTTATTGTTTTCTTGATGGTTATTCAGGTTACAATCAGATTGCCATAGCACCAGAAGATCAAGAAAAGACAACCTTCACATGCCCATACGGTACTTATGTATTCCGAAGGATGTCGTTCTGATTGTGTAACGCCCCGGCAACCTTCCAAAAATGCATGATGGCACTCTTTTCAGACATGGTCGAAGACTTCCTTGAGATCTTCATGGATGATTTTTCGGTTTTTGGTAATGACTTTGACGGTTGTCTCGGCAATTTAGAGAGGGTGTTAGCAAGATGCGAAGAAACAGATTTAGTCCTCAATTGGGAGAAATGCCATTTTATGGTAGATGAAGGAATAGTGCTCGGCCACAAGATTTCATCCAAGGGAATTGAAGTAGACAAAGCCAAGGTGGACGTGATCGAGAGATTACCCCCACCAAGTTCGGTTAAAGGAATTCGAAGTTTTCTCGGACATGCAGGTTTTTACAGGAGGTTCATTCATAATTTTTCTAAAATCACTAAACCCTGTGTAATCTGCTTGAACAGGATAAAGTCTTCGATTTTGATGATTCTTGCACCCAAGCATTCGAAACCCTAAAGAAAAAGCTTACCTCGGCACCCATTGTCATTCCACCAGATTGGACGCTACCTTTTGAGCTCATGTGTGATGCAAGTGATTTTGCGGTAGGAGCAATCCTAGGCCAACGCACAGGTAAGACCTTCCATGTGATATACTACGCTAGTAAAACTCTTAATAGTGCTCAAGTGAATTACACAACAACGGATAAAGAGTTACTAGCTGTAGTTTTCGCATTTGACAAGTTTCGATCCTATTTGATTGGTACAAAGGTAATTGTTCATACGGACCATCGGCAATCAAATATCTATTTGCTAAAAAGGATGCCAAACCTCGTTTGATTCGTTGGATATTACTTTTACAAGAATTTGATATTGAAATTAAGGACAGGAAAGGAACAGAAAATCAAGTGGCCGATCACTTATCACGTCTGGAACGCAATAGGGAAGAGGACGCGGATCTTGAGACATGCGATGCATTCTCGGATGAACAAATTTTAGTTGCCTCGGCAACCCTTGACGCCTCGGCAACCATTGATGCACACGCCTCGACAACCCTCGACGCTGCAGTAGCCTTTGACGCACACGCCTCGGCAATTTTGGGAGCAGTCGCCACGACAGCACATGCCTCGGCAATACCCTGGTACGCGGATTTAGTTAATTTCCTTGTTTGTGGTATTTTACCTTATGGCATTACTCACCAAGGGAAGAAGCGGTTCCGCCATGATGCTAAGCATTACTTTTGGGACGAGCCTCTTTTGTTTAAACAATGTGCAGATCAGGTTATACGCCGATGTGTCCCTGAAGAAGAGCAAAAGAATGTACTCCGACAATGCCATTCTTCACCCTATGGAGGACATTTTGGAGGAACTCGTACCGCGGGTAAAGTTTTGCAATCCGGTTTGTATTGGCCAACATTGTACAAAGATGCCCAAGACTTTTACAAGCAATGTGATCGTTGCCAGAGGACGGGCAATATCTCTAGACGACATGAGATGCCACTCCAGAACATCATCGAGGTGGAATTGTTCGATGTGTGGGGGATCAATTTCATGAGACCTTTCCCATCTTCATTCGGCAACCTCTACATTCTACTTGCCATCGACTACGTGTCTAAATGGGTTGAGGCAGCTGTAGTTCCCAACAACGATTCCAAGACCGTGCAACGATTCTTGCAGAAAAACATATTTACACGGTTTGGGATGCCAAGAGCAATTATCAGCGACGAAGGCAAGCATTTTGACAACAGACTAATTGCCAAGATGTTGCAACGCTTCGGCATATCACACAAGATCGCCACGACATATCACCCACAAACCAACGGGCAAGCAGAAATTTCCAACCGGGAGTTGAAGGGAATACTCGAGAAAGTTGTAAACCCCTCTAGGAAAGATTGATCATTAAGACTAGATGACGCACTTTGAGCATATCGCACTGCATTCAAAACACCCTTAGGTATGTCCCCCTTCCGACTTGTCTATGGTAAAACATGTCATCTACCGGTGGAAATCGAGCACAAGGCATACTGGGCAATCAAGATCGTGAACATGGATTGGGAAAGTGCCGGACAAAAGCGTTTGTTGGACCTCAACGAGATAGAAGAATTTTGTGCACTCGCCTATAACAATGCACGAATCTACAAGGAGAAAACAAAGCGATGGCATGAAAAGAAACTATTACCACGGCAATTCACGCCAAGGCAACTAGTTCTTCTATTCAATTCTCGGCTAAAACTTTTCCCGGGAAAGCTGAAATCAAGATGGTCGGGACCATTCGAAGTCGTCAAACCATTCTCCCATGGTGCTGTGATAATCAAGTCCATCTCTGACAACCATGAATTCAAAGTTAATGGACAAAGATTGAAGCACTACAATGGTGCCCATGTGGAACGTAACAAAGAAGTGGTCAACTTAGGAGATGCATGAGCATGCTCTCCTTTTCAATATTTTCTTTTTCTTTTTCTTTTTATTTTCATTTTTTTATTTTTAGGAGATATTTTATTTTTCTTCATTATCTTTAGTTTTCAGGTTTTCTTTTTCACAACAAGACTCACAACTACTATGCTAAGGAAATTTACTGCCGAGATCCTTGCCCCGACAACCAATGAAGAAGATGCCGCGGCAACCTACATCGTGTCTGCACAAGCTGATGCCACGGTAACCAACCCTGAAGATGCCACGGTAACCAAAGCTAAAGACATCCCGGCAACAAGAAAACAACCATCGTGTTCAAGCAAGAGAATCAAGACACCGACCAAAAGGAAACTAATCATCTACGATGATGAACTCTCAGAGTAAGTCCTCGTATGCATTTTTATTTTTTGTTATTTTTATGCATGCATTGAGGACAATGCCTCACTCGAGTTTGGGGGGATTGTTATTAGTAGTTACCATGTTTAGTTACATTAATCTTAAGTATTACATTTAGGATACATAAATTGCTTGCCATGCCTTTAATTGAAACGAGAATTGCTTAGATTTGATGAATATCCGATGATGACTTTGCCAATGCACTTAATTGATAGAATTTTTATTCTAGGATAACCATGGAAAAACTTAGAATTTTACTATGATGCTAAATTTGATGAAACACTGTTGTGGTTTGATTGATTTAAGGAATTCTAGTGAACTTAGGTTGATAATTAACAAATTGGGGGATTAGAATAAAAATTGGATGAATGCTAGAGGTGCCCGAAATTGGCTCTAGCATGTGCTAAAAAAATTGATCACTAGAGGTGCCCGAAACTGGCTCTAGGATGTGTTAAAAAAATTTAACTAGAGGTGCCCGAAACCGGCTCTAGTCGATTAAATTAACTTAAGAAAACATGAAAACAAAACACTAGAGGTGCCCAAAACTGGCTCTAGTTAAAACATGTTAAAAAGAACCCAATAAAGGAATTTGAAAACCTATTGTTTGCATAGAATCCGAAAAATCAACTTGCACACAACTCCGCACACACTCACAAGCATTATAGTTTGATTCCGAGCAATTCTTAAGTTTTCCAAAAAATAAAAAGCCAATCATACTTTGTGCTCCAGTTCAGAGAATTGAAATCAAGTTCAAAGCTAAGTTTGTGAAAATTGAAGTCTTGGCAGGTAATTATGAGTTTGCATTGCTTGAGGACAAGCAATAGTTCGAGTTTGGGGGTGTGATAAGTGTTCAAAAGTACTATTTTTCTTACCCTTTTTACTCATATTATTGTTAGACTTAGGCCCATATTAGTTGCATAATTAGCCATTCATGCATTAATCCATGTTTCCTTCCATCGTTGAGCTTGATTACATAACTTGGTAGTTTTTGTGGGAAAAGATGATGCTTTGGTGTGTTTTGTGTGTATGTGCAGGATCACTTGCCAAAGCAAGGCTAGAGCTAGTTTCCAGGGCAATGCATGAAGGAGATGTCGAGCTAGTTGCCAGGGCAATGCATGAAATAAACGTCGAGCCAGTTGCCAGGGCAATTGTCGAAAAAGAACAAGGTGATATGGTAGTCGAAATTGATGACTAGACAATCCCAAGATGACGTGGAGCAAAGCTAAATCCTAAAGGAGTTTGATTTCCATGAAGAGATTAAAGAAGAATTAAATTCCAAGAAGATAGGAGAAGTTCTAGAAGGAATATAATTATAATAAAGAATTATATTCTTTAAAGATAATTTAATTCCAACTTAAACTCCTCCTCAAAGAAGGACTTTGGCCTAGTCCTATAAATAGCAAGGAGATTTCGACAATCCAAAGGGGAGAGCAATAGGGAAATTTCGACAAGTCCAAGTAGAGCAAGAGGAGAGAATTTTCGACAAGCATCTAGGGCAAGAAGGATTTCGACAAGCCTCCTCCTTCATCCTTTTCTTTCTTGTTCGATTGGGTTCATGCTAGGGATTGTTTATCTTGTGTTTCTTTGGAACCTAGCCATGAACTAAATCTATTTGGCTATGGTTATTGTGTTTTGTGGTTGTGAGAAACTATTGGTTTTTGTTTAGGTAATAAGAGTTTGCACTTTTCTATTTCAAGGTTTATTCATTCTTGGTTCTTATTCTTGTTTGCGAGTGAATTGGGAGAGGATCTCGTGATTTCATCTATTTATCTAATATCGGGAGAGTTAGATTCAAGAAACGAATGAATATGATCTTTATTCAATCTATTGATGGTGAAGATTAATCTGGCTTAGGAATAAGTTAAGGATTTCAACAGCTAAGAGGAGCGCAAGATTGGTTGTTGTTCAACCTTGATTCATGCAGGGATGTATTATCAAGGCATGCACAAGTAGCTAGAGTTTCGACTTAGGGATAAGAAGAAACCATTGAAGAATGCTCTGCCGAACCTTGAAGGTTGCTGCCCAGACGCCCAAAGTAGTTGCCCAACTAGTTGCCCAGGCAACCAACGATTAGTTGCCAAGGCAACCCCGTTGTGCAAGTTGCCACGGCAACTGAGTTGCCCGTGCACTCTTTTACCAAAACAATCCAATCGGCTATCACACCTCAACTCACGATAACCTGGCCTATCTCTCTCTCATTTGATCTCATATTTTCTTTTACTTTATTGCTTTCTAGTTTAGTTATTAGTTAAACTCCCATAATCCTTTATTTGTGTTTTTACTTTTTACAGTGCAAGAGACTAGATTCTTGAAGTAGCACCAATCCCTGTGGAGACGATATCTTTTATACTATAACTTGCGACGTGTATACTTGCACATTTGCGTAGCACTTATTATGCACAACAAAGGGGACCCTCTATGACCGCATGATAAGTGTAACACCCCGAAAATCGGTCTAGTCAAAATTAGATTCTGACAATCGGAAACCCTACACCATAAAGGTCCAAATATTGTATTGATTTTGACAACGAAGTCAATTACAGTGATATTGGACTTTAATTGAGTCAATTTGTCATTTAGGGACCTTATTGAATCCATTGAAAGTCAATTAGTGACTAAATTGTGGAAATTGGAAGTTTGGGGGTAAAAGTATATAGTATACCAAGTTGAGGGACTAACCTTGCGATTAGCCTCTCCCCAATTCTAATCACCACATACGTGGGTGATCAAAAATAGTTTCCTTAACCTTAAGGAAACCTTAAGGCTATATGGAGTAAAAGATTGAAAAGAATGAATTGGAGACTTACCCAATTAAGAAATAAGCTAGCACCTCCATTGTCATCATCATCTTCCTCTAAGCAAGCACTTCCATAGGTGACTTTCAAAAGCTTGAGTTTCCTTTGATTTATTGATATCGAATTGTAGCTATCGACTGGGTAAGCCTAAGCCCCCAAACAATTAGATGATTCCATGGATAAATAGTGATTAATTTCAAGTTAAAGTTGAGTACCTATGTTAACTTAGGTATTATCAAAGTTCTAATCCATGGATATTCTATAGCTAATGGCTATATCAAATTTAGATATTGATTTTGATATCATTATATTGATTTCGATATTGAATAGTAATTCTAATGATTTCTTATTGTTTACCTAGCTCAAGAAGTGGAGAAGAACCATCCACCATCACTGTTGAAAGCTAGGAACAAAGGAATTCCAATTTGAGAGTCGTAGAAGCTCTGAGGTATTGAGGTGAGTGTAGTCAGAGTCTCGAAATTAAGCTAGGTGCCTTTCTCGATCTCATTGTCATTGAAATTAGTATTGCTAACCCATTGCTGAGGGATATTGCATCGATCCACCTAGTGGACAACCTTGGTAAGCATCAGTAAGCTATAGTATTGATTATTGAGCACCGATATTGTCATTGTCATTGTTATTGAACATCACCATTGATTTTGCCACTGTTATTGTCATTGAGTTGTAGAAGTATAGAATAATGGTCATGGAACATAGCCATTGTCATTGTTATAATTATTGTCATTGAGCATTGATATTGACATAGTTATTGTTATCGAAACATTGGAAGTGAAGTATAGTCCATTGGCATCATCATTGAGATTACTAAAAGTTGCTATCATTATTGTTATTGCTATTGAACATTGATATTGAAACATTGCCTATTGATAAGGACATTGGAAATATCGAACATTGTTATTGCTATTGAACATTGATTATTGAATATTGTCACTGGACCTTGGATTCGAAGGACATTGGATACAATTAGCATGCCATAGAATTTATGAGCTCAGTGTACGGGTGGACTACGGTCCTTGGGATACGACCTATGGTGGAGAGATGTTTGTGATATTGGTCATTTTGGCGAGGCAGAGGGACTAGACCATTCATTGATTTGGCAAGGCGTAGGAATTCGCGTATCCACTATCCCGAATCGATCCAAGGGTTATTATTGAAACATGATATTATTGTCATTGAACATGACCATTGCATTGTTACCATTGATTTATTGCATTGTTATTGCTAAAACATGATTTGGAATGCATTTCATTGTTATCGTTTTTGTCCGTGACTACCTTACTAGGAAATGAATGCCTAATGCATTTCATTTCATAAATTTTAGGTTAAGAAGTTCATGGTTGGAGATTGGAGGAGTCGGAAGATTTTGGCAAGTTACAATCAAGCTAAAGTAATGTATATCGAACCTATGAACTCCTAGTAAGGTGGCAAAGTAGTTAGATTAGTCACTTATGATCTTTTTGGTATGTATGAATTGTCCTTGGTTTGTAATTGTGCCTTAAGCCCTAAATGACATTTTTGGTAAGCTTAAAAGTGACTTAAAATGCATACTTGGCCTAAAAAGGGGAAAACGTAGTAAATGGATTCAAATGGCTATAAAATTTGGCATGCTAGTAGATTATGTTGATATAAGCTTACTGGTAAAATCTCATTGAATTTGGATATCGTTTAATAGGTTAAAATGATTAAAAACTAGATAAAATCTGTCATTATAGTGCAGGGCGTAAAGATACGAGTGATGGTATATCGGTACGAATAAACATAATTGGACATGGTCCACATCGGTCAATAGGGAGTATCGATACATCATAGGGGCGTATCGATATGAAAAGTCAACACTGGAATTTGGAAAATTAAATGCATTGATACGAGCATAGAGCGTATCGAAATGGGTCAACCTGGTCAACCAGTACCGCTATGGTCCCTAGTCATACAGATACAAACTTGGGACATCGAAACTAGATAAATTATAAATCATGTCTCGCGTACCAATACGGGCAAGCATCATATTGGTATGAGCTTATTGAGTCTTAATCATTTTAACAATCATGAAATAGGCATATCGGTATGGCCCTACAAGTATTGATACCGTTACAGGTAAATCAGTTATAAGTTAATTGAATCAAGTTTAAAACATTGCATATTGGTCACTAGACCTTATATAGTTAAATTGAGGAGGTAATTGATATCAGAATGACACGAAAACTTGTACGCTTATGTTTTACGAAATGAATTTCATTTCGGTATGGATAATTTCATTAAAGGACCCCTAATTCTCTAAATTTACAAATTAGTCCCTTAAGTTCATAAAAGTTTAAAATTGGCCCTAAACTAATTACAATAGTCCCACAATAAATCATTGCTTATACACACACACACACACACATATATATATATATATCAACATAGTATAGCATCGCATTGCCTTACATTGAATTTTGCATGAAAATATCGTATCGTTCATCGTACTATTTTCCGTTAACACTTTTCGACTCAGTTTCCTACCAGACCGAGAAAGGGGTGTTACAATAAGTAACCCTATTAGTAATTTCTCGGATATGGTTATGACCGGTGAATGCATTGAGGCAGCTATCAAGAGTGGTAGAATTGATGGAGGAGAAAATGCTCGAAAGCAATTCCGGAAGAGAGATCATGAGGTGAACAACACAAGCACCTACGAGGCTCCTAACCACCTCATAATCTCATCACCTCAAGCCATAACTGGGAATGCGCAAAGATTGAATAGAAGAGAGGCTAGGGATCCCAAGAAGGAGAATGAGAAAATGTCTTTCACCCCTTTCAACCATATTATGTTACTCCCTTTCAACCATACTATACCAGGTTGATTTGGTTCGACCATATTATGTTACTCCCTTTCAACCACCTTATCCTCTGTGTTATAATGAGAATGTACATTGTGAGTACCATGCCAGAGTACCAGGTCACATCATATGGAATTGCATAGAATTCAAGAAAGTCGTGCAAAATATGATCAAGAATAGGATCGTGGAGTATGAGGGACCCAACATGGTAGCTAACCTGCTTCCAAATCATAGAGGTCGAGGCATGAATGCCCTTGAAGAGATAGATGCAAAAAAAGTAAAGATGGAGGTGTCAAAAATCAAGTCCCCTCTAAGTTGGGTGTTCAAACAGCTATGCATGGCGGGTTTGATCGAAAACGACATGAAGAAAGTGCATAACGAGCATGGGTCATTCTGTGAGTACCATCAGAATGAGGGACATGAGATTCACTGTTGTTCGGTGTTTAAGAAGTTGGTTCAAGAATTGATGGACAATAAGGAGATTGAGTTCTTCGAGGACGTTTAAAGAGTTATGATGAACGACCAGTTTCACGGTGGCTGAGAGTTTTAATGTATCCATGTTTCTTTTATGTTTATGTTTAATGTCGACTTGTTTTCCATTTCCTTGCATTTTAATTTTTCTTTTGAAGTAATGTGTGGAATCAACTTTGCTACCCTTTTCTCGAAAGTAGCAAATATTTATTTTGTAAGGGCCTATGTTTTTTGCAGATTATCATTTCAATAAAAAGATGCATTTTTAAATGACCTTAAAATCAAAAGCACATATATGTATATCCCTTCTTACCCTTGTAGGTCCCTGGATATCACATGCATGATGTGACATTGATGCAAAGATCAATTGAATGTTGTGATAACAATAAGGTGTGATTTCTTACTCAGCCTACTTTGGTCAGTAAAGCGCAAGAAGAAAGACTACTACTCCTTTGATGATGTTCAATAATGAAAGAAAAATCTCCAAAATTCATAAAAAGTGAAGTGAGCTAGGAAAGTTTAACCAAGTGGAGTTGCTTGAAATTGAAGTTTTAAGCTTAGTCTTCTATGCTCCCAAAATATAAATGAATATAAAATCCAAAAAAATGAAAATGAAAAATGATAAAATAAAAGAATTAAATATGGAAATGAATGAATGAATGAACAATCGAATAAGTCTCGGAGCACTCTAATGGAGCTGTGGGGGTGACAAATCTAATAAGGATCTATGCTCCACCTACCCAATTCTTGGCATCAAAGATGTATCTTTGAAGACATGTGATATAGTAATGGCTAGTTTCAATCAAAAGCACACACATACATTTAGAATTTTATTCTTAGAATGATCTTTTTGCACTCCACCAGTTAAACAAATCTGGTAAGCTTGAACACATTTATGAAGGGAGAAAAATAATGAGAACTAAAAAGAGTAGTTTTTGAATGGATCAAGTGAAACGGTAATCATGAAGATGAACCGAGCGATCCGTGAAGAATTTCACAACTTTTAAATATTGCCACAACAGTCAGTGACTACATAGACACAAGCTATTCTTAAAATGAACACCGAAGGATTGAATCTGACGCGCTCTTGCATTTGATATCTGGGGTATCTTATTCTTTTTTTGTGATTTTGGTTTGCTAGGACTTGTTTATTAATCCAAAAGCATCCTCATTGAAATGTTGATCAACAATCAGAATGTATAAACAAAAGGATTTCTTTGCATTGCTTCAGGGATAAAATTCGGGATACAAGGTCGTGGATAAAAATGATCGACCTAACATGAAGAAATTACCCACTAGTGGTTATGGTGAGGATAGTAGCAAGATTTCATATGCTAGACAGTTCAGAGACTTAACGCAAGTTTCTACCGAATTGCTTTGATTGGTTCAGAAAAATGAGGAATTTACCTTAATGAACTTAAGAGAAAAGTTCAAGGACTTGGGGGCATGTGCTCACCCTAGTGTTGAGATTGAGGAAAGCTCTTCATGATGAGTCAAAGCAAAGAGAATAGTTGAACGCCAAGTTGAGTAGGGCAATGTTACACAAATGAACACTACGAGAAGTGTTATATTTTGTTCTGACCAGTGAAAGTCAGCAGTCCTCTTTCAAGATGAGACAAGGGATGAAGATTCAGAAAAGACATAAATCTAAAAGAGATCAAGAAGAAAGCAAGAAGAAGGTCAAGATTGACCGATCCAGAAAATGAAAGCATATGAGAAATTTTAAGATGTCACAATTCATACATCATTTGTAGTTAGACATCCCTAGGTTAGGAGCATGCTAACTCATACCATCAAATCATTTTGTCTATTTTGACAGGTATTCGAGGGTTAGGAAAGATTTCGAACCAAAAACCCATTCTTGAAAGAGCTAATCTCAGCAAGATTAAAGAGTTCCTAATGAGAAGAACTTGCTTGACGAAGATTAAAGAGTTCTTAATGAGAAAAACTTGCCCAATGAAGATTAAAGAGTTCCTAATGAGAAGCATTCGCTCAACAAAGATGAAATAGTTCATAATGAGAAGAACTGTTTTAATCCTCGAATTAGCCTTTACGAAAAGATGAGAAGTTCATAAGGAGAAGAGCTTGTTCGTGTTTCTCAGAAGAAAAAACAAAGAATTCATAAGGAGAAGTATTTGTCAACCTTTCAAGAGGAACGAAGAATTTCGTAATGAGAAGAACAACTTCGGACCTTGTAGAATGAAGAAATTCGTAATGAGAAAAACAACTTCAAACTCCACACCTTAGTAGAAGATTGAAGAATTTTGTAATGAGAAGAACAACTTCAGACTCCAAACTTCGGCAAAAGATTGAAGAAATTCGAAATGAGAAGAACAGCTTCAAGCTTCGATAACTTTGGTAAAGGAACGAAGAATTTCATAATGAGAAGAATAGCTTCGGACCTCGAAAGATGAAGAATTTTGTAATAAGAATAACAACTTCAGACTCTAAAATTTGGTGAAATAATGAAAAGTTCATAATGAGAAGAACTTGTAACTCTAAAGCTTCGGAAGGCTAAGTGGGATAAAATTAGTGCTATTAGTCTTTGCTCTATCCTTGTTTCACCAGAATGAGCAAAGAGGGACAGCTATAGACACTAATTATCCAGGTTTATAGCCCGTTTTTGTTTCATTTAGTTATTCATTTTATATATCATTACTATCTTATTATTATTATTATTATAAAAAACCAAAAAAATACATAAATAAATAAAACAACCCAATTCTATATTATATATCAGTCCATTTAAATTACAACCCAAAAGAATATTACATATTATACACATAGCTCGTTAGGGGCCCAAATATTAAACCCTAAACCTAATTACACATCAGAAACCCTAATGCTCTCTTTATTCTTGCTTAGCTCACTCTTCACCGTCAGATCTGGTCTGATCTGACAGTCTAGATCGAACAAGAGAAAACCCTCATCTCCTCACGCGCTCACACGTGTCTGTTCAACTCCCCCCATGCATTCTTCATGGCTTTCTAGTTCCATGTCACATCGATCGAATGTACCACCGTCGGCCACATCGGTGCACGACTACTCAACGCTCTCTCTGGTCCTCGCCTTCATTGTTTATCCACGCATGCAAGGAGACAAAAAAAATAAGAAAATAACAATAGCAATATCAAAAATTTCAGGAGGCAAATCGACCATATCATAAATGCATATGAATACAAACAAAGAGGGATATCAGGGGATTAACAATAAATTCAGAGGATATTAGATTTCTCAGAGCAACCAATGGCAGTTTTTCTATTTTATTTTCATTTATGTAATTCATTGCAATATTTAGGATATAAAATGAGAAACCCTAACCATTTGTAAAGGGAGGAGATTTTTTAAGAATATTAATAGAAAATAAAAAATGCCTCAAGGATTTCAGAGGTATCTTCTCCCTTCTTTTCATTTTCGAAGCATAAAACAAAGAGAAAGAGGATATTAGGGTTTGAGTCTTTTTACCTTCGTGGTTGTCGATCTCTTTCTTGTATCTTCGAATCTCACCGGTGACAAACCTCCTAGTTCCCTTTCAGGGGCCATGTAAGGTGAATCGTTCGAGAGTTTCTAAGAGAGGTTCGGTTTTTTTTAAAAGAGGGAAGGTTTTGGGTATCTTTTTTTTGTTTGAGTAAAAAGGGGTTGCTTTGGGTAAGTTTTTGAGTTTGTTGGCCGTTGTCGAACAGCGATCAATGGTGGACGATGCGACGGTTCACAGTTAAGTTCTGGGCTCGCCACGGTGGAGATGAAGAATACATGAATATGTTCATTTTTAGAGGATTCTTCGTTTATATTTTTTATAACCTATTGAAAATGAGCTTTTTTTCTAAAATTTTAAGTTTTATACTCGGTCCCCTAAACAAATAGCCTATTTATCTTTTTAAACCCATCCACATTCCCATATTTCTCTCCCAATCCATTCCGCATTTTGAAACTACACCCTCGGTACTTGCAAGTTTTCAAAAGTTTTTAATTTCGTCACTTTGGTTTATAAATATGATTTTTCAATGGGTAAATGCCATTTTTGGTCCCCAAAATCCCTAGTTTCATTTAGATCCAACCCCGATTCTAATGGATTTTTTCTATTTAAACCCCCATGTTTTATGCATTTTAATTCATGTTTTGCATTTACATTTTAGTTTTAGTCCCTTTTTCTTTTGAATGTTGTTTATGTCTTTGTATATATGTTTGTTATATCCTTATTATATATATATATATATGTTTGTTCTTCCTTTTACGTATGTTTCTGCCACGTTTTGCTTTTATATATATTTGATGATATTATATTTTTTTATTTTGTGTTTGAATCCTTTGTTTGTTCATTTATTTCATGCCTTTATATTTGCCATGATGTTATATCTTGCATCTGGAATATAAATTGCTAATGCGGTGCCCTTTTATTTGGGAATAAACGTGGCTAGTACATGTCGTAGTGGTGGTGGTTTTTTTACTCTCGAATAATAGGGCCCTTAAAATCTACTCACATGTTAATCGAATTTTGATTTAATCGTCATTTTAACTCGCAAAATTCAATGTTAACAAAGTAGTAATTGATTTGGTACCAAGTTTGGGCGTAGTGGGGGTGCGAAACCTTCCCCACTCGTAACCAACTCTAGAACTCACTCAAATCTCTAGTTTTTTATTGGTGTCTGGTCTACCTAACCCAAGTGATCGGTGGTGACTCCAAGTTTTCATTTAAGAACGCAATTTTAAAGAAATTCCCCCTTTTAATATGTGTTTTCGATAAAAGTGGGATAACCTCGTATCGAATTTCCAAAATGTCATTACAAATGCATATAAAAACAATGAGGTACATGGTTAATAATGAATTATATTGGCAAGGGATGTGGTTTAAAATGTTATCGGATATAGTTGGTCGACCATAGGATTGATAGTGCACTATAAAAAGTCATCTCGGGTGTTGAGGGTTGTAAGGTACCGAATAATCCACCTGAGTACACTAATGGTTGAGGGATTACATGGTACTAAAAACTCTCGTTAGTGGATTATACACCTAACCAATGATTTGGGTTGTGATTGTACCCGGTTGTGATTGTACCATAGTTGTGATTGTACCATAATTCTGGTTGAGGTTGTATGAAGTGTTGAGAGGACACTTGTTGAATATGTGTATCCGATATAATATTTTGTAAAATGGAACTTGATTTATGATCACTTGAAAGATAATATATTTGTTTAATGTATCATGTTGATGGATATTGATGTATAATGTTGGTATATACATGTTTACTCTTTAAGCTTTGCGAATAAAATGTTACGTATGGGAAGACTTAAATTGAGGGTTAGCAAATGGGATTTGTCGTTGATCCATGATACATGTTGCATATGGTTTAATATGCTGGTTTTTGAGAGTGTTAAGTGCATGGTTTTCAAGGCATGATGTTTTATAAGATGTTTGAAATGGTATTTTCAATGTGGTTTTGGGAAATGGTTTTAAATACATTGATGGTGTGTTGTTTGAGAACTCCTCACTAAACCTAGAGTGCTTATGCTCTCTTTGTCCATCAATGCAGAGAATTAAAGGTATTTGAGGTAGTGAGCAAGCGAGAGGAATCCAAGGATTTCAGTTAATAAACGTATACTTTCGAACTAGACTAGTAGTAATAAAGTCAATGAGGTTCATTGTTGTTTTGGGAGGGTTTTGCTAAACTCCCTATTTGAGAAAGTTTGCTATGTTGTTTTGGAGTTGTAAATTGCCTTATATGTTTGGTTAATGCTTTGGATTTATGTTTCATGCTTTGAATGGTTTGTATCTAGGAAGCATGCCTTTACACTTTCAATTAAAGTGTGATGCCATGTTATGATCATGTTTCTGTAATGCTTTGATGTGGTTTGATCTTGAGAGTATTTGCGCATATGTTTGAGACATGTTAGAATGTGTTCGAATCCATGAAAGTATGAAAAACCAGCAAAAGTTGACATTTTAGGTCTAGGCATACCGATACGCGTGGCTTTATATCGGTACAGCCTAGTGTATTTTGTCAAGGTATACCGATACGTGAAGAGCTGTATTGGTTCGTTTTAAGCTACCGGAATTTGGTTTTTGGTTATTGTAGCCCGTGAACCGATACGCCTTGGGACCGTATCAATACGCCTTGGGACCCTAAATGTTATGTACGCAATTGAATGGGTTTGGATGGTTGTTTGAAGATGTAATTTGACATGTGGGCATGAAACCTGACTAATTAAGGTTTGGTAACTTCAAATACATTAAGTCCCTATAATTTTCTAGAATTGCAATTTGGTCCCTTAATTACAATTGTGTGCAATTGGATGTTGATTCAATGCTCGGTTGAGTTGAAATTTCACCCGCTACCAGTATGTACACCATAGGTTAGAATGTTGCATCTAGATAAGATAAAAGAAAAATGGACGTATTTCTAGTTTAATCTTTACGGGTTTGTTTTGGCAAACCCAATATAGCTCGCTCGGTTCGGTCTTGCATTTAGACCGGGTCAAAGGGGTTATATGGTGGATTTTGGCCAAATTTCCTGATGTTTTGGTGTCTATAGAGGATATTATTGCTGATTTGGCAAGGGCTGATGAATGTCTTCAATTCACTGCTACTAAGAAAAAGTTGGTTGCCTAGTGCCCTCATCCCTACGAGTGGCTGAAGATGAATATAGATGGGGATTTAAAAGTTGATGGCAGTGTTGGGGGTATAGGTGGTCTTTTGAGGCATAAATGTGGCCATATTTTATTCTCTTTCTCTACCAAGGTTGGTGTTGGTTCAGTTGTGTTCTCGATATTTTCTAAACTCTCCACTACCAAGGTTATGAGCCTCTACTGTCATCTCCGATCCTTGAAGAAGAACTCACTGCCCATGCGAGCTTATACAATGCAAATCAAGGAAGTTTGTGATATGTTAAAATCCTGTGGTAGTCTGGTCTCTGATGTGGAACATATTGCTAACATTCTCAATGGTCTTTCGCTAGAGAACGACCCATTTGTTATTGTCATTACTTATAGTCATGATCTTTTCTCATTGGATGGTGTGGTGTCCTTGCTTGTTGATGCTGAGACTCGTATCTCTAATCCATTGTGTCTCCCTATCAGAATCAATACTATGAAATTTAATAATGATACTTCTGGTGATCGACGTAGCACATATTCTTTTCTAGTGAGTTATTAGCATGGTGGTGCTTCTCGGGGCTCTGGGGGTCATTTCAAAGGTTTTACCAGGCCCTAATGCCAATTATGTGGCAAAATCGGGCATCTTGTCAATCGTTTGGTACCGCTTTGATCAAAACTACACGGGTTTTCAGCTCCAACACTACAATCTGATTCTCAGACGAATAGTTTATATTATCTTACTAAGACAATTGATTCTACTTATGACCTTTTTTGTGAGTTCTTCCTCAGTTCCAACTGCTTCTGCTGATGTTGCAACTGATAATATTGTGCAAGTCAACACTTTGGTTCCCTCGACTTCCCCTTCCACTACTATGACTTGGTTCCCTGATTCGGGTGCAAAACATTACGTCACTACTCAACCTATCATGCTTCATCGTGGAAGTTACTATTCTAGTCACGGTAAGGTTTATTTAGGTGATGGAGCGTCTCTTTCTATTGAACATATTGGTCAGTCGAATCTGCTTACCTCGCATATTCCTTTGGTTCTCACATCTTTTGTATGTTCCTCAAATAACTAGGAACTTACTATTTGTCTTGAAAATTACCAGTGACAATAATGTATTTTTCGAATTTCATGCTAATTTGTTAACTCCTCAAAAGTATTGTTTTTATGCTTATTTTACAATGTCTTTGATTGCCCTTTAAGTACATTTAGTTGCATTTAGAAGTTAAAATCATGTATTTACATAAGGAGTTAATGAGCTATTCCATTGCTAGTATGAAGGGTTATTTTGCTGGTTTTGATGCAAGACACATGCATGTAGGCTTGGCAGAGAAATGCTGGCGCAGAATGCAAGAAAAGAAACAGAGAGTTGTCGAGGCAATGTTGGCACAGATGGACCAAACGATACCAAGCTCAGCTGGCAAAGGATTGACGTCTGATGACCGGTCAAAGTTTCTGTTGGACCTTGTACACGTTAGCCCTAGGATTCAAATTTGGATAAGATGATCACACGTCTTATCCCTTGCACATTTAAATTTCACACTCAAAGGCTTATCCTAGGGTTCCTAGCAAGCACTTGAAGAAGAGAGGATTGGAGAGAGGTTGCACCACGGTGAACTGAGAGGCGACGTGGTTCAACCAGCTAAGACCAAGAGCTCTAGAGAATTTGAAGAGATGCATCGATGGGTCTCCTTCCTGCCCATTCTCTTAGTTTTATTTATTTTTATTTCAAAATGATGATGTTAAACAATGATGTGTTTTGGTTGGACCCCCAACTATGAACTAAGTCTTTTCATTTGGTTGGGGGATGTTTGTGATTAATGCTTATTTTATATTTAGTTTTAAATAATTAGAATGTTTTGACATTATTTTCTATTTGCTAGTACATAATTTTCCTAAATCCATTGCCACACAACAGTTAGCATTGTGTGCTTATTGCACCTTAATATCTTGAAAAACTTAAGGGCCAATGATCAGTTGCTAGATACTAAGGCGAGAAGCTTTGACAGAAGATGTTCAAGTAGATGAACTTACTTCGGAAGTGAGTCTACCCCTTAGGAGTAAATATTGACACTTAATCAAGTTAATTAATGAAAAACTTCACTATAGACATATAAGGGATTTATCATGGTTAACTTAGGGTATTGCCGTCGACAGGTATTTTCATTGACAAAAGCAATACTATCTTTAATCTACTCAGCAATAAACTAAGGTAGGACATTATTAAAGGCTGGCATAAGTAGCGTGAAATACAGGCATCCCTTGCCAATGCTCATAATTCAATTGAACACTTTGTTGTCTGACTGCTTTCATTTTCACTACACTATTTTTGTCATCTTTTTAATCTAAAACACAAAACATTTCAAACACTTTTAATTCTTTCAAGCAAGTAAACATTGAAGCAAATAAGTTCTTGGTCAATCCTTGTGGATTCAATACTCAGCTTACTGCTGTATTACTTGCTAACCGTGTATACTTGCATGTATAAGACTCACCTTTGACAATATTCTCTTGCATTTTACGCTAAATATTTTATCTTTTGCCAAGCGTTAGCAAAGTCAACAAGCTTTTGGTGCCGTTGTCAGGGATTGCAGCAAAATTTATTATTTTAATTTTTAATTTTTTGTTTCATTTTATTTATTTGTTTTGACTATATGACCAGAAATCGCCCTGTGGTGGAAGATTGGCAATACGATTTGGAAATCTAAAGAACCCTACGAAGGTTAAAGAAAAAATTTTGAGAGATGGCTCAACAAGGTAATGGAGGTGGTAACCAAAATAATGGGATACCGCCAGCTCTTGCTACCCCAACCATTAATGTGTATGAAGAAAGACCTATTAAAGAACACTTGGCACCAAACATAGACAATTTGATGCCATGACTAATTGGTCACGAGGTAAATACACCGAATTTTGAACTTAAACAGGTGATGATATAAACGCTATTGAATGTAGGACAATTTGATGGAGAACCTACTGGAGATCCGAGGTAACACTTGAAGAAATTCATGGAGGTTTGCCAGCTATTTTAGCAGCTTGGAGTATCGGAAGATACAATGAAGCTAAAATTATTCACCTTTTCCCTGAGAGATAGAGCAAAAAGGTGGCTAAATTTTTTCCCACTTTGTTCTGTCACCTCATGGGGAGATCTATGCCAGAAATTTTTGCTACGTTTCCAGCCACCTAGACTCATTGCCAAGCTAAGGAGTGAGATCATTACATTTAGTTAGGCTGATGATGAGACCCTATATGATACTTGGGAGATATTTAATGACCTATTGATGAGGTGTCTCATGCATGGATTCACAAATTAGACCCAGATAGAGACCTTCTACAATAAACTCAATGCACAAGCCAAAATTATTGTTGATGCTTCGACAAATGGGTCATTGGTTGGCAAAAACTATACAGAGGCAGTTGGCATCCTTGAGAGGATTTCAACTAATGATTTCGAGTATCCTACTGCCAGACTTGGGTTTGGGACTAAAACTGGTGGGAAATTAAAGGTTGATGAACTTACATCCATCCACGCTGAGATTTCCAATCTTAATAGCATGGTGAGAACTTTGCAAAAGAGTAATGAATCCCAAGAAGTTAAGGCATTAGACTCATTCTGTACAATATATGGAGAGGATCATCATATGGAAGATTGCCTTTCCAACCTTGAGTCGTTAAATTTTGTTGGAAATTTTAATCGCAATTATAATTCGAATTCTAATATTTACAATGCAGGATGGAGACAACACCCAAATTTAGCTTGGGGAACTCAATGAGGTAACCAATACAATGCCCAGTAGCAACACAACAATGCCCAACGTCAAAACAATGCCCAACAAGGTTTCAATCAAAATGCGTAGAGGGTGCAAAACAATTTTTATGTAGGGCAAAGGAACAACCAGGGGACTTTGACAAATTACATGGAAAAAAAATGATGCAACTATCTAGAGTTTGGCAGCATTTGTGTGAAACTTGGAGGTACAAATTGGATAGATTGAAAGTGCACTCAGCAATAGACCCTATGGAGATTTTCCAAGTGATACAGAGGATACCAGACATAGAGGCAATGAACAATGCAAAGTTTTAAATCTTCGAAGTGGCAAACAATGCGAGGCTGAGACACCTTTCAAGCAGCCATATAGTTGCTAGGAGGAAGGGAATAGACCAATAGATGAACCAAAAGAAACAAAGAAAAAAGAAGAAGACATAAGTGATGCCAGACCTTAGTCGGATGCCAGCAAACCCTTAGCAAAGCCAGCATATGTTTATCCACCTCCTCCATTTCAACAAAGACTATAGAAGCATAAGTAGGATCAGTAATTTAATGGCTTCTTGGAAGTCTTTAAGCAATTGCATATCAATTTACCATTGGGGGAAGCTTTTGGGCAGATGCCCAATTATGTAAATTCATGAAGGACATCTTGTTTAAGAAAAGGAAACTAGGTGATTTTGAGACTGTAGCTCCACGAAGGGATGTAGTGCAATGATACTTAATCGGTTGCCACCGAAGATGAAAGATTTGAGAAGTTTTACTATTCTCTGTACCATTGGCAACAGATTCATGGGTAAGGCATTGTGTAACCTTGGAGCCAGCATCAATTTGATGCCAATGTCGATTTTCAGAAAGCTCGACATTGAAGCAAGGCCTACCACAGTAACACTTCAATTGGCAGACCGATCCTTTGCACATCCTAAGGGTAAGATTGATGATGTGTTGGAAAAGGTAAACAAATTCATATTCCCAGACGAATTTATTATTTTAAATTATGAGGCTGATGTGAATGACCCAATTATATTGGGCAAACCATTCATTGCCACAAGTAAAGCTTTGATTGTTGTTCATAAAAGAGAATTAACTAAGCACATGGATGATCAACATGTTACATTTAATGTGTTTAAAGCTCTTAAATGCGCAGATAAATCCAAAGAATGTCAAACTGAGGAAATGATGGAGTCTATTTTTAATGTGGATGTGGCACAATTGTGCCAAGATACTAATAATGATGCTAGCACAGAGATCGTGGCACCGAAACCATCCGTTGAGGAGCCACCTGAATTGGAACTAAAATCATTACCAGATCACCTCACGTATGCCTACTTAGGTAAACACTCAACCTTGTCAGTGATCATTGTTGTTGATCTAACTAATGATCATGAGGAAAGATTGCTGGAAATTTTAAGCAATTACAAGCAAGCTTTGGGATGGAACTTGGCTGATATCCAAGGAATAAGCCCAACCATTTGTATGCATAAAATAATTCTAGAAGAATATTATGGCAAAATAGTTTAGGGCCAGAGAAGATTGAACCCGAGCATGAAAGATGTAGTGAATAAAGAAATTATCAAGTGGCTAGATGCCGGGAAAATCTATCCAATTTCTGATAGCTCGCGGGTCAGCCCGGTGCAATGTGTGCCAAAGAAAGGTGGCATGACTTTGGCTCAAAATAGTAAGGATAAGTTAATTCCTTCGAGAACTATTACTAGATGGAGAGTGTGCATGGACTATAGGAAGTTGAACAATGCCACTAGGAAAGATCACTTTCCACTTCTCTTCATCAATCAGATGTTGGACGGACTGGCAGGTAAGGCATTCTATTACTTCCTAGATGGCTATTCAGGATATAATCATATTGTCATAGCTCTGGAAGATCAGGAGAAGACCATATTCACCTGTCCATATGGGACATTCACTTTTAGAATAATACCCTTTGGACTGCGTAATGCTCCGGCAACGTTTCAACGTTGCATGATGTCTATCTTTTTAGAGATGATTGACAACAACCAAGAAGTTTTTATTGATGACTTCTCAGTGTTTGGCAAGACATTTGAGGAATTCCTTCAGAGTCTAGAGCTTGTTTTGAGGAGATGTATTGAGACAAACTTGGTCTTGAACTGGGAGAAATGCCACTTCATGGTGAAGAAAGGCATAGTTCTCGGTCATAGAGTGACCAAGAGAAGCCTAGAAGTTAACAAGGAAAAAAGTAGAGGTAATCAAATAGTTGCTACCTCCTACAAGTTTAAAAGGTATAAGAAGTTTTTTGGGACATGCAGGTTTTTACCTCCATTTCATAAAATATTTTTCTAAAATTTCTGAACTTTTATGCTTGATTTTAGAACAGAATGTCACTTTTGCCTTTGATGATTCATGTTTACAAGCATTTCAGGAACTAAAAGATAGGTCGATCAATGCCCTCATAGTTGTGGCATCGGATTGGAATGAGCCCTTCAAGCTTATGTCGATGCCAACGACTATGTCGTTAGAGCTTTATTGGGACAGAGGTGTGGCAACATTTTTATACCATTTACTATGCCAGCTGGACATTGAATGAATCACAACTTAACTACACCAGTACCGAGAAAGAATTTCTCGCGTTGTATTTGTATTTGATAAATTTAGATCTTACTTAGTTTGTAACAAATTTGTGGTGTATACAGATCACTCGACATTGAAATACCTCTTGGCAAAGAAGGATGTCAAACCTAGACTGATCTGATAGACACTCTTGCTGCAAGAATTTGATCTCGAGATTCAAGACAAGAAGAGGAGTGAAAACTTGGTAGCTGACCATTTGTCAAGATTAGAACATCACGTTGAGAAAGGTAGAGCTGCTACAATTAAAGATGAATTCCCGGATGAATACCTGCTTGCAATTGATTCCATGCCATGGTATGCTGGCATAGTCAACTACCTGGTAAGTAATACCATGCCACTAGATCTAGCAAGCAATGCCATGAAACATTTTCTACGAGATATGTGACTGTACTATTAGGATGAGCCCATTCTGTTTAAACACTATGCTGACAAAGTGATCCACCGATATGTGGTAGAGGATGAGAAGCACAATATTTTGCAATTGTTCCATGCAGCACCGTATGGAGGCCAATTTGATGGAATGAAGACTGCAGCCAAAGTGTTACAGTCATGTTTCTTTTGGCCCATCTTGTTAACGATGCTTATTACTTTGCCAAGTCATGTGACAGATGCCAGCGGACAGGTAACATCACGAGCATACATCAATTGCCACTCCAAAATATTATGCCAATGGAGTTGTTTAACTTATGGAGAATAGACTTCATGGGTCATTTTCCCCAATCATTTGGCAATCTCTATATTCTTGTGGTCGTTAATTATGTTTCCAAGTGGGGTGAGGCTGTTACACTACCAACAAATGATGCCAAGGCCGTTGCCAAGTTCCTACATAAGAATATCTTCACAAGAATGTGTCATCGAAAGGCCACCAGATGGTGAAAATATTGGCATTAAAGTTTGTACATTTTTTATGGTGCCAACATCATTCGAGAATTCTATGCCCACTTGACAACCAAAGACTTGCCCTTTTTGATGGTGCGAGGTAAGTGTGTACGTTTCGATGAAGGTTATATAAATGATATGTTTTCTTTTGATAGTGCAGAGGACGGACATACCAAGTTTTTGGAATCATTGGACAATGCCAAGAGAAAAACGATGTTGAAGGAAATTGTGAGGCTAGCACCACGTGGAACGCGTCATCGAAAGGCCACTTGATGGTGAAAAGATTGGCATTAAAGTCTCAGTCATGGAGGTGGATAACTTCTTGAAGGCAAATCTTATGCTAACCACCCACAACAAGACAATTTTAGAGGAGAGAATGGCACTAATGCATTCAATCATGATTGGCCACAAAATCAATGTCGAATGACTCCTCATCATGAGACCTTCAAGTGTGCTAGTATGACCAATTGAAGTTTATTTTTTCAATCTCTAATATTTACCATTTGCATGCAGCACGACGTTCCACAGATCGATTCATATACCATCCAAAAGTGCAAGGGGACTACCATAACTCCTGCCCTGTGGAGGCAGTTGATTGCCACAGAGGCAAAGGAGAAGGGCAAGCAAAAGGCTGCCTAGTTTGTGTCAAAGGCCAAGGTGCCAAAGGTAGAACCTGTGACTCCGATGCCAGTTGGTTCAGTGGAAATGCTTTCCCAGATGTATCAACGCTAGGAGATCATCCTCTAGAAGTTGGAGAAAGCAGAGGAGCAAAACTCGATGCTTTGGAAGTATGTTCATGCTAGGGACCATGCCATGAAGAAAACACTCGAGGACATATCTGTCCATACACTGCCAACATTCCCTGAGTTCCCTGCCGACCTCCTTGCCAAGGATGACATGCCAACCAGTCCTCACTCTATCCATACTCCGACCCAATCTGATGCCACCATTCCAGTCTCACTAGTACAAGTTGAATCTGCAACCACACCACCTGAGTCTGAAGATGAAGGAATCCAGATCCAAGCTGGTGCAAAACCTGCTTCATCCACTACAACCAAAGTCTCGTCTGCCTCTGAGCCAGTGAAAATTGTTGAGGAATTTCTCCACGACCTTGGAGTTTCCACTACCGCATCAAAACCCAACTTGAAGCACAAGAAGCACACAGTCCCCAATCGAGGGAGCTTTATCAAAAGAAGGACCTGCGTATCAAGGCCGAAAAGCTTCAAAAGGGAGTCCTCATCTTCCTAAACTCCTTTACATTTCATATCATTGCATTCACATGTTCATGCATTTTACTATTTTAGTTGTATATATGTTAAGTGTTCAAAAGTACTATTTTTATAACCCTTTTACTCATATTATTGTTAGACTTAGGCTCATTTTAGTTGCATTATTAGGCATTGATGAATGTTTTCATGATTTCTTTCACTGTCATGCTTGATTTCATAGTTTAGTTGATTTTGTGGAAAAATGTACTGGTGGTGTGTGTTTTTGTGTGTGCAGGATCTAATTGCCCAAGCGAGTAGGAGATTGCCGTGGCAACTAAGGAAGGAAACTGAAGGATCTGCCAAAGCAGTCGAAGCTGCTTTCCAAATGCCAAACTGAAGGATCTGCCAAGGCAGTTGAAGCTGTCTTCTAAATGCTATACTGAGCAGATTGCTGAGGCATGTTGGGAAAAATCCACCTCATTAGGGATAAGCACGAAAAGCAAGAGATAAATCCCAAAGATTTGGTTTTCCATGTAGCATTTAATGAAGATTTAAATTCAGATTTATGAAAAGCTGTTGGAGATCAAAGGGAGATTAAATTCCAAGAGTTTTAGGAAAAGTTTTTGGAGGAATTAATATATAATAAAAGAGATCTATTTCTTTTATTCTATTTAATTCCAACTTAACTTCCTCCTCAAGAAAGACTTTGACCTAGCCAACTTCTATAAATAAGAGACCTAGCCGCCTACTTCAAGGGGATGTGCGATTGGAGAGAATTCGATAAAGGGGGCTGCTCGACATCTTCTTATTTTTTCCTTCTTTGTTCCATTAGATTCATGTTTAGGGATTTTATTCTTGAGTTTATTTTGTTCCCAGCCACGAACTAAACTTATTTGGCTTGGGTTATTGTGTTTTTGTGGTTGTGAGAACGATTGGATTTGTTTAGGTATTGAGTTTGCAATTTTAATTCAAAGTTTGTTCATTCTTGGTTCTTAATTTCTTCAAGTGGATTGGGAGAAGATCTCGTGAATTCATCCATTTATCTAATATTGGGAGAGTTAGATTCAAGAAACGAATGAGCATGGTCTTTATTCAATCAATCGATGGTGAAAACTAATTCGTCTTAAGGATAAGTTGCAAATTTCAACAGCTAAAAGGAGCGCAAGATAGGTTGTTGTCCACCCTTGGTTCACGTAGGGATGTATTATCAAGGCATGCACAATTACAGTGTTTCGAGTTAGGGATAACGAGAAACCATTGAAGAACGCTTCGCCGTACTTTAAAGGTTGTCGCCCAGTTGCCCAAGCAATCGCTTCAGTCCCAATTGCCCAGGCAGTCTGACTAGATTCAATTGCTGAAGCGATTAAGCTACTCTAGCACTCAATTACCACGACAGTCCATTCAATTATCACGCCACGACTCACGATAACTCGGCCTACTCTCTCTTATTCAATTACATCTTTTTTTATTTAATTGCTCTTTTATTTTGTTGTTAATTAGAACTCCTACAATCACCTACATGTGTTTTTACTTTCAGTGCGAGAAGTTAGATTCTTGAAGTAGCACCAATCCCTGTGGAGACGATATCTATATTATACTATAACTTGCGATGTGTACACTTGCACCAATTGCGAAGCACTTAATAGGTGCAACAAGTTTTTGGCGTTGTTGTCGGGATTGGCAATAACGACTTTGTTTTTAATTTCTTGCACCTTTATTTTTTTATTTTTGTTTTATTTTTAATCGGTTTCAAGGGACTTACAACTTTGTTTTTGCATCTGTGTATGACCAGGGCGAGACCAACATCACAAGACTATCCACTTGAACCCGAGATAGAACGAGTTCTTCATCAAAAAAGATGAGAACAATGAGCAGCAATGGCAGAACAACAAGGTAACCCAATCAGCAATCTGAATGCCAATGGTAACTAGAATGTCGTAGCAAGAGGAGGAGGAGATCCAGCCGTACAACCTGTTTGGAATAGACCTATTCGAGACTACTTAGAGGAATATCTCAACAGTCTCAATCCAGGAGTTGTCGCACCCGAGATAGAAGCCACCCACTTTGAATTAAAACCTGTGATGTTCAACATGATCAACACAATTGGTCAATTTGGCAGCTCGGCAACAGAAGATGCCAGACAACATCTTAAATCATTCCTGGAGATTTGTAATTCATTCAAGTTACAAGGAATCCATGAAGATATCTTAAGTCTGAAATTATTTCCCTATTCATTGAGTGATAGGGCAAAAACGTGGCTAAATAGTATTCCATCTGGATCTATAGGATCTTGGACGTATTTGTGTCGTGATTTTATTGCTAGATTTAATTCTACGAATATGACTGATAAGTTGCGTAATGACATTACTTCTTTTCGACAGACAGATGATGAATCCATGTATGAGGCTTGAGAGCGATACAGAGAGCTTTTACACAAATGTTCCATGCGTAGATTCCCATTATGGACGCAAGTGATGATGTTCTACAACTCAGTGAACACGCCGACAAGGATGATGCTAGATGCCCCGACAAATGGCATACTCCTCGACAAGTCACCTGAGGAAGCAATAGAGATTCTGAACCATCTTGCTAAGAACGACTATCAGTTCCCAACCACCCGAAGGGGAATAGTCAGACGCAACGCCATAATCAATGAGCTTGATTCATCAGGATCTTTTTGTGCACAATTGGCCATTCTAACCAACTTGGTTAAAAACATGAGCTGACCTAGAAACACACAGGAGATCAAGGTAGTAGATTCAATTTGTGATTTATGTAATGGTAACCATGATTCTTCTGAGTGTTCGCAGAACCTAGAATCTAGATTTTACGTTGGAAACTACAAGTGGAACAACAATGTGATGTCCAACACATACAATCCAGCCTAGAGGAAGCACCCTAATTTTTCATAGAGCAACCCAAACAACGCCATTAATCAAAACAGTCAAAACACACAAGCATTGGGATTCCAGTAGAACATGCCACAGCAACATATGCTGCAGCAACCGGCACCATCTAGTTCTTTGGAAAATTCTCTAAATGTTTTCATGTTAAAAACTGAATCTTATATGGCTGAGAATGGTAATTTCATGAAAAGGACTAATGACTTTATCAACAGGACTGAGATGAGATTGCAAAACCAAGAGGTGGCCCTAAAGTCATTAGAGACACAAGTATGGCAATTTGCTCAGAACTTGAACACAAGACCAATGGGTGGTTTACCTAGCGATACTGATGCGCCAAAGGAATATGCCATGAGCAGTGTAAAGTAATCAGCACCCGGAGTGGACTAAAGCTTAATGATGCACCTGCCCAGCCAATAAACCGACCAGGAGAGCAACCCCTTATCCAGAAAGATGAATCCAGCAACAAAACCTCCAATAAAAATGACGAGTCAGAAATTGCCAAGGCAACTCCACATGCTCGTGCCTCGGCAAGCCCTGATGCCAAGGCAATACCAGATACCCATGCCTCTGCAATACCCGATGCCATTGCCTTGGTAACGAAGCATACCTTGGCAAGTCCTAATGCATTAGCAATTCCTAAAATCAAATTCCAATGCAAAGAAAGGACTGAGGACATCCAACTTCAACCACCATTCCCACAAAGGTTGAAACGAAAAAAAGAAAGAATACCAATTCAAGAAGTTCCTTGACATCTTGAAGTAAGTCCACATCAACTTGCCATTGGTTGAAGCAATAGAACAAATTCTGAACTATGCTAAGTTCCTTAAAGACATCATCTCTAAAAGTACTAGGCTAGGGGAATTTGAAACCGTTGCTGTGACAAAAGAATGCATGGCTATGTTGTACAATCGGATGCCACCTAAACTTAGAGATCCCGACAGTTTCACCATACCATGTTCAATCAGAAACCATTATGTTGGGAAAGCATTGTGCGATCTTGGAGCAAGTATAAATTTGATGCCAAAATCAGTTTTCCAAAAATTGGGAATCGAGAAGGCAAGACCAACAACAGTCATGCTACAACTTGTTGACAGATCATACATGCACCCAGAGGGAAAATCGAAGATATATTGGTAAGAGTCAATAAAAATTTTTTCTCGTTGACTTTATTATTTTGGATTGTGAAGCAGATGAGTTCGCACCCATTATCCTTGGGAGACCATTCTTAGCAACAGGAAGAACCTTGATCGGTTAGAAAGGAGAACTTACCGTAAGGGTAAACGACCAACAAGTGAAACTAAATGTATTCTAGACCCTAAAGCATGCCGACGATCCAGAAGAATTTCAATTAATCCACGCTACAACTTAATTGGATTTTGACATGGAAGAACATTGCCTCGGCAATAACATTGCCAAAGAGAATTGCCTCAGCAATTACATTGCCCAGGCAATTGAACCTGAAGAGTTTGAAGTGCCGGACAATGAAGAGCAGGATGAAGCCAATTGGATAGCAAGTCATCCAGGTAAGTATTTTGAACCATTGGACTACTCAGGTAAGGAGGGTAAAATCGAAAAACCCTCTATTGAGCAACCTCCTATTCTTGAATTGAAACCATTGCCAGAATTGAAATATGCCTACTTGGGGAAAGATAATACTTTACCTATAATAATTTCTTCTAAGTTACAGTCTGAATAGGAAAAGAAGTTGATCGACATGTTGGCATTGCACAAAAAGGCAATAGGATAGACAATTGCTGACTTGAAGGGAATTAGCTCGGTAGTGTGTATGCACAAAATTCTATTGGAGGATGATCATAAACCGACAATTGAGGCACAAAGGAGGCTTAACCCTGCTATGAAGGAAGTTGTGCGGAAGGATATCATCAAATGGCTTGATGCTGGAATCATATATCCTATCTCTGGTAGTACATGGGTTAGCCCAGTATAATATGTATTGAAAAAGGGAAGTATAACCATGGTAAGCAACGAAAGCAATGAACTAATCCCAACTAGGACTGTGACTGGTTGGAGGGTTTGTATCGATTACCGCAAGCTAAATAAAGCTACTAAGAAAGATCACTTTCCTTTGCCATTTATTGACCAAATGCTTGACCGACTTGCAGGTAAATCTTTTTATTTTTTTCTTGATGGTTACTCAGGTTATAACCAAATTGCCATAGCACCCGATGATCAGGCAAATACCACTTTCACATGCCCGTATGGTATCTATGCTTTTTGAAAGATGCCGTTTGGATTATGCAATGCTCCAACAATTTTCCAGAGATGTATGATGGCAATTTTCTCCGACTTGGTCGAAGATTTCCTGGAAATCTTCATGGACGATTTTTTGGTATTCGGTGACAACTTCGACAATTTCTTCGGTAATTTGAAGAAAGTGCTAACAAGATGTGAAGAATCCGATCTAGTACTCAATTGGGAGAAGTGCCACTTTCTGGTAGATGAAGGCATAGTGCTCAGTCACAAGATCTCATCCAAAGGAATTAAATTCGACAGAGCCAAGGTGGAAGTGATTGAAAAATTGCCACCACCAAAATCAGTCAAGGGAATTCAAAGTTTCTTCGGTCATGTAGGTTTCTACCAGAGGTTTATTTATAATTTTTCCAAAATCTCTAAACCTTTGTGTAACTTGCTTGAACAAGACAAAGATTTTAATTTTGATGATTCATGTGTCCAAGCATTCAAAACCTTGAAGAAGCAGCTTGTATCAACACCTATTGTTGTACCACCAGATTGGACATTACCCTTTGAGCTTATGTGTGACGCAAGAGACTTTGCAGTAGGAGCAGTACTAGGTCAGCGAATACATAAAATCTTTTATGTTATTTACTACGCTAGTAAAACTCTTAATGAAGCTCAAGTGAACTACACCACTACGGAGAAAGAGTTACTAGCTGTAGTTTTCCCTTTTGATAAATTTTGTTCATACTTGATCGGGACCAAGGTAATTGTTCATACTGACCATTCGACAATTAATTACCTTTTTGCAAAGAAAAATGCCAAACCTCGTTTAATTCTTTGGATTTTACTTTTACAAGAGTTTGACATTGAAATTAAAGACAGGAAGGGTACCGAGAACCAAGTCGCCAACCATTTGTCACGCCTAGAACGAGGAAAAGATGATGACACAAATGTGGAAATCTATGATGCATTCCTAGACGAGTAGTTGTTAATTGCCTAGGCAACCCCAACCAGCAATGCCCAAACAACCGCAGTAGGGATTGCCTCGACAATATATGTGGCAACAGCAGCAACAATTGCCTCGGCAATTCCATGGTATGCAGACTTATTATTGAGACGAGCCTCTTTTATTTAAACAATGTGCAGACCAGGTTATTAGGCGATGCATCCCCGAGGAAGAGCAGCAAAATGTGCTCCGATAATGCCATTCATCACCCTATGGAGGTCATTTTGAAGGCATTCACACCGTGGCCAAAGTCTTGCAATCCAGTTTCTATTGGCCAACATTTTACAAAGATGCTCAAGACTTCTACAAGAGGTGTGATCGATGTCAGCGAACAGGGAATATTTCACGCCGACACGAGATGCCACTACAGAATATCCTTGAGGTCAAGTTGTTTAACATGTGAGGGATCAATTTCATGTGACCCTTCCCATCCTTGTTCGGCAATGTATACATCCTACTTGCCGTGGACTACGTGTCTAAATGGGTAGAAGCAGCAGCAGTTCCCAGCAACGATTCCAAGACTGTGCAGAAATTCTTGAAGAAAAACATATTCACACGATTTGGAAAACCAAGGGTAATTATCAGTGATGGACGCACCCACTTCGACAATAGGCTAATTTCCAAAATGCTGGAGCGATTTGGAGTGACGTACAAAATTGCCACGGCATATCTTCCACAGACAAACGGGTAAGCCGAAATTTCCAATCATGAATTGAAGGTTATCCTTGAAAAAGTTGTCAACTCTTCTCGAAAGGATTGGTCAGCAAGAATTGATGAAGCACTATGGGCCTATTGAACAACATTCAAGATGCCTTTAGGCATGTCGCCCAATAGACTTGTCTACGGCAAGACTTGCCACCTTCTGGTAGAGATTGAACACAAAGCTTATTGGGCGATCAAAACTGTCAACATGGATTGGGAGAGTGCTGGACAAAAGTGACTACTGGACCTTAACAAAATTGAAGAATTATGTGTCTTAGCTTACGACAACGCGAGAATCTACAAGGAGAAAACGAAGCGTTGGCTTGATAAGAAGTTATTGCCACGGAAATTTTTGCCCATGCAATTAGTTCTTCTCTTCAATTCTCGGTTAAAACTCTTTTCGAGAAAATTGAAATCGAGATGGTCCGGCCTTTTGAAGTCATCAAACCTTTCTCCCATGGTGTCATGATAATCAAGTCCACCATTGACGGACATGAGTTCAAAGTTAACGGACAATGATTAAAGCACTATGTTGGCTACCATGTTGAGCGCGACAAGGAAGTAGTTACTTTAGGAGATGCATAACCATGCTCTCCTTTGGTATTTCTTATTTACTTTTAGTTTTATTTTTAGACTTATTTTATTTTTGGATTTATTTTTAGGATAAAAGTATGTTTTTAGTTTAATTTTTATTCTTTTTATCTTTATCTTTCCATAATTTTTTTCTTTGTTTTTGATTCCACAACCACAATCACCATGGCCAAGAACATCAAGAAAATTCCAGCTAAGGAACAAGAAGTGCCAAAGAAAGCTCTAATAGCGAAGCTTGCCCGGCCAACCAAAATTGACTCGGCAATTCCCGATGCCTCGCCAAGACCTAATGCCCAGGCAGCTGAACCCTACTTCGGCAACTGAGGATGCCATAGCAACTGCCGTACAAGAGGCAACACCAGCCATACGCATTCAACCATCATGAATCGGAAAACAAACCAAGCAATTTTGAGGTAATTCATTCCTTCGGCTTAAATTCCCTACATGTTGACACTTATCACATGATTTGCAATATAAATAAGCGTCACAGAATATAGTAGGCCAAAAGAAACCACATTCCAAAATTTTATGGCCAGTTCACTTTGGTCTAAAGTGACCACCACATGAATAAGAATGGCAAAAGTCTAGGATAGAATTTACCTATTCCTCAACGACGCATCGCCTAATTACCTGATCCAAACAGTGCTTCCATAAATAAGGATCATCCCAAATATAATATCGGGACTCTCGCTTTAGTCGATTAATTCTAGATCTAGGCAAGTCTAAGGGTAATTTACCTGTGACCAAGTAATTTACCATGTCTGCGAACCATGGAACCACTTTCTGCGCCAACATCAAATGTTATTCCGGGAACTTATCGTTAATTGGCGGGTTGGCTGTAGAAATAGGAATGTGACTTAAATGATCAGCTACGAGATTCTCGTTTCCCTTCTTGTCTTTAATTTCCAAATTAAATTCTTGTAAAAGCAGGATCCATCGGATAATCCTTGGCTTCGCCTCCTTTTTGCTCATAAGGTACTTCAAAGCTGCGCGGTCAGAAAAAACAATCACTTTAGTACCAAGCAAATAAGATCTAAATTTTTCTAAAGCAAAAATAATAGAAAATAATTTTTTTTCTGTTGTGGAGTAATTTCTCTGAGCCGAGTCCAGAGTCTTTGAAGCATAGGCGATAACATGTGGTTCTTTGCCGATTCTTTGTCCAAGAACAGCTCCAACGCTTGTATCGGATGCGTCACACATAAGCTCAAAATCATATTCTCAATTTGGTGCTTTGACGATCGGTGCCGTAGTCAACTTTTCTTTAAGTACATCGAATGATTCTCTGCACTCAAGATTAAAGTCAAAGACTTTATCTTTTTGTAACAGCTCACACAACGGTCGCGCCAACTTTGAAAAATCTTTAATAAATCTTCGGTAGAAACTTGCATGGCCAAGAAAAGAACGAACCTCCCTCACAGATGTGGGGTAAGGTAGTGAGCGTATAATATCGGTCTTGGCCTTATCAACGATAATTCCATTAGATGACACAATATGTCCCAAAATTAATCCCTTATCAACCATAAAATGGCACTTCTCATAATTCAAAACAAGATTAAATTCTAGGCATCTATTAAGCACATTAGTTAAATTACTAAAACACTCATTAAAAGAACTATCATATACCGTAAAGTCATCCATGAAGACTTCGATGCCCTTCTCCACATAGTCAAAAAATACTCAGCATACATCTTTGGAAAGTGGTCGGTGCATTACAAAGGCCAAAGGGCATCTGTTGATATACAAATGTACCGAACGGGCAAGCAAAAGTTGTTTTCTCTTGGTCTTCTGGCGTAACTGGAATTTGAAAAAAACCTGAAAAACCATCAAGGCAACAATAATGAGTTTTACCGGATAATTTCTCAAATATTTGATCTATAAAGGGAAGGGCAAATGATATTTTCTAGTTAGAGAGTTCAACTTCATGTAGTCGATACAGACTCTCCATCCATTTTGTACATGCGTTGGAACTAACTCTCCTTCAGAATTTTGGACAACTGTCACTCCGGTCTTTTTAGGTACCACGTTAATTGGACTTACCCAGTCACTATCGAAAATAGGATAGATTACATCTGCATCAAGAAGTTTTTGTATCTTATTTTTTACTACCTCCATCATTGGTTGGTTCAAACGACGTTGTCCTTGTCTAGAGGGTTTCGCTCCTTCTTCCGTTTTAATCTTATGCATACAAGTCGAGGGACTAAGTCCCTTAATATCGGTAATAGTCCATCCTATAGCTTCCTTGTACGTGCGCAATACCTTCACTAGTGTATTCTCTTCATTTTCGGACAACTTGTTTGAGATTATCACCGGCAAGGTTTCATTTTCTCCTAAAAAGGCATATTTCAAGTTCTCCGGCAACTGTTTTAATTCTATCTCTAGCGCCTGCAAAACAGAAGGTAACATTTTAGTTTTAGAGGGAGATAAAAATAAATCATAATTGATAGATAAAATAAGTTCAAACTTCCTTTCTTCCTCTCTATGGCAAAGTTTAAGATCCCTGTAAAAATTATCGAAAAAATTAGTTTCAACAAATTCATCAACTAAAGGATCAATAATATCGACAGAATTAATTCTTTCTACTTGATCTAGGTATTTCATTGCTTTATAAACGTCAAATTCTACGACCTCACCATCAAATTCCATTGTTAATATATCGTTTCTCACATCAATCTTTGTATGCGCGGTGCTTAGGAAGGGTCAGCCTAAAAGTGCCTCAGAGCAAGTGTTCGTCCTATCATTTTCCATGTCGATGACATAGAAGTCGGCAGGAAAAATCAGAACATCGACTTTCACTAAGACATTTTTAAGCACTCCCTCCGAATAGATAATAGAACGATCAGCCAACTAGATAGTTACTCTTGTTTCCTTCAAAGGTTCGTTAGTAATAATTTTATAAACAGAAAGGGGCATAACGTTAATTGAAGCTCCTAAGTCGCACATTGCACGCTTAATTAAAACATTACCTATTTTGCAAGGTATAGCGAACATACCTTGGTCTTTCATCTTTGGTGGAAGCTTTCGCTGAAATACTGCTGAGACATGTTCTCCCAGGTTTACCTTCTCGTGACCAGTCAGTTTCCTCTTTGTGGTGCAAAGCTCCTTTAGAAATCGGGCATACCTTGGCACTTGTCGGATTACTTCTAGGAGAGGTATGTTGACTTGTACTTTTTGAAACACCTCTAAGATTTCCTTCTCTCTGGCTCTCTTGTCACGCTTCATCAATCTTGATGGGAAGGGTGGTGCAATTTCATGAGAAGGAGGTGGTGGTGGTGGTGGCGGCGATGAAGATGTACCTTGGACGTCGGAGGGTGGCTTTTCCTTCCCTTTCTTGGACCGTCTGACACTCTCTTCTGGGACTTCAGGTGTGACAACGGTTCCACTTCAGAGGGTGATAGCACTCACATTCTTTCTCGGATTTGTCTCCGTTTGAGAATGAAGTCTTTTCTACGACTCCAGTCTCCCCACGGTTTGAGCCAATTGGGTCATTTGTTTGCCCAAATCTTGTAGGTGGGCCTCAATGCGGGTTTGAAACTTCTCTTGGGATATTGCCAACCATTTAATGATGGATTCCAATGATGACTTTAGTTGTTGATATTGTTGTTGAATGGGTTGTCTCTGCTGATATGGTTGACTTTGCCTTTGATTTTGAGCATAACTGAAGTTTAGATGATTTTTCCAACCTGGATTATACGAGTTGGCGTTGGGGTTGTATTGTCTTTGTAGAGGTCCTAGAAAATTTCCTATGGCATTCACTTGCGCAGTGTCACCTTCTTGTATAATCGGACAGCAGTCCGTCGGATGCTCTAGACTCGTACATATCCCGCAAAGCCTGGCTGCAATTCTTTTATCTGCAACAAGAGATTAAACAATATCAGCTAATTTATCAATTTTGTTTTCCAACGAAACTATACTTACCTCGTGAACCCGTTGAGATGGTTCACTTGAAGGGTGAAATCGTTGCGAGTTGGCGGCCATAGTAGATATTAATGTTCTTGTTGCCGTTGGAGTCATGTTAACAAGAGCTCCTCCACTTGATGTGTCTACCACTTTCATGTCCATGGGTGTTAAACCTTCATAAAAGTACTGGAGAAGCGTTTGTTCAGACAATCCGTGTTGCGGACAGTTTGCGCATAGCTTTTTGAAACGCTCACAGTAGTCATATAAAGATTCGGTATCCTTTTGTCAAATACTCAGGATTCTTCGCCTTAGCTTGCTTGCCTTAGCTGCTGGGAAAAACCTGTCAAGAAATAGGCGAGCCATGTCAGTCCAAGTTGAAACCGAGTTGGAGGGTAAATCAAATAGCCAATCCTTAGCAATATCAAATAGAGAAAAGGGAAAGGCGCAAAGTTTTATTTGATCTTCAGAGACTCCCTTTGGTTTTGTGCTTAAACAGACCATGTGAAATTCCTTTAGATGTTTATGTGGATTTTCACTTGGCAACCCGTGATAGGTTGGTAAAAGGTGTATTAAGCCTGTCTTGAGAGCGAATGGTGTCTCGCCATTCGGGAATGTTATGCACATCGATGGTTATCATCAGGGGCCGCAGTCAGTTGTCGAATAGTTTGGTCGTTGTCTCCCATCGGAACTAGTTCTTTGGTTGTGTGGTCGAAATGTGATTCTGTTTCAGATGATACTTCTAGATCACATTCTAATCGTTGTTGTCGCTATCTTTGCTTCTTTTCCCGAAGTGTTTGGGCGTGAAGTCTTCCGGCGTATGTTTCGATCTCCAGGTTATAATCTAATTGTTCTCCCGGATTTCTCCTGGTCATAAATCAAACAAAAATAATCAGTAAGTTTACCGTAGTCCCTGGCAACGGCGCCAATTTGACACGCGTCATTCTCGCATCAAAATAATTCCTTCTTCTCAAATAATAAATAAAGGAATTCAAACGTAGTAAAAGAGAAGTAAGGGTCGATCCCATAGGGACTAAGAGAACTTCCTAATTTATGTTTGTTCAATCGGTGAACCAAGAAGAAAGTTGAATAAAATTTAAGTATGGTGGGGATTTGTGAATTAAGTAAAAATAATAAGAGATTATAGACAAAATTTAGGAAGTGGATTAAATATGGTAAAGATTAGCCTCGGGCTTTTGCTTTGACTCAATTTCCTCGGATTATTGAAAAAAAGATTTTTCACTTTAGGGTTTACGTCGGTTACTCGTCTTCAAGGATCAATCCTTGTGACTGTGCCTTGTATACCGAATACCCAAGTGCCATCTTTGATATCGATTTTGGAAATTGATCTAATCAACAACAATGTTGTAGATCAAAAATGTTTAAGTAAAGCCGGCTCGGACTATGTCGTTTCAATAATAACTGATTCCGATCTCAGTTTCCTCTTAGCAAACAATTTTGCTAAGTGTGTTCCCAGGAAGTCGAATGTGCTTCAATAGCCGATCCTTCCTCCCACACATTTAACCAAAACAACATCCTGACCAACGTCAATCTTTGGTTTTAAAATCATTTTGATTTTGAAATTAAGTTTAGAAAACTAAGAGAGATACCCGAAATTGTTTAAGTGCTTTTCAATCCTCGCGTTGGAATTGAGCCATTGCTTTAGCCCTTGGCTATGGAGAATTTAGCTAAGTATGATTATGGGGAAAATCATACTTAGCATTATGAAAGAAAAATAAATAAAAAACTTAAAGCAAGAACTAGAAAAGAAAGAATTTTATAAAACTCTAAAAGTAAAAACAAAGCTAAGAATGAGAATATGAGAGATTATTCGAGTTTGCCCCAAATAGGGTATTTATAGCAGCCTAAAACCCTAAAAGTAACCCTAAAGAGATAAATCCCATATTATTTAAATTAATTATAAAAGATAATTCCAAAGTTTGAATTTAAAATCTGGCTAATAAGTTATCAGATATGCGGCTGATAAGATATCATTGCTGCTGACATGGCGTCCAGTCAGACTTTCATGCACACTAATCCAGCCATGAATCCAGAAAATCAAAAATTGCACAATTTCAGCAGTTTAAGCAATATTCCTAGAATCTATTGTCCTGTGTGGCAAATGAACAAAAATGCCCACATTAGCAACTTAAAACAATCAATCAAGGAGTAAATAGAGATAGAATAATGCATAATTTAAGCACTAATCATGTATCATGTTAAAATGTTGCTTGATACAATTTAGAAGTGCATTAGATGACTTGGATAAGCTTAAAAATCTATATGGGAAAATGGAATTGATCTGGTATGTAATTCCAGATTTGAATATTATAAACTGTTATACAATCATAAAAGGAATTGTTGTGGCTGTGATATCAATCCTGGGTTGTTAAGGATTGTTTGTGTAAAATAAGGGACTGAATTATGATGTTTAAAAGGCTGTTTTAGTGAGTTAAAATCAGAGGAGATCAAAACTGTTTTAGAAATCTGCATTAGAGGTAACTTTGAAAATTTTCTATAAATTGTACGGGTTGAATTAGAACCTATAATTTATATGGTTGAAAAGCTTGTCATGTCTAGTTTTATTTATAACAAACGAAACTGAATTTCGAGTTTTATAACAGCTTGTAGAGACAATTATTCAAAGACAGTGTAAACTGTCTGGTGGCAGAATTAGGTGTGTCTTTAGATTAAAAACTGTACTAATTCATAAGGAGTAAAACTGCAAGGCTTATATGGTTAGAAAGATAGTTGAGTCAGCTTTCCAACGGTGTAAACGGTTTGAAATTCCGATGTACGGAATGGAATTTATGAAATTTGGACTGAGGGATGTGCAGTATGCCCGGCAGCAGCAACCATATAAGATACTAGAAAATATCATGGAAAACATGAATGTAGGGGGATGTTTTGATAATGTTAAAATGTGTATATGTGTTACGTGTGCTGTTCTGCCTATACATGATCATATAGGGGTTGTTAAAACATGAAGTTATGTATATAAGATTAAGTTGTTCGGTTTGAATGATTTGGATAAAAGCATGGATTGTTTTGGATGCTATATTGTGTGCATATACTTGAGTTAGACTGTTCTGGGGGATATGTATATATATATATATATAATTTTTAAAGATTGATTTGTATACATGTATATTTGATTGAATTAGTTTTAATAGTTTGGTTAATTGTTTCGAGGTACACACCTTAAATATGGATGGCTAATGAAGGAAGTAGATTGTGTTTAGTGGATCAAGTATTCCGTAACATTGGAATATAAGGTGAGTGTAGTTGTGTTTGTCCCGGGTGACACGGCGTCATTCCGAAGCTATCATCTTTATTGTATGGTTATTTGTTGCTTCCACAATTCATGTACATTATGCATAAAGCTCAATTAGAGCAAATTTGGGGAAATGCATACAATTATAGCAAGGCATTCTTGCGTACATGTTGGTGATGCATTATATAAGTATTTATGTTTTGCCATGATTGTGTTTGGTTATATTATTGTAAAATTGAGCTTGGAAGCTAACCCTAGATCGAATGATGACATGGAACTTAAGGTTAAATGTGTATAAAGTGTAACAACATACAACTCATAAGTTAAAGAGAATCAAAGCTTGATGCAAGATTAAAAGACATAAATTGAATAACAAGCAAAATTACTTGCACAATAAGATACTTCCCAAATGTCAAAGATAAGATAAAATACGTAAGGTGCCTACAATGAAAGTCCTTGGATTCATTGGTATGATACATGGTATTATTGGGACTACGGTCCATGAGCTACGGCTCAGGGGATGCCCCATTATATGTTATATGTATATTGGCGACAGTAGAAGGTAATGGGGGAGTTGTACGGAGTTAGGCAACAGTTTGGTTGGATAGATGTGGAGATAGGATTGTTATGTTTCGATATTATCCATTGCTTTGTGCTTGAGCTAATTATCGCTTGGACCTATATGGTCAAAACACGGATCAATGTTAATTGTATCCAATGGTAATCAAAGGTGAACTGATAAAAGATATGGAATGTATGACCTAAAGACAAAAGAATACAAGGAAAGACATGAATTGCTATGAAATGATTATTGGCTCAAGATGAGCAATTGTGATTTATGGCTCTTGGTGAGCAAGTGAAGTTATTCAAGAATTGAATAAATGCAGATTGAATAAGGTATCAAACAAACAATTGATTTATTGACAAACAATCGATAAGATAATAAAGAATACAAAGGCTACCGAGAACCTATCAAGTCTCAATGAGACTTAAATATGGTAAATTGATCTTAATTAAGATCAATATAATGGTAAAGAAGCTTTCTAATACTCCAAATATTACAAAGTAAATTAAGACCATATTAACAAATGCTAACCTACTTGTGTATATGAATGTGCATTTCATTGAATTCATGTGTTTAAATACCTTGTCTATAGTTAATGTCACTACCTCACTTAGGCTATATAAGCCTAACACATTCGTTCTCATGCACTGCAGGTTGTTAAAAGCTTATCTGTTCGATTGTATTTAACTTACAAGTTTGTATTCGAAAATCAAGTAGCTTTAGAACCCTCCTTATATAGTTCACTCCTAAAATGGTGGCACATTGCTTGGAAGACATATTCATAGTGTATTTCCTTATTTTTGAACAATGTGTACTACCTATAATTTTGTAACCAATATTGATATTGCAAGACAAAAAACTTGCTTAAAACATTCGAATTAGTGGTTTATGATCTAGTAAAGTCATGTTTCTAAAGATTTGGTTAATAAGTCAAGTTTTGAAATAGGAGATTGGACTAGAATGCTGACATAAAGTATAATTGATGTTTGTATTAAATCCCATGAATTGTAATGCTTCGAATATCCTATATATATATATATAGGTATGAAGTTTTAGTTCTAATAACATGTTTGACTGATTGATTCAAAATTGAGAAAGTAGAGGCTGAAATAATGTTTTACTGATGAGTTGATGTTATGGATATGCTTTTGAATGTTTGCTATTTATTTGAGATCTTATGGTGCATGTCACGGTGGATCAATCAGTGATGTATTGAAGTTTTAAGTTAGGTTTACGTCCCATAGCAAAGTGTTTAATCATTAATAAAGAAAAGATAAAATGGCTCATGTTTGTATGTGATACAATTGGCTTAAGGAATTCTTGTACCCTATGATGAGTTAAAATTGTTAAATTTCAATGGAAACTTTCGAATGGTTGTTGAATAGTTTCTAAGTCGAGTAGCTTGATGAATGAAAAGTGTCTTAAAGGAAAGGTCAACAAACAAAGTATGGGCAAGGCATAAGACTATAGTCTAATCACTATTGTATCGAATAAGGTAATGATTCGTTAGGTTGCAATTTCCATTGGCCTTTAAGCTCAAACAAAGCTATAAATTGAAATATCATAAGATGAGTATCTTGTATTGGTGTATGCTTGTGAAGGTACTAGTGTGTTAAAGGGGTTATTAATTGTTACAACTCCTAAGGGCAATGTGTACCCACTTATAGATTGATAATTAATCTAATTGAGAATTTGTTTTTCATCGGTAATAAAATTTTGATTAAACTGTCTTGCTTGTTATAAAGTCATGAAAAAAATTCGTTGGCTTGCTTTTTTGGAAAGAAATGTCTCAAGGTTTTAGTAGTGTCTTTGTGTTTTTCCTTGAAGTAACATCTTAGACTCTGATTTTCTTCTAAGCCGGGTTGAGGATGTTATAGCCATGCTGAGCAGATTGCCGAGGCATGTCGGGACAAATCCACCTCATTAGGGATAAGCACAAAAAGCAAGAGATAAATCCCAAAGATTTGGATTTCCATGTAGCATTTAATGAAGATTTAAATTCAGATTTAAGAGGAGTTATTGGAGATCAAAGGGAGATTAAATTCCAAGAGTTTTAGTAAAAGTTTTTGGTGGGATTAATATATAATAAAAGAGATCTATTTCTTTTATTCTATTTAATTCCAACTTAACTTCCTCCTCAAGAAAGAATTTGACCTAGCCAACTCCTATAAATAAGAGACCTAACCACCTACTTCAAGGGGATGTGCGATTGGAGAGAATTCGACAAAGGGGGATGCTCGACATCTTCTTATTTTTCCTTCTTTGTTCCATTAGATTCATGTTTAGGGATTTTATTCTTGAGTTTATTTTATGCCTAGCCATGAACTAAACTTATTTGGCTTAGGTTATTGTGTTTTTGTGGTTGTGAGAACGATTGGATTTGTTTAGGTATTGAGTTTGCAATTTTACTTCAAAGTTTGTTCATTCTTGGTTCATAAATTCTTTAAGTGAATTGGGAGAGGATCTCGTGAATTCATCCATTTATCTAATATCGGGGGAGTTAAATTCAAGAAACGAATGAGCATGGTCTTTATTCAATCAATCAATGGTGAGGACTAATTCGACTTAGGGATAAGTTGCGAATTTCAACAGCTAAAAGGAGCGCAAGATAGGTTGTTGTCCACCATTGGTTCACGCAGGGATGTATTATCAAGGCATGCACAATTACAGTGTTTCGAGCTAGGGATAACGAGAAACCATTGAAGAACGCTTCGCCGAACTTTGAAGGTTGTCGCTCAGTTACCCAGGCAATCGCTCCAGTCCCAATTGCCCAGGCAATCGCAGAACTGCCTAGGCAATCGCAGAATTGCCCAGGCAATCCGACTGGATTCAATTGCTGAAGTGATTGAGCTACTCTAGCGCTCAATTACCACAACATTCCATTTAATTATCACGCCACGACTCATGATAACCCGGCCTACTCTCTCTTATTCAATTACATCTTTTTTTATTTAATTGCTCTTTTATTTTCTTGTTAATTAGAACTCCTATAATCACCTACTTGTGTTTTTACTTTCAGTGCAAGAAGTTAGATTCTTGAAGTAGCACCAATCCCTGTGGAGACGATATCTATACTATAACTTGCGACGTGTACACTTACACCAATTGTGAAGCACTTAATATGCGCAACAATATATGTGTTGTTTTCATGCATTGCGGACAACGCACACCTTTGGTTTGGGGGTGTGTATCATGTAGGATTAAAAATTAGCATACCAAACCACTAAAAAAAATTTTTGCCTCAGTTAATAAATTGTTCAAATAATTTTGCCAACACTGCTAGTTTAGGAGAATTTATTGTAGATTATTTGTTTGATGAAGAAACTGGAATTTTAGAACTTGTATGCCAGCAGTTTAGCATTTCCAAATAGCTTGGCAATTGAAATCTAGTTTAGGAAACTTTAGCTTCACTCTACACGAGGTATGCATCTAGTCTGGAAAACAAACTTAGGTTCTCTTGAAACTAAACTCAGAATAATTGTAAAAAAATGAGAAACAATGTCAGGGCAGAAAGAAAGAATAAGACAACAATGTTTTGCCAAAGGCTGAAATATTTTAGAACACTCCTCTGCCTTAGATAAAATAATTAACTTGGGTCTTCGTGGTTTGCTCCCTCTTAGTTCTCAAGCCAACAGAACTTTAGGGTATGAGTGTAATGGGTTAGATTAGTGATGTGATCTAGATTAACATGGGTATTCATGGTTTGCTCCCTCTTATATCTCACGCCAAATAGCATATGACGCGGCCCTAATTTAATGTCAGCATTAAAATAGCCTTGGCAAATAAAAATGATAATAATTCTAAGTTTGGGTAATAAAGTTCACTAAGGGAGTTGAGCAAATTTGATGCATATTGGCCGCACTTCATGCACACTTGATGACCTTATACTAGAGCTAAATTGTTGCACTTGAATTTGCTTATCTACTTGGCATTGATACACTGAATATCCGAGGACAGACCTAGAATCATATTTGCTAGCTAGCAGGTGTTAGGACCATGATAATTTTTGCCAATGTACTTTCTTGTTTTTCTGTTTTCTATAGATTATTAGTTGCATTACTTGAGAACAAGCAATGAGCTAGGTTTGGGGTGTGTTAACTCCTCAAAAGTACTATTTTTATGCTTATTTTACAATATCTTTTCTTGCCCTTTAAGTAAATTTAGTTGCATTTAGATGTTAAAATCATGCATTTACATAATGAGTTAAGGAGCTATTCCATTATTAGTGTAAAGGGTTATTTTGCTGGCTTTGATGCAGGATACAAGTAGGCAGGCTTGGTGGAGAAGTGCTGGCGCAGAACATAGGAAAAGAAATAAAGAATTGCCAAGGCAATGTTGGCATAGATGGACCAAACGATGCCAAGCTCGGCTGGCAAAGGATTGACGTCCGATGACCAGTCAAAGTTTTCGTTTGACCTTGTACACGTCAGCCCTATGATTCAAATCTAGATAAGACGATCACGCGTCTTATCCCTTGTGCATTCAAATTTCAGACTCAAAGGTTTATCATAGGGTACTCACGCAAGCCTATTTAAATAGATCGAGCAAGCACTTGAAGGAGAGATGATTAAAGAGAGGCTGCACCGTGGTGAACCAAGAGGCGACATGGTTTGACTAGCTAAGACCGAGAGCTCTGAAGCATTTGAAGGGCTGCATCGATGAATCTTATTCCTTCCCATTCTCTTAGTTTTATTTCAAAATGATGATGTTAAACGATGATGTTTTTTGGTTTTACCCCCAACTATGAACTAAGTCTTTTTAGTTTGTTGGGGGATGTTTGCGATTAACGCTTATTTATATTTGTTTTTTAATAATTAGAATGCCTTTGCATTATTTTCTATCTACTAGTACGTAATTTTCCTAAACCCATTGTCATACGAAAGTTGGCATTGCGTGCTTATTGCACCTTAATATCTTAACAGACTTAAGGGGCAATGATCAGTTGCCAGATACTGAGGAGAGAAGCTTTGAGAGAAGATGTTCAAGTAGATGAACTTACTTCGGAAGTGAGTCTACCCCTTAGGAGTAAAGATTGACACCTAATCAAGTTAATTAATGAAAAACTTCACTATAGACATATAGGGGTTTTATCGTGGTTAACTTAGGGTATTGCCATCGGTAGAGGCAATACTATATTTAATCTGCTCAACAATAAACCAAGGTAGCACATTATTAAAGGTTGGCATAAGTAGCTTGAAATCCAGGCATCCCTTGCCAACACTCATTATTCAATTGAACACTTCGTTGTTAGACTGCTTTCATTTTCACTACACTATTTTTGCCATCCTTTTAATCTAAAACCCAAAACATTTCAAACACTTTTAATTCTTTCAAACATGTAAACATTAAGCAAATAAGTTCTTGGTCAATCCATGTGGATTCGATACTCATCTTACTATTTTATTACTTGCTGACTATGTATACTTGCACGTATAAGACTCGCCTTTGGCAATAGTCTCTTGCATTTTACACTAAATATTTTATCTTTTGCCTAGCGTTAGCAAAGTCGACATAATTCATGCTATATAAAGGGTAAACGGTGTTAAGTGTGTAAAAGTACTATATTTTCTACCCTTTTTACTTATATTATTGTCAGCCTTAGGCTCATTTTAGTTGCATTGTTAGTCATCAATGCATAGTTTCATAGTTTCTTTGTCCATCGATCTTGGTGTTACGTTTTGCTGGTTTTTATGGAGAAATCGCTGCTTGTTTGCCTTATTTTGTGCATGATGAATTGTTGAACCAATTACCGTGGCAAGTCAGGATAAAACCCTCATTATCTGCAGATTTATCCAAAATGCAAAGGATAATTATCCATAATTCAAAATTCAAATCTCCAATCAGATAGAGATTAGATCCCCACAGATTTCACATGCATTCAAACTCTTTCTCTCATATATTTAAGGGGATCGCATCAACAACATTAGGGGATTCAATTTTTAGGGAATCAGATCATAAGGAATTCATGCACAAACCTCTTCTTCTTTATCTTTGTATTGTGCGATCCATGTCTGGGTTTATTTCTTTTTTATTTTCTTTTTTCCCAGCCATGAACTAGTTTAATTTTGCTTGGGTTATCAAGTTTTGTTGGTGTAAGAGACGAATGAATGGTTTTTGGTTTTTGATTCAATAAATTTCATTGTTTGTTCATTCTTGGATCTTGATTCATGAAACGAGTGAACATGATTCTCATTTGAACGAACGTTTGTGGGAACTAATCTGCCTTAGGAATAAAAATCAAATTTTAGCAGCTACGAAGAGTGCAAGATCGGTTGTTGCTCACCCAAGGTTAACACAGGGATGTATCACCAAGGCATGCACAAACACCAATTCTTTGGTTAGGGATAACACGAAGGCATTGAAGAACACTTCACCGAACATTGAAGGAGGAAACCCAGTTGCTACGGCGTTCATTCAAACCTAGTTGCCACGGCAAATATCGTGACCTAGTTGCCACGGCATTTATCCATAACTAGTTGCCACAGCAATTGAAATACCTCAGCAATCATAAGCCACAACAACTCATTTGGCACACCACTTCTCACGATAACCCGACCTACTCTCTTAAATCGATTACTCCTTTCTATTTACTTTACTTTGCTTAGTTTATTTTACTTGTTATTTATCACCACCTATCACTTTCAATATTCTTCTCTTTCAGTGCACGAAGCTAGAAATCAGAGTTTCACCAATCCCTGTGGAAAAGATCCTTATCTATACTATTACTTGCGACGTGTTCACTTGCACCGTTTGCGTTGCACTTAAATCACGCGACAAACGTAATAGTAGGATACTTCTCTAGGAAAGCCAAGATGATGGCTTATATAGCTTTTTTGGAGAGGTTTCTAAGGGTTCGGCTAATGTGTTTGACACTACTATAGATTCCACCTCATCTTTTTGGCTTTGGCATAAGAGACTCGTGCATGCTTCATCTGATGTAGTTAGGTTAATTTTGAATAATCGTGTAGCTGAAGATCAGCACATTGTTTGAAAAACATGTCAATTAGGTAAAACTCATGTTTTACCTTTTAGACATTTTACTACTGTTTACACAAAACCTTTTGAGATGATTGAGATAGATGAATGGGGATCGGCACTTGTTCGATCAAATGGTTATCAATACTACATTTCATTTATTGATATGTTCTCTCGCAACTATTGGTTGTATTTGCTTAAGCAAAAATCAAATGTATCCAAGGATTTCTCTCTATTTTATGCTCTTGTGAAAAAATAGTACAATACATCCATTATGGGAGTTCAATTCGATGGAGGAGGTGAAATGCAGTTTCTAATTGTTACTCTAGCTCAACTTGGAGTACAATATCATATCAGTTGTCCTCACACGTCCCAACAAAATAGGGTGGTCGAATGAAAACATCGGCACATTACCGAGACAGCTTTAACTATGCTTGCTCAAGCTACGATGCCACTGAAGTATTGGGCTTATATTTTAATGAGTGTAGTTTCCATTGTCAATCTCTTACCCTCAAGGTGACTTGGTAACATTTCTCCTTTTCAAAAATTGATTGGCAAGATACCTGATTACGCTTACATTAGAGTATTTAGTTGTGAGTGTTTTCCTCACACTCGGACTTTCAACAGACACAAAATGGATATTTCGTTCTACACCATTCTTATTCTTGGGATATTCTTCACAACATCTTGGTTATCAATGTCTGGATGATGCAGGCTGGGTTTTTATATCGCGGAGTGTAGTATTTAATGAAAATGTTTTTCCCTATGGTTCTCCAGGTTTGAATGATCCACCATATGATGTGAGCATGTTCAATTCCGCATCTATTCCTATGGCTACACCCACAACATCAACACCAGCAGTTACACCAGTAAAGACTCGTGTGCACACCGAACCTACTGTTGCGACTGAGACAACACCAAGGACTGCTGAAGCTGATAACATGTCTAATGATTCCTTAGGAGATATTCTTGAACCAGAAGCTACATCAGTAGTTGATGTTGTTATTCCATCTACCAATTGTTCATAGCCTGTTAATCATGGAGAACCACTAAAAGTCTCATCTCTAACTGTTCCTGTGGAGGTTGTAATCAATTATCTCATAAATGAGCATATTGCATCTCCCACCTGCTCAGCAGTTGTTGAGCCATCACTAGAACATACCAATCTTGGTGAATATGTTATTACATCCGCAATATCTATTAATGATGATAATGCTCCTGCTAATACTCATTCCATGATCACAAGGAGTAAAGCAAGAGTATTTAAACCAAAAAAAAATTCAATTGCAACTTAGTGAGGTTCCAAACTCGGTGCATCAAGCATATCTACACCGTATATGGAAAAAAGTAATGATGGAAGAATATAATGCTCTGCTTACCAATGGTGCTTGGGAGTTGGTCAAGTTGCCCGAAGGAAGGAAAGCCATTGGTTGTAAATGGTTGTTTAAAATAAAGTACAACTCTGATGGTTCGGTTGAAAGATATAAGGCTAGGTTGGTAGCCAAAGGATTCTCTCAAGTGCCAGGACGTGATTTTATTGATACATTTAGCCCAATAGTGAAATTCTTCATAGTGAACATCCTGATTTCTGTGGCAATCTTACGGTATTGGTCAATACATAAATTTTATATAAACAATGTTTTCTTAAAAGAGGATTTGTGTGAAGATGTTTATATGCTTCAACCTACAGGTTTTGCTCAAGTTGATATTAAAGGCAAGCAGCTTGTTTGTAAACTAAAGAGAGCGTTATATGGTCTACAACATGCTCCTAGAAACTGGTTCTTCAAGTTGAAAACATTTCTCTGTCATATGGGTTTCAAATCTTCACCGGCTGATACATCACATTTTGTATACAAATGTTAAGAGTTAATCACATATCTTGTTGTTTACGTTGATGATATCCGACTCACAGGCTGCTGCACCTCACATATCCAACACGTGATAGATGCTTTACATACTATCTTTTCTCTTAAAGATCTTGGCAAGTTGCATTTTTTTCTTGGGCATAGAGGTTCTTGAATGCCTTCAAGGATTGTTTCTTTCTCAAAAAAATATATCCTTGAATTGCTACAAAAAACACAAATGTTGGATGAAAAAGAAGCTTCAACTCCCATTGTCATGTTTCCAAAACTTAGTCAACACGATGAGGACTTGCTTAGTGATGCTCAAGGTCATCGAAGTGTGGTTGGCGCCTTGTTTTATATTTGTCACACTAGGCCTGATTTGTCAATTGCAGTAAATAAAGAGGCGCAAAACATGCAAAACCCAACTGATGTTCATTGGTGTGTTAAAATAATTCTCTGATACTTAAAGGGGACTCTGGATCATGACTTATGGTTTGATTCGCATAGCTTGAATGTTCTTAATGTATTAGCATTTTCCGATGTAGATTAGGGTGGTGACATGGATGACAGACGCTTTATAACAGGTTATTGTGTGTTTCTTGGGTCTCATTTGTTGTCTTGGTGTTCTCGTAAGCAATGTGTTGTCTCTAGATCCACGGACGAGGCTAAATATCGAAGCTTGGCAGATGCTACAACTGAGATTACTTGGATTAAATCTGTTCTTAACTAAGCTTATTCTCCATGATGTTCCAAAGGCATGGTGTGATAACAATAGCACTATTTTAACACCCCAAAAACCAGTCTAGTTAGAATTGGATTCTGGCGATCAGAAATCTTACATCAGAAAGGTCCAAATAATGTATTAACTTTGAGCGTATGGTCAATTATATTGACATTGGACTCTAATTGAGTCAATTTGTTGATTAATGACCTTATCGAATACATTGAAAGTTATTTAGTGGACTAAATCAAAGAAATTGAAAGTTTCAGAGGCAAAGGTATTAAGTATAGAAAGTTGAGGGACTAACCTTGCGATTAGCCCATCCCCAAGCCTAATCATCCATACGTGGGATTGGTAAATTGGATTCCTTCATCTAAAGGAAAGCTCCAAATTAAAAAAAAATCAGAAAGAGTCATTGAAGCTTACCCGGCTATTGGTTGAAAGTAAAATACCATCTTCATCTTCAACCTCTCATTGGATAAGCAAGCACCTCCATTATTGAGGGTTCTAAAGCTTAAACTTTCTTCGATTCATTAATCCCTTTGAATAGCTATTGATTGGGTAAGCTTAAGCCCCCAAACAATTAAGTGATTCCATGGATAGAATATGTTTAATTTCAAGTCAAAGTTTTGATCATTTATGGTAACTCAGGATTTTCAAAGCTTCCATCCATGGATATCCTATAGCTAATAGCTATATTGAATTTAGAATTTGATTTTGATATCATTATATTGATTTCGATATCGTATTAGTGATTCTAACAATTTCCTATTGTTTACCTAGCTCAAGAAGTGGGGAGAGGTCATCCACCATCACCATCGAAAGCTAGGAACAAAGGGATTGTAATCCGAGAGCCGTAGGAGCTTCTAATTATCGAGGTGAATATAGTCAGAGTCTCAAAATTAGGCTAGGTGCCTTTTTCGATTCCATTGATATTGAATTATGTATAGCTAACGTTGTGTCCAAGGAAAATCACACTGAATCTCATAGGAGATTATATTGGTAAGCACCGGTAAGTCATTGCATCAAGCCATTGTTCATTGAGATATTGTTATTGTTATAGTTGTCATCGAACCATTGGAATATCGAACATTGACTGTTGAACATTAGTATTGCCATTGAAATAGTTATTGATGTAGATATTGCTATTGTCAATGTTATTGTTCATTGATATTGACATAGACAATGAAACATTGCTCATTGATATTGACCATTGATAATACCATTGAATTATTGACCATTGATATTGCTATTGGAATATTGAACATCGATATGATCACCGAACCTTGGATTTGAAAGGACATTGGATACAATTGGCATGCCATAGAATTCATGAGCTCAGTGTACGGGTGGACTATGGTCCTTGGGCTACAGCCTATATTGTGGCGAGGCGGGGGATGTTTATATTATTGGTCATATTGGCGAGGCTGAGGGACTAGACCATTCATTGATTTGATGAGGCGTAAACATGATATAACTGCTATTGAATATGAATATTGCATTGTCATCATCGATTCATTGCATCATTATTGCTAAAACATGATTTGGAATGCATTACATTGCTATCGTTATTGTCTGTGATTACCTCACTAGGTAATGTATGCCTAATGCATTTCATTTCATACATTTCAGGTTAAGAAGTTTGTTGTGGAGATCGAAGGAGTTGGAAGATTTTGACAAGTCACAACCAAGCTAAAGTAATGTATATCGAACCTATGAACTCCTAGTATGGTGGAAAAGTAGTTAGACTAGTCACTTATGGTCTTTTTTGGTATGTATGTGTTTCCTTGGTTTGTAATTGTGCCTTAGGCCCTAAATGACCCTTTTGTATGGCTTAAAAGTGGCCAAATTGCATAATTGGCCTAAAAAGGTGAAAATGTAGTAAATGGATTCGAATGGCTATAAAATTTGGCACGCTAGTAGACTATAGTGTTATTAACTTGCTGGTAAAATTTCATTGGATATGGACAGTGTTTAATAGGTCAAAACAAGTAAAAACTAGATAAAATCTGTCATTATAGTGCAGGTGATGGCGTATCGATGTAGGTGATGGCGTATCGATACGGGTGTGCATATTTGGACATGGTCATCATCGGTCAACAAGGTGTATCGATACGTCAAAGGGGTGTATCGATACAAAAAGCCAAGACTGGAATTTGGAAAATTAATTGCATTAGTATGATTCAAGGACGTACCGATACGGGTCAACCTAGTCAACACGTACCGATACAGTTTTCATCCTTATCGATACGGGTAATGAACATTGGGATTTGATAAATCATAAACCATGCTTCGCGTACTGATACGAGCAAGCATCATTTCAGTACAAGATTATTTATTCTTAACCATTTTAACGGTCATGACACAGGCGTATCGGTACGGCCTCTCTAGTATCGATACCGATACAGGTAATTCTATTATAAGTTAATTGGAATAAGTTTGGAACATTACATATTGGTCATTGAATATTGTATATTTAAATTGAAGAGGTAATTGGACTCAGAATATCTTGAAAATTTGTATAATTATTGAATATAGGTTGAATTTTAATATAGTAAGATTACTTTCAAAAAAAGACCTCTAAAATATTGAATTTATAGATTAGTCCCTAAAGTTCATAAAAGTTTAAAATTGGCCATGAACTGATTAATATAGTTCTGTATCGAGTCATTGCTTCTGTATATCAATATAGTATCGCATCGCTCAGTTAAACTTTGATTTTCGATTAAAATATTTGCATCATTCACCGTATTGTTCACCAGTAACGCTTTTTGACCCGATTTTCTACCAGACCGGAAAGGGGGCGTTACAGTTTCCATGGCTGCAAATCTGGTTCTTCATGCAAAGAAAAATTATGTAGACCTGGATCTACATTTTCTTCGAGAAAAAGTCATGGCACAAGAATTACAAGTCAATTATATTCCAACCAAATGCCAAGTAGTTGATGTCTTTACCAACGCAACCCGTGTACTACAATTTGAAGAGTTTCGACGCAAGTTAAATGTTGTTACTCTTCAAGAGGTTCAAGAAAGAAACAAGGGTGAATGTTGAAGGATATAGCCAGCTATATCAATGGCGCGCAAAATCTAATGTGGCTATATTAGTGGCGCGCAAAATCTGCTATGGCTATATCAGTGGCGCGCAAAATCTATTGTGGTGCGTAAAGTTTGGTGTAACAATCTTGAGTATGGTCACTTTGTTATGGATTGACAGCTTGGAAGCTTTAACAACTCATCAACTCTGTATTTAGCATTTTAGTATAAATGCAATGGATCCTTAGCATCCATTTCTTACCCTTGTATTTGATGAAATGAAACTCAGTTTTATCTGATATTGTCTCTCTTATTTCCTTATATTTCTTTATTTGTCTGTTGTCATTCCGTCTGAAACTGACCATACTCAAGATTGTTACACCAAACTTTACGCGCCACTGATGTAACGCCCCTGTTTTGGGCCTAGAGGTTTATAGGTTAATTAGACGATCTGGTAGATCAAGTTAGAGATTCAAGTTAGATTCGGGATAAAAAATGAATTAAATATTTTTGGGTGAGGAAATATTTGGGAAAATATCTAAAAGTCGTTATTTATTATGTGAATATTTTTTGTAAAACCAATTTTGAAAAATGTGATTTCGAAATGTGAAAATTTGGGTTAGTGACCAAAATATAAGAAATGAAAATTGTTTTAATGACTGTTTTGTAAAAGGATCAGAACTTTGAATCTTTAAGGATCTATTTACCCAAAGTCTAATATCAGAAGTTTCTCCTTAATTGGATATTTCAAAAGGGTTTTGGAAAATATAAATAGTTTGGGAGAATTAATTTTATAATTAATTGCTTAAACAAATTTCACGTAACTAATTTTCTCTAAAAGGATTTTCTCTTAAATTCTCTCCAGGCAAATACTCTTTTCTTCTTTAAAATCTTCAGGTAACTTTTTTATTTCTCCAGTCTTATAATGGAAAATGGGTTATTAATTGTTTCCAATCAAAACCTTATTGTTTTAACCTTGTTTCCTCGTGTAAATCAATACAATTAAGGAGGAAAGTCAACATTATAGGTGAGCTTCATCCTTCTCCTCTAATGTATGATTTTTTTACTGAAATTCTCAAGTTATTGATCCTTTATAAATGCTTTCTAATGAGTTTTAATGATTTAATTATGGAAAATTGGTTAAATCAAGGTTTAAGTGATATGATTATATGATTTTCGAATTTGATCTATTTTGTTGAGTTATTGATTGGTTTTAATCAAGATTTCTATGTTTAATAATGTTAATTGATTGATTTTAACATTGGAATCCTCAAGCTATGTGAATCTCTAATTTCCTAGGTTGCTAGTTATGTGTTTTTGAGGAGTTGTGGAGGTTTAATGTATGCTGGAGGTATAAGGATTGTTTTGGATCGTCTTTGAATGTCAATTGATATTAATTGATGGATTGAAATTGTAACACCCCTTACCCGGCTTAGGAGTAAACCAAATTAGGAAGGGTTTCAAAACAAACAAGGAATGATTTAGAACATGTAGTCTTGATTTCAAACACCAAAGTTAAATCAAAGACAATATTATACTTCAAATTACTCAAATTTAGCCAAAATTTTAAACCCTAACTTGAGTTACCTTATAAAGATACAAGTGCATAGCTTGCTATTCATTCATCAAATTAAAACCTTTCATAAAACAAGCATTCGAGTCTTTTACTATATAAAGGCATCCAACCATTCTTTACAAAGGTGGTTTAGGCCAACTGGATTAAACCAATTCATTTGTTAGTGAGAAACCTTAAAAACCTTAGCTATTAACTACATCCTTGTTATACCAATTTCATATTTTGAAATTAGCACATATAAACATCAAAGATCCATAGGTTATTTCCTTATTGCTAAACAATTACTAGGAGACACTAAAACATCATCTAATCCCACAAAATTATTACTAGTTTATTACAACAATCATTTACCCAACAAAGACTTTACAATTATTCCTTATTTGGACCAAATAAGTAAAACATGGAAGAAACTAGCAAACAAGCAATCCAACAGACACCTAAGGACCAACCTCTCTAAGATGGTTCAAAAAACATAAACCACTTTTATGATCATGAATAATTAATCAATCTTTTCTTAGCATAACAAGCATTTTGTTTATAACCTTTAATCTTATTCGATTTATAAGGTGTCCTACCAATCATTCATGATCTCAATTCATTAAAGCGTTATAACCCACATAACTTATTCGACAAGCAAACATTAGAATATATCTCTAGCAACTCAGCTATCAAGCAACTACTCAATAACCATATTAACGGAACTTAGCCAACAAACAACTAAAAAGCTTAACAGGACATTACAAATAACGATAGCTACTTAAAAAGTTATACACTTATGAGATCAAAGAATTAACTAAATGCATTATGCATAGCTAAAGATTATGTGCCACCATCTAGAAGTTCTTTAAGGAAATACAAGACATACAATCTCGACTTCCAGTGATCTTGTCCAGGCTCAAGGCTAACCAAAGACGAAATTAACCTGAAAGACAGTGAAAGGATGTATAAGTATAATTACTTAGTGAGGTAGCTTAAAGCATCTAAACAATGGAACAATAATTTGTCCTTTCACCTAGATCTTTTACTCATGCACATATGATTCTAAGCTTGGACAATAAGTTATCCATTCTAGGACAAGACATTCAATCAAGAAATCACACTTATACATGAGTGATTCGAACTTGGAATGTTCATACATACATATAGGTATTCGAATAGAGCATAGCTATTCACCCAATTGGATACTCAAAATAGACATTAATTACTATGCAAGTCATTATCATTTCTCATTAATCATCATATAAACTTTCTTGGTTTCTTTTATCATAGCCTTGTGATTCAAGCAACTATTTCACTTGTATATCTTTTATTTGAATCATCCATAGTACCATTAATTCATGAGTATACGTATTTATACTTGTATATATATATATATTCAAAACAGTCCTCAAATCATGTATATACAAGTATAAGTTCAAAACGGTGCAATATATACATAGACTTATACAAAACAGTCCTTAAATTAATAGTATACACTTATAGGTTCAAAAAAGTCCAATATATTCATGAACTTATACAAAACAATCCTTAAAATCGAGAGTATATACTTATAGGTTCAAAACGTCCAATATATTCATGAACTTGTACAAAACAGTCCTTAAAATCGAGAGTATATACTTATAGGTTCAAAACAGTCCAATAAAAACATGAACTTATACAAAACAATCCTTAAATCTTGAGTGTACATATATATTCAAATCAGTCCAAGACATATATAGTTGGATTTATTCTAAACAGTCCTTAAATCTTGAGTGTACATATATATATATTCAAAACAGTCTAAGACATAGTTGGATTTACTCAAAATAGACCTTAAATCTTGAATGTATATATATATATATAGATTCAGAACAATCCAAGACATAGTTGGATTTAGTCAAAACAGTCCTTAAATCTTGAATGTACATATATATATTCAAAACAGTCCAAGACATAGTTGGATTTAGTCAAAACAGTCCTTAAATCTTGAGTGTACATATATATATATATATTCAAAACAGTCCAAGACCTAGTTGGATTTAGTCAAAACAGTCCTTAGATCTTGATTATACATATATTTATTCAAAACGGTCCAAGACAGTTGGATTTAGTCAAAACAGTCCTTAAATCTTGAGTGTATATATATATATTCAAAACAGTCCAAGACCTTGTTGGATTTAGTCAAAATAGTCCTTAGATCTTGAGTATACATATATATATTCAAAACAATCCAAGACATAGTTGGATTTAGTCAAAACAGTCCTTAAATCTGGTATATACTTTTATAAGTTTAAAACAATCCATACATACTACTGTTTTATCCAAATCTGTCCATAAATCATGTATATACTTATACAACAATCCATTTATTTAGTTTATAAGTTTTCATGAATTCTTTAATCATAACCACAAGGTTTCGAATCATGACACTAATTCTTAATCCAATTATGCACAACTTCAATTAAACGTTAATTACTTAATATGCAAGTTTTCATGTTGATTCAATAGATTAACTTGTGGATTCATATTTTTTCTTAAATAAGGCATCACTTAAATATGGTTACTTATCACATAATTTATTCTAATTCTGAATTACTTCTCTCATAAGACATCAAACATATCATAGTCGTAGCACATCATAGGCATGATTTTACTTATAAAATAAGTTATTAGCTTAGCATGTCATGAACTTAAGTTGCTTATTATAAAAGCTATCAAACTTAGCATGTCATCGACTTATGTTTATATGTTACATAAAATATCGAACATAGTATCTCAAGAGCATATATACTTATCACCCAAATTATCAAGCATAGTATCTCATAACATATTTACTTGTCATATAGTTATTAAACGTAGTATCATATAACATAAATACTTTTCACATGATTCATCAAACATAGTTCATTTGTTTAACTTGCAAAGCATGTTCAAATGAGGATTTAAGAGCCTACAGTGAAGAAGTAAAGAGATGAAGAAATCTGAGGAGCGACCTTTCAGGGTGTAAGACTTTAGAACAAAAAAGGGGCTGAAAGAAAAAGAAAAAAGAGAAAGAAAGAGAGGGAGAAGAAAAAGAAAAGAAAAAGAAAAAGAAAAAATAAGAAGAAATTAAAGGAAAAAGAAAAAAATAAGAAAAGAAAAAAAAGAAAAAGAAAATGAGAAGAGAGAAAAAAGAAAAATATGAGAAAGAAAGCATTACATTGCATGCATCATATAGATAGGGGCATGTCAATTTTTGCTTATTTTGGACAGGTACCTGAAGAATTATCAAAGAGTATTAAGAAGTGGATTTCATTAAAGAAGAAAGATTGGCAGCCATTTTCGGCGTGAGTCCCCAAATTAAAGAAATATTGGCAGCCACCTTCGGCGTGAGTCCCTAAAATTTGAAGAAAGTTTTGGCAGCCACCTTCGGCGTGAGTCCCTAAAATTTGAAGAAAGTTTTGGCAGCCACCATCAGCGCGAGTCCCTAAAATTTGAAGAAAGTTTTGGCAGCCACCATCGGCGCGAGTCCCTAAAATTTGAAGAAAGTTTTGGCAGCCACCTTCGGCGTGAGTCCCTAAAATTTGAAGAAAGTTTTGGCGGCCATTTTTGGCGTGAGTCCCTAAATTTGAAGAAGTATTGGCAGCCATTTTCGGCGTGAGTCCCCAAATTGAAGAAAGATTGGAAGCCATTTTAGGCGTGAGTCCCCAAATTGAAGAAAGTTTTGGCAGCCACTTTCGGCGTGAGTCCCCAAAATTTGAAGAAAGATTTCGGTAGCCTTAGTAGCGTAAGTCCAAAGATATCAACAGCCTTGTAAAAAAATGATGAAAATGAGATAAAAAAGAGAGAGAAAAGAAAAAGAAAAAGAGAGAAAAAGAGCCGAAAAAGAAGGAAAAAGATAAAAGGAAAAAGATAAAAAAGATAAGAAATAGAAGATAAAGGTTCTATATAGAAATGGCCTATATTTTCAAGCTCTCGTAGCGAGAGGTTCTATGTAAGAAGAATCTGCCGCTCCGAGGCTTCAGAAGCTGAAAGTTTTATATAGGAAAGGCTTGCAGCTTCAGGGTGAAGACTAGCAGTTCTATATAGGAAGAACTCCCAGCCGAAGGAAGTCACCCATGACACACAAGGTTATATAGGAAAACCTGTTGTGTTTGAAAGCGAATAGTCTTATATAGGAAGGGCTCCGAGCTTCACTGTCTTAGAGTAAAAGATTCTATATAGGAAGAATCCGTAGCTCCAAGATTTCAGAAGCTGAAAATTTTATATAGGAAAGACTTACAGCTCCAGGGTGAAGACTAGCAGTTCTATATAGGAAGAACTCCCAACCGAAGGAATTCACCCATGACACACAAGGTTATATAGGAAAACCTGTTGTGTTTGAAAGCGAAGAGTCTTATATAGGAAGGGCTCCGAGCTTCACTGTCTTAGAGTAAAAGATTCGATATAGGAAGAATCCGTAGCTCCAAGATTTCAGAAGCTGAAAGTTTTATATAGGAAGGACTTGCAGCTCTAGGGTGAAGACTAGCAGTTCTATATAGGAAGAACTCCCAGCCAAAGGAATTCACCCATGACACACAAGGTTATATAGGAAAACCTGTTGTGTTTGAAAGCGAAGAGTCTTATATAGGAAGGGCTCCGAACTTCACTGTCTTAGAGTAAAAGATTCTATATAGGAAGAATCCGTAGCTCTAAGATTTCAGAAGCTAAAAGTTCTATATAGGAAGGACTGACGGCTCTAGGGTGAAGACTAGCAGTTCTATATAGGAAGAACTCCCAGCCGAAGGAATTCACCCATGATACACAAGGTTTTATATAGGGAAAACCTGTTGTGTTGAAAGCGAAGAGTCCTATATAGGAAGGGCTCCGAGCTTTATTGTCTTAGAGTGAAAGGTTCTATATAGGAAGAACCTGTAGCTCTGAGATTTCAGAAGCTAAAAAGTTCTATATAGGAAGGACTGACGGCTCCAAGGTTTGAAGACTAGCAGTTCTATACTAGAGGAACTCCCAGTCGGAAGAATCTATCAGCGGCGCAAAAGGTTTTATATAGGAGAAACCAACATTGAAGGTGAAGAGTTCTATATAGGAAGGACTCCAAGCTTTACCGTCTCAGAGTGAAAAGTTCTATATAGGAGGGATTCGTAACTCAAGACTTCAGAATGAAAGGTTCTATATAGGGAGGACCTATAGTTCCAAGATCAGAAGGTGAAGAAGTTCTATATAGGAAGAACTTACCAGCTTGAAGATTCAGCTAAGGAAGAGCGGAAAGTCCCAGAAGAACACGTGATTCCGAAGCCAAAGACAAGAAAGTAGGTCAAAAATGAGTGCTTTTGATCTTTGCTTTGTCCTCGTTTCACAAGAACAAGCAAAGAGGGGCAACTGTAATCACTCATTTTTTACCAGGTTTTAGTGTTATCAGTATTATTTTAATAATATTATTATTAATATAAAATTAATGAAAAAATAATAATAAAAATATAATATTAAAAAAAGTGAAATTAAAAAAAAGAGAAATTTTTGTGGCTTTGGGATGGCCACGTCACCCCCCAATCGCCTATAAATAGGAGGCATGGGGGGGCAATTAGAAGGGATCGGATGGTTGCCAAAAAAGAGAGCTATGCTCTCGGTAGCCAGGGACTGGGGGTAGTGCTCTCGGTCCTAACCGGTTCGATCGGGGTCCTATTTTGGATCCGATCTAGTTAATATTTTTGGAGGGGTCGCGGTAGATCTCGGTGGGGTTCAGTCGGGGTTCGTCATTCGAGCTCCTAGTTAGGTATATTTTCTTCCCTTTTTATTAGTGTTGTAATTTTTATAATTTAATGAAGTATTAGTTATTTTAAAATTGTAGTCTTATTTTTTAGTTTGTATGTTTATGTTTTAGATTAGTATTTAATATGTTTTAAATTTGTGTTTTATATTAATATTTTATTTATGTTAGATTCGTTTTTATTTATGTGTTAGAATAATATTTATTTGTGTTTTAAATTAATATTTATGAATGTTAGTATTTTATTTATGTTAGATATGTTTTTATTTATGAGTTAGATTAATATTTATGTATGTATGTTTTAGAATAGTATTTGATTTATGTTGAATTTGTTTTTTATTTATGTGTTAGATTAATATTTATGAATGTTAGTATTTTATTTATGCTAAATATGTTTTTATTTATGAGTTAGATTAATATTTATATATGTATGTTTCGGATTAGTATTTTATTTATGTTAGATTATTATTTTATTATATTAGTATTTATTTATATTTTCATCGCTTTGTATTCATTTTGCTTTCTAAAGTTGCATAATGGAATATAAATTGTCAATGCGGTGTCCTTTTATCCGAGCGTAAACGGGGCCAGTATCAGGCGTAGTGATAGTGGTTTGACGTTTACTCTCGGATAACGGGGCCTTTAAAATTTATTCGCAATTATAACCGAATTTTAAACTAATCGTCACTTTAACCCGGAAAATCTAATATTAATAAAGCGGTAATTATTAAAGTACCAATTTTGGGGGGTGTGGGGGTGCTAATCCTTCCCTATCCGTAACCGACTCCCGAACCCAATAGTTTTCAAATCTCTGGTTTTTTATGGTGTCTGGCCTACCTAAGTGGCCGGTGGCGACTCCAATTTTTAAATAAAATGCGGTTTTTAAAACCCCAAGGAATAAATATTTTATATCCGAAAAATCACAAACACTTCGAAAACTCTTTTTTTAGCGAAAAAAGGACATCGCTACAATAAATTGTACCAACGACAACGTCAATCAAACTATACTCAATCGACTAATTATTTTTAAACGCATTTGAATGCACAATTTCTTAAATATTACAACTATAACATTATCAGTCGACATGCTATTATGATTTTTAATTTTATTAAAATGTATGTATTTGAGGCATTTTTTAATCTCTAGATAAAGAAATAAGAATGTGATAATTCAATACATAAATTTTTTATAGTTTAAATATACTACCGTCAAGTGCATATAAATTTGATTCATGTAAAAGAGGTAGCTTTCTTTGTAAAATACTTGTATACAAGGGTTGGTCCAAGTGGTAAACAACTTGGTATTACTTAAACATGTCTCGAGTTCGAGCTCTTTTGTATAAAAATTCCTCGCTGAAAGACTCATCCACCAAAATCAGGTGTACGACGCAGATCGATCTGAATTAGTCAAGATAAAACCTTAAAGAACCGAAATGACAACCAAAAAAATACTCATATATGTCCAATAGAGTGTAGATGCACTTGTGTTTTATAGGAAACATTCATCAATTTTCACGAGGGAAGCGTAAATTCGAAATTGACAATTTATTTTTTTATTTATAGATATTTAAATAGTAAAATACTATTGGTTATGAAATATTTAGTAAAGATTTGTTTTTTAGGGAAGTAAAGATTTGATAATATATAATTTTATTGAATAGTAATAATATATTTTTTTGAATAGTTTAAAGGTGATTGCAATGTAGTATATGTTCATACATATTCTTAATCCTTTGACAATGCGCATACACCTTGTAGACAAAGCGATTTGAACCTGTGTCGCTTAGGATAAACATTATCCGCTTTTTCACTGAAACACTTGTTGAGTTCGAATAATAATAATATATAAATTAAAGACATATTATACCTTTTACATAAACCAACCGAAATTGATTTTGTAAAGAAAATATTACGGAATGAACAAACATTTTTTTGTATTGTTGTTTCTTGGGGATGGGCTTAGATCGGCTGAAAATTTTAGGCCCAACTATAAAGATTATATAATTAATCAATTATAATAAGGGAAAATATATGATGCAATGGCGGTAGAAAAATTTTGTTTTCACAAGCGCCCTAATTTTAGGGTTAGAAATCTAGTTTAGGGGTTTAAGTTTAAAGGTTTAGAATTTAGATTCCGTGGTTATAATTTAGAGTTTAGGGTTTAGAGGTTAGGGATTAGGTTTTAAGTTTTAGGATAATATAGTAAGGGTTTAGGTTCTAACCCTAAACTCTAAATTCAAACCACAATCTCTAAATTCTAAGCACATAAACATAAACCCCAAACTATGAACCCTCAATTGAATCTCTAACCCCTAAAATTAGGGCACTTGTGGAAACAAAATGTTTCCACTGCCAGTACATGATATAATTACTCTTATAATAAACTACTAAAAATAAAATTGAAGATGATTTTATCTTTAATTTTTTTTATAATAATTAAATTTACGATGACTAAAACATCAATTTAATTTAAAAAAGTGAAATATCCTTTTTATTGAATAGTAATGTATTTATATTTTTATACTGAAATTTGAACTCATACAAAATGGAACAAGATGACATTCGCTAAATGTCTTCGTTACAGATATGATTCTCATACTCATATCTTTTATAATTATTTTCTCCATTTATGAGAATATGAAATTCTAAACCCAAATATCTTTTCAACTCTTAAAAAATAAAGAATTTACAGAATCCAATTACTCTTATAATCATGGGGTAAAGAAAAATCTTGAAGAGCGCATATAAATAGAAAACACTTGTAATTTCATTCAATTAATTTAAATTCCATAGGTACTTAAGTTTCACTCAATTTGGATTGAATAAATCTATCATGGACTTGTACTATAAAGCCCATTAAAAGAAACGACTTAAAACAAATACTCTAATGTGGATAAACCGGAAGAACCAGCCCATGGAACATCAACAACAACAATGTGGTTCACGAACTCGAACCCCACATCTTTTCCCTCAATCTTGCAAGCTGTTGGTTTGTCCGAAGCGAAGGCTCTCATTTCACCGCTTCCCTTCACTTCAATTCGAACCGAGCTCTCGTTGTAGGCTAATGATTGGATGGCACCGCCGGTATTCAGCATGTTGACGAGTCCAATGGGGGCGAAATGGACCGATTTCCCAGCCAAGACAGTGACCGGGGAGACGGTTATGAGCTCGAAATCAAATGGTTTCAGGGAGATCTCAATGTTTTCAGCCGGTTTTGAGAGGAGCAGTTTCTTGGACTGAGAAAAATACATGGCGAAAACTTGGACACCTTCGATCGAAATCGGGTTATTCCCACTGTTCCATTCGATGTTCTTCGGATTCATCTCGGCTGTCACCGTTTGAGAAAACTGCGAAAAACATTGGTTTCTTCTAGTTTCACGGCTCCATCCGCCACCTTGACAGTTAAATGCGCCGAGCACACCAGTGTACTGTCCAAAACAAAAGGCCAAATTGTTACTTCATTTAATATTTAAAAGTATTACGGTGTTAGGACAAAGATATGCACAAACAAATGACAAACCTTGTTCAAGTTCCAAATTTTGAGCATGGTTTTGCCATCATGGAGAGGGTCTTCAAAGAGGCAATCCTTGGTCGGAAGTGCATAGTACTGGCAGCGGAGGATGGATCCGTCGGGCAGAACGAGGCGTTTGAGGAGCAAAAAGTCATGGTTGCCGACAGTGTCGCTCACATAAATCGGGCCTCCGGAGATGGCTCTTGAAGCAGCATGGAACTCGGCACAAGGGTGAGTGGACTGGAACATGTCCCAGTCGGGGTGGATAAAGTTGCCCATCCATAGGCTGTTGTAAGCACAGTGAACCATGTGACACCCTTGGAGCCAAAATGTGCCATTGGGGTCACCAGACGGATCAGTGCACCAAAAATCGTCCCCTAAACAAAGTAAGAAACCCATCAGATCAAAAGCCCAAAACTTCAATATCAATTATCAAATAAAATATTTAATAACGATTAATTATTGTGTCAAATCAAGCTTACCCCCCCCCCCCAAAAGGGGCATATCTCAAAATACTTTAATTCTATATTTAATGACCAACCAAATACATTTCATCGCGATCAATCACTTACCGACTCGACCGAGACAGATGGCTTCTGTTCCAAGAAACATGAAGTCATTGCAGTGTTCCATACTGGCAATAACACCGTTGCCTTTGAAATGCTTTCTGACTGAATCGGTTAAAGCTTTAAAATAAGCTTTTGCAAGCTCAATTCTTCCACCGTAGTTTTCACACAGCATTTCCAAAAGCTGTTTCAAAAAAAAAAAAACATGATTAAATAAAATTGGGTCAATATTATACGAAAATAAAGTAATTAGCAGTTTCGTGCCGACCAAATGTAAAATATGTCAAAGTAACTGAACTAACAGAAACTTTGACTTTATTTTATTGAGAGAAAAAAAGGATTATGTCGGTCATGACATAGTCACTTCAATTTTTTATTTCCAAGAATTGTCTAGAAAACAAAGATTACTTTCGAATCTTAACACATAAAACAATTTTTTTGGAAGAAGAAAATATTAGTAATTTTTTTAATTAAAAAAAAGGTGTGGGTAAATAACTTACATGGATAACATCGACTTTAACTCCATCAATTCCGACATTTTCCAAGTGAGAATGAAGCCCTTCGTAAAGTTGATCAGCCTTCTCCGGCGGTACCAACCCGATACCGGTGTTGACAATCTTATCCACGGCAAGATCCTCCATCGTTTTCTTCAATCCGGGCGATAGTTCCGGCTTAATAACCTTGGTTTCCGGTAATCCAGGGACATTAGGCCTTAAACCACCCCAATACCCACACAAGGCATGCCACACATAAACAAAGTCCACAGTGTTGAATTCCTCCTTAAGGTCCTTAATAAAGGCACCCATGCCCTTGTTAGAGGAACCGTTGGCCAAACTCCGAGGGCTAATATAGTCCCTAAACTTGTAATTCTCCTGAAACTTCAACAGCCTGCATGGCATTTGTTCACCGGCCACCGTACAATTCATGCCCTCTTTGGTGATGGGGTCCTCATCATGGCTAATGGATTGCCACCCGTCGTCGATCAGCACCAGCCCCGGTGGGCAACCACCGTCCACCAATCCCTTTACGCCTTCCCAAACACCTTGAGGGTGCACGGTAAGATAAAATGCATCCCACGTGCACCAACCAAATTTGTCCACGATACCCGGTGGGGTTTTGTCTTCCAACAGCTGGAAGGTTCCAAGGTGATCCTTGACCACTTTCACGGCTTCCTTGACCAAATTGAATGGATCTTCGCCGACATGAATATAAACAACACTCTGGAAAGTAGCCGACGTGACCGCGGTGGACCCGCTTTCGACGCAAACATCGACGTTGTCATCGGCTCCGGGCTGAAGCGAAGCCCTGAAGGGGCCTTCGAGGAGGGGAAGGAGGAGGACATAAGGCCTGCTGGAGTCCGATTTGTCGAGGATCACAATTTGGGTCTCGTTTTCAAGGTCTTTCCCATTGGAACCAACCCAATGAGTGGTCCACCAGACTTTGAACCTGAAGATGCTCATGAACTTGATGTTCCTTAGCTTCCCAATGGGGACAACGTGGCGGCTGTCGGGTTCAACGGCATCAAATCCAACAAAGGATCCAACGGTGGATATTGATTTGTCGGCCGAGGAAGCACAAGGGGCAGGAGTGAGGGTGATGTTATCAGGGACATCGGTGAGAAAAACATGGCCATTGGCAACGAAGTTGGAGCCTTCGAGTGAGATTAAAGACTGAGTGTTATGGCCGTCAACAAGGCCTGAAGCACCAGAATTAGCCTTACTCAAGCTTGGAGCCATACTCTAAACAAAAACGGATTTTTTTTGTGTTTATACAAAGAAAGAAACAGAGATTTTTTAAAAGGAAATGAAATCAATGAAACTAGTTTGCTTTGATTCTTGAAAAACTTTGCTTTGTGTTGGTTGCTCGAACAAGATGGGCGGTGCTCTTATTTATAGGCTTAAGCTCCCCCCGTTTGCAAAGCGAAAGTGGGGTGAAATTTCTTTTGCAAGAAAAAACAAAGGAAAGAAATATTAAAAAATTGAAAAATCAAAGATGGGATTTTGTTTATCATTTATTCATATTTAATACAATAAATGAAAAGCATTGCCAGAATTATTTTTTCGTTTTTTTTCTGAAAAAAATATTTTTTTCTTAGGCGAGGGTAGTTAGACTTTTTGTTTTGGGTGCAAACTGTCAACACTTGCTTGGGCCTTCTTTAATAGTGTTGCCCAATATTATAATTTTATGCTACACCAAACACCGCACCCAACTTTAAGTGACGTTCGCATTACTAATTCCCTTATACATATAGGCATGAGATTATATATAGGGACGAGTAATCAATCGAGTGATATATGTTGGGTGAGTAAAATTTAACTCGACAAAATTAAAATTTTTAATTCGACTTGAGGCGAAAAATTCGACTCGTTCTAACTCTAACTCGACTCGATACGAAAAAAATTTAAATAAAGTTTGAGTTGTAAAATAGAAATTCGAATAACTCGAATTTTTTAGTAATGTAAAAAATATGAAAAAATATGTCTTATACGAAAAAATATGATGAAATATATATATATGCATATCTTATATGATTAGAGAAAGTCGTTTAAACTAGAATCAAAATGTACTATAATATGATAAATAATTACAATTAAATTTGTATAGAAACTCAAAAACTCGACTCGAATCGAAAAAAATTTAAATAAAGTTTGATTGTAAAATATGACGCGTCAACTCAAATAACTCAAAAAAATTTTACTCGACTCGATCGAACGCTCACCCCTAATATAAAATTTGAGTAGAAACAAATATATTTGTTTGAATTTCTGTTAAAATTTAATTGTAATTATTTATAATGTTGTGATATTAATTTGTTTATGTTACCTTGAATAATCAACCGAAAATGTTAAGAGGGTTGAATTGGGTCTTTAAATTTTTTGGTGGAAGCAATCAAAAAATACAAATTTTACGCAACAATTTAGACCGGTCCGACTTCTAAATAGACCTGGTAAACTTGACATGAGACTCGAACTGAGACCCGATATAGACTCGAACATGATGGTCTAAACTTGACCCGAATCCAAACCAAAACTGAACTGAACCAAAATCGACCCAAATTTAGTTAAACTAAAAATAACCCAAATTGAAATTAACCGAAACCAAAAATAACCCAAATCGAAAGCAACCAGAACCGAAAGAAATCCGAATCGAAAATAAACCGAACCGAAAGCAACCTGAACCAAAAATCAACTTGAACCGAAAGTAACCCAAATTTAATTTCTTCAAATATGTATGTTTTATTCTCATTTTGTACTATATTACTAATTAACAACTACCATTAGTAATATTTTAATATCATTTTTTTCTATTCTAAAAAAAATCATTTTTCTCCTTTAAAAGATCATCGTCATATATCGACTCAAATTGAAAGTCGACCGATCCGATGTAAATTCGACCCGAAAAGTCAACCGATCTGATATTGACCCGACCTAAAAATTAACCGATCCGATATATAACCTGACCCGATCAGAAATAACGTAAACCCGAACTAAATCCGAATCAAACTCGGTTCTACTCAAATCGAACCTAAATCGAAAATAACCAAAACTGAAAAATCAACTGATCCCAAAGTGACCCGAATCCGATCCGAACGACTCGATTGCCACCGCTACTTCTAAACTAAATATACACTATTATCTTAACTAACTACTAAGGATTTTCTCAAATTTATTATATTTGCTTACTTTTTGAGGACAATGTATAATCTTACGACTCTTTTGAGGTTTATACTTCAAAACATATACTTTCTTAAAAAGTAATTACAAATAAAGCAAATAAAGAACTATCCTAATAAGATAAAATGTTTGCAATAGTTAAGCTCACACTCAAATAACACTTTAACAATTTCGACATTAATAACCGGCAAGTGTTTTACAATTAATACAATTAAGCTCTAATAGACTCTTTGACGTTAGTATAATCTATACAATATGTTTCTTGTAGTTGGGATATTTTGAGCTAGTATTTATATGATTTCTATCTATTCTAGCTAGCTGTTTGAAGTCCTTGAGGACGATTAATGCTCGTTACCTACAAAGAAACAAAACATTTAAAGCATGAGGGATCAATATTTTTTCATAATTATGATCGTTGGACAAAAAAACGAATTATTTTTTTAGAAAGATCATCTTTTGTTGAAAGAATTAATTTCTTAAATCAAAATATTAATCTTCTTACGCTAAAGGAAGGACTACAATACAAACTTTAAAGGTCCTCCTTAAATAAAGGAGAAATCCTTTTTTCCTTGAAGTTTCAAAAAAGAGTTTCTAAAGAACAAAAAAGATTATACTAAATTTTAAAACTTTTGGCTAAGTTGGAATATATTCTTTAAACAAAGTTTTTAAGTTTGTGGACTTTAAATTGCTTTTTGAGATATACGAGTAAGTTTAAAATATTTTATCATTATTTGTTGTAATATCAGAATACAAGTTTAACAATTTTGATTTAAAAAAATTTCTCTAACTATATACAATATATATATATACATTTCTTCGTATTCTTTTTACATATGTAAAGTGTTGGATAATGCACAAAAAATAAATTAATAAAACATTTAAAATTAGTTGTTGATGAGATGGAAGGAATGGTTTCAATCGCCTTCTTTCTAACCGTTTTGTCCCTCTATTTTATCAATAAAGGTAGCACCACTCCTGACTTTTTTTCATATATTATAATCATTTGCATGTTTATCATTTTCTCTTTTCTATTTTATTCGACTTTTTCATTTTCTCTATTCAAAATAGTAATGTCTTTCTAACTTCACTTGTTTATTTTAGGGTAAACTAACTCAATGACTATCGAACTAATTAGGGATACTTATTTTGACTATCGAACTATCGAAATCGTCAATCAGACCACCAAATTTACTAAATCAACCTATTTTGACCACCGCCGTTAAAAAGCTAACATATGGGTAACGAAGGGGTGATGTGGCAGTTAACGAAAATTTGTAAAAGTACATATTTAGTCTCTATTATTTACCTATAATTTTAATTTGGTCATAATTTAAATTAAAATAATTAAAATTAATCATCCAATCGGTGATGACATGTGTATCACCCGATTGGACAATTTATTTTAAATTTTAATTTAATTTATTTAATATTTAATATATTAATTTTCCTTTAATCAGGCAGTGATCTCTTGGGTAAAATACCCAGGCCATTACCACTGCACCAAATCATCTATATTGATACAAATTACACCCTTTTATATATATATCTTATAATATTGTAATTGTTAGGGAAAAAGAAGTAAAAATGATTAAGAGATAATTTGAACTTAGGTCATTTGGAATGAACTCCTAAATTAATTTTAAGTAGAAAATTAAAATATTTTGAATATATTTAAAGTATAATTAAAGCAAGATTTAAAATGAAAACAAATTTATGATTTTTATATTTTTAGATTAAATTGAATTTCACATTTAGTTTAATAATTTCATATATATAATATTGAAACGGTTTTAAATTTAATTAATAATTTTAATTTCTCACATTAATTAAATATCTTATATATATATATATTAAATATATAAATTTTAATATATAATCAATGAATTAAAATATTTAATAAAAAATTAAAATTATTAATTAAATTAAAAAATCGTTTCAATATTATATATATATATATATCAAATTATTAAACTAAATGCGAGGGAAAAAAGTATTCAATTTAATCTAAAAATATAAAAACCATAAATTTGTTTTCATTTTAAATCTTGCTTCAACTATATTTTAAATATATTCAAAATATTTTAATTGTTTATTAAAAAAATTGAATTAATTTAGCAGTTTGTATATTTGTACACATTCCAAATGACCTAAGTTCGAATCCCCTCTCAATTATTTTTACTTTTTTTCCCTAACAATTACAGTGTTATAAGATATATATATATATATATATATATATATATATATATATATAAAGATGTAATTTATAACAATGTAGATGGTTTAGCGCAGTGGTAATGGCCTGGGTATTTTACCTAGGAGGTCCTAGGTTTGAACCACCTCAAACACTACTCTTTGTTTCTTTAATTTTCCTTTAACTGACAGTGACACATGTCACCGTCTGGTTGGAGGAAAATTAATATATTAAATATTAAATTAATTTATATCACCTCCTGTTGGAGGAAAATTAATATATTAAATAAATTAAATTAATTAAAATAAATTTTCCAATCGGGTGATGAAACGTGTAGTCATCCGATTGGATGATTAATGTTACCCGATTGGACAATTTATTTTAATTAATTTAATTTAAATTAGGACCAAATTAAAATTATAGGTAAATAATAAGGACTAAATGTGTAATTTTATAAATTTTCGTTAACTGTCACGTCACCCCTCCGTTACCCATTCGTTATTTTTTAACGGCGGTGGTCAAAATAGTTGATTTGATAAATTTGGTAGTCTGATTGACGATTTCGATAGTTCAATGGTCAAAATAAGTATCCCCAATTAATTCGATGGTCACTGGAGTAATTTAACCTTTATTTTAAGTATATAAAGTATAAGAAATTGTATTAACCTTGAGGACAACGTCAATTAATGCAATAGCACTAATTTGGATACAAATACTTCTAAAACAGTAATTTACGCGACATATTGATTTTATTTTGCTATTCCATTTATTTATTACCCAATTTGTTAGTCAATGTTGATTCATTGTTTCACAACAGTACTTTTATTAAAAGTATATTGTTTTTATTATTTATTTATTGGCCATATGCTAATTTGTTGTTTTACACATTTTCCCCCAACGTTTGAGCTACCATCATCCAAACACCCAAAGGCCAAAACAATAAAGCTCGTATCTAAGCAGAGCATAATCAATCTGGGTTTTGTTCACCCAATAAGACTTCATAAAACAACAGTGACATCAAACGTCGTGGCATTTTGATGGACGACGAGTGAAATCGAAGTCTGAATAAATATGACAAAGGTGGTAGAAACTGAGAAATTGATTAAACAAGATCTAATATTGTCGAAACAAAAGGAGGCTACTGAAATGTTCCCGAAGAAACCTAAGGAGGCGGTCATGATATCATATCTAACACGGAACAAATCTTGACAATCTAGTGAGAGAGCCAATTTATTTTTTTTTAAAAAAATAGAAGTTTAAATTAAAATTTTTAAAGATTTTGAAGGGTTTAATTTAAAATTTTCATAAAAATGTAGGGATTTAACTGATTTCTTTTTTAAAAAAATTGAAACTTACCAAAACTTTTAAACATATCAGGAAGGGATTTAATTAATTTTATTTAATTTTTTTGAAATATAATAATAATTTTTGTAATTTTTGAAGGGGTTAAATTGAAATTTTTGAAAATTTTAAAAGATTAAAAATGAAAATTTCAAACTATGGGAGGGCAAGGTTCCCATTGGCTCCAACAAGCGTCCGCCTATGATATTTAACATAACAATTGGTCTCATTGAAAAAGTTATGTTTGTGCATTGTCAAAAGATTAATAATATATATGAACAAATATTACCTTGTAACCACCTTTAAACTATTTAAAAAAATCAACTTACGAGAGTGTAAAAAACGACAGATTGTTAATATAAATACTGCTGCAAAACAGCAAATTAACATTTACTACAAAATCATAAATAGATAAATAAAAATATCGAAATAAAATCATTGTTTCATGTAAGGATAATTCTACAGTAAATGACATGTACCACAATGTACTACTATTCATATGTACCACAATGTACCATTAACTGTTTTAATTAGTTTTGAAATCCTAAGGACCAAAAGTGTTATTATCTCCTTTTAGAATAAAATCTTAAAAATAATTTTTATATCACTTTGTCAAATTTTCTTTTATTTTTAATATAAAAAATAATTAAATTTTTATTACTATAATAGTTCCTACATTTACTTTAATTTAAGGGTAAAGTTCACAAACTTTGATCAATTATTCAATTTGATAATAAAACATTCAATTGCTTCGATGTTACCATTAAACTTTTAATTTTCTTTCAATTTGGTCATTGACCCATTAATAACCATTAAAAGAGTGATGTGGATGTTAAAATATTTTGTATAATAACATATTTAGTCCTCCACGTTTACTCATTCAAGCAATTTAGTCCTAATTCAAAAGATATAATAAATTTAACTCTCATTATTTTAATTTGACCATATTTTTATTTAAAAATAATTAATATTTGAATGGAATTGATCTTCATAAGACCGTAGGGTTTCCATGTTGCTTTAAAGATACGAGACGTTAAGCACCCAAACTGTATTTTCTTAACGACCGAAAATAATTCTAGCAATATAAAAATAAGATAAACTATATCATATACTATTTAATTGCTCCAAAACTTTATGCATCTGCCCTTGATCTAATTCATTCAGCAATCGTGTCTCCATATCAACAAAGTAGCCTAAATCATTATCGTGAACTGTAAGAAAATTAACACCAGTTAAGTCAGATGCCTTAATCAACAGAGAATCACTATTCACTACATTAGTTTCGTGCAAAAACACCATCTTACTTTCAAAAACATCATTCACTTCACTCAAAAACAGCTTGGAACTTGTTTTGCTTAATTTATTAATCAAATCAGGGAGATTAAGTTCTGCTGTGTCTCGCGAAAACACAACACATTAAATTATTTTCTTGTAAAGTATGGGTGCTTAATGTCTCGTATCTTTAAAAGCAACATGGAAACCCTACAATCCTATCATCACCAATTCCATTCAAATATTAAATTACCTCTAAATAAAAATAGGTCAAATTAAAATAATGATGGTCAAATTTATTATTTCTTTCGAATTAGGACTAAATGGTTTAAATGTGTAAACATTGAGGACTAAATGTGTTATTATACAAAATATTTTAACAGACACGTTACTCTTTTAACAGTTGTTAACAAGTCAGTGACCAAGTTGAAGCAAATCTAAAAGTTTAATGGTGACATTAAAGCAATTGAAAGTTTTATTACCAAATTGAATAATTGATCAAAGTTTAGTGAACATTTGTAAACTTTACCCTTAAATTAATGTGGACGTGAGAATTATTATAGAAATAAAAGTTTAATTATTTTTTGAATTAAAAAATAAATGAAGATCTCAAAAAAATAATATAAAAATTATTTTTTAAAATTTTATTATAAAAGGGTATAATAACACTTCCGGTCCTTAAAATTTTAAAACTAATTAAAACAGTTAATAGTACATTGCGGTACATATAAATAATAATGTATTGCAGTACATGTTATTTATTGTAGAATTATCTTTCATGTAAAAGCATTATCATAAAAATAAATTCATCCGAATTACTGTAATTCTAATAATAGATGATGTCTCTTAAGGCCAATACAATCTTTCTAAACTTCCTACCCATGAAATAAAGAAGCGACATAATTCTTTTTAAAAAACCAAGACTCGGAAAGAAAAAAACTATTAAAGAAAACAGTGAATGAAAAAGAAGCAAATGATTGTAATGATAATTTTATGGTAAATGTTATGTATCATAATGTTTTAATATTTATATGTATCGTAATGTGTCATTAACTGTTTTAATTAGTTTTTAAAGACCGAATGTGTTATTATTTTTTTAGAATAAATTTTTTTTAAAAATTTATATTATTTTTTCAAATTTTCTTTTATTTTTAATTAAAAAATAATTAAACTTTTATTATTATAATAATTCCTGCATTCACTTTAATGTAAGGGTAAAGTTTACAAATGATCACTAAACTTTGATCAGTTATTCAATTCGATAACCAAACTTCCAATTGCTTCAATGTTACCGTTACACTTTTAGTTTTGTTTTAATTTGCCATTAACCCATTAACAACGGTTAAAAGGGTGATATGGTTGTTAAAATATTTAGTATAATAACATATTTAGTTCTCCACGTTTACACATTCAAATAATTTGGTCCTAATTCGAAAGAAATAATAAATTTAACCCTCATTATTTCAATTTGACCATATTTTTAATTAGAGATAATTTAATATTTTATTTTGATCCCGAAATTATAACTAATATTATCTTGTCCCTCTCAATCCCAACCATACCCAATCCATCCTTTAAAAATTGAAATGAATCAATTTTATGAAATAATAAGTTTATGAAATTTGATTGGATGGATTGGGTATGGTTGAGATTGAGAGGGACAATATAACATTAGTTATAATTGATGGATCAAATAAAATATTAAATTATCTCTAATTAAAAATAGGACCAAATTGAAATAATGAGGGTTAAATTTATTATTTCTTCCGAATTAGAACTAAATTGTTTAAATGTGGAGGACTAGATGTGTTACTATACAAAATATTTTAACAGCCACATCACCCTTTTAATAGTTGTTAACGGGTTAGTGGCCAAATTGAAACAAAACTAAAAGTTAATGGTAACATTAAAGCAATTGAAAGTTTGGTTATCAAATTGAATAATTGATCAAAGTTTAGTGACAATTTGTGAACTTTACCCTTAAATTAAAGTTAATGTAAGAATTATTATAGTAATAAAAGTTTAATTATTTTTTAAATTAAAAAATAATATAAAATCAAAAAAATAATATAAAAAATATTTTTAAAATTTTATTCTAAAAGAAAATAATAACATTTCAAATCTTAAAATTTCAAAACTAATTAAAACAATTAATATAGTACAGTAAATATAAATAATAGTACAGTACGGTATATAATATTTACCGTAAAATTATCCATGATTGCAATATATGAAAAAAAGGGCTAGGAGTGAGGGGATACCTTTTATTAAAAATATAATAAGGTCCAATAAGAAAATGTTGGTTGAAACCACTCCTTATTTCCCAACCACTAATTTTGAATATTTTATGTATTTATTTTCATTGCATTATTCATTAATCTCTCACATATGTAAAGGAGTATAAATTTTGAAGCCAAAAAAAGAGCAATAACGTGAATACTTAAGCACTGGTATCTCTAGAACATAGGAAAATAAGTATTTTGTTTCTTAACAAGTGAACTAATTTTCTTTTTTGAATAATAATATTTGAATTTTATTAATTATTGTAAAAAATAATATAATATTATGTATCAAACAGAAGTATAAATTTCTCACATATGTAAGAAGTACAAATTTTGAAGACAAGAAAAAAGCTACAACGTAATTAGATACTTAAGAACTGGCATCTCTTAGCACATAGGAAAGTAAGTAACATTTTTTTCTTAACAAGTGAGCTAATCTTTTTTTCTAACAATGATATATGAATTTTATTAATTATCATAAAAATAATATAATACATCAAAAAGGAGAAAAAAATAATTTTACTAAAAGTCTCTTACAATGGTACAAAGAAAAATAAACACTTTCATCGAGATTAGCGTACCAAAATCCAGAAACCTTCCTGAATCTCTTTATCTGTATCCAAACGCTACGTTTTACATGGTGAAAAAGGAGTGATGAGCGAACCAAACTATCAGGCAGATTGCTCTGCTACCCATGTCTGATTACATCAACAACCAACAATAAACCGAGTGATAATCCATCTTTCTAAAACTACAGAAAGAATCATAATCAAATATTAGCGTCATGAAGATTTCTGTACGAGCACCAACCGACCGCTAAGGTATGCTGAAAATCATGTCACAATGACAGATAAAACAAACCACAAAAAAAATCAAAGAAGAACATATCACGAAGACAGAGAAAACATGTGCTACAAAGGCAAAGATTTTTATTAAAACATAAAAAATAAGAAAAAATAATAGACCTTGTAGTCGACAACCAATACTAAGATTAGTTGCCGACCACCAATCAAAGGAAAAAAAGTAAAGTTATAGGTGGTAGAGTTTTGAGAGAGAGCGACTAGGTTAAAAAATCCTAAAGAGAGACAAATAAACTAATCTTAAACTTGTTAAAATATGAGTAAATTTATGACATAACTATTATGGATTGACTTGAATAATTCAAAATTAAAAATAATATTTTTTAAATAAAATCAATTTTCGCGGTCCTTTTTTTCTCTCTAAGTGTCTAATTTTCATTGCTGCAACTTAGGGGTAGGCTCCCTAACATCAAAGCAAATACTAATTAATTAGTATTTATTTAAAACTCGCTTTTCAAAAAAGGAAAACGCGTGAAAAGATATTCAATTCATGGCAAGATTTACTATTTTCTATTTATTTCAACTTAAATTATGAATTAATTAATGTTATCTTTAACACATTTTTATGCTGAACTAATAAATACATCTATTTATTTACTTATTAATACTATTAAGCTTGAGATCTGGTTCCAATAGTCAAAATAGCTAAGCGGGCTTCATTAGTCGGAACATTTTCCTTTTTTCTTAATTATTCCAATAGTCAAACTTTACTTACAAAAATAACAGTGAAGTGCTTTTTTTATATATATATATTTGGTGTACAATATTTATATCATTTAAAATTTATTATTTATAAATCAGACGGTATTAAATAGTTAGGTATAGTCGACTCCTCGCCCTAACAACAATAATGCCAGTTAACTATACTCAATTGACTTGAAGTGATTAGTTTTAATATACGTTGAGTACTTAGTTTTAAGTCTTATACTTTCGGAACAAAAGTTACAAGCAAATTATAATCACATTTTTTATAACTTTAAAATGTTTCGGGGACAAATTTATTAATCAATTTTCGAAATTTTGTTTTAAAATTATATCGTTTTTAATGATTTTATTTGAGAGATAATTAACAGCTATAAATTTGGAGGGGAAAAGTTGTCATTTTCATAATTTTGTCAAAACTTACAAGTAAAATATATCAGATTTTCTAGAATATTAGAATTTTCCATCAAAGCACAATTGGGAAAGAAAATCCTTTGCCCGTTTTTCAGGGTTTTTATTTTGGGTAAACTACAATCAAAATCATTTAATTATAACTTTTTCTAAAAAACAAATTATTTTTAAAAGAAATTACAAACAAGTCACTCAATTAACATGTTGTTACAAACAAGTCACTCAACTAACATGTTGTTACAAACAAGTCACTCAATAACATGTTGTTACAAACATGTCACTCAAATAATATATTGTTACAAATAGGTTACTCCGCTTACAAACATGCTACTTTTATTTGGTATAAGAACATTTTTAGTCCCAAAACTTGTACATTATATTACTTTTTTTTCTAATTCGAAATAATTAAATAAATTTAATCATTCATATTTAAAAAATTTATCGATCTAAACTTTTTGTAATATTATCAAAATAAATGAATCCATTAGATCAAATCAGTAGTTCAATAGCTGCGTTTCACTATAAGACAACAAATTACTTTTTAAATTGTGATCATACAGAGTGAAAGTAACAAAAAGACAATACAACATCTTTGAGATAAGGGCAAACAATTCAGCAGAAGAATAAAAAATAAATGATGAAAATTTTAAATATTATTAAAAGTTAAATTTATTGAATTATTCTGAATTAAAATCAAATTAATAGACTATGTAAATTTTTGAGATTAAAATGTTATTATAACATGTCATATTAGAACAAAAGTGACATATTTGCAACAATATATTAATTAAATGACCTATTTATAAGCAAAGTGATTTATTTGTAACAAATGCTTGATTGAGTAACTTGTTTGCAACTTTTAAAAGAAAAGTGATTTGTTTATAGTTAAACTCATACTTGAGTGACATTGTATGTTGTTTACCCTTACGTTTTCGGTTTGTCCAATCCATTGGTTGGATGCCACGTGTGCTAATTAACTGACACCTTTCCCACACTTGATACGTGGCAGGGAGGTATTGGGGTAAGCAGTAGCTAAATAATTTGGTCGTTTGGAGCCATCTCTCACCGTCTGCCTATGACGTTGCAATATTCAACGAGAAAAATTATTAAATAGACCGGCTCATCATAACATTAGTAATTTTAGTTAATAAAATTTATATATTTTATTTATTTTTAAGGTAAATTATTACTTTTTTCATAGAGAATGAGTATTTATTGGACAGTTATTTTAAAATGGATAAACTTTATTAATGGAGATTACAAATAACGTGATGAGTCGAGTCCATCAAATAATTTTTCATACCAGTTTCTTCATCGGTAGTATCTCACGTGGCACATTATTTAGTCTCCACGTAACCTTATCTGGTTCTAGATACGGCTGTCGGTGGATATTTAATTTTCGTTGATTCTCTTGCTTGCACGTGGCAATTGTGGTACATTGACTTGAATCGATACTTTCTAAGAGAGGTTTTGTTAAGGAATATTCTTAGGCAGTTAGTATACAGTAATGACTAGTTATTATTTTTAATTTATTAAATAAAAATATTTGATATTATAAAAATGAAAATAATTTCCTATTGTCCATAAAATCTATCTGTAACGTAATATAGAAGCAATTGCATTACCCCCCTTAATGTTTTTATTATGAAGTTGACAAATAAGTAGGGGTAGTTTTTATTTGTTGGAGGATAATTTTGTCAATTGAAGAGTATATTACAATATGAGTGTGATGCTTTATAAAATACAAATAGTTAAATTTATTAAATTATTGTGAATTAGGATTAAATTAATAGAATGTATAAATTTTGGGATTAAAATTATTATTATACTAAACATTTGTTTTAATTTTAATGACAAAGTGACTTGTTTGTCACTAATTTTTAAATGAGTGACATGTTTGTTCTTAAACTTATAATTGATTGACTAAATTATTACTTTTAAAATAAAAGTGTCATATTTGTTCTAAACTTATAATTGAGTAACTCAAATGTTATATTTAAAAGACGGAGTGACGTGTTTGTTATTAAATTTATAATTAAGTGATATCTAGTGTATTTGTGAAGTATAATTTTCTTAATCATCTCCTCAAAATGCCATAATTACCCCTTAAACCTTTAATAACATTAGTTTTTTTAATATGCTAGTGTGATTATAAAGTAGTATTTGTTTAATTTTTTTAGCCCTTTAATAACGCGCATACACTGTGCATATATAATGCTCAAATTCGGACCACCTAAATGAAATACGTCATCTTTTACTATTGAGACCACTCTACAGGTTGAACATTAGTTATTTGTTTTAAAAAGGAGTCGACCTTAATAATGAATTAAGCTAACCCATGCATTGGGGTAGCTTTTATGTACAGTTGAGACATGAAATAAAGAAGAGTTGAAGCCACTTTAAATTTATGAAATTTAAACTATTTGCTTCAAATTTCCTTTTTTAGTCAAATAGATTCGTTCTCTTTTGGAAAATATTTTAAAGAAAAAAAGATTCTCAAATGAATTGTCGGAAGAATGCCCTAGAATCTTGTCCTTGAACATTACGCTTAAAATAGATACATTCAAGTACATTAGTATGGTTTTTTTATAAAAAAATATTTTGTTTAATTTAGCTATTATTGTTTTAGTTTCTAAATTAAAAGTAATTGATTTTAAATGAGTTTAATCGATTTTAAATATTGCAACTACAGCGCTATCAGTCAAATTAAAATTGAATCTATAATATTAATTTTATTTTGAGAAAAAAATGTAGTACATAGTCCATGTAAATAAACGTTTACATGTGCTTTTTAAATTTAGGGGTTATGGATTTAGTTTAGGGTTAAAATTTTAGGGGTTTAAGTTGTAAGGTTTAAAATTTATAATTAGTGTTTAGAATTTAGAGTTTAGGGTTTAAGTTTTAGAGTATTAGGGTTAAAAATTTAGTATTTATATTTTATAAGGTAAAAATACAGGCTTGTGTAAAATTATTTTACACAAACCTGTGTATCAAAGTTTTACCCTTTTATTTTTTAAATTTTATTAACATATATGTATTTCCAGCAGATATATAATTAAATATATAATTTTTGAAAGTTTTAATTTTATTGATTTTGGAAATTCACATCCAGTCCCCAAAAAATTCAACTATTTTAATCAGGCACGACATCTTTTAATATTTCATTAAACCACCTAACACTTTAAAACAATTAACTAAATCACTAATTTTCTTTTGAAAATTCTCACCAAAACCCTTCAAAATCTTGAAAATTTAATTAGACCTTCAGATTTTTAAATATTTTAATTAGACTTCCAAAACTATTTTGCCAAAATATGTGTAATCATACAAATATGAATGACATATAAGTGTAATTTATGGAAAAAATGTAGGTTTCTTTGGAAAATACTCATAAACTTGATTCCATCATTTTTATAGGAAAAAACTCATCAACTTGATTCCATCAAGTTTCACGAGGGATGTTTAAAATCGAAGTTGACAATTTATTATTTTATTTATTGATGTTTAAGATAGTAAAGTACTTTGAATATGAAATATTCAGTAAAGATTTTTTTAGGGAAGTAAAGATTCAATTATATATTAGCTATCCATTAGCTATCAAACAAGATTATTGTAATTTTTACCGACGGTTTGAATCTCTTAAATTTCTTTCATAATGCAAACGATACTTTATTCAATCCCAAACCAATCTAGCTTTAATTTTAATTATTTCCTAAATTAATTGCTTTTACCATATTAAACAGACAAAAAATAAGTAATAATAAAATTAGCATAAAACTGTGTAAGTATACAACTTATAAGATTTATTAAAAATTTAAACACACATATATATTGTATTGAAGTATATAGCATTAATTTTGAATTTATATTGTATTTTTTATATTGTATCTAAAATTATTAAATTTAAATATAACAATATTTTAATTCTTCTGAGTAAAAAAACGTAAACAATATAGAAAAATACTTGGATACACAAGTTAAAGTTTACATAAGCCTTTAAATTTTAGGGTTTAAGTTGTATGGTTTATAATTTAAGATTTAGGGTTAGAAATTAAAGTTTAAGGTGTTAAAATTATTAATTTAAATTTTATGGTTTAAATGTAGAATATTGTGTAAATTTTATTATACATCTCGTGTACCAAAATATAACCTAGCAGTATACGTGTCTTTCTTTAGAAAGTCTATGTTATAAATTTGAATATAACAATATTTTGTTAACGTAAACAATATATGTGCCTTTCTTTAGGAAGTCTATATGTTACACTCGTCTATTTTTCTTAACTTTTCATACCTGGCATATAATCGATGACATAAATCAAACATTGAATGACAATAAATTTTGATTTTTCACATATAATATTATATTAAACAATAGAAAGTGATATTATATTAAACAATTTTTCGAACAATACATTATATTAAACAATTAAAAATGATATTTTCATAATTTCACAAGAATTTATTATATTATCACAACATTTGAATTAAAATGGGGGATGTTAGAGGTCGACAGGGATTTGGCCCTCCTAACACAATATTTTTATTTTTATTTCAGTTTTCTTTTAAAATTTGGAATTAAGATAATAATAAATTTATATTTTAATTCCATAAAAGATAAAATCTAAGTTTAAAATTTTAAATTTATAAATTATTATAATAATAAAATTATATTTTAAGTCATTAAAATTCTATAATTTATATTTCTAACTATCACTACAGCAAAACAAGTTTTAGCGACATTTTTAGCAATATAACGACATTTTTAAGCTAGAAACCTTCATGGTGCTAGTAAGAGAGCCACAAGAAGCGCCGCTAAATCAAACGCCGCAATAACTAGCGGCGTTTGTTTCCAAAGCGTTGTAAAAGGTCGAGTTATATAGTGGCGTTTTGGAAACAAATGTCACTAATTGTCGTTATATATAATGACGTTTGAATTTCAAAACGCCGCTAAAAGTAAAGACATATAGTGGCGTTTGTTCTCAAACGCCGCTAATTACCTTGTCTCTAGTGACGTTTGTTCCTCCAAACACAATAATATGTTATGATATTTATTGGCATTTGTGGTTACAAACGTCGTTATTGACTATGTATATAGTAGCATTCTTGTAGAAAAACAGAGCAAAAGAGCGTGACTTTTTAGTGGTATTTTTTATAAACGCCGCTAAGCTTAACTGATTTGACAGATATCATTTTCTATTCTATAGTACCAAAATTGAACCTATAATATTATCCAATAACAGGAAACTTGAAATTTAATTACGACACAAATTAAGTAGTAACAACATAAATAAATCAAAGTCTATAAACATTAAAGTGAAATGTAATGTAGTTCAACATTGTTCACTAGAATAAACAAAGCATGAATCTAAGAAATCAACTATGATGGCGGTTCTACAGTTTGTTTTGTTGTATCATTTTCATCATATCTCAAAGTTGATTTTGGAAGTCTTGATATTTTTCCTGATATGTTGCTTCTTTCTCTACTTATATCGCTTTTGCTTCGACTTTAATTTGAGAAATTTTTTCGTCCACCTAGGCCAAGTGTTGTTTTAAACGATTAACTTCTAACTGCGAAGTCTGGCTCTGTGATGACATGTACTAAGATGAGCTAGATCCAAAATATTTGGTTGGGGTAACAAATGATCTTTGAAAATAAACCCGACCATATCTTTTATGACCCAAAACTTCAGCAATAACTTGATTTTTGATCTCGTCCACATTAGCAGAACCATGAGTTGAAGCTGTTGCTTCGTACACCGCCTTTTTATCCCTTAATTTCTCATAATAATCAATTAAAAATTTATAACCAATTCAAAAATTATTTAAAATAAAAATGTTATACTATAGATATAAGTATAACGTAATACAAATTTTGTGTACAATAAATATATCATAATTTGTGCAGTTTCAGGAGTTATAGGAGAGCCATCTTTTTTGTGTGTAATGTCGAAGAGTTTCATTCGTCCAATGCTACTACTAGATGTAACTTCCTACAATGCATAATAGAAATTAATACTTACGAGCAAAGTAATAAATAATAGAAACAATTTTCGTTACTATGTGCTACTAATATAAAATTGCCGTGTGAATAATCAATAATTAAAAATAATAATACCTCTTTATCAGCTATACAAGCAAAGCTTTTCGGCCCAACTGTGTGAGTAAACTTTTGTTGTTGTCTTCTAGCAACTCCAATGCACTCTCGATCCTACAATTTGAAATTTGCATTACGTATGAAGCCAATATTACAATGACATAGTATTATTTTTTTAAGTGCATCATACCTCTCTCTTCTTTGAAATCCAAAATTTGATTGCATCTTCCTATTGAAACCTGAGCATTTTAGGTGGGAAATTTCGTAAACTTTTCTTCAACGTTGAGATTATTCTTGAAATATTTCATTTTCAAGAAACTCTTGTCGTCTCTCCATTTCTTTCCTAATGCTTTCTTCAAATAATCGTCTGAGACCTCTAAAGAAAATTTCTCATACAAATTACATAAGTGTTCAAATTAAATATAAGTTACTATTGAATTGTAATGAATTATCTCTTACAATGACATTATTACCTTAACACAATCCATATCTTAGTTTTTGTTACTATTCGGCATCTCATACCATGACTTATAATTGATTGGCATAACTGTAGCATTGCGTGCAACCATGCCTATGTAATCGACCGGAACACATGCTTCTGCCCCAATAGGTTGGTTGACGTCGTTTCTTGAAACTTTCACCTTCCAGGAGGAAGTTGGTACAATTCCTTCAACATCGTGCGCCCTCTAGTCTTGCACCTTCGACCATTTTCATCTATATAAGAAATAATTCAGTATAAATTTTTAAAATCAAGTCAATGAGAAAAATCACCCAACATTTAAATAAAGTGTTGAACATTACCTTCAATTTTTACACTTTCTTCAGCTGTATCCGGAACTTCCCAAGATCCAACACCAATCAATTCCTTACTATTTGTTTCTTCCTCCACTTGAGGAACTCGAACAATCCACAGATCACTTAATTCCTCCTAGTCATAATATCTGCAATAAACAAACAACAATTTTAGTAACTATGACAACAATACTATTAATGGATGTATTCAACGACAACAAGTTATAAGTTATAATATTATAAATTAATCAGTTAAGATATAAAATCTTACTACATTGTTATGACATATTAATTTTCATAAAAATCTTCATCCACGTCCTCCCTAACCCATTGGAATTGTGAACTAGTACTAGAGATAGTTCTATCCAAGTTTTGTGCTAAAAAACCAAAGTTTTTGATCTTGTTTCAATGTTATCTCTACTTCTATCCCCGATGTCTATCAAGTCTCTGGGGTGTTACGAAGTACAACATATCAACCCTCATCCATTAGGTCGTGGCAGTAAAAAACCTGTTTGACTTGAGAAAAAAAATACAGATGACTCATCCATCAATTGTTGACTAGTGTGAATTAATCGAGAGAAGTTCACCATTGTAAAACCAAATTTATCTCTTTTAAAGCCTCAAGTAGTATTTACATCAATCTAGTCATAGGGAAATAACACAACCTTTAGTTTGCCATCATAATCCAACTCAATAATGTCTGTAAGAATTCCATAATATTCTACATCTCCCTCCATAGGGTGATTGTCCCTAGCACTAGTATAACATGTAGTTGAAGAAGTAACAACTACTCCACAATTTTGTGTCATCCTTAATCTTTCACGAGATTTCGTGTGAAACCTGAACCTATTAATGAGGAAGGCATTATATCTTTCAACAATTCTATTCAGACCTTAAGAAAGCCATTTAACTTCTTTACTAAATTCTCTTCATCTCTAAACCTATTACGAGTGAAAAGTGAACTAGTTAGCATGTATATTGATAAATTTAAACAAGAAGAGTTATACATTATTTACGTGCCGTGCAAAGATTTAGTTACTTACCGCCTACCCTAACCATTCATGAAAAATTTATGTGAATAATTTATGAATCTCTCACTGATGTAATCTCTGGGAGCATGCACGAGATTTCAAGACTTCTTTAAACTGCTATAAAGTAGATTACGTGGTTAAAGAATGAGAAATATAAAAGATTAAGTGAATACATTAGAATTTATATTGTAAAACTTACGTGCGTAAAGGATCTATTGAAGCGCGATGGAAAAGAACATGTATACTTGTACCCATGACTTATCATCTAACTATGCAACTTCAACTTTGCTGAGTGGTTTACCATAACTTCCAAAAAATACATCTCAGGTAAGTTATTAAGTATTGCACACTTCATTTCTATTTAGTCTATTTAATCTCGTTTCAACATCTTCCAAATATCTAGAGGAAAAAGTTAGACACTCCTCTATTAAATACCCTCTAACAATTGATCTTCCCGGATAACTTTTATTACGACAGTAAGAGTTCAACTTGCACAAAAACCTGGACACGAAACTAACGCAACCTTATATAAATTGTTGTAATTAAAAGGTATATTTAGCTTTGTGAGGGACATGAACCAACAAGTGCACCATAACTGTGAAGAATAAAGGTGGTAACATCTTCTCCAATTTACATAAAGTTAAGGTGACTCGATCTTATAGTTTCTCAAGTTCTTCAACCATTAAAACTTTCCCACAAATAGCTTTCATTATATTGGAAAGTTAAATTATATAAAATGTCACCTCATTTGATGTACAACCGCATAAAGCAATTGACAGTAAATCTTGCATCAATATGTGATAATCATACGACTTTAGAGAATAAAGTCTTCGATATTTAAACTGACACATCGAGATATATTTGATGCATACCTATCTAGGACCTTTATATCTTCAACACCTTGCAAAACACTTTTTTCTTTCTTCGACACCATAAAAATAAAAGGCAGTAATGAAGATTTTCTATTAGAAAGTAACTAGGGATGAAGATCACGCCGAATCTTGATGTCAACTAAGTCAAGTCGACACTTTACATTATCATTATATTTTCTATTGATATTGAGAATGATCCTGATAATATTCTTACAAATATTCTTCTCAATTTGCCTGACATCAAGATTATGTCTCAAAATGTGATGCTTCCAATAAGGCAACTTCAAGAAAATACTTTTCTTTTTTCATAAATCCGCCTCATTTGGATCATCCTCTTCATCAGATACATATCACTCAACTAGTCAACATCATGGTCATACACCTCTTATATTTTTTCTTTGATCGCATGTTCGGTGGCTGATTCATCTTTCCATAAGTGAACTTGGTATGTTTCAACATCGACAAGATATCAGATCTGATTGTTTGCTTAGGAGCTTTTTTGAGCTTTTCAATACCATCAAACATATTCGTTTAATATCTAAATCTATAATTTTCATCTAACCACCAATGATGTCCGATGCAAGAGAATTTTTTCCATTATAAAACCACTTTGAACATGTATGTGCAGCACAACAAGGACAAGCATAACGACCTTTAATACTCCAACCAAATAAACTTGCATAAGTAGGGAAATCATTAATAAACCAAAACAAAGCTGCACGTAAATTAAAGTTCTCATTCTTCAACACAGCATATGTTTCGACACACACCCATAATTGTTTCAACTCTTCAATAAGAGGCTGCATATAGATGTTAATATCATTCTCAGGACCTTTCTCACTGGAGATTATCATGGATAAGATAAATGATGACTATTACATGCAAATCTATAGGGGCAAATTGTATGGAGCAAACAAAACATACCAAATATTGTAAGAAGTATTCATGATTTTAAAAGGATTAAACCATCAGATGCAAGATCGAGCCTGACAGTTTGAGGATCTCTTGCGAAACTTAGAGGTTTTTGGTCAAATAACTTTTTAGCTAAAAAATTCGCATGATGCCTTAATAATCCATCATCGATTCGTCCATTATGATGCCACCTCATAGACTCAGTAGTCTTTAAAGATATAAAAGTCTTTGAAGCCTAGGTTTTAGAGGAAAATATCACAAAATCTTTACTGGCTTCTTTCTTTATTTTGCTTCAACTTCGTCATCACTCATATTTTTTGTGTCCCCATTCATCCATCGAGATTTACCGCATACATGACAAGACTTTTAATTTTTTTTAATCACCCCAATACAACATGCAATCATTCTGACAACTATGAATATTCTCACAACTAAGGCCCAAATCCTTTATCATTTTCTTCATATCTTTGGCGGAGTGGGATTTTTGTAGAAGGAAACATTTCTCTCAAAAACTCTAATAATTGCGTAAAAGAATTACCGATCCACCATCCCAAGCATTTTAAGTGGAAAAGAAGAATACAAAAAAGAGAGTTTTGAATATTTTGGCCCCTCATAAAATTGTTAATTAATTTTCGAAAGCAACTTGTAAAACTTTATCGCTTCTCCATTTGGCTCTTCAACACATTCACTTCTCCCTATCTCGGTGAAATCATTAACACCAATATCACAATAAACTTTCTTAACAAATTGACATTGATTGTGCATATTAAATGCATCTCGCAACATACCCTTCGTGTCATCTTCTCTAACAGATCAATGATGAGAATTAAGAGGATAAGCCAGATTACTCGTGGAAGAAGATCTACGAGGTGTAAACTATCCATAGAATATCTATTTTTATATCCCCGAACAAAGCCAAAAACAAATAAATGTTCATGAATAACTTCACGAATATGCCAATTAGTGTTAGCACACATCTTACATGGGCAAAGAATCATATTCTCTTGGCTTGTATTTACAATAGCTAAATTTTAAAAAGTTTCTACTCCATTTTGATATTCGTTGCTCACCCTTGACAAATCCATCCAACTCTTATCCATCTTGTATTTCTATAATATCCATTTCAAATGTTAATTGCTAATACTATAGATTTGAATTTATTCTTTTAAATTGATAATTGTAGATAAAAAATTAAAAGATGTTAATTAAAATGATTTTATTACTAAACTATTGCAACTAAAGAGACAATTAAAAACAAAAATCGTAAACTAATAACACATAAGTAATTTTATTATTTTTCTTCTGGATTTTCTCATATTGTAAGTAACTTTATTTAGACTCATTCATAAGTGAAGTGAGAAACAAAAATAAAAGACTGCAAAGTTAAACCTGACATGAAGCATATTTGAAGGATGAAGAGAGATATAACTGTTATGTTACCAAAGTAAAAGCCATGTTAAATATATAAACTACCTATCAGCCATACTTAATCCATTTCACCAATTAAGAAAACTCAACCAAAACAAGAAAATTCAAGAGAAGATTACATGTTGGGGAGAACCACCGTTTGACAACTAAAAATTTTGCAGCTCAATGCAGAGGTGTAGGATCCCTCTAAGCCTATTCAATATGACTACAATTTAAGAATGTTTCTTTGGATATATTAGAATTAAAAATCACAACTATTTGATCAAAAGATAAAGCAAGGTAGATAGTCTAACAAGAAGAAATTTATAGAAATTTGACCAGTAATATAGATATCAAAATAAAACAAAACAAAATCCACTTTTCATCAAAGAGTTGCACAGTGTATTGTGTATCAAGTATTTGTTAGTTCTTAAAACACTAAAAATCTTTAAAAGGCCACAAGATTAACTTTGATGATAATCGTGTTTCTCAAACTTGTGTTGCGGATTTTGAAGTACTTCAGAAATAAACCTTCACAAGCATGCAAAAGCACAAACTGAAATTCAAAAAGTAACATTCTATACAAATCTTATCATTTGCAACCTCTTATTTCTCCTATCCCATTGTGAAAAGTATGCAAGAACAAGACATGCCAAAAAAAATTTAGAGGCTGGAGATGGCTTGTACATCACGATATTTAAGCAAAAGAAAAATAATACAATACACTACAATGATTCATTTTCATTTTTTTTTTTATCTTTTTATTGTTAAATTCCTTTTTCTTTGAAGAATGAATAATGTTACATATCACAGAAAGTATATGTCCTCATAAACTACAACTCTAAATGTTTTTTACTCCCTCACTATTACCACAATAGATTCTCTCAACCTCGTTAACCCTTTTATCTAAACTACAACCCTAAATGTTTTTTACTCCCTTAATCCAAACATAACCATCAACAACCAAAGATGTAGAGAAAGGGAAAGAGAATAACATCAAAATAAAAATGAGAGAAAGGAAATAAAAGCTTATCAATATAGTTCCGGTGAAATCTCGTTGTCGTTGCTCATTTGAATCGATTGAAGGTAGATTAGAACTTTATTTTGATTTACGGCTTATTTTAAGTTTCAAACTGTAAAAGAAAATTAAAGATGGATTTAATTTTTGGTTCGCATAAGAACGTCAAAGAGAGAAAAGAACTTCTATTTTTTCAGAAGTGTGAAGCTTCAACTTCTTTGTTGGGAAAAGAAAGCATTTTTTGCTATGGTAAGAAAAGAGGACGACTAGGAAAATAATTTTTTATTATATTATATTTTATTTTGATATTAATTTTGAAAATAAAAAAGAAAATAAAGAAGGTGATGTGGCGTGATCTGATTGATTAAGACTATTTTTTAAACGGTGTTAACTTTTTAGGGCATTTTGGGTAACGACAAAAATTTAAGGGGGCAAAAGAGCCCCAAAAATACGTTAGGTACCAAGTTGAGAAAAGTGGTACACATTAGGGGGCAAAATGTGCATCAAGCCTAAAATTTATTAGGGAAAAAGTCAACATGCCAGAAAATGAAATGAAGATTTTCATTAGGTTTTATATGACATATAAAAAAAACTTACAATTTGCATTAGAATATACCAATTCAATCAAAGAGCCACACAACTTAAAAAAAATCACCGAAATTGTGACAATAACTTAATAACGTGCAAGCAAAGAGTGATGAAAAAGATAGGGAAAATAGAACGTGCGAGCAAACAAACAAAGAAAGAAAGATATATATTTTGTTGACCTAGTCGGAACATGGCAAAGTCAATGTCACACAAACTGACCCTTCTTTCAAACTTCTGAGTAAATTAACTTGAGAATTGTGTTAAAATACAAAGCATGCAAGGAATAAGTATAGAGTCTTGGTTGTACACAGAAGTTAGTATGTCAGCACAATGCACACATCACACTCTATACTACTTCTTATGAACTGAGTCTATGATCTATTTGAGTTGCACAATTTTTGCTAGCTAACTTAGGCTTGTCCGTCTTGTTGAAAACTTGAGTTAGATATTAATGTAAAGAGACTTGTATAATTGTGCTTAAAATGTTTTTAAGTCTAGTTGCATGTCGGTGTAGATCACTTATCAATGCATTAAAATTCTACTTAAGGATAAGCAAAAGCTTAGGTTTGGGGATGTGATAACTCTCAAGTATTCATTTTTCTATGCACCTTTTACCGAAGGTTTTTGCTTTGTTCGTTTATATTTCTTCTCTATACTGAGGATTTCATGCATTTTACTTTATTTTTAGATTTCTACCTTAGGATGTTGGTACTTTGTATATATGTGTTGATACAGAGCTATATAACATATTTGCTGTTGAGACATAGATGAGCCCAAGATCTTAGAAAAGATAAAGGAGTTACCTTGATATTCTGGGCCAAATGATAGATGTTTACACAAGAGAGTGATGGACCACCTGAGATTACTAATACAATTTTTCCTTCACGGGCGCTCCATTCTAACTATACAAGAGCCACATAGTGCTTGGAGGTGCTGGGACGATTGTGTGCTAGAGGCCACATACTGCATTTTTCATCAAGACAAATTGCCAAACCAGGCCACCAAACAATTCTTGGAGCTGCAGGATGGTAGATGCATCAAGATAAATGCCCTTGTCGACACATGACCATAATGAGGATCAACAAGTGTTGCTATTTTATTGGCTACCATTTTTCTCTCCTCCGTTTATATAAAGAGAAGACTCTTCTAAAAGAAATAAGGTATGTTTGGAGAGACTTTTTAGATCTTATTTTCCTAAGAAAGTTCTTCTTCTTCCCAAAGAAATGGCCACGACCATGGAAACATATGGAGCTTAGAGGTATTTGTTTAGAAGGAAGCAACATGATGACCAAAAAGTTGTTAGGATCGGCAGTTGCAGCGGTGGTTAGTGTAAGACTCGAGCGTCCGAGAAGAGTATAGTTCAAGAGCTCTAGAAGGACTTGTTTCTTGCTACTGGTCCTGTGTGATCTTAGAATATGTTGTTTTTTAACTTATTTCATATCTTATATTTTGTAGAACTTAATACTTTATTTAATGCAGTAAACTCTTACTTGTGTTCTTTGTTATTGACTTGTGTTTAACTCAAACCACTATAGAAATATAGGGTTACATTTAACATGCCCTAATGAGATATAAATGACTTACGCTCCATGAGTAACGAAAGTTACTGCCTTGCTAAGTCAAGTGACACTTGGGGGCTAAGCTAGACATGGTTGTATCGACACATGAATGTACGAATATACTGAAAAACTATATCAAGTGGCACATTGGGGATAGTCTAGGTATATCTATTTGTGGCCTCGAAAGAGCATCGTTTATCAATTATGTCGACACTGTAACAATGTAAAAGTGAATATGACTGTAACTGTATTCAATAATTTCATCTTTTAAAGCACTTCTATTGATTGCTTTTGGATGTATCAAGATCTCTTCTTCTAGCTAAATGCGTATCTCTTTAGTTTCTCTTTTACATTCCTAAACCCTATTGAACATATTAAACTGTTATAACCAATAACATCTAATAAATGTTGCACATTTCATGTAGGATTCGACAACCCAATACACACTTCGTGTGTGTCTACTTTATTACTTGTGTTGACAATGTATACTTGTACTAATTTAAGTGTTAGAACACATACACCATTTCCCTTCCTTCTTTACCATGGTAAGCATTTGTGAAATAAGAAATAACTTTGATGGGAAGAAAAAAGGGCATTAAGAGACCATCTTGACCCAACCCAAAACACTCTAAGATCATTTTTCAAACCTGCTCATATTTTGAGTCAAGAGATAGATAAATAGATATATCCTATTACACTAATCGGGGGAGTGCATAGTGACTGAGGGGGTCGAAGACCAAGAAGTAAATTATTTATCAACCAAGCATTCTTGTTACGGCTAGATCCAATCTCTTGGTCCTTGCGGAAAGGAAAAAGAATTCCATATTCTTCCTTTCGAGAAGAAAGGATTAGGAAAATTCTATTAATAACACCTTTCTCTGGACCTCTAGGAAAACATGAAAAAATATGGTCGAATGATATGATCCCTCCGTCACCCTAGAATGAAAGGGGCGATCTCGTAGTTCTTGGCCTGTGAAGATATTTTCTTAGGTGCTCTATGTTATTTTTCCATTGAGGTTGAACATGAACTTGTGCTCGAGAGATAGCTATCCATACATTGATAAGAGATGCATGAATTATCGAGAAAAGAGGAGTCGTGATGGTCCCCCGGACCGCTCAAATCCCACGAGTGAATAGAAAGTTAGATCTACATTGTATATAATCTTAACATTTTTAAAAGGTATTTATAAGTTTCAAACATATATCATAAACTAGATATGCAATAAAAAAGGGGTAAACTACACCAGGGACCATTGAACTATTTAGGGATACCTATTTTGACCACCAAACTAAGCAACTCGTCAATCATACCACCAAACTTATTAAGTTGACCTATTTTGACCACCGCCATTAAAAAACTAATAGAAGGGTGACGGAGGGGTAACGTGGCAGTTAATGGAAATTTGTAAAATTACACATTTGCTCCTTGTTATTTACCTATTAAATCAATTTGATCCTAATTTTATTTTAATTAAATAAAATCAATCATCCAATCAGATGATGCCACGTTTCATCAACCAATTGGATTAGTTTACTCAAATTTTAATTTATTTTACTTGGTTAAAAGAAAATTAAAAAAGAATGTAAGAATGTCTTTGGGGTGTTTTGAACCACCGCACCAAATTACTCTTAATAATATAAATTGTACCCTTTTATATACATATCTTATAATGCAGTAAATGTTAGGGAAAAAAGAAGTAAAAATGGTTGAAAGGAGACTTGGACCTAGATCACTTGGGATGTATAAACTCACACAAACTACCAAATCAAATCAAATCAAATAATTAATTAAAAATAAAAATATTTTAAATACATTTAAAATAATTGTTAAAGCAAGATTTAAAATAAAAAAGATTTATGATTTTTTTTATTTTTCAATTAAATCGAACTACTTTAAATATTCGATTTAATTTAAATATGAAAAATATTAAATACTCTATTTAAAAGAAAAGAGATTTGATTTAAAATATTCAAATATTTTTTCTTTTTCATATTTAAATTAAATTGAATATTTAAATTAATATTCTAATAAACATTCGATTTAATTTAAATATGAAAAAGAAAAAATATTCGAATATTTTTAATCAAATTTCTTTTCTTTTAAATCGAATATTTTTTAAAATCGAATATTTAATAATTTTCATATTTAATTAAATCAATAAATATTTGATTTAATTGAAAAATAAAAAAAATCATAAATCTATTTTCATTTTAAATTTTGCTTTAATAACTACTATAAACATATTTGAAATGTTTTTATTTTTAATTAATTATTTGATTTGATTTGATGGTTTGTGTGATTATACACATCCCAAGTGATCTAGGTTCAACCATTTTTACTTCTTTTTCCCATAACATTTACTGCATTATAAGATATGTTTATCCCATTGGAGGGAAAATACATTAAATATTAAATAAAATAAATTAAAATTTGAGTTAATTTATCCAATTGGGTGATGACACATGTCATCATCTGATTGGTTGATTAATTTTATTTAATTAAAATAAAATTAGAATCAAATTGATTTAATAGTTAAATAACATAGACCAAATGTGTAATTTTACAAATTTTCGTTAACTGTCACTTCACCCCTCTGTTAGTTTTTTAACGGCGGTGGTCAAAATAGGTCAATTTAATAAGTTTGATGGTTTGATTGACGAGTTGCTTAGTTCAGTGGTCAAAATAGGTATCCCCAAATAGTTCAGTGGTCACCGATTTCTCCCTCTGGTCCCCTCATTTTCACGAGCGGCCACGACGTGCAAAAAAGAGCAAAACAAAATCAAAATCAAAATCAGAATGTTAGAGGCATATCAGGGGACAAGCCAACAAGAATTAGAGTCGCATATGAATCCGACCAAAATTGCAAGCACAACCAATAGATGAATTTGTAATTTCTTTTCTATTTTTCTAAAAAACATGTAATCTAGGGTATAAAATGTAAACCCACAACAATTGTAAGGGAGGGATTTTTTTTACGGGAGCAATAGAGAACAAAGAAAAAGAAAAAGCTTGGGAGGTATTCTTTCTCTTTTCTTTGATTTCAAATCATCATAAGCACATAGATTAAGGTTTCGGTTTTTTACCTTTGTAACGATTCGTCTCCCCTCGCGTCGTTTCTCTTCCTCGCCGGTGATAAGCCCTTCAACTTCCTCGGTCGTAACGGGTGAGCCGACTGAAGTACAAAGTTTCAAAAAGGGGGGTCGATTCGGTCTTTGGAATTTTAAAAAGAAAAAGAGCTAAGTTTTAAAAAAAGGTGTCAGATTTAGGTTTAGAACAAAAAAAAGGGTTGTGTTTGTTCAATTTAGGGTTTGTTGGCCACCTGCGAACAGCGACCGATGCGGTGGTGAGTAGCCAGTTTCTGGGCTCATGTTCGATGAGCGGCGGTGCTCATCAAAGGCCGGGGGGAAAGTTGGAGAGCCTGAGGGCTCGGTTTTAACCAAAAGAGGAAAATTTGGGCTGAAAGGCCCCTTATATAACATTTTAAGGTTTTGAAAATGGGTTATTCCCGTAATGAATCCCTCCGCCTCCTCATATTTACACGATAAGACATTCCGCGTTTTTAAACCACGTCTGCATTCCCTGGAGTTTCAAAGAGTTTCGCAATTTCGTCCCTTTTTATGTTTTACTTAGATTTGTCCCTAAAACTTCTAATTTTGCTAATTTGGTCCCAAAACCAGACTTAAAACCCATTTTTATCATGCATGCTTTTTGATCTTGCATCTTTATATTTGTTTTTTAGTTTTAATCCCTATGTTAGATTATGTTGTTTGGTTGTGATGTGAATATTTGCCTAGCATGTGGTCTGTATATAATACATAGCATATGGTTTTTATATAAAATATAATATATAGTTTTACATAGTATATAATATATATAATTTTTATATACTACATAACATATAGTTTTTTTTTTATATATAACATAATATATAGTTGCATATAATATAAGACATAATTTTTATAAAGTATATAATATATAGTTTTTTATAAAGCATATACTATATAGTTTTTATAGGGTGTATAACATAGTTTTTTTAATATATTACAATATGTGGTTTATATATATTCAAATATATGGTTTTAACGTATATGTATTGTATATTTTATATAATGTATAGTACATAATATAAAAAAGATTTTTTATGTATAGGTTTGGTGCTTGTTTATGTTTGTGCATGTTTGCCTTTATTGTTTTCTTGTTTGTTTTGCGGTAGTTTTCTTTGCTAGGTTTAGCTTGTAGGTTAGTTTAGAGTTAGTTAATTTAATTAATCTAAAGTGTGCGCTCATCTCATAGGAGCATAATCTTTAAATTAATTAAATTAATTTTAGTGTAAGATTTTAGAGCCGTAGTTAGACCTAAGGTTCGAATTAGTTTAGTGAATGTAAATTTACCCTTGGCTTATTGCGACAAATGTTAAATTCATTAAATTAGTTGAGCACCTCTTAATTACCCTTTTAGGATAAAATTAAACTTGGGCTTAGATGGACATTTAATTTTAAAATCATGATTATTTAACTTGATTCATTTTAAATAGAATCCCTAGCTTATCGGGATACAAGTTTAAAGTTAATTAAATCAATTATCACGATGTCAAATAATCCATAATTTATTAGGGCTTTCTAGTTTTAGGGTTTAATTAACTTAGGGTTAATATTAGACTCATCTAGTTAATAATTAGATCACTAATTGAACTTCCATAATTTGGGCCTTTTAGGTTAGGACTTTAGCAGGCCTTTTGGGTGTTTGTTTTAAGCCTTTATGTGACATACATTTATACTTGTCATTCATTCGACCTCTAACATTTTGATTGCATATTAATCAATTTCAGCCATTAAAAATGTGGTATTTATTAATTCTGATATTTGTGTCGTAACAGTCTTGGCTTAATGGATTTGGACCAAATATTTGAATTAATCCTTACCACCCCAAGAAAAATGTTAATTAAAAGTTGACAAGTCATAACATCATACCTAAATGCTTGCTTCATGCATAAAGGTGACGTACGAAATTCAAACCATAAATTAACACAACATTTAAGCTTATATGATGTCGGTTTAATCTATGGTCCGGTGTATCGTCATCCTTATTAATTAAATGTCCAATTAATTTGAACCCACCAATTTGATAAAGCCCGTTTAATTAAGGCCGATTTTCAATTAAGTACACTTAGTTAAAGTCAATTTAACTTTCAACAAATTCCATCGATTAAAAGCAACAAATGTATTGGTACCGATTTTCGGGCGTGATGGGGGTGCTAATCCTTCCATACACGTAACCAACTCTCGAACCTATTTTCAAAGTGAATCTCTGGTTTTTATGGTGTTCAGCCTATCTTACCCAAGTGGTCGGTGACGAATCCAAATTCTTATTGTTTTCAAAAACATGAATTTTCAAAAGAAATCCCCTAACAACCAAATTTCAGAAAATAAGATGGGATGACCCGTAGCCGATCCCAGATTTAGAAAAAAGGTCGCTATAGTATGGCGACTCTGTTGGGAACTATTTTTTGTTTTTGCCTAAACAAAAAAAGAGTTAAGCTAAGAAAATATTTGTTGCTTTAATGATGGAAATTATTGAAATTTTAATCGACTTTAATGAGGTTGAGCTTTTCTTGAAAATGTGACTTCGATTGTACGGGCTTTGATAATTGTTGGTTTTCCGATTAATTTTTCATTTAATTTACAAGGAATCACCGACATATGTTGCACCATAATCATCAAGCTCTATACCCGAGCTTCGTCCCTTAAGTGGGAGTGAAATGCCACATACCCACGTGAGTAGCCCTCCACGGGTCAGTAATTTACTTTTGAAATCCACGCCTTTGACACATGAGCAGCTCTCCACGTCAGCAGCCCTCCACGTCATTAGGTCGTGCTTTCCCTCAAACCGAATCCAATTTACAAGCTTGTAATGGGCCAAAATTTGGGTTCTTGTTACCTTAATAGGTAACAAGATAGGTTCGGGTACCCTTATTAGAACCGAACCCATGCGTGAGAAGCTAATAAGCCCACTTCATTAGAGCCACGCGGATAACCATAGCGAACTAGAATTCATGTGTTTAGGTTTTCTTTGCATGTTTTCCTTTCGCTTGTTTAGTTTACATTTATCTTTTCTCATTTCTGAATTTATTGTTTATTCTTTGACTAACACTTCTTTTTGTTTTTCGTCTTCTTTCTTTCTACCTTTTCGTTTTGTATATCTTGTTATATCATGAAGAGCACATTGAGTCAGGAAATAGTCTGAAATTAAAAGCTAGGTCAATGGGAGATTTGGTCCGTAGCAATGACGAGAAGAATTTTGATGTGCAAATATGGTCAGAAGGAGAGCAACTACATGACGAGGATAGTATTTCAGTCGGTTTAGATCAGCATTGTCAGCCGAGAGTTTCATGAACACATAATTTAATGATGTGTCAGAGTTGAGGTTAGTATGGAATGGTTGGGATTTTGAGATAAGAAATGCTTTCAAAAGCGAGTATGGCGACATTGCATACTTGTTAGATGTTTCGGTCGACCAATCACTACTTCAAGCCTTCGTAGGGTTTTGGTATGCAACCTACAGTTGTTTCACGACTGTCAATTTTGATTTGACCCCAACAATTGAAGAGTATCAAGCCCTTGTAAATTGCAAGAAGATTAGTGAGAACCGTGTCTACTCTAAACCGAACAAGAACAAAGCTTTCTAGGGCAAGCTTGGTAGGTTTTCAGAAACTTTTCCATCTTGGGTCGACAGTCAAGTTGCAACTTGGAACAAGAAATAGTATCTCAAGTGGGAAGGAATTTTGGTCTTAGCTTCAGTACACCTCGTGGGTCGAGTTCAGCATGACCTATTTACACTTTTGATCTATGGGTTAGTGCTATTTCCTAAAGCATTAGGGCTTATCGACCTTTCAGTATTGGATTTGTTTGATCCTTTGGGTGGTGGGACCAATTCGGTACCCGTAATTTTGTCAGAAACTTTTCAGTCTTTGAGGTTTTGTAGAGAGAACGGCGGGGGTTATTTTTGAGGATGTCCTTAACTTTTGATCGTTTGGTTTTACAACCATCTTTGGTCCAATGTCAACTTCTCAAGGCCTATCTATGATGACAAGTTCTCACCATTAGAGGAATTCATGAGAAAAAGAGGATTGGCTGACGAGAAGATCTGAGGAGGTTTGGTTAGACGTTCTCTGAAATCTAAATGAGGAAGACATAGTTTGGAGGGCCCCGTGGCTATCGGCAAGGAATATCCTCTATAGATGCGAGGAACACTCTTGGGTACCACTACTTGGTCTTTGGGGACATACATCTTACGTACCCTTTTTGGTTTTGAGACAGTATGGTTCGAAACAGTTTGTGCCGGCCACAAAAGGATTGAACAAGTTCAACATGGACTACGAGAAAGAGAAAGGCTACAAGGGGGTGGTGTATAACGCTTCTTCAGCTTGGAACAATGCAAGTCGGGTTAGAATTATGAATGTTCCTTACATGGTCACCCCCGAGTACGAAGAGCGGCGATTCAATCGTGTCAACAAAAATGTTCCCCAATTGAACCCTGATGGTAGGAGGTCTATGGAGGAGAGATTGTCTAAACTTCCCACCGACGTCGATTTGATGAGGAAGCAACTCGAAGAGGAACAAAAGAGGTATGTTCACCTTGAAGAGAAAGCCAATCAAGAAAGATTCGACTTTGAGTTGGACAAAACATAGTTCGAGGGGGTGATTAAGGGTTTGCAAAGAAAGAAAGATGAATTGGAACTCGAACTTAAGTTGGGGAAGGAGAAAATCCAAAAACTGCAAAGGCTAAACAAGAGCAAGAAAGTCGCGAAGAATGGACCGAGCGAAGGGTTGAAGCTCCAACTCAAAGAGAAGAAGGAGAGAGCCAAGAATTACAAGAGGAAGTATTATGAGCACAAGGACCAAGTACTGGCTTTGACACAAGAGATGGAGAACTTATGAGCCTCTCAATCGAGGCAGCTTAAAAGGAACGACGCCAAAATGAAGCATTGAAAGATCAATTAAAGTGTTTGGAAAAGTCCCTCTTCAAGCACAAGGGTTCAACCAGTAAGTTAAAATCTAGTAGCTCAGAGGATTAGACTTTGAAGGCTCATTTTCAAGAATTGGAAACCAAGGTTCAACGACTCAAAAACCATATAGCAAGCTTTAAGAGAGCGACCCAAGTGTATCAGAGGCTGACTTTAGAGCAACTATATTTTATCGCTTACACTATTTGGAGGCAAGAGCAAGAATTGTCACAATGGACGGCTCAGATGCAAGAGGTCGCCTGGAAGATACAGTTTCTAGCGGAAGATGCTGCCGAGCTTCATGACTGCGTGGACGATGAATTTGAGGAGGGAGAAAAGATTGTTTGGATCTTGAGGGAGATCGTTGACCTAGATGCTAGCTTAGGATCGTATGCGTAGTTGTTTTTCTTTAATTATTGTAACGAGATGATGCTTCTTTTAATAAAAGTCGTTTAACAATGATATTTGCCGAACTCAATGTTTCTCTTTGCATTCATGCATAATACATTTATTTACATACTTTGTTTAATTGCTAAATTTAATTAAAAAGCTTTTTATTTTAGAAAAAGATAGCATTTTGGTTCTTTAAATTACAATCATTCCACACCCATACCGCACTCGCTTACGAACAAGGCTAATGGAGGAAAGCTTTGGAAAATTGGAAGCCGATCTGAGAGGTCAGTTGGAACGAACATATCAAGAATTGAGGAACACCATCATCAAGTCCCAACAAGATATGATAAGAGAGATATCTCAGATGCTGCAATCCCGTCTAAGACAAGAGCTGAGAGACAAGGGTACCTTCGAGAATCCTGCCCAAAGCTCGGGGGACCGCCCTTATATCCTAATCTTTAAGGACCATCTTCTTGTGGATCCTTCACTGAACCCTCCACAAAGGGGATCTTCTTCTCAAGTTGGTGCATCTACCCAAGCCCAGACAAGTGTAACCTTCGAGAATGTCGAGAATATCAGGGATAACATCCCAGATTTTGATGAGTTGGAGAAGCTAAACCAAATAAAGGCGAAATAAACAAAGCAGTTGGAAGATACCCAGAAGGATCTCTGAGAAACGTTCCGAGTAAAGGAGGATGAGGAATGTTCCTATGGGTTAAATGCTAGAGAGCTCAGTCTGGTCTTAGGTGTAGAAGTCCCGCACAAATTCAAGACCCCAGAATTTGAGAAGTTTGACGGTACAACTTACCCCACTGCATGCGTGGTCATGTTTTTCAAAAGATGGTCGGGTTTCCGACAATGAGAAGCTTTTAATTCACTATTTTCGAGACAGTTTGGTAGGATCTACTTCGAGGTGGTATAACCAGCTAACAAGAGCCCAAGTCAGGTCGTGGAAGGATTTGGCCAAAGCTTTCACCGACTAGTACAAGTATATAACTGATATGGTCCCCAATCGACTTCAGTTACAAGAAATAGAGCAAAGAAGCAATGAGAGCCTCTGGGAGTATGCTCAGAGGTGGCGTGACGTGGTGGCACAAGTTCAGCCACCGCTTTATGAGCATGAGATTTCTCCAATGTTTATAGACACGTTAAAAGGGACACTCTATGATCGCTTGATCAACAATCCCATTAACAACTTTGCGGAGATGGTTATGACCGGCGAGCGCATTAAGGCTACCATTAAAAGTGGGAGAATTGACGGAGGAGAGCCTTCTCGCAAACAGTACAAGAAGAAGGATCATGAGGTTAACAACACAAACACTTTTGAGACCGCCAAAAACTACACTATCTCCCAGCCCCAAGCCATAACGAGGAACTCCCGAAACTTTAACAATATGGAAGATATGGGACCTAAGAAGGAAGTGGAGAATAGGTCTTTCAATCTGTTACCAATCTCTTACAATGAGCTTTACTCACAATTGTATAAGGCAGATTTAGTTCAGCCTTATCATGTCACACATTTCAACCCACCTTACCTAGCGTGGTATGACCCCAAGGCACACTGCAAGTACCATGCCAATATCCTGGGGTATTCGATTGAAAACTGCATAGCGTTCAAAAAGTTTGTTCAACATATAATCTGGACTGGGGTATTACAGTTGGGGGAACCGAACATGGCCAAAAACCCCTTACCGAATCATGGAGGTCAAGGCATGAATGCTATTGAAGACGCTTATGCCAGAAAAGCTAGGGTGAATATGTCTAAAGTCTAATCTCCGTTGAGGTGGGTTTTCCAACAATTGTGTCTGGCACGCCTCATCGACCGGGGAATGGTGATCGTGAAGGAGGGTTGTGGCTTGTATTGTGAGAATCATCAAGTGAGAGATCATGAGATTCAAGATTGTAAAGAGTTTCGTCAGTTGATATAGATTATGATGGACAACAAAGAGATCGAGTTCTTTGAAAAAGAAAAAGAAAAGATGGAATTAGAAGTCTATGCGTCGGATGCTCAAGACACCAAGTATAGTGCAGAAAGACCATTTGTCCTCGGTCTCAAGCCAAGTGAAGTACGTGCGCCAAAGGTGACCCCCAAGATCCTTTACTTTCAAAGATACACATATGGTTCCATGGAATTACACTGCAAGCATTACAATACTGGGCTCCTCTAGTTTACAAGGAGGAGAGAATGTGGAAATGGGGATAAAATCTGCTCAAGAAGGGTCTTTGGAACCAAATACAAGAGAAGTAAGTGATGTGGGGCATCTCATGAGGAGTGGTCGATGCTATGCCCCGGAGAATCTAAGGGTACCAGAAGAACAAAAAGAAAAAGGCAAGAAAATCAGGACTAAACCCGAGAAGATGTTCGGAGAGGAGCCGTCTCCAAAGATCAAGGCACTAGTCACGGAAACCCAAGTTCAAGAATTTTTAAGATTCTTGAAATACAATGAGTATAACGTCGTGGAACAACTCTAAAAATAGCTAGCTCAGGTTTCAGTACTCGATCTCCTGCTAAATTCAGAAAAACATCGCGACGCGGTGTTGAAGGTTTTGAATTAGACTTTTGTCACAAGTGGCATCTCGGTTGGGAAGTTGGACTGGATCATCAGCCACATCACCACCAATAATCACATCACCTTCAGTGACGATGAAATACTGGGGGAAGGTTGGGGGTCCACGAAGGCCCTAAAGATTACCACTCATTGTAAGGGTTATGTGTTATCGGGAGTGCTACTTGATAATGGCTCCGCTTTGAATATTTTGCCACTGGCTACGCTACAACGATTACTTATTGACAGTTCACACATGAAGCCCTGCCATAACATAGTGCGAGCATTTGATGGGACCCAACGAGATATGGTCAGAAAGATAGAAGTTCCCCTGTTCATTGGCCCTACCAAATATATGGTTGATTTTGTGGTCATGGACATCCTATAATTGTCTATTAGAAAGGCCATGGATACATTCGGCCGGTGCCGTCCCTTTTTTGCTACACCAAAAATTGAAGTTTGTTATTAAGGGGAAATTGGTCACAAGGAACGCCGAGCAAGACAACATTGCTTCCGTGACTTCTGATACACCGTATATCTATATCGACGAAGAGGTAATGAAATGTGATTTTAGGGCTTTGGAATTCATCAACGCTACCTTTGTCACCGATGGGGCCAATTTCTTTACCCTAAACTATCAAATTGTGCTAAGATGGTGGTGTTTGAGACCCTAGGAAAAGGGGCGAAGAAGAGAAGAGGCTTGGGAAGAAGTCTACAAGGACACCTTCGGCCTATTAGTGTGATCCATAAGGTCGACCATTTTTTGGAGTTGGTTATAGACCCAATTTCCTATAAAAGAAACAAGAATAAATAAAGTGACAATAGCAAAGAAAGGCTCGGCTTAGAGAAGAGGACATTCCTTGGGCTCCTATAACCTATGCAGATTTTGATGGCATTTTCATATCTGGTGGGATTCAAAACCCCGAGTTGGAAGTTCAAGAAGCAAACCGAGAAGGTGAAAGATGCCTCTAAGAGGAGTTGATTCGTGAAGCTTTAGAAGAGATGGATGTGAATGTGATTTGTGACGAGGCCAAGACTGACTAACTTTTGGCCAAGATTTGCCCATGCTTCCCGGGTGAAAAGTTCAATAATTGGACCTATGTGGACATGCTTGTGGTTTTTAGGACCAAATCAAAGTAATGCCCTGAACAACCCTGTTACTTTTGCCTGAAAGTAACGTGTATCTTTTGTAAAAGGACAACTATGTCACTTTTTATATGCTTTCAATGAAATGAACATTTTCTATTTTTCTTTCTCAAATGGTAAACATAGCATTCATTTCATTCATTATTTATTATTTATTCATATCATAAGCAATCCCTTTCCATTCCCAATGCACACTTTCAAAATCGTTCAGGCCTCTTAATATAAATTGTATGAATGATATGAAACCTAATCTTGGAGTAGATTTCAAGCGACCCACGTGCTTGGAGAAAATAAATGAGGAGGATGATGAGGTCCTAGATGAGTTGTTAAAGATGATGGCAAGTGAGGAAAAGCAAATCCTTTTGCATCAAGATAAAGTAGAGATTTTGAATTTAGGGACCGACAAAGAAAAGAAAGAAGTGAATATCGACAGTACCCTATCATCATAAGTTAAGCAAGAGTTGGTGGAACTACTTCTGGAATTCAAAGATGTGTTCGCATGGACATACCAAGACATTCTGAGTTTAAACACGGATATTGTGATGCACAAGCTCCTCATAAGGCCAGAATACAAGCCCGTCCAAGAAAAGCTCTGAAGAATGAGAACGGACATGTTGTTAAAAGTCAGAGAAGAAGTAAAGAAACAGTTTGAGGTAGGATTCTTGAAAGTTTCTAAGTACCCTGAATGAGTTGCCAACATAGTGCCAGTACCGAAAAAGGATGGGAAAGTGCGTATGTGCGTGGATTATATGGAGCTTAATAAGGTGATCCTCAAAGATAATTTCCCTTTGCCCCACATCGATACACTAGTTGACAACACTGTAGGGCATGCTTGGTTTTCATTCATGGATGGCTTTTCGGGGTACAATCAAATTAAAATATACCTTGAATACATGGAAAAGACCACTTTTACGACCATGTGGGGCACATTTTTCTACAAGGTAATGCCCTTTGGATTGAAGAATGCCTGGTAACTTATCAAAGAGCCATGATGGCATTGTTATATGACATGATGTATAAAGAAATCGAGGTTTACATGGATGACATGATAGCCAAGTCTCGGACTGAGGAGGAGCACATCCAAAATTTGCGAAAACTTTTCCGAAGGCTAAGAAAGTAGCAGTTGAAGCTCAATCCTGCCAAATGCACATTCGTAGTTACATTCGAGAAGCTTTTGGGTTTTGTGGTGAGCCATAAAGGAATCGAGATCAACCTCGATAAGTTGAAAGCAATCCAAGACCCCCCACTGCCTCAAACTCAAAATGAAGTCTGAGGATTTTTGGGAAGGCTAAATTACATCTCTCGGTTTATCTCTCAGTTGACCGATAAATGTGATCTCATCTTCAGATTACTTCAAAAGAATAACCTATGAATTTGGGATGAAGATTGTCAAGAAGCACTAGAAAAGATCAAGAAGTATTTGACCAACCCTCGATCCTAGTAGCACCAGTGCCGGATAGGCTGTTGATCTTGTACTTAACAGTTTTTGAGAATTATATGGGATGTCTGTTGGGGCAACACGACGACTCTAGCAAGAAGGAAAAGGGCAATTTATTACTTAAGTAAGAAGTTCACCGAGTGTGAAACACGATACCCACTGATCCAAAGGTTGTGTTGTAACCTGGTATGGGCTACTAAGTGACTCAGGCAATACATGTTGTATCACACCACTTGCTTAATTTCCTAAATAGATCCATTGAAATTTTTGATGGAAGCACCAGGACTAACCGGGAAAATGGCTCGTTGGCAAATGTTATTGTCAGAATTTGATATCGTTTATGTGAGCCAAAAGGTGGTAAAGGAAAGTGTAATGGTAGATCTTTTGGCAAGCCGCGCTTTAGATGATTACGAGCTATTAGATTTCAGTTTCCTCGATGAGGATTTGATTTGTGATTTGTCCAAAGGGAGGCCCACTACCAATAATGAGGAATGAAAGCTTTATTTTTGATGGAGCATCGAATGCCTTAGGCCATAGAATAGGGGCAATATTGATTTCTCCTGAAAACATCTACTTCCCCTTCATGAGTAGGTTGGAATTTTTCTGCACCAATAATATAGCCGAATATGAGGCCTTTGTCATGAGGCTCCGGACAGCCATAGAAAATAAGATCAAGATGCTTCGGGTCCTTGGAGACTCTTCATTAGTAATCTACTAGCTTCAGAAAGAGTGAGAGACGAGAGATTCAAAGTTAATCAAGTACTACGATTTGATCCAAGATTTGGTCAAGGATTTTGAAGAAATTAGCTTCTCCTACTTTCCAAGGAAGGATAATCAGATGGCTGACGCTCTAGCAACATTGGCCGTCGTGTTTGAAGTAAGCCTAACACCTAAGATGAAGCTGATCGAGATGTAAACTTTTAAGGTACCAGCCCATTGCTATAGTTTAGAAGAGGAGGAAGATGGCAATCCATGATACCATGACATCCTCCAATACATCAAGTTCCAGACTTACCCAAAAGAGGCCAACGACAACGATAAAAGAACTATTAGAAGGTTGTCATCGGGGTACGTCCTTGATGGAGAAATTTTGTACAAAAGAAGAAAAGATTAGATATTGTTGAGGTGTGTCAATGCTCAAGAGGCTGAAACCATTTTAGCGGAGGTCCACGGAGGTGTGTGTAGGACCCACGCTAGTGGATTTGCAATGGCTAGAAAGATCATGAGATATGGTTACTTCTGGTCAACCATGAAGGGAGATCGCATCAGTTATTCAAAGAAATGTCATAAATGTCAAATCTATGCTGATAAGATACACTCCCAGCCAGTGCCACTTTACGCCATGAATTTACCATGGCCTTTTGCTGCTTGGGGAATGAATGTCGTTGGTAAGATACACCCGAAGGTTTCTAATGGGAATCGCTTCATCTTAGTAGCTATCAATTACTTCACCAAGTAGGTAGAAGCCGCCTCGTACGCCAACATTACAAGAGCGACGGTCTACAAGTTTCTCAAGAAAGAAACCATATGTCGCTATGGTCTGCCCGAAAGAATCATCACCGATAATGCTTCAAATTTGAATAACAAGATGATAAACGAGGTGTATGAGCAATTCAAGATTGTGCACCATAATTCTACTATTTATCGCTCCAAGATGAACAGAGCAGTAGAAATGGCAAATAAAAACATCAGGAAGATCATAGCAAAGACCACAAAGACTTTTAAGGATTGGAATGAAAAGCTCCCCTTTGCTCTGTTTGCCTATCGGACATCTATGAGAACCTCCACCAGGGCAACGCCATACTTTTTGGTATATGGCACGGAGGCGGTACTACCCACCGAGGTGGAAATCCCATCGCTTCGAATTTTGAACGAGGTAAAGTTGGATGAAGCTAAATGGATGCAAGCTAGATTTGATTAGTTGAACCTCATTGAAGAGAAAAGATTGAAAGCCATCTGTCATGGCCAAATGTAACAAAAAGGATGATGCAAGCTTACAACAAAAAAGTTCGCCCGAGAGAGTTTCAAGAGAGGGATTTGGTGCTCTAGAGGATCTTACTGAATCAAAGAGATTTCTGAGGAAAGTGGATGCCTAATTGGGAGGGGCCTTATGTTGTTAAAAAGGCATTCTCTAGGGGAGCACTAATCCTAGCGGAGATGGATGGAAAACAATTGAGCAACCCTATAAACTTGGACTCCATTAAGAAGTATTATGCTTAATGAAAAAAAAGAGAAAGAAAAGAAAGCAAAAGAGGCGAAAACCCGTAAGGGTGCCCAAAAAAAGAAAAAAGAAAAAAGAAATTAGGGTTTAAGGTGAAAACCCAAAAATGGGCGCCTTAAAACCAAAAGAGGGTCTGAATTGAAAATCTGAAAATGTTGGTTCAGATAAACTTGGATTTTGGCATCCAACTGACGGGAGTTGTTTTTGTTGGGGGTCTATGCTTCAGTCTTTGGGTCATCGGGAGTAGCAACCAAGCGTAACCAGCGAGAGATCTACCGAGGTTGATGGGTTCTCATCATTCATACAGTTGACATCATCTATACCTCTTTCATTTTCTCATGTTTGGGATGACTTTCAAAATTATCCCAATATTCCTTCAAATACCAATAAAGTCTTATTCTAGTTTCTATTGTCTATTTCACATGCATCCCGGAAATAGATTGATATAGTCTATGAAAAAGCAAAGGATTTTTCAGCATTACTATGATTTAGCCTATTAAGTGCAGGTTTGTTCCCAGATAGGAAAGGAACCCGCCGAAGTTAAGACAAAAAGGCATTGTTGGTGAAATTGAAAAGATCTACTAAGAGGAGGCATCGAATGTCGCTCATGTTAAAATCCAAGAGACTAGAGGCGAAAACCCGTACGGGCACCCAAAAAAGAAAAAAATAAAAATAAAAGAAAAAGAAAAAGAAAAAAAAGAAGAAAAAGAAAAAAAGAAAAAAAAGAAAAAAAAAGAAAAAAGAAAAGAAGAAAAGAAGAAAAAAAGAAGAAGAAAGGAAAGAAAAAAGAAAAATCTTTAAAGTAAAAACCTGAAAAGGCGCTTTAGAGCAAAATGTTCAAGAGCTCAAGAAAAAAGGGGCATAAAGGGCGAACCCGAGTAAAGGAAGAGGCACCGTCGTTGCAAAGAAGAGAAGTAGAAAGCAAGAGAGGGTTGAAGTCAAGGGACCAAGAAGAGAAAGTGTCCGAGAAAGTTTAAAAATTGTCGACATTCATGCATCATACCTAGTTGGACATCCCTATGTTAGGAGCATGCTAACTCATACCATCATAGCATTTAATCCTTTTCCACAGATATCTGGAAGATAGGTCGTATACCTCCTAATAAGAGGAGTAAATGACAAAGTGAGAGCTTAGAAGGGGTTTCAGACGAGGAATTTCAAACTCCCCGCATCATGATTTCAGAGCAAAGGAGGCAGATACCCAAAGCTCAAAGATTTTAGGCGAAGGATTTCAAACTCGCCATATCAAGATTTCAGAGCGAAGGAGGCAGATACTCATAGCTCAAGCGAGAAGTTTCAAACTCGCCGCATCAAGATTTTAGACTAAAGAGGTAGATACTCATAGCTTTTCAGAGCGAAGGAGGCAAATACTCATAGCTCAGGGTTTTTAGAGCGAAGGAGATAGATACTCATAGCTCAGCGTTTTTAGAGCGAAGGAGAAAGATACTCATAGCTTAGGGTTTTTAGAGAAAATGAGACATATATTCATAGCTCAAGGACTTCGAGGCAAATGATGCAGGTATTCATAGCTCTAAGTTTTAGGGAGAGGAAGGGTGAACAGTTCTATATAGGGGGAACTCGCAGCTTGGAATCTTTAGACAGGAAGGTGGGACAAAATTAGTGCTTATGGTATTTGCTTTATTCTTGTTCCACAAGGATAAGCAAAAAGGGGTAGCTGTAATCACTAATTTTTGTCCGGGTTGATAACCCAGTCTTATTTTATTGTTTATCTTACTTATTTATCATTATTACTATTATAATCCAAAACCCAAAACATGTTTTAAATAGAAGCCCAATCAAATATAAATAAAGAGCCCATTTATATTTAATATAGTCCATCTTTTTATAACCCATATATATATATATATTAACAATCAACTTACAAAAAAACAAAAAAAAGATATATACAACTATTACAGTTAAATAGAAGCCCAACATAAAATAAAAGTCAACCCACCTTTTATTAAAATTTAGTCTATATATATATAGAGTCCATGTACTTAAAGCCCATTAATACAGATAAAATAAAGGCCCAAGTTTTTAAATGTCTATTACACTTTATAAACCCAAAATCTTTTAAACAATACATGGCCCGTTTTAGGCCCAACTTCAATCAAACAGAAATCCTAATTTAATAGCTCTCCATCCTTTGCGCAGCTCAACCCTCACAGTCAGATGCAACCGATAGCACCCTTTCAGATCCCCACGCACCCAAGCACGACATTTGGAATTCCCACGCGCCTACGCGCGACTCTCCGTCTTCCCCACTCGCGCGTGGGTAACACTGCCCGTTTCGTCAACTTCCCCAGACCATTCAAATTGCCACGTCGGTCGGAAGGATTACTAACTGCTGCGATTTCTCCTTCTCGTCCCCTCATTCTCACGAGCGGCCATGACGTGCAAAAAAGAGCAAAATAAAATCAAAATCAAAATGTTAGAGGCATATCAAGGGACAAGCCAACATGAATCAGAGTCGCATTTGAATCCAGCCAAAATTGCAAGCATAACCAATAGATGAATTTGTAATTTCTTTTCTATTTTTATAAAAAAACATGTAATCCATAGTATAAAAATGTAAACCCACAATAATCGTAAGGGAGAGATTTTTTTACGGGAACAATAGAGAACAAAGAAAAAGAAAAAGCTTTGGAGGTATTCTTTTTCTTTTCTTTTGATTTCGATGCATCATAAACATATAGATTAGGGTTTCAGTTTTTTTTCTACCTTTGTAACGATTCGTCTCCCCTCACGTCGTTGCTCTTTCTCGCCGGTGATAAGCCATTCGACTTTCTCGGTCGTAACGGGTGAGCCGACTGAAGAGCAAAGTTTCAAAATAGGGGGGTTCGATTCGCTCTTTAGAATTTTAAAAAGAAAATGAGCCGAGTTTTAAAAAAGGGTGTCGGATTTGGGTTTAAAATAAAAGAGGAGTTGTGTTGGTTCGATTTAGGGTTCGTTGGCTGTCGGTGAACAGTGACCGACACAGCGGTGAGTAGACGATTTCTGGGCATGCGTCTGATGAGCGGCGATGCTCATAAGAGGTCAGGGGGAAAGTTGGAGAGTCTAAGGGCTCGATTTTAACCAAAAGGGGAAATTTTGGGCTGAAATGCCCCTTATATAACATTTTAAGGTTTTGAAGAACAAAGTTTCAAAATGGGGGGGGGGGGGTTCGATTCGGTCTTTGGAATTTTAAAAAGAAAAGAAGCTGAGTTTTAAAAAAGGGGTGTTAAATTTAGGTTTAGAAGAAAAAGGGTTGTGTTGGTTCGATTTAGGGTTCGTTGGCCACCGTCGAACTGCGGCCGACGCGGCGGGGAGTAGCCGATTTCTGGGCTTGTGTCCGATGAGCGGCGATGCTCACTAGAGGCCAGGGGGAAAGTTGGAGAGCCTGAGGGCTCGGTTTTAACCAAAAGAGGAAAATTTGGGCTGAAAGGCCCCTTATATAAAATGTTAAGGTTTTGAAAATAGATTACTCCCGTAATGAATCCCTCCGCCTCCTCATATTTACACGATAGGTCATTCTGCGTTTTTAAACCACGGTCCCAGTCCTTGGAGTTTCAAAGAGTTTTGCAATTTTGTTCCTTTTTATGTTTTACTTAGATAGGACCCTAAAACTTCTAATTTTGCTAATCTGGTCCCAAAACCAGATTTAAAACCCATTTTTATCATGCATGCTTTTTGATCTTGCATCTTTATTTTCGTTTTTTATTTTTAATCCCTATGTTAGATTATGTTGTTTGATTGTGATGTGAATATTTGCTTAACGTGTGGTTTGTAGATAATACATAGCATATGGTTTTCATATAAAATATAATATATAGTTTTACATAGTATATAATATATATAGTTTTTATAAACTACATAATATATAGTTTTTTTAATATATAGCATTGTATATAGTTGCATATAATATAACATATAGTTTTTATAAAGTATATAATATATAGTTTTTTATAAAGCATACTATATAATTTTTATAGGGTGTATAACATAATTTTTTTAATATATTACAATATGTGGTTTATATATATTCAAATATATGGCTTTAATGTATATGTATTGTATATTTTATTCAATGTATAGTACATAATATAAATAAGGTTTTTTTATGTATATGTTTGGTGCTTGTTTATGTTTGTGCATAATATAGTTTGCCTTTATTGTTTTCTTGTTTGTTTTGCGGTAGTTTTCTTTGCTAGGTTAAGAATGTAGGTTAGTTAATTTAATTAATTGAAAGTGTGTGCTCGTTTCATAGGGACATAATTTTAAATTAATTAAATTAATTTTAAGGTATGCTTTTAGAGCTATAGTTAGACCTAAGGTTCTCAAAAACACAAATTTTCAAAAGAAATCCCCTAACAACCAAGTTTCAGAAAATGAGAGGGAATAACCTGTAGTCGATTCCGGATTTAAAAAAAAAAGGTCGCTACACATGCCAAGTGATTGAATACTCTAGGATGACCCCTAAAAATTTCAAACTATATATTTTTATTGACAATCTAAGTTCACGTTCCCTAATTTTTAGTATAACTCTCGTCCATCCCAAATACTGTCCAAGGAATAATTATATTTCCTTTTATCTTCCAAATGTTGAAGAGAATGAAAAAGGCATGTATTCTTCAAAAACAGACAGGTTTGTAAAACTCTTCAAATACTTTGGGCATGTTTCCACTTTCCGAGGCTTTAGACTCACTTCGCACTGTTCTTTTCCTTTAATAGACCTGAAATCCGACACTTCAAAGTTTTAATCAAATACCTGTCCAAGGAATAATTATATATCCTGTTTTCCAAATGTCGAAGAGAATGAAAAAGGCATGCATTTAAGTTTTTTTCTTCTTTCAAACGTCCAAGGCTGATCTTGTTTTTGAAGCTCTTCAAATACTTTGGGCATATTTCCAGAGGCTTTAGACCCACTTCGGACAGTTCTTTTCCTTTAATAGGCCTGAAATCTGATACTTCAAAGTTTTAATATCAAATCATATTAATAGTGCTATTTTTTCGTATTATGTTCGTATTATTAAATCATGTTGTGTTAACATCAAATCGAATACTAGAAAAACAAAACAAAAATTTTAATCAAGAAGCTGGGTCTATGTATAAGTACATTTAACCTTGTTTCATTCAATGTTTGTCCCATGTCTTCTGTAAGGCTATGACTATTCTTTCATTACTTGTGCCTTCCATTCTTTGTAACTTCAGAGTAAAACTTGAAGGGCAGCGTATGATAGGTGAAAACACGTGCTTACAATGCTTGAATCTGCCGAGCAACTTTGGCAAAGTCCATCAGCCTTTCGACAAATACAAAGCTCGACATTGTTCATCTTACACACAGGTAAGACTGGGGGAACCATTTTGACAACAGGTAATGCTTGGTATTCACAATCAAAGCAAAAATGCCGTAGCATGGTATATGCATGAACGCCAGCAAACCATACCTGCCAGGAAAAGAAAGAAAGCTTAACATAATCAGATACCTGCATTATGCAATTAAAAAAAACCCATTTGTGCCTAAAACAATAAATCAACAATCAGTTTGCAGATTATCCCGATGGACTAATATAAAATACTTATGTGGCGTTGATTTAGCAATTAGCACATTACAATTTAGTATTGATCAACTAAATCAAAACATCATTCTGTATAACAGTAATAATCCACTGGGTTAGTATGCTTGAACCCCCACTTACTTGAAAATATCAAATTGTTAAGTAGAAAAAAACTCAGGAGTTGATTTACATATTAACCCTGAAGATGGGCAAAAGAATGCCATGAAGTATATTTGACAAAATTTGAGCCATTTAAAAGTTCATTTGGAACGAGAACTTTCAATAGAAGGAGAAGTACCATAATGGAGCAGTCGGTAATGACAAGTCAAGAAATGGATATGGCCACCTGTAACAGAGAATTATCCCAGTTCTTGAATAAGGAAGTTTTGTGCATTTTTTGAACGATAATCATAAAACCGATATTACCAAATCGAGACACAAGCATGAAGGATCCACTGGAAAATGACAAAAGCACCCGTCCATAAGATGAAGTAAGAAATTCGAAACCAAGGGAACCGCTGAAAGGTAGTTGATAGATTTATATGATTCAAGGTTATTATGATGAAAAGAAAAGCAGTATCCATAAAACAAGATGAAAAAAACAACATATATTTACCAAGCTATTCAGGGCTGTATCACCGAGAAGTAAGATGACATTGAGTGTATGCAAGTTCACAGTCATCTGAAATATAGAGATGCTGGTTAAGGTTCTGTTATACCAAAGGCAAAATATAAATTAAAACGGAATAAGAAATGGAAACATATCAAAAACAAGGTCAAGTTGAAATATCAACCAACAGTTTTGATAGAAATTATTATTATTAGGAAAACAGAATGAATGGACTTCAACTGCTGATAGGAAGTAGAGAAATGACTACAAATAGTTCACTAAACTTATGTTACTCAGACTTGGTTATAACACTGATATGCTCAACTTGTTCTAAGATTTTCATGTATTTAGAGGTTCTGTGGAGGATAATATATTGAAACCCATGCTTTTGAACAAAATATATATATACATTGATGCCCATGTTCAGATAAGACAAATGAAGAGCCGGAGTAGCATAGTATGATTCTATGAACTTGAATTCCTATTATACCAAACATGTTCAGACAGGCAGGATCAGGGAAACATTAGCCAGTTGAAAAAAGGTTTGAACTCACGAAATTCAATGTAAAATCTGCGATGGTAAGAAATGGGAAAATAAGGCACCAATATATGAGGTCAGTAAGCATAACAGCTCCAGCATTCATCTGCATATGACAAATCAAAATGAGATCTGACATAAAAGGTTCAAGGAATACCATAAACGCCGCATGAAAATCTCAAAGGACTTGCAGTATACAAAATATGTTTTTTAGAGTAAAAATACTAGTACTATTTTTTTCACCAAAACATTTAGAATAATCTGCATCATTGACTTGAATGGCAAAACAGAATTTACCTGGAATATAACCTGAAAGAGATAACTACTAATGCCTGCAGCTTGCGAAACATTGCATCTTTCCTGAGGATTTAAGGCTTTTCTCCGTACATTTGTATCCCTTCTGTTAGTTAAAGGTGCGTGGTATCCATGCTCAGCATCTATCCTAACATGCTGTATGTCAAAGCCGCAGCTGCTAATCTTATAATGCTGGTAACAACCGTAAATAGAGAGTAACGTTCCGAACTGCAAGTAGAGGTGGAAACTGTACATATCGCAAACCAGCACATGGATACAATGCAACAATTTTGTTGTGGTGATAGAAATATTGCAACAAAGACTAGAAGAAGAAAAGTATAAGACATACCCCAAAGTAAATTGTAACCAAAGTAAAAGTCCACCTGTCCAGCACCAAAAGATATCATTACTTAGCATGTTTTAGAATACATCATTCGGAGTAAACTAAAATGCTTAAAATATAAGGCAAAATACCCTATGATTTCATTTTCGGAAGATCAGATGATCTGAGTGAACAGTGCATTGGATTTAAGCTCAATCTATTTAAAAGAGTATCATGATTCCGATATAAAGATTAAAGTACTTTAAATAAACATTACTAGTAACTTGATACAAGGCAAGTTAAAAGAAGAGGTTGCTTACTGAGTATAATAGTAAAAGATGTGACCTCCACTAGTGAGGGCTTTTGAAACAATCGTTGCAAGAGCTAAACAAAACGCAATGACTCGAAAACCCAACAGCCAAAAAGGATGGATTTCTTGAAGACAAGGCTTCCAAACATCATCATCATACAACTCATCACAACTTAAATCTTCATGGCTTTCTTTACCATCATGTTTAACTTGTTTCAATCCTTCGTATTTCCAAATTATAATCAATGATACAACAATTGGTGTCAAAACAATAACCGAACATACCAAACCCCTCCAATTCAACCAATAACTCAACCTTGTTGTATCTGAAGTAGTCAACAGCTCCATCCTGCTAAAAGCAAATGACCCCATTATAAATAGTTTGTATTTGATATCATTCATTTTTCTAAAAGTATCTTCGGACAAGAAATAAGAATATGATCCTCCAATGACCCAAATACACGATAAAACTAAACATAGTCGTGTTAGAGACACAAACACTTGAACCCGAATAACATAACATAACATAACATACATTTGATGCATTACATTTTCTTATTGCTTCGCTAGATGGCCTTACAAACAGATTCTTGAATCCACAAATTCCCACTTTATTTATTTTATCGAAATTTCAGGTTCTAATCATTCACTAATTACATTAGAAACAGAAGAGGGTAGTTGAGACCAGTAAGCCTTTAATTAATGAAACCCAAAATAATTGTAAGAACCCGAGATTTTGACAATACTAACAGCAACGCAGAATGCAAATACAAACCAATTGTATAAATAAATAATACGTTTATTGTCAAGAATTATAAAGAAATAAATAAAGTAAACAAAAAACTCTATTACACATTCCACCAAGTAAGAAGAAAAACCCAAAAAATTCAACTTCCGTTGCTAATTTCCACTGCCTCTGATTCCCATAAACCAAATTAAAAGAGAAGAGAAGGAGATTACTTATGTAACACAGGAGGAAAAAAAATGCTTCCTTTGATTTAAATGAAATGAAATCTCAGATTTCAGTGAACAAGAAAGAGAGAGGAGAAAAAGAGGCGTGTTGCGCTTTGATTTGGATATTATCAGGGAAATGGATAATATTTTTGTTTTGGGGAATGGACCCGCGCGATTTAGGAGGTGGCGGCAAATCCTGATTTCTCTTGCTTCCCTAGATGATCGTGGATTGTTATTGTTAATGTGTAGATTACATTTATTATTATTATAAATTATATAAATAATTATCGAATATTTAGGATTTTTTATTTTGACCACTAAATTTTTAAAATTTATATTAGAATCACTGTACTTTTAGTCCGCTTTCAATAAGATTCTTTCTATTAACTTTCATTAAAAAATCACTAAGGTGAAACATTAGCTTTCTTACTTTTTTTTTCCCTTCTTCTACTCTGTTTTTCCGCCAACATGCCTATTGAGTTGGAAGGCTACATCCGTCCTGGTTGCGCTACCTTGACTATGTTTATTTCAATGCCAAAAGGATATGTGAATGAAGGTATCGGTTCAATTAAATGGGGTTTTTCAATCTCTTTCTTGGTTATATTTGGTTTGACCATGCGAACATGTCTGGATACATCACACACGTCAATTGTCAAATTTAAAGCTGATAACTTGCTTCCTCCTTATTTTTTTCTCTCTCAGTAAACACTATAAAGATCAAAAGCTTTTGCTGATATTCGCTTAAATACATACTTTCTGAAAGTATTGAGCTGTTAATCTGGTAGACCTGGAAGGATGCTATTTGGGAGAGGCTTCATTACTATTTATCTTAAACCAGGAAAGGTGAGAATCAAATGTAAATTTTTACCAACACATTATTTCCTTTTTATTTTACTACCTGATCGTCTGCTTGTCTCAAGCAAGCAATTATGCATGAAGCGTGGAGCAGGGGTTAAGATTTTCACTATTTATTTCATCTTTAATCTAAACTGATTTTGCTCCTGGTTTACATTTTTTTCAGTCTTGTTGGTGTTTTCATTTCATTCATTTAGACCTTTTAGTATGAGTAAGGTCTCTTACATGTGCAGATGACTTCAATGCTGAAAATTGATGCGGAGTTGCAAGCCCTGTGTGTTTCAAATCTTCCAAACATAATCATGGAGGAAAATAGAGTAGTAGAAGAAAAAAACAGAGGAGAGAAAGAAGGAAAGCTAAATTGGCACATCAGAGTTTTTTTAATGAAAGTTAACGGAAAGGACCTTATAACAGACTAAAAATTTAGTGATTATAACGCAAGTTTTAAAAGTTTAGTGACCAAAATGAAAACATACTAAAATTTGATGACTATTTATATATTTTATCCTAATTATTATTATGGCAAAATGCAGTGAAGTGCCCAACGTTTGACTGGATGATCACTTTGGTCTTTATTTTTTTTTGAAGTAATTTAACTATCAACGTTTCATTTTGGGTCACAATGGCCCTTCCATGAATGAAAATTATTAGTTAACTGACGATAAATGACTTGAAATGACGTAATCAACCTACATGGTTGTGCACACTGCGATAGCAATATTATATATAAAAATATGCTGACCTTACAGAATGACACATCAGTCAAAAATTAATTTTATAAAATTACATAAAATATAAAATATTTTTTCTTCTGATCTGCCATTCTGTCAAGTCATTTCAAGTTGTTTATCGTCAGTTGACTAACAATTTTTATTCATAAAGGGGATATATTGACCTAAAATAAAACGTTGAGGGTTAAATTGCTTCAAAAAAATATGGGTCAAAGTGATCTTTCAATCAAACGTTGGAGACATTTTTTGACATTATACCTATTAATCCATATTTCCCACTCAATATGCCCAGTATTAACCTTTTAAAAGTCATTTTTTTTAACTTTGACCATAATTATTTTAACTATTTTAATTAATTAAATTTTATAAAATATATGTTGTTAAACTACTTGATTCAAAAGTTTCTAACATATTTTTTTCACATTTTTATCAATAATAAATTTAAAGTTATAATGAGTTAAAGTTAAAAAATTTGATGTGGTACATGAACTATACCGAATTCTCAGTTTCATACATAATGTTTTAAAATTCTCAGTTTTATACATAAAGTATTTCACTGTTAACGAGTTTGCCCATTTCCATGACGGAATTTGATGTGGACCCTTTGAACCAGTCAAACATTGACATATGTCATTTATTTTAATTTTTAAAATTCTTCATTTACTTAAGAATTAATAACAAGATTAGTCCTTAATATTTTATTAATTTTATAATTTAATCATTCAGAATCATTTTTTTTGAAATCGAATACAGCCAAGATTGACAGTAATGCCATATTAAAAATATTTTTATTTAAAGTATTTTTTGTTTTTCTATTTAAATTATTTCTTATTTAAAGTACACATTTTGAGTCTCGACTCCTCCAACACACATTCCCCGACATCATCGTCATCCGTTTGCTCAGTTATTGCCTCCACCGCCTCACCACACCGACTTGAACACTCACAATGAGTTAAGGTCAACTGACCCAGGCATGCACACAAGTAGATTATTAGAGGAAAAAAGAGATAATCGAGCGACGGTGTTTGAGGGAGTTATGATCGGAGGAAGTTCGAGCTCGGGCAATTCTTTGATTTCGTCGGCATCAGCATCAGCATCAGACGATTTCAACAGGGAGCCATCATCGGAAGAATTCAAGTAGTCTGGCGATGAATCAGCCTTACTCCATACAGTTGCACAACAGCTACAACCGGTGGTCGGCAGGAGTGATATGAAATTTCTTCTCCTAGAATAATATTGTGTCTTGAAGATTTCCTCGGTGAGTCAGGCGAAACGTAGAATCCATGGACTAGAACAAGCTCGTGGTGAAATGATAAGATTTTCTGGGATTAAAATGGTGAGGTCGTTGCTTGGATTTTGATGGTTGTTATATTATTTCAGTGATTTTGGGTTTGCCAATGTCTTTAAGCTTGGAAAACCAGCTAGAAATTTTGGGTTTTTGAAGATATGGATGAGTGCGGGATTCAATTCATTGTCAGAAAAAGGGATTGCATCTTGATGGTTGTCGAATAGTGATGCACTTTAGAGTAAGTATACTCGTCGTATCAAATAATAAAGTGAGAGTAGAGTGTCGAATCCACGAGGATTGGTTGATAAATACGAAATTATCGTACTTAGGGATGTGTTTGCAAGTATGAGTGTATGTCAGTTTAAGAAAAACTAGATTAACTAATCTAAAGATAGAAATAATAAAGACAAACAGCTACAATGACTTAACAATTAATTATTGGGATTATTGCTAAGGATATATGTTTGATTACCTATCTCAATGCTATAGCAATGAGCAATACATGTTTGCGTAAACCCTAAGGTACTTCATCTACTCAACAGGATTTTATAATAAACTTCTGATTCTCTCGATGCCTAGAAGTTAATAATTTTGTAATTAAGATTATACATGTCTGCGTTAACCCTAACTACTCTATTATTTGTTTAAGAACTCCCTTTTAGTCGTTGAAACCCTAAACTTATGTCTAAGCCGAATTAAGACTAAGTTGACAGCTTAGTCCCACTTCTCATGTTTGTATAACTTAACTTTCTCGAATATTAAACCACAGATCAATAGTTAACAGGCCTCTCTCGAATAGTTCTTACAATTAACTACGCATTAAGCACATGAATAGAATAGATAAAGATGAAAACAACTAAAGCATTGAAATTAAATAATCAAAACATAAAATCGTAGGACGCAATAATCCCAACTAAAGAGTTTAACTCATTGTAATCACTCATTTTTATCCGGTTTGTAAATATTGTTAATATAATAATTAAATGGTATTATTATTGCATGTGGGCATGTTATACTACGTGTTTATATGTACGTGTGACTAGTGTATATGAGGTATGTGTGTGTGATGTGTGAATGCATGTATAACATATGTAGTGTATATACGAATGCATTTATAATGTTGTACGTAGCGTGTGTGTTTACATTTTATGTCACGCCGGTTTTGTATTATATATGTGTACTAATGTATATGTTTATATCAATTGTGTGTAAATATATATAGATGTGTGTTTGCATTTAAATGTATATGGTATATGTAAATATTTGAACATATGTGTGTGTTATATGTTTGGGTGTCACGTATGTATTTACATTTCTTTCGAAGTGCATTGTTTGTACGTATAGTGTGTGTGGATATTCATGATTATCATGTGATTATATATGCAGGTATATAGCATATTATATCAATTAATGTTTGCATGTGGGTTCGTATGTTGCATGTATATGTGCGCATGTGTATGTATATACGTATTATTATTATTATTATAATATATAAACAGATAATGTATTAAGAAAAAAAGAAAACAAAAAATATTATTAATAGTCCAAGTCCAAATTACATAAAACCCAAAATTATTGTTTACATAGGGCCCAATCCGGCCAAACCCATGGCATAACTAGAAAACCCTAATACATTTGATAACTAAAACCCTAATATGTATCTTCCTTTTTGCAGCAGCCAAAGGAGGGCCGTTGGATCAGATCTAGATCCAACGACCATGATTGAATCCTACAGATCATCCAGCTGGCCGCGTGGGATCACGCACGAACCATCAGACTTCCCATGCGCGCGTGTTGGACACGCGCCCGATCATCCAGCTTCCATGAGCCACGTGGCAAGATCCTGAGCGTCCTCATCTTTTCCAGATTCAATCCAAGCCCTCCGAGCAACAAGGCATCCCAGCCATTGGATCAGATCTGATCCAACGGCCAAGAATGCGTCTGCGAAAAGACATCTCCACCACGCCGCTCCCCATGCCGGCCGTACCAACCATCGCTCTCAGAGATCACCGAAAACAAGAAAAATAAGAATTTTGTCAGTACCAAATCAACCCAAAATATGTATTTTATAGAATTTCAACAAGAAAAAGAGAGACATATATGTATCTAACTGAGTGGGGTTGAAAGGGGGATTCCAGTTTCAGTTTCAAAAAAAGGGTAATACAAAAAAAGGAACTTTTCGAGGGGTAATCCTATCTTTTCCCCTTCTTCTTCTTTCATGCATGCAAGAGAAATAACTTAAAAAAAATAAAAGAGAGGAAGCTTTTTTACCTTAGTGGTTCGTATCTCGCCGGCGATAAGCCCTAAAAGGGGTGAGGCGCGTTTTTCTTCAAAGTAACAAAGAGGGTTCTATTTTTCTATGGTTTTTAAAAATAAAAAGGGGTTTTTGTTTTTGGAAGGGGGTCGTTGTAGAACCACAGCAGTCTGGGACGGTTTGAGGTGGCAGTGTGGCCTAACCTCGCCTGAAGCCGGCGGAGTGCGGTAGTTCATGTTGTTTTTTGGGCGGCCGTCTCTCTGGAAAAATGAGAAGGGAGAGGTCTCTCTCTCTTTAGGGTTACAAAAAAATTGAAAAAAAGAAAGAGGGAATGATTTTTTGTGTTTTATAGATCAGAAATAAATTGTTTCATGGTCAAATTACTTCATAAATCCTCCCTTACAGCCGATATTTTCAATTTTGTCTTCCCCCGGTATATTTACAGCCTTAATCTCTCTTCCTTTTTAAAACTTTTCAATCTGGTCCTTAAATTAAGCAGATTCTGAGTTTGAATGGTGAAATTACCGCATCAGTCATTCCGCGTTTTCAATGTTTTCAAAGCTATCTTGTCGCATGGGTTTATTACAAGTTTGATCCTCGCAAGTTGATTCCATTTTACAATTCAATCTTTAAATGTGCCTTTTGTTCTTTTAATTTTTGCCCTCTATTTTTCTTGTTAATGCAATTCGGTCCTCTTTCATGTTTAGATATTTATGTCTTTTTTATCATGTTTTGACATGTTCATGTCATTCTTTTGGTGCTTGTATGTGTTTTATAGCATGATTAATTTATGTCTTTGTAACATGTGTATTAAAGTATGGTATATCTCGTTTCCATGTCTTATTTTATCTATTCATGTCGTATATACATTTGTCTCGTGCTATGTTTCAGTTTAGTTAGTATGTATGTTTGTGCGTACCCTTTTTTTTTTTATCTCTTTTGTCTTTAGGTTATATATTAGTTTTTTTTACAATGTGTTGTTTTATTGTATTGTGATGTGTGCAAAAAAAAAATGCCATGTGTATGTTTTAATTGTATTATCATGACATTGATGTTCCATTAATCTAGCATCATGTTATTTATATCATGCACGTGTTTTAGTTGTGTATCGTATTTATGTAGCTAGGCATGTTAGATTTAATTAATTAATTTTGGAAAGCATGTTCTTCCTTTTTTTGTGTTTATGCGCATGTTTTTTTATTATTGTGAAATATTATGTTCATGCATTTAATTATTTTGTTTAAATTTTGTAATATTCATATTTTTATGTCCCTTAAATTGTCATGTTAATGTGATTTGTTTGTTTTATATTTTGCTTCCTAAGATTGCATCTCGAGATATATTAATCGTCAATGCAGTGCCCTTTTATCTGAGCGTAAACGGGGCCAGTATCAGGCGTAGTGATGGTGGTTAGGCGTTTACTCTCGGATAACGGGGCCCTTAAAATTTACTCGCACTTATAATCAAATTTTAATTTAATCGTCAATTTAATCCGGAAAGTTTAATTTTAATAAAGCGGTAATTACTAAAGTAACAATTTTGGGCGGTATAGGGGGTGCTAACCCTTCCCCATCCGTAACCGACTCCCGAACCCAACAATTTTCAAATCTCTGGTTTTATGGTGCCCGACCTACCTAAGTGGCCGGTGGTGGCTCCTCCTTTTTTTACATAAAATATGGTATTTTTAAAACCCCACGGAATAAATATTTTAATACCCGAAAGAGAATAAACACCTCGAAAACTCAGTTTTTTTAGCGAAAAGGACATCGCTACAGATGACGACTCCGTTGGGGACTATTTTTGTTGTTTCAAAAACCAATTGAGAGTCAAGCTTTTTCAAATAATTACCGCTTTATTAGTATTAGAAGTTCCGGATTAAAGCAACTATTAAACTAACATTCGGTTATAAGTGCGCGTTTATTTTAACGCATTTAAAATTTGGCATATAAACCCGTCATTTTAAGTGGGGGAAAACGCTAATGCTTTCGTGGAGATATCATTCTCCCGTGTAGGCCCTAGCAAGTATCCTTCGGGGCTCGAGTACCTTATGCTTTCGTAAGGATATCGTTCCTTCGTGCAGGTATAAGCGAATGGGTCCCCCTAAATTGAACCCGGTTGAAAGGAGCTTATAATGGGTGATGATCGGGGGCCTTGCTACTCTTAGTAGAGGACAACGAGGACAATTCGGGTACCTCCTAGAACCAGAACTGCATGTAGAGAACATATAGAAACCCACCCTGTTAGAGCCATGCGGATAACCTTAGGTGTCTTAGACAGGATATAAATAGGATTGCTTTGTTTGTTTATCGCATTTAATTTGCCCTTTATTGTGTACTTATTATTTTTTTCGGGTACTGACTTGTTTCCTTTTTTGTTTTGTTTTTGCATATCATTGCATTCACATTACACAGGGCATTGATTCCCGAGTGGTTTCTCCCATAATAGAAGATTGTTCATGATGGACCAAAGGTTCTTTGACCTAAAGAAAGGGGGTCCAGTTCTAGAGTTCCATCCCGAGACTAGACCAGGGACAACAGAAGAAGGATCGTTCAGGGACTCAAGAACAAATTCGGTAAGTAGTGTCAGTTCTGGTAACAAGCAAGATGAAGTACAATAATTAAAGAAGCAAATGGCCGATATGATGGACCAGATGAATGCTATGATGAAAGGCAAGCAACCTGTCGATCTTAGAAAAGATTCGATCGAGAATCAGAATGTGGAACAAAATGGTCAGAATGTCGAGACAGACAACACCGTTAAATACGACAAATCGAATCCCTTTGTGATCAATCTCAAGAAGCAGACAAGCAGCATATCTGGTAGATACCAAGGGAACAGGGGCAAGACCATGGGAAGCTTGAGAATCCAATGACATCAGAAGGCATTATCATATACCCATGAGATACACCGAGTTACTTCCGTTGCTTGTCGAAAGGAGCCTTATCGTACCAGTGAAGTCTGTACCAAGGAAACCTCCTTATCCGAAGGGTCACAATGGTCGTGTCTGGTGCAGCTACCACATAGGCAATTCGAGTCATCACACTGAGAATTGAAGAGCCCTGAAGGACAGAATTCAAGATCTTATCAGAATGGGAGTTTTGGGTTTCGAAGACGGACAACCCCGATTCTACAGCGAACCAGCCGTTGCCGGAGGGGCAAAGTCGAAGGAGGGTCAATGCTCAGCCCAAGGTTCGGGTAACACAGAAGTGGGTCACTCAAGCTGGATAAATTCAGGAGTCAAGAATAAAAGTCTCAGAAGATGAACTTGCACGCAAGTACGGCCAGCTCGAGCATGAGAGGCACGATCTGAGCATGAAATTGAAGAGTATACAAGATGAGTACCAGAAGCTGCACTTTGAATTCAAGAATGTCAGTATGGGTGACACTGCTGAAGAGTGGATTAATGGTATGATTCATTTGAGGAACGATTCAGAACGCTGGAAGCAGAAATGCAAGAATAGTAAGAATAAAGTCAGATCATTGTCACAAAAGCTGGAAGAAGTGGAGAGCCAACGCGACATTCTCCAAAGTGATTTGGAAAGTAGTCTGGCCATGGATGATATCCTGAAATCAAGGCTGCAGTAGGAAAGAGAGGAATCACAAACTTTTCAAATGGAAAATGCGGCACTCAAAGAACAGATAGCGATCTCAAGACTTCTTTACGTTCCAGCGAGATCCGTGCTGAGGCGGTGACCGTCAAGCTACAAAAAGCCGAGCAAACAATACAGGAAAAAGACCGAGACATGAAGATCATTATGACTCAAGCCCGACAAGTAGCTCAACAGGTAGCAGACTTAGCCGATGCAGCAGCGCCGATAAGCCAGAATATGGATCCAGCGTTGGACCGCGCAGGAAAGCTGACAGGACTATTGAATGAGATCAAGAAATTAGGCGCTAGGGCTCACCGCTATCTGTAAACCTCTAATACAGGATGTGCTAAAACCTTTTGGTCTAAATGAAAGATGTCCTATAGGGATAAATCACTTGCAGAATCAATGCCGTACTGCATTTATGCATTGCATTTGCATCACGTCCTTTGTATTGTTTAATAGTTTTATCATCGCATGGCATTTCATCATTTAATACTTGGGGTTCGATGGCAGAATTAGTTGGAAAATGGAACGAACCGAAGAGTCAAGGCTTGACCAACTAGAAGAAAGAATCGACAAAGAGCTGAAGAAGAAAGAAAAGATAAATGTTTTTGATATGAGGGAACTTTGCCTAGTCCCTAATTTGGTCATTCCTCTGGACTTCAAGGTTCCCAAATTTGCGCAGTATGACGGAACTAGCTGCCCGAAGATTCACTTAACCATGTTCTGTAGAAAAATGGAGGGATACATAAAGAATGAAGAGTTGTTGATCCACCACTTCCATGATAGCCTGACGGAACCTGCAACAGTATGGTATAACCGTTTGCACAGAAACCAAGTTAGGTCATGGGGTGACCTCGCTAATGCCTTCTTGAGTCAATACAAATATGCTTTAGATTTAGTGCCCGGTCGTCAGTTTCTTCAGAATGACAAAATGAGATCAAATGAAAGCTTCAGGGATTATGCACTAAGGTGGCGATGTTTGGCGACCCAAGTCCAACCTCCTATAGTGGAAGAAGAGTTGACTCCCCTGTTCCATGCAACGCTTCCCTCTCTTTTCTTCGATGTGATGTTGGAGAAATCGAGAAACAGATTCGAAGATTTCATGACGATTGGAGAGAGGATAGAATACACAATCAAAGAAGGAAAATTAGGATCTAAGTCTAAGGACCGAATCGAAGATAAGATAGATAAAGATGGAGAGGTAAATGGGTGTCATCTCCAGGGTTCGTGTGGCCGTAAAAGAAGAAGACAGACTGGCACCTCGAGGACATCAAGGAAAATTCCTCGACCGAGCGCAAACTTGGAAGTGTTCGAAACATCCATCTCATACATATGACCTCATTTGGTAGAAGGTCACTATCTTGCTCCTAGACCAATGAAGATGGCACCTGATCCATCTGCCCATAGTTTTGACTCGAGTGGCACATGCGAATTCCATATGGGGGCACCAGGGCATCCCACCAGAAAATGTAGACCCTTATTGGAGGAGATCAAGAAGCTAATTCATGATGGGACCGTGACACAAGAGCTGATCCAGCAGTGGAGGACCAAGGATGAGAGGCAAGTCTGCATAGTGCTGAGGAAGCCAGAGATGTCTCTACATTAAAAGACTTCCCTGAAGTAATACAAGGAATCAACTTTACCACCTGTAGCCCACATGTGGTAAAGATCTTGTGTGAAGGGGCAAGTTTGTTGATTTATATTCCAATGAAGAACACATTTCTCTTAACATACAATGTTCTTGAAAACACATAGATGTATATTTTCTCGCCGTTGTAGGACACTGGATATCAATTGCAAGATGTGACATTAGATAGATGTTGTGACAATGATGAGGTGTGATCTTCCCTACTAGACTCTGGTCAGCAAAGCAAGATTACTACTCTTTCGATGATGTTCAGGGATGAAAGAGCTCCGAATGTCAACCATGTAGAATTGCTTGAAATTGAAACTCTAGGCATAATCTTCTAGGTAGTAAAAGAATTAAAAATAAGAATTAAAAAGGAAAGAATTGAAGAAAAAGAAGAAAAAAGGAAGAGGAAAAAAGAAAGAAAAGAATAATAAAAAGTACTCCTATGTTCGAAACCTGGTAATAGGCTTGTTCGGATAAGAGTGTGGAAATTTTGGGGCACTCCACTGAAGCGATGAGGTGGCAATACACCATCCAATTCAAGAAACCTTAGCTTCATGAGTGATGGTAATATTTTCAAATCATGACTATGCCGAGTAACTTGGGGCAATGTTGTTTGCTCCATCGTTGTCCTCAAGACAAATGACTGTGACGAATTGATTTCCTCAAATAATGATAAAAGAGAAAAAAAAAGAAAAAAAGAAAAAAGAAAAAGAAAAAAAGAAAAAGAAGAAAAGAAAAAGAAAAAAAGAAGAAAAAGGGGAAAAAGAAAAAAGAAAAATAGAAAAGGAAGAAGAAGAGAAGAAGAAAAATAAAGAGAATAGAAAAAAAGAAAATAAACGGTAGCATAGGTAAAATTAAAACTCGCACCACCTAGAACTCTATTCTTAGAGTAATATTTCTGCACTCGAGTAGTCATACAAGCCTACCTTTTTTTGGGGGGGGCGGAGCAAATAATGAGAATGGAGAAAGAGTAGTATTCTGCAGCAACGCGGTAATCATGAGGATGAACCGAGTCACCTGGGAAGATTTCATAGCCTTAAATTACTGAATGGTTGAATCTAAGCCGCTCTTGCACTTGATATCCAGAGCTCCTATTCTGTGATTTCAAGACCATGTATGTTAATCTAAATGATACCCTTCAGTGGAATACCAATCAACAAATTGACAAGTTAAAGCAACAAAGATTTCCATGTATTACTTCAGAGATAAGATCCGGAACACAAGGTTACGGATATTATTAGAGCACCTAACCAGAAACGACCCCACAATGTATAGGATGAAGAGGATGACAATAGCATATGAGTCAGATAGCTCAAAAACAAGAAGCGGGTTTCAGCTATGATGCCTTTGTTGGTTCAAGAAAATGAAGGACGAACCAGGACGAGAATGAGATTACAAAATACGAGGGACAATAAGAGGTAAACATCGAGTATCCAAAGAATTAAAGCACAGAGACCGAGAAATGGTTCCCGTCAAAAGGCAGCAAGAAGATTGAGGTTAAGTTCAGAATATAGAAGCATTTTGCTCACCCCTATGACGAAACTAACAAATACTCAGAATGTTGGGTCAAAGGAGTTGGAAGGTAGCCGAGTTCATGATGAGTGGGGCAATGCAGAGCAGAAAGAATGGTAAGAATCTCTGCACATGCATGATATAGAGTTTGTTGGTGAAGCGGGAAGAGACCCCGAAGAAGAAAGGCAAGTGCTCGTTCAAAAGAACGAGAGCGGGTACTCATTTAACAAAAATTGACAGAAATGAAGATCAAAACTGAGTATACTGCAAAAAGAAAAGAAACAGAGAAATCTGAAGAATGACTTTTCAGGGCGTAGGATTTTAAACATGTCTAAAAATAAAAAGAAAAAAGAAAAAAAAGAAAAAATAAGAAAAAGAAAGAAAAAGAGAGAAGAACTATCACGAAAGGGTTAAAAGACATGAATCAGATAAATAACTGATCGAAGGGAATACTGCAATAGAAGAGAAGAATTGAAATCTGAGAAATAACCTTCTAGAGCGTAAGACTTTAGAACAAAAAAAAGAAGAAAAAGAGAAGAAGAAAAAGAAAGCACGACATTGCATGCATCATATAGATGGAGACATGCCAATTTTTGCTAGTTTTTAGACAGGTATTTGAAGAATTGTCAAAGAATTTACTAAAGAAAAGAAAGATCGACAGCCATAGCGGCGTGAGGCCCAGACGTTAAATCCTTTGGGTCATCAGTAAGTCCTTCGGGCGGGATGTTAAGTCTTTCGGGCCGCCAATAAGTCTTTCGAGCATGGTGATAAGTCCTTTGGGCATGATGCGGCAGCATTCGTAGCGTGAGTCCAGAAAGAACGACAGCCATAGCTGCGTGAGGCCCAGATGTTAAATCTTTCGGGTCATCGGTAAGTCCTTCGGGCATGATGTTAAGTCCTTCGGGCCACCAATAAGTCTTTCGAGCACGGTGATAAGTCCATCGGGCCATCAGTAAGTCCTTCGGGCATGATGCGACAGCATTAGTAGCGTGAGTCCAGAAAGATCGGCAGCCATAGCGGCGTGAGGCCCAGACGTTAAATCCTTTGGGTCATCGGTAAGTCCTTCAGGCACGATGTTAAGCCTTCGCGCCACCAATAAGCCTTTCGAACAGGGTGATAAGTCCTTCGGGCCACCAGTAAGTCCTTCGGGCATGATGCGGTAGCATTAGTAGCGTGAGTCCAGAAAGATCGGCAGCCATAGCTGCGTGAGACCCAGACGTTAAATCCTTCGGGTCATCGGCAAGTCCTTCGGGCCACCAATAAGTCTTTTGAGCATGGTGATAAGTCATTCGGGCCATCAGTAAGTCCTTCGGGCATGATGCGGCAGCATTAGTAGCGTGAGTCCAGAAAGATCGGCAGCCGTAGCGACATGAGACCCAGATGTTAAATCCTTCGGGTGATCGGTAAGTCATTCGAGCCACCAATAAGTCTTTTGAGCATGGTGATAAGTTTTTCGGGCCATCAGTAAGTCCTTCGGGCATGATGTGGCAGCATTAGTAGCGTGAGTCTAGAAAGATTGACAGCCATAGCGGCATGAGGCTCATATGTTAAATCCTTCGGGTCATCGGTAAGTCCTTCGAGTACGGTGTTAAGTTCTTCGGGCCACCATTAAGTCTTTGAGCATGGTGATAAGTCCTTCGGGCCATCAATAAGTCCTTCGGGCATGATGCGGCGGCTTTAGTAGCGTAAGTCCAAAGATATCAACAGCCTCGTGAAAAAATAGAAAAGAGAGAGAAGAGAAAAAGAAGAAAAAAAATAGAAAAAAGAAAAAGAAAAAGAAAAAGAAGAAAAAGGACAAAAAGAACAGAGAAAGAAGGAAAGAGAAAAAAAGAGAGAAAAAAGAGAAACAAGAAAAAGGACAAAAAGAACAGAGAAAGAAGGAAAAAGAAAAAAGGAAAAAGAAGAAAAAGGAAAAGAGAAAAGAAAAATCGAAGACAAAATTTATATAAAGGAGAAACCTACATTTTCGAGCCCCAATGAAAGGCTCTATATAGGAAGAGCCCTAACTCCAGAATTTCAAAAAAAAAAAAAACAAAGGTGAAGAAGTTCTATATAGGAAAAACTTACGAGCCTGAAGATCCGGCCAAGGAAAAGCGGAGAGTTCCAGAAGAACACGTGATTCTGAAGCCACCAACAGGGAAGTCGGATAAAAATGAGTGCTTTTTGGTCTTTTCTTTGTTCTCGTTTCACAAGAACAAGCAAAGAGGTGCAACTGTAATCACTCATTTTTATCTGGTTTGTGAATATTGTTAATATAATAATTAAAGGGTATTATTATTGCATGTTATACTATGTGTTTATATGTACGTGTGACTAGTGTATATGAGGTATGTGTGTGTGATGTGTGAATGCATGTATAACATATGTAGTGTATATACAAATGCATTTATAATGTTGTACGTAGCGTGTGTGTTTACATTTTATGTCATGCCGGTTTTGTATTATATATGTGTACTAATGTATATGTTTATATCAATTGTGTGTAAATATATATAGATGTGTGTTTGCATTTAAATGTATATGGTATATGTAAATATTTGAACATATGTGTGTGTTATATGTTTGGGTGTCACGTATGTATTTACATTTCTTACGAAGTGCATTGTTTGTACGTATAGTGTGTGTGGATATTCATGATTATCATGTGATTATATATATATGCAGGTATATAACATATTATGTCAATTAATGTTTGCATGTGGGTTCGTATGTTGCATGTATATGTGCGCATATGGATGTATATATGTATTATTTTTATTATAATATATAAATAGATAAGGTATTAAGAAAAAAAAGAAAACAAAAAATATTATTAATAGTCCAAGTCCAAATTACATAAAACCCAAAATTAATGTTTACATTGGGCCCAATCCGGCCAAACCCATGGCATAACTAGAAAACCCTAATACATTTGATAACTAAAACCCTAATATGTATCTTCCTTTTTGCAGCAGCCAAAGGAGGGCCGTTGGATCAGATCTACATCCAACGGCCATGATTGAATCCTACAGATCATCTAGCTGGCCGCTTGGGATCACGCGCGAACCATCAGACTTCCCACGCGCGCGTGTTGGACACGCGCCCGGTCATCCAGCTTCCATGGGCCACGTGGCAAGATCTGAGCGTCCTCATCTTTTCCAGATTCAATCCAAGCCCTCCGAGCAACAAGGCATCCTAGCCGTTGGATCAGACCAGATCCAACAGACAAGGATGCGTCTGCGAAAAGACATCTCCACCACGCCGCTCCCCATGCCGGCCGTACCAACCACCACACTCAGAGATCACCGAAAACAAGAAAAATAAGATTTTTGTCAGTACCAAATCAACCCAAAATATGTATTTTACAGAATTTCTACAAGAAAAAAAGAGACATATATGTATCTAACTGAGTGGATTGAAAGGGGAATTCTAGTTTCAGTTTCAAAAAAGGGTAATACAAAAAAAGGAACTTTTCGAGTGGTAATCCTATCTTTTCCCCTTCCTCTTCTTTCATGCATGCAAGAGAAATAACTTAAAAAAATAAAAGAGAGGAAGCTTTTTTACCTTAGTGGTTCGTATCTCGCCGGCGATAAGCCCTAAAAGGGGTGAGGCGCGTTTTTTTTTCAAAGCAACAAAGAGGGTTCTATTTTTCTCTGGTTTTTAAAAATAAAAAAGGGGTTTTTGTTTTTGGAGGGGGATCGTTGTAGAACCGCCGCGGTCTGGGACGATTTGAGGTGGCCGTGCGGCTTAACTTCGCCTGAGGCCGGCGTAGTGCGGTGGTTCATGTTGTTTTTTTGGGCGGCAGTCTCTTTGGAAAAAATGAGATGGGAGAGGTCTCTCTCTCTTTAGGGTTAGAAAAAATTGAAAAAATGAAAGGGGGACTGATTTTTTGTGTTTTATAGATCAGAAATAATTTGTTTCCTTGTCAAATTACTTCATAAATCCTCTCTTACAGCCGGTATTTTCAATTCTGTCTTCCCTCCAGTATATTTACAGCCTTAATCCCTCTTCCTTTTTAAAACTTTTCAATCTGGTCCTTAAATTAAGCAGATTCTGAGTTTGAATGGTGAAATTACCGCATCAGTCATTCCGCGTTTTCGATGTTTTCAAAGCTATCTTGTCGCATGGGTTTATTACAAGTTTGGTCCTCGCAAGTTGATTCCATTTTACATTTCGATCTTTAAATGTGCCTTTTGTTCTTTTAATTTTTTCCCTCTATTTTTCTTGTTAATGCAATTCGGTCCTCTTTCATGTTTAGATATTTATGTCCTTTTTTATCATGTTTTAACATGTTCATGTCATTCTTTTGGTGCTTGTATATGTTTTATAGCATGATTAATTTACGTCTTTGTAACATGTTTATTAAAGTATGGTATATCTCGTTTCCATGTCTTATTTTATCTATTCATGTCGTATATACATTTGTCTCATGCTATGTTTCGGTTTAGTTAGTATGTATGTTTGTGCATACCCTTTTTTTATCTGTTTTGTCATTAGGTTATATGTTAGTTTTTTTTACAATGTGTTGTTTTATTGTATTGTGATGTGTGCAATAAAAATGCCATGTGTATGTTTTAATTGTATTATCATGACATTGATGTTCCATTAATCTAGCATCATGTTATTTATATCTTGCACGTGTTTTAGTTGTGTATCGTATTTATGTAGCTAGGCATGTTAGATTTAATTAGTTAATTTTGGAACGCATGTTCTTCCTTTTTTGTGTTTATGCGCATGTTTTTTATTATTGTGATATATTATGTTCATGCATTTAATTATTTTGTTTAAATTTTGTAATATTCATATTTTTATGTCCCTTAAATTGTCATGTTAATGTGATTTGTTTGTTTTATATTTTGCTTCCTAAGATTGCATCTCGAGATATATTAATTGTCAATGCGGTGCCCTTTTATTCAAGCGTAAACGGGGCCAGTATCAGGCGTAGTGATGGTGGTTAGGCGTTTACTCTCGGATAACGGGGCCCTTAAAATTTACTCGCACTTATAATCAAATTTTAATTTAATCGTCACTTTAATTCGGAAAGTTTAATTTTAATAAAGCGGTAATACTAAAGTACCAATTTTGGGCGGTGTGGGGGGTGCTAACCGTTCCCCATCCGTAACTGACTCCTGAACCCAACAGTTTTCAAATCTCTGGTTTTATGGTGCCCGGCCTACCTAAGTGGCCGGTGGTGACTCCTCCTTTTTAAATAAAATACGGTATTTTTAAAACCCCACGAAATAAATATTTTAATACCCGAAAGACAATAAACACCTCAAAAACTCTGTTTTTTTAGCGAAAAGGACATCGCTACACTCATGTATGAGCGTAAAGCAACTATAATTAAAAGTATAGTATGTCAGTTTATCAAGCAAAAGAAACGAAATAAGTCGAGCATCCTTGAAAAAACTCCATCCGTACCGTCCATCTGTGCTTCAAGCCTCCTTTTCGTCAGCCTCTCTCGATGGCTTCGTTCGATGAGGAGAATCGTCTAGTTTTGTCCCGGTAGTTCTCCGCAAGCTTAGACTAGGACGCCGTATGAATTGTGCTATCTATCGATCGGCTCCCTTTGAGTAGCGTCCAAGTCTTCTTTATGTAGGCCTATGAAACTAGAGCTTCAGTACCCTAAAGTGCAAAGCTTCATTAAAGAAAGCTAATTGTTTCACGCTTCATTAAATGTTACATATCTAGGAGAAAGTCCACCTGTGTAAAGGTAGACTCATCTCTAACTCTTCATGCTTCATCATCTCCAGCCATACGATCTGCTCTTCTCCTGCTCCAGCTATCCTCCAGTATCCACCAGCATCCTACACATACGCCAAAAGCACCACATTCCCGTGAAAAGCACCAATATATATGAAAATTTAAGCACATGCAGTGTAACTCCTTATCTACATGCAAATATGTACATTCTAACCTAAATTCAACCTAAATGAGCTTGAAAGCATGCAAAATATAAGGATTAAGGGCATATAAAATAGAACATTTATGCACTCGTCAAATACCCCAAAACTTGAACTGTTGCTTGTCCTCAAGCAATGCAAAATGGAAACAAGAAAAATAAAAATAGAAAATAAGAACAGTAAATCGCCTATAAGTCCTAAAGTTCCACTAAGCTATGATTGCAATGATTCCAAGTTATGCTGTAGTAATAATTCATTCCCTATCTATGTTGATGGTAAGCAAGTATAGCAGAGCTTACAATTTTATTCAAAAGATTAAATCTACTGTAAGTGCAGTGTGTGCTTGGTTACATGCATTCATCACTTAATAGTCTTAGAGAAGATTAAGGGTTGCTTTATTTTTCTTCCTCGGCATATGTTTTCCTTTTAAGCACATTTTTACTCCCTGTTTTTTTTTTAAGTTTGAAACTGTATCCTCGGGACTTCAGCTCATCACACTAACCTTTTAGTACCTGAAGATGGAGTGGAGCAAACAACCCATCCCTAAGCCCTACGAGTAGTGTCATCCCGTGAAGACTTTCATTCACTATATTGCCAGTACTATCATTCATACAACGGAAAGTTAAATGGAGCAAACACAACTCACCTAGTGTACTAAGATAGCAAGAATCAAATAAGAGTGTCCTTAAACAATTTTGTTTAAATTGTCAAGTTTTAATTTCTTGATTTTTCAGGAAGTGTCAAGCTTTTGTTTTGATAAATTGATCATTTAAGTTCATTCATTTTTAATTCATGCTTAAGCATCGAAAAGTCGACCTAGAGCATCCCAAAGATTTCTTAGGTGTTAGATTGCATGCAACTTGTGGTTTTAAGGGATACAATAGATTTATCATTAAGTTCAAATACTAGAAAGCTCTTAACACCTTGCAAAGCATCAACGTAGAGTCATCATAGGAAGTCATGATCAACGCAACAACAAATTTCAAAATCAAAGGAATCATAGCAAAGGGAACCTATTGGACAGATTAGGCTAATTATAGTTCTAAAAAAATTAAAATTTTAAATTTGATCATAAATTTGACCGAATCTATGTGGGCATGTACTCTCCCAAACTTGAGAGGAGTATTGTCCCCAATGCAAAAAGAAAAAAAGAAAATTAATCAAGGAAAAACAAATTGAACTAAAAATGCAAATGCATAATATGAAAAACTAAAAAAAAGAAAGAAAATCTAACCTAGGGAGTTACTGGGGTGGTGGTTCCCGAATGATGATGCCCTTGCCTTTATCTTGGGTGGACGTTTGTTTCTTGGCAGGACGGGAGGATGCGCCAGTGTCAGTATCTGGAAGCTGCCTTTTCCTGATAGGGTCTTCATGTGCCGGCATATGAGGGTTGTTCTGAGCGTCAGGGAGGAGCTACTGTGGAAATATTGGGAATACCATTGGTTCGTCTGGTAAGAGCCTCTGAAACACCAAATGAAGCCTCGTTTCCTTTTGTTCGGCAACAAAGAAGAGCGGTTAGAGAGAAGTACGAATTATGTCCGTCACAATGTCAGTGATGGGCAGAAGGGATATAGATAGAATAACGGAAGGTGCAACATAGGCGTATCCGTTCAAGTCCTCCACTTGGAAGAAAAGTATCCCTGGTCGGGTGCAACAATTGTGTCCTCTTCCCTAGTTGGTACTCCTGCTAGAGTGCAAAGAGCTTTGATTAAATTGGGAAATGGCAATCCATTAAGTTTGCTTATAGTGGTGGCGCCTTTAATGATTGCCGCACAGATCAACTGTGCAGGGAATAAATTACGGCCTTCGATAAGGGAGTACAACAGTCGCATCCTTAGGAGAGAACGTTTCTCTATTTTTAGTGGGTAAGAGATGGTTATTGACAATGTGAGCCTAGAATCGAGAATTTGGCTTCAACTGCCGCTATTCCACTATTCTATCATGACCCTCTCCACTCCACTTTGTCCCAAGAATACATAATTCCCACATAATTTTAGCATAGGGTTCCCTATCATGGCCTAAGGCGTGGTTCTCTTCACAATGTTTAGAAAATTGGTAGTGTTGGGTTACGACCTCCTCAAAGAAATCTATAACTTTCTCTCTCACCATTGTTAACTATTCTCCGGTATGACCCACATGAGTGTAGAATTCTTGGACCCATAACACATTGATGTATCCAGGTTGTTGGATAAATGTATTCCACTATTTCTTGTTAAGCAGATAAAGTGTATGGAGGTGAAATCGTTCTTTATATGTGGTTGTGAATTCCAGCCCTTCTTCTTCCAAGATTCCCTATCAACAAATTATCTCGTATCGTTGTTGCAGGGTTTGGGAGAGGTAGATTGGTGTCTCTGGATCACGTATAAGTGGTCTCTAGAAGGATAGTCAGAGTTTCAGATTGAACTTCGTCGGAGATAAAGTTTGAAGCAGCAAAACTGTATTATATTGGAAAATAGTAAAAGTTTTGTGAGGATTCTGTGTATAAGAAAATGCTACGTCTTTTCTGATAAGTATGGAGAATAAAAAATTTGGCTATTATGTAGGCATCCATGGGGTCATGAGCGTAATGAATAGAGTCATGATTAGGGCGTCGCTTGATAAACACGTTTGATGGTGGTTTTAGTAATTTGTCAGAGAGACGCCAAAATCTCCTCGTATCTCTGCACGTCTCGTAGACGTGTTTCTACTTTTAATAGCCCTGCCATCGGTCTTTACCCAAAAGTCAAATAGTCTCATTCTTTTAGTTTCTTTCTGTCTTGACAACTACTGTAATATAGTTGTAGAACTAAAAATGGAAAGAAAACATAAAATGGAAATAAAAATGTTAAAAGTAAATATACATCCATCCATCCATCCATTTATATATCTAGGAATGAGAGTGATAAAGAGTGGATGATTTAATCATCTAGTGGTTTCACAGTAGACTTATCGCGAATGATTGGTGCTCCATTGTACATATGTAACATTTTAAGTGCCATGCTTGTGAAACTGAGATGTTGATCATGAATTTGGGCCAAAGATAGCATCGGATGATGAGATCCTTTAGCAGCATCATTCATCTGTCCGATGGCATCTTGTCTTGGTGGATTGCTTAAGTTAGGGTTCATAATGGGCCATTTTACAATAAGAAGGAGAAGCCCAACCTCACACCATTTGACGACTCTTGTATGATCATAGTTTTCATAGCTGGTGTATGTCCCGGTCTGACCTAGTTGCTAAAATTATTCGCGATCAATGCCTTGTATTTGCATACTTGCACATTTGAACTCCTAGATTTGGCAAAATGCAGTTCATAGAGTGTGCTTCTTCCTCATTAGATGTGTGCATGGTCTCATCTACTGGGCCGTCTTTACTGTCCACAAGCTGATAATCCTCATATCCCTCTATATACCTTGGCATGCTGAAGACATTAAATGTGATTTTTTTGTTATTCATCTTCATGGTGAAGTTGCCATTTGCACAGTCTATCACGATTTGTCTAGTGGAAAGGAATGGTCTTCCTAAGATAATGGGCGTATTCTCATCCGCTGCACAGTCAAGGATGATAAAATCTGCTAGGGAAACAAACTTATCTACCCGAACTAGCACATCTTTAACTCTGCCATTTGGTCAGATTTGAGATCGATCAGCGAGTTAAAGAATCACTGATGTAGGCCTTGCTTTCCCCATCCCTAATATTTTGAAAAAAAATTTTAGCATCAAGTTCACAGTTGCACCGAGATCACATAAGGCACGGCTAGAGTAGTTGTGGCCTATAGAACATGGAATGGTGAAGCTGTCAGGATCCTTCATCTTGGGTGGCAAATCACTAATCAGAACCACAAACTCGCCTATAGTGGTGACAGTTTCAACATCACTCACATTCCTCTTCTTTGTGATGATCTCTTTTAGAAACTTTACATATATAAGCATCTGATCAATGGCCTCCAGAAGTGGGACATTGATGTGCAGCTGTTTAAGCATCTCTAGAAATTTCTGATACTGGACATCCTGTTTTTGAGCTTTCAACCTTTGTGGGAAAGGAGGTGGTGGTTTGGGCTCGTCTTGTGGCTTACTGGAAGGAGGTGTATGGTCAGCTTTGGCTTCTTTGCCTTCAGTAGCAAGGTTACTCATTGTATCATACACATGAGTTGGTTCCTTTGGTGCAGGAGCATCAATGGCTTGCTTGCTTGGAGTACGATCTACTAGAGAGCTTCCTCCAAACTTGGCTTCTGTCCTCAACTACATGCCACTATGAAAAGTGATGGCATTGCATTGCTCTGCATTAAAGGCCTTAGTGACTTCAGTATCACTAGGTAAGCTGCCAGGTGGTCTTGTCTTCAACATCTGGACAATTTGCCCTACTTGAGTCTCAAGGGACCTTATCGAGGAGATATTGTTTTGCATGATCGATTGCTCGTTTTGCAACATGGCAGCCTGTGTTGTGAGCATGTCACTGTGGTTCTTCAAATGAGTTGCTTGATCATGCATAATGACACAAGTAGTTTCCATAAAATTTTGATATGAATTATCAAAAGAGTTAGAATTAGAGTTAGAAGCTCTATGGTTCTGCCTCTAAGTCTTTTGTTAAAATCCATGAGGATCGTTAGATGTAGCTGGTTGCACTCCTAGATTTCGCTTGTCAAATGTTCCCCATCACAATGCTCACAAGTTTATTGCACCACCTTGGCCTCACAGACGTTGGAGGTTCCTTGCATGTTCTTGAGTAGATTGGTGATGGTCGAGAGTTGAGATGCCACAGTCTGAGAATCGTCCAATTAGAGGGTTCCAGCTACTTTAGGTCCAGGCCTCAATCTCCCTCGGGGGAACTAGTAGTCGACATTGGCTATCCTATCAAGTACTCTAAAAGCATCATTAGGTTCCCTTTCTTGAGAAAAGTAACATTAGCTGACGAGTCAATCATCATCCTTGTTGGTGCATTGACGCCATTATAGAACGCCGTGACTTGTAGCCAATTTGTGAATCCAAGAATCGAGCATTTTCGAAGCATATCTTTGTATCTATTTCATGCTTCATACATGGGTTCATCATTGTACTACTGGAACAAGATGATATCATTTTGCCTTTGGTTGTGCACGTTCGGTGGATCATATCGGTGCAGAAACTTGCTACACAAGTCATCCCAGGATGTTATAAATCCTACAGAACAAGTTTTCAACCATGATTTGGCTCGATCACGCAGCGAGAAAAAGACTAGCTTAAGTCGTAAAGCATCAGTAGGTATATCTGGTTGCCTGAAACAATCACAGATTTCCAAGAAAGCTTGGATGTGCTTACGAGCACCTTCTCTTGTGGATCCTCCAAATTGTCCAATGTTATTGAGCATGTTGAACATAACGGGCTTTAGCTCAAAATGGGTCGTCCCTAGATCAGGTACCATAATTGATGGGTTGAGATTGTTGATGACGAGCTCAATGATATCTCTAATGAATCTTTTGGGCATGGCAGGTGGTGGATCCTCTTGTCGATTTTGGCCATTAATTTGAAATCAACCACCAACTCCCTGTCTATCGATTAAAAGTACATCATTTGTATTACGCACGTTTGCAAGGTCATTCCTTGGTGGAATCTCTTCGCCATTCACCATATTCTTGTTCTCCTGTTGCACTTTACTCAAATTTCTCTCAAGCTCTAGGTTGTACGGAAGATAGGGTCTTTGGTGGACCTTCTGTCATGCACTAGAATGTACCTGAGAATAAAACAAAAACAAAAATTAAATGCAATAAAATAAAAGTCTTAAGCACACTTATAACGTAAGTATCAATTACCAATTCCCGGCAACAGAGCCAAAAACTCGATGCTTGTCGAATAGTGATGCACTTCAGAGCAAGTATACTCGTCGTATCAAGTAATAAAGTGAGAGTAGAGTGTCGAACCCAGGATGATTGGTTGATAAATACAAAGTTATCATATTTAGGGATGTGTTTGCAAGTATGAGTGTATATCGATTTAAGAAAAACTAGATTAACTAATCTAAAGATAGCAATAATAAAGGAAAACAACAACAACGACTTAACAATTAATTATAGAGGTTGGGATTATTTCTAAGGATATATGTTTGATTACCTATCTCAATGCTATAGCAACGGGCAATACATGTCCGCGTAAACCCTAAGGTACTTCATCTACACGACATGATTTTCTAATGAACTTTTGACTCTCTCGATGCCTAGAAGTTAATAACTTTGTAATTAAGGTGATACATGTCTGCGTTAACCCTAAGTACTCTATTATTTGTTTAAGAACTCCCTTTTAGTCATTGAAACCCTAAACTTATGTCTAAGCTGAATTAAGACTAAGTTGATAGCTTAGCCCCACTTCCCATGTTTGTATAACTTATCTCTCTCGAATATTAAGTCACAGATCAATAGTTAACAGACCTATCTTGAATAGCTCTTACAATTAACTATGCACTAAGCACATGAACAAAAAAGATAAAGATGAAAACAACAAAAACATCAAAATTAAATAATCAAAACATAAAATCCTGGGACGTAATAATCCCAAGTAAAGAGTTTAGCTCATGTCTGAGCGTAAAGCAACCATAATTAAAAGTATAGTATGATAGTTTATCAAGCAAAGGAAAAGAAATAAGCTAAGAATCCTCGACAAAGCTCTGTAGTGACCTCTCTTAACTTTTAAAATATAGGTTCATAAGTTCGGGTGCTATGGATTATCCCCAAATAATTCTTTGCAATTTCGGTTTAAAGGGATTTCTTTTGAAAAACCATATTCTTTTGAAAATAATAAAAACTTGGAGTCACCACCGTTTACTTGGATAAGGTAGGCTGGACACCACAAAACCAGAGATTCAATTTGAAAGGGTTCGAGAGTTGGTTACGTGTGGGGAAGGATTTGCACCCCCATCACGCCCAGAAAACGGTACCAAAATATGTGTTGCTTTTAATCGAAGGGAATTGTCAAAATTTGAAGGGAATTTAATTCGGTGACCTTAATTGAAAATTAACCTTAATTGAATGGGCTTTATCAAATTGGTGGATTAAAATTAATTGGACATTTAATTAATAAGGTTGACGATACATTGAACCATAGACTAAACCAACATCATATAAGCCTGACTGATGTGTTAGTTTATGGTTCGAATCCCACACGTTACATTTATGCATGATGCAAGCAATTAAGATATGATGTAATGATTTGTCTAATTTTTAATTTTACCTTGAGTCGGTAAGGATTAATTCAAATATTTGGTCAACATCTTTTAAGCTCGGACTTTTACGACACAAATATCAGAATTAATGAATACCTCCCTTTTTATGATTTAAATTGATTAACATATAGACTAAATGGGCCATATGTTGACAAATAAAATTAATGTCAAACAAAGGCTTGAAAATTAAACACACAAAGGCCCACTAAAAGTCCTAACCTAAAAGGCCTAAATTATGAAAAATTAATTAGTGATCTAGTTACTAATTAGGTGACTCTAGTATTAACCCTAAATTATTTAACCCAAAAAAATTAGAAAACCCTAACAAATTATGAATTATCTTATAACCTGATAATTATTTCAATCAATTTTAAACTAGTGTTCCAATAAGTCAAGAACACTATTTAAAACAAATTGAGTTAATTAACCATGATTTAAAGTTAAATGTCAATCTAAACTCGCAATTGATTTAATCCCAAAAGTGATTAAGAAATGTTCAATTAATTTAATGAATTTAACATTTATCCCAATAAGCCAAGGATAAATTTAAATTCACTAGGTTAATTCGAACCTAAATGTAAGTAAGGCTCTAAAGAGTCTAATCCTAGAATCAACTTAATTAATTTAAGGATCGTGCCCCCATTAGACGAGCACACGACCTAAATTAATTAAATTAATTCTTAAACTAACCTAAAGGCCTTAACAAACACAAAGCCCACCTAAACTAGGCCCAAGGCGCACTAAGCTAGAACTAACCTTAAGCCCAAACACAAAACAAGGCCTAAACTATCTAAACTAAGCAAGCCCAAGCCCAAGCATATAAACATAAATGTATTCATATGTGTTCTACTATATATGAAAATATATTATTTATTTAAAATTATATTATATGTATTGTAAAGGCTAGGTATTATATACACTATAAAAAACTTAAATTATATATTTTAAAACCCTTTATATTAAATATATTAAAAACATATATATATGTATTATAGAGAAAATTATATATTATATATTATAATAAACTATATGTATTATACTTTAAAAAATATGTGTTATATTTTTCAAAAGAAACTATATATTGTACATATACCATATATTATTCATGTTACGAAAAGAACTATGTTTTAGGAGAACATACATTATACGAATAACATATATTATATAAGAAACTATATACTATATATTATATTATATATATAAAAAAATTATATATCATATATGAATTACAAAACCATATATTATATTGTAAAGGAAATATATTACCATATGATAACGTCAAAACAACCATATCAAGCACGTGAACCATATTACAAGTAATAGCAATAAACATGAACAAATACAAGTAAAACAATAAAAAATATGGGAATTAAAGATGCAAGATTAAATAAAAAACATGAAAAAGGACCAAGAATATAAAAAAAGCCTGATTAAACATGGGGACGAGATTAAAAACTGTAAAACCTGTAAGGACTTGGAAAGGGGTTTTGAAAGGCGAAAGGACCTGGGAACATGATTATCCCACGCCGAGGGACTAAAATGATGATTTGACCATGCAGAAGGACCGCAGGCGTTATTACGCTGGGGCAGAGGAGTTTATGAGGGTATTATCCCAATTTTGAAACAACCCGGGTATAAAATACATTTTTTATAACAAAAAAACTTTTATAACTAAAAAAAACTCTCACCCTCCCTTTCTCTCTGAAATGGGGATGAACACCGCCGTGTGTTCATCCCCAAACCCAGAAACTGCTCATCCAACCCTAAAACTGTCGCAGTTTCCAGAACACGGCGGTCTCTCCACCTCAAATTGCCGCATCGGCCGCCGCTCACCGGCGCTGGAGACCCTAAAAAAAATACAAAAACCTCTTTTTCAACCAAAGCTCGATCTATCCCTTTCCTTTTTTGGAAACAAGCCCCCTCCCTTTAGAACTTAAAATAAACCGAGACCGAAAAAAAGAAAAATAGAGATTTCCATCGTCCCCTACTCTCACCGATTCACCCCGTCCATCCACAAAGAGAGCTAAGGGGCTTATCACCGATAGACGAGGGGGGTGAGGAAGTCGAAAAGACTACACTTCAAAGGTAAAAGCGCAACCCTAAATCCTATTTATGCATGCAATTATTTAAAATAAAGAAGGAGGATATACCTCAAATGTGTTTGTATTGCTCTCTAGAAATTTCCCCCAATGATGCTTAGGGTTTTACAACTGTTGGGCTTTTGTTTATATAGCTGAATATTACATGTATTTCGTATTTGTGTAAAAATCACAACGAAAATTGCTATTGGTTCCTGCTATTATTTGTTTACATCTGTTCTGAAATTTTTGAAATGTTGTTAGGATGTACTACTCTTTATTCTGAAATTCTTTCGTTTGTTTTGCATGTGACGAGAGAGGAAGGGACCAACCATGGTTGCTGGCGTGGCTGTCGGCGTGGCAACTGATGTGGCGGAGCGATGGTGAGGTGGTGTCAGGCCACCGGTTCTCTTTGGTTGACGCAGAGGCCACGCTAGAGGATCAATCGGCGCATGTGGAAGTAGTGCTGGGAGATGCAAAGGCGTGCACGTGCACGCATGGGAACCAGAGAGTCGCGCGTGAGTGCGCGTGGGAATCCGAGACGTTGGGTGCGTGGATCGCATGCGCACATGAGGATCGTCTGATGAAAGTTGGATCGAACGGCTTGAAGGTTGGCTGCACAAAAGAAAACAAGGGAATTAAGGTTCTGATTAGTTTAGGGCTCTGATGGGCTTAATATGTAATGTATAAAACTGTTGGGCTTATTATAATTGTAATTGAATTGTTGATATATATATATATATATATATAAAACTTGGGCTTTATTTAATTTGTGTTTGTTGTATGGACATATATATATATAGACTGACTTTTATTTAATAAAGATGGGCTATGTTTAAAATTAACTTAGCACTTTTCAGTTTTCTGGTTTTCAACAATACGAACAATAATAATACTAGATAACAACATATAGATAAAAAAGACTTAATCATATATATATATATATATATATCACTGGTATGTTTAAATAATACCAATAATACTTTGTTTGTTTTAATTTTAATCATTTTATATATAGTTAAGGTAGATAAGCAAATCCCTTTATTTGCAAAAATAAAAAGACGGGTTAACACCCCAGACAAAATTAGTGATTATAGCTGCCCTTCTTTGCTTATACTTGTGGAACAAGAACAAAGCAAAGACCATAAGCACTAATTTTGTCCTACTTCCTCGTCGGGTGATTTGCTTTTTCGAAATGGCAACGAGCAAATCCAAACAACTTGTTTTCCCAAAGTGGCGAAAACAACTGGATAGCATTGGCGCGTCCTTCCTAAACGGCAACGAACAGACCAGTTAACTTCCAAACGACGCATCCTTTTGAAATGTCGGTGAACGAATCCAAATAACCTTGCTTACCTAAAGCGGCGGAAAAAAAATGGCAGTAAACAAGCCAGCTAAACTCAAATGGCTCATCCTTCCGAAACGGCAATAGATGTATCTGAATAACTTTGCTTCCCTAAAGTGACAGAAAACAAACTGGGTGTTGATGGGATGTCCTTCCGAAATGGAAGTAGACAAACCAACTGGCCTTTAGATGACTTATCCTTCCAAGACAGCGTTGAATGAATCCAAATAACTTTGCTTTCCCAAAGCGGCAAAAAGCAAAGTGTGTTAATGCGTCCCTCCAAAATGGTAAGGAGCAAATGGTAATTCCTGTCATGAAGGTTCTATTCATCTTGGACCTATATGGATGGGCCTCAACCTTAGGAGGTACTCAATTTTCTTTGTGATTATCTAGAAAAAGGGATTCCAAGTCTGTAAAGATAAGAGTTAGCATGCTCCTAACCTGGGGATGTCTAACTAGACATGATGCATGGATGATAGCAATCTTAAATTTTCTCAGGCAATTTCCCTTCTTGCTCCCTTTTTGCTCGCATCCTCTAGTTTTCTTCTTCGCGAAAGAGGCGCTTCCTCCCTCACTCGGGTTTACCCTTAATGCCCCTTTTTGAGTTCTTGAACCTTTTGCTCTAAAGCATATTTTCAGGTTTTCACTTTAGAGAATTTTTTCTTTCTTTCTTTTTCTTTCTTTCTCTTTTTTTGCTTTGTTTTTCTTTCTTTCTTTCTTTTTTTCTATCTTTTTTTATTTTGTTTTTTTCTTTATTTCTTTCTTCTTTTTTTGCTTTGTTTTTCTTTCTTCATTTCTTTCTTTCTATTGGGTGCCCATATGGGTTTTCACCCATGGTCCCTCAGACTTCAATATGAATAGCGTTTGATGCCTTTATGCGTTAGATCTTTTCATCTTTGCCTTTGATGTCCTCTCACTGGAATTTTGGCAAACTCCTTTGCTAACTGGGAATAAACCTGCACTTAATAGGTTAAACCATAGTAATACCAAGAAATCCTTTACCTTTTTATTCCATGTCAACCTACCCGCGGAATAAATAAGAAATAAATAAATAAAACTAGAATAAAATCTTATTAATTAGGATAACTTGGAAAGTCATGGAAAACATCAGAAGAGAGAAAGAGGTATAGAAGATATCAACTGTATGAATGACGTGAATCTATCAACTTTTGCAGATCTCTCACTAACCATTCTTGGTTATCTCCAATGATATGAAGACTGAAGCAAAAACCTTTTAACCGAAACAAGGCTCGTTAGTTGGATGTCGAAACTTAACTCTATCTGAACATTCCTTTTCAAATTTTCAATTAAGACCCTCCTTTGGTTTTAAGGCGCCTATTTTTGTTTTTCACCTTAAACCCTCATTTTCTTTTTTTCATCTTTCTTATTTTATTTTATCTTCATTTTTTCTTTTCTCTTTTTTTCTCTTTTTTCTTTTTTCTTCCTTCTTTCTTTTCTTTTTTTCTCACGCATGATACTTCTTGTCAGAGTCCGAGTTTATTGGGTTGCTCAATTTTTTTCCATCCATCTCCGTTAGAATTAACACCTCATTGAGAATGCCTTTTTTACGACATAGACCCCTTCCCAATTTGGCATCCATTTTCCCCGGAAGTCTCTTTGATTCAACAAGATCTTTTTGAGCACCAGATCTCCCTGCTGAAACTCCCTCGGGTGAACTTTCTTGTTATAAGCTCGCATCATCCGCTTCTGATACATCTGATTATGGGAAATAGCTTTCAACCTTTTCTCGTTGATCAGGTTCAACTGATCGAACCTGGCTTGCATCCATTCGGCTTCATCTAACTTTACTTCATTTAAAATTCAAAGTGACGAAATTTCCACTTCGATGGGTAGCACTTCTTTGGTGCCGTATACTAAGGAATACGTCATTGCCCCAGTGGAAGTTCTCACGGATGTTCGATAGGCAAACAAAGAAAAATGAAGTCTCTCATGCCAATCCTTGAATGCCTTCGTAGTTTTTGCTATGATCTTCTTAATATTCTTATTTGCTGCTTCTACCGCTCCGTTCATCTTAGGGTGATAAACGGTAGAATTATGGTGTACAATCTTGAATTATTCACACACCTCAGTCATCATCTTGTTGTTCAAATTGGAAGCATTATTTGTGATGATTCTTTCGGGCAGACCATAACGACATATAATTTTTTTCTTGAGAAACTTGCAGACTGTAGCTCTTGTGATATTAGAGTATGAGGTGACTTCCACCCACTTGGTGAAGTAATCGATAGCCACTAGGATGAAGCGGTGCCCATTGGAAGCCTTTGGATGTATCTGACCGATGACTTCCATTCCCAAGTAGCAAATGGCCACGGTGAATTCATGGTGTGAAGAGATACCGGCGATGAGTGTATCTTATCGGTATAGATTTGACATTTGTGACATTTCTTTGCATAACTGATGCAATCTCCTTCCAAAGTTGACCAAAAATACCATATCTCATGATTTTTCTTGCCATCAAAAATCCGCTGGCGTGGGTCTCACATAAGCCTCTGTGGATCTCTTCTAAAATGGTTTTTTCTTCCTAAGCACTGACACACCTCAACAATATCTGATCCTTGCTTCTTTTGTACAAAGTTTCCCCGTCAAGGACATACCCCGAAGCTAACCTTCTGATAGTCCTTTTGTCATTATCATCAGCCCCCTTTGGATAAGTCTGGAACTTGATGTATTGGAGGATTTCAAAATACCATGGGTTTTCGTCCTCCTCTTCTTCCAAACTATATCAATGGGCTGGTACCTCAAAGGTTTGCATTTCGATTGGCCCTATCTCGGTTACCTGGTTTGCTTCGAACACGGCGGTAGAGTCGCCAGGGCATCAACCATATGATTATTCTCTCTTGGCAAGTAGGTGAAATTGATTTCTTCAAAATCCTTGGCCAAATCTTGGATCAAGTCGTAGTATTTGACCAACTTTGGATCTCTAGTCTCCCATTCTTTCTGAAGCTGATAAATCACCAAAAAAGAGTCTCTAAAAACCCGAAGAACCTTGACCTTTCTCTCTATGGCCGCTCGGTGTCCCATGACACAAGCCTCATACTCCTATATTGTTGGTGCAAAAGAATTCCAACATGCTTGTGGAAGGGTATTAGACATTTTTGGGGAGACCAAAACTGCCCCTATTCCGTGTCCTAGGCATTCAATGCCCCATCAAAATAAAGCCTTCATTCTCGATAGTAGAAGTTCCTTCGGGCAGATCATAGATAAGATCTTCATCTGGGAAGTTGAAATCCAATAGTTCATAATCATCTAAGGCACGACTTGCTAAAAGATCTGCCACCATGCTTCCTTTTACCGCCTTTTGACTTACATAAACAATGTCGAATTCTGACAAAAGCATCTACCAACGGGCCACTTTCTCGGTTAATGCTAGTGCTTCCATTAGAAATTTCAATAGATATATTCAGGAAATCAAATAAGTGGTGTGATACAACATGTATTGTTAGAGCCGCTTAGTAGCCCATACCAAGGCACAACATAACCTTTGGTTCAACGGGTATCGTGTCTCACACTCGGTGAATTTCTTGCTTAGGTAATAAACCACCCTTTCTTTCTTGCCTGAGTCATCATGTTACCCCAACACACAGCCTATAGAGTTTTCAAAAATAGCCAAGTATAAAATCAACGTCTATCTGGTACTGGTGCTACTAAGATCAGGGGATTCGCCAGATACTTCTTGATCTTTCCCAGCACTTTCATCCTAAATTCTCAGGTTATTTTTTTTGAAGAAGTCTAAATACGGGGTCACACTTGTCGGTCAACTAGGAGATGAACTGAGAGATGTAGTTCAATCTTCCCAAAAATCCTCGGACCTCATTTTCAGTTTGAGGTGGCAGAAGATCTTGGATTGCTTTCACCTTGTCAGGTCAATCTCGATGCCTTTCTGACTCACCACAAACCCAAAAAGTTTTCCTAATGTAACCGCAAAGGTACATTTGGCTGGGTTGAGTTTTAGCTGAAACTTTCTTAGCCTTTGGAAGAGTTTTCGCAGATTTTGAATGTGTTCCTCTTCGGTTCGAGACTTGGCTATCAAGTCTTCAATGTACACCTCAATCTCCTTATGCATCATGTCATGGAACAAGGTCACCATGGCTCTTTGATATGTCGCCTTGGCGTTCTTCAACCCAAAAGGCATCACCTTATAGCAAAACGTGCCCCACATGGTCACAAAATTGGTCTTCTCCATATTCTTGAGATGCATTTTGATCTGATTGTACCCTGAGAAGCCATCCATAAAGGAAAACCAAGCATGCTCTGCAGTATTGTCAACCAGAGTATTAATGTGAGGCAAGGGGAAATTGTCTTTGGGGCTCGCCTTATTAAGGTCCCTATAATCTACACACATACACACCCTTTTGTCCTTTTTCGGTACCGGCACTATGTTGGCCACCCGTTCTGGGTACTTGGAAACCTCCAAAAATCCAACCTCAAACTGTTTCTTCATCTCTTCTCTTATTTTCAATAACATGTTCGTCCTCATTCTTCGAAGCTTCTGCTAGATAGGCTTGCATTCCGGCCTAATGGGGAGCTTATGTGTTACAATATCTGTGTTTAAGCTTGGCATATCCTGGTATGACGACACAAACACATCCTTAAATTCTACAAGCAACCCCACCAACTCCTGCTTGATTTTTGGCGATAGGGTACCTTCGATCTTTACTTCTTTCCTTTCTTCATTAGTTCCCAAATTCAAAACCTCTATCCTCTCTTGGTGTGAGAGAATTTGCCTTTCCTCACTAGCCATCATTCTTAGCAGTTCATTAGGAATCCCATCATCCTCCTTTTCCACCTCTGCCAAGTACGTGGGTCATTCAAAATCTACTTCAGGATTAGGTTCGACATCATTCATACAGTGTATATTAAGAGGCCTGCACGATTTTGAAAGTACATATTGGGAAAGGAAAGGTATAGTTTATGGCGTGAACAAATAAATATATAAAAATAAACAAATAATTAAATAAAATAATAAATGAAATAGAATGAAATGAATGCTGTGTTTGCCATTTGAGAAGGAAAATATAGACATGGTCTATTTCATTTAAAATGGATAGATATGACATAACTGCCCTTTTTACAAAGGATGTTCGTTACTTTCGGTAAAAAGTAACGGGACTGTTCTGAGCATTACTTTGACTCATTCCTAGAAAATGTCGGTATGTCCCCAGAGGTCCAATTGTTAAGCTCTTCTCTTGGGAGGTAAGGGAAAATCTTGGCCAGAAATTGATTAGCCTTGCTCTCGTCGCCAATCATGTTCACATTCATCTCTTCGAGAGCCTCACTAATCAACTCTTCCTGGAGGCACCTCTCGCCTTCTTAGTTTGCCTCTTGGACATCCACCTCCGGGTTTCAAATTACACCAGATATAAAGGCACCCTTGAAGTATCCATAGATGATAGGGGCCCATGAGATGTCCTCCCCTCTAAGCCTAGCCTTCATTTGCTCCCGCTTCCTCTTCCATTCTTGCCTTTTTTTGTAAGAAATTTGGCTTGTAACCGAGTTCAAAGTGGTCAACTTTGTGGATCACCTTGATGGGACAAAGGCGTCCCTGTAGATTCTTTCCCAAGCCTTTCTTTTTCTTTGGTCCTTTACCTAGGGTTTCATACACAACCATCTTAGTGCAATTGGACAAATTAGGGTATGAAATCTTGCTTCTTTCGGCAACAAAGGTAGCACTGACAAGTTCCAAGGCTCTAAAAACACACTCCATTGCTTTTTCATCAGTGTGGATGTATGGTGTATCTGAAGTCACGGAAGTGACGATGTCTTCCCCAGCGTCCGCTGTTACTAGTTTCCTTTCAGTGACAAACTTCAACTTTTGGTGGAGTGAAGACGGAACGGCTTCAGCGGAGTGTATCCATGGCCTTCCTAGCAAATAGTTGTAAGACAGCCGGATATCCATCACCACAAAATCGACCACATATTCGGTAGGACCAATGAGCATGGGTACTTCTATTTCCTGACCACATCTCTCTAGGTCCCATCGAAAGCTCGTACCGTATTATGACATGGCTGCATATGTGAATTGTCAATTGGTAGTCACTGTAGTGTAGCTAACGACATAACATTCAGTGCAGAGTCATTATCAATTAGCACGCCTGACAACACATGACCTTTGCAGTGAGTGGTGATGTTCAGGGCCTTGGTGGATCCCGTACCTTCCCCCGGGATTTCATCATCACCAAAGGTAATGCGATTAACATCGATGATATGGCTGAAAATCTAATCCAACCTTCTAACTGAGATATCCTTTTTAACACAGGTCTCATTAAAAACGTTTAACAGGGAAGGTCAAGCACGAAGATTCAAGTAAGCTGTCTCTGAAGCTGGTCGACTACGTTATACTCGTTGTGCTTCAAAAACCTCTAGAACTCTTGAGGTTGAGTTTCTGTGACTAGCTACTTGACCTTCGGTGGCGGGTCATCTCTGAAAACTTTCTTTGGTTCGACTTCGACTTCCTTGCCTTTCTCTTTTGGTTCCTCCGATGCCTTTAGGTTCTCCGGAGCATAACATCGACCACTCCTTGTGAGATGCCTCACATCCTCTACCTCCCGGCCTTGGGCTCCAAATATTCTTCTTGAATGGGTTTCATCCCCATTTCCACGTTTTCTCCTCTGTGTAAACTAGAGGAACCTGACATTGTGACGCTTGCAGTGTAGTTTCATGGAACCATCTTCGTATCCTTGAAAGGAAACAACCTCAGAGGATCAATTATCATCTTGGGGGCTGCCTTCGGTGTACTTGTCTCACTTGGCTTGAGACCGAGGACGAGGGGTCTCTTGGCACTATACTTGGTCTCCTAGCTCTCTGATCCACAAACTTCTACTTCCTTCCTTCCTCTTTCTTCCTCAAAAAACTCAATCACCTTTTTATCCATCATAGTTTGTATCAGCTGACAAAACTCCTCACAATCTTGAATCTCATAATCTTCCGATTGATGGTATTCACAATACGGGCCACAACCGTCTTCTAGAATCACCATTCCTCGGTCAATAAAGCGTGCCATACATAATTGTTGGAAAACCCACATTAACGGCGATCAAATTCTGGACACGTTCTCCCTAGTTTTCCTGGCATTCTCGTCTTCGATAGCATTCATGCCTTGGCCTTCGTGATTTGGTAGGGGATTTTTGGTCGTGCTTGGTTCTCCCAATTGCAAGACCCCGATCCAGATTAAGTTCTAATCAAACTTCTTGAACACCACACAATTTTTGATCGAATACCCCGGAACATCGGCATGGTATTTGCAATGAACCTTAGGGTCATACCATGATGGGTAAGGTGGGTTTAAAGGAGTAACATGATAAGGACGAACGAAATCGGCCTTGTACAATTGTGAGTAGAGCTCTTTGTAAGAGATTGGCAAAGGGGTGAAGGATCTCTCATCCCTTTCCAACTCAATGTGCTCTTCATGATATGATAAGATGAGCAAAAGAAGGGTAAAAGAGGAAAAGGAAGAAAAAAAGCGTTAGTTATAAGATAAACAATAAAACGGAAATGAGAAGAGATAAAAACAAAAGGAAATAAGCACAAGACAAGCAAATAAATAAGTAAACCTAACCACATGAATTCTAGTTCGCTAGGGCTATCCGTATGGCTCTAACGGGGTAGGTTTCCTAAATTCTCACACATGTGTTTGGTTCTAGACAAGGGTACCCGAACCTATTTTATTACCTACTAAGGCAACAAGAACCCCAATTCTGGCCTATTACAAGCTTTCGAATTGGTTTCGGTTCGAGGGAAAGCAGGACCTAGTGACGTGAAGGGCTGCTCACGTGTCAAAAGGCGTGGACTCCGAAAGTGAATTACCGACTCGTGGAGGGCTACTCACGTGGGTGTGTGGCATTTCACTCCCACTTAAAGGACGGAGCTCCGGTATAGAGCTTGATGAACATGATGCAACAAATGCGGTGATTCCTTTGAAATTAAATGAAAAATTAATTCGATGACCACCAATTATAAAATCTCGTTCAATCATAGTTACCTTTTCAAAAGAGGATCAACCTCACTAGAATCGATTAAACATCCAACAATTTTCCATCATTAAAAATAACAAATATTTTCTCAGCCTAATTCTCTTTTTGTTTTATAAAAACAAAATTCCTCCCCAGCAGAGTCGCCAAGCTGTAGCGACCTCTCTCAACTTTTAAAATATAGGTTCATCAGTTCGGGTGCTACGGATTATCCCCAAATCATTCTTTGCAATTTTGGTTTAAAGGGATTCCTTTTGAAAAATCATATTCTTTTGAAAATAATAAAAACTTGGAGTCGCCATCGGCCACTTGATAAGGTAGGTCGGACACCACAAAACTAGAGATTCAATTTGAAAGGTTTTGAGAGTTGGTTACGTGTGGGGAAGGATTAGCGCCCCATCACGCCTGGAAATCGGTACCAAAATATGTGTTGCTTTTAATCGAAGGAAATTGTCGGAATTTGAAAGAGAATTTAATTCGATGACCTTAATTGAACGGGCTTTATCAAATTGGTGGGTTCAAATTAATTGGACATTTAATTAACAAGGTTGACGATACATCAGACCATAGAATAAACCAACATCATATAAGCCTGACTACCATGTTTGTTTATGGTTCAAATCCCGCACGTCACCTTTATGCAAGATACAAGCAATTAAGATATGATGTAATGATTTGGATAAGTTTTAATTTTACCTTGAGTCAGTAAGGATTAATTCAAGTATTTGGTCAACATCCTTTAAGCTCGAACTGTTACGACACAAATATCAGAATTAATGAATACCTCACTTTTTATGATTTAAATTGATTAACATGTAGACTAAATGGGCCATACGATGACAAATAAAATGAATGTCAAACAAAGGCTTGAAAATTAAACACACAAAGGCCCACTAAAAGTCCTAACCTAAAAGGCCCAAATTATGAAAAATTAATTAGTGATCTAGTTACTAATTAGGTGACTCTAGTATTAACCCTAAATTAATTAACCCCCCCAATTAGAAAACCCTAACAAATTATGAATTGTCTTGGAACCTGATAATTAATTCAATCGATTTTAAACTAGTGTTCCAATAAGCCAAGAACACTATTTAAAACAAATTGAGTTAATTAACCATAGTTTAAAATTAAATGTTAATCTAAACTTGCAATTAATTTTATCCCAAAACTGATTAAGAAATGTTCAATTAATTTAATGAATTTAACATTTATCCCAATAAGCCAAGGATAAATTTAAAGTCACTATGTTAATTCGAACCTAAATCTAACTAAGGCCTAAATTAATTAAATTAATTCCTAAACAAACCCAAAGGCCTTAACAAACACAAAGCCCACCTAAACTAGGGCCAAGGCCTACTAAGCTAGAACTAACCTTAAGCCCAAAAACACAACAAGGCTTAAACTATCTAAACTAGGCAGGCCCAAAGCCCAAGCATATAAACATAAATGTATTTACTATGTGTTCTACTATATATGAAAATATATTATTTATTTTAAAAACCTTTATATTATATATATTAAAAACATATATATATATGTATTATAGAGAAAATTATATATTATATATTATAATAAACTATATGTATTATACTTTTAAAAAAACTATATGTTAGATTTTTTAAAGAAACTATATATTGTACATATACCATATATTATACATGTTACGAAAAGAATTATGTTTTAGGAGAACATATATTATACAAAGAACATATATTATATAAGACACTATATACTATATATTATATTGTATATATAAAAGAACTATATATCATATATGAATTATAAAACCATGTATTATATTGTAAAGGAAATATATTACTATATGATAACTTCAAAACAACCATATCAAGCACGTGAACCATATTACAAGTAATAACAATAAACATGAACAAATACAAGTAAAACAATAAAAAAACATGGGAATTAAAGATGCAAGATTAAATAAAAAACATGAAAAAGGACCAAGAATATAAAAAAGCCTGATTAAACATAGGGACGAGATTAAAAACCGTAAAACCTGTAGGGACCTCGAAAGGGGTTTTGAAAGGAGGAAGGACCTGGGAATGTGATTATCCCACGCCGAGGGACTAAAATGGTTATTTGCCCATGCAGAAGGACCGCGGGCGTTATTATGCAGGGGCAAAGGAGTTTATGAGGGTATTATCCCATTTTTAAAATTACCCGGGTATAAAATACATTTTTTATAACAAAAAAATTTTATAACTAAAAAAAACTCTCACCCTCCCTTTCTCTCTGAAGCGGGGATGAACACCGCCGTGTGTTCATCACCAAACCCAAAAACCGCTCATCCAACCCAAAAACAGTCGCAGTTTCCAGAACTTGGTGGGCTCTCCGCCTCAAATCGCCGCATTGGCCGTCGCTCACCGACGCCGGTGACCCCAAAAAAACACGAAAAACCTCTTTTTTCAACCAAAGCTCAATCTAACCCTTTCCTTGTTTGGAAACAAGCCCCCTCCCTTTAAAACTTAAAAGAAATTGAGACCCAAAAAAAGAAAAAAAAGAGATTTCCATTGTCCCTTACTCTCACCGATTCACCCCGTCCATCCACAAAGGGTGCTAAGGGGCTTATCACCGGAAGACGAGGGGGCGAGGAAGCCAAAAAGACTACGCTTCAAAGGTAAAAACACAATCCTAAATCCTATTTATGCATGCAATGCTTTAAAATAAAAAAGGGGGATATACCTCATCTGTGTTTGTATTGCTCTCTGGAAGTTTCCCCCAATGATGCTTAGGGTTTTACAACTGTTGGGCTTTTGTTTATATAGCTGAATATTACATGTATTTTGTATTTGCATGAAAATCAAAACGAAAATTGCTATTGGTTACTGCTGTTATTTGTTTGCATTCGTTCTGAAATGTTGTTAGGTATACTGCTCCTTATTCTGACATTCTTTCATTTGTTTTGCATGTGATGAGAAAGAAGGAGACCAACCCTGGTTGCTGGCATGGCTGTCGATATGGCAAATGATGTGGCGGAGCAATGGTGAGGTGGTGTCAGGCCACCGATTCTCTTTGGTCGACAAGGAGGCCACGCTAGAGGATCAATCGGCGCACGTGGAAGTAGTGCTGGGAGATGCAGAGGCATGCACGCACGCGTATGGGAACTAGAGAGTCGCGCATGAGCGCGTGTGGGAATCTGAGACGCCAGGTGCGTAGGTCGCACGCACACATGAGGACCATCTGAGGAAAGCTGGATCAGACGACTTGAAGGTTGGCTGCGCGAAAGAAAACAAGGGAATTAGGGTTCTGATTAGTTTAGGGCCCTGATGGGCTTAATATGTAATGTATAAAACTGTTGGGCTTATTATAATTGTAATTGAATTGTTGATATATATATATATATATATAACTCGAGCTTTATTTAATTTGTGTTTGTTTTATGGACTATATATATAGACCGACTTTTATTTAATAAAGTTGGGCTTTGTTTAAAATTAACTTAACACTTTTTAGTTTTCTGGTTTTCAACAGTATGAACAATAATAATACTAGATAACAATGTATAGATAAAAAAGAATTAATCATATATATATATATATATATCACTGATATGTTTAAATAATACCAATAATACTTTGTTTGTTTTAATTTTAATCATTCTATATATAGTTAAGGTAGATAAGCAAAGCCCTTTATTTGCAAAAATAAAAAGATGGGTTAACACCCCGGACAAAATTAATGATTACAAGCTCCCTCCATGCCGTCCAACTATGCTGCAGGCCTCCTCTCTGTCAGCCTCTCTTGATGGCTTCGTTCGATGAGGAGAATCGTCTAGCTTTGCCCCGGTGGTTCTCCGCAAGCTTAGACTAGGACTATCGTATGAATTGTGCTCTCTATCGATCGACTCCCTTTGAGTAGCGTCCAAGTCTTCTTTATATAGAAGGTGAAACTAGGGCTTCAGTACCCTAAAGTACACTTCTATATTAAAGAAAGCCAATTGTTTCCCGCTTCATTAAATGTTGCGTATCTAGGAGAAAGTCCACATTGGCAAAGGTAGATTCATCTTGAACTCTTCATGCTTCGTCATCTCTAGCTATGCGATCCGGTTCTCTCTTGCTCCAGCTTTCCTCCAGCATCCTGCACCAACACCAAAATGCACCACCTTCCTTTGAAAAACACCAATATATATGACAATTTAAGCACATGCGATGTAACTCCATATCTACATGCAAATATGTACATTCTAACATAAATACAACCTAAATGGGCTTGAAAGCATGCAAAATACAAGGATTAAGGGCATATAAAATAGAATATTTACGCACTCGTCACATCTGATGGTTATAGAGAAGACGAAGGAAATGAATTTTGAGATTGAGAAATTAAGGGTGAGATTGAAAAATTAATGAAACATTGAGGCTTAATTTTGTAATTTTTTAAATTAATATAGTGTCACATGTCAATTATTTATTGCTTTGAATGTTTATTTATAAATTTAAAAAGTTATGTATTTTTATATAGGCATAAATTCAAAATAGCCCCTAACGTTTGACTTTTTGGTCACTTTAGCCCATATTCCTTTTTTGGTGCAAACAACCTACTAACGTTTCATTTTCTTTCAAAATTCACCCTCGACGGATGAAATCCGTTAGTCAACTAACGGTCAACGCTATTTGATGACGTGGTATGTTTACAAAGCAAGACTTGCTGACGCGGCAGTGACACATGTATGGGAGTGATGATGTGGCATCAATTTTTTTACAAAAAATAATTATTTCTTAAATTTATTTTTTTAATTAAATCAAGAATTGGAGAGGCTAGGGTTCAAACTCGAGTATAATGTGTGAAAAGCTTAATGCCTAGCCACAAAACCAACCTCTTAACTTTGAAAGTTAACACCAAATATATTATATAACCTCGTTAAAATAGCATGGCTTCTTCTTCTTCTTCTTCCAAGACTGCTGTTATAACATCTATTAGTTGACTGATGGTTTCCATCCGTCGATGTTGAATTTCGAACGAAAATGAAATGTTAGGAGGTTGTTAGCACAAAAAAAAAGAATATAGGCTAAAGTGACCAAAAGGTCAAACGTTAGGGGCTATTTTGATTTTATGCCTTTTATATATTAAGGATGAAATTGAAAACTAGTAAAACATTGATGACTAATTTTGATATTATCCCTTGAGTAAATGGATAATTTTTAAAAAAAATTAAATGCCACATGTTAATTTTTGACCGAGCGAAAGGGTCCACGTCAGCCTCCGTAACGAAAATGGGTAAACCTATTAACGACGAAATACTCTATGTATGAAACTGAGAATTCGGTATAGTTCATGTACCAACGGGGCAATTAACCCCAAAAAATCAATACTAAATATTAAATGGGATGGAGGAAGTATTATTAATGGATTTAAAGATAAGTTTTAATTTTTAGGGGATATTCAGCTTAAACAGTTTTGATTTATTGAATTTCTTTATTTTTGAAACTCAAATGTATATTGATTTTTTATATAATTTATTCAATTTGATTCTTTAGTTATAACATCTATTAATTTAAGGGGAAAGAGTAACTAAAATTGGGTTTGACTATTTTGGTATATGTTATACCTAATATGTTTTCTATTATTATCTCCTCTCGTACAATGTATCTCCATATGCCAAGTCTTGATATCTCCGAAGTGACCCTATAAAAAGGTTACAATATGCCATATAAGACGAACGCTAAATCATTGTTAACCACCAAATAAGTTTATAAAATGACAGTCAGGATTAGACTGTCGCATCCATCATATCTTATAAAATATAAACTTGATAAGTTCGTCAGATTACGCCCAATATAACCAAGATGAGAGATCATTATCTCCCCTATGTCTGCACGAGTAGATTGTGGCCAATTAAGAACCAAACCACTATTTCTCTCCATCTTCCTCCTAAGAATACCACTGAGGCGCTGACTACAGCTCTCAGCTCCACATCAAAAAGGGTGAACCGTTTGAACATTGTTAACCACCATCATCCTATAATTTTATTTAATAGGTGGTGTAGTGAGTGTGAAGAACTTTCATCCAAAAAGAATCAATGATGATGAAATATAAAAAAGAGCAAACTTATTTTTAACCCCACCTGGCTTCCTTGGCCAATGGTGGAAAACGACTAAAAAGTTTATAAGGTAGACTACTGCCGAAGTCTTTTTTTTTTCGAGACTCGATGTTTTAAAAAAAATAACAGAGTCGCCACCAATCTTTTTTCGAGGCATGATTGGGTCACCTAAAATGGGTCATTTCAATACAATTATTTTTATTTTATTACAACAACCATTTTGGTCTGCAAAAATACAAAAACGGTTTCGGGGGTCGGTTACGTGTGAGGAAGGGTTAGCACCCCCACAGCGCCCAAAAATTGGTACCTAGCCGATTACAAAACGTCTTAATGTCGGAATTTGCAAGTTCGTATGAAATTTAACTTATTGTCCATTTATGAATATGATTCCATTTTAACGGCCACACCATCTAGAGAGTGAACTCTGATCACTGCCAACATTTCTGACGCTAACCTGTCACCTCCTTTTGATAGGACACCGTATTACAATTTATGTCTTCTTAAGCAATATGAACACAATTAAAGAATGTAAAAAAAAATAATTAAAGAATGGCATGAATAAACAAACATATCTACAATTAAATGAATAAACATTAAGATTTGCAATTTCAAAGAAGTGTATCATTCCCTAAATTGGGTCGACACTTCGATGTATGAGGCTGATTTTAAAAGAAAGTGCAAATTGGAAAATTTAAAAAAGAAATTAAGGAAACTTATTTTTTATGTAAAAGGGAATTTAATAAAAATTTTCGAATTAAAAGAAACTAAAAATGTTAGTAAATTAAAAAAAGTTGAATCTAGGTGCAAATTTATGAAAAATAGTGACCATTTTGAAACAATTGAAAAAAACTAGTGATTCACGGAGCAAAAGAAAAAGGGGAGGAGGGATTTAATGAGGGAAATTTACCAATTTTGTTTTTAAAACATGTGGGTATAAAACCCACTTTTACAAACACCTTTCTACTTTTTCCTCTTAAAAATTTTGGACCAAAATCCCAATTCTTATTTTCTCTCAAATGTTCTTGGTGTTCTTCAAGAATAAAGAACACTGGGAACGAACCGTCGTGTCGGCCGCCCTTCATCGGTGCTGGTGGCGGGAATTTTTTCTTATATTTTTTTGAATTCCTTTTAAACATCGAATAAAAATTCACCCTCAAAATCAGCCAAAATGTTTAAAATAACTTCGAATTATTTTTAAAAAATTTTAAATTCCCTTTTCCTTTTAAAATTCCAGAATCCAGCAACCCCTTTTGAATTTCGATGGCGGCGGCGACTCAAAAACGAGTAAGGTTCAATCCTTTCTTCCTTCAATATTCGAAATGAAATATAACATAATGATTAAAAATGTAAAGAATACCTAAAAATTCACTTGCTTCTTGTATTCCTCTTGAATCATTCGTATAAAATTCTTGGTTGTTGTCTTATCCACTACAATAGAGAAAGGTGATTTATATAGAGATTTTTACTACCAAAATTACAAGGAAAATTAGAATTAAAAAATCCCCTAAATCACGGTAAATGCTTTCCCCATTTGATTTGATTCGGATTGACTATCCTTCTTTGCTTGATTCAAATTATCCTTGACTGATACTCTTTCCCCTTTTAAAATTTCCTTTTGATTTGCTTTGAACAACCTTCCCTTTCCCTTTTTTGTTTTCGATAGCTGCCAATAGTAAGGAGGTAGAGCTGTCTTGGTTGCCGGTGGCATGGCAAGTGAATAATGGTGTAGTGGTCTAGCGTGGCCTGGCGGTGCTGGAACGAGCCCAAGTTACGGCTGCTGGCGCTGCTCACGGCGAGGGATGGGATAGCTTGCTCGATAACCTCCAATAGCACCCAAACTCGCGCACGTGGGCTACAAATGCGGGGAGGGCTGAGCGCGTGACGGCGCGTGTGTGGGGAAGCTCCCCTCTTTTTTGGTCCAACATGGACCGTTAGATCTTACCCTAGATCCAACGGTTGAGATTAAAGCTGCATATGAGGGAATAAAAGGGTTAGCTAGGGTTTTATTTTAGGGCCAGTTGGGCTATTATTGTTTTATGGACTCTTTTATTTAAATAAATGGACTTTTTTTTAAGTCTTTTGGGTTTTAATTATAGACTAATACTAATATAAATAATAATAATATAATAGTATAAACATAATATAATAATAAAAAAGGGTGAAAATCTAGTCTCAACATCTACCCCTCTTTGCTTATTCCGGTGAAATAGGGATAGAGCAAAGAACAAAAGACACCGATTTTCACCAATGGCAAACTCGATGGACATCAAAATAATGTTACATTCTCCTTACGCTTGAATGGATAGGCGAATTCCATTCTCCTTATGCATGAACGGATAGGCTGGTTCCATCCCCCTTAAGCCTGAACGGATCGGCAGGTTCCATCCCCTTAAGCCTAAACGGATAGTCGGGTTCCATTTTCTTTATGCCTGAATGAATAAGCGAATTCCATTCTCTTTATGCCTGAGCGGATAGGGGGGTTCATTCCTCTTCTGCTTGATGTGGCATGGGGACATAACCAACTAATGCCACCATATAAGGATAGTGACAGGAATGGAGTCAACTGATTACTTTAAAAAGTGGGGCACGAGGATGTAACCGACTAATGCCTCCAACTTGAAAACGAAGTAGCCTGGGTACGTAACCAACTAATGCCATCTATGGTAAGTAGTGATAGGTGTGAGGTCAACTGATCACTTTAAATAGAAAGGCATGGGGGCGTAACCAACTATTGCCTTCTGCTTGATGTGGCATGGGGAAGTAACCAACTAATGCCATCATCTGAAAATAGTGACATGAACGAAGTCAACTGATCACTTTAAAAGCGAGACATGGGGACATAACCAACTAATGCCTCCAGCTTGAAAATGAAGTGACATGGGGACGTAACCAACTAATGTCAACTTCAGAAGGTAGCAATAGGAACAGAGTCAACTGATCACTTTAAATAGCAGGGTATGAGGACGCTACCAATTAATGCCTTCTACTTGATGTGGCATGTGAACACAACCAACTAATGCCATCTTCACGGGATAATCCAAAATCCTGCATAAATGATAATGTTTATGATAATTATGCTTATATGGATGCCTAGCATGTGAATGCATGTATTTTCCTCTTCCCTTTTTCTTTTTCTTTTTAAAAAAGTTTTCTCTTTTATTTTTTTCTTTGGTTCTTTCTTTGCATTTTTTCTCTTCACTTCTATGCACATTTGCTCGTTCAACCCAGATAGACAACTATGTCTTGCCATTCTCGTTCTTTGTATCTCTTTGCTTTATAGAAAGCATCTAGTCTTCGCACGCAAGTGTCTAACATTTCCACAAATCCTACTATCGTTGTAGTTAATACATTTGTATTGAGTGAAAAACCTTTTAAGCGATTCTTAAAGCTCCAAATCATCGGATGTCTCTTGAAATACAACCAAGCCTTTTTAAGGTTCCTTGTAAGTTCTTAAATTCTTGCCCCTGCAGGGCACCTTGAAGCGTTTGCATGTAAATCCTTGCATCAAAGCTTATTTCTACCTTGAATGTCTTTGAATGATATTGGTGTCTTCTTCTCTTCCTTTTGTGCCTATGATCCTGAATGCAAACTGCCCCAATCTAATGGCATGGTTTGCCCACTGGGCAGAACTCTATCCCTTTTCATTTTTTGGGACTTTGCATCTCATATACGAGTATTGCTAGACAATATGGTTGACCTTACACTCTTCAATACATGTGTTTTCACCCTCCTCATGCTAGGTGATGCCTTCATTCAATCTGAGGTTCAACTATCGTCCTCTTTACTAGCTAGCCACTTAATTATTTCCTGATGTGATGGAAAACATTTGCTTCCGATTCCCAACGTTTGAGATCAATACCAAGAAATATTTTGTTTTTAATGAATCTACTTGTAAGATGCAAGAAATGGCTAGGAATGAGAATTTAAAAGAGAAAAGTCATGGCAAACACGAGAAGAGAGCAAAGTTAGATGCCCCAAAATTCATAGTATGAATGATATTCGAATCCATCAACCAGATAGTGTCCCACTTTTAGGTGGCTCTCTTTAACTCACCAACTCCCCAAATTTCAATCTTCCTACTTTTCTAATCTCAATCAAACATTAGGAGTTTGGAGGTCCTTGAAAAAAGGTTAACTCTATTAGGCAGAATATGTCCTGCAAACAAACTCCTTTTCTTAGATATTCATGTGTGATCCAAATGGTCTTTAAAGGCTTGTAATGTAGGCTAGGCTCAGGTAACAAAAGAAAGGATATATAGGCTCAAATACATGTTTAAGGGTGATTAAACCAAAGATCAACCTTTCCTAATCAAATCTTCGTTCTTTTGTTCTATGGATCTCTCTAGACTGCCCATTTTGGGTTTTCACCCTAGAGTTAATTTCCTCTTCTAGCACACGTCTCATTTGAAGGATTTCGTACATGTTTTTCTCTTGTTTCAAAGTTTCCTTCGTACTTCAACTTTCTTCTTTTTTCTTTTCATTCTTTTCTTTTTTCCTTCTTTTTTCTTTTTGTTTTTTCCCTTTTTCCTTTTAAAAGTTTAGGATATTCAGCTTGATCTGATATGTTTTTCCCTTTTCTTGCAAACAATCTTTCATCCTTTTTGCCCCCTAGTGTGCGGAGTGATCCTTGGTTAGGGTTCAATAAAAAAAAACCAGGCTCAAAGGGGACAACAATGGATATTTTTTCATTTTCTTATTCATGAAGGGAAATGAAGGAATGCTAAATGTCATTTCATATACGGATATCATCGAAGAGAAGCAATCTTAAGTTGATAGATGTTTTAGAGTTATCACTTCATTCAAAGACCTTAACAACAATGTCTGAGAGGAAAATTCACTCAAAATTTGTATATAGGATCTTCCCATTAATCCGGAACACATTTTATTGTCCTTCTATCTCAGGATTAGATCCAAAAATCATTCATACAATCAATAATAAGGACTCTACAAAGAAGATGTATTTTAGAAAAGAAATGGATGAAAAATGAAAAGAAAAAATGAAATGTTTGCCACTTGAGAAAATAAAGGGAATACATCTTTAAAATAAGTAGATTAACATAGAAGCCCTTACAAAAGATCCATAATGCTCGCGAGAAAAAGAAAAAGGGTTGGTTCTAAGTATGACCCCAATATCATCTAGGAAAATATTCTAGGAAGGCATGGGTGAATTGCGGCCAAGCTTGCCCACATCTACTCCATGACAAGATTCCATTGCTGGAGTAGTTCACGTTATAGGTGCTCGTTATATTCTGCTTCCTCGAGCCTTCCACTTTTGATGGCTGCCAATATCAACTCCTCATTCATGACCATGTCTGCAAAACCTTCAGTGACATGGTTTAACATTTGGTCACAGAATGGACCATTTAAAGTCTCCAAGACCATTGTAGTAACCTTGTTTTCCAGCAATGGAGGTTGAACTTGGGTTGCCATATCTCGCCACCTCTGGGCATACTGGCAAAATTCTCATTGGCCCTTTGTTCCATATAATGCAGAATGAGCCGGTTGGGGATCATGTCTGTCACATGCTTGTAGTGTTCAAAGAAAGCTCTTGACAGATCTCTCCAAGTTCATATGCTAACTCGACTCAATTGAGTATACCATCGGGTAGTAGACCCAGATAGACTATCTTGGAAACAATAGATGAGTAGTTTCTCATTTTCCAAGTGTAATGACATTTTTCGAAAATACATGGTTAAGTGTGCCAAAGGGCAAGTGGTCCCGTCATACTTCTCGAAGTCAAGAGCTTTGAATTTTGGGGGAACCACCAAGTCAGGCACTAGGCTTAGATCCCTAGCGTCTACGCCACAATAAATGTTTCCTCCTTGTATGGCTATGATGATCTCTTTGAGCTTGTCACAATGATCTTCTAGCCTCTTATTCACTCTTGCCCTAAGGGTCATGTTAAGTGTCTAAAAGTACTATTTTATTTACCCTTTTTGTTCATATTATTTCTATACTCAGGCTCATATTAGTTGCATTATAGCCATTCATGCATGTTTGCATTGTTTCCTTGGTGGTTAAGCTTGATTTCATATTTTTCTTAATTTTGTGGAAAAAGGGTGATGCCGATAGTTGTTTTTGTGTGTGTGCAGAATCACTTGCCTAAACAAGGCTGGACGCAGTTGCCAGGGCAGTGTATGAAGGAGATGCTGACGCAGTTTCCAGGGCAATGCATGAAGGAGATGCCGAGCTAGTTCCAGGGCAGTGCCTGAAGGAGATGCCGACGCAGTTGCCAGGGCAGTGCATGAAGGTTATGCCAAGATAGTTGCCAGGGCAATTGTCGATAAGGGATAAGATGATGTGGTACTCGAATTGATGACTAGATAAAGCCTAATATGACGTGGAAGAAGATAAATCCTAGAAGAATTGGAGATTCAAAGAGAGATTAAATCCCAAAGAAGATAGGAGAAGATCTAGAAGGAATTTAAATATAATAAAGAATTATATTCTTTTAAAGTATTTAATTCCAACTTAACTTCCTCCTCAAGAAAGACTTTGACCTAACCATCTCCTATATAAAGAACCCTTAGCCGCCTATTTCAACAAGTTTGGAGGGAGAGTTAGATTGAGAGAGTTTCCAAAGAGGGCTGATCGATTTCTTCATCTTCTTCTTCTTTATTCTATTCGATTCAAGTTTGGGGATTATTCTTTGTATATCTTTCAAAACCCAGCCATGAATTGATGTGAATTGGCTTGGGTTTGTTGTTGCGAGAAACAATTTGATTTTGTTTAGGTAATAAGAGTTTGCACTTTCAATTCAAGGTTTAATCATTCTTGGTTTTTATTCTTGTTTGCCAGTGAATTGGGAGAGGATCTCATAATTCTATCTATTTATCTAATATCGAGATAGTTAGATTCAAGAAACGAATGAGTATGGTCTTTATTCAATCTATCGATGGTGAAGATTAATCTGGCTTAGGAATAAGTTAAGGATTTCAACGGCTAAGAGGAGCGCAAGATTGGTTGTTGTTCACCCTTGATTCACGCAGGGATGTATTGTCAAGGCATGCACAACTAGTTAGAGTTTCAACTTAGGGACAAGAAGAAACCATTAAAGAATGCTCTGCCAAACCTTGAAGTTGCTGCCTAGCCGCCCAAAAAGTTTCCCAGGCAACCGTTCGATAAGTTGCCAAGGCAACCCAGCTGCGCAAGTTGCCACGGCAACTGAGTTGCCCTTGCACTCTTTTACCAAGACAATCCTTCCGACTATCACACCTCAACTCACGATAACCTGGTCCACTCTCTCTTATTTGATTTCATATATTCTTTCAGTTTATTGCTCTTAGTTTACTCGTTAATTAGAACTCCTATTATCAATTGTGTTTTTATTTTCACAGTGCAGTAACTTAAGCAAAGTGGCCCAAACCAATCCCCGTGGAGACGATACTCGATACTCATATCACTTTATTACCTGTGACGTGTATACTTGCACCGTTTGCGTAGCACTCAATACGCGCAACAAGTTTTTGGCGTGTTAAGTGTTCAAAGGTACTATTTTTATTACCCTTTTTACTCATATTATTGTTAGATTTAAGCTCATCTTAGTTTCATAATTAGGCATTCATGCATAATTTCATAGTTTCTTTCACTGACAAGCTTGATCACATAAATTGGTTAATTTTCGTAGAAAAAGGTGCTGCTAGTGTGTGTTTTATGTGTGCAGGATCAAATTGCCCAAGTGAGTAGGAAATTGCCAAAGCAATTGCTGCGGCAATTAAGGACAAGAAGATATGGTTGCCGATTTATGGGAATAAATCCTAGAAGAATTGAAATTCCATGAAGAAATCAAAAGGAGATTAATTCCCAAAAGTTCAAGAGGAATATTTGGAAAGTAAATAAATAAAAGAGATGTATCTCTTTTACATTCAATGCCAACCTATACATACTTTCCAAAAATAAGAAGAATTTGACCTAGCCATCCCCTATATAAAGGAAGCAAGCCGTCACAAGCAAGAGGAGAAAGGAAGTCGAATTGAGAGATTGAGGGCTGCTCTATTTCTTGTTCTTTATTCTAGTAATGTTGGGTAGATTTTACTATATATTCTTTTTACACCCAGTCATGAACTAAATTTATTAGGCTTGGGTTATTGTGTTTTGTGGTTGTGAAATCTTTTGGATTTTGTTTAGGTTTTTGAGTTGCAATTCAATTTTCAAAGTTTGTTCATTCTTGGTTCTTAACATTGGTTGCGAGTGAATTGGGAGAGGATCTCGAAATTCAATCATCTATTGATCTAATATCGGGAGAGTTAGATTCAAGAAACGAATCAGCATGGTTTTCATACAAACGAAAGTTGGTGAAGACTAATTCGTCTTAGAGATAAGTTAAATTTCAATGGCTAAGAGGAGCGCAAGATTGGTTGTTGTTCACCCTTGGTTCACGCAGGGATGTATTAGCAAGACGTGTGCAATTAACAATATTTCGCGTTAGGGATAACGAGGAATCATTGAAGAACGCTTCGCCGAACTTTGGAAGTGGATGCTCAATTGCCCAGGCAATCGACCCATTCTTAATTGTCCAAGCAATCCGATCAGACAACGCGGGGGAATTGCCCTGGCAACCGACCAGGCAACACATTAGAATTGCCATGGCAATCAACCAGGCAATTACAACCAAATTGCGCTGGCAATCGACTAGGCAATCATAACATAATTGCCCTGGCAATCCGGCTGCTACTCAATCACCACGACGGACCATTCGATCATCACTCCACAACTCACGATAATCCAACCTAACCTCCCACCCTATCTTTATTTCTTTGTTATTTTATTTTAATTGTTAATTCATCATTATTATTTAATTCATGAAACATTTGTAGTGACTTAAGCAAAGTGGCCCAAACCAATCCCTGTGGAGACGATACTTGATACTTATCATATCACTTTATTACTTGCAACGTGTATACTTGCACCATTTGCATAGCACTCAAAACGCGCAACAAGTTTTTGGCGCCGTCGCCGGGGATTGTCAATTGGTGTTAGTTGTTTTTGTTATTGCAAATTCCTTATTATTTTTACTAACTTTTCTTTTTGTTTCAATTTATCAAAAAAAAGAAAAAAGAAATTTTAGGTGCGCTACAAAGTTAAGGGACATCAACATGTGGGTAAATAAAAGTCGATCTATTCGAGAGTTGATGTAGGAAGATAAGAATCGATCCACTCAAGATTTTCTTACACCCATCGATGATTACCTATACCAACCGAGAAAAGCCCAAATAGTACATACCGTGGAAAACTTTTGCACTTGCTGTGGAGAACATCACGTGTTTGAATATTTCCCTCAAAATTTTGGTGACTATGGCTACATGGAGGACCCTAGATGGAATCAACAACAAAACCCTTCATGGTATGATCAAAATACTCAAAAAAATTTTACCATAACAATTTTGCTACTGCTGTAGATATGTCATCACAATACAATCCTTGTCAAGAGCTATCAAATTCCATGGATGCAAGAATAGCCAGGATGGATGTACTCTCGAGAGAAGCAGAAGATCGATCGAGGAGATTAACATATGTCTTGGATAACACGCACCAACAAGTCATTCCTAGGGATACTGAAATCCCAAGGCAAGAGGACAAGGAAAAATTCAAAGAGAGCTCGTTGATGTGTGAGGAACAATTGGAACAACCGAATCAAGAGCATGCCAATGAGAAAGACTGTCCAACATTTGATGAGCCTAAGCAACCAATTGCCACGGCAATGGATGATGAGCCTAAACAGAGCGATGTCGCAACAACAGTCAGTATGGCTAAAAAGAGTAATGCTACAACAAATCCCGAGAAGTCTGATTCCCAGAATATCACAACGCTGATGTTGAAGCAAGAATCTATGGATTGCTCTTATCCATCATTGCCACGGCAATTGCCCGGCCATATTCAAGACCAACAAGATGGCGATTCTTTACTAATGAAATATGAGCAGGTGATGAGTTAACCTTTTAAATTATTTAAACATTCATCTCATCCATTGCAAGTATGTCTTGAGGAACCAACGCTTTTGAATGTGAAGCCATCAAGAGTAGCATATGATCGTTTGGGAGACGACACTCTTAGTAATGCACCGATATCTCTATTGATGGAGATGTTTGAAAAGTGTAAAGGAAACATTGGATGGATGACGAGAGATTTTCAGAAAATTAGCCCTTCCTTTGACTTACACCAAATTTTGGCAGATGATTGCTATGGCAATTGGCTTGAGCAGTAATTTCCAAGACAACGAAGGCTACATCCAACCATGATAGAATTCGACGAGAATGAGGTAATTAAATGGTTGGATGTTAATATAATTTTTTCTAATAATATATTCATGCCTTCAGGAATAATAGCAAGGTGGAGGATATAAATGGACTACAAGGGAACACGAAAGAAAGACACCTCCACCATGGTAACGAAAAAGGGAGTACCTGTGAGCACATTGGCCCAACTCTTTTTGGGAAATATTGTCACCCGATGGAGGGTGCGGATGGACTATAAGAAATATCAGAAACGGCCCTGGTCAAGCTTTCTCTATATTTTTATTTAATCTCATTGTTTTAATTTTATTTTGATATTTATCCTTTTGTTTTTATTTTTTTAGAATAAGAGTTTCAAGGGAAAATGAGTTGAGCTTAAGCTGATTTCTTACCCATCTATTTCATCTTTCTTTACTTCCTTCCCTTCTTGAACTCTTAAGTTTTTCCTTTCTTGTTTACTTGGTTTTACCAATCAAGAACCCACAAGAACCTCAAAAACCATGCTCGGAGTAAGTTCGTCCCAAGCACTCGAGTCTTCTTGCCTACGATTCATGTCTCCACTCATTGAGAGGTGATTTCTAACTGGGAGACATCTTATGGGTAAGGGAATTTTATTCTCATATTTCTAATCCAGATAACCCTTGTGTTTATGTGCGAGGTAGAGCGATTTTTGTTGATGTCGCTGCCATCAACACATACTTTACGAATCATGGGCAAAGAACCGACAAGAGAACCAATGCTACCAAAGAAATCCCATGCTCCAACAATTGCCCAGGCAACCAAAAATGCCTCAGCAATTTCTGATGCCTAGGCAAGTCCTGATGCCCAGGCAAGCGAACCTACCTCGGTGAACATGAACCAAAGAGATGCTCCGCCCACTATCCCACTGATTGGAGCAAATTGAGGCTCGTCAATTGCTATTCATGCGGTACATGAAGGACCATAACACAACCATCACTCAAGTGATTTTGGAGAAGTACTCTGATAGCACCGTGCTTTTCCCAGTGTTCCTGCCGAACTACTTGCCCCGACAACTGAGGATGTTGCGACAACTGCTGCACATGATAAAGTAACATCGCCACCGGCTGTACCACCAAAGACAAAGCATAAAGCTTTGATCATTGAAGAGGCCAATCAAGAGAATACAGCAAGCGATAAGGTTGCGGAAGAAAGGTTCAAGTCGCACCACCAACCACATGCACTCAACCACAGCGAACCGGAAAAAGAATCAAGCAAATGGCTCGAAGGAAACTCATCATTCAAGGTGACGACCTTTCCAACTAACTCATTTGCATTTTAATTTTTTTTACTTACACGCGTTGAGAACAATGCTTCTCTTGAGTTGGGGGGTGTTGCTTCTAGTTAGTTTCATCTTTAGTTGCATTCATCTAGTTGTCTCATATAGGTTGCATATATTACTTGGCATGCCTTTGGTTTTAATTTGCCTAGACTTGTTGGATATCTAATGATAAAATTTTTGCCACTGCACTTAATTGAAAGAACCTTTAATTTTAGGATTTGCATGGAAAGAACTTAGAATTTCACTATGATGCTGAATATAAATTGACACAGTTGTGTCTTGTTGATTAAGAGAGACTTAGTGAACTTAGGTTGCTTAAAAATTGGGTAAATTGAAATTAAAAATTTCTTTCCAGAGGTGCCCGAAACCGGCTCTAGTTAAGAATCACTAGAGGTGCCTGAAACTGGCTCTAGTTGTTACACATTAAAGAATCACTAGAGGTGCCCGAAATTGGCTCTAGTCGACAAAAATTAAAACAAGAAATTGTATGCTTTGCTAGAGGTGCCCGGAATTGGCTCTAGTAAAAATAAAAATTTTAATGCCCCGGTAATTAATTTGATAAAAACCTATTGTTCGCATGGAATCCTAACAATCGACTTGTACACAACTCCACACACACATTGTCACGAGCATTATAGTTTGGTTCTGAGTAATTCATGTGTTATCCGAAAAATTGAAGGGTAATCATACTTTGTGCCACTGTTCTGAGGATTGTACGAAGCAAAATTTTGATGGTCGAAGTCTTGGCAGGTAATTGTTAGTTTTGCATTGTTTGAGGACAAGCAATAGTTTGAGTTTTGGAGTGTGTTAAGTGTTCAAATTTACTATTTTTATTGCCCTTTTTACTCATATTATTGTTAGATTTAAGCACATCTTAGTTTCATAATTAGGCATTCATGCATAATTTCATAGTTTCTTTCACCGACATGCTTGATCACATAAATTGGTTAATTTTCGTAGAAAAAGGTACTACTAGTGTGTGTTTTATGTGTGCAGGATCAAATTGCCCAAGTGAGTAGAAAATTGCCGAAGCAATTACCACGACAATTAAGGACAAGAAGATATGGATGCCGATTTATGGGAATAAATCCTAGAAGATGGAAATTCCATGAAGAAATCAAAAGGAGATTAATTCCCAAAAGTTCAAGAGGAATATTTGGAAAGTAAGTAAATAAAAGAGATGTATCTCTTTTACATTCAATGCCATCCTATACTTATACTTTCCAAAAATAAGAAGAATTTGACCTAGCCATCCCCTATATAAAGGAAGCAAGCCGTCACAAGCAAGTGGAGAAAGGAAGTCAAATTGATAGATTGAGGACTGCTCTATTTCTTGTTCTTTATTCTAGTCATGTTGGGTCGATTTTACTGTATATTCTTTTTACACCTAAGCATGAACTAAATTTATTAGGCTTGGGTTATTGTGTTTTGTGGTTGTGAAATCTTTTGGATTTTGTTTAGTTTTTGAGTTGCATTTCAAAGTTTGTTCATTCTTGGTTCTTAACATTGGTTGCGAGTGAATTGGGAGAAGATCTCAGAATTCAATCATCTATTTATCTAATATCGGGAGAGTTAGATTCAAGAAATGAATGAGCATGGTTTTCATACAAACGGAAGTTGGTGAAGACTAATTCGGCTTAGAGATAAGTTACGAATTTCAACGGCTAAGAGGAGCGCAAGATTGGTTGTTGTTCACCCTTGGTTCACGCAAGGATGTATTATCAAGACGTGTGCAATTAACAATATTTCACGTTAGGGATAACGAGGAATCATTGAAGAATGCTTCGCTGAACTTTGGAAGTGGATGCTCAATTGCCCAGGCAATTGACCCATTCCTAATTACCCAGGCAATCGCGGGAGCATTGCCCAGCTGCGCAAGTTGCCATGGCAACTGAGTTGCCCTTGCACTCTTTTACCAAGACGATCCAATTGGCTATCACTCCTCAACTCACGATAACCTGACCTATTCTCTCTCATTTGATTACATCTTCTTTTACTTTATTGCTTTCTAGTTTAGTTGTTAGTAAAACTCCTACAATCGCCTATTTGTGTTTTTACTTTTTACAGTGTAAGAGACTAGATTCTTGAAGTGGCACCAATCCTTATGGAGATGATATCTTTTATACTAAAACTTACGACGTGTACACTTGCACAATTGTGGAGCACTCAATACGCGCAACAAGTTTTTGGCGCCGTTGCCAGGGATTGGCAATAGTAACTTTGTTTTTATTTTCTTGCACTTTTTATTTTTCTTGTTTAAGACTCAAAGGGTTAACAAACTTTGGTTTTGCATTGGTATATGACCAGGGACCGATTACACCAGAATACACCTTTGATCCAGAAATCGAACGAACCTTGCAAAGACTCAGACAAAGGTTAAGAGTAGCAATGGCTAATCAAGGCGGCAATATGAATCAGGATGTTCCAGCAGGAGGAGGAGTGATTCTTGCACGAAAGAGAACTATTCAAGACTATCTTGAAGGACTTAATCCAGGAGTTATCACACCTGAAATTGAAGCCAACCACTTTGAGTTGAAACCGGTGATGTTCAATATGATCAACAGAATTGTTCAATTTGGCGGCTCAGCAACTGAAGATGCACGACAACATCTTAAATATTTCCTCAAGATTTGCAATTCATTCAAAATACAAGGAGTCACCCCCGATGTTTTACGACTAAGATTATTCCCCTATTCATTGAGGGATAGGGTAAAAACATGGTTGAATAGTATTCCTGTCGGATCAATGGGATATTGGACCGATCTTTGTCATAATTTCCTTGCTCGATTTAATCCTAAAAATTTGACTGATAAGCTTCGTAACGAAATTACTTCTTTTCGGCAGGTAGATGATGAATCCATGTACGAGGCTTGGGAGCGATATAGAGAACTTCTACACAAATGCCCCATACACAGATTCCCAATGTGGACACAAGTAACAATGTTTTACAACACTGTGAATACACCAACAAGGATGATGCTAGATGCCTCGGCAAACGACATACTCCTAGATAAGTCGCCGGAAGAAGCAATGCAAATTCTGAACAGGCTTGCTAAGAATGATTATCAGTTCCCATCTGCCAGAAGATGAGTTAGACCCTAAGCCACAATACATGAACTGGGATCATCAGACTCAATTTCGGCACAATTGGCCACTCTAACCAAGATAGTCCAGAACATGCAGAAACCAAACAACACACATGAGGTCAAGGTAATGGATTCCTTTTGTGAGTTATGCGGTGGTAACCATAATTCTTCTGAATGCATGCAGAATCTGGCTTTTATGTGGGAAATTACAACCGGAACAACAATTTGATGTTCAATACATACAATCCAGCTTGGAAGAAGCACCCAATTTTTTCATGGAGTAATCCCAACAATGCTCTAAACCAGAACAATCAGAATGCACAAGCATCGGGATTCCAGCAGAATATGCCACGGCAACAGTTGCCGCAGCAACAACCGACAACATCTAGTTCTTTGGAAAATTCTCTCAATGCTTTTATGTTGAAAACTGAATCTTATATGGCTGAGAATAGTAACTTCATAAAAAGAACTGATGCTTTTATTAACAGGACCAAGATGAGATTGCAAAACCAAGAGGCGGCAATTAAACCATTGGAAAATCAAGTCGGACAATTTTCTCAAAACCTGAATACTAGACCACAAGGAGGTTTACCTAGCGATACTGAAGTTGAAAGAGGAACTGGCCATGAGCAATGTAAGGCGATCACCACTAGAAGTGGCCAACAACTTAAAGAGGCTCAAGCTCGCTCATCAAACAAAACTCTACAAAAAGAACAAGATGAACTCAGCGGCAAAACCTCAGATGCTGAACCAGGAATTTTCGTGGCAACCAGCGATAAGCATGCCTCGGCAACCAGCGGTAAGGATGTCGCGGCAACCAACGATAGGCAGGCCACGACAACCCCAGTTGACGATGCCTCGGCAACTCCAGTTGCCCTGACAATGCCATCAATCAGGTTCCAAACCAATGAAATGATTGAAGATATCCGGCTTCCACCACCATTTCCACAAAGGTTGAAGCGACAAAAGAAAGAATATCAATTCGAGAAGTTTCTTGATATCCTAAAGCAAGTCCACATCAACTTGCCATTGGTTGAGGCGATTGAACAAATGCCGAACTATGCTAAGTTTCTAAAAGACATTGTGTCCAAGAGAACAAGGCTAGGAGAGTTTGAAATAGTTGCCGCAACAGAGGGATGCATGGCCATGTTGCACAATCGCATGACACCCAAGTTGAAGGATCCCGAAAGTTTCACAATACCTTGTTCCATCGGAAACCACTATGTCGAGAAAGCATTATGTGACCTTGGAGCAAGCATAAACTTGATGCCTAAATCGATTTTCCAGAAACTAGGAATCGGGAAGGCAAGACCTACAACAGTTATGCTACAGCTAGCCGACAGTTCCTATATGCATCTAGAGGGAAAAATCAAAGACATACTGGTAAAAGTTGATAAATTTATTTTTCCCACTGACTTTATTGTTTTGGATTATGAAGTAGATGAACATGCACCTATCATTCTCAGGAGACCTTTCCTAGCGACAGGGAGAACCTTGATCGATGTTGAAAAGGGAGAACTCACAATGAGGGTGAATGACCAACAAGTTAAACTAAATTTGTTCCAAACACTAAGGCATGCTGATGATCCGGAAGAATGCCAACTTCTTCATGCCACGAGAGAGTTTGACTTCGACGGGGAATTTAGTTGCTTCGGCAACTACATTGCCGATTTGGAGAAACCTGAGGAGTATGAAGAACCGATCGATGAAGAGCAACAAGAAGAGGCAAATTGGTTGGTCAATCGACCAGGTACATACCTTGAACCATTGGATTACTCAGGTAAGGAAGGTAAACTCGAAAAGCCCTCCATTGAACAAACACCAATTCTTGATTTGAAACAGTTGCCAGGGCAACTAAAATATGCTTACTTGGGAATTGATAATACATTGCCTGTAATTATTTCCTCTAAGTTACACCCTGAGCAGGAAAAGAAGCTGGTCAAATGTTGATGCTACACAAGAAGGCAATAGGGTGGACAATTGCCAATTTGAAGGGAATTAGCCCGGCAGTGTGCATGCATAAGATTTTGTTGGAAGATGATCACAAACTTTCGATTGAGGCCCAAAGAAGATTGAATCATTCTATGAAAGGGGTTGTAATGAAAGAAATCATCAAGTGGCTTGACGCCGGCATCATATACCCTATCTCTGATAGTACATGGGTAAGTCCGGTACAATGTGTACCAAAAAAGGGAGGTATAACAGTGGTAAGTAATGAAAACAATGAGCTTATTCCAACCAGGACTGTGACCGATTTGAGGGTTTGTATGGATTACCAAAAGCTAAACAAAGCCATTAGGAAAGATCACTTCCCCTTACCCTTTATTGATCAAATGCTTGACCGTCTTGTAGGTAAACCTTTTTATTATTTTCTTGATGGTTATTCAGGTTACAATCAAATTGCCATAGCACCAGAAGATCAAGAAAAGACAACCTTCATATTCCCATATGGTACTTATGCTTTCCGAAGGATACCATTCAGATTGTGTAATGCCCCGGCAACCTTCCAAAGACTTCATTGAAATCTTCATGGATGATTTTTCTGTATTTGGTAATGACCTCGATAGTTGCCTCGGTAATTTAGATAAGGTGTTGGCAAGATGTGAAGAAACCGATTTAGTCCTTAATTAGGAGAACTGACATTTTATGGTAGATGAAGGAATAGTGCTCGACCACAAGATTTCATCCAAGGGAATCGAAGTAGACAAAGCCAAGGTGGACGTGATCGAGAGATTACCTCCACCAAGTTTGGTTAAAGGAATCCGAAGCTTTCTTGGACATGCAGGTTTTTACAGGAGGTTCATTCATAATTTTTCTAAGATTACTAAACCCTTGTGCAATTTGCTTGAACATGATAAAGTCTTCAATTTTGATGATTCTTGCACCCAAGCATTTGAAACCCTAAAGGAAAAGCTTGCCTCGACACCCATTGTCATTCCACCCGATTGGACGCTACCTTTTGAGCTCATGTGTAATGCAAGTGATTTCGCGGTAGAAGTAGTCCTAGGCCAACGCATAGGTAAGACCTTTCATGTGATATACTACGCTAGTAAAACTTTTAATAACGCTCAAGTGAATTACACAACAATGGAGAAAGAGTTACTAGCCGTAGTTTTCGCATTTGACAAGTTTCGATCCTATTTGATTGGTACAAAGGTAATTGTTCATCAGACCATTCAGCAATTAAGTATCTATTTGCTAAAAAGGATGCCAACCTTGTTTGATTCGTTGGATATTGCTTTTACAAGAGTTTGACATTAAAATTAAGGACATGAAAGAAATAGAAAATCAAGTGACCGATCACTTATCACGCTTAGAACGCAATAGGGAGGAGGACGCAGATTTAGAGATATGTGATGCATTCCCGGATGAGCAACTATTAGTTGCCTCGGCAACCATGGATGCGCATACCTCGGTAACCCTTGACGCGCACGCCTCGGCAACCACTGATGCGCACGCCTCGGCAACTCTAGACGCGTATGCCTCGGCAACCACTGATGCGTATGCCTCGGCAACCCTTGACGAACATGCCACGGCAATTCTAGACGCGCACGCCTCGGCAAGCATGGATGCAGTTGCCATGGCAACACATGCCTCAGCAATACCCTGGTACGCAGATTTAGTTAATTTCCTTGTTTGTGGTATTTTACCTTATGGCCTTACTCACCAAGGGAATAAGCGATTTCGCCATGATGCTAAGCATTGCTTTTGGGATGAGCCTCTTTTGTTTAAACAATGTGCAGATTAGGTTATACACCGATGTGTCCCTGAAGAGGAGCAACAGAATATACTCCGGCAATGCCATTCTTCACCCTATAGAGGACATTTTGGAGGAACACGTACCGCGACCAAAGTTTTGCAATCCGGTTTTTATTGGCCAACATTGTACAAATATGCCCAAGAGTTTGACAAGCAATGTGATCGTTGCCAGAGGACGAGCAATATCTCTAGACGACATGAGATGCCGCTCCAAAACATCCTTGAGGTGGAATTGTTTGATGTATGGGGGATCGATTTTATGGGACATTTCCCATCTTCATTCGCTAACCTCTACAATCTACTTGCCATCGGCTACGTGTGTAAATAGGTTGAGGCAGCTGCAGTTCCCGCCAACGATTCCAAGACCGTGCAACGATTCTTGCAAAAAAAATATATTTACACGGTTTGGGATACTGAGAGCACATATAAGTGATGAAGGCAAGCACTTTGACAACACACTTATTGCCAAGATGTTGCAACGCTTCGGCGTGTCACACAAAATTGCCACGACATATCACCCACAAACCAATGGGCAAGCAGAAATTTCCAACCGAGAATTGAAGGGTATACTCGAGAAAGTTGTAAATCCCTCTAGGAAGGATTGCATTCAAAACACCCTTAGGTATGTCTCCCTTCCGACTTGTCTATGGCAAAACATGTCATCTAGCGGTGGAAACCGAACACAAAGCATATTGGGCAATCAAGACCGTGAATATGGATTGGGAGAGTGTCGGACAAAAGTGTTTACTAGATCTCAACGAGATAGAAGAATTCCGCGCACTCGCCTATAACAATGCACGAATCTACAAGGAGAAAACAAAGCAATGCCATGACAAGAAACTATTGCCGCGAGAATTCATGTCAGGGCAACTAGTTCTCGTATTCAATTCTCGGTTGAAACTTTTCTCAGGAAAACTGAAATCAAGATGGTCGGGACCATTCGAAGTTTTCAAACAGTTCTCCCATGGTGTCGTGATAATCAAGTCCATCACTGACGAACATGAATTCAAAGTCAACGGACAAAGATTGAAGCACTACAACAGTGCCCATGTGGAACGTAACAAAGAAGTGGTCACCTTAGGAGATGCATGTCAATCCTTATTTTATTTGTTTTTGAATTGTAGGGAAAGAGTTCAAGATAAAGAGGAATTTGATTCAAGAAGGAAGCTTCTTCAACAAGGAAATTAATGGGCTAAATCTAAGGCTTATATTAAGCCTCCAATTTACCCTAAATAAACCCTACATAGCCGGCCAAACCCTTCCCCAAATCCCCTAGCCGTCCCCTTCCCCCAATCAAAACCCTTGTTTTCTTTCTTTCCAATTAATCCCACCCACCATATTTACTACCTATCTTTTCTATTTAACCCATCACCCTTAACTTCCAAGAAACCTATTCCTACTTTTCATCTTGCAACTCTGTAGTTTCTTTTGCTTTCTTTTCTTTGTTTCTACCAAACTCACAACCAAGATCATCCATGGCATCCAAAATATAATTTTTGGTTCATCCAAGTTCCTCCAAAGAACCAAGATATAAGAAGTTTGCTACACCGGTGGTTCAAGAAAGATTTCACTCCAAGTTTGAAAAATTATTTGTGATGAGATTTTTATATGTAGCACAAAAGACAAGGGTTCTCTTTTCTTCCCTTGCTTAATTTCCAATCTTTGCAAGGAGATGCATGTCCCAAGTGAGTCCACTGATGAAAAGGCCCTACCAAAGTTCGGATGGAATCGAGCACAAATCCGAAAGCTAATGGGAGAGGCACCGGTAAAATCCCCAATGCCTTCAATTGCCGCAGCAAATCCTGCCGCCTCGGCAACTCCTAATGCCCAAGTAACTGATGCCCGGGCAACTCGGACAGCAACCCCGGGACAACTTGAAGCACTCTTACAATCGTTGGAGAACCTCCTTAGGCAAATTGAAGACTGGCAACTAATGTTCATGTGGTACATGAAGGATCACAACAATGTCATCACCCAAGTCATCCTGGAAAAGTACCCGGAAAACCGTGTGCCGTTCCCCATCTTTCCTACCGAAATCCTTGCTACGGCAACCAATGAAGTAGTTGCCACGGCAACCGCAACAGATGATGCCGCGGCAACCTACACTGCGCCTGCCCAAGCAGTTGCCACGGTAACCAACACTGAAGATACCACGGCAACCAAAGCTAAAGACTCCCCAGCAACCACTGCAAAAGCCAAAGGTAAAGCACTTATTCCCGAATCAACTCGTACTGAATCATTGTCTGATTTTTCAGATTCGGATGAGTCCTCCATTGCACCAACAAAGATTGTACCAATCGAATCCTCCAAGCCCAAGTTAAAGGCCAATGACATTAATGATGAGGACAGCCTCGTACGAGGATCGATTCCACCATCGGCAACAAGAAAGTAACCACCGCGTTCAAGCAAAAGAATCATGACATAGGACAAAAGGAAACTAATCATCCATGACGACGAACTCAGTTCAAAAAAACTTGTTGCACGTAATAAGTGCTCTGCAATTGTGCAAGTATACAAGTCGCAAGTTATAGTATAAAAGATATCGTCTCCACAGAGATTGTGCCACTTCAAGAATCTAATCTCTTGTACTGTATAAAGTAAAAGAACACAAGTAGAAGATTATAGGACTTTAACTAACAACTAAACTAGAAAGCAATAAAGTAAAAGAAGATGTAATCAAACGAGAGAGAATAGGTCAGGTTATCGTGAGTTGAGGTGTTATAGCCAATTGGATCGTCTTGGTAAAAGAGTGCAAGGGCAACTCAGTTGTTGTGGCAACTTGCGCAGCGGGGTTGCCTTGGCAACTAATCGACGGTTGCCTGGGCAACTGGCTGGGCAACTATTTGGGCGGCTGGGCAGCAACTTCAAGGTTCGGCAGAGCGTTCTTCAATGGTTTCTTCTTACCCCTAAGTTGAAACTCTAGCTAATTGTGCATGCCTTGACAATACATCCCTGCGTGAATCAAGGGTGAACAACAACCAATATTTCTCTCCTCTTAGCCGTTGAAATCCTTAACTTATTCCTAAGCCGGATTAATCTTCACCATCAATAGATTGAATAAAGACCATACTCATTCGTTTCTTGAATCTAACTCTCCCAATATTATATGAATAGATAAAGTTACGAGATCCTCTCCCAATTCACTCGCAAACAAGAATAAAAACCAAGAATGAGTAAACCTTGAATTGAAAATGCAAACTCTTATTACCTAAAAAAATCCAATTGTTTCTCACAACCACAAAACACAATAACCTTAGCCAATAGATTTAGTTCATGGCTAGGTTCCAAAGAAACACAAAACAAAGAGTCCCTAACATAAACCTAATCGAACAAGAAAGAAAAAGATGAAGAATGGTTGAAAGCCCTTGTCGAAATCTCTCCCCTTTGCTTTCTCTTCAATCGAACTATTCCCTCTTGCCTTATCTTCAATCGAACTCTCCCCTCTTGCCCTCTCTTGGAGTTGACGGCTTGGTCTCCTTTAAATAGGAGATGGCTAGGTCAAAGTCTCTCTTGAGGAAGAAGTTAAGTTGGAATTAAATACTTTAAAAGAATATAATTCTTTATTATATTTAAATTCCTTCTAGATCTTCTCCTATCTTCTTGGGATTTAATTTCTCTATGACCTCTTCATGGAAATCAAACTCCTTTGGGATTTAACATTGCTCCACGTCATCTTGGGCATGTCTAGTCATCAATTCCAACTGCCATATCATCTTATCCCTTATCGACAATTGCCCTGGCAACTAGCTCGGCATAACCTTCATGCACTGCCTTGGCAACTGCGTCGACATCTCCTCCATGCATTGCCCTGGCAACTGCGTCGGCATCTCCTTCATGTACTGCCCTGGCAACTACGTGGGCATCTCCTTCTTGTATTGCCCTGGCAACTGGTTACAGCCTTGCTTTGGCAACTGATTCTGCACACACAAAAACACACCAAAGCAGTATCTTTTTCCACAAAATTAAGCAAAATATGAAATCAAGCTTGTCCACCAAGGAAACAATGCAAACATGCATGAATGGCTAATAATGCAACTAATATGAACCTAAGTCTAACAATAATATGAGTAAAAAGGGTAATAAAAATAGCACTTTTGAACACTTAACACACCCCCAAACTCAAACTATTGCTTGTCCTCAAGCAATGCAAAACTAAAAATTACCTGCCAAGACTTTAATCATCAAAGACATGCTTCAAACTTGAATTCAAACCTCGGAACCGTGGCACAAAGTATGATCACCTTTTAATTTTTCGCATAGCACAAAAATTACCCGGAATCAAACTATAATGCTCGTGACATTGTGTGTGCGTAGTTGTGTACAAGGTGATTTTCAAGATTATATGTGAACAATAGACTTTTATCAATTTAATTATCGGGGGATTTATTTTTATTTTCACTAGAGCCAATTTCGGGCACCTCTAGCAAAGTAAGCAATTTCTCATTTTATTTTAGTCGACTAGAGCCAATTTCGGGCACCTCTAGCGATTCTTTAATGTGCATTAACTACTAGAGCCAATTTCGGGCACCTCTAGCAAGAATTTAACTTTTAATTTTCAATTTTAAATATACCCATATTTTAAGCAACCTAAGTTCACTAAGTTTCTTTCAATCAACAAGCCACAACTATGTAAAAAAATTCAGCATCATAGTAAAATTCTAAGTTCTTTTCATGCAATCCTAAAATTAAAGGTTCTTTCAATTAAGTGCAGTGGCAAAAATTCATCATTGGATATTCAACAAGTCTTAAGCAATTAAATCCAATCAAAGGCATGGCAAGTAACATATGCAACCTATATGTGATTGCTAAAGATGAATGCAACTAAACATGAAACTAACTAGAAACCAACACCCCCAACTCGAGAGAAGCATTGTCCTCAATGCATGTAAAAGTGAAACAAAATTTAAAAGAAACTAAATGAAATGAGTTAGTCGGAGAGGTCGTTACCTCGAGTGATAAGTTTTCTTTGTGTCGTTTGCTTGATTCATTTTTCGGTCGGTGGTTGAATGCTTGTGGCTGGTACCGCGTGAATAGCATTGCTTTAATTTGATCCATGTTTGCTAAGGCAGGTTCACTTGCCTGGGCTTCAGTAGTTGTCGAAGCCATTGTTGTTGCCTGGGCATCGCCAGTTTTTGTTGCCGTGGAAACTGCTGAGGCAGATGCCGGGGCATCCTCTGTTGCGGTTGCCATGGCAAGTAGTCGGCAATGAATTTCCTTAGCATGGTGGTTGTGAGTCTTGTTGTTGAAAAGAAAAGAAAACAAAGAAAACCTAGAAACTAAAGATAATGAAGAAAAATAAAATAAAATATATCCTAAAACTTCCAAAAATAAATAAAGATAAAAACAAAACTAAAATAAAGTTCCAAAAATTAAAAAAATTAAAAATTCTTAGAAAGAGCATTTTCATGCATCTTTTAATGTTACTGCATATCTGAGAAAACTTGAAGAGGGTAGTTTCCGATACTTCTTATAGTCCATCTGCACTCTCCATCGAGTGACAATATTGCCCCAAAAGAATTGGGCCAATGTGCTCCCAGCTACTCCCCTTTGTGTTACCATGGTGGAGGTGTCTTTCTTTCGTGTTCCCTTATAGTCCATGCATACCCTCCACCTTGCTACTTTTCCTGAAGGCACAAATATATTAATATGAAAAATTATATCCATTCCCAACCATTCAATTACCTTATTCTTATCAACTTCTATCATGGTTGGATGTATCCTTTGTTGTCGTGCCAATTGCTGCTCAAGCCAATTGTCGTGGCAATCAGTTGCCAAAATTCGATGTAAGTCAAGGCAAAAATCAATTTTATGAAAAGCTTCACGAGTCCAAACACCATTTTCTTTTGGCCTCTCAAACATCTCCATCAGTAGAGATTTTGACGGCTTCCAATCTACCAACATCGGTTCCTCAAGACATACTTGCAATGGATGAGGTAAGTTTTTTAAGAATTCGAAAGGTTCAACCATTACCTGCTCATATTCCATTGGCAAAGTATTATCATATTGTTGATATTGCATGTGGTCGTGCAATTGCCGTGGCAACTGTAGATGAGAGCAATCTACAAATTCCTACTTCAACATCAACGTTGTAACCTTCTGGGCATCAGGTTCCTTAGAATTTGCTGTAGTATTGTTGTTCTCAACTTCACTGAGTGTTGTCACGGCATTGCTCTATTCAGGCTCCTCAATCATTGCCAAGGCAATTTTTTGCTCAGGCTCATCAAGTGTTGGGCAGTCTTTCTCATCAACATACTCTCGACTTTGAGGTTTTAGTTGTTCCTCACACATCGGAGAGCTTTCCTTGCATTGTTCCTTGTCCTCTTGCCTTGGAACATCAGTATCCCCAGGAATGGATTGTTGGGGCATGTTATCCAAGGCATATGTGGATCTCCTCAATTGATCTTCTAAATCCCCCAAGCTTGCATCCCACTGAGCTATCCTCGTATCCATTTTCTTTGATAGCTCTCGAATCTCTTCAATTGACCCGTCAAGTTTAGCCAAGGAAGCTAGCAACATTTCCTCCAAAGAATTGGAATGTTCTTGAAAAGGACTACATTTCCATGGCATATTTGTTTCCGTGACACTAGGCTGCTGATAAGGACTACATTGTCGAGGCATGGTTGTTGCTGCAACAAAATTGTTATGGTAAAAAAAAATTGAGCTTTTTGATCATACCATGAAGGATTTTGCTGCTGGTTCCATCTATGGTTCTCCATGTAGTCATATGCACCGAAAATGTGAGGCAATTTTCAAACACATGATGTTCTCCACGCATAGCATAAGAGTTTTCCATGGGATAGGCTCTTGGGGCTTTTCTCGGTTGGTATAGGTAATCATCGAAGGGTGTAATAAATTCATGAGTGGATTGATTCCTATCTTCCTACATCAACTCTCGAATAGATCGGCTTTTATTTCCCGACATGTTGATGTCCCTTAACTTGTAGCGCACCTAAAAATTTTTTTTGACATAACAAACAAAAAGAAAAGTTAGTAAAACTAATAAGAAAAATGCAATAACAAAAACAACTAACACCAATTGCCAATCCCCGGCAACGGCGCCAAAAACTTGTTGCGCGTAATAAGTGCTCTGCAATTGTGCAAGTGTACACGTCGCAAGTTATAGTATAAAAGATATCGTCTCCACAAGGATTGGTGCCACTTCAAGAATCTAATCTCTTGCACTGTATAAAGTAAAAGAACACAAGTAGAAGATTGTAGAAGTTTAACTAACAACTAAACTAGAAAGCAATAAAGTAAAAGAAGATGTAATCAAATGAGACAGAATAGGCCAGGTTATCGTGAGTTGAGGTGTGATAGCCAATTGGATCGTCTTGGTAAAAGAGTGCAAGGGCAACTCAGTTGCCGTGGCAACATGCGCAGCGGGGTTGCCTTGGCAGCTAATCGAGGGTTGCCTGGGCAACTGGTTGGGCAACTATTTGGGCGGCTGGGCAACAACTTCAAGGTTCGGCAGAGCGTTCTTTAATGGTTTCTTCTTATCCCTAAGTCGAAACTCTAGCTAATTGTGCATGCCTTGACAATACATCCCTGCGTGAATCAAGGGTGAACAACAACCAATCTTGCGCTCCTCTTAGCCGTTGAAATCATTAACTTTTTCCTAAGCCAGATTAATCTTCACCATCAAGAGATTGAATAAAGACCATACTCATTCGTTTCTTGAATCAAAATCTCCCGATATTAGATAAATAGATAGAGTTACGAGATCCTCTCCCAATTCAATTGCAAACAAGAATAAAAACCAAGAACGAGTAAACCTTGAATTGAAAGTGCAAACTCTTATTACCTAAACAAAATCCAATTGTTTCTCACAACCAAAAAACACAATAACCTTAGCCAAATAGATTTAGTTCATGGCTAGGTTCCAAAGAAACACAAAACAAAGAGTCCCTAACATAAACCTAATCGAACAAGAAAGAAAAAGATGAATAATGGTTGAAAGCCCTTGTCAAAATCTCTCCCCTTTGCTCTCTCTTCAATCGAACTCTCCCCTCTTGCCCTATCTTCAATCGAACTCTCTCCTCTTGCCCTCTCTTGGAGTTGACGGCTTGGTCTCCTTTAAATAGAAGATGGCTAGGTCAAAGTCTCTCTTGAGGAAGAAGTTAAGTTGGAATTAAATAATTTAAAAGAATATAATTGTTTATTATATTTAAATTCCTTCTAGATCTTCTCCTATCTTCTTGGGATTTAATTTCTCTATGACCTCTCCATGGAAATCAAACTCCTTTGGGTTTTAACTTTGCTCCACGTCATCTTGGGCTTATCTAGTCATCAATTTCGACTGCCACATCATCTTATCCCTTATCGACAATTGCCCTGGCAACTAGCTCAGCATAACCTTCAGGCACTGCCTTGGCAACTACGTCGGCATCTCCTTCATGCACTGCTCTGGCAACTACGTCGGCATCTCCTTCATGCACTGCCCTGGCAACTGCGTCGGCATCTCCTTCTTGTATTGCCCTGGCAACTGGTTCCAGCCTTGCTTTGGCAATTGATTCTGCACACACAAAAACACACCAAAGCAGCATCTTTTTCCACAAAATTAAGAAAAATATGAAATCAAGCTTGTCCACCAAGGAAGCAATGCAAACATGCATGAATGGCTAATAATGCAAATAATATGAGCCCAAGTCTGACAATAATATGAGTAAAAAGGGTAATAAAAATAGTACTTTTGAACACTAACATGTCACCTTATGGAAATATCGAACCTCAATGACTTGGTTTTCCCTATGACTTATTCTGTACTCTGCTGGAATATGGGTTGGAGTTCCTATTATGCGGATTGGAAATCTCTCATTCGGTAGAAATGTCTCATAGGCCATCCCGAGTTGGGGCGAAAAAACATCAACGGCTTCAATTGTCTTTCCTTTTTCTGGGTCTCTGAATCCCAACATAGCCGCTATTTGGCTTATAGTGTTTCTTTGATCTTGTGCAATTTTTTCCTTCAAGTGTTTCTCTATTTTATCGAGTCTATCTTGGGTACTCATGTGGCTTATTTCTAGAGTTGTCAACCTGTCTTCTATAGCCATAGCTCAAGTACCGTATTTGTGCAGAATCTTGCTACTTAAATGGAATTTTCCAAGATTAATCTTTTTATTATGTGTGTATGTATGCAATGATCACAACATAAACTAATGCCAACAAATAGCAAACAAAAAATGCAAATGCATGAATACAGGTGAAGGGCCACTGATTCCATTAAGATATTGTTCTAGAAGTAGTTTTTCACTGGATGTCGAAGTTTCTTATTACAAAAGATTCCGAATTGTATCACGAGTATATATTAGCTCGAGCATCCAGCTCTTTTATCTCTTCGATCAACCATATGAGTGTTGGCCCCACTTCTTCAATTGGCCTAACATATTGGCGCAGAGCTGAAGCTTTTTTGGCCAACATCATCACATGCCTGGCTACATCCTGGGCTTGGGTCACGGCACTCTTGTTGAACTCATCCCGCTCTTGGAATCTTCTGGCATTTTCGAATAGTCATTGCCCCTTCATTGATATCTTCGAAGACCAAGATCTTTGTCTTGTATTCTCGAATGATGTTCTCTATATGCCCGTTGGTTGACCTCGGACCATTAATGCACACTCGCATTATCTTCCTCTTTCTGAAGAAGTCTTCTACCATTGTGAAAAAATATTTTCTACTTGAGCAACGTGCTTTAGACTCGACCCCTTCTAGATATGAGATGCGTGCAACAAATATGAAAAACAACAAAACAAGAAAAAGAAAGGGTTAGTACTCTTAAAAAACAGAAATAAAACATAAAAGGTCCAAAATAATTTCATTGTATGAATAATAACTGGGCAGGGCATTCCAACATTTTGGACATGTCCCCACGGACTATTCTTACGAAATAATTTTGACCCAATCTATCTCTAGGGTTTTACACATAGCTCTATTGGGGGTAGGATTCTAGATTCACACAAGTGGTTTCGTTCTAGAAAGGTCCTCGATCTGTCCTCGTTGTCCCCTACTAAGGGTAGTAAGGCCCTTGATTATCACCCATCATAGGCTTCAAACAAATCAAGTTCAACTCAGGAGGACCCTTTTTCCTACGTCTTCACGATGGACCAATATCGTTACGAAGACATAAGGCATATGAGTCATGAAGGTACTTGCTAGGCTTATACGGATAATCAATATTCTCACATGAGCAAAGCGTTTTCCCCTCACTTACATGATCGGGACGAAGCTCGGGCATAGAGCTTATAGTCAAGCTTTAATAAAATGAGATCATATTCATAAATGGACAATTAGAAAAAATTTAAACGAACTTCACAAATTTTGATATTAAAACAAAGTGTAATCGGCTTGTGTCTTGACTCTCTTTTTTGTAAAAACAAAAAAATTTTCCCAGCGGAGTCACCAAGCTGTCGCAGTCTTTTTTTTGGGCTCTACGCTTTAAAAACAAAAACAACGGAGTGGCCACCAATCTTTTTATGAGGTGTGATTGGATCACCTAAAACGAGTCATTTTAATAAAACCATTTTATTTTATTAAAACAACTATTTTGGTCTATGAAAATACAAAAACGGGTTTGGGAGTCAGTTATGTGTGAGGAAGGGTTAGCACCCGCACAACGCCTAAAAATTGGTACCTAGCCGATTACAAAACGTTTTAATGTCGAAATTTGCAATTTCGTATGAAATTTAACTTATTGTCCATTTATGAATATGATTCCATTTTAATGGCTCCACCATCCTGAGAGTGAACTCTGATCACCGCCAACATTTCTGGCGCTAACCCGTCACCTCCTTTTGATAGAACACCGCATTGCAATTTATGTCTTGTTAAGTAGTATGAACACAATTAAAGAATGTCAAAAAATTAAAGAATGGCGTGAAATTAAACAAACATATCTATAAGTAAATGGATGAACATTAAATAAAAGGGATAAGATTTGCAATTTTGAAAAAGTGTATCCTTCCTTAAATTGGATCGACACTTCGATGTATGAGTCGTATTTTAAAAGAAAGTGCAAATTGGAAAATTTAAAAAAGAAATTAAGGAAACATATTTTTTATGTAAGAGGTAATTTAATAAAAAATTCGAATTAAAAGAAACTAAAAATGTTACTAAATTAAAAACAAAGTCAAATCTAGGTGCAAATTTATGAAAAACGGTGACAATTTTGAAACAATCGAAAAAAACTACTGATTCATGGAGCAAAAGAAAAAGGGGCTGAGGGATTTAATGAGGGTAATTTACCCATTTTGTTTTTAAAATATGTGGGGTTTAAAACCCACTCTTACAAAAACCTTTATATTTTTTCTTCTTAAATTTTTTTGAATCAAAGCACCAATTCTTATTTTCTCTCAAATGTTCTTGGTGTTCTTCAAGAATAAGAACACCGGGAAACGAACCGCCGTGCCGGCCGCCGTTGCCGGCGGTAGAATTTTTTTTAAAAAAATTCTTTTCGAATCCGTTTTAATCCCCGAATAAAATTCACCCTTGAAATCACCCAAAATGTCTAAAATAACTTCGAATTATTTTTAAAAATTTCAAATTCCCTTTTTTAAAATTCTAGAATTCGGCAAGCTTTTTGAATTCAAGCGGCGGCGACAACTCAAAATCAGGTAAGGTTCAATCATTTCTCCTTAAATATTCAAAATGAAATATAACATAAAAATAAAAAAAGTAAAGAATGCCTAAAAATTCACTTGCTTCTTGTATTCCTCTTGAATCATTCGTATACAATTCTTGGTTGTTGTCGTATGCATTACAATAGAAAATGGTGATTTATATAGGGATTTTTACTACCAAAATTACAAGAAAAATTAGAATTAAAAAATCCCCTAATTCTCAGTAAATGCTTTCCCCATTCGATTTGATTCAGATTGACTACCCTTCTTTACTTTATTTGAATTATCCTTGACTGATACCATTTCCCGTTTTAAAATTTCCTTTTGATTTGCTTTGAACGACCTTCCCTTTTCCTTTTTTGTTTTCGGCAGCTGTCAATGGTAAGGAGGTAGAGCTATCAAGGTTGCTGGCGCGCGCGGCAAGTGAACGGTGGTGCAGTGGTCCAGTGTGGCCTGGTGGTTCTAGAGCGAGCCCCAATTACGGCTGCTGGCGCTACTCACGGTGAAGGACGTGTGGGAAAGCTACCCCTCTTTTCTGATCCAACATGAACCATTGGATCTTACCCTAGATCCAACAGTTGAGATTAAAGATGCATATGAGAGAATAAAAGGGTTAGCTAGGGTTTTATTTTAGGGCCAATTGGGCCATTATTGTAGTGTCAACAACTACGACTCTCACGTGCATGACCTTAAATCCCCTAAATTTGACAATCAAAGCCATACTTACCAAGAACTCGAAGCGTCCCATTGAATGGCGTATCAAAAATGGTAATCCAAATTAGAGAACAAAACAACACGATATGTGACTCGAGACGCGACTCAAAACAACTTTCATGGCTTTGGGAGAAGTGACAAAGAAGAAGAAGAAGAAGAAACGATAGAGTGGTTACAAACCCTAGCTAATGGGGGTGTTAAAAATGACATGTTTTAAAAATAAAACAAACTTAAATGTATGGCTCGTCTTTTTTAGGCTTAATTTAAAGGAGAAATTTAGGAGTTCAACCTTTGAGCAGTCTAGAGTTCATAGAAATAACTTAAAATTTCAAAAATGTATGAATTAATCCCAATTTTTTTTTATTTTTTTAATTTAATCCAAGAATTTAATAACGTCAATTTGATTCTGAATATCAAAATTTATTGATATATTATTATTATTATTATTATTATTAAGTATTATGTGCCTCGTCCTCGGCGTACTGAATTTGGTAAGATAACATTCGGCATTCTCGATTTCGTTCCTCGTTTCGTATCGTATTGTGTTCTGAATATCTATGACCGAGAAAACATACCACAACCAAAGGGGGACAAGGTCAAGCATGCACCTTGACCTGCAGACTCTACAAGAGGAAGAAGAAGAAGAAGAAGAAGAAGAAGAAGAAGAAGAAAAAGAAGGAATTCAGAGTTTTCTTGAGTAAGAAAGCTTAGAAGACATAGTTGAAAAGCTAGATTCTGGTGGAATTCTTGACTAATCCTTGGTTGTCAACAAAGTTTGGAGGTAAATATTCTTTTAGCTAACCTTGAATTTTTGAATGGCTGGAATATAATCTTAATTCGTGATGATTGTGATTAAAAATTGAAGAAATTCTTTAAGTTGAATTGAATGAGACTTGATGATTGTTGTTGGAAAATTGGGCAATGTAGCGTTGAAATGTTGATAAGGAAGATTTATTCATGGATAGTTTGAATTGAAAATTTGATTGAATGGTCATTAGTCTAAGTAATTGCTTTGAATTGTTTGGTTTGTTTAGAATTGGAAAGTGATAACATACTCAAACTAAGATTGTTTGAATGAATAGAAATTGAAAAAATGTATGAGAAGTGTTGATAATTCAAGTGGATAAAATGATTAATTGTTATAACAGATTGTTATTTTGTAGAAGCTGGAAAATGCTTGATTGATTATGAGTTTAAAGAAATGGATTATAGCCATGAAATAATGTTAATTGCTATGTTGAAGTTGTTAGAATGAATGGCTGAAAACTGTTTTATTGATGGAATTGGAGTAATGAACTAAATTGGTCCTATTGTGGTCTACCCTGTTTCGAACAGTGGCAGTGGTATTAGCTTGGGAATGCAAAAATGAGTGAAATGTGAATCAAATAGTTAATTATGATCATATAGTTAAGTATGCATCATGGTATTGAAATCAAAAGTTAAGCTGTGTGAAATTTGAGAGTATATTGTCGATGTATGTTAAAAGAGTTTTGAGAGATTGATTTTCCAAAACAGATTGTAATAACTAGTAATTGGTATTATGTCTGATAAAAGTAAAATTTATGTGATATTTTAGATCAAGAAGAAATTAAGGAAAAGAAGGCAACCATAGATCAACAGGTTGATCAACAAAAAGGGGTTGTGATCCGGGATCATTGATAGCTCAGAATTAACTTGTGAGTGCAGTTCATAATCTCATAAAGGAATTTCATTCCTTACCGAGCATCATTTATTTGTTTAGTTCAATTAAAAAGTTTTTTCATTGCATTGCATGAATCGGCTATGCTAGCAAAGAAGCCAAGTAAGTTTTCCTTGAGGAATACTTGGGTGTAAAATTGCTTGGTAGACTATGTCTTGAACACAATTGGTGGATTGCCATGAATGGTTTGATAAGTGGATTGTTTACATAGAAAATGTTAGATAAGCATTATATTTGATGGATTTAGATTAGCAAAGAACGATTATGTAGGGTACAGATATTGAGTACAATTGACCCTTAAATTCATGAAATAAAGTTACTAAATATATATAGTGTTACTATTGGAATTATAATGATATTGCGAGATTGACTATTGCTAGTGAATATGAACTTTGATGTTGATATATTGATATTGGAAAGGAATTTGATATTGAGCCCTTAGATAGAAAAAAAGGGATATTGGCACTCAAAGTGCATATTGATTGGGATGGTACACTAAGATTGAATAAATGATAACTATTATTAAGCCTTGGTCTCTAGTCAGTCATAGATATAATTTGCATGCCATAGAGTCCATAGAGCTTAGTGTCGGGGTGGACTACGGTCTAGGACAGTGGTCCCTAATTGGCGACAGTAAGATGGAAGTGTAGATTGGTCACTTGGTGATAGTAGGAGGAATTGACCGGTACTATGTGTACCATATTGTTTTCTGGCGACAGTTTGGTTGGGGATTCGTGTATCTAGACTGTAAAGTCGAGTCTCAAGGCTAAAGCGAGATATATATATGTAGATCGATATGATAATGGAAACAAATTATATTGATTTTCATATTCATGTTAGTATATTCATGGTTTACTTACTTTATGTGTACCATATTGTTTTCTGGCAACAGTTTGGTTGGGGATTCGTGTATCTAGACTGTAAAGTCGAGTCTCAAGGCTAAAGCGAGATATATATATGTAGATCGATATGATAATGGAAACAAATTATATTGATTTTCATATTCATGTTAGTATATTCATGGTTTACTTACTTTGGTGAATAATAAAAAGGTAATGGAAATAATTGGACTGATATTATATTGAAATGCATAAATGAATTGGATGAATGATTGATTTCCTTGTTGTAATTCATGACCTGGTTTTAAAGCTTTCGAAGTCCTAACTATTGCATTAGCTAATTCCTTAAACTTGGAAATAAGTTACACATGATAAATGGTTGTAGATGGATTGAATTTTACTATGAAATGGATCGAATTATTTATCTTGACTTAGATTATTTTGATGAAGTTAAGTTGGAGGGCATTGATAGTGAAATACCTTATTGGTTGAATATGTTTTAACCTTGTAATATAAACTTACCCACTAAGCTTTCGCTTAATCGAGTCTTCCCTTACATCTCAAGAAAACTTTTTGGACACCTGGATTTGTGAAGCTTGATCAAGTCACATATTGGAGTTAAGAGTATGTGCTTCAATTTTGTTAAGAACTCCTAGGATGGTGGCACTAATGTAATGCTTATATTATGGCTGTTTTGGTTTGTAAATAATCTAATTACTATGGCATGTAAGACTTAATTAATAGTCTTGTAGCTACCTTCGATTGTGTGATAGCATAATTATATTGTTATGGCGATTGTTTTAATGTGAAGTATTGTGGATGTCTAAGGATTTGATTGCTTGATTGGTTGCTTCTGTGAAAATTTATATTCAATTTGAGTAATTAGGCCTAATCATGAATATAGTCTTTTACAACAAATTGATTTGATTAAACCAATGATAGGTTAACTTTTGCATCTATATGACTATTTAGGAATTGTAAATGTTAGCTAATGATAAAGGTCTATATAGTAAAGGTTAGAAATTTCTTATATAGTAAAGGTTAGAAATTTCTTAGGTTGGTAAATTCCCTCGTTGAATTACATTGTATTGTATTGTCTTTGTTCGACTAATTGTATAGAGTGAAATTTTGGTTAAAACGTGTAAAACTATGAAGTAGGTTATGTAACCTTAGGAGCATTTTTTTAATTCGAATGGTAACTTGTTGATCAAGAAAACTCCTGAATTCCTTTAATTGTTTGATTTGGTGTTATCTCTTGAGTGATTATTTCTTCTATACTATTCTCCGAATAATGGTTCTACTAGGGGCAGTTTAGGATGTTACATATTGGTAATCAGAGCTAAAGGTTACTTGATTCTAGGGCCATTATATTATTGTATTGCTATTGATGACTTGTATGGTATAATTCTTATTGTTATCGATGATTTTAGTGCCACCTAGGAGTCATTCGGATATCTATTGTAACTTGAACTGATAAAGCTCTCTTCTTTTTGTTATAAAAATGTCTGAAACAAGGTTGGCTAAGGACAACGAAAGTCCAACCGGCTCCTCCATTGAAGGAGGGAGCGTGAGGATGAATCAATATTCTCAGAAGCCTGTTGAACCTCAACAAGTTCAACAGAAGTTCCTGCAATCCATCCCATACAACGGGAATGTTTCTCGGTCTAAAGGAGATGTTTGATCAAATGGTTGTCTCAATGAGACAGAACCCTCCAACACTTATTGAATCTCCGGTAGTAAAATCAACAAGAGCCCCAAACGACAAGCTTGCTCAACTTCAAGCCTATACTTTCACGGGAGCGGTGAAGAGAAACGAAAGAAGCTGAATCTGGTTTGGAATCTACAACGAGAATTTTAACACAAGAGCCCGATTCTTTTTGTGAAAAAGAATGATGGATCGATGAGACATTGCATTGACTATCGACAGCTAAATCAGCTCACTATCAAAAACAAGTATCCCTTTACGAGAATTGAATACTTGTTTGATCAAATAAAAGGTGCCTCTATATTCTCAAAAATTGATCTACGATCGGGATATTATCAAATGAAAGTCAAGGAAGAAGATGTGCCAAAAACTGCTTTTCGTACTCGGTATGGTCACTATGAGTTTTTAGTGATGCTCTTTGGCTTAACTAATGCCCCGACAGCCTTCATGGATCTTATGAACTGGGTATTCAAACCTTATTCAGACAAGTTCGTTGTAGTCTTCATTGACGACATCCTTGTTTACTCGAGAAGTATGGAAAAACATACCAATCACCTAAGAATTGTTCTACAAACTCTTCGAGATAAGCAATTGTATGCAAAATTTAGCAAATGTGAATTTTGGCTTCTGGAGGTGTCATTTATTGGACATGTAATATCTGCATAAGGTATTAAGGTTGACCCGAAGAAAATTCAATCCATTGTTGATTGGAAACCACCGAAGAATATTGGAGAAGTTAGAAGCTTTCTCGGATTAGTTGGGTATTATACGAGGTTTGTAAAAGGGTTCTCAATTTTATCGACACCATTAACTCGAATTTTAAGGAAGGATGTTCCTTTCGAGTGGGGGAAAATCAACAAAGAAGGTTCACTCAATTGAAGCAGATCCTTACTCGAGCCCCTATTCTAATTTAACCCGAACTGGGAAAAGATTTTATAGTCTTCAGTGATGCCTCCCATCTCGGTTTACGTTGTGTTCTAATGCAAGATGATAAGGTTGTTGCTTATGCTTCTCGGCAATTAAAGCCACATGATTTAAACTACCTGACACATGACTTGGAACTGACTGTAGTCGAGTTTGCATTAAAAATTTGGAGGCACTATTTATATAGAGAAATATGTCGTTTGTTTACTGATCATAAGAGTTTAAAGTACATCTTAACCCCAAAAGAGTTGAATCTCTGACAAAGAAGGTTGGTAGAATTGCTCAAGGATTATGATTTGATCATTGATTATCATCCGGGCAAGGCGAATGTAGTGGTTGATGCGTTCAGTCGCAAACGTTCTATTGGTAAGATCATAAACAGTTCAAGATTGATTTTGCATGATCAAAAACCTTGGTTAAATTTCTTCTAACAATGATTTTCGAATTGTAGCACCAATGACCTTCAATGCTCATTTCAAGCTTTCGAAGAATCAAAGGCACTTAGCTGAGCTGCAAATCCATTCGGAATTGAATACAAGAATCAAAATGCTCCAAAAGGATGACCTTGAACTTTAGGAAATACTTAGAAAGGTTGATTCTGAATCAAATTCTGAATTCTCTTTAAAACTGAATGGTATCCTCTATTTTAAGAATAGTGTTTGTATATATGATGATCAAGCTTTGAAGAAAGAAATGTTGCAAGAAGCTCAATCCTTTCTTCGTACATTCAGGATAAGTTAAAATGTACAAAGACCTAAAAGAAGTATATTGGTGGCCAAGAATGAAATCAGACATCACTGATTTTGTGTCTAAATGCCTTACTTGTCAGAAGGTGAAAGCTGAACATCGAGCACCTATCGGACTACTCCAACCAATCGAATTGCCTCAATGGAAGTGGGAAAGAATAACGATAGACTTTTTTTTTCAGGACTGCCTCTTTCATCAAAGAAAAATGATGCTATCTAGGTAATTGTTGATAGATTTTCAAAGTCGGCACATTTTCTACCTGTTCGAGTGGACATGAAGCTTGATCATCTAGTCGAACTGTATATAAGGGAAATAATTAGACTTCATGGTGTCCTTATATCTGTTATATCAGATAGAGACTCTCAGTTTACCTCTCGATTTTGGAAGGCACTTCATAAAGCTTTGGGCACAAAATTGAGTCTTGGCATTGCCTTTCATCCCCAAACTGATAGACAATCAGAAAGAGTAATTCAAATGCTTGAAGATATGCTCAGAGCTTGTGTGATTGACTTCGGGAAGAATTGGGAAAAATCCTATCATTGATTGAATTTTCTTATAACAACAGTTATCAAGCATCTATCAAAATGGCACCATTTGAGGCACTTTATGGCAGGAAACGCAGAACACCCTTGTGATGGTCTGAGTTGGGTGAGAACAAGGTCTTAGGGCCTGAATTGCTTCGAGAAACGGAAAACCAAGTCCAGATAATATGCAGTAGATTGAAGGAAGCTTTTGACAGACAAAAAGCTTATGACGATATTAAAAGAATGAATGTTCAACATGAAGTGGGAGATAGAGTGTTCTTGAAGGTATCTCCTTGGAAGAAAATCATGAGATTTGGGAAGAAGGGAAAATTAAGTCCCCGTTTTATTGGACCTTTTGAAATTACAGAAAGAGTTGGTCCAGTTGCTTATCGACTGGCACTTCCCAAAGAATTCGATAGAATTCACAATGTTTTCCACATATCGATGTTAAGGAGATATCGGTCTGATCCATCTCATATTCTAGAACCTGATGAGGTTGAACTCAATCCGGATTTATCACATGAGGAAGAGTTGGTTCAGATCCTTGACAATAAAGTTGAAAGACTTAGAAATAAATTAGTACCCTTAGTCAAGGTGCTTTGGAAGAATCACAATATTGAAGAAGCTATGTAGGAACCCAAAGCAGTTATACGAAATCAATATCCACATATTTTCCACGCAGGTAAATTCGGGGACGAATTTCTTTTAAGGGGGAAGGAGTTGTGATACCCTAAACAATTGTTAATCAAATTAAATTTTAGATTCAAATCAATTGCATCAACCTAATTTATTTGAAACCGTTTAATTTAGGACTCAATTGAAAGAATAGTAGACTTGAAAACCTTGTTAAAGGGATTAACTTAACATGATTGCTAAATAAAAGGATTGCATGTAAGGGAATTAGACACTTGTCTTTTCCTTGTTTACAATCGGATAAAAACAAATTTAGTCCCCTTCTTCATCCATGTTAGAGAACCAAATGAATATAGGAGATTTCTTGAGTAAGAAAGCTTAGAAGACATAGTTGAAAAGCTAGATTTTGGTGGAATTCTTGACTAATACTTGGTTGTCAACAAAGTTTGAGGTAAATATTCTTTTAGTTAACCTTGAATGTTTGAATGGCTGGAATGTAATCTTAATCATGATGATTGTGATTAAAAATTGAAGAAATTCTTTAGGTTGAATTGAATGAGACTTGATGATTGTTGTTAGAAAATTGGGCAATGTATCATTGAAATGTTGATTAGGAAGATTTGTTCATGGATAGTTTGAATTGAAAATTTGATTGAATGGTCATTAGTCTAAGTAATTGCATTGAAGTGTTTGATTTGTTTAGAATTGAAAAATGATAACATACTCAAACTAAGATTGTTTGAATGAATAGAAATTGAAAAATGTATGAGAAGTATTGATAATTCAAGTGGAAAAAATGAATAATTGTTATAACATATTGTTATTTTATAGGAGCTGGAAAATGCTTGATTGATTATGAGTTTAAAGAAATGGATTATAGCCATGAAATAATGTTAATTGCTATGTTGAAGTGGTTAGAATGAATGGCTGAAAATTGTTTTGTTGATGGAATTGGAGTAATGAACTAAATTGGTCTTATTGTGGTCTGCCCTGTTTCGAACAATGGCAGTGGTATTAGCTTGGGAATGCAAAAATGAGTGAAATGTGAATCAAATAGTTAATTATGATCATATAGTTAAATATGCATCATGGTATTGAAATCAAAAGTTAAGCTGTGTGACAATTGAGAGTATATTGTCGATGTATGTTAAAAGAGTTTTGAGAGATTGATTTCCAAAACAGATTGTAATAACTAGTAATTGGTATTATGTCTGATAAAAGTAAAATTTATGTGATATTTTAGATCGAGAAGAAATTGAGGAAAAGAAGGCAACCATAGATCAACAAAGTTGATCAACAAAAAAGGGTTGTGATCCGGGATCATTGATAGCTTGGAATTAACTTGTGAGTGCAGTTCATAATCTCATAAAGGAATTTCATTCCTTATCGATCATCATTTATTTGTTTAGTTCAATTAAAAAGTTTTTTCATTGCATTGCATGAATTGGCTATGCTAGCAAAGAAGCCAAGTAAGTTTTCCTTGAGGAATACTTGGGTGTAAAATTGCTTGGTAGACTATGTCTTGAACACAATTGGTGGATTGCCATGAATGGTTTGATAAGTGGATTGTTTACATAGAAAATTTTAGATAAGCATTATATTTGATGGATTTAGATTAGCAAAGAACGATTATGTAAGGTGCAGATATTGAGTACAATTGACCCTTAAATTCATGAAATAAAGTTACTAAATATATATAGTGTTACTATTGGAATTATAATGATATTACGAGATTGACTATTGCTAGTGAATATGAACTTTGATGTTGATATATTGATATTGGAAAGAAATTTGATATTGAGCCCTTAGATAGAAAAAAAATGGATATTGGCACTCAAAGTGCATATTGATTGGGATGGTACACTAAGATTGAATAAATGATAACTATTATTAAGCCTTGGTCTCTAGTTATTCATAGATATAATTTGCATAAAATAGAGTCCATAGAGCTTAGTGTCGGGGTGGACTATGTTCTAGAACAGTGGTCCCTAATTGGCGCATGATAAGATGGAAGTGTAGATTGGTCACTTGGTGATAGTAGGAGGAATTGACCGGTACTATGTGTACCATATGTTTTTTCGGCAATAATTTGGTTGGGGATTCGTGTATCTAGACTGTAAAGTAGTCTCAAGGCTAAAGCGAGATATATATAAGATCGATATGATAATGGAAACAAATTATATTGATTTTCATATTCATGTTAGTATATTCATGGTTTACTTACTTTATGTGTACCATATATATATATCTAGTTGTAAAGTCGAGTCTTACGAGATATATATATGTAGATCGATATGATAATGGAAACAAATTATATTGATTTTCATATTCATGTTAGTATATTCATGGTTTACTTACTTTGGTGAATAATAAAAAGGTAATGGAAATAATTGGACTGATATTATATTGAAATGCATAAATGAATTGGATGAATGATTGATTTCCTTGTTGTAATTCATGACTGGTTTTAAAGCTTTCAAAGTCCTAACTATTGCATTAGCTAATTCCTTAAACTTGGAAATAAGTTACACATGATAAATGGTTGTAGATGGATTGAATTTTACTATGAAATGGATCGAATTATTTATCTTGACTTAGATTATTTTGATGAAGTTAAGTTGGAGGGCATTGATAGTGAAATACCTTATTGGTTGAATATGTTTTAACCTTGTAATATAAACTTACCCACTAAGCTTTCGCTTAATCGAGTCTTCCTTACATCTCAAGAAAACTTTTTGGACACTGGATTTGTGAAGCTTGATCAAGTCACATATTGGAGTTAAGAGTATGTGCTTCAATTTTGTTAAGAACTCCTAGGATGGTGGCACTAATGTAATGCTTATATTATGGCTGTTTTGGTTTGTAAATAATCTAATTACTATGGCATGTAAGACTTAATTAATAGTCTTGTAGCTACCTTCGATTTTGTGATAGCATAATTATATTGTTATGGCGATTGTTTTAATGTGAAGTATTGTGGATGTCTAAGGATTTGATTGCTTGATTGGTTGGTTTGTGTGAAAATTTATATTCAATTTGAGTAATTAGGCCTAATCATGAATATAGTCTTTTACAACAAATTGATTTGATTAAACCAATGATAGGTTAACTTTTGCATCTATATGACTATTTAGGAATTGTAAATGTTAGCTAATGATAAAGGTCTATATAGTAAAGGTTAGAAATTTCTTATATAGTAAAGGTTAGAAATTTCTTAGGTTGGTAAATTCCCTCGTTGAATTACATTGTATTGTATTGTCTTTGTTCGACTAATTGTATAGAGTGAAATTTTGGTTAAAACGTGTAAAACTATGAAGTAGGTTATGTAACCTTAGGAGCATTTTTTTAATTCGAATGGTAACTTGTTGATCAAGAAAACTCCTGAATTCCTTTAATTGTTTGATTTGGTGTTATCTCTTGAGTGATTATTTCTTCTATACTATTCTCCGAATAATGGTTCTACTAGGCAGTTTAGGATGTTACATATTGGTAATCAGAGCTAAAGGTTACTTGATTCTAGGGCCATTATATTATTGTATTGCTATTGATGACTTGTATGGTATAATTCTTATTGTTATCGATGATTTTAGTGCCACCTAGGAGTCATTCGGATATCTATTGTAACTTGAACTGATAAAGCTCTCTTCTTTTTGTTATAAAAATGTCTGAAACAAGGTTGGCTAAGGACAACGAAAGTCCAACCGGCTCCTCCATTGAAGGAGGGAGCGTGAGGATGAATCAATATTCTCAGAAGCCTGTTGAACCTCAACAAGTTCAACAGGAAGTTCCTGCAATCCATCCCATACAACGGGAATGTTTCTCCAGTCTAAAGGAGATGTTTGATCAAATGGTTGTCTCAATGAGACAGAACCCTCCAACACTTATTGAATCTCCAGTAGTAAAATCAACAAGAGCCCCAAACGACAAGCTTGCTCAACTTCAAGCCTATACTTTCACGGGAGCAGGTGAAGAGAAACTGAAAGAAGCTGAATACTGGCTGGAATCTACAACGAGAATTTTAACACAAGAGCCCCGATTCTTTTTGTGAAAAAGAATGATGGATCGATGAGACATTGCATTGACTATCGACAGCTAAATCAGCTCACTATCAAAAACAAGTATCCCTTACCGAGAATTGAATACTTGTTTGATCAAATAAAAGGTGCCTCTATATTCTCAAAAATTGATCTACGATCGGGATATTATCAAATGAAAGTCAAGGAAGAAGATGTGCCAAAAACTGCTTTTCGTACTCGGTATGGTCACTATGAGTTTTTAGTGATGCTCTTTGGCTTAACTAATGCCCCGACAGCCTTCATGGATCTTATGAACTGGGTATTCAAACCTTATTCAGACAAGTTCGTTGTAGTCTTCATTGACGACATCCTTGTTTACTCGAGAAGTATGGAAAAACATACCAATCACCTAAGAATTGTTCTACAAACTCTTCGAGATAAGCAATTGTATGCAAAATTTAGCAAATGTGAATTTTGGCTTCCGGAGGTGTCATTTATTGGACATGTAATATCTCTGATAAGGTATTAAGGTTGACCCGAAGAAAATTCAATCCATTGTTGATTGGAAACCACCGAAGAATATTGGAGAAGTTAGAAGCTTTCTCGGATTAGTTGGGTATTATACGAGGTTTGTAAAAGGGTTCTCAATTTTATCGACACCATTAACTCGAATTTTAAGGAAGGATGTTCCTTTCGAGTGGGGGAAAATCAACAAAGAAGGTTCACTCAATTGAAGCAGATCCTTACTCGAGCCCCTATTCTAATTTAACCCGAACTGGGAAAAGATTTTATAGTCTTCAGTGATGCCTCCCATCTCGGTTTACGTTGTGTTCTAATGCAAGATGATAAGGTTGTTGCTTATGCTTCTCGGCAATTAAAGCCACATGATTTAAACTACCTGACACATGACTTGGAACCGATGTAGTCGAGTTTGCATTAAAAATTTGGAGGCACTATTTTATAGAGAAATATGTCGTTTGTTTCTGATCATAAGAGTTTAAAGTACATCTTAACCCCAAAAGAGTTGAATCTCTGACAAAGAAGGTTGGTAGAATTGCTCAAGGATTATGATTTGATCATTGATTATCATCCGGGCAAGGCGAATGTAGTGGTTGATGCGTTCAGTCGCAAACGTTCTATTGGTAAGATCATAAACAGTTCAAGATTGATTTTGCATGATCAAAAACCTTGGTTAAATTTCTTCTAACAATGATTTTGAATTGTAGCACCAATGACCTTCAATGCTCATTTCAAGCTTTCGAAGAATCAAAGGCACTTAGCTGAGTGCAAATCCATTCGAATTGAATACAAGAATCAAAATGCTCCAAAAGGATGACCTTGAACTTTAGGAAATACTTAGAAAGGTTGATTTCGAATCAAATTCTGAATTCTCTTTAAAACTGAATGGTATCCTCTATTTTAAGAATAGTGTTTGTATATATGATGATCAAGCTTTGAAGAAAGAAATGTTGCAAGAAGCTCAATCCTTTCTTCGTACATTCAGGATAAGTTAAAATGTACAAAGACCTAAAAGAAGTATATTGGTGGCCAAGAATGAAATCAGACATCACCGATTTTGTGTCTAAATGCCTTACTTGTCGAAGGTGAAAGTGAACATCGAGCACCTATCGGACTACTCCAACCAATCGAATTGCCTCAATGGAAGTGGGAAAGAATAACGATAGACTTTTTTTTTCAGGACTGCCTCTTTCATCAAAGAAAAATGATGCTATCTAGGTAATTGTTGATAGATTTTCAAAGTCGGCACATTTTCTACCTGTTCGAGTGGACATGAAGCTTGATCATCTAGTCGAACTGTATATAAGGGAAATAATTAGACTTCATGGTGTCCTTATATCATTATATCGAGATAGAGACTCTCAGTTTACCTCTCGATTTTGGAAGGCACTTCATAAAGCTTTGGGCACAAAATTGAGTCTTGGCATTGCCTTTCATCCCCAAACTGATAGACAATCAGAAAGAGTAATTCAAATGCTTGAAGATATGCTCAGAGCTTGTGTGATTGACTTCGGGAAGAATTGGGAAAAATCCTATCATTGATTGAATTTTCTTATAACAACAGTTATCAAGCATCTATCAAAATGGCACCATTTGAGGCACTTTATGGCAGGAAACGCAGAACACCCTTGTGATGGTCTGAGTTGGGTGAGAACAAGGTCTTAGGGCCTGAATTGCTTCGAGAAACGGAAAACCAAGTCCAGATAATATGCAGTAGATTGAAGGAAGCTTTTTGTGGACAAAAAGCTTATGACGATATTAAAAGAATGAATGTTCAACATGAAGTGGGAGATAGAGTGTTCTTGAAGGTATCTCCTTGGAAGAAAATCATGAGATTTGGGAAGAAGGGAAAATTAAGTCCCCGTTTTATTGGACCTTTTGAAATTACAGAAAGAGTTGGTCCAGTTGCTTATCGACTGGCACTTCCCAAAGAATTCGATAGAATTCACAATGTTTTCCACATATCGATGTTAAGGAGATATCGGTCTGATCCATCTCATATTCTAGAACCTGATGAGGTTGAACTCAATCCGGATTTATCACATGAGGAAGAGTTGGTTCAGATCCTTGACAATAAAGTTGAAAGACTTAGAAATAAATTAGTACCCTTAGTCAAGGTGCTTTGGAAGAATCACAATATTGAAGAAGCTATGTAGGAACCCAAAGCAGTTATACGAAATCAATATCCACATATTTTCCACGCAGGTAAATTCGGGGACGAATTTCTTTTAAGGGGGAAGGAGTTGTGATACCCTAAACAATTGTTAATCAAATTAAATTTTAGATTCAAATCAATTGCATCAACCTAATTTATTTGAAACCGTTTAATTTAGGACTCAATTGAAAGAATAGTAGACTTGAAAACCTTGTTAAAGGGATTAACTTAACATGATTGCTAAATAAAAGGATTGCATGTAAGGGAATTAGACACTTGTCTTTTCCTTGTTTACAATCGGATAAAAACAAATTTAGTCCCCTTCTTCATCCATGTTAGAGAACCAAATGAATATAGGAGATTTCTTGAGTAAGAAAGCTTAGAAGACATAGTTGAAAAGCTAGATTTTGGTGGAATTCTTGACTAATACTTGGTTGTCAACAAAGTTTGGAGGTAAATATTCTTTTAGTTAACCTTGAATGTTCGAATGGCTGGAATGTAATCTTAATCATGATGATTGTGATTAAAAATTGAAGAAATTCTTTAGGTTGAATTGAATGAGACTTGATGATTGTTGTTAGAAAATTGGGCAATGTATCATTGAAATGTTGATTAGGAAGATTTGTTCATGGATAGTTTGAATTGAAAATTTGATTGAATGGTCATTAGTCTAAGTAATTGCATTGAAGTGTTTGATTTGTTTAGAATTGAAAAATGATAACATACTCAAACTAAGATTGTTCGAATGAATAGAAATTGAAACAATGTATGAGAAGTATTGATAATTCAAGTGGAAAAAATGAATAATTGTTATAACATATTGTTATTTTATAGGAGCTGGAAAATGCTCGATTGATTATGAGTTTAAAGAAATGGATTATAGCCATGAAATAATGTTAATTGCTATGTTGAAGTGGTTAGAATGAATGGCTGAAAATTGTTTTGTTGATGGAATTGGAGTAATGAACTAAATTGGTCTTATTGTGGTCTGCCCTGTTTCGAACAATGGCAGTGGTATTAGCTTGGGAATGCAAAAATGAGTGAAATGTGAATCAAATAGTTAACTATGATCATATAGTTAAATATGCATCATGGTATTGAAATCGAGAGTTAAGCTGTGTGACAATTGAGAGTATATTGTCGATGTATGTTAATAGAGTTTGGAGAGATTGATTTCCAAAACAGATTGTAATAACTAGTAATTGGTATTATGTCTGATAAAAGTAAAATTTATGTGATATTTTAGATCGAGAAGAAATTGAGGAAAAGAAGGCAACCATAGATCAACAGGTTGATCGACAAAAAGGGGTCGTGATCCGAGATCGTTGATAGCTTGGAATTAACTTGTGAGTGCAGCTCATAATCTCGGAAAGGAATTTCATTCCTTATCGATCATCATTTATTTGTTTAGTTCAATTAAAAAGTTTGCTCATTGTATTGCATGAATTGGCTATGCTAGCAAGGAAGCCAGGTAAGTTTTCCTTGAGGAATACTTGGGTGTAAAATTGCTTGGTATACTATGTCTTGAACTCGGTTGGGGGATTGCCATGAATGGTTTGATAAGTGGATTGTTTACATAGAAAATTTTAGATAAGCATTATATTTGATGGATTTAGATTAGCAAAGAACGATTATGTAAGGTGCAGATATTGAGTACAATTGACCCTTGAATTCATGGAATAAAGTTACTAAATATATATAGTGTTACTATTGGAATTATAATGATATTACGAGATTGACTATTGCTAGTGAATACGATCTTTGATGCTGATATATTGATATTGGAAAGAAATTTGATATTGAGCCCTTAGATAGAAAAATGGATATGGGCACTCAAAGTGCATATTGATTGGGATGGTACACTAAGATTGAATAAATGATAACTATTATTAAGCCTTGGTCTCGAGTTATTCATAGATATAATTGGCATAAAATAGAGTCTATAGAGCTTAGTGTCGGGGTGGACTATGTTCCAGAACAGTGGTCCCTAATTGGCGACAGTAGGAGGGAAGTGTATGTTGGTCACTTGGCGACAGTAGGAGGAATTGACTGGTACCATGTGTACCATATTATTTTCTGGCAATAATTTGGTTGGGGATTCGTGTATCTAGACTATAAAGTCGAGTCTCAAGGCTAAAGCGAGATATACATATATATCATTACATATATGTAGATCGATATGATAATGGAAACAAATTATATTGGTTTTCATATGCATGTTAGTATATTCATGGTTTACTTACTTTGGTGTATAATAAAAAGGTAATTGAAATAATTGGACTGATATTATATTGAAATGCATAAATGAATTGGATGAATGATTGATTTCCTTGTTGTAATTCATGAACTGGTTTTAAAGCTTTCAAAGTCCTAACTATTGCATTAGCTAATTCCTTAAACTTGGAAATAAATTACACGTGATAAATGGTTGTAGATGGATTGAATTTTACTATGAAATGGATCGAATTGTTTATCTTGACTTAGATCATTTTGATGAAGTTAAGTTTGAGGGCATTGATAGTGAAATACCTTATTGCTTGAATATGTTTTAACCTTGTAATATGAACTTACTCACTAAGCTTTCGCTTAATCGAGTCTTCCCTTATATCTCAGGAAAACTTTTTGGACACCAGGATTTGAGAAGCTTGATCAAGTCACATATTGGAGTTAAGAGTATGTGCTTCAATTTTGTTAAGAACTCCTAGGATGGTGGCACTAATGTAATGCTTATATTATGGTTGTTTTGGTTTGTAAATAATCTAATTACTATGGTATGTAAGACTTAATTAATAGTCTTGTGGCTGCCTTCGATTTTGTGATAGCATAATTATATTGTTATGGCGACTGTTTTAATGTGAAGTATTGTGGATGTCTAAGGATTTGATTGCTTGATTGGTTGGTTGTGTGAAAATTTATATTCAATTTGAGTAATTAGGCCTAATCATGAATGTAGTCTCTTACAAGAAATTGATTTGATTAAACCAATGATAGGTTAACTTTTGCATCGAGATGACTATTTAGGAATTGTAAATGTTAGCTAATGATAAAGGTCTATATAGTAAAAAGGTTAGAAATTTCTTAGGTTAGTAAATTCCCTCATTGAATTACATTGTATTGTATTGTCTTTGTTCGACTAATTGTATAGAGTGAAATTTTGGTTAAAACGTGTACAACTATGAAGTAGGTTATGTAACCTTAGGACCATTTTGTTAATTCGAATGGTAACTTGTTGATCAAGAAAACTCCTGAATTCCTTTGATTGTTTGATTTGGTGTTATCTCTTGAGTGATTATCCCGTCTATACTATTCTCCAAATAATGGTTCTACTAGGGCAGTTTAGGATGTTACAATAATGGTGAGACTAGTTAACTTTGGCTTAAAGGTACTAAAAGGTGAAAAATGGAGTAAACGGCTTTGAATAGCTGTATCGAAACAGGGTCCTTTGAATGAAGTCAAATTAGGTCAAACTGTATCAACACGGGGTTAGCTGTATCGATACAGGATTCGGCATATTCAAATGCAGATGTGATTTATGTGTATCCGTATCGATACGGACCCATGATGTATTGATACAGGGTAGTTAATTCTGTTAAAAAGCATTGAATATAGCTTTGAATATTTTATAAAATGGTCACTGAATCTTGTATGGTCTAATTGGATAGGTAAATGACCTCCGTTAGTTATAAAATTTCACAGGCTAGTAATTAATAAGTTCAATTGAAGGTTAGTAAAAAGAAATTTTGATAAAGACCCTTAACCTATAAAATTTATATTTTGGTCCCTAAGTTTACAAAAGTTTGAAATTGACCCAAATCGAGTAAGTTGCTGCTAAATAGATCTGTTAAGTTTTAAAAGAGGTTAATAAGACATTTCGAGTAAGTTCCGAACTCCGTTTGAGCTTTCAATCTCTGAATATGTCTTCTAGTAACACTTTCCGACCTGGTTCTCTACTAAGCTAGGAATGAGGTGTTACATTTGTGGTATCAGAGCTAGAATTTAGTTGATTCTAGGACCAAACCGAGGCTTATTATGAGTCTGCATGTGCATATGCCACCTAGGAGTTTATTTGTATATGTTATCCGTGACTTGCAACTGAAATGATTTAACCTTTTCTATTTGATTAGATTTAAGAATGTTTGCGCCCAACGATAGACATATCGTAATAAACCCACATCCCGGCTCCTCCTCGACATAGGGGAAATCTTGGAGCTGAAACTCGACCCAAACATGTGGGGTAGAATAACCCACCCAATCCTCCTCCGATGCCTCTCGTTCAGCAGGAGTATTTGACGTCCATGGCTGAGATGATCAAGCAGGTGGTCGTGTCTCTAAGGCAAGAATAGCCACCTCATCCCGTTGATCATCTCAGCCTGCTCTACGGGTCTTCCTCCTAGTCTCAAAATAACCCACCCAATCCTCCTCCGACCACCTGCTCCACGGGTCTTCCTTCTTGTCTCACATGGAGAAAATACTTACGTCTTTCGACGATAAAGTGCTCACTGATATACTTCTTACGAAACTCCTAAAGGAAGAAGTCCCACTTGACTCTGTGTTCAGGTACTGTGAGTGTCACGGTGTCCCACCAACTCTGAGCCTCTTCAGAGATCAATGCCAGAGCACACTACAGCTTGTGTTCGTCATGACATTTCATTTGTTTATTCAAGACATTGAGAGTGTTTTCCAGCCAGTACTATACTACTTCAGGATTTTCTTGCTCCTCGCCAGTGAAGGTGTATACCGGGTATTGATGGAGCTTATCGATAGGAGCCCTCAAAATAGATGAGGACGCTTCAACGGGCTAAGGTGGCTACACTTGCCTGAGAGACACGACCACCTGCTTGATCATCTCAGTCATGAACATTAAATACACCTACTGAGCGGGAGGCATCGGAAGAGGATTGGGTGGGTGATTCTGTCCTACATGTTCAGTTCGAACTTTGACTCCAAGATTTTCCCCTTTGTCGATGAGGAGCCAGGATGTGGTTCCGTTTCAACACTCTGTCATTGGGTGCAGACATTCTTAAATCTAGTCAAACAGAAAATGTTAGATTGTGTCAGTTGCAAGTTACAGATAACATGTACAAATAAACTCCTATGTGGCATACGCACATGTAGACTCATGATAAGCCTCGATTTAGTCCTATAATCGACTAAACCTGGCTCTGATACCATAAATGTAACATTCCCTTCTCGGCTTGGTAAGAAACCAGGTCAGAAAGTGTTACCGGGAAACAGATTTGGAGATCGAAAGCTTAACCAGAGTTTAGAATCTTATTCAAAATATCTTATTAATCCTTTTAAGACTTATCAAACTAACTTATTAATATCTTACTCAAATTGGGGTCAATTTAAACTTTTTCAAACTTAGGGACTGAACTGAAAATTTTACAATTAAGGGTCCTTAACTGAATTACATATTATCAATCTGAACTTTAACTTTCTAATTATTATACTATGAAATTTCATTACGAACTGAGGTCGTTTACCCATCCAGTTAGACCATACAATATTTAGTGACCATCTTGTAAATTATTGAAAATTGTGTCCAAAGCCTTTTAACAGAATCAACTACCTCTAAATCGATACACCTTGGGTCTGTATTGATACGGATATGTACAGATTTAATTTAGACTTTGAGTGATTAAGGCTTTGTATCGATACTAGTGAGACCGTATCGATACAGTTTGACCCAAGTTGACCTTTCTTAACAGACCCTGTTTTGATACAGCTAAGCCCGTATCGATACAGGTTGACCGGCGTTGACCCGTTTCGATACAGCCTAAGGTCGTATCGATACAATTTATTTCCCATACCTCACTACCAAGATCTGTATCGATACACCCCTTAATGCATTGATACGCCCTGTTTTACCAAGTCTAAATATGCAAGGTCGTATCGATACAGCTTGACCTGTATCGATACAACAGTGTTGTAATGACAAATTTTATCTGGTGTTTAGCCAATTTAACCTGTTGAATGATGTCCAAATGCCATGAAATTTTACTAGCAAGTTATTAAATCATATTTCTAATAGCATACAAAATTTTAGAGCGATTCGAATCTGTTTACCCTATTTTCACCTTTAGTACCTTTAAGCCAAAAGTAACTAGTTTTACCATTTCACAAACATACCAAAATGCACATCTACCCCTTAGACACACTTAGGCCATTACACACACATCAAAATAGACAATTATGACATATCTAAGCCTTATGCCACCTTACTAGGAGTTCAAGACAAAATGTAAGCATACATGGGGTTGATGAGAGTGGCTTGCAACTTCAACCACATGATCGATGCTCGAAATTCTTCAAGATCCTGAAATGCATGAGACACACAAATGTTAGGCTTACATAGCCTAGTGAGGTAGTTATAACAAATGCACAATAAGATCCCTAATAGCATGAATGTCATGTAAGCATGCTTGAATGACAATATACATCATTAATCATATGTGTATCATACTCAAAGCCAAGTATCATGTTTTCATGTATCAAATGTAAAGTACAAATACATATCATCTCCTTGGACATAGCAATCAATGGATACGTGAATTCCCCTGTACGCCTCACATATCAGAAATAGGCCTTAGCCTTGAGCCGTAGCTCTGGATTCCCTTACACAATCCAACCTTTTCTCCCCACATATAGGCCGTAGCCCAGACCGTAGTCCAATCCCTTACATGATGAGCTCAAATAACCCTATGGCATTCCAATTGTATCCAAAGTCCACAAGTGTCCAAGGTTACATGTTTTATCATAAAACTTACCTTTGTGCCCTTAGGCCGGATTACAATCTCTTTGCCCTCGAAAGAGTTCTGAATAGTCGATGGTGAAGATGACTTGTCTCTCACCACTTGAGCTAGTCCAAAATTAGAGGATTACATTAGAATCGAAACTAATGATTCCCAAATGTTTTTCAAGCTTATTAAAGCTTGTATGCAATATCAAAATAAGGAAATTAACCTAATAACATGGGCTTAGCTTGAACATTCAAGACTTAGAATCTTGAAATTAAGCTCTACGGATTGAAGGAATTATCAAATTGACATGGGGGTTTTACTCACCGAGTTACAAGCTTTCAAATGGTGTATTGAAATCAAACAAAGATCAAAGATTGGATTGAGGTGCCTGTTTGAGCTTAAGCTTGAAGATGACAATGGAGGTGTGTGCTTGCTTGAAGATGATGAAGACAATGAAGGTGCTTGCTTAATTCTACAATCGGGTAAGTCTCTCAACCTTGGTTATTCACTTGTTTTTCTTTATTAGAATAGTTTCCTTCCAATGAAGGAATTTCATCAAGTAATCCCGCGTAAGTGGTGATTAACAATGAGGAGGGGCTAATCGCAAGGTTAGTCCCTCAACTCTCAATTCTTTATACTTGTACCCCCAAACTTTGAATTTTCACAATTTAATCACTAAAAAGACTTCTATTCCTTACAAAAAAAGGTCGTACAACTTCAATTAAGCTCAATTAACTCCCATTACTTCAAAATTGGATATAATGATTGAGCAATTACATCATTCGGGTATAATTGGTACAAAATTTTTGATCACCGGAACCTAATTCTGACTATACCAATTTTTGGGGTGTGACAAGAAGCACACCCCAAGGTGATGTCGACCACAATGCTCACAAGCTGGTGGAAGTGGCACTGTGAGTGAACCATCAATACTCTCCTCTAGAGCAGAAAACAAAGAACTGCTACGAACCCTCGATCTAGATCCCCGACCGTCCATCGGTAACTGATCTAAAGTAACTCTCTTTGAATCTCTCGATGCTGGGAGCCTCTTAAACGGAGCCTAAGAAGAACCTATGATGTTTGGGTCCCCACAACATGTCTTTTAGAGTCCTTAGTCTGACTCGGTGTCAAACCTTGAAGTTGCTAAAGTACCTTCGCACTATTGGCTAGCTTAGAGAATGTCCCAAGTGGACCCGCTGTCACGTGCATCTGAAGATCAACCTTCAATCCATGTCTAAACCTCTTACACCTCAACTCCTCAATGACAACTAACTCTGTGGCATAATGGCTCAACCTTAGAAAATCTTGCTCATACCCAAACATTGTTCAGTCCCCCTGAACTAGATGCAGGAACTGATATCTCATCTCATCTATATGAACCTCACTGATGTACTTTTTCCTGAACTCTTCCAAGAAGACATCTCATGTTGGTAGTGTCGGCTATAATCCCAACTCAACAATCTCCCACCACTCATGTGCATTACCCTTAAGAAATGAGACAATGCAATCAAGATCATCCTCTAGACTACCTCTCATCTGTCTCAAAATTCTCTGAGTATCTCTTAACCACTGGTCAGCCTTGATCGGGTCATCCTCACCCAAACCTTCAAAATATTTTGGTCCAAAATGGTGAAGCCTCTCAACAGGGGTCTTAAAAGGCATCTCAGATTGCCTTGGGATTGATTGCACCACTTGCAAGAGAGTAGAGGTAAGATCATGAAGGTGGCTCGCCCCTCCGCTTCTAGTACCTCCCGGAAGGCTCGAGTCCCCAATATTGAGGACAAACTCCTTATCAGAGTCTTCCTCTTTAGAGACATGGCTCTCCTCACAACTTTTCTAGTCACGTTTGGCATCACTAGCCATCGTGCTTTTTCTAAAAACACAAGAAAACAAGGCAGCATCATTAGGATTCCCAGTCTTGGAAGAGTACAACTTAACTTTAGGGCTTGTATTCACTAGACACCTTACCACAACCTCTAAACCACCCTGGGATTTCCTAGAACCGGCTAAACCTAAGCTTTAATACCATTGTTGTAACACCATAATCTCGATCTGAATCTAAAGCACTACAATCGGGTCATTCAAAAATCGACCCATCAAATTTCTAATTTAAAATCATAAATTTATCCATCATTTAAAATCATTAAACATCCATAGATCCATGTAATTAAATAAACATTTAAATAAGTTTACAAAATAGGAACTCCGAGATTAAAACACCTTAAATCAAAATAGTATTTCAAATAGTGTTACAATGTAGCGCCCTCAACCCGGATGTCACATTTGAGCCTCAAGCCCAAACCAAAAGCCATAAAATTCTCAAATTGGGTTTAGCCCAAACAAGTTATTTCTTAAAAGCATTAAAAGTCAACAGTTGAAAATATAAATAAATCATTTAAATAGTTACAAAGGAGATCCACTTTAATTTAAAATATTTAAATACTTGACTTGATTAATACAATTTTAAAAGTAAGGGTTACAAACTTGACCATGTAAGATCCTATGAATACATAGCCCACTAAACATAAGTACCATACTCTGAAGACTTCTACATGCTAGAATCTCGTACTGGTAATGCTCCTCGATCCCATGATTTCATGATCAACCTATGCACGGAAACAACGATTCCAATCGCTGAAAGCTCAGTGGTACACATCAACTCTACTATATTGTATGCTAATCATAAACATATGCATGCAAGCTAGTACGAGCAATAAGGAGAGATAAAGAAACATGTGGCACTGCCACTAGTTGCCTAAACACATGCTCTCAACAAGGCAATCATCATACAAGGCACTCAAGGCCCAACCATACTTACAACATGGCATCATAAATAGATATGGCTCTACCTCGTAGCATACGCTCAAGGCCCAATCATCATATAACATATCAAGAAAGCATACACTTCTCGTAGCATAGAAGTGTTATATCACAATATAGGAGTAAGGCCTAGTCCCACTAAGCCTCAGGATCATATACTCTGAGTGAAGCTCGGGTCCACTAAGCATTGAGATACATACACTCTTTAGGGTGAGGCCTAGTACCACTAAGTGTCGAGATACATACACACATGCTCATAATCTCTCATCAAGCATCTTCGAATGAGTCTTGATCTTACTAAGTCTCAGGTTCATACATTCAAGAATCTTCAACCATGGTGTTGCAACACACTCTTTCTCACACTGGGTACCCAAAACCCATAAATCAAGATGATTCAATCATCTAGGTTACCATATCAGCACATAGCAAGGACACATCTACCACACAACATCACACGATCCACCAAGGATCCATACAGTTGCTATTACCATCAAATTATCCAATTAAGTTTACCAACTTATTAATACATTATGGAAGTGTACATTAATCATCCTAATTAATTATCTTATTAAGCCATATTATCCCATTTATATCCCGCATTGATTCTTATCTTTATTAGCATTGTAGATTATTCCGTTTAGTAGGTACCGATACTCAAACACGAGTATCGATGTGGTACCCCAAGTACCAGTACTCATACGCGTACCGATACAGATATTACTTACTGGAAATCCTAGATTTACTCAATTACCGGTACGGGACAACCCGTATCGATACGGACCCTAACCGCATACCAGTACGGCTAAAGCTCATATCGATACCCTATTCACGGGTTTGTACTATTTCCTCGAATTATGATATTACCATACTTATTTGATCCCAAAAGCTTATGAAAATCATTGGAGTTAGTTTACTAAAGTATCCATTCGATTAGTATTAATTAACGGCTTCTCAATCATTTATTTGAATCTCACCAATTATTAGTACATTAAGTGTAATTTCCATCAAACAAGCATATTCATATCTCAAGCATCACAACATGTAATTCAATCAATAAAATAATTATACGAATAGTCAAATAATCCTACACGGTCTCAAAAGCTCATATCAGTCTCGAATATTCTCAAATCATCATGCACCTCAATATTTATCAAGTCTTGTAATACCGGTCTCAACACATGTTTATCTATCATCAACCTATTTTGCAACCACTAACAAGCAAGGCAATTACACTTATAATGCTCATGAAGCATTTTAGAGTTCGAGGTGTACTAACCTTAAGCCGATATCGCTAAAATCCTCATCCAAGCTTCTCGAATATTCCATTAAACCCAATATTCGATCCCGAATAATCCTCGTATACCAAATAATATCATAAGTATCTCTTACCCACACACTTTAAAGAATTCAAAGAGTCAAATATGTAAAAACGGCTTACCGGGTTTGAAATTAGCGAAACGAACTGTGCCAATAGATCTCAAACGTCAAGAAACCCCAGGGTAGGGTCACCTAGAAAAAGTCAACGGTCATTGCCGGTCAGCGGTAACGATGGCGGTCAACGACGGCTGGTGGCTCGACTTGCGACTGCAGGCTGGCTATGTCTTGGCTCAGTAGGCCGGCTTGGCGACTCGGCTCAGCCGGATATAGCTGCCCAGTGCAGCTGCACCTCACCCACGCTCAGCGGCGGCGTATGGGGGTGTGTGTGGTGGCTCCCAACGGTCGGATATGCACAGTGAGCTCTAAATCGACACGTCAGGCGACGACGATCACAACTGTGGCAACGGCTCATGGCGGTGAGCATCGAAAGGTCTCTTTCCAACCACTTAAAAACTTTTGAGCTCTTCCTCGGCCAATGACGACGACGACGGCGACACAGAGACCACAGGCAGAAGCGTCTTGGCGAGATCTACCCTATGGCGGTGGCAGGGAATGCCACGGCGGCCTGAACGGTAGCAAGATAAGGCTTGAAAGTCTATCTCCCTTATTTTCTCTCTTTTTCCTCTCTCCAGCACAACCCACACCTTTTCCATTTTCTCTCTCTCATCAAAATTATCCCTCTTTTCCAACCATCCACACATATTTAAAATTCAAACATCACCAACCACATCATTTTTCCCAACTTGGATAAGGCCATTAAATAAAGGCTTAAAGCCTATGTCCAATTCTTTAATTGGGCTCCCAACACAAAGGCCCAAACCCGAATTTGAGACCCGACTCGCTAACCCAAAACTCGATTCAGTACAACTCTTCCCACCTTAAAAGAAATTTTTTCCTCGAAATTTGCATCTGTAGCTCAACGAAGACTTTCAAACTCTTATAACTCTTCAAAATTCTCAAGATTTCCCGCTGCGCTACTCTAATCTCAACACTTATCAATATAACCCTTGTCTTCTATTAGCACAAACATAATCTCAACTGATTCTTTCTCTTAGAAGGAATTCATCTTCGTTCGGTACATTTCAGACGATAAGCAAAACCCAACGGTACCCCGACAAAATTGTCACACGAATACCGTCATCAAAGAAACTAACTTATACTGTATAACCTAAATGATTGTTGCACAGCTAAAATCTTTCCACAACTCCACACGATCTAAAAGGATAGGAGGTTATACAATCGTTGTAACCAAAACAAAACGTCATCTTTCGTGGTGACTCCCTGAATGAGACTCTAACTCTGATGACGTCTCATATCTATAACATTGTTTATCGGTGCAAGATTTCTGATCGTGAACAACGTCTCAACACGCCTCAAGCACTCACCTTAAACTCGACAGGATAACTCATATGGGCAACTAAAGCATCCCCTATTAACTTGGTTCACGCAAGGATCTTACATTTTAAACTATCATGTGTCCGAAAAACGCGTCATCTATACCTTCACTCGAATCTTCCATCGCATGCAATCCCACCAAGGGATAAGGTTCCATCACAAACTTCGAATCTCGTGCCAAAGGTAGCATGTACGCACCAAGGTGTCACACAACCACAATCAAACCAAGCAGACTTCCTATCTAGGTGTCTCCTTTGCCAAAAATATCGAACGGTACCCACCAAAGACTATATCATTACTCAAAGAAATCCAATTGAAACTGTGCGCCCACAATCCTTTACAAAATCTGCGGCTATTTATTCAGTTTCCACTGAGAAACATCGAAGCATTACAAAACTCTAAAGAACTCAATGTTCGACCCCCAACTGATGGCGAGTCAACCACTTATCACTATCTCAAACACTCAACTCCACGTTTTCTACCAACATACACGACTAAAGTTTGGTACAAACTATCACTCTTAACATTCACCATATACTTACACTTTACCATATAAGAAGAATCTTTTGCCCTGACATGTCTTTCTCTAAAAACACCCACAACAAGATCTCAAGTCCATCCAAAAACCATCGAACCCAAATTCGATCACAATATTGTATCATCTTAATTACAACTCGAAGCTTACACAACTATCTGAGAAACAAGCATCAATACCACATAGAGCTAATATTGGTACTCCCTTACACAACCATCGCTGAAAATCCTTGACCGCCCCACATGGGCAACCTGATACTCAAATATGAACTAACTCCGTGCACTCCATCACTTACCAAGTTCACTTGGTAACCGACCACACAGTCGACGGTTTCTAATTACTTCAACTCACATCGCTATCCAAAACTCAAATTCTTTAAAGATCAAGTACCCAAAATTCACATTATTGGGGTAGGCACACCCCTCATCCTTCTTGCACAAAAATGCATTCCTGACAAAACAACAAAACATCATCGAAAACCTCAAAACCTTACTCGGCCTTAATTGAGTCAGAACCACTATTACAACAAAATGGTCTCACATAGCTTGGACCCCCACCAATGTTCCCCGGCTTGCCTCAAGGAACTGTGATACAACCAAAAGCATTTATGAAGTCTCAAACCCTTGCTTTCCTAACTGATTACACAGTAACTAACCATTCCATACACAAGGTCATTAAGGTAATTATCTTGCCAACACTCATCTTTTCATATTCTCATACGTTCATATGTGTCATATAAAGCATCAACTTATTTTCGAGATGCAAAGTGGTGGCTCCCGCCTTATCATAGTTGAAACACCTCAAACGTCACTGTAGACATCCACCGTTACCGCGTTACACCTTAAAGAGAGAAATCCTCATTTCAGAATTCATTTCGAACTACTAGCCTCTAAAACTTTAACCGTAAACATTTTATTTTCGAACCAATCCCAAAAAAACACACGAGTACTTCACAATTCGTTAAACAAGTCATCTTTCTAAGGAGACAAGTAACGGTCATTCACTGCCATTTTACAAACCAAAATGATATAAACGTCACCTCAACGAACCAACTTCTACTAGAGAACAAGCTCGGTTCTTCCTTGGGTGAGACACTTAGACAAAAGAAACCTCTTACGGGTTGTGCCTTCGCAACTGAACCTCTAACTTTCTCAACTGGGTATGTGTCCTCTAACAAGGGCGACAAGCATCGACGTCCAAGAAAGCCTCACCTCAACATCCATTCACGTTCTTGACAAGGAAGTAGTCCTGAAGACTCCTCGAAGAAGCGTAAACAAACACTCTAACAACCTAGTGGATCCCGAATCCACTATCTCCGAGAAACGCCTCTAAGAATAGTGATGTTACTCTCCAAGTATCAACAAGACTCACTTTTAAACCAACAAAGGGTCCTCCAAGTATCATCTATAGCATACATACAACATACATAAGTACATCCATACATCATCTATATAATGGCCAACGAAGCCCTACTTTACCAGTGCCCACACAGCCGTTGGGTTACCCGTGTTCACACAGCCGTTGGGTTAATGGACCGTATCTGGATCACCATAGCCATAGATATGTCCTAGACATACTTGGATCACATTAGCCACAAGTAGTCTTTACCTAAGGTCACTCAACTAATCAGGTTACTGGAGCTCACTACGCCTATCGAGTTTATACCTTATCCGGATCACCATAGCCATGAATAGGTTTCTAAACGCACTCAGATCACTCAGCCCATGGATACGTCGGATGTATTTGTTCACACAGCCCGAAGTACACATCCCCTAATATAAGTATCGTAGTACTGACTCTAATACATCTAGATTCTCTTACCACAATCATAAGATAAAACATGCTCTCGAGCATTCAAACACCTCACCAAGAGGTAAGTGGCACCAAGCCAAGCCATCAACAAATGCCCCAAGGCATAACACTAACCATCACAATTATATCAAGTCATCCTTTACTAAGCTATTACACAATATTCTCATCCATGAGAGTTAAACCTTGGTTTCTAAATTTTATAATTCATTTTACTACCTTAGAAGCCCATTGGACCATAGTCCTCGAACTATCAACCCCTCGAACTCGACTTCATATTTTCTGGGCAGATTGCCCAGGCGTACTGATACCCCATCACACATATCGGTGCCACTATTAACTCAACTAGGGTACCAATACAACTACATGTGTACCGATACCCAAAATGGCTACTGGAAATCCATTTATCCTACGCGTACCAATACTCGTTCTTCACAGGGAAGGGTTGACCACTGACCTTGTACCGGTACACCCTACGTGCCGATACGGCTCCAAGCGTATCTTCACCATTTTAAGCTATTGGAATTCAATGGAAAAGTGGGTACTGATACTTACCCTAAGCGTATCGATACCCCCCTCTGTATGGCTTATCTCCCTTTTGAAAAAGTTCAAGGGTTGACCACTTTTTGGAAAAATGGGTACTTATACTTTTTGCTAAACACCTAATATATATTTTTCATATGTGATATAGATATACCCCCTCTGTATGGCTTATCCCCCTTTTCACAATGGAAGCCATACTGACACTTCTAGATTCTCCCCTTTTACAAAATAGCCACTACCCAAGCTCAATTAGCATAATTCTCATCTAACAAGGCCCAAACTTAGCTCAAAGGGTTCAACTACTCTAACCAACACAAAGGTCCATAACTCGGGTCAACGCCCAACTGTTGACTCAGAAATTCGGGTGTTTTAGGTACTACTATTACAGTGTTGCCTTCGGCGTTGGGAGGAACATTTTTGTTAAGCAAATTGTTAAAGCTCCACAAGCTTTTGATTCTACAACCTGCAATCATCCCCACGCCACCAGAAAATCATCTCCACAATGCTCCACAGTAACAAATTCTCGTGCATTACTCTATAGAAATATTAAAATAAGACATTAAAAATATTAATTCAACCCTAGGTTTTTCGTTAGAATCTCATATTAACAAATTAATACAAATATTTTTGAAATTTTGAAAATTTAATAATACGTAAAATGAACATAGAAAGAATTTAGGGATTTAAATTTACTTTTAGAGTAAAAATATTAAGAACGTAAAATAAAATTATAATTTAAAATGAAAATACCGGGTCGAGTATCCAATTACAAAATATTTTTGGCCCAGACCCGGCACGGTTATCCGGAAAAAATCACGGGTCGAGTACCCAGCTCGGCCGGATAATTTTTATAGAAAAATACTCTTTTTTATGGGTCGGTCAGAGGGTCAACAGTTCGGATCACCTGAGTCGGGTATTCTTGAACACCCCTACTTAATAGGTATGATCATATCCTCATACTTTTATTAAAGAGCTCGAGTAACAAAATATATGTTTCTTTCACAACTTGTTCTCGGTTGATATTGTTTCTTAAACTTGACTAAACATTCTGGGTGTTCGCAACGGGATTGGTTTGTGCAGTGCAATGGCTTCCATTGTGGCTAACCAATCGCGTAACGTGTTTAGCAAAAAGTTCATGGTTAGATATTAGGTGAAAAAACACATAACACAGATTCTGTATGGCTTCCATTGTGACTAACCAATCTCATATTAACGTTAGGGATAAGCAAAATTTGACTTGGCTCGACTTGAATCGCAATTTTATAAACTCGATTTGACTCAAAAAAATTTAAATAAAATTTGAGTTATAAAATAGAACTTCGAATAACTCGAATACTCAAAAAATTTAGTAACTAATAGATAGATTTTTAAGTTCGAATCGAGTCCAACGACTATGCTTAATATATCTATATCACATATGAAATATATATATATATTTGTATATTGTATATGACTATATAAAGCTGTTTAAATTGAAACCAATTGGTATCATAACGTTATAAATATTTAAAATTAAATTTAAATATAATCATGAATAACTCGACTCAACTTGAATTTTATAATCTCTATTTAAAAAAATTCAAATAAAATTTAAATTATAAAATAAAATTTATCAACTCGACTAACTCAAATTTTATTAAACATTAATATAGAAATATAATCACCTAAATTACCTAAATTACATATGCTGATGTTGCCTAGAAATTAGAGCTTGTGAATAGAAATAGCCTTGCCTTATATTAAAAATAAGATTAAAATATAGAGAATTTGAAATAAAATATATTTTTAAAAATTTAAAGTTTAAAATTTAAAGTTACAATTTAAAATTTAATTTTTTAAATGTTAAAGTATAAAAAAAGACATAAAAAAAATATTTTTTTGTACATGCCATCAAATTTTTTTTTTTTTTGAGGAATATGCCATCAGATTAACATATTGCATGCAGGCACTACACTGGCTCTTGCTGGAGTCGAGACCGAAACAACGCCCAAAGCTGCATAAGAAATCATTTGTATCAATTCTTGAATTTGTAAGGTTAATCTTTATCTAATCATACAAAAAAACTTCAAAACAATAATTAATCCAAGCCTTAAACAAACATATCCATCACATTTAGTAAAAGAGAATTACATGACCAATAAATCACAAGGTTCAAAAGACATTGATTCAAGGTTTTTATCCTAATAATAATAATAATAATAATAATAATAATAATAATAATAAACTTTGCCCCCTTTTTCCTTTTATTTTACCTTGAAACACTAGTAAACTTTTCCATCTAAACCCCTAGAAAGTCTAACGACAAAAATGCAACAAATATTCCCTTGTAAATTGTAATCTCAACTTCTGAAACTATATATTATTATTATCTAAAACTGAGGAAGAAAAGTTTACCAGAAGGCATGAGATAACCACCAAATTCCTAAATTCTGAGGTCAAATAGATCAATGAGGTATCATCATGCCTTCTTCCTCATCCCCGAAACCTAAATGTATCCGGATCTTTCCCTCCAGCTGAGAATTCACCAAACAATCTTCCACTACTACCACCACCACACCACTAGAAGGTAACCTAGACCTCTAACGAATTGAGCTCCATGGTTTGTTTGAATTCTCATTATTATGAAGTGGCCCATGCTGTTGGGGCGGAGACAACAGATCACGTTTCATCACCGCCTCATGAAAACTTCTGCGTGTTGGGGAACGCTGACGTCCAGCAGCACTATGACTCCGATCACGTTCCTGGAAACCACTTTTGTTGCGATCGCCCGAATCTGCAGGGCTCCGACTGCGACTTCATCCGTTACAGTAACTATCATGGAAACGACAATCATATCAGTTCAGACATAACAAAGGGGTGGGTTAATAAACATGGGAGAGTTTAAAGTTTCATACCAAAATTAGAATAGTTCTAATTTCACTAATCAAAGGTGTGGGAAAATTTAAAAAAAAAAATCAGATACGGTCACAGCAAGAACTGTAATAATAATTTATTGATAAAAAAAGAACTGTAATAATAAGTTATTGATAAAAAAAGAACTGTAATAAGTCCAGCAGCAAGTGTTGAACATTACAATTAATAAAGTTTAAAAATTAGAAAAATAAAATAAAAAAAAAAGAAGCTAAAGAGAACACTACATACCTATCACAGGACTCGTGATTATATCCCTGTCCTCCAGTTCTCTCATTCCAGCTAGATGATGTAGATATTCCTCGACCACCTCTGCCACCATATCCAAACCCAGTACGACCACCACGTCCCTCATCACGGCCACCAGAATTGGGAGCCCAACATCTAGGCATTCCCCTCCCACCACCACGTGAAGCCATATCACGAAGTTCCGCCGAGAACTTTGATGAGCTCTGAAGCATGCTTCGAATCCTGATCGCCAAAGAATGTATATGCTAATCCGGTTGCGCCTGCCCTTCCAGTCCTCCCAATCCTATGAACATAATCCTCGACCCCAGTAGGAAAGTCGTAGTTGATTACCACCCTGTGAAAGATATTAATAATTGCAATCATTATCATTACTTACTAATATGACAGATGTAATAAAATCGCCAATAAAACATTAAATATGAAGAGTTTCCTGCATTAACAAAAGTAGCTCCTTGCTGCTATAGAAGTATAAAGCAATGGAACCGCATATAAGAAAACCCAACCCCTGCCGTATGTCTTTAACGTCCAATCCACGAGCAGCGACATCAGTAGCAACAAGCACCGGGGATCTCCCAGTGCGGAACTGACTTAACACGTAATCTCTGTCAGCCTGAGATTTGTCTCCATGGATAGCAGCAGCTCCAAATTGCCGAGTAAGGTTGCGAGCAAGTTGATCACACATCTTTTTAGTTGAACAAAAAATAATAATCTTGGATCCTGGTTCTTGTGAGCGCAGTATCTGCTCCAATCTTCTGTGCTTTTCCATTGGTGACAATACTTCAACATACTGCAACATCTCATAAGAATGATAAATTTCTTAGCAACCATATAATAGAGAGAACCATTCATTCACAACAAGAACTACTAACTGTCAGATGCCCAAATAAGCTTTGAATTATATTAGAAAATGGCAAAAACGGAGTTCAAACCTGGGTAATAGACTTGTTTGCCACAAGCTCATCAATATTGCCAATGTTGACCTGTACAGGAATAGATCAGCTGCAATTTTACGGACTTCCTTTGGCCATGTTGCTGTGTACATTAGTGTCTGCCTGCGAGTAGGAACTTTCACAATCTTCCATATTTGAGGTTCAAAGCCCATGTCCAACATGCGATCAGCCTCATCTAACACAAGGTAAGAAACTTGCTGGAGGCTGATTCTCCTCATCTCCAGAATATCATTTAACCTGCCAGGAGTGGCAACCACAATATCTACTCCTCTCTCAATTTCTCTCAATTGAGGACCCTTTGGTGCTCCCCCATATAAACACTGCACATATACATATAATGACTCACAGCAGTCAAAACTCAGTTCTTTCCACCTTTACCTTTGAAAAGATCCCACATCAAAATATAATTGGGGAGCATCATTTGAAAACTTTTAAGCATCCTATTTATTTTGGAACATGATAAAAGAACCAGCAAAAATAATTGAACAAATTGATGTCCTGACTTCTAATTCAAAGAGTGGTAACATACTGTGCAACTAATTTTTGATGACTTCACAAACTTGCTAGCTTCATCTTGTATCTGAGTAGCCAACTCCCTTGTTGGCGATAAAACTAACATCGTTGGACCCATTTGAGGATTATTACGGCGACGTTTGAGCTGCATAAATCCAGGAATTAGATAACGCAATGTTTTCCTAGAACCCATTTTCGCAATGGCCACTATGTCTCTACCTTGCAATGCAATTGGCCATGATTGAGCCTGAATAGGAGTTGGAGCAGATAACCCAGCATTGTGTACCTGTTAAAAGAAGAAAAAACACCAACAACCTCCATGAGCAGAATTGCCCCCGAGAGTTATGGTTTTCTTTTAGGAGTTATAGAGGAATGGCTTATGCCAGAAGAAGCATCATCCCCCATATGCAAGCAGTCAATGCTTGCTGATGGAAGCAGGAATTGGAGGAGGCCTCTTCTTCCGTTCGGACCGAGTGGCAGAATTAATCATCAGCTACGGCAGTCCAGGCCAAAAACTTGGGTAATTCAGAATGCCCTTCCAAAATATTGGTCCAGCATACAAGGGCGCCCCAAATTACAAGCAAAGCCCCCCACAGAGGGCACCACAGCGTACAACATTAGCCCCTCCAGGGAGCAAATATCGCACCTGCGACAAAAAAGTAAAGATGGCAAAAGAATTAAGATGTGTCTGACTCTCAACATCGGGACCTCCAGCAATCACAGAACTTTCCACAAGAAACATTCAACTTGCATAGTTCCACTTACCATATGCAACTTTCAAATGATCACCTACGCTATAAAGACTAAAAGGAGAAAGGAGAAGCAGAAAAGCACCTCTCTCAGTATCTCTGAAGGGAAGCCAGTAGATTCAAATGATGAAAAGGGTGACGGTACTTCACCTCCCTGACAAGATTTAAGAGAGAACAATTTGTCAAAAGGGATAGTTATGTCCCAAGCTAAATGAGAGTTACAGAAGCTAAATTGTGTGAATGAAAAAAAAAATACTAAAACGTACAATAAACCGTAAGTATCACCTAGATACTCACAGTTACTGTTATCTCATGCTGACGGCAATAAGCATCACCAGACAAATTACTTTCTCCAGCTGCTGATCCTAGTCCTCTAGTAAATGATCCTCCAATCACAGAGCTGGAAGTCCCATTAGGTGTATTATGGGAATGAAATGGTCCACCCCTTGCATTCTATGCAAAATTACGAACATTAAACCAATACTAGGTAGGAAATGAACAAACCATAGATTCCCACTTCAGATGCTTGACCTTATATTTACAAGAAAAGGCATGCTTTAATACTCACTATAGTACTCAACAAGTTAATAAAAATGTACTACTTTGTCATGTAAGACTGAGAAGAACAAACATATCAACAAATACCAGATTCATAGGACCAGAAGAGGAACAAATACCAGATTACTCCCTAATACTGATTCAAGTTTTGGTAGAGTATTGCACCCTCTTCCAGACCGATCATTTTCCTTCTCAAAATTATGCCTATAATGTCCTTCATAAGATTGTTGAACCAGAACTGAAGAACCCATAGGCACAGAAGAACATTTTGGGACAGAATCTACATTTGCAGGCCTCTCATATTGCGTGGCATTTGTTACTGGATTCCAAAAGTAGAGATAACCAGTTTTACCATCAACTAGGCCTTTCCATGGCTTTGGAAGAGTTGGGTCTGGCGGAGCATATTGTGGGCCAGCAGATGCAGTTGCAGCAGCAGCCATAGCAAGAAAAGCAACCAACAAAAATCTGCAAGCTCCAAATATTCCAAGGCAAAAATGAGAAAAGCAAGGAAAACTTCTTGGAGAACCCAAAACCGTGAGTTCATTTGCGTTTTATTCATTTTAATTATTCGTTATTTTTGCTCTTCACGGGTAACTTTGTCTCTTTTAGCTACAATTTATGAAGAAAAAAAGAAATATAAAAAAATGGTAGCAAAAGAAGCAGCACAAAAAGGCATAAAGAAAAAATATATGCACTTGAATTCTCAGATGCATAAGGAAGCCTACGCGAAATAACTTCTGAACCAAACCAAAGAATAAAAAAATAAGAACCAGGGTACCTAATTGTTTAAACAGCCTCTTCCAATAACCCGAAAACAGCTAAAAATTTGAATGCAAGATAGATCCAAAAATGTCCTGTAAAAGCATTCTGAGATCAATAGATCTCAAAATTTCAAAAACAGTAAGCAAAAAAGAGATTCCAACCAGATCGACGTCTAATCCGAACCCAGATCTAGAACCAAGAAGAAATCCCCAGTTATTCTGATCATATTTTTATCACTAAACAATCAAAAGATTCAAATCCCCAGCCCTAACCGAACCAATTTAACAACATGCAAATTAGCATATTAGTAAAAATTCAATAAATTGTAATTTAGAACCCTAAATATACAAAATTTCTGCAATTTTTGAAGGGGATCGAAATTGAAATCTTAAAAATTGAGAGCGAAATTCAGATCCAAGAAACTCAAGAGAAAAATGTATGAAAATCGAAGTACCTGACGGAATCGTTTCGGGGAGGAGGAAGAAGCGATGATCCCTATTCTAGTTTGGGTTTTTTTTCTTTTATATTTTTAATTGGAAATCTTTGGTTCCCTTTTCCTTAATCGCAATGTTATTTCTTAAAAAGCAAAGGAAAAATGGTATAGAGAGAGAGAGTGGGAAGAGGAGGAAAAGGAGGAGGTAGCAAGGCGTATATTTATAGCAAATCGATAACTATTTTCAATTAAAATAAATAAATTACACGAAATACCACTAAATTTTAGTGAAAAAAATTTAAGAAAATAGTACATTTCAAAAGGATTGAACTAAAGATTTTTAAGATAAAAAATTTACAACAAACCACTAAACCAACTTAAATATTTAATATAATCCTAACAAAAATAATATATAAATAATATTGTAGTTGAACTTAATTTCATTTATCTCATGATATTATTTATAATATTTAAGCTTAAATGAAAAATAAGTACTCAAACTATACTACTTTTAAACTTTAGGTATCTAAAGTATTTTTTTGTAAAAATAAGTGCTTGAAGTTTTAAAAGTTATAATTTTAGGTGCTCAACCGTTAAAAAAATCGTTATCCATTTAAAACGCGATACATGACATGAATGTTAATTTTTTAATTATTTTTTGAAAATAAACTTTAAAATTTAATTTTTTAAAAATAAATCTCAAAATTTACTAAAATGTTCAAATCAGTCCCTAAATCCCTAAATCCCTAAAAATCCCTAAATCGCAAATTACTAAATCCTCACCGCTTCCGTCGCCGGCCGCTGTCTTCGACCCCACCCGTTCGGTCGTCGAAACTAGCTTGTTATATCCCCTAACTTGTCGTCGTCGAAAATCGGTGGACGATGTGCTAATCGAACGGTTATTTCACGTTCGACGTTCAATGTTCGGCAGCGGCGAGTAGAGGAAAATGGTCGGCTGAGTCCGACAACTAAAAAGGTGTGGTCGACGACGACGGCTGGCGGCGACAACGGTAAGGATTTGGGGATTTGAGGACTATTTTAGAAAGTTTTAGAATTTCAAAATTTTTTACATACTATTTTAAAATTATATCATGAGATAAATGAAATTAAGTTCAACTGCAGTATATTTACATAGTATTTTTGTTAGAATTGTATCAAGTATTTTAGTGATATTTCGTGTATCATCTTATAGTTCAGTGGTATGATCAATACAAAAACTAAAATTTAATGGTATTTCGTGTATCATTTTATAGTTTAATAGTATGATCAATACAAAAACTAAAATTTAATGGTATTTCGTGTAGTTTACCTTTAAAAAATAGATAACAATTTTGTCAATACTAGTCCTATGCACACCTGTAGGTGAAAATATAATATGAAAAAGGAAAATCATCTAATTAACTAATATTCCTATTGCTTGTTTTTGTTACAAATATTTATGCATATTTTTTAAGAATGATAAATTTTGTAAGTCAGTTTCAATGGCTTTTAAAAAAAGTATTGTAAAAATGTGATTTTTGTATAATTCTTTTGAGGAGTATTTTTAGATTATTTGATTTAAAATTTAAATATTTAATATTGATGTTGAAAAAAAATAATAAAAATAAATGATCAGTTAAACATGATATTATGCGTTAAAAATATTTATTTATAAATAAAATTGCGAATTATATTGAAGAGTAAACACATAATAAATGTAAGTCTTGAAAATGATAACAAAAAAACAAAAAAAAAAAATTCTCCTAGAAAACATAACGGAAAGAAATTAAAAAAATCTCTTATAATGAGAAGAAAGAGCTCAGACGGTTTAAAAAATTGTGTTGTATTGAAGAAACAAGCCAAAAAAAACATAAGACAATGACTTCATCTTCCATAATAACTAAACCAGAGACGCTTTAACAGATCAAACCATCGTTGATCAGTAATGTTCGGATTTTCACAAATCAACGGGTTAGTATTGACCTGAGATCTTGAGCCTTCGAGTTTGGGTTGTGGGAAAACCTAAATGGGTCTAATACAGTTTTGGGCTTGAGCTTGGGCCTCATGATGGGATGGAATGTCACACCCCGAAAATTGGTTTAGTCGGGGTTAAATTCTGGTAATCGAATATTTTATACCGGTTATATAATTAGCTCGATCGTGTACCTAATTTGAAGCAGTAAAAGTTATTCGGGTTAACCGTATCAGTTTATATTATTATTACTATTATTAAAATAAAAGGATTTGAAGGAATTTGCCGTGCCCTTCCCACGTTGGTGAAAGCGTGTCCCTTGTGGCACAATTGCCCACCACGTGGCTAGCCAAGAAGGGTATTATACCCCAAATAATTGCCACGACAACATGGGGGAAAGCCTTAAGGCAGGCCAAATTGATTATAAATATGGGGAGTTTATGCACAAGATAGGAGGAAAGCAAGGAACAAACAAAAATCGATTTAGTGATAGGTTGGTAAGCACGAGTTTTTTGGTTCGACAATTCGAATCCTCGCTATCGATTGGGGGTTGATAAAGAACAATCGTCATCTCTTCTGAAAGCCACGGATAAAGGCGTTGTTATCCGAAAACCTTAAAAACATCGAGTTGTCGAGGTGAGTGTAGTTGTGTTAATGGATAGGCTCGGTGCCATCCCGTTGTATTATTTTGTGGTTATGTATGTATTTGTTTAAGGGCTCACGTAAAGCAACTATGTTGAATTCGATTGGCAAATCCGGTAAGTACCTGCATTGCTTTGATATGTGCAAATATGACTATGATATGCTATACATATGTGATATATGAAATTAATATGAAATGTGACATGATATGGAGCTAAGGCTCATTTTGATATTTGATATGATATGACTTGAAAAATATGGACTATGTGAATTTGTGTAATTATGGACATTGGATACAATTTGCATGCCATATGATTATTGAGCTCATTTAAGTTAGGGAGGACTACGGTCCAGGGCTACGGCCTATATGTAGGAGAAATAAGGTCGGCTATGTAAGGGATATATCTCCGGAGCTACTGCTCAAGGGCTACGGCCCATTCTCCATTATATGTGTTGGTGTACATGGGAATCCGTGTATTCAATGGTACCTAATATGATATGTGCCTATGAATTATGCTACGACATTATGATTTACGAATTATGCTACGACATTATGATTTATGAATTATGCTATGACAATATGATTATGATATGCATATGTGACATGTAATATGTGAATATGAAAGCATGAAATAAGTGAAATAAGCATGAATTGTGTATAGTGTAATATGACTACTTGTATATTTGATTTTCATGCATTTCATAGTATTGATCATCCATTGTAATTGTTATAACTACCTCACTAGGCTATGTAAGCCTAACATGTGTGTCTCATGCATTTTCAGGACCTTGATCAATTTCGAGCCTTGATCGTGTTATTGAGGTTGCAAGTCACGTCTCTGCCATATATGTATGTTATCTTTTGCTATAAACTCCTAGTAAAGTGGCATATGGTCCAACTTGTTTTGTATAAGCCTTTCTATGATTGTATGATGACTTGGTAATATGGTTTTGTTGTATGATTAGAGTTGGATAGGTTAAAATGGTTAAAAAGTGCCTAAAATGAACCTAAGGTGAAAACTTGGTAAATAGATTCCGAACGCCCTAAAAATGTGACGTACCAATAGGAACATGATTTGTAAGTGTACTGGTAAAATTTGGTAAGGTTTGGAAATCACCCGATAGATTAATCCGAATAACAAAACAATTTTGAACAGTTTACAAAATGGTCACTAAATATTGTATCGTCTAATCAGATAGCTAAATGACCTCTGTTAGTGATGAAATTTCACAGGCTAATAATTAGTAAGATTAATTTTAGTATGATAACCTAAATTTCAGCTAAGGACCTTTAAATTGTAAAATTTATAATTTAGTCCCTAAAACTCAAAAAAAGTTTAAAATTGACCCCAACTCCGAATAAGTTTAGTAACAAACAAAGTGGATAAATCTTAAAAATAATCAATATGATATTTAGATTAGGTTTTGAACTCTGAACCCTATTCTGAACCTCCAATTAATCTTCCGATAACACTATTCGACCTGGATCTCTACCAGACCGGGAATGGAGTGTTACAATTATGGTATCAGAGCCTAGGTTTAGTCCAGGCATCCGTTATGAGTCTGTGTCTACATATGCCACTTAGGAGTTTATTTGTATATGTTATCCGTGACTTGCAACTGACATGATCTAACATTTCTTGTTTGATTAGATTTAAGAATGTTTGCACCTAACGATAGACATGTTGCAATAGAACCACATCTAGGCTCTACGCATTTCTTTATTAGCGAACCATTAATTAAAAAGTATGCGCTAGAACCTGAACCAGTCACTTCTAAGGTTATTGTCTCTAACCCAGCAGGAGACAGTGTGTTTATACGATTGATCTATAAAGCTTGTCCTTGAGGATCCAAGGAATCCCATTTCTGACCAATTTGATGGTCTTGCCCTTCCATGAGTTCGATCTCATTCTAGGCCTCGATTGGGTAGCTAAACATCAAGCGTGGGTGGATTGTTCAAAGAAGAAATTATATCTCCGTGGACTCAATAAGGAAAACATAACCTTGATGAAGTCCGAACCCGAGCCTAAAAAGAGTCTTATGTATGCCATGGAGTCTAAGAAAGATTTGCAAATCGAAGACGTACCCGTGGTGAAAGAATTTCCCGATGTGTTTCTCGATGAACTTCCGGGACTTTCTCCCACCCGTGAAGTTGAGTTCGGGATAGAAGTACAACCTAGAACTACTTCGGTCTCCACTACTCCGTATAGAATGGCTCCAGTGGAGTTGAAAGAGTTAAAAGCTCAAATCCAAGACCTCCAAGATAAGGGATGGATCGATAAGTCTATGCATTGACTATCATCAATTGAATAAAGTGACGATCAAGAACAAATACCTACTTCTGAGGATAGATGACCTCTTTGATCAGTTAAAAGATGCTTGTCTTCGATAGATCTTCGATCCGGATACTAACAAATGTTGGTGAAAGAGTTTGATGTTCCAAAGATTGCCTTTCGAACCAGATATGGTCACTACGAATTTCTGGTGATGCATTTTGGGCTCACGAATGCACCTGCAGCCTTCATGGACCTGATGAATCATATATTTCGGGCCTATCTCGATAAGTTTGTGGTTATCTTTATAGACGACATTCTGATATATTTTAAAGACTCTGCTTCTCATGAAGAACATCTCCGGGTCCTGCTTCAGACCCTTCAAGAGAAACAACTCTATGCTAAGTTCAGTAAATGTGAGTTATGGTTATCCGAAGTATCCTTTATTGGCCATGTAATCTCTTCCGCGGGAATTCAAGTAGACCCAAAGAAGATTCAAGCAATCCTTGACTGGACTCCTCCGAAGAATGTGGGTGAAGTTCGTAGTTTTCTGCGCCATACAGGCTATTTCTGTAGATTCGTTAAGGGATTATCATTGCTTGCAGCACCCTTAATGAAGCTTCTCCACAAAGATACTCCTTTTGTGTGGACTGTTGATCAGCAAGGAGTTTTGACTAGCTCAAACAAGCCCTTACTCATGCCCATGTGTTAGTGCAACTCGAGTCGGACAAAGACTTCACCATGTACAGTGATGCATCCCACCTGGGATTAGGATGTGTTCTGATGCAAGAAGGAAAAGTCATAGCTTATGCCTCACGTCAACCCAAGCCTCACGAGTTAAACTATTCGACTCATGATCTAGAACTCGCCGCAGTTATATTTGCTTTGAAAATTTGGCGGCATTATCTCTATGGTGAGAAGTGTTACCTATACACTGATCACAAAAGCCTGAAGTACCTCATGACTCAGAAAGAGTTAAATCTTCGTTAGTACCGATGGATGGAATTGTTGAAAGATTATGATCTAGTCATTGACTACCATCCCGATAAAGCCAATGTGGTGGCTGGCGCTCTTAGCCGAAAACCCACTTCTTCCTTGAAATGCTTGAATGCTCACTTCCGGTTTAAGAAGCATGGTAAACTGCTAGCCGAGTTAAAAGTTCATTCGACCATTGTATCTCGAATTAAGACACTCCAAGAAACTGATGAGGAGTTGCAACCCTTTATTGCTAAGGTCAAGGATAGCTCAGATCCTGACTTTGCTTTGAATTCCGAAGGGTTACTGTGTTTCTGCAACCGCATTTGTGTTCCCGATGATGATGATCTTCGAAACCAAATCCTAAGTGAAGCTCATTCTAGCCCTTTCTCAGTTCACCCTGGAGCTATCAAAATGTACAAAGATCTGAAGGAGATCTATTGGTGGTCTGGTATGAAGAATGAAATCACGGACTACGTAGCTAGGTGTTTGACTTGCCAATGAGTCAAAGCCGAGCACAAGGTACCTATGGGTCTTCTGCAGCCCATTGAACTTTCGTAATGGAAATGGGAGCGTATCACGATGGACTTCGTGAGTGGTCTACCTTTGACTCTAAAGAAAAATGATGCCATTTGGGTCATTGTGGACCGATTCACCAAGTCTGCTCACTTTCTTCCAATAAGAATGAATTTCAGCTTGCCTAAGCTCACAGAGTTGTACATCCATGAAGTTATTCGTTTACACAGAATTCTGGTATCTATCATCTCCGATCCTGATCCACAATTTACGTCTCGGTTTTGGAGGACCTTACACGAGGCCTTGGGAACGCGAGTGCATATTAGCACTGATTTCCATCCTCAAACTGACAGCCAATCTAAAAGAGTTATTCAGATCCTAGAAGATATGCTCCGATCCTATATCATCGACTTCAGGAATACGTGGGAGAAATCCCTACCCTTGGTTGAGTTTGCGTACAAAAACAGTTACCAGGCTTCAATTCAAATGGCTCCGTATGAAGCTCTCTATGGAAGGAGGTGTAGAACTCCTCTTTGTTGGACTGAACTCAGTGAAGACAAGATGCTAGGTCCTGACTTACTTTGGGAAACTGAAGAAAGGACTACCATTATTCGTGACCGGCTTAAGGCTCCCTTCGACCAACACTAGACATACGCTGACTTGGGCATGAAAGATATTCAGTACGAGGTTGGTGAGAAGGCCTTCCTCAAAGTATCTCCGTGGAAGAAGATTCTTCGTTTCGAAAAGAAAGGAAAGCTAAGTCCCCGCTTCATTGGTCCTTTTGAGGTGATTGAAAAGATTGGACCTGTTGCCTATCGATTAGCTCTCCCCGAGGAGTTAAGTCAGATTCACAATGTCTTCCATGTATCTATGCTAGACAAGTACCGATCAGATCCTTCCCATGACCGAAATATATGAGGATTCAATCTAATCTGACATACGAGGAAGAACCTGTTCAGATCCTCGCACGAGAAGTTAAACGGCTTCATAACAAGACTGTGCCCTTGGTAAAAGTTTTGTGGCGAAGTCATTCCGTTGAAGAGGCAACATGGGAACCCAAGGAGACTATGCAGAAACAGTATCCTCATCTGTTCGCCTAAAATGAAAATTCGAGGATGAATTTTCATAAGGGGGAGAGTTGTCATACCCCGAAAATTGGTCTAGTCGGGGTTAAGTTTCGGTGATCGAATACTTTGTACCAGTTATATAATTAGCTCGATCTTATACCTAATTTGAAGTAGTAAAGGTTATTCGGGCTAACCATATCAGTTTATTATTATTATTATTATTATTATTATATTTGTTAAAAAAATGGATAAATGCTGTGGGTGGGGGGGACCACGGCAAATTCCTTCAATTGAAGGGAATTGTCGTGCCCTTCCCACGTTGGTGAAAGCGTGTCCCTTATGGCATAATTGCCTACCACGTGGCTAGCCAAGAAGGGTATTATACCCCAAATAATTGCCACGGCAACATGGGGGAAAGCCTTAAGGCCGGGCCAAATTGATTATAAATAGGGGAGTTTATACGCAAGATAGGGAGGAAAGAAAGGAACAAACAAAAATCGATTCAGTGATAGGTTGGTAAGCCCGAGATTTCCGGTTTGACAATTCAAATCCTCGCTATCAGTTAGGGGTTGATAAAAAATAACCGTCATCTCTTCCGAAAGTCACGGATAAAGGCGTTGTTATCCGAGAACCTTAAAAACATCGAGTTGTCGAGGTGAGTGTAGTTGTGTCAAGGGATAGGCTCGATGCCATCCCGTTGCATTATTTTGTGGTTATGTTTGTATTTGTTTAAAGGCTCACGTAGAGCAACTATGTTGAATTCGATTGGCAAATCTGGTAAGTACTTGTGTGATATCCCACATTTTGGCTAGTGACTAAATTGCAAAATTTGAAAGTTTAGGGGGTTAAAGTATAAACATTGGAAAAGTTTGGGAAGTAAAGTGTAAATTTCCCCAACAAGTAATTTTATTCAGTAGAAGAGTGAATTGGATCGAAATAAGTACCTTGATATCGGTTTTAAGAATTAAGATGCAGAAAAAGGTACAGAATTTGGATCGAATGAAATTATTAAGCGTACTCAGGCCAGAGAAATACAAGGATGGGTGACCTTCGGGAAGGTCCTATAAAAGTGTTTCTAATCGATATTTTGGACTCAGTAAGAGTATAGAAAATTCTTATAGATTATTGATAAAGGAATTCAAAGAGGAATTTTATTCTATGAAGATTTTCGATAAGTATCGAGAAAATAGACTGAGTTAAGAAAATTTAGTATAAGTCCTTGGAAAAGGAAGTTTTATAGGATAATAGAGTTTATTCCCGAATATGGAAATATAGAATTTTCGGAATAAATCCAATAGCTCAGAAAAAGGTAAAATCGCAGTAGAAGTATTTTACGAATATCGGGAGATCGGATCGAATCAAAATTTCAGAGGTTGTTCTATAAGCCATGGAATAGTCATAAAATAATATTTATGGAATAGAGGCTGGTTGGAAATGAACTAATTTAGTTGGATTGTAATGGGATGGCAATTTTGAAACAAGCTAGTAAATAAAAACTAGTTGGAGGGCAAATTGGTCATTTTGCCCCAATGACATTTTTGAAATATTTAAAAAGATACAAGGGCATTTTGGAAGAAGGAAATGGAAGATTTAAACTTGGCCCTTGATTGATGATAAGATCAATCTCAACTGTTGGATTAAAAGGGTATTTTAGTAATTTCACTATTTAAATGAATTTAAAATTCATTTATACTTTACAAGTGGCTTAATTGGATGAAATAACAAAGATGAAGACAATTCTTTGTCCCAAAATTTTGAAATTTGAGAGGGGAGAAGAGAGAAAAATTTTCTAAGTTCGAGTTAAGCCTCGAAACTCGATTTTCAGGTAATCTTTCGAACTACAAAGTTGTTCTACTCATCTAGCTCTATCTTTTGGTGTAAATAATTTGTGGAAAACATGCTTGATTGATGAGAATTTTGTATGAGAAGAAATTAGGGTTTATGACTCAATTGGGGGTTTTGAGATTTTATGATTCCATGTTCACATTCAAGTTGAAATCAAGCTTTTGTGATGTTAAAATCATGTTATTGAGTTGTGATTTAAACTCTACATGTTTTGATTATTTTGAAGATGATTAGGGTTTATGGATTCAAGTTTGATTTAGGGTTTGTGATGTTGGATAAATGATCTAGTAATCTTGATTTGTTGTTTGGAAGCAAAACCCCAATGTAAATGTTTAGGGACCAATTCAGCAAGTTTAAAAGTTGAAGTACTAAATCTGATTTTTATGGAATTTGTGTGTATTTATGTTATTAGGGATGTTGAAGATATGAAATTGAAGTTAGAATGCAAAACCGATGTTAAACCGAGTTAGTGACCATTTTGACAAATTGTCAAAGTTAAGTGACCAATTCGGAAATGAGGTTTTAGAGAAGGATTAAATCTGATTTTTAGTTATAATGATGGAATTAAGATAGTAATGTTGATTTGAGGACTAAATTGCAAAGTTAAGAAGCTAGAATCCTTATCTTTGTATTTTAGTGACTATTTTGGTAAAGAAGGAAAATTAAGGAGAATTATTGTGAATAATTATTTGATGAAGATGGTTGTAAGATGGTGGTTTAAAGCAAGTAATTGGACTAAATTGAAAAGTAGAGAAATAAGGAGAAGTTAGTATAAAAGTTGAAGTTGTTTATGGAAGCTGTGTAGAAAAACTGGTTTATGGTAGTAACTTTGAAAATTCACCATAAATTCTAAAAAAATGGTTAGAAGGTGAATTTTATACCGATATAAATATTTGTTTGTCTAGTTTTGTCTCCAACAAACGGAAACTCATTTCGAGTTCCGATTCAAAAGATATGAATTTTTAAGTGACGAAAGGTCAGAAAAACAGTATGCAGTCTGTTCCGAAATTAGCACTGGAAATTGACTTTGAAAATTCACTATAAATCGTACAAGTTGAATATGGGCTATTAATTTATATGGGTGAAAAACTTATTGAATCTAGTTTCTTTCAGAACAAACGGAGTTGAATTCCGAGTTGTAGATTATTTTATAGAAATATTTCTTTGGAGGTACTGCAAACTACCAGGAAATGAGAATTGATACACTTTGTATCTAAGGTTGATTAGTAAGCTTGAAAATGGTTAATGGAAGTTCAAATTGGTAACTAAGGACCATAATGAGTTTTTTGAACAATACAAGGAAGAAAGGAAAAACTTTGGAAATTTTGTATATTCGAATAACTAGATTCGATAGCATGTTTAAAGTATTGTTAGATTTGAATCTAACGAATGTTATTCGTATTTATATGATCAATGAAGTTTGATTTGGATCAAAAGAAGGGTCGAGGTATTATGAAGGAAAGGATCGAGTAGAGCTTAGTGAGGCAAGCTAATAAATGGCCTAGGTGAGTGCATTTTTTTTATTATTATGCTATGAGATAGACTTGTGATAAGTCAATCTCGAAGGTTAAAGGTAAATGATTTGAATTATATGAAATGTTTGAATGGTTTATAAATGATTTAGGGTATGAACTATCCAATGCAAATTTCTATATATGAAAGTGATTTTTTTATGATTTATTGATATTATTGATAAAAAGGAATGTTCATATTATTGAAATGATGAATGCCCATTGTATGTCTATTGAGAGTCTTTGTATATTGGCATGCCAAAGAGTTAGAGTATATTGGTTTAATATTGCTACTAAGCAGGTGATACAATTAATACTGCTACGGCATGCGAGACGATGAGTTGTGTTTTACAACTATGATCCAGTGAAGGTTATTAATGCCGTTAAGTTACGGTAGTATTTCTAGTGATACGCTAGCATTGATCTATTGATCCAAACACAACTGATTAGTTGTTGCGGGCACATGTGCATTACTCATCATTAAACTCGCATACCATGCATTCTCAATTGCATTACCTTAGGCTATGAAATGAATAAAAAGTAACAAGTACAAGTGATCTAAAGTCAAGTGAAAAGTGATAGTGATATGATTCAAATGAAAATAAGTAATTTACTGGATATTTGATTTGATGTGACATTGCTTTTTATATGTATATGAGATGTTGATTTTTACAGGTTACATGACAAAGGAACGACTTCAATAAGTCATTCTATACGATTCTAAATTCTTATATGTTATATTCAGTATTTTATTTATTATGCAATTTTTATGAAAATTAAAGTGCTTTAATTTGTTTTATAAGTTTTGCCTTACTAGTTCGTACTTAGCGTGTGTTTGTTTCACACGTAGATTAAGATGGAGTATTTGAAGAGGAGTTAGGCATGTTGATCAAGCTTCAATTTGCAAAACATCAGTAAGATATTCTATCTTATGATAATCTCTAGTGGGTATGTAATTATTTAATTGCTAGTAGAGTTTGATGCATTAAATTAGACTAAAGGATAGATAATCAGTTTTGATGATGAATCGTACATGAATAAAGCAAAATAAGGCATTAGCATTGTAACAGAATAAAGCTAAGGTAGAAAGGATAATTACTTTGCTAATAAGAATAATCGGTAACCGCATAAAGATTTTAAAGTCAAGAAAGGGCCTAGATAACGAACCTAGTTTTCACCCTGAATTGAACTGTTGTTTTTCAATAATTGCCAAATATGTTTTTAAATAATTAATTCAGGGTTGACACTAGCTAATTGCACATAGGTTATGTTTTCAAGAAAACCGAGAAAGGATTAGATTTACAAACTAAAATTTGTAAATACTTGTAAAAATAAATTTATAAGTCGAGATTTCTTTAAACGACTCTGTAATATCTTTAATGTATCTTCGATTTACGAGTATACGTTAAGAGTGTTACATTTAATGGTATCAGAGCAAAGGTTTAGCCGGTTCTGGATGCTAAACCGAGTATGATATGATTTTTATTAGTAAATACATGCCCCTAGGATGTCATATTACTGATGTACTGATTGTATGACTTGATGTTGCTCCTCATTAGTATAAGGTGAAATGATACTAGAATAAGGAAAGTAAAACGATAATGGATTTTGTCAATTGACGAATCTTAGAGGTTAAGAAAGGACCCATAAAGGATATGATACATTAATTATAAGATACTCGGATACGAAGGAGTAAGAAGATGAAGTATCTTTACTTTAGAAATATATATTTTTGAAGATAACAATGTCACTAGATGCCCCAGGTGTAATATGGCGATATACTCAAGATAAATTAAGGATTGAAGTTATGATGGAAATAATTCAGTGGTATCTTATTATAAGATGTTTGTACTGTCAGTACATAAGGGAGAGTTGGAAAGTTAAGTAATGATACTACTGAGATGATTAGAAAAGAAAATAAGAAAGAAATTGATCTATAAAGAGATTATATATGAAGCTCAAAAAGAAGATGTTAGGTATGAATCAGTCAGAGGTTTTAACTTCCGGCATCTGTATATAATAAAGCATTGACTGTGAAAAAGTTTAAGTTTTGGGAACCTTAAAGGTTATGATGAAAGAGGATTTATAACTGCTTATTTGAAGACGAAAAATGACAAAACTTCTATAGAAGATTTGAGATGTATTAATATAGAAAAGTTAGAAGAAGTAAAGTTGATACAGAGGAGGAAGTTTGGAAAACTTCTTAGAAAAGTGATAAAGAATTGGATATAGTGAATTGTTCATAAGGAAATTATTTCACTGATTTTTGAACTTTGACAAGGTACTCACATTATTTATGAGGAATAGTGTGAGATCAGTGGGTTAAGCCAATATGCCAAGGGAATATTAATGGATCTTATCTTCAGAAATGAGCAAAAGTCTATAGTATATGTACTTATGTTTTGGGGGCATTGACTGAATTATTTACATGTCAACACTCATGAATAAATTGAGATGCAATTAGATTTGATACATGAAGAGGAGTTAGTAGAAATATCAGGTTATTGAATTAAAGAATTAAGGAATAAGAAATTTCATTGATCAAGTTTTGAGGAAAAATCACAAGGTCGAAGAAGCCACTGGGGGAGGTGAGAAGAAAATAAGGAAGTAATATCCGCAAATGTTTGGAACAGGTACGCATTGAAAATTCGAGGATGAATTTTCTTAAGGGGAAGAATTGTAATATCCCAAATTTTGGCTAGTGACTAAATTGTAAATTTTGAAAGTTTAGGGGGTTAAAGTATAAACCTTGGAAAAGTTTGGGGACTAAAGTGTAAATTTCCCCTAACAAGTAATTTTATTCAGTAGAAGAGTTAATCAGATCGAAATAAGTACCTTGATACCGATTATAAGAATTAAGATGCAGAAAAAGGTATTGAATATGGATCGAATGGAATTGTTAAGCGTGCTCAGGCCAGAGAAATACAAGGATGGGTGACCTTCGGGAAGGTCCCATAAAAGTGTTTCTAATCGATATTTTGGACTCAATAAGAATAGAGAAAATTCGTATGGATTATCGATAAAGGAATTCTAAGAGGAATTTTATTTTATGAAGATTTTCGATAAGTATCGGGAAAATAGAGTAAGTTAAGAAAATTCAGTATAAGTCCTTGGAAAAGGAAGTTTTATAGGATAATAGATTTTATTCCTGAATATGGAAATATAGAATTTTCGGAATAAATCCAATAGCCCAAAAAAGGTAAAATCGCAGTAGAAGTATTTTACGAATATCAGGAGATCGGATCAAATCGAAAATTCAGAGGCTATTTCATAAGCCATGGAAAAGTCATAAATAATATTTATGGAATAGAGGCTGGTTCAAAACGAACTAATTTAGTTGGATTGTAATGGGATGGCAACTTTGAAACAAGCTAGTAAATAAAAACTAGTTGGACGGCAAAATGGTCATTTTGTCCCAATGGCATTTTTGAAATATATAAAAAGTTACAAGGGCATTTTGGAAGAAGGAAATGGAAGATTTAATCTTGGCCCTTGATTGATGATAAGATCAATCTCAACCGTTGATTAAAAGGGTATTTCATTAATTTCTCTATTTAAATGAAATTAAAATTCATTTATACTTTACAAGTGGCTTAATTGGATGAAATAAAAAAGATGAAGACAATTCTTCATCACAAAATTTTTCGAAAATGAGAGAGGAGAAGAGAGAAAAATTTTTTTAAGTTCGATTCAAGTCCCAAAACTCGATTTTCAGTAATCTTTGAACTACAAAGTTGTTCTACTCATCAAGCCCTATCTTTTGGTGTAAATAATTTGTGGAAAACATGCTTGATTGATGAGAATTTTGTATGAGAAGAAATTAGGGTTTATGGACTCAATTGGGGTTTTGAGATTTTATGATTGCATGTTGAAATTCAAGTTGAAATCAAGCTTTTGTGATATTAAAATCATGTTATTGAGTTGGGATTTAAACTCTACATGTTTTGATTATTTTGAAGATGATTAGGGTTTATGGATTCAAGTTTGATTTAGGGTTTGTGATGTTGGATAAATGATCTAGTAATCTTGATTTGTTGTTTGGAAGCAAAACCCTAATTTAAATGTTTAGGGACCAATTCAGCAAGTTTAAAAGTTGAAGGACTAAATCTGATTTTTATAGAATTGGTGTGTATTTATGTTATTAGGGATGTTGAAGATATGAAATTGAAGTTAGAATGCAAAACCGATGTTAAATCGAGTTAGTGACCATTTTGATAAATTGTCAAAGTTAAGTGACCAATTCAGAAATGAGGTTCTAGAGAAGGATTAAATCTGATTTTTAGTTATAATGATGAAATTAAGATAGTAATGTTGATTTGAGGACTAAATTGCAAAGTTAAGAAGCTAGAATCCTTATCTTTGTATTTTAGTGACTATTTTGGTAAAGAAGGAAAATTAAGGAGAATTATTGTGAAAAATTATTTGATGAAGAAGGTTATAAGATGGTGGTTTAAAGCAAGTAATTGGACTAAATTGAAAAGTAGAGAAATAAGGAGAAGTTAGTATAAATGTTGAAGTTGTTTATGGAAGCTGTGTAGAAAAACTGGTTTATGGTAGTAACTTTGAAAATTCACCATAAATTCTAAAAAAATGGTTAGAAGGTGAATTTTATACCGATATAAAGATTTGTTTGTCTAGTTTTGTCTCCAACAAACGGAAACTCATTTCGAGTTCCGATTCAAAAGATATGAATTTTTAAGTGACGAAAGGTTAGAAAAACAGTATGCAGTCTGTTCCGAAATTAGCACTGGAAATTGACTTTGAAAATTCACCATAAATCGTACAAGTTGAATATGGGCTTTTAATTTATATGGGTGAAAATCTTATTGAATCTAGTTTCTTTCAGAACAAGCGGAGTTGAATTCTGAGTTGTAGATTATTTTATAGAAATATTTCTTTCGAGGTACTACAAACTACCAGGAAATGAGAATTGATACACTTTGTATCTAAGGTTGATTAGTAAGCTTGAAAATGGTTAATGGAAGTTCAAATTGGTCACTAAGGACCATAATGAGTTTTTGAACAATACAAGGAAGAAAGGAAAAAGTTTGGAAATTTTGTATATTGAATGACTAGATTCGATAGCATGTTTAAAGTATTGTTAGATTTGAATCTAATGAATGTTATTCATATTTATATGATCAATGAAGTTTGATTTGGATCAAAAGAAGGGTCGAGGTATAATGAAGGAAATGATCAAGTAGAGCTTAGTGAGGCAAGCCTAATAAATGGACTCATGTGAGTGCATTTTTATTTATTTATTTATTATTATGCTATGAGATAGACTTGTGATAAGTCAATCTCAAGAAGGTTAAAGGTAAATGATTTGAATTATATGAAATGTTTGAATGGTTTATAAATGATTTAGGTATGAACTACCCAATGCAAATTTCTATATATGAAAGTGATTTTTTTATGATTTATTGGTATTATTGATAAAAGGAAAGTTCATATTATTGAAATGTTGAATGCCCATTGTATGTCTATTGAGAGTCTTTGTATATTGGCATGCCAAAGAGTTAGAGTATATTGGTTTAATATTGCTACTAAGCATGTGATACATTTAATCTTTGCTACGGCATGCGAGGCGATGAGTTGTGTTTTACAACTATGATCCCAGTGAAGGTTATTAATGCCGTTAAGTTACAATAGTATTTCTAGTGATACACTAGCATTGATCTATTGATCCAAACACAATCGATTAGTTGTTGTGGGCACATGTGCATTACTCATCATTAAACTCGCATACCATGCATTCTCAATTACATTACCTTAGGCTATGAAATGAATAAAAAGTAACAAGTACAAGTGATCTAAAGTAAAGTGAAAAGTGAAAGTGATATGATTCAAATGAAAATAAGTAATTTCTTGGATATTTGATTTGATGTGACATTGCTTTTTTATATGTATATGAGATGTTGATTTTTACAGGTTACATGACAAAGGAACGACTTCAATAAGTCATTCTATACGATTCTAAATTTTATATATTATATTCAATATTTTATTTATTATGCAATTTTTATTAAAATTAAAGTGCTTTAATTTGTTTTATAAGTTTTGCCTTACTAGTTCGTACTTAGCGTGTGTTTGTTTCACACGTAGATTAAGATGGAGTATTTGAAGAGGAGTTAGGCATGTTGATCAAGCTTCAATTTGCAAAACATCAGTAAGATATTCTATCTTATGATAATCTCTAGTGGGTATGTAATTATTTAATTGCTAGTAGAGTTTGATGCATTAAATTAGACTAAAGGATAGATAAATCAGTTTTGATGATGAATCGTACATGAATAAAGCAATATAAGGCATTAGCATTTAAATGAGAATAAAGCTAAGGTAGAAAGGATAATTACTTTGCTAATAAGAATAATCGGTAATCGCATAAAGATTTTAAAGTCAAGAAAGGGCCTAGATAGCGAACCTAGTTTTCACCTTGAATTGAACTGTTGTTTTTCAATAATTGCCAAATATGTTTTTAAATAATTAATTGGGGTTGAAACTAGCTAATTGCACATAGGTTATGTTTTCAAGAAAACCGAGAAAGGATTAGATTTACAAACTAAAATTTGTAAATACTTGTAAAAATAAATTTATAAGTCGAGATTTCTTTAAACAACTCTGTAATATCTTTAATGTATCTTGATTTACAAGTATACGTTAAGGGTGTTACATTTAATGGTATCAGAGCAAAGGTTTAGCCGGTTCTGGATGCTAAACCGAATATGATATGATTTTTATTAGTAAATACATGCCCCTAGGATGTCATATTACTGATGTAGTGATTGTATGACTTGATGATGCTCCTCATTAGTATAAGGTGAAATGATACTAGAATAAGGAAAGTAAAACGATAATAGATTTCGTCAGTTGATGAATCTTAGAGGTTAAGAAAGGACCCATAGAAGATATGATACAGTAATTATAAGATACTCGGATACGAATGAGTAAGAAGATAAGGTATTTTTACTTTAGAAATATATATTTTTGAAGATAACAATGTCACTAGATGCCCCAGGTGTAATATGGCGATATACTCAAGATAAATTAAGGATTGAAGTTATGATGGAAATAATTCGGTGGTATCTTATTATAAGATGTTTGTACTGTCAGTACATAAGGGAGAGTTGGAAAGTTAAGTAATGATACTACTGAGATGATTAGAAAAGAAAATAAGAAAGAAATTGATCTATAAAGAGATTATATATGAAGCTCAAAAAGAAGATGTTAGGTATGAATCAGTCGGAGGTTTTAACTTAGGCATCTGTATATAATAAAGCATTGACTGTGAAAAAGTTTAAGTTTTGGGAACCTTAAAGGTTATGATGAAAGAGGATTTATAACTGCTTATTTGAAGACGAAAAATGACAAAACTTCTATAGAAGATTTGAGATGTATTAATATAGAAAAGTTAGAAGAAGTAAAGTTGATCTGAGAGGAGGAAGTTTGGAAAACTTCTTAGAAAAGTGATAAAGAATTGGATATAGTGAATTGTTCATAAGGAAATTATTTCACTGATTTTTGAACTTTGACAAGGTACTCACATTATTTATGAGGAATAGTGTGAGATCAGTGGGTTAAGCCAATATGCCAAGGGAATATTAATGGATCTTATCTTCAGAAATGAGCAAAAGTCTATAGTATATGTACTTATGTTTTGGGGGCATTGACTGAATTATTTACATGTCAACACTCATGAATAAATTGAGATGCAATTAGATTTGATACATGAAGAGGAGTTAGTAGAAATATCAGGTTATTGAATTAAAGAATTAAGGAATAAGAAATTTCATTGACTGAAGTTTTGAGGAAAAATCACAAGGTCGAAGAAGCCACTTGGGAGGCTGAGAAGAAAATAAGGAAGTAATATCCGCAAATGTTTGGAACAGGTACGCATTGAAAATTCGAGGATGAATTTTCTTAAGGGGAAGAATTGTAATATCCCAAATTTTGGCTAGTGACTAAATTGTAAATTTTGAAAGTTTAGGGGGTTAAAGTATAAACCTTGGAAAAGTTTGGGGACTAAAGTGTAAATTTCCCCTAACAAGTAATTTTATTCAGTAGAAGAGTTAATCAGATCGAAATAAGTACCTTGATACCGATTATAAGAATTAAGATGCAGAAAAAGGTATTGAATATGGATCGAATGGAATTGTTAAGCGTGCTCAGGCCAGAGAAATACAAGGATGGGTGACCTTCGGGAAGGTCCCATAAAAGTGTTTCTAATCGATATTTTGGACTCAATAAGAATAGAGAAAATTCGTATGGATTATCGATAAAGGAATTCTAAGAGGAATTTTATTTTATGAAGATTTTCGATAAGTATCGGGAAAATAGACTGAGTTAAGAAAATTCAGTATAAGTCCATGGAAAAGGAAGTTTTATAGGATAATAGAGTTTATTCCCGAATATGGAAATATAGAATTTTCGGAATAAATCCAATAGCTCAGAAAAAGGTAAAATCGCAATAGAAGTATTTTACGAATATCGGGAGATTAGATCGAATCAAAATTTCAGAGGCTGTTCCATAAGCCATGGAAAAGTCATAAAATAATATTTATGGAATAGAGGCTGGTTGGAAATGAACTAATTTAGTTGAATTGTAATGGGATGGCAATTTTGAAACAAGCTAGTAAATAAAAACTAGTTGGAGGGCAAATTGGTCATTTTGTCCCAATGGCATTTTTGAAATATTTAAAAAGTTACAAGGGCATTTTTGGAAGAAGGAAATGGAAGATTTAATCTTGGCCCTTGATTGATGATAAGATCAATCTCAACCGTTGGATTAAAAGGGTATTTCATTAATTTCTCTATTTAAATGAAATTAAAATTCATTTATACTTTACAAGTGGCTTAATTGGATGAAATAAAAAAGATGAAGACAATTCTTCATCACAAAATTTCGAAATATGAGAGGGGAGAAGAGAGAAAAAATTTTAAGTTCGATTCAAGTCCCGAAACTCGATTTTCAGGTAATCTTTCGAACTACAAAGTTGTTCTACTCATCAAGCCCTATCTTTTGGTGTAAATAATTTGTGGAAAACATGCTTGATTGATGAGAATTTTGTATGAGAAGAAATTAGGGTTTATGGACTCAATTGGGGGTTTTGAGATTTTATGATTGCATGTTGAAATTCAAGTTGAAATCAAGCTTTTGTGATATTAAAATCATGTTATTGAGTTGGGATTTAAACTCTACATGTTTTGATTATTATGAAGATGATTAGGGTTTATGGATTCAAGTTTGATTTAGGGTTTGTGATGTTGGATAAATGATCTAGTAAGCTTGATTTGTTGTTTGGAAGCAAAACCCTAATTTAAATGTTTAGGGACCAATTCAGCAAGTTTAAAAGTTGAAGGACTAAATCTGATTTTTATAGAATTGGTGTGTATTTATGTTATTAGGGATGTTGAAGATATGAAATTGAAGTTAGAATGCAAAACCGATGTTAAATCGAGTTAGTGACCATTTTGACAAATTGTCAAAGTTAAGTGACCAATTCAGAAATGAGGTTTTAGAGAAGGATTAAATCTGATTTTTAGTTATAATGATGAAATTAAGATAGTAATGTTGATTTAAGGACTAAATTGCAAAGTTAAGAAGCTAGAATCCTTATCTTTGTATTTTAGTGACTATTTTGGTAAAGAAGGAAAATTAAGGAGAATTATTGTGAAAAATTATTTGATGAAGAAGGTTATAAGATGGTGGTTTAAAGCAAGTAATTGCACTAAATTGAAAAGTAGAGAAGTAAGGAGAAGTTAGTATAAATGTTGAAGTTGTTTATGGAAGTTGTGTAGAAAAACTGGTTTATGGCAGTAACTTTGAAAATTCACCATAAATTTTAAAAACATGGTTAGAAGGTGAATTTTATACCGATATAAAGATTTGTTTGTCTAGTTTTGCCTCCAACAAACGGAAACTCATTTCGAGTTCCGATTCAAAAGATATGAATTTTTAAGTGACGAAAGGTTAGAAAAACAGTATGCAGTCTGTTCCGAAATTAGCACTGGAAATTGACTTTGAAAATTCACCATAAATCGTACAAGTTGAATATGGGCTTTTAATTTATATGGGTGAAAATCTTATTGAATCTAGTTTCTTTCAGAACAAGCGGAGTTGAATTCTGAGTTGTAGATTATTTTATAGAAATATTTCTTTCGAGGTACTACAAACTACCAGGAAATGAGAATTGATACACTTTGTATCTAAGGTTGATTAGTAAGCTTGAAAAAGGTTAGTGGAAGCTCAAATTGGTCACTAAGGACCATAATGAGTTTTTGAACAATACCAGGAAGAAAGGAAAAAGTTTGGAAATTTTGTATATTCGAATGACTAGATTCGATAGCATGTTTAAAGTATTGTTAGATTTGAATCTAACGAATGTTATTCATATTTATATGATCAATGAAGTTTGATTTGGATCAAAAGAAGGGTCGAGGTATAATGAAGGAAATGATCAAGTAGAGCTTAGTGAGGCAAGCCAATAAATGACTCATGTGAGTGCATTTTTATTTATTTATTTATTATTATGCTATGAGATAGACTTGTGATAAGTCAATCTCGAAGGTTAAAGGTAAAGGATTTGAATTATCTGAAATGTTTGAATGGTTTATAAATGATTTAGGGTATGAACTACCCAATGCAAATTTCTATATATGAAAGTGATTTTTTTTATGATTTATTGGTATTATTGATAAAAAGGAAAGTTCATATTATTGAAATGTTGAATGCCCATTGTATGTCTATTGAGAGTCTTGGTATATTGGCATGCCAAAGAGTTAGAGTATATGGGTTTAATACTGCTACTAAGCATGTGATACATTTAATACTGCTACGGCAGGCGAGACGGTGAGTTGTGTTTTACAACTATGATCCAGTGAAGGTTATTAATGCCGTTAAGTTACAATAGTATTTCTAGTGATACACTAGCATTGATCTATTGATCCAAACACAACTGATTAGTTGTTGTGGGCACATGTGCATTACTCATCATTAAACTCGCATACCATGCATTCTCAATTACATTACCTTGGGCTATGAAATGAATAAAAAGTAACAAGTACAAGTGATCTAAAGTAAAGTGAAAAGTGAAAGTGATATGATTCAAATGAAAATAAGTGATCTACTGGATATTTGATTTGACGTGACATTGCCTTATATATGTATATGAGATGTTGATTTTTACAGGTTACATGACAAAGGAACGACTTCGATAAGTCATTCTATACGATTCTAAATTTTTATATATTATATTCAATATTTTATTTATTATGCAATTTTTATTAAAATTAAAGTGCTTTAATTTGATTTATAAGTTTTGCCTCACTAAGTTCGTACTTAGCGTGTGTTTGTTTCACACGTAGATTAAGATGGAGTATTTGAAGAGGAGTTGAGCATGCTGATCAAGCTTCAATCTGCAAAACATCAGTAGGATATTCTATCTTATGATAATCTCTAGTGGGCATGTAACTATTTAATTGCTAGTAGAGTATGATGCATTAAATTAGACTAAAGGATCGATAAGTACTCAGTTTTGATGATGAATCGTACATGAATAAAGAAATATAAGGCATTAGCATTGTAACAGAATAAAGCTAAGGTAGAAAGGATAATTACTTTGCTAATAAGAATAATCGGTAATCGCTTAAAGATTTTAAAGTCAAGAAAGGGCCTAGATAGCGAACCTAGTTTTCACCTTGAATTGAACTGTTGTTTTTCAATAATTGCCAAATATGTTTTAAAATAATTAATTCAGGGTTGAAACTAGCTAACTGCATATAGGTTATGTTTTCAAGAAAACCGAGAAAGGATTAGATTTACAAACTAAAATTTGTAAATACTTGTAAAAATAAATTTATAAGTCGAGATTTCTTTAAACAACTCTGTAATATCTTTAATGTATATTCGATTTACGAGTATACGCTAAGGGTGTTACAACATACATTGCTTTGATATGTGCAAATATGACTATGATATGCTATACATATGTTATATATGAAATTAATATGAAATGTGACATGATATGGAGCTAAGGCTCATTTTGATATTTGATATGATATGACTTGAAAAATATGGACTATGTGAATTTGTGTAATTATGGACATTGGATACAATTGGCATGCCATAGGATTATTGAGCTCAATTAAGTAAGGGAGGACTACGGTCCAGGGCTACGACCTATATATGGGAGAAATAAGGTCGACTGTGTAAGGGATATGTGCCTATGAATTATGCTACGACATTATGATTTACGAATTATGCTACGACATTATGATTTATGAATTATGCTATGACAATATGATTATGATATGAATACGTGACATGTAATATGTGAATATGAAAGCATGAAAATAAGTGAAATAAGCATGAATTGTGTATAGTGTAATATGTCTACTTGTATATTTGATTTTCATGCATTTCATAGTATTGATCATCCATTGTAATTGTTATAACTACCTCACTAGGCTATGTAAGCCTAACATGTGTGTCTCATGCATTTTCAGGACCTTGATCAATTCCGAACCTTGATCGTGTTATTGCGGTTGCAAGTCACGTCTCTGCCATATATGTATGTTATCTTTTGCTATAAACTCCTAGTAAAGTGGCATATGGTCCAACTTGTTTTGTATAAGCCTTTCTATGATTGTATGATGACTTGGTAATATGGTTTTGTTGTATGATTAGAGTTGGATAGGTTAAAATGGTTAAAAGTGCCTAAAATGATCCTAAGGTGAAAACTTGGTAAATGGATTCCGAACGCCCTAAAAATGTGACGTACCAATAGGAACATGATTTGTAAGTCTATTGGTAAAATTTGGTAAGGTTTGGAAATCACCCGATAGATTAATCCGAATAACAAAACAGTTTTGAACAGTTTACAAAATGGTCACTAGATATTGTATCGTCTAATCAGATAGGTAAATGACCTCCGTTAGTGATGAAATTCCACAGGCTAATAATTAGTAAGATTAATTTTAGTATGATAACTTGAATTTCGGCTAAGGACCTTTAAATTGTAAAATTTATAATTTAGTCCCTAAAAATAAAAAAAGTTTAAAATTGACCCCAACTCTGAATAAGTTTAGTAACAAACAAAGTGGATAAATCTTAAGAATAATCAATATGATACTTAGATTAGGTTTTGAACTCTGAACCCTATTCCGAACCTCCGATTAGTCTTCTGATAACATTATCTGACCTAGATATCTACCAGACTAGGAAGGGAGTGTTACATGGAGAACTATTTTTGAAAGATTAAGAAAGGTTAGGAAGGAAATTTCAACCATTTTAAAAAGTGGGTTGCCCTCCCTTGCTCCCATTTGTGGGGAATAAGCAAGACAAGGGAGTATTGTCCCTTTTGCTTATATCATCGCCATTAAGTCCTTCTTCCTCATCTCTCTCTTATTCATCCTTCTTCATCCTCTATAGAAATTTGAGAGTAAAATTGGAAGCTTTATTACCATAGTTAACAGGAATTTGAAGAAAAGTTGTGTTTTGGTGAGGTGTTAGTTTGATTTTCGATCTTAGTAATTCGTTTTTACTTCGTTCTAATCATCTAGAGGTGTAACTATGTTGTATTTACCTTTGTGATTAGCTAAGAAGGCGGGGGAAGCTTCCAACACCAAGGAAAAAGGGAAGAAAGTGAGGAGCTTGCTTACTAGTGGTGGCTTTTGAGTTGTTGCTAAGGTTAGTACATCTCTAACTTATCTTATTTCCCGACTTTCCTAGATGATTAATGCTGGCGAAATTTCATTTGGGGCAAAGGTTAGAGAATACATGTTGCAATGGAGTTTTTGGCTTGATTGTTAAAATGATGATGATTTGATGCTATAAGCTTGATTTGGGTGGCCATTGAGTAGCCAAAATCACCATAGAACTTTCAAGAGAGTTGGGGGTTCAAAAATGAGTGTCTAAGGGTTGTGAGGAAGAAAATTCGTGGCTAAAATGTCATTTTCTAGGTTTGAGTATCGGTACGAGTCAAACTCGTACCACTACCGGTGGGTTTTCAAGCATAAACCAGACGAGCTGGTGCTTGCGTACATGTACTGCTTGAATGTAGTACTGATATGGTGACACCGTGCATCGGTACGATCGAGCCAGCACTGGTACCATTTCAATTCATAAAATTTCAGTAGCCACTTTTAGTACCAGTGCGGTCGAGCCAGTACCGGTACCTAGAAACGAGTACCGATACCTAGTGGGCGTATCGGTACCCACTAGAGTCACTGCCCAAAATCTTGATATTTTTCATGTGGGCCCTTCTTGGGTTCTTGGTAAGCCCTATATGATTGATAAATGATACGAGTGGATTTTAAATGATCATGTACTATAGTACTTGGTCGAAGTGAGTACCAAATGCTAGCTGATCCCGGGTGTACTTTTATGAGTTGTTTCCCGATGCTAGGTGATCCCGGGTATAACATGTGAATGTGAGTATTCGATGCTAGGTGATCCCGAATACGATAATGACTACTCGATGTTGGGTGATCCTGGTTGCTATGTGTTTGACCTAATATTTTGTGATCATGGGCTATGATAAATGTGTAACGGTTCTTACTTTATATCATTGTCTAAATGTTGATTTATGCTTGCTCATAATTATTAAATGCATGAAATAGTGTATAGCAGAAATGTACCACTAAGCTTTGTTAGCTCAACGTGCAAATTTATTGTTCCCGTGCATAGATTGACAGGTTGCTTGTTTGAGAGAGCACATCATCAAGGATTCCCATCGCCGATTTATAGTTTGAGTATACCTAAATTCTAGTAGTGGTCTATGTATTCATAGAATTTTAACTCTTTTGGGTTTGTAAACTCTTAATTTTATCTTTCGAAAATATAGTGATTTGAACTTGTATGGAGCTCCTTATTTTTAAGTTTGAACTTATTTATGGACACACTTTTATCTTGACTTTAATTGATTTTGATTTGTGGCTAAACTTAAGGTATTAATTTCGAACAAATTTGTAAATGGTTGAGTTAGAGGTAGTCTAAATGTAACATCTTGGATCCGTGAAAATCGGGGTGTTACATGATCAGTAACATCATGTAAAGCCTTCTGAGGGCATTTTCAATTCAGAATCTATCCTCGACATCACTTCGACCTTCTAAAGCCAATACATGTGTTGTTTGGTTGTCGTTGTGTCCAATGAGGTGAATCTACAAGACTGAAAATTCCCGACTAAATATTTAATGTCATGGGTGAGAGGTCATATAGTCGAAAAATTTCTCCTTTGGTGAATTGAGTTTCTGAAAAAACTATTTTTTGTACCTCCCTCGACCACAATATATCAAAAATTTAGATTCCAGCAAATTGAAGGCCCTAAAACACAGAAAGTGCTTCTGCTTCAAAAACAGACAAAATATCTGCATTAATACGGTAAGAAACACCAAGTATATGACCATTACTACCATGCACCACTAATTCAAATGTCCTTTTTGATAGTAATATATATTTTTAAATTTACAGTTTGTTAAATTGGTGCAAGGTACACCGAGGTGTGAAGCAATAGAGTGTATTGTGTCTTTAGTTTGTTAGAAATTTTACAGTTGTAAATTAATTTGTTAGGAATTAGCTGATTAGTTAGTTTTTATTTCTTTATTTCTTTTCTAATATAAATAAGCCTCCCTGTGCAAAATGAAGGCAAGTAAAAACGATATGCAGCGATGTCCCTATCGCTAAAAATGATGTGTTTTTATTTGTTTTGAAAATGATGATGTCTTTCGCATAGAGTTTTATAAAACCTGTGTTTTCTTTAAAAATGGAGTCGCCACCGGACACTCAAGGTGGACCGGACACCATGAAAACCAGAGATTTAAAATTGATGGGTTCGGGAGTCGATTACGGATGGGGAAGGATTAGCACCCCCACACCGCCCAAAATTGGTACTTTAATAATTACCGCTTGATTAATATTGGACTTTCTGGATTAAAGTGACGATTAAATTAAAATTTGGTTATAAGTGCGAGTAGATTTTAAAGGCCCCGTTATTCGAGAATAAACGCCCAACCACTATCACTACGCCTGATACTAGCCCCGTTTACGCTCGAATAAAAGGGCGCTACATTGACAATTTATATTTCCGAAATGTAATTTAAAACATGACAAACATACATACAATGCGATAAACATATAAATAAATACCAACATAATAAAATACTAATCTAACATATATAAGCATTAATAAAATACTAATCTAACATATATAAGCATTAATTTAACACATAAAAATGCATTCTAACATAAAAAACACTACTCTAAAACATGCATGAATATTAACCTAGAAATATATACTAATTAAGGTAAAACAAATATTTAACATTATTCATATACGTTTGTAATTAAATAAAATGTTATATATTATTTTACAAACATACATAAACATATATACACATACATATATATAAAATAAGATAAAATAAAAAAATATGTGCATATTATACATAGATAAAAACATTAATACGTATGTACATATATGTTACACATTTAATATATAGTAAACTACTTTATGGTAATAATAACAATAATAATAAAATGCTAAAATGAAGATGCATGATCTATACTAACACTTCATAAAATAGCATGGATCTAAAAGTTAGGGAATAAAATGTATGAATATCTAATTACATAGCATAAATGTCTAATATTACAAGATGAAAATGAAACAGATGCAAAACATGTGGGCTGAAATGCAAATAAGCAGAAATGCAGGGCTGGAAATTAAAAAAAACATAATATTATTAACAACAGTGACCAATTTGAATAAAAAGCAAAATAGAAATGCCACATTAAAATAAAAAGGACGAAAAAAAGAGGCGGGGAAAAGGGCAGAGACCAATGGCGTAATTTGCCCATTAAACATCCCACGGATCCTCCCCGAGTTACGGGTCACCGCGGGTTGGGTGGTGCCAAAACGACATCGTTTCATGCTTTGGCCGGTTCAAATTATAAGGGTTGTTTTATTTTTTATTTCGAATGGATTAGGAAACAGAAAACCCTAAGAAAATTTTACCCTTTCTTTCTTTCAACCAGATCCGGCAGCCGCTCTCACCATTCTTTTTGCGTCGGTCATCGGCGTAGAGGCCTCGCGGCAACGGAGCAATAACGGCGAGATCGGGTAAGCTTCGAACCCCCTCTTTTGATTCGAAACAAAAATGAAAACAACAACAAAACTTTGATTTTGAAACCAAAAAAGATTTTCGATTTCGATTTGAAACTTACAATTTTTCCCAGATTACAAGCTTTTTTGATCTTAAAAGCCCCTAAATATTCTGTTTTTTTAAATCCCCCCCCAAATCTCTCTGTTTTTTTCCCGATTTTTTGAATATCTTTACAAGCTTTTTGATTCGGTTTTTATATCCAAATCTATACTAACCCCTACATATTTTAATTTGATGTAGATCTCTGGTGATTGTTGTAATCCCGGATCTTTAGGGATGTTGATGGGTTGGTAAGGTTAGGGTATGAGTATTGTCTGGTTAGGTTGACAGAGGGTTTAGGGTTGATTTCATTTAGGGGTTCGGGTTGGATTTGGGATTTTGGTGGTTACCGGTGAGGATAACGGCGACGGGAGATGGATGTCGGTGACGACAGTGGAGGCAAGGCTAACAGCAGAGACTAGGGTTTTTAAGGGTTTGTTATTAGGGTTTTGATTCTGGGTTGGGTTATGGGTTTAAAGTTTAGGTCGGGTCAAAACAGGTTATTACAGTTGCCACTCTTTGCTCATTGTTGTGTAACGACAATAGAGCAAAGACTAAAAATGACCCGTTTTGTCCGGTCCGGTTGAGCTTCTCCCCTCTTGACGCATGTCTTCGTTCTTTTGTAGAATTTCTTTCTCTTTGATGCAGGTCTTCTTTCTTGTCTTGGTTGATCTACCTTGTCACTCTTGGGGAAGCAAAGCCTTCGAAATGGAGGGGTTGTTTGTTGGGGAAGCAAAATGAGTACGTCTTACTATGTTATTGACGACGATAATACCTAAAGAAAATTTGACCCAGCTGCAACACCGACGAAGAGGCAGGGTCTACAAAACTTGATCCAGCTGCAACACTGACGAAGAGGCAGGATCGGAGGATGAAAGTTCCCATGTCTGGTCCAGCTACAACTCTGACGAAGAGGCAAGATCAGAAAACTAACAACTTTTCCCTTTTTTTTGCTTTTTTTGTTTTGCTTTTTTGTTTCTTCTTTTTTTCATATTTTTCTTTTATTTCTTATAGTAATACGAGGGTAAAAATGACCTGGCTACAATACCGACGAAGAGACCGGGTCGAAAAATAGATGTTGGACCCCACTACTCCATCAACAGAGAAGTAAGATCGGAGAACGTTGGTAACATGGATTCAACCACCCCATCAGAGGATGACTGCAGATTGGACCTAACGACTCCATCAGCGGAGGACTAGATCGAATAATGACGACCTGGAACCGGCTACACCATCAGCGAAGAGCAGGATCAGAGGACGACGATAGCTTGTACCTAGCCACTCCATCAGCGGAGAGACTAGATCGGGCGATGAAAGTTGATAATTTTTTTTGTGACTTCTTCTGATTTTTCTTCTTTTTCTTTGATTTTCTCTTCTTCTTTTTCTTTTTCATTAATTTTTTCTTCTTTTTTCCTTTTTTTGATTTGTTTTCTAGCTACAACATTAATAAAGAGAACTTGAAAATTAGTAAAGTTGGATCTAACCTCGCCATCTACGGAGAAGCAGAACATTAACTGGAACCCTACTACACCATCAGCGGAGAAGTATGATAGCAACAACTGGGACCTAACCACTCCATCAACCGAGGGACTGGATCGGATAATGACGACCAGAAATCGGCTACACCATCAGTGGAGAGCAAGATTAGAGGACGACAACAGCTTGGACCTAGCCACTCCATCAGCGGAGGACTGGATTGGATAATGACAACCTGGAACCGGCTACACCATCAGCGGAGAGCAGGATCTGAGGACGACGGGAGCTTGGACCCGGCCACTCCATCAGCGGAGGACTGGATTGTATAATGACGACCTAGAACCGGCTACACCATCAACAGAGAGCAGGATCTGAGGTCGACGGGAGCTTGGACCCGGCCACTCCATCAGCGGAGGACTGGATTGGATAATGACAACCTGGAACTGGCTACACCATCAGCGGAGAGCAGGATCTGAGGACGACGAGAGCTTAGACCCGACCACTCCATCAGTGGAGGACTGGATTGGATAATGACAACCTGGAACCGGCTATACCATCAGCGGAGAGCAGGATCTGAGGACGATGAGAGCTTGGACCCGGCCACTCTATCAGCGGAGGGACTGGATCGGGCGACGAAAGTTGATAAATTTTCTTTTGATTTTTTCATTTCATTTATTTTTTCTTCACTTTTACTTTTTTTTGATTTTTTTTTTATTTTTCTTTTTTCTTGAACTGTACAAAGAAGTAAAACTCGAGAAAAAAATTAGGTATGGCTACACCGTCAGCGTAGAAACAAGACCTGAATAGAAATTCGATCTGCTTGGGGAAAGGTTCAGATCTGTTGCACCATCAACGGAGAAACAAGATCTTCAGGATGTCTATACTGCTGCACCATCAGCGGTAAAGTGAGATTTGAAAGATGCCGGATCTGTCGCATCACTGGCGAAGTGACGAGATCCGAAGGAAAATTTGACCTATTACACCATCAACAGAGAAAAAGATCTTCAAAATGTTGGATTTGTTTGGATTGTCTGAGCTGGTCCACCACTACTGATGTAGACAAGAGCTGAAAATGAAAGAAATCATTAGTTAGTATTTGTTCAAATATTCTGCCGCTGATACCTTTTGTCTAAAGATTTTAGCTCTTCTGCATGTTTGGCCTTCTTCAAGACTAAGGTTGGCTGTCGTGATTGCCCCCATGTTGAGGATGTTCGGTCTCTTCTTCAAACCTGTTTGTAAGGAAAAATGCATGCATGAATTTTATGCCTAAATGCATGTGTCTATCCTAAATGCATGGTGATTTCGGTATATGTAATTAATCTAAATGTATGACGTATGCAAAAATGATTTAATGCAAGATGAATGCGTGAATGTGATATGATTTTTTTGGTCCTCAAAGAGATGCCCCTGACTCCTCACTGGTCTCGTCAGGATCTTGGTTTTTTCATGCGGCAGTGCCCCGACTTTTTCCTGGGTTCGATCAGCTTTCATCTATGTGGATGCCCCAAAATTTTGTTCATTCTTATGCTATCGTCTGCAACTGCTCTTGAATTTGACACTTTGAGTGTGGATTCTGTTGCCCCCTAGGTTGGGTTCAAAAATTGTGTTGGTTCATGGTACCTCATTATTTTTTGGATTAGGTGCAGTTTTACAGACTGTGGTCAATGTAGACATTTCAGGGGTGCAAGAGTTTGACTCAGCAATGAAGGCTGGACCTTGGCAAAGAATGCTCCTAGACTGAGGCCTTGTTAGAGGCATAATGTTTGTAAAAGATGTGGGGGTGCTTTTGGACATGCCCCGAGATCGGGCTCTCGTAGAGGTTCTGCAAAGTGCTAGACCGACCAACCTTATTGTATCTAATGGGGTAACCCGGGGACCAGTTTTATTATTTTGAAAATGAATGCGTGCAAATGTGAGGTGCATGTCTTAGATGTGAAAGTACTGATTCAAAAATGGCTCTCGTGGCACAACTTCCGATCTCACGGGATTCATTTGCAACTTTGAATATTGCCTCGATATCTAGAGTACTAGATTTTCTCCCGATGATAATTTTTTTAAATTGAGAACCAGTCGTGAATCAGCATTTCATGCTGGTAAAATGCAAAAAAAAATAAAGTGTTATGATATGCCATGCAGTGAATGCCAAAATGAGCAAATATGATGTGATCACAAAAATGGGTCAATTTGAAATTAGGGTAAAAATGAAAGATTTCTGATCGGGTAAACCACTTGAACCAACACCCCAATGTAATGCAAATGCAATGATGTATGCAAAAAAGGGTAAAACAAAAAAGAAAATGAGTCAGTACAGGATAAGATCAATAACACATAAATAGAAGAACAATTTAGATAAGGTAGACAAACAAAACACACTATTTACATCCTGTCTAAAACACCTAGGTTATCCGCATGGCTCTAAAAGGGTGGGTTTGTATATGTTCTCTACATGCAGTTTTGGTGCTAAGAGGAACCCAAATTGTCCTTGCTGTCCTCTACTAAGAGTAGCAAGGCCCTCGGTCATCACCCATTATAGGCTCATTTCAACCGGGTTTAATTCAAGGGGACCTATTCGCTTATGCCCCTACGAAGGAACGATATCCTCACGAAAGCATAAGGTACTCGAGCCTCAAAGGTACTTGCTAGACCCATACGGAGGAATGATATCCTCACGAAAGCATTAGCGTTTTCCTCCACTTAAAAAGACTGTTTATATGCCAAATTTTAAATACGTTAAAATAAACGCGTAATTATAACCAAATGTTACTTTAATAGTCACTTTAATCTAGAATTTCCAATATTAGTAAAGCAGTAATTATTTAAAAAGCTTGACTCTCTTTTATTTTTGAAAAACAAAAATGGTCCCCAGCGGAGTCGCCATCTGTAGTGATGTCCCTCTCGTTAAAAATGAGGTGCTTTTATTTGTTTTGAAAATGATGATGTCTTCCGCGTGGAGTTTTATAAAACCCATGTTTTCTTTAAAAATGGAGTCGCCACCGGCCACTCAAGGTGGACCGGACACCATGAAAACCAGAGATTTAAAATTGATGGGTTCGGGAGTCGGTTACGGATGAGGAAGGATTAGCACCCCCACACCACCCAAAATTGGTACTTTAATAATTACCGCTTGATTAATATTGGACTTTCCGGATTAAAGTGACGATTAAATTAAAATTTGGTTATAAGTGCGAGTAGATTTTAAAGGCCCCGTTATTCGAGAATAAACACCCAACCACTATCACTACGCCTGATACTGGCCCCGTTTACGCTCGAATAAAAGGGCGCCGCATTGACAATTTATATTTCCGAAATGTAATTTAAAACATGGCAAACATACATATAATGCGATAAACATATAAATAAATACCAACATAATAAAATACTAATCTAACATATATAAACATTAATTTAACACATAAAAATGCATTCTAACATAAAAAACACTACTCTAAAACATGCATGAATATTAACCTAGAAATATATACTAATTAAGGTAAAACAAATATTTAACATTATTCATATACGTTTGTAATTAAATAAAACGTTATATATTATTTTACAAACATACATAAAAATATATACACATACATATATATAAAATAAGATGAAATAAAAAATATGTGCATATTATACATAGATAAAACATAAATACGTATGTACATATATGTTACACATTTAATATATAGTAAACTACTTTATGGTAATAATAAGAATAATAATAAAATGCTAAAATGAAGATGCATGATTTATACTAACACTTCATAAAATAGCATGGATCTAAAGGTTGGGGACTAAAATGTATGAATATCTAATTACATAGCATAAATGTCTAATATTACAAGATGAAAATGAAACAGATTCAAAACATGCGGGCTGAAATGCAAATAAGCAGAAATGCAGGGCTGGAAATAAAAAAAACATAATAATATTAACAAGAGTGACAAGTTTGAATAAAAACCAAAATAGAAATGCCACATTAAAATAAAAAGGACGAAAAAAAGAGGCGGGGATAAAGGGCAGGGACCAAGGGCGTAATTTGCCCATTAAACATCCCGCGGATCCTCCCCGGGTTACGGGTCACCGCGGGTCGGGTGGTGCCAAAACGACATCGTTTCATGCTTTGTCCGGTTCAAATTATAAGGGTTCTTTTATTTTTTATTTCGAATGGATTAAGAAACAGAAAACCCTAAGAAAATTTTACCCTTTCTTTCTCTCAACCAGATCGGGCCGCCGCTCTCACCATTCTTTTTTCGTCAGTCATCGGCGCAGAGGCCTCGTGGCAATGGAGCAACAACGGCGAGATCGGGTAAGCTTCGAACCCCCTCTTTTGATTCGAAACAAAAATGAAAACAACAAAAAAACTTTGATTTTGAAACCAAAAAATATTTTCGATTTCGATTTGAAACTTACAATTTTCCCCAAATTACAAGCTTTTTTGATCTCAAAAGCCCCTAAATCTTCTGTTTTTTTAAATCCCCCCTAAATCTCTCTTTTTTTCCCGATTTTTCGAATATCTTTACAAGCTTTTTTATTCGGTCTTTATATCCAAATCTATACTAACCCCTACATATTTTAATCTGATGTAGATCTCTGGTGATGGTTGTAATCCCGGATCTTTGGGGATGTTGCCGGGTTGGTAAGGTTAGGGGTATGGGTATTGTCTGGTTAGGTTGATAGAGGGTTTAGGGTTGATTTCATTTAGGGATTTTGGTTGGATTTGGGATTTTGGTGGTTACCAGTGAGGATAACGGCGACGAGAGATGGATGCCGGTGACGGCAGTGGAGGCAAGGCTAACGGCGGCGGCTAGGATTTTTAAGGGTTTGTTATTACGGTTTTGATTCCGGGTCGAATTATGAGTTTAAAGTTTGGGTCGGGTCAAAACGGGTTATAACACGATACAACTTCTTTTCTTTAATAATACAATTTCCCAAATCATTTCTCAGAACTTTTCCCTCTTTCTAAAGAACTATTATGGTATTAGATGATTTTTCAGTTTCTCGATCGTCCGAGGAAAATCTTGTCTTCAAGAATGACGATCCAACTAATGAGTTCTATATTCACCCTGACGAGAATTATGCGCTCGTACTCACTTCTTCTCTACTCAATGGCAACAACTACTATAGATGGGCTCGATCCATGAAGATGTCCCTTATTTCGAAGAACAAATTTCATTTCATGGACAGGACGAGTAAAGCACCGGCGAAAAGTGGTTCTAAATTTTATGCTTGGGTAAAATGTAATAATTTGGTCCTTTCTTTGCTTCAGCGTGCGATCAATTCTGAAATTGGGCAAAGAGTTATCTGGATTGACAACGCATATGACTTGTGGAAAAATCTCTATGATCGTTTTAATCAAGGTGACCTAGTTCGTATCTTCGATTTACTGCAAGATTTTTATTCTTTGCAGCAAGGTAATCTTTCGGTCACTTTTTTCATATGCAATTGAAAGTTCTCTGGGATGAGCTGTGCAATTTAAGGCCTTTATCTATTTGTGAGTGTTCTGCCATGAAATACAAGAAACCATATTTCCTTCTTAGCTGTGCAATTATAGAAGGTAATCTTATTTTCTTGTGATGAAACCACAACCTTCTATAATTGAGGTTTTCGACATTGTTATTCAGCATGAAAGGTCGATTAATTATGTACATATTAATAGTGATTCAAATGTGTTTTTGGTTGATAGATATCGTGGGAAAAATAGAGAACAAAATTTTACTTCTAGACATAACAATAGGTACCATGGCTTAAAGAAATTCTTCAGTAATTCTTCTGGCGAGAAAAGACCTTTTTTGTACCTACTATGGTTTACATGATCATACTATTGAGAAATGTTATCGTAAGCATGGTTTTTCTCCTGGTTATAAGCATAAGAATCAGTTTAGTAGAACCAATCAAGATGATTATTCCGGTAATGAGGATTCCTTGAATTTTGATTTGGTTAAGAATGAGACGCATTATGTTACCTTTACAAAGGAACAGTATGAGGGTTTGATGAGTATGTTGCAAGAAAAGAATCAATCAGTGCAGCCTTCTATTCAGCATTCTACTACTGTTAACATGCTTTCCTCTGTCAATGTGCTTTCCTCTAATTTTGATTCTAAGCCTCTTGAAGACATTGATAATTTTCTTACTTGTTCCATTTCTATAGAACATATTACTCCTTGGATTATTGATTCTAGTGCTACTTATCACATTGCTAATTCTTTGTATTTTTTTTTTGAAGATTGTCATATTATTCTTAATAAGTTTGTTAAACTTCCTAATAATAAATTAGTAAGGGTTCATCACATAGGAAATGTTCAACTTAATACTTCTTTAATCTTACATAATGTCTTGCATATACCTAAGTTTTGGTTTTAATTTAATATATGTTTCTCAATTGACAAAAGGAAATTTATATTATTTAATTTTATCTTCTGTTTCTTGCTGCATACAGGATGTCCAGGCTTGGAGGACGATTGGTACAACTAAGGAAGTTCATAGTTTATATTAGCTTGAGATTCAAAACAATATTTCTTGTAATGTTGTCATTTCAGCCTCTTTAAATCTTTGGCATTCTACATTAGGACATCCTTCTTTTCAAAGGGTGAAGGTTTTTTTCCAAAATAAACTGTAAAATTCCTGTTTGTACTGTTTTTTTGTTATACTTGTCATTTAGCTAACATAAAAGGATTGTCATTGTAACACCCCCTTCCCGGTCTGGTAGGGAACCGGGTCAGAAAGTGTTATTGGAAAGAAGAACCGGAAATCGGAATCGGAATTGGGGTCAATTTAAAATTTCAAATTAAAAGGGGCTAAATTACAAATGTTACAAATTACCAACCCTAATCCGAGTTCTTGATTACCAACCTGTGTTTAGACTAAACAATTATTAACTTGAGAAGTTTCGTTGTCATCGGATGTTTGTAACCTATCCATTTGAGCCATATAATTATTAGTGACCAATTTGTAATCTTTTAAAACTGTTTCTCAAGCCTTTTAACCAAATTAACTGACACCGTACCGATACACTATAGGCCGTATCGGTACACTAAGTTGAATTGTACACTTTCCAGGTTTAAGGTCAACAACCTTGTACCGATACGCCTGTACCCGTGTCGATACGCTTTGACTTGGGTTGACTCGTATCGGTATGCCTGAGGTCGTACCGATGCAATTATTTTTCCAGACTTTACTGTCAAGTTCCGTATCGGTACACTCCCTAGTGTATCGATACTCCCTGCTTCATCAACACTGAATATGTAAGGCCGTATCGGTACAGTCTTCCCCGTATCGATACGCCTGGCTTGTAATGACAGATTTTATCTAATTTAACCTTTTAAATGTTGTCCAATCATTACCAAATTTTACCAGCAAGCCTAAAATCCATTAATCTACTGTCATACCAAATTTTATAGCATTTCGAATCCGTTTATCTAGTTTTCACTTTAGGCTCATTTTAGGTTCATTTTAGTAAGCTAAACATCCCCAAAAACATACCATTTTATGCATACAACACTAAGTCATTATAGGACTATTACACAAACATTAAACTACTCATACAAAACATGTTTAGACCATATGTCACTTGACTAGGAGTTTAAGGCAAAATATAGGCATACATATACTTATAAAGAGGTGACTTGCAACTGTAACACACGATCGTAGCACAGAATCTTTAAAGGTCCTGAAAATGCATGAGACACACATGTTAGGCTTACATAGCCTAGTGAGGTAGTTATAACAAGTGCAAATAATAGCTAATGCTATGAATGGCATAATGATCAATTTTATAACATACGCACAGTTTATAACGTATAATCTCATGCTCAATTCACCAATTACATAAATTCGTAATTATCGAATTATACTTCATATGCATAGATTACTTCTCAAATTAGTACCATTGGATACACATATTTCCCATTTACACCATTCATATCAGAAAGTAGGCCGTAGCCTTGAGCCATATATCCGGAAAAGATTCCTTACACATTCCTTCCTTATTTCCCCCACATATAGGCCGTAGCCCCGAACCGTAGTCCATCCCTTACTTATACGAGCTCAAATAATCCTATGGCATGCCAATTGTATCCAATGTCCACATTTACACAAAATCACATATTCAACATATTCGATATCTTTCAGATCATAACATATCATATATCAAAGTTGAGCCTTAGCTCCATGTATCACCTATCAAGCATGTCATATCCATGATACAATTATCAAAGCAATACAAAACACTTACCGGAATCGCCAATCGAATCCAACATAGTTGCTCTACGTGAGCCTTAATCAAATGCAAACGTATAAACCAAATAATGCAACAGGATGGCACCGAGCCTATCCCTTGACACTACTACACTTTCCTTAGGGTACGAAAGCTTTTAGGATTCTCGAATCTCGATTCCTTTGTTTCTAGCTATGATAGGAGATGGTGGATTATTTTTCTCCGAATTTTGAGCTAGGAAAATACAAAGAATCATTACAATTGATATATTGACATGGCACTTATTCAAAGAGTAGACTTAGAATTTTGATTTGAAATTAAACTCCGATTATTCATGGAATTCAACAATCGATAGAGGGTTTTTTCTTACCCGATTGATAGCCTTATAATGGTAATTTCAAATTGAAGAAAAGATGAGCTTAGGATGGGCAAGAAGATAGGTGTGTGCTTGAGAGCTCAAGGTTGAAGACAATGGTGGTGTCAGCTTGTTTGGAAGACAAAGCTTGAGTTTAGCTTTTGGAAAGATTAAAACAATTGGAGAGAGCCCTTTTCTTTGACTTATTAAAAAAGGGATTTAACATCTTAATGACAGCCCACCTCCTATGTGACCAATAAAGAGATTTCCTCCTATTGAGGGTTTGCTTAACCCAAAGCCCATTTGCTTCCCAAGCAGGATATTGACCTCATTAGCTTGTGAATTCTGATGAATTTCACGTGAGATTGGACAAGCATAAAGGTGATTCACCGTCTTTCATCATTTCTTTACAAAACGACATCATTTTGGCTCAAAACAAGGGACCCGTATCGATACGCTTTTGTCTGTATCGGTACGCCCAAGCTAAAATTAAAAGGTTAGTTATTGACGGTTAGACCGTATCGATACCCACATGGCCGTATCGAAATGACTAGCTCAAATTTACACTTTGGGCTTCGAATTTCTTACAAGGAGTCCATTCACTCACATAGGGCCAAAATGTAACTCCATTACAACAAGAGGGGTACAATGGTCATTTATTACAACATTTTACACATTGGATTCAAAAATTTCCGATCACCAGGACCTTTTTCCGACTAGGCCAGTTTTCGGGATGTGATAACTCTCCCCCTTAAGAAAATTCATCCTCGTATTTTCGCCTTAGTTAAATAGGTGGGGTACTACTTTTGCATAGTTTCTTCAGGTTCCCACGTTGCTTCTTTGACAGAATGGTTTCTCCATAAAACATTTACTAGGGGCACGGATTTATTACGAAGTCGTTTAACTTCTCGTGCGAGGATCTGCACAGGTTCTTCCTCGTATGTCAAATTGGATTGAATCTCTACGGATTCTGGTTTAATCATGTGGGAAGGATCTGACCGGTACTTACGTAACATAGAACCATGGAAGACGTTGTGGATCTGACTTAGCTCCTCATGCAGAGCTAATCAGTAGGCAACAAGTCTAACCTTTTTTATCACTTCGAACAAGCCAAATTTAACGAGGACTTAGCTTTTCCTTCTTCCCAAAACGAAGGATCTTCTTCCACAGAGATACCTTGAGGAAGACTTTCTCACCAACCTCGTATCGGATGTCTCTTCTTTTCAGATTAGTATAAAACTTATGTCGAACGAAGGTAGCTTTAAGTCGATCGCGGATAATGGTCATCTTTTTTTTCGGTTTCCCAAAGCAAATCAGGGTCTAACATCTTACCTTCACCGAGTTCGGTCCAATAGAAAGGAGTTCTACATCTTCTTCCGTAGAGGGCTTCATACGGGGCCATTTGAATTGAAGCCTGGTAACTGTTGTTGTAAGCGAACTAGATTAAGGGTAGGATTTCTCCCATGTATTCTCAAAGTCAATGACATAAGCTTGAAGCATATATTCCAAAATCTGAATAACTCTTTCCGATTGGCCGTCGGTTTGAGGATGGAAAGCAGTGCTAAGGTGCACTTTAGTTCCCAAAGCCTCGTGTAAGGTCTTCTAAAATCGGGCTGCGAATCGTGGGTCACGATCAGAGATGATGGATACAGGGACTCCATGCAAACGAATAACTTCACGGATGTACAGTTCTGCGAGCTTAGGCAGGCTGAAATCCATTCTCACCGGAAGGAAATGAGCTGACTTAGTGAATCGATCCACAATGACCCAAATAACATCATTTTTCTTTGGTGTCATTGGTAGATCGCTTACGAAATCCATCGTGATTCGCTCCCATTTCCACTGTAGAAGCTTGATAGGTTGTAGAAGACCAGTTGGTACCTTGTGCTCGGCTTTAACTCATTGGCAAGTCAAGCATCTAGCCACAAAGTCCGTGATTTCGCTTTTTATACTGGACCACTAGTACAATTCTTTCAAGTCTTTATACATTTTAATAACTCCCAGATGAACTGAGAAAGGGCTAGAATGTGCTTCACTCAAAATTTGATTCTGAAGATCATCATCATCGGGCACACAGATGCGGTTACGAAAACACAATAGGCCTTCAGAATTCATGGCAAAGTTAGGATCCGAGTTATCCTTAACCTTGGCAATGACAGGTTGCAACTCCTCATCAGTTTCTTGGAGTGCCTTGATTCGAGATACAATGGTTGAATGGACTCTTAATTCGGCTAGCAGTTTGACATGCTTCCTGAGTCGGAAGTGTGCATTTAAGCATTTTGGAGAGGGAGTAGGCTTTTGGCTAAGGGCCTTAGCCACAACATTAGCTTTACTGGGATGGTAGTCAATAACCAGGTCATAATCTTTCAATAGCTTCATCCACCGACATTGATGAAGGTTCAACTCTTTCTGAGTTAGGAGATACTTTAGGCCTTTGTGATCAGTGTATAAGTAACACTTCTCACCATAAAGATAATGCCGCCAAATCTTCAAAGCAAACACGACTACGGCTAACTCAAGATCACAGGTCGGATAGTTTAGCTCATGTGGCTTGATTTGACGTGAAGCATAAGTTATAACTTTACCTTCTTGCATCAGAACACAGCCTAATCCCAGGTGGGATGCATCACTGTAAATGGTGAAATCCTTGCCCGGCTCTGGTTGCACTAGGACGAGAGCATGAGTAAGGACTTGCTTGAGCTGATCGAAACTTCTTTGCTGATCAACAGTCCATATAAAAAGGGTGTCTTTTCGGAGAAGCTTCTTTAAGGGTGCAACAATTAGTGAAAATCCCTTAACGAATCTGTGGTAATAACCAGCAAGCCCGAGAAAGCTGCGAACTTCTCCAACATTCTTAGAAGGAATCCAGTCAAGGATGGCCTGGATCTTTTTTAGGTCAACGTGGATCCCTACAGAGGAGATCACATAGCCTAGAAAGGATACTTCGGATAACCAAAATTCACACTTATCGAATTTGGTGTAGATTTGTTTCTCTCGAGGAGTTTTCAGCACAAGCTGGAGATGTTCCTCGTGGGAAGTAGAGTCTTTGGAATAGATGAGAATATCGTCTATAAATACAACCACAAACTTATCGAGATAGGGCCGTAATACATGGTTCATTAGGTCTATGAAAGCTGCGGGTGCATTCGTAAGCCCAAAAGGCATCACTAAGAATTCATAGTGGCCATATCTAGTTCGGAAGATGGTCTTTGGAACATCAGACTCCTTTACCAACATTTGGTAATATACAGACCAAAGGTCGATCTTGGAAAAGACTGAAGCATCTTTCAATTTATCAAAGAGGTCATCGATCCTTAGAAGCGGATACTTGTTCTTAATGGTGACCTTATTCAACTGGTGGTAGTCAATGCACAGGTGCATCGACCTGTCATTCTTCTTAACGAACAATACCGGTGCTCCCCAAGGTGAGGAACTCGGTCCGATAAATCTCTTATCCATAAGGTCTTAGATTTGGGTCTTTAGCTCTCTTAACTCTACTAGAGGCATTCTATACGGAGTGATAGAGACTGGAGTAGTCCCAGGTTACACTTCTATCCCGAATCCCACTTCTCAGGTGGGAGGAAATCCCGAAAGTTCATCAGGAAATACATCAGAGAATTCTTTCACAACTGGTACGTCTTCGAGCTTTAAGTCTTCTTTAGACTCCAGGGGCTCGGGTTTGGACTTCATCAAGGTTATACTCTCCTTATCGATCCCACAGAGGTACAATTTCTTCTTCGAGGAATCCACCCAAGCTTGGTGCCAGCTAGCCAATCAAGGCCTAGGACGAGGTTGAATTCTTAGAGGGGCAAGACCATCAAGTTGGCCGGAAATGGAATCCCTTGGATCCTTAAAGAGCAATCTTTACAAATCATTCAGATGGTTACACTATCTCTTAGTAGATTGGAGACAACTATCTCTTAGTAGATTGGAGACAACTATCTCGGAAGTGACTAGTTCCGAGTCTAAGGCATACGTAGAAACCATCAGTTCACTAATGAAAGAGTGTGTAGAGCCTGGGTCTATCAATGCATAAACATAATCGAAGCATAACTCTACCATACCTGCAATCACATTAGGGTCATCTTCCTGCTCACGGCCTTAGACATGATACATCTGAGCTGAAGTTTGCGGATCATGGCCGAATGGGTGCATTGTTGTTGTGAGTTTTTCTTGCGAATCCGAATGGCATTGGCTTCGTCATCTCCCTTTACTAGGATTGTTCTGAGAAGCTACAGATATAGGTGCATACGGATTCTGCGAACACTGTTGGATAAAGTGGCTAGAGTCTCCACAGAGATAATAAGATCTGAACTGTCTACGGTATTGCCCCGGATGCCTTTTCTGGCAAAAGTTACATAGAGGGATCTGGGAACCCTTTGTCGAACTGCCAGTGTTATCCACCGAAGCTGTACGGGTGACAGGTGTTACTGCAGATTGGAGCTGAGGCACATAACCAGATCGTGGCATTTGCTGAAAGGTAGCAGACTTCTGGTCCCAATGCTTACCTTTCTTCTGAGACATAAGAGGCTTAAAGTCATCATGAAATCTTTTATCGGATCGGGGTTGGTTCCTTTTCCTTCTTTCAGAAGTCTTCTAGGAGGATTCAATAGTGATGGCTCGGTTGACTAATGTATGGAAATCTTCCAACTCCAAAAATAGTGAAAAGAGGTCGCAACTCATCACAGAGGCCATCAACAAATATTCTACATTTCTCCTTCTCCGTGCGAATGATTTCTGCACCGTATCTCGCATACTTACAAAATTCTTGAATGTACTGCTCCACTGATTTTCCTCCCTACTTCAGGTGGAGGAATCTCTTGCGCCTCTCGATGATATAATGATCACTTACGTACTTTTTGCGAAACTCTTAGAGAAAGAAGTCCCAAGTAATTCGATGTTCAGGGTTTGCTTAATCCAAACCCCATTTGCTTCCCAAGTAGGCTAATGACCTCATTAGTTTGTGAATTCTGATGAATTTCACGTGAGATTGGACAAGCATAGAGGTGATTCACCACCTTTCATCATTTCTTTACAAAACGACATCATTTTGGCTCAAAACAGGGACCCGTATCGATACGCTTCTGTCCGTATCAGTACGCCCACGCTAAAATAAGAAGGTTAGTTATTGACGGTTAGACCGTATCGATACCCACATGGCCGTATCGTTACGACTAGCTCAAATTTGCACTTTGGGCTTCAAATTTCATACAAGGGGTCCATTTACTCACATAGGGCCAAAATGTAACTCTATTACAACAAGAGGGGTACAACGATCATTTATTACAACATTTTACACATCAGATTCAAAAATTTCCGATCACCGGGACCTATTTCCTACTAGGCCGGTTTTCAGTATGTGATAGTCGTTTCATGTTAGCATATCTGTTACAACTGATATTTTTTATTTTGTTCATATGGATGTATGAGGTCTTTTTCCTGTTAAGAATTTATGTGGTCATTCATATTTTTTTTTAACAATAGTTGATGATAAAAGTAGGTTTGTTTGGATCTATCCTATAAAATTTAAATATGAAGTTAGAACCTGAATAGTTGAGTTCTATCAATTAGTTAAGACTCAGTTTTCTAAAAGAATAAAGTGCATTAATAGTGATAACGGTCAAGAATTTGATATGAACGGCTTTTTAAATCTAAAAGAATAATACATCAAAATTCTTACACATACACTCCACAATAGAACAACACTATTGAAAGAAAACATCAGCACATACTTACCGTTGTTAGAGCTTTAAGAATTCAAGCAAATTTGCCTCTTAATTTCTGGATAGATTGTGTTTTACATTCTGCTTTCTTAATCAATTTAACCCCTACACTTGTTTTAGATAATCAAATACCTTTTGAAGTATTGTTTAAACAACAACCAAAAACTGATAATCTTAGAGTTTTTGATTGCTTTGCATATGCTTCTATTTTACCTCATCCTCAAACCAAAATGCATGCATGATCCACAAAATGTTTTTTCTTTGGATATCCTAAAAACATTAAAGGTTATAGGTTATTTGATTTAGAAACTAAAAATATTTTTATTTCTCGAGATGTAATTTTTTTTGAAATGTAATTTCCTTTTAAAAATGTCAAAAACAATTTCTTTCCTAATATTGTGTTACCAGCTTGTGATAACAGTACATCTTTGGACAATTATGTGTTTGATAAAGATCAAATGCATGAAGATATCTTACGTACTGATCTAAATACTAATTTCAATAATATTGATCCTCATATTAGTACACATAATAATGATCAACAGTTAACACAAATAAGGCCAAATACAAATTCTGTTTCTGTTTTGGATCCTATTTTCAATACTGTTTCAGAAAGCCTGGATGCCTTTGGTTCACAACCTCAACCAACACAGCTGAACAGTCCTTTTGTCATACCTCCACCAAAACTCATCAAGAACTTCCAGACATACTCAGCTGTTACAGTTATCAAGTTACTTTGCCTGGTTCACAAAACATCTTCTCACACAATTACTCAGGTGTTATCTTATAACAGAGTTTCTCTTCAATATAGTTCTTACATTAATAATACCTCTATATTACAAGAACCTAAAACTTACAAACAAACTGTTATGCATGATTGTTGAAAAACTGCTATGAATGATGAGATTGCTGCTTTACAGAATAATAATACTTGGGACTTAGTCTCTCTTCCTTCTGGTAAACAAACTATAGAATTAAATGAGTATATAAGACTAAACTTAAATTTGATGGCACCCTTGAAAGATATAAAGCTAGACTAGTTGTTAAAGGATATACTCAGCATCCATGAATTGATTTTCTTAATACCTTTAGTCATGTTGCAAAGATTACTACTATTAAGACTTTATTACTATTTTCTACTACAAAACAATGAAATTTACAACAATTATATATTAATAATGTTTTTCCATGGTTATTTACAAGAGAAAGTTTATATGGATTTATCTCCTGAATTTTCTAGTAAAAGTCCTAGTAGTTTACGAATTAAATAAAAGTTTATATGGTTTAAAATAAGCTAGTAGACAGTGGAATGAAAGATTAACCACTGCTTTGCTCAAACAGAGGTTTAGACAAGTTGTTTCTAATAGTTCTTTTTTTTTTTTGTTAAAGGTCAAGGAAGTACTTTTATAGCTTTGGTTGTTTATGTTGATGATATTGTTCTTACTAGCCCTAATATGAATGAAATTAATGCTATAAAACTCTTTCTTCATAATACTTTTAAAATAAAAATTTAAGAGATCTAATTTATTTTAGGTTTTGAGGTTGCCCGTTCTCATACTGAAATTAATCTCTGCCGAAGAAAATACATTCTTGAACTTTGGGAAGAATTTGGATTCTTGAGTTCTAAGCCAGCTTCTACTCCTATTACAATTAATAACAGACTTTCTAAAATAACAAGCACACCCTTATTAGACATTACTTCTTATAGGAGATTAATTGGAAAGTTGTTGTATTTAACTAATATAATACCAGATATAGCCTTTGTTGTCAAACAACTTTCTCATTTTGTAGCTGCTCTTACTAATGTACATATGATTGCAGCACACAGAGTTTTTAGATATCTCAAAGGAACTCTTGGTCAAGGATTATTTTTTCCTGCAAATAATACTTTTCAAATTAGTGTTTTTAAGATTCAAATTGGGCCTCTTGCCCAGACTCAAGAAAATTCACCACAAGATTTTGTGTTTTTTTAGGGTCAACATTAATATCATGGAGATCAAAGAAACAACATACTGCATCCAGATCTTCAAGTGAAATTGAATATCGAGCCTTAACAACAGTCACTTGTAAAATACAACGACTTAGTTTTTTTCTTTCTAATTTACAAATTAGTTCTTTTTTATCAATTAATCTTTGTTGTGACAATTTGTCTGCTATTAAAATTGTAAAAAATTTAGTATATCACGAAAGAATACGGTGTATTTAGTTTGTTAGGAATTTTACAGCTGTAAATTAGTTTGTTAGGAATTAGCTGATTAGTTAGTTTTTATTTTTTTATTTTATTTTCTAATATAAATAAGCATACCTCTGTAAATGCATACATTATAGTAAATTTATTTTGTCTGCTTATAATATCTTTCATTTAGGTTTTTTCACAAAGTTAGTGTTTTTTAACCTAGTCGATTTTCTCAAATTTCTGCCGCCTATAATTTTGCTTTTCTTCCTTTGATTGGTGGTCGGTAATTAATTTTAGTATTAGATGTCAACCACCGAGTCTATTATTTTTTCTTTTTTTTGTTTTTTCATGTTTTAATAAGAATCTATGCCTTTGTGGAACGCGTTCTCCATGTCCTTGTGACACTTTTTTTTAAAATTTTTTTTGTGGTTTGTTTCATCTGTCCTCGTGACATGATTTTCAAAATACCTTAGCGGTCAGTTGGTGCTTGTACAAAGATCTTCACAATGCTTATCTCTGATTATGGTTCTGTCGGTAGTCTTAGAAAGATGGATCCCCACTTAGTTGATGGTTGGTTGCCGATGTAATCAGATTTGGATAGCGGAACAATCTGTCTATTAGCTTAGTTCGCTCACCACTCCTTTTTCACTCCGTAAAACGTCTCGTTTGAATAGAGACAATGATATTCAGAAAGGTTCCTGAATTTTGGTATGTTAATCTCAATAGAAGTGTTTGTTTTCTTTGCATTATTGTAAGAAATTTTTAATGGACTTATTCTTTCTTTTTCTCTTTGTGATATATTGTATTATATTATTTTTCATGGTGATTAATAAAATTAGGATGTCATTATTAAAAAAGGAGCCTACCTTTGTAAATTGAAGGCAAGTAAAACGATACAACTTTTCTTTAATAATACAGTTTCCCAAATCTTTTCTCAGGACTTTTCCCTCTTTCTAACGAACTATCACGAAGCACAGGCGTCGATTGCCTATTCAACACTAGGTATGCATTTCGATGACAAATGAAACAATATCCAATGGCACAACCACGTTCGATACTGGACACATGTTATAACTTTAGCAAGTATTCTAGTGTTAGAATACCAACGATAAGCTTCTTGTTCAGCAGGGGTGTTGGGGTTCCAGTAACCGCCACGGGAATTTCGTACGCTAATGGTATCTCGCAAGTGTGCTTAGCATTTAAATACATTAAAATATTTGTTAATTTTAGGTGATTTAATTTATTTTAAAAATTATTAATTTAATATTAAAGTATTTGATTTAATTTATTTTTATTAAATATTAACATTTAAATAAAATAATATTACTACTAATAATAAATGGATTAAATTATAAAATTTAGAAACAAATAGGGTCACTTTCAAGTAAAATAGATTTTTTTAGTGACTAAATTAGACAAAAAATAAACCTTAGAGGCTTGACATGACATATAACATTTCAATAAAAACAGGCGGTTGATTTAGTCAAAGAAGAGCTAGCGTAGCGAGATGTTATTGGCTGAAAACGTTAGGGTAACGACATATGATAAAATGAGTAACGGTGAAAACCTTATGAGACACGTGAGCTCAAAAATTAATACATTAGATACCAAGATGGAAAAAGTGATAAAATATTAGGAGGCAAACTATGCATTAAGCAATATTTAAATACTGAATTTGTTCTCAAATTTATGTGTTGAGATATTTAATTTTGATATAACTTAAAGAAAAATGTTTTTAACTAATTTGCAAAAATATTTCAAATAAAAATATGTTTGTAATGTTTTCAAAGAGTTTTTGACATGTTTTAAATGTTTTTAAGTAGCCAAAATGTTAAAAACTGGTCATGAGTACCGATATGGTTTGACCCGTACCAATAATCAGAGGACCCCGTATCGATACGCCTTTAAGTGTACCGATATGCCTTTAAGTGTACCGATACGCCCTTTTGTCCTCGTGGTTTGCAAAATTCCAGTAGCCAATCTCCATACCGATACTGGCCTAGTCGTATCGATACGTATAGGTGCGTACCGATACCCTGTGCCTTAAATGCTCTAACGACTAGTTTTTTAAAGAATAGGTTCTAATACAGTCCCCGCGTACCGATACCAAGAAGTCCAGAACTGTGTTTATTACGGAAAATAAAGGCTCTAACGGCTCCAAACAACCCCAACGGCTAGTAACGACTATGAAGGTGTTAGAGGGTTTAAAAGACACCTCCAAGCATCTATGGAAGACTAAGAAACCAACTACCAACATTCAATGATAGAGAAGTTTTTCTAGTGCTTAACATTGTCAATTTTCTTTGTAGAACACACTTGTGAGCTTAATTGTCATACATGCTCAAATGTTAGGTTTTGGGTGAGTGCTTAGATTGCAAACAATTAGCCTTGTGAGGTTTTCAAGTTTGCTTATTTCTTTTCTCTTTTGTAAAAAGAGGGTTTGCTCAAAGCTTTGGGGTAGAAGCTTTGAATGTGTAAAGGTTTCCTCTTAAGCCTAGAAAAAGGGAAGAAATTCTTAGTGAATTTGGGAAAATCCTTAGTGGGAAGCTAAGGTAGTAGATGTAGAGCTTGGTTAGAAGCTCGAACCACTATAAATCATTGTGTCCATTTTTAATTTCCTTTGCTTCCACCTTAATCACCTAAAATCCAATTTACACCCTCTAGGCCATACAGTTGATCGATTGAGCCTCCCAACAATTGGTATCAAAGCTTCATCTTTTCATCGGATTAAAATCCAAGAGTCAATCCTAGAGGTGCTCAACCAATCAACATCAACTGGAGCTCATGACGCAATCCATCGACAAGCCTCCTTACTTCGACAATGCCAACTACGCCTATTGGAAGAATAAGATGATATTCTTCATGAGAGCCAAAAACTACCGTCTCTAGGACATTGCGCTTGATGGCCCGGATGAGTATGCCAAAGTATCCTCTTGTGATAGTGCCAAGGAGATTTGGGACAAGTTTGAAGTCACTCATGAAGGATTTTGGGAGGCTCAATCGATCAACTGAGTAGCCAAGATAGGGTGAATTGGTTTAAAGGTGATTGAAGTGGAAGCTATGAGAAATTAAAAAATGACACAATGATTAATAGTGGTTCGAGCTTCTAACCAAGCTCTACATCCACTACCTTAGCTTCCCAACAAGGATTTTCCCAACTCCACTAAGAATTTCTTCCATTTTTCTAGGCTCAAGAGGAAACCTTTATACACTCAAAACTTTTACCCCAAAGTTTTGAGCAAACCCTCTTTTTACAAGAGAACAAATAAAAACAAACTAGAAAACCCTCTAAGGTACAATGTTTGCACAATTAAGCTCACTCACCCAAAACCTAACACTTGAGCATGTGTGACAATTAAGCTTACTAGTGTGTTCTACAAAGAAAATTGACAATATAAAGCACTAGAACAATTTCTCTATCATTGAATGTTGGTAGTTGGTTTCTTGGTCAACCATAGATGCTTGAAGGTGTCTTTTAAACCCTCTAACAATTTTGTGGTTGTTACTAGCCGTTGGGGTTGTTTGGAGCCATTGAAGCCTTTATTTCCCATAATAAATGCAATTCTAGACTTATTGGTATTGGTACGCGAGGACCTGTATCAATACATCTTTTTCAGAAAACTAGCCCTTGGAGCATTTATAACACTGAGGGTATCAGTATGCTTGTATAGTGTACCGGTACCCACCTACTCGTATAGATACGGCTAGGCCAGTATCGGTACAGATTTTGACTACTAGAATTTTGCAAACCACAAGGACAAAGGGGCAAATCGGTAGACTTAAAGGCGTATCGATACAGGGTCCTCTGAGTATCAGTGCGGGTCAAACCTTATCAGAACTCATGACAAATTTTTGACACTTTGGCCATTTAAAAATATTTAAAGTGTGTCAAAAACCCTTTGAAAATATTTCAAACATATTATTCAAGTTTATGGACTTTGAGTGATTGGTGTGGAAGCAAAGGAAAAATAAAATGAATACAATGATTTATAGTGGTTTGAGCTTCTAACCAAACTCTACATCCACTACCTTAGCTTCCCACTAAGGATTTTCCCAAATTCACTAAGAATTTCTTCCTTTTTCTTGGCTCAAGAGGAAACCTTTACACACCCAAAGCTTCTACCCCAAAGTTTTAAGTAAACCCTCTTTTTACAAGAGAACAAATAAAAGCAAACTAGAAAACCCTCTAAGGTACAATGTTTGCACAATTAAGCTCACTCACCCAAAACCTAACATTTGAGCATTTATGAAAATTAAGCTCACTAGTGTGCTCTACAAAGAAAATTGACAATATTAAGCACTAGACCAATTTCTCTATCATTGAATGTTGGTAGTTGGTTTTTTTGTCTTCCATAGATGATTGGAGGTGTGTTTTAAACCCTATAACAACTTCATGGCCGTTACTAGCACTTGGGGGTTGTTTAGAGCCGTTGAAGCCTTTATTTCCCATAATAAATATAGTTCTAGACTTCTTGTTATCGGTACGTAGGGACTCATATCGGTACCTATTCTTTAGAAAACTAGCCGTTGGAGCATTTATAACACTGGGGTATCGGTACGCTTGTATAGTGTATCCGTACGCACCTACTCGTATCGATATGGCTAGCCTAGTATTGGTACCGATTTTGGCTACTGGAATTTTGCAAACCACGGGGACAAAGGGGTGTATCGATACGGGTTCATCTAAGTATCTGTACGAGTCAAACTGTATCGGTACCCATGACTAGTTTTTGACACTTTAGCTATTTAAAAACATTTAAAGTGTGTCAAAAACCCTTTGAAAACATTTCAAACATGTTTTTTTTTAAGTTTATCGACTTTTGAAATATTTTTACAAATTAGTTTAAGTCCAAAAATATTTTTCATTAAGTTATATCAAAATCAAATATCTCAACAAAGGAACCGATGAAGTGAAGGAGACCAAGATTAGTCTTCTCAACCTTGAGTATGAGAATTTCAAGATGGAGCCGAATGAAGACATCACCAAGATGTTCGATAAATTCTCCGTCATCACCAATGGACTTAAATGATATGGAGAAATCATTCTATAAGACAAGGTTGTCCGAAAGCTTATCTACTCTCTTCTCGAGTCATGGGACTCAAAGAAGACCGCCATCATCGAAGCTAAGGATCTCAAGGCCTTGAAGCTTAATGCTCTCATGGGGTCTCTTCTCATGAAATCATGAAGAAAGAAAAAGAAGATGAGAAGGAGAAGGAAGAGAAGAAGATGAGGAAGAAGATGATTATCAATCAAGACATTGATGTGAATGTTGTTGCTCTAAAATCCTGCACAAGCCAACAAGAAGATTCAAGTGGAGAGGATAGTGAAGAAGAAGAATGGTCAAGCTCTTCAAGAAATTTGCCTGATTCATGAAGTGCCAAAATGAAGAATCAATGCATGAATCGAGATTAAAGAGGAAAGATCCCATCATATTCTTCGAGTGCAAGAAGCGGGGCATACCAAGTATGATTGCCCTCATTTCAACAAGAAGGGATAAAGCCATAAGAAGAAAGCATATGTGGCTACATGGAGTGATGAAGAGGACTCCACCGAAAATGAAGTAGCCCAGCTATGTTTCATGGCCATCCAAGGTGAAGAGGTAACTTCCAACTTATCAAATTTGAATTCCTATACTTTCGATGAGTTACAAGATGCCTATGATGATTTAGTTTTGGATTTTAAAGCCTTATTTTCGAAAAATAAGAAATTGATTTCAAAATTGAAAATCGAAAATGATTTGCTTTCCAAAACTAATTTAGAACTTGAAAGCAAAGTTAATCAAATGCAAGTTATTTTTAAAGATTCTGAAGTAAAGATTTCAAACTTGAAAATTTTGCTTTCTAAATTTCAATAGGATCATCAAAGGGAAATTGATGACCTAAAAAAGAATTGGTTTAACAAAAATGTTCAAAAATTTGAAATTGGAGGTAGCTCCAAATCTAATTTTGTTAAAACATTTTTTTATCAAAGACAATCTAGTTCCCCTAGATTTTTAAATGGTAAAATTTTTAAGAATATTTGGGTCCCTAAGGGACTAACTTGTTCAAACAAAAAGGAAGACATTGAAAAATGGATTCCAAAGGGGACTAAGCTATCTTGTGTAGGTCTACTGGAGCCATTAATGATCAAAGTCAAATCTTGGAAGCTCATGACATACAAAGGAGGAAGTGTACTTGGAGAAGGAAGGATTAACATCCCACCTTGGTTTAAGTGGTACATTTATTTTCATGCAATTTTGCTTAATCACATGTTATCCATGTCTAAATTTTGATGTTGATCTAAGCATGTTTGTATGACTCCATGTTGTGCATAGTTGCATATTGTTAGGGGGAGTCACATATTGCATGAGTTACATGTTTTTGACCTAATATGTCTATTTCTATGTTTTTGGCCTTAAACTTGGAATGTTTGGTTGATTTTGGTGAAATCATGTTTTCCATGTGTTTAATGCTATGTTTTGAGAAGCATGTGTAGCAAAATGTGCTTAATTTATCTAGGACTTAATAGAGCCTTTGTATGAACTTAAACTAAGTTGTAAGACTTTTTATGTAACCCCCTTGACCCAGTCTAGTCGCAAGACCGAATCGAGCGAGTCACACGAGGAATATTGAAGTAAAACCTGAAAGTTCCACTTCAATAAACAACTTCTTTTTTTTCTTTTTATCTTTCTAGATACAACATTATCAACCTAAGTGTACATACTGACAACGAATGAAATTACAACCCGATCGGACATCGATTTGACATCCAATCGTCTTGATTAGCGTTTAGGGACCATTTTGTAAAACTTATAAAATTTAGGGACCAATTGCGAAATTAGAGTTATCGATAGTCAATTATTCAGGTTTCATGCTTTTATATCAAATTTCAAATCATTTCGATCACCCAAACCCATTTAATTGAACGATCATATATCCAGTGACCTAACGTAAGAAAACAGAACTTTAGAAAGCTTCAATTAACTAATTTATCGGTCAAGTGTATCAATACACTTGTGCCCGTACTGATACACCAATACCTCGTCAAAATATTATATTTCCAGTAGCACAAAAGGGTATCGATACGATCCCGTGTACCGATACGGTTCTCCAATTTGCCTTCAGACAGTATCGATACAGTTTACCCTGTACCGATACGGTACACTTGGTTTGGCTTTACTGTACTGATATGGTAGCCCGCGTATCGATACACCTAGGCCTATAATGTCACAGTTTGCTGATTTTTCAAGCTTAAACTCATCCGAAAACATTCCAACATATTACTAAGATATGTACATCCACTTAGAGCATAAAACCATAGGCATTAAACACTAAAACATGCTTTCAACATCAACACATTATGATTATCGATCTATAGGCATGCTTCCTATGCAAAGTAACCATTCAAGCACCAAATTGTAAACCAAACCAAATACTAGCAATTAAAGGCCATTTACAAGTCCAAAACCATTATAGAAACTTGCAGCAAATCAAGGGAGTTCAAAAACATCCTCTCCCAAATGACTTGGCTATCCCCATTTCCATTATTAGCTATGTTTTAAACTATCAAACCATACTTGAGCTTATGATATCAACTTGGATCAAATCTTTGCTTCCTCACTACCACCAACACTTTATTGATCTGCATTGTTGTAAAAGAGAGTGCAAGCATAAAATGCCTAGTGAAGGTTGCTCAAAACAAAACATAACAACAATGCATTTAAAACCATTTTAGTCCATAAATTTCCAATATCATGCTCAAATCAAATCTCATTCTTGAAACTACTTTTCAAAGCAAAACACATTTCATTTCTCAACATGTATCATTAGTCTCATGCATCTCAATGCAAAAATCTCAAGTTTTACATGCTTAGCCAACAATCAATGCTTCCATTTTAAATCTCATGCATAATCTCACCTTATGCAAAGTTTCATGTATAAACCACATTATACAAATCTTTCTCATGTATAAATCACATTATACAAATCATTATTTAAAAGCATGATACATGTTTAGCACATATATTGGCAAAACAAGTGATCCAGATAGAACTAACCCTATCCTTTGGATGGCACTACCCCCATCCTTTCATGTTCGGATATGAGGACGCCTTGATGGCACTACCCCCATCAAGTCTCATGGTTAAACTACCCTCACCATAATCTCACTTCGGTCGGGTTGCCACTAATCGCATTGCTCGTGGTGATAGCACTACATCTATCACTCGCAACACAATAGCACTACCCCTATTGTGTAACCGAAGAATTTGCAACACGTACGGATTTTGTATATTATTGTGCACTCTCATCCTATTGGTCGACCAATTATATCTGACATAGTTTATAAGCATCAACAATTGCCAATATACAATTTAAAACCATGTTAACCTATTTTTTTACCAATGCATCATCAAAACCATTTCCATATCCCAAATCTCAAGCATTAAACCATGCAAAGCTTTTCAAAAGCATAATATATCTCATTGCCATAGAAATTGTATCTCATGGGATAAATCTCATCATATTTCACATATGAAAACATGCATTAAACAGTAGGTAACAAAACCATAATCAAAACATGAGCATGATATCATTAAAATCATGGAAAACCGAAATCCGAGAGCAAATGTCACCATACTTACTTCCGAGCCTAGATTGGCGTTTCAAGATCAATCTAAACTCCCATAAATCACTTTCAAACCTTTTTAAGGCTGTAAACCACGTTTCCACTCACCGACTTCTTCACTTAGCTTGCAAGTCGAAGCGATCAATCAAGCATCTAATGCAATCGTAGCACCTCAAAACAACTCCAGATTGATCTCCCCTATTTTTACCCAACCAAAATAGAGAATTAAAGATCAATTAAACATCTAAACTCACAGCCCACAACCTCCTCAACATTCTAGCACAATTAACAACACAACACCAATGGAAAACTATTTAAACAAAGGCGAAACCATCCTAAATGATCTCCAGCCCTTGCCCAACGAAATCAACACTTAATCAACATTTAAAACATCAATTAAACAATTCCTAACATCCTTTAACTTCCAGCAACCATTAAACCTATTTATCAAGCCAAAAACCAAAGATAACAACCTAGATCCATAGCAATTTAACTAGTTTCGATTTTTCATTGATCAAAAACACTTATCCACCTTCTTTAACATCAAATTAATGTTTAAAATCATCATAATACTCAACATTCTTAGATCCATATGAATTTAAACCAATCTCTTCATTTATTAACCCAAAAACCTCAATTAAACCAACTTTCCTTAATCATCACAACAAAACTCATTAGAAAACATTGACAAAGGATCAAGAACTTGGGAATTTCAGTAAAGAGCCTTTCATTAGAGGAGAAGAATGAAACCTTACCTCTAATGGTTGATTTCCCCTTAATTGGTTGATTCACATGAGAAAACAAAGTTTAAACAATAAGATTTTGGTAGGAAATCATTTAGAAGTCAAAGATCAAATAAAATAAAAGTTTACCTTAAGATTTTGAAGAGAATAATGGTGTTTGGCTGGAAAGAAAGTTGAGAGAATTTTTTAGAGAAGAAAAGTTACGTCAAATTTGTTTTAAAAGAAATAACTCCCAATTAACTCTCCTAACCAATTTTTAGTTAATTAAAACACTTTAAAATAAGCCAATTAAGGGATAAAGTCTGATATTAGACTTTAGGTTATTAGCTCCTTAAAGATTCTAAGTTCTCATCCTTTTACAAAACGGTCACTAAAATAGTTTTGATTTCTTTATAAAACAATCACCATTTTCAAAATGTCACCCTTACTCAATTTATTTTACCAAATTGAGTTCACCATTATTTCCAAAACATATTTAAATATTTTAGATAATTTTTCCATATTTTATTTCAGCCAAAATCTATTTCTTTTTAATTAATTCCCGAAACTAGTCTAGACCGCTACACCGATTCACTGGAACCGTCCGAGCTAATCGAATAACTTCTAGGCCCAAAATCGGGGCGTTACAACCCTCCCCCACTTAAGAAATTTCGTCCTTGAAATTTACCTGGTGGAAAAAGATAGGGAAACTGATCCAACATCTCATCATTCCTTTCCCAAGTGGCCTTCTCAACACCTCGATGTCACCACAACACTTTGACCAACTCTATGGTCTTACCACGCAACACCTTATAGTTCGAAACTAGGATCTCAACCAGTTCCTCATCATAGGTTAAATTCAGATTCAACTCAATCTCCTTAACATGTATAACATGCGAAGGATCCGATCTATACCTCCGCAACATGGATACATAGAAAACATTATGTATCTTCTCCAACTCATGTGGCAACTTCAATCTATAAGCAACAGGACCAACACGTTCTAGCACCTTATATGGTCCAATAAACCTTGGACTCAACTTGCCCTTCTAGCAAAATCTCATCACCTTATTCCAATGTGAAACCTTAAGAAACACCTTCTCTCCAACCGCATACTCGATCTCCCTACGCTTCAAATCCGCGTAGGATTTTTGACTATCTGAAGTTGCCTTAAGCCGATCTCGAATAAGCTTTACCTTCTTGGTAGTGCCCTTAAGCACATTTGGCAAAGAAAAAAACTTTTCTCTCGCTTCCGCCCAACAAAGAGGCGTTCTACACTTCTGGCATACAAAGCCTCGTATGGAGCCATCTGGATACTCGCCTGATAACTGTTATTATAAGAAAACTCCACCAAAGGCAATTGTTTCTCCCAAGAACCTTGGAACTCGATAACACAACAACGCAACATATCTTCCAACACTTGGATAACTCACTCAGACTGTCTATCCGTCTGTGGATGATAAGATGTACTAAAACTCAATCGCATACCCAAGGCTCGATGCAAACATTCCCAAAACCTCGCCGTAAACCTCAAATCCCTATCCAAAACTATAGAATTAGGCACACCATACAAACGCACAATCTCAGTGATATACAATTCCGCCAACCTATCCAAGGTATACGTTACATGCACCGGAACAAAATGTGCACATTTCGTCAAGCGATCTACAATTACCCAAATAGAGTTTTTTTTGACGGGGTCAAAGACAAACCAGACACAAAATCCATGGTGATTCTCTCTCATTTCCACTCCAATATCCTCAATGGTTGCAACAACCCAGATGGAAATTGATGCTCAGCTTTTACGCTTTCACAAACCATACACTTACTCACAAACTCCGCAACATCCCCTTTTTAGCCCAACCTAATAGTACTTAACCTTCAACCCACAGTACATCTTGGTACTACGGGATGCATAGGAAAAGTACATCTATGAGTCTCTATCAAAATAGTGTGCCTTAACTCAACATTTTTTGGCACAACTATTCGACCCTTAAAGTATAAAACACCATCATCAATAAAGCAAAACTCCATTGGATTACCTTCCGCAATGTCCGTAACATGCGGTACCAACGAATCATCTAACAACTATTTCTCTTTGATCAATTGAGCCAATAAATTTTGAACTTGCAACTCCGCTATCAAACCACCATCTCGAGACAAACTCAACCGAGCAAACATCATTTACAACTCCACAACTACTTTTCTGCTCAAAGCGTCAGCTGCCACATTAGCCTTACATGGATGATACTCTATCATCAAATCATAATCCTTAAGCAACTCCAACCATCTCCGCTGCCTAAGATTCAACTCCTTCTGTGATATCAAATAATTCAAACTCTTATGATTGGTAAAGACTACACATTTCTCACCGTAAAGGTAATGCCTCTAAATCTTAAACGCAAACACCACGGCGCCAACTCAATATCATGCATCAGATAGTTGCGCCCGTGCACCTTTAACTGCCTAGATGCATAAGCCACAACCTTACCTTCCTGCATCAACACACACCCCAAACCAACATAAGACGCATCACTGTAGATCACAAACTCTTTTCCTGATTCAAGTTGAACCAAGATCGGAGCTTGTGTCAAAGCTTTCTTCAACTTCTCAAAAGCTTGTTGCCTTGCCTCGATCCACTCAAAACAAACATCCTTCTGCAACAACTTCGTCAAAGGAGCAGCAATCTTAGAGAAACCATCCATAAAACGATGACAATACCCAACTAAGCCCAAGAAACTATAGACCTTCATTACCAATTTAGGTTGTTTCCAATCCACAACCGCTTCCAACTTTTGCAGATCCACACGGATGCCTTTCTCTGATACAACATGGCCAAGAAACACCACCTCTCTAATCCAAAACTCACATTTGCTTAACTTATCATACAACTGGTTATCCAACAAGGTCTACAAAACAATCCACAAATGCTTATCATGGTCCTCCTTGGTACACGAATACACAAGGATATCATCGATAAACACAACCACAAACTGATCCAAGAACTCATGGAACACCCGATTCATCATATCCATGAAAACAACTAGAGCATTCATTAACCCGAACGGCACACCAAGAACTCATAATGCCTGTATCGAGTGCGAAAAGTTGTCTTCGGCACATCCTGTCCTTTACCTTCAAATGGTAATATCCTGATCTCAAGTCAATTTTAGAAAACACCATCACACCATAAAATTGATCAAAAAGGTCATCAATTCGCGGCAATGGATACTTATTCTTTATCGTCAACTTGTTCAACTGCCGATAATCAATGCACATCCTCATCATGCCATCATTCTTCTTAACAAACAACACTGAAGCTCCCCAAGGCAAAACACTAGGATGAATGAACCTCGATCAAGCAACAACCCGCAGAATTGCACCTTTCAACTCCTTCAACTCCTTAGGTGCCATCGATACGAGTGCAATAGACACTGGTGATGTATCTGCGTACGTCTCTATGCAAAACTCAACATCTCTATCCGGCGGCAAACCAGGAAACTCCTTCAAAAATACTCCGGGATAATCACAATCAATCTGAATATCTTACGGGCGTGCCTTCTTCATATTCGGATTCATGACATACGCTAGGTATGCCTGACATCCATACCCCAACAACTTCTGCGCTTCTATCGCTGAAACAACATTGGATAAGAACTTAACATTCTCGCCCACCACCACAACCTCTGAGCCATCAAAACATCGCAACATAACCCGCTTCGTCTCAAAATCTACTATAGCCTTATGCTCAGCCAAAAAATCCATTCCCAAGATAACATCAAAACCATAGAAAGGCAACTCCATCATATCAACAGTAAAGACATGACCCTAAACCATCAAAGGATACCTTCTATACATCTTTCTAACAACAACGATCTCTCCAAAAGAACTCGTTACATGCATACTCACATCTAACAACTCAAGAGGTATATCAAGCAAAACAGCATGCTCACGCAAAATATATGAATGCGTAGATCCATAAACAATCAAGGAAAGTAATGACAAAGACTGTAAAGTAAAGGTACCTATTCCTCCCAACTACATCGGTGTCGAACAGCCACAACATCACGTTCCCCCCCTCTCTTTGCGCTGAAAATTACCACGTTTGCATACACCCTATCTTGACTTCTCCCCCATATTGCCAACATGTGGCCACAGCCTCAACACTCACCACTATGTCACCTCTTATAACAGATCCTTCTCAACATTAAACTTACTAGCCATCTTTATGACGAGCTAGCATTAAACTCACCCCTCTTCCGGAGCTAGAATTCCCTGTGTGAGAGGACAAACCCAGATTCTGCTCAATGTCCTTTGCCCGCGTAACCAGGACATCAAAGTCCACATAATCAGAAGCTAAGATATACGTTTTTACTTTCTTTACCAAGCCATACTAAAAATGGTCACATCTAGTTCTCTCATTAAGAACCAACTTAGGAGCATACTGGCTCAAACAAACAAACGGATCTCATAATCCGCAACAAACATGTTGCCCTAAACCAAGGACATAAAATCTCTCTTCTTCTCATCATGATACCTCATACCAAGATACTTACGCTTGAAGGCACTCCCAAAGAAATTCCAGGTCACCTCCATAGGTTCCATCCCCGCAATTGTGGTTGTCCACTATGTATAAGAATCACCATGCAACAAAGAAACAATGCAACCAAGCTTATGCACATCTGTGAACCCCAACTATCCCAAAATCCTCTGGGTACTCTCAAACCATGCCTCAGAATCCTCCAGAGATAACCCTCGAAACTCTGTACCACCTAGACTACGTAAATGCTCCAAAGGTAAACCAGGATTAGCAACAACTGGCGGTGGTGCAGCCGCGCGCATACCCGCTACTACATCCTGAAGGATCCCGTGATAGCCTGAACCAAAGGCGTCATATCACCCACCGCCTACCCCTGAACTACCCGGAGTCTATCACCTCATGTCCCACTACCACCACTCGGTGGAGGCAGAGGGGGCGGCAAATCCTCATTACGCTCAATGTGTTCTTTCTCAAATTCATGAGTACCAACTCTCAGCTCTCGTCTCGGTCCCATAATGCAAATAGTATGAATCTATCATTTAAAAATAGCATACTAAAATAGTCCGGCCAGCGCGAAGCAAGATTCCAAGTTGCTCAAGTTTTAAAACATTATTTCTTTCAATCATAATATGGCAATGGGTTACCCAATTCTCTACCCCAACAACAAGCATTAACCATACAACATACTATCAATCACCGTGCATAGCACTTAATTATTAAATAATCACAACATGCTCAAAACATAACCTCAACACCTTGCAGACAACAGATATTCAAACACCCAACAAAATTACCTCAACTTACCTCCCAAAGTTTTTGTAAAACTGGCTTTCATACCAATAAATGTAACCCCCTTAACCCAGTCTAGTCGCAAGACCGAGTCGAGAGGGTCACACGGGGGAAAACCGAAGTGAATCCGTAAAGACTCACTTCGATTAATGACCTATTTTTTTCTTTTTTACTTCCAGATGCAACATTATTAACCTAAGTGTACATGTTAATAGCGGATGAAATTAAAACTCGATCGGACATCGATTTAACATCCAATTGTTTCGTTTAGCATTTAGGGACCATCTTGTAAAACTAATCAAATTCAAGGACCAATTGTAAAATTAAAGTTATCAATAGTCAATTAGTTAGGTTTCATGCTTCCATATCAAATTTCAGCTCTTTTTGATCACCCAAACTCATTAAATTGAGCATTCACATACTAGTGAACTAAACGTAAGAAAATAAAACTTCAGAAAGCTTCAATTAACCAACTTAATGGTCAAGTGCATCGATACACTCGTGCCCGTACCGTTACGCCAATATCTCGTCAAAATCTCAGATTTCCAGTAGCAAAAAAGGGTATCGATACGGTCTCGTGTACTGATACGATTCTTCAATTTGCCCTCAGACCGTTTCGATACGATTTACCCTGTACCGATATGGTATGTCTGGTTTGGCTTTACTGTACAGATACGGTAGCCTGTGTATCGATACGCCTGGGCCTGTAATGTCACAATTTGCTGATTTTTCAAGCTTAAACTCATCCGAAAACATTCCAACATGTTACTAAGACATGTACATCCACTTAGAGCATAAAACTATATGCATTAAACACTAAAGCATGCTTTCAACATCAACACATTATGATTATCAATCTATAGGCATGCTTCCTATACAAAGTAACCATTCAAGCACCAAATTGTAAACCAAACCAAATACCAGCAATTAAAGGCCATTTACAAGTCTAAAACCATTATAGAAACTTGCAGCAAATAAAGGAAGTTCAATAACATCCTCTCCAAAATCACTTGGCTAATCCTATTGTCATTATTAGCTATGTTTTAAACTATCAAACAATACTTGAGCTTACGATTACAACTTGGATCGAATCTTTGCTTCCTCGCTGCCACCAACACTTTATTGATCTGTATTGTTGTAAAAGAGAGCGTAAGTATAAAATGCCTAGTGAGGGTCGCTCAAAGCAAAACATAACAACAACACATTTAAAACCATTTTAGTCCATAAATGTCCAATATCATGCTCAAATCAAATCTAATGCTTGAAACCACTTTTCAAAGTAAAACACAATTCATTTCTCAATATGTATCATTAGTCTCATGCCTTTCAATGCAAAAATCTCAAGTTTTACATGCTTAGCCAACAAGCAGTGCTTCCATTTTAAATTTCATGCATAATCTCACCTTATGCAAAGTTTCATTATAAACCACATTATACAAAACATCCTCATGCATAAATCACATTATACAAAATATCATTTAAAAGCAAGATACATGTTTAGCACATATATTGGCAATACAAGTGATCCGGATAGAACTACCCCTATCCTTTCATGTTCGGATATGTTGACACATTGATGGCACTACCCCCATCAAGTCTCATGGTGAAACTACCCTCACCATAATCTCACTTCGGTCGGGTTGCCACTACCCGCATTTCCTGTGGTGATAGCACTACCCCTATCACTCACAACACAATAGCACTACCCCTATTGTGTAACCGAAGAATTTGCAACACGTGCGAATTTTGTATACTATAATGCACTCTCATCCTATTGGTCGACCTATTATATCTAACATAGTTTATAAGCATCAACACTTGCCAATATACAATTTTAAACCGTGTTAACCTACTATTTTTAGCAATGCATCATCAAAACCATTTCCATATCCCAAATCTCATACATTAAACCATGCAAAGCTTTTCAAAAGCATAATATATCTCATTGCCATAGAAATTCTATCTCATGGAATAAATCTCATCATATTTCATATATGAAAACATGCATTAAATAGTAGGTAACAAAACCATAATCAAAACATGAACATGATATCATTAAAATCATGGAAAACCGAAATCCGAGAGCAAATGTCACCATACTTACTTCCGAGCCCAAATTGGCATTTCAAGCTCAATCTAAACTCTCATATATCACTTTCAAACCTTTTAAGGCTGTAAACCACGTTTCCACTCACCAACTTCGCTTCGCTTGCAAGTCAAAGCGTTAATCAAGCATCCGATGCAATTGTAGCACCTCCAAACAACTCCGGATTGAAATCCCCTATTTTTACCCAACCAAAATAGAGAATTAAAGCTCAATTCAACATCTAAACTCGCAGCCCACAACCTCCTCAACATTCTAGCACAATTAATAACACAACACCAACGGAAAACTATCGAAACAAAGGCGAAACCATCCTAAATGATCTCCAGCCCTTGCCCAACGAAATCAACATCTAAAACATCAATTAAACACTTCCCAACATCCTTTAATTTCCAGCAACCATTAAACCTATTTATCAAGCCAAAAAACAAAGATAACAACCTAGATCCATAGCAATTTAACTAGTTTCGGGTTTTCATTGATCAAAAACACTTATCCACCTTCTTTAACATCAAATTAATGTTTAAAATCATCAGAATACTCAGAATTCTTAGATCCATATGAATTTAAACCAATCTCTTCATTTATTAACCAAAAAACCTCAATTAAACCAATTTTCCTTAATCATCACAACAAAACTCATTAGAAAACATTGAAAATGGATCAAGAACTTAGGAATTTCTGTAAAGAACCTTTCATTAGAGGAGAAGAACGAAACCTTACCTCTAATGGTTTCTTTCCCCTTAAATGGTTGATTCACATGAGAAAACAAAGTTTAAACAATTAAAATAAAAGTAGGAAACCATTTAGAAGTCAAAGACCAATTAAAATAAAAGTTTACCTTAAGATTTTGAAGAGAAGAATGGTGTTTGTTTGGAGAGAAAGTTGAGAGAATTTTTGAGAGAAGAAAAGTTACGTCAAATTTGTTTTTAGAGGAAATAACTCCTAATTAACTCTCCTAACAAATTTTTAGTTAATTAAAACACTTTAAAATAAGTCAATTAAGGGATAAAGTCTAATATTAGACTTTAGGGTTATTAGCTCCTTAAAGATTCTAAGTTCTCATCCTTTTACAAAACGTTCAATAAAACAATTTTGATTTCTTTACAAAATAGTCACCATTTTCAAAATGTCACCCTTACTCAATTTATTTTGCCAAATTGAGTTCACCATCATTTTCAAACATATTTAAATGTTTTACATATTTTATCCATATTTTTTTCGGCCAAAATCTATTTCTTTTTAATTAATTCCTGAAGCTAGTCTAGACCGCTACACCGGTTCACCAGAATCGTTCGAACTAATGGATAACTTCTAGGCCCAAAATCGGGGCGTTACATTTTAAGTTATCTTTGCTACAGTTTTTCATCATTTTTGTGCCTTTGGTACTAGTACCGCCCATACCGTACCGAACGCCCATCAACCAGTATCTATACGGCCTATACTGTACCGGTACGCATAGTCAGAAAGGGACTATTTTGTCTCATTTTTGTCATTCCTTGTATGCTTATATGAGTATCTTGATAAATGGTATGTTAAATTGAATTTCATGTATTTATTAGATTTCTTTATCTTCTGAAATTCAATATTTTTCTCTTGAATTGTTGGACTAGCAATTTTATTTGATGCTTGAGTAAGAGGGAACCATTTTTAAATTCTTTTCATGTTAATTTTTTTTGGTATCTTTTCTCAATATGTTATTTTATACCAACAATTGATAGGAAATATCAATTGGTACTAATTTTTCCAACAATTGGTGTTTCTGAATTTAATGCAATTTCAAACTTAGCTTTGAAACTATTTTTGATATAACAAAAAGGGGAGAGATAGGTTTGAAAAATCAAATTTTCAAAAGAAAAAAGGGGGAGTTTTAAATATTTTAAAAATATAATCTCTTTTTCTAAAAATATTTTTCTAAGGGGGAGTTCATAAAAATAAATTTTCAAGTGGTTCCGTTATATCAAAAAGGGGGGATTGTTGAGATATTTGATTTTGATATAACTTAAAGAAAAATGTTTTTGGACTTGAACTAATTTTCAAAAATATTTCAAAAGTCCATAAACTTGAAAAATATGTTTGAAATGTTTTCAAAGAGTTTTTGACATGTTTCAAATATTTTTAAATAGCCAAAATATCAAAAATTGGTCATGAGTACCGATACGGTTTGACCTGTACCAATACTCAGAGGACCCCGTATCGATACGCCTTTAAGTGTACCGATACGCCCTTTTGTCCCCATAGTTTGCAAAATTCCAGTAGCCAATCTCTGTACCGATACTGGCCTAGTCATATCAATACGTATAGGTGCGTACCGATACGTTATACAAGCATACTGATACCCATGTGCCTTAAATACTCCAATGTCTAGTTTTCTGAAGAACATGTAATGATACGAGTCCCCGCGTACCAATACCGATAAGTCCATAACTGTATTTATTGCAGGAAATAAAGGTTCCAACAGCTCCAAACAACCCCCAACGGTTAGTAACGACCATGAAGTTGTTAGAGGGTTTAAAAGAAACCTCCAAGCATCTATGGAAAACTAAGAAACCAACTATCAACATTCAATGATAGAGAACTTGTTTTAGTGCTTAACATTGTCAATTTTCTTTGGAGAACACACTTGTGAGCTTAATTGTCATACATGCTCAAGTTTTAGGTTTTGTGTGAGTGCTTAGATTGCAAACAATTAGCCTTGTGAGATTTTCAAGTATGCTTATTTCTTTTTTTTGTAAAAAGAGGGTTTGATTAAAGCTTTGGGGTAGAAGCTTTGAGTGTGTAAAGGTTTCCTCTTGAGCCTAGAAAAAAGGAAGAAATTTTTAGTGAATTTGGGAAAATCCTTTGTGGGAAGCTAAGGTTGTGAATTTGAGCTTGGTTAGAACCTCTAACCACTATAAATCATTGTGTCCATTTTTAATTTTGTTTGCTTCCACCTTAATCACCTAAAAACCAATTCACCCCCTCTTGGCCACACGATTGATCGATTGAGCCTCCCAACATTATGTTTTCCATAAATTACAATTTTCCTTTCTTTCCCCCTCCATTCCCACATAATCCCAAAAGAACATCAACTTTCTAGAGACTACAAAAACTAAAAGAAAATGGATGAGTCCACCCCAGTAATGATAACAACAAATGGTTGTTTAATCAATTGATGAAACGAAATTACGACCGATAAATGGATCATCCATTCATCATTCCATGTTAAATGAAGGCAACCGACTTTTTCTCTAGCACGATAGCTTTCATCGCACACAAAACAACAATGCATGTCATGCTGGTTAGAAAAATATGTGTTGACCGGTAAAGTGAACAACGACCAGAGATGGTGGTAAAACGATAGTTTCAGTGGTGTTTCAAGGTAGTTTTAGTATAGTCTTCTGGTGGATGAGGAATTATCGTGCTTTACTCTATGTTGCATAGCTATTTATAGTGGTTTGGACAGGTGACGACTATGAGTTGTCGTGGCTTTGTGATTGGACATCCTAGAAAATGATGTTCTAGGCTGGCTTGTCATTGAATAAACAATGTGTGCCAACATGTGGTCGTTGGTGAACGTTTGCAGATTGTGTGTTGATGATCTTTTACGGGTCGTAAAGTACTCATAAGGCGTGTTCGCAAGTTCGACACATGGTTGCTCGTAAAGTTGGGGTTTGCAGGCACCAACAACATGCAAATGTAAAAACTATACCAACCGATTTCGTTTTTTTGGCTGATATGGTAAACAATAATATCTCTATAGTCACCTATTTTTTCGCCCCTTTTTCTTTTATTTCGTGTAAATATGTAAATATAAAAGTCCATATAAAAATGTAAAAGGATCCAATTTATTTTAAACAAGTTCGGTTACAAAGGCCCAAAATTCAGCCAGGGTCTAATTACAAAACCCTAAGGATTAAAGCTGGTCATTCTTCCCTTTTTTTAAGCCACACAATCCAACACCATTGGATCTAGGAGATATCAATGGCCCGGATTAGCTCCTGGAAACCCTAGTCCCTTGTCCTTTGCGCTGCAACAATTCACACCGTGGGATCTGGATGTGATCAATGGTCCATGATCACCTAAGGGAAGCTCACGCGGATCGCCTCTCGCGCGCTGCTATCATGCGCTCAACCCTTCGACTGCCTCGACCGCTCAGTTCCCTTGGCAGCCGACGGAACCCGTATTGGCAGCTGCACCTCACCATAGTCACCGCCACGCTCATCCATTTCCTTGGCCGACCGTGTTATGCAAGAAAAAAGAAGGGTTAGCATTCAAACCTAAACAAAAAATTAATGAAATGGATTGGAATCAAATGAATAGGGGAAGAAATCAGTCAAAGATGGACCAAATCGGATCAAACATAGATGGCAAGAATAAAAAACAAATTGTGCAACATGAATCCTTAGATATTAGGGTTTTTGATTCCTTGTATATACCATATTGTAATGGCTATAAAAATCCATGAATTCCATAAAATAATGAACTTTGTGGAGAAACCTTGCGGTGGTGTTTTTCATTCTCATAAAGAACACTAAGAACATTTCAGAAAATTTAGGGAGGAACCGTTTGATCCATTTGGCTAAAGGAGGAAAAACTAAACTTTGTTTATGGGTTTTGGGCTTTTATACTCGACTCATGGATCAACATGCAACCGGCCCGCGCCAAGCATGACCTGCGCCCTTTCTCCGTCAAAGTCATAATTTTACCCCACTGTTTGAAATTTCTTTACTCTAGTCTTTTTTTATTTCAATTCGGTTCTTAAATTCTTATTTTATGCAATTTAATCCTTATGCTTGTTTACTCCTTGTTTAATTTGTTTGTCTTTATGTGCCATTAAACACGTTAAAATTTTAGGATAAAGAGACTTTATAATAATTAATAGTGTGGTTTTCTTGTGATAAAAAACTTGTAAAATAACCTAAAACAAACACTTCTAGGCTAGGTTATTTAGATGTATATAAATATGTTAGAGTAATTTGAATTTAATTGTAAGTTTTTAATAATGTATAGTAATTAACCCCATAAGTATTGATTCCTTCAAATAATATTTTCTTTTAATTAACTTGGTAATTCTTGTTAGAAAATTTAATATAATTTTTAACTAAAATTCATCAAGCAGAGCCTTTTAGGGTTAGCTTCCTTAAACACTTATTAATCAAAATTTAGAGGTTGGAAAATAATAAAAGGGGCAAATAAGACATCATTCAAAGATATTTTTATTGCATCATAAAAAATGATATATTTTCTCAAGTAGGGTTAATTTGATCTTCCATAGCCGTTGGGGAATGGTTGAAACTCATATGCAAGACTACATTTTCAAATTTTAAGGATTAATGCCTTAATCTCTTTGCGTCTAAATTGACCGAGGTTTCCTCAGCCGTGAACAAATTCGGGTAACTTTTAGAACTTTGGGGATTTTTACATTAATCTTTGCGCACACGCATTCGGGTAACAAGGAAAATATTAGTGGACAAGTAAACGTCGTTCTACAGGAGTGATAGGGGTGCTAATCCTTCCCCACACGTAACTCTGCCCCCGAACCCTTGAGATTTTGTAATCTCTAGTTTGTTTTTAGGTTTTCGGTCTGCCTAATACAATAAAAGGGACTAGCGGCGACTTCGTTATCACAACCTGGCGACTTCACTGGGAATGTTTTAAGAGGGCACAACTTTTACTTGATCACGAGTTATTTTCCTTAGTAGTTCATTGCATTTTTGTGTGTGCATTTTGGGTGCTTTAAATTGTCCTTGCATCATAACATAAGCCTTCTACCCAGGCTTTATTCAACTTAAGTGGAAGAAAATAGCTATACCTTCGTGAGTAACCCTTTTCCATGTGCTAGTGAAAGTTTTCTGGGGTTAAGAGTACTTATGCTTTCGTGAGTAACCCTCCGCATGGGCATAAAAAAATGCTTCCTCTCGAACCATGTTTGGTTCACAAACCTGTGATAGGCCAGGATTGAACATCTTATCCGCCTTAGTAGGTGGGTAAAGGCAGTTCGAGAACCTTCTTAGATCCAAGCCCACATAAATGTATGTTTTAGAAAGCCCATCCCGTTAGAGCCATATGAGAAGCTATAGGTTTTTTTTATGTATTATTGATTGTTTTATTTTATGTATCTTATCCTTGTATTTTATTTAATTATTATCATGTACTAACACTTTTCTGTATCCTATAAAGCATACATCGCATTGCATCTAGTTGGTATTCCGAAAAAATTAGTCTCTCAGAGATCATGAGTGTTCGGGTTGCATTATCCAGCTTCAGGGTCCATTGTGTTGGGTCACGCCGGTACACTCCATGGCGCAACGGAAAAATTATCCGGCGATTACCACTAAAGATCTATGAAGAGGAACAAAATTGGGGGAATAAGGGTGAATAATTACCTGTTTAAAATCTAAAATTTTGAATTTGGAGGAGATAGATATCGAATCACGATTCTACGATGTCGATTCCTAAGCCGCAACGATAGTGCTCTGACCTCTACGTAGTTCACTCAATTGAAACAAACATATAAAACTCTTTAAACTATTTAGAGGGTTTTTCCAAAAGCATTAATGATTTCTAGATCTATCATGCCTTTATATAGCCTTCAAAATCCTAATTCAACTCATATTAGGATTTCAATATATATTAATATATATAATCCTAATTTAACTTTAAGTAAGATTTCAATATATATATATATATATTAAATATATATAATCTCAATTCAACTTAATTAGGATTTCAATATATATATATATATATATTAACTATATATAATCCCAATTTAACTTAATTAGGATTTCAATATATATTAATATATATAATCCCAATTCAACTAATTAGGATTTTAATATATATATATATATATTAATATATATAATCTCAATTCAACTTTAATTAGGATTTCAATATATATATATATTAATTTAAATCGAATTATATTATTTATATATATTAAAAGAGTAATAATTACAATAATTATTTTCTTTTAATATTTATCCAATAGTTAAATTATATATATATATCAAATATATATTAATTTAACTAAATTCATGGACAACAAATTTGTACATATATAATTCGTTTAATATATGCTTATTTCAACCATGGGTAACCCTATAAGTTCATGTAACGTTAGTAGTAAATATTAGAACATTTCTAATATTACAAATAATGAGTGACATCTAGCAATATATCATTGTCACCTAAATTTTAAGAAATCATGATTCAACATAACTTTTTTGTGATTAACTTTTTTCATGTATTACATCATTTTGTCCTTTATATCTAGATTGGACACAAGTCATGGAACAGTCACACTTGTATAGTCCATCTAATATTTCTTGATATCTTGAGTAGACTATTATAAACGAATAACTATGATATCTCATATCAACTTATTTGAGCATGGCCATGCATTTCTAGCCTCACTCAATCAGGTGGCCTACGATATTACTCCTATTATGTAGGAGGGAAAAATCCTATTTTGATCAACCATATCTCACTACATAGATTGTGATATATCTAATATCATTCTTTATAGAGTAGCCAGTTACGACACACGTTTGATTGTATCAAAATATGTCACTCACGATGTTGAAATAATGATGATCTCAAGTATGAGGATCATACATGTAGTTATTACTATGAGCAATGTTGTGACTGTCACATAATAATCCAAGAAACATGTTCATAGCGGGTCAGTCCAGTATGTCGTTCTCTAACACATACTTATGTATTGATTTTGACATCTCCATGCAATGACAACACCTTGTCATCAATCAACTATATATTACTCTTAATGCATTATTGTTGTCCACTCCCACAATAATACTCGAGTAAGAACATTTAAGAACAATCATATTATTCTAAGGACTTTATTATAATTCAGTTTATTTATGCACGCAGAATTGTAACTGAAAATAATAATGGCAATGCCTCTTTATGAATGAACAAGGTAAAAACAAATGTCATTTACAATCATCTTATGATTGGTCTTTGGGCATACTCTAACAATCTCCCACTAGCACTAAGACCAATCACTCATGTATCCAATACCAAGTGACTTAGTGTGACGATCATGCTTCTGCTGCGTCAAAAGCTTTGTCAGTGGATCGACTATGTTACCATATCTTGGTTCTGTACATATTTCCACATATCTTCGATCTATAATTTCTCGAACGAGATGGTAACACCTAAGTATGTATTTAGATCATTGGTGAGATCTGGGTTCTTTTGCTTGTGCGATGGCTCCGTTGTTATCTCAACATAGATCTACAGCATTCAAAATGCTTGGCATAACCCCTAGTTTAGATATGAACTTCTTGATCTTAACACCCTCTTTTACAGCATCGTATGCTACAATATACTTGGCTTTTGTTGTAGAATTAGCTATTGTATCTTTCTTTGAACCTTTCCAGCTTATAACACCTCCATTAAGGCAGAACACAAAACCCGATTGCGAACGTGAATCATCATTATCAATTTGAAAGCTGACATCAGCATAACCTTTTATACTTAGCTCTTCCTCACCCCATATAAGGAATGTATCCTTAGTTCTTCTTAAGTACTTAAGGATGTTTTTAACTGCGACCCAATGACCTTCACCGAGATCTACCTGACATCGACTTGTCATACTTAAAGTGTATGATACATTTGGACGAGTACATAGCATACATACATGATAGATCCAATTGTTGAAGCATATGGAATCTTACTCATTCGCTCTCTTTTTTGAGGTGTTGAAGGATACATTTCCTTCGAGAGTGAAATTTCATGTCTCATAGGTAAGAACCCCCTTTTGGATTCTTCCATACTGAATCTTTTCATTACTTCTTCTATGTATGTATTTTGACTCAGTCTTAGCAGTCATCTCGATCTATCTCTATAGATCTTGACTCTTAGTATGTATGTTGCCTCACCCAAGTCTTTTATGGAAAAACATTTTTCCAAACCAAGTTTTTATAGACTGTAAGCTAGATATGTCATTTCCTATTATCATCCATGTTAGTTTTCTTGTTGAAAACCCATTTGCACCCTATGGGCTTAATCCCTAGAGGTGGGTCAACCAAGGTGCAAAATTGGTTTTTTTGACGTGGAATCCATCTCGAATTTCATGATCTCTAGCCATTTCTCAAAGTCTGACCGTCACTGCTTCTTGATAAGTCCTAGGCTCATCTTGATCCATAAAGATAACATCACCATGCAATGTGACAAGAAATCCATATTTCTCAGGCGTATTGCATTCTCTCAAAGATCTTCGCAGTGGTTGTGTTTCTAAAACTGTTGAATGTTCCTCAACAACTTGTGGAACTTGTTGTTGTTCAATCTCTTATTCAATGATATGTGGTTGATCTCGAATTTCATTGAGTTTAATATTTCTCTCACTTCCTTTCTAGAAAATAAATTATCTTTCTAGGAAGAATCATGTTTGAGCAACAAGCACTTTATTCTCGGTAGGATTGAAGAAATAATATCCTTTAGTTTCTTTAGGATAACCCACAAAATTACATAATGAGATTTGGAAAGGAAATGAAATGTGACGCCACAAGCAAAGCTTGATAAGTCGATAAAGTATAAAAAGAATAAGTTTGAGAGAAAACCTCACAAGATATATATTAATTAAAGGAATAAGTTGTGTCTTACAAAGTTCAAAATGAATCCCTATTTATAGTTTTCTAAGGGGCTACCGAATAGGCATGTACAAGGGTGAAAGATTGGGCGAATAATGGTGGTGTCCTCTCATAAAGGTGTGATGATGATTCTGTTAAGTTATGACTCTATCCAAGCCTTTGCAGCCCAAGTTTCCCTCCAAATGTTGTCGTCCAAACATGTTCCCTCCAAGGTGGCTGGTCATGTCTTTTGGGAGGGGACATGGCTTTTAGGTGTTGAGCTGAGTATGGTCGCTTGAGTTGAGATAAGTTGGCCAAGCTAGTGGTGAGCTGCAATGAGCTGCGCTACTAGCTGAATGAGCTTTACTTATTTTTGATCTTCTTTGAGCTGTCACGAGCTATCCTTAATTAGGTGAGCTTCTCCTTTCGTGTCCTTGAGCTTATCACGAGCTATTAGAGCTGAATGGATCTGTTAGGAGCATGCATAGACTTGTCCAAATTGGATGAGCTAGTTTGAGCTTGAATTGATCTAAACGATCTAAGGTGAGTTGCCCTTCAATCTCCCCTTTGTTTATGTGGCTGATATGTCCTACAAACAATGCAAATAAACATTAGTAATGCATATAATAGGAAATAAGAAATTAACTAAGAAAAGTGTGGTTTGCAATAGCTAAGGCATGCATGATGTTACTTTATGAGGAAGGTATAAAGTATAATATTTGGAAATACATGTTATATCCGAATGTATAATGTATAAGGCTAAACATAACCATAATATACCTATAAGTAACATGAATGATATGAATGACTAGAATGAAACGTGCATGCTTAACTAAAAGTGATGTAAATATGTAACTAAGAAAAATGTAAAGAAGGCAATAGAGAATGAAGTAAGGAATAACTCCCTTAGAATTGGCCTTGTATTCCTTCAATGGTGTGAACAAATCATAGCGAAAGTTGGGCTGATTTGGATCACATCATGAGGAGTATCAAAAAGCCTTTGAGCAAATCAAGATGCAGTTTTCGAGTCCACCAGTGTTAGTGCCACCAGTTTCAAGAAGACCTTTAATCCTATACTTAACAGTGTACAAAAATTCAATGGGTTACGTTCTGAGTCACCATGATGAGTATGGGAAAAAGAGAGAGCGATCTATTATTTGAGCAAGAAGTTCATGGATATCGAATCGAGGTATCCATCAATCGAAAAGATATGTTGTGCTTTGGTTTGGGCATCTAAATGGCTCAAGTAGTACCTATTATACCACACCACGTGGTTAATATCTAAACTCGACCCTTTAAAATTCATGATGGAAGCACCGACCCTGTCAAAAATATTGGCCCGTTGGCAGATGTTGCTACCAGAATTGATATTAAATATGTTAGTTAGAAGGCGGTAAAAGGGTGTGCCATAGCAGATTTTTTGGCAAGTCGCGCTTTTGAAGATTGTGAGGCCTTATAATTTAAACTCACTGATGAAGACTTGATGTGCATTACAACTGAAGAAGATGGTCCAACTGATTCATGGGTCCTCAATTTTGATTGAGCTTCTAATGCCATGGGTCGTGGCATTAGGGCAGTCTTGGTCTTGCTAGAAGGTGATCATTACCCCTTTACTATCCATTTGAAGTTCTTCTACACCAACAATATGACATAATACGAAGCTTGTATCATGGGATTATGAAAAACAAAAGAAAAAAGATCAAGGTTTTAAAAGTCTTCAAGGATTCTGCCTTAATCATTTATCAAATTCGGGGAGAGTAGGAAACGAAGAATTCAAATTTAATCGAGTATCAAAAGTTGGTCCTTGAACTAATTAAAGAGTTTGAGGAAATTACTTTCAAGTACCTCCCGAGGGAAGATAGTTTAATAGCGAACACTCTGGTCACATTATCTGCGACATTCAAGGTGAGTGAAGGTGCCAAAATGATGCCCGTCAAATGCAAATTTTTGACTTGCTGGCACATTGCTATGACTTAGAAGAAGAAGATGGCCTCCCATGGTACCGTGATATATTGCAATATATTAAGCTTCAGGAATATCTACCTCAGGTAACCAAAAATGACAAAAGAACAATCTGGAGAATGGTTGCGGTTATGTCCTTGACGGATAAATCCTAGAAGAAGTTCACGAGGAAGTTTGTGCAATTCATCCTAGTGGGTTTACTATGGCCGAGCGAATCATGTGACTCGGCTATTATTGGTCCACTATGGAAGAAGATTGCATCAATCATGCCCGGAGGTGTCACAAGGGTCAGATCTACTCCGGCAAAGTACATGCACCACCGCAACTTCTCCATGTCATGACAACTCCTTGGCCTTTCTCAATGTGGGGCATGGACGTAATTGGGCAGATTCACCCGAAAGCTTCTAACAGGCATAGGTTCATTTTAGTAACCATTAACTATTTCACCAAGTGGGTCGAAGCAGCGTCTTTATGCAAACGTCACTAGATCAACAGTCTGCAAATTTCTCAAAAAGGAGATTATTTTCTGTTATGGAATTCCTGAGAGTACTATCACTGATAAAGCTTCAAATTTGAACAACAAAATGATAAACGCAGTTTGTGAGCAATTCCAAATCAAGTATCACAACTCGATAACTTATTGCCCAAAGATGAAAGGGGCAACAAAGGCTGCAAACAAGAATATCAAGAAGATAGTCTCCAAGTTGACTAACACTTACAAACATTGGAATGAGAAGTTGTAGTTTGCCTTATACGCCTATTGAACCACCATATGAACGTCTACAGGGGCAACACATTTTTCTTGGTCTATAGCATGGAGGCCGTTCTACCCATTGAAGTTGAGATCCCGTCACTCCGCGTCTTAATGGAGTCATAATTAAAGGAAACTAAATGGATTCAGGCATGTCACGACCAATTGAATCTAATCGATGAAAAGAGATTGAAGGCAATATGCCATGGCCAGATGTACCAAAAGAGGATAATGCAAGCTCACAATAAGAAGATTCACCCGAGAGAATTCCAATAGAGAGATCTGGTGCTAAAAAGACGTTGCCCATCCAAAGAGATTCTCGCGGGAAGTAGACACCCAATTGGGAGGGACCCTATGTGGTAGCAAAAGCCTTCTATAGAGGAGTTTTGATCTTAGCCAAGATGGATGGGGATGAGTTACTGAAAACCGTAAATTTAGATTTGGTTAAACAATATTACGCTTGAAAAAGAAGAAAAAAGACAAAAATGGGGGAAACAGAGTGAAAACCTGAAATGATGCTTCAAGAAAAATGAAAAATGTCTAAAAGTGAAAAACCGCAAGGGCTCTTTAGACTCGAGAAAAAAGAAAAATGAAAATAAAATGAGGGTTCAAGATGAAAACCCGCAAAGGGCGTCTTGAAATTAAATGTGGATTCAAGTTGAAAACCTGCAAAGGGCGGCTTGAATATTCGAAGTTGAGGTGACCATCTCAAGAGATCGACAATTTGTACAACATCTTCATCATGGCATTTGAAGTCTTCTTAGCAAGGGTTGCAATTGGAAGAACTTCTGAAGGATTGACTCGGAGCCTTTTAACCCTTGATATCCAGACTCTTTATTTCTTTTCTTTGTAATTACCCCCGCGTTTGCCACTGTTAATGAACCATACAGTTTTCCTTTTATATCTCTTTCACTTAAATTTGCATATTGAAATGGGAACCAATAGATTTTCATTTATATAACATAAAAGATTTTTTAGCATTATTCTGAACGTGGTTTAAAAGTACAGGGACCATGACGTATTTCATTATTCTGACTCTAATCATATTACTTGAATAAAGCACGAAGTTTTGTGTAGATTGAGGCAATTGCTCAGATCAAGGAGACAAGGTTCTCTAGACATTAAATACCATTCGAAGACATTTAAGGTGGAAATAAGCTTTGCCGTGAAGATTCTCGTACAAGATATTCAAAAGCTTTCATAAGAAGCTTTGAAGAACCGAAAAGACTACACTACCAATCAGAAGTACAAGATTTCTGGATTGAGCGAGCAAATATGCAAAGATTAGATGTTTTCTAAAGCAAAGATCAAATGTTTTCTATGAAGCAAAGAGGTGCAGAAACATGGTCAATTTCAGCTTAGTGTTTCGGACCATTTAAAGAAGCATCATTTGATTTTTTCTCCTCAGAGCATATCACTCTACTGACTTGGTGCCCTGTAGGGGGGAGAGTCACCCTACCGACTTGGTGCTTGTAGGGGCGAAAGTCACCTTACCGACTTAGTGCCTGCAGGGGCGAGAGTCACCATACCGACTTAGTGCCCGTAGAGGAGAGAGCCACCCTACCGACTTAGTGCCCACAAGGGTGAGAGTCACCCTAGCGACTTGGTGCCCGCAGGAGCAAGAGTCACCTTACGACTTAGTGCCTACAGGGACGAGAGTCACCTTACCAACTTGGTGTCCTTAGGGATGAGAGTTAGATTTTTGTGGCATTGCCTCAAGTTAGAAGAAGTGATGCTTTACATGCAGTTTAACTGGATAAAATTAGTGCCTTTTATTCTTTGCCCTATTCCTATTTTACCAGAATGAGCAAAGAGGGGCAATTGTAGTCACCTATTGTATCCACCATTTTTCTTTTATTTCGTGTAAATATAAAAATCCATATAAAAATGTAAAAAGGTCCAATTTATTTTAAATAAGTCCAGTTACAAAGGCCTAAAATTCAGCTTGGGTCCAATTACAAAACCCTAAGGATTAAAGCTGGTCATTCTTCCCTCTTTTGTGCCACGCGATCTAGCACTATTGGATCTAGGAGAGATCAACGGCCCCGCTTCGCGCCTGGAAACCCTAGTCCCTTGTTCTTTGCACTACAACAACTCACACTGGGATCTGGATGCGATCAAAGGTCCATGATCGCCTTAGAGAAGCTCACGTGGATAGCCTCTCGCGCACTCAACCCTTCGACTGTATTGCCAACGCAGTTCCCTTGGCAGTCAACATAACCAATATCGACAGCCGCACCTCGCCACAATCATCGCTGCGCTCATCCATTTACTTGGTTGATCGTGTTAGGCAAGTAAAAATAAGGGTTAGCATTCGAATCTAAACAAAAAAGGGAAGGAAATGGATTGGATCAAATGAATAGGGAAAGAAATCAGTCAAAGATGGACCAAATCGGATCAAGTATAGATGGAAAGAATCAACAACAAATCGAGCAACAAGAATCCTTAGATTTTGGGGTTTTCGATTCCTTGTATATTCCATATTGTAATGGCTATAAAAAGCCACAAATTCCACCATTGTAATAGACGATTTACACAAGCAATATACAATCATTTCTATACGAATTTCTTGAGGTATTTTCATACCCAAATTCTATTTTTTTCTTTAATTTTGCATATACATGTTTTGGTTTGAACCCGAAAATAGAGAGTGAGGGCACGGGTTACTATTCAAGATGCTGGAAGAAGGAGCCGCTGACGCCATCAAAATCGGAAGCAAGAACTGGAGGGAGATACTGTCGGAGAATTGTCACCGGTGTTGAGCCACAATGGCTGATACGGAGGGGCACGGTGGACCGCCACTAGAAACTAGGACTACGCGGTGTTGTTCTTCATTCTCATGAAGAACACTAAGAACATTTTAGAGAATTTGGGGAGAAACCGTTTGATCCAATTGGCCAAAGGAGGAAAAAATGAATTTTGTTTCTGGGTTTTGGGCATTTATACTTGATTTGTGGATTGACCCGCAACCAGCCCGCACCAAGCATGACCCGCGCCCTTTCTCTGCCAAAGTCACGATTTTACCCCATTGTTTACAATTTCTTCATTCTATTCCTTTTTTATTTCAATTCGGTTCTTAAATTATTATTTTATGCAATTTAATCCTTACGCTTGTTTACTCCCTATTTAATTTGTTTCCCTTTATGTACCATTAAGCTCATTAAAATTGTAGGATAAAAAGACTTTATAATAATTAATAATGTGGTTTTTCTTGTCATAAAAAACTTATAAAATAACTTAAATTAAAAACTTCTAGGCTAGGTTATTTAAATGTATATAAATATGTTAGGGTAACTTGAATTTAATTGTAAGTTTTTAAAAATTTATATTAATTAACCCCATAAGTTTCGGTTCCTTAAAATAATACTTTGTTTTAATTAACTTGATAATTCTTGTTAGAAAATTTAATATAATTTATAACTAAAATTCATCAAGTGGAGCCTTTTAGGCTTAGCTTCCTTGAACACTTATTAATCAAAATTTAGAAGTTGGAAAATAATAAAAGGGGCAAATAAGACATTATTCAAAGAGTTTTTTATTGCATCATAAAAAAATAAGATATTTTCTCAAGTATGGTTAATTCGGTTTTTCCCTAGCTGTCGGGGAACGGTCGAAACTCCTATGCAAGACTATATTTTTGGATTTTAAGGATTAATGTCTTAATCCCTTTGTTTCTGAATTGACCAGGGTTTCCTCAGCCGTGATTAAATTCGGGTCACTTTTAGAACTCTGCGATTTTTTACATTAATCTTTGCACGCACGCATCCGGGTTATAAGGAAAATATTAGTGGTTAAATAAGCATGGCTTTATGGGCGTGATGGGGGTACTAATCCTTCCCCATACGTAATCGTGCCCCCGAACTCTTAAGATTTCGTAATCTCTGATTTGTTTTTAGGTTTCTGGTCATCTTAATACAATAAAAGGGATTGGTGGCGACTCTATTATCACACTCTCCGTATAAAGATTCTTTCAATCCGAATATGTTCAACAAAGGATCCTACGATACTTGCTTAAGGAAAACAATATCCAAGACATGATGTGTCATTCTCTTAAAGCATCAAGTCTCTCTTTTACCTCACTTGTAAACTTTTGAAGAGCCTGAGGTTGAATTCATGCATTTAAGATTACAACCAAAGCAAACATCATATATAGGAAAACTGTTTGTTTTATTTGAAAATAGGTTCAGAAATTTAGATAAGATAATTGAGAACAAGAGCAAACCAGCCTGTGAAAATATCCTGTCAACATAAAAGTATTCATACGAGGATTTCCTTGTCCATGAAGAAATCATGGTCTGTGTCCAACTCCTAGAACTTACAGTATATAACACATAAAAGTACAACAATTATGAGCCTATGATGTTCTCTCCTCACCATCACATCCTTGAGATTGAATCAATCAATGGGACTGCATTCAAATTTTAGTAGTAAGGAAGAAACTTTCTCGACTCAATTTGTTACATTTACAATACGAAGAATTAAACTAAGCTATCCTTGCACCAAAAGCCTTTTGTTTAACCACTAAACTAAGTTAGCAATTTATTATAATTCAATAGATCTGGAAAACTTGACTCGAGATCCGAACTGATTTATCCGATCCGAGACTCGATATCGACCTGAAAATAATGGTCCAAAAAGCGAACCGAAATAGATCCGGATTTTAATTGAACCAAAATGGACCTGAACTGATTTTCAGCTGAACCGAATGAACCTAAACCGATTTCACCCGAACTGAAAGCAATCCAAAATAAAGAAAATATATTAAAATAAAGAAAGAAAGATGAGATGTGAACTGTCGTACAACTCACCAAAAAGCCAAATACATTGGCTTTATAAAGCCATATATAGGGGTGTAAAATATTGACCCAAACTAAAAACCTGATTAAAACTCTGACTTGTCTCTATTAACTCGATATTGACCCGAACCGATATTACCCGACATGACCCGATACCCGAATCGAATTACCATAGACTCGAACTAAATCGAACTAGACCCGAACCAAACCTGAATCGAATGTAGTCAGACCTGAAATGACCTGAACCGAAATCGAACCGAACTACCCGTTTGTCACCTCTGTAATTCCACCAAATGTAATGTTTAATTTAAGATATACTACCACCTTAAAATTAAATCAAAATACTACTAAATCAAACTAAAATCGTTTTTTACAATTCGTTTGTGAAAAAAAACTACTTTGTATGTCACATAAAACTTATTCTTTTTGAGTTTTAAAATTGTGTCATTGAAAAACTCAATCACTTTTACTAGACTCATTTCATTTTCTACCCTCTTTTTAGTTTTCCAACAAGACAAACTTTAACTTTTCAATGATAAAATTGTCATTTTAATTATTTTACAACACATCTCTTACACAATTTTTTTTTAAAACTACGTGAAAAATCAACTATAAACAAAATTTGTGGGACAAAATGAATAATTATTTATTTTTATAAAATTATATTAGATCATTTTAAAATTTAACTATTAGAAAAAAAAAGAATTTAACCACAATTGTTATTGTTACTATTGAGCTATGATGCTCAAACTCTTCATTCCTTTTCCGACATTAGGATATAGGGAAATGACTTCTAAGCAACCTCCTAATTTATGGAACAAGTACAAAAAGTTTTAACCATACATGAGTCGTATGCATACCCGTGTATAGATTTGGAGTGTTTAAAATATGTATAAAGTCAAAAAAAATGTCTCTAACGTTTGATTGAATAGTCATTTTGAGTTAAAAATGACTTATTTACAGATAAAAATTATTATTTAACTAATAGTAAATTACTTGAAATGACATGACAAACCTACATGACAGTGCACGTTGACATAACAGTGTCATATAGATAGATGTTGACTTAAAATAATGTCACATTAGTCAATAAATAATTTTATAAAATTGTATAAAATATAAATTTATTTTTCTGCTGACATGTCATTATGTTAAGTTACTTCAAGTTGTTTATCGTTAGTTAACTAATAAATTTCATCTGTAGATGGACTATTTTGACCCAAAATAAAATATTGAATTAAATTAATTCAAAAAAATATGAGCTGAAATGACTATTTAGTCAAACATTATGAGAATATTTTGGCATTATGCCTTTAAAATATGCAAACCTAATAAGGTCAACACATGGATGCCTCATCAATCCATATAGGCTTCTTCGCATTATAATAGAAATTGTAGCATTTTCAGAGCAATTTGACAGACCGGGATTTTGTATAATACCAACCTTACTCTCTCTACATAATCTTATTTCCACCTAAAAATAAAATGGGGTAAATGGCTAAATATTCCCTTTTGGGAATTTATTTGGCCAAATAACCCCTTTCAACAACATTTGGAAAAAATACCCCCTATTCGGTCCACGTAAGGGTAAATCGCGGCCTGCAAGACGCGATTTCCAACCTCGCTTTCTCCAGGACGCGTCTTTAGCCCAACGTGGTTTTTGTTATCCTTTAATCTAAAAAAAGACAGAACTCGTCTCCATTAGGACGCGAGTTCCACGAGAAATTGTAACAAAGATGCGCGAATATATCACGATACATGGTTGAACTCGTGTCCTGCAGGAAGCAAGTTCTTCACGATCCTGCTATTTAAACAATGCTCGATAGGCTTGTTCGTGGTTAATTTTCATGGGCAAAGACGATAATTTTTCTTGGTTTTGGACTTTTACCTCTTAGTACTGATACATTTCTTGAAAATTGTGTGAAAATCAGTGTGTATAAGACAGATGGAATACGTCATTTGCCTATCACATCTGTTGTGAAGGTTATCTTCTTAAAATACCGAGGGAGAAAATGGTGTATCTTTCTTGGATAAGATAGATGGAATACGTCATTTGCCTATCGCATCTGCTGGAAGAGTTCGCGATACATGGTTGAACTCGCATTTCCTATTGCCTTCTTGTGCAACCTCTAGTAGTAAGACCTGGGTGTATCTTTCGTACAAGAATGTGTCGTCGATCTACAGCATCGGCTTTGCGTTGCGAAATGCCTTACACATTGCGGAAATATCCAAGAGAGGCAGAAAAATTCGCATTCCCACGGTACAACTCGATCATTGTAGTATCTTATCTTTGTCTATAGTTGCACAATAGTTCCTAGGTTGTATTTCTGCATCACGTTCAGCCACTTTCGCAACTCACTGTAGGATTCCTCCCACTGCCCATATAGTTTTTGGATGGTGTTGTCACTGAATTTTCACTTTTATATTGTTTTTGTTTTCATAATTAGTATAATTGTTATCTTAGTGTTACATTGTTATTAGTATTACTGTTATGTGTTAGTGACGTATAATATTGTTAATGTAATAGTATTATCATTGTATATATTCTTTTTTAAGTGTTATAGTTAATATAATAGTTAATATAATAATTAGTATAAAACCGATAAAATATAAGTCCATTTAAAAAGGTTACATGTCCATACAATAAACGCCCGTTCGGCCCAGTCTAAATTAAGTTAAATCCTAATCTTCTTCCTTTGCTTCTTGCACAGCCGAAAGACAACCGTTGGATCAGGGGATTGATCCAACAGAGCAGATCATGCCAGCTGGAGATGATATAGCGCCACATCACTCGTGACCGTTAGATCAGGTCACGATCTAAAGGCTCAGATCGCTCTAAAAAAGGGCATGCGGATCACCACTCGCGTGCGTGGTAGCCACGCGCGCAACATTTCAACTTCGGCCAGTTGTTTCATCTTCTCCGACGAACGATCGAGCCAACTTCGTCACTGTTTTCTCCTCGTCGGCATTTCCCCAAACATTTCCAGTCACCAAAATCATGCAAAAAGGGAAATAAAAGGGGTTAGATCCCAAATCTGAAGCAAAGTCAAAGGGTTTAATCCCTAAATTGAAGCCCTAACAAGAATCAAGCTGCAATCGGATTAAGACAGTGGGCAAAAGGCAACCAGCTTAAAATCACAGCCGAAATAAGAGCAAACAGGGAAAATATTCGAGATTCAAGCTTGTAATTCAAGCAAATATGTAACTATATAAACCCATTGTAATCCATGTAGCAACACACAAGAATCAGACAAAACATACACGACACACAATAGATACAAGAGAAAATAGGCATAAGTGGTATACGAATTGTAGAAGCAGCAAACAAATATTGTAAGCAATTCTCAGAGAAATAAAGCAAGCATTCTTCTGGAAAATTCTTTTTTTCTTTCATGTTTATATTTCGAATTTAAATAAAGAAAATGGATAGCTTTTTACCCCTGTTTTGTATAGCACCGCCGCATATTTCGATTTCGATCAAAACTCTGGTGAAAAAATATGGGTTGGGGCTCATCGGATTCTGGAAAAAAAGAGGAAATTTCTGGAAATTTCGCCGCCAGTAGAAGGCGGCCGGCACGACGGATGTTCATAGTGTTCTTCAATCTATGAAGAACAGGTTCAAAGGTTTTTTTAGATCACCGATTTGATCCATTTGAGAGGGGGGAAATAAAATGATTTTTGTTTATAACTCTGGCTATATATATCGATCTGATACCCGCCCGTATCCATTCTTCAACCCGCACCCTTCTTTTTTGGGTCTTCCATCATGGCTCTAAAGTTTTTATTCTTTTCAATTTCATCCTTTTTATTATAAATTGATCACCAAATTCCTTTTTCTCTATCAATTTGACCATCACATTTTGCTTCCTTTCAATTTGGATCCTAATTCAAATTTTCTTTCAAAAATGAAAGCTAATTACCCTTTTCCTTTATTTAAAATATGGTAGCTTTCTAGTTATTTAATTTAATTTGAATGTTTTTAGTTGCTTATTATGCACGTATGTTGTACGTTAAAACCCGATGGATAGGTTCCTTAATATGCCTAGATTAGAGACGTCTTTGAAGTAAAATTTCCTTCATATTCTTAATAAAACACACTTAATTTACTTTAAACCTTAATAGCTAAAATAAAAGTAGATATTTTAGGGATTAATCACTAATTAGGTTTTATTTAAAAAAACTATAACACATTTAATTGTCTTTGTTGTTTTGTTAAATAAGTGAAAACTAATTAATGTGGTGTCTTACTAAGCGGAAATGACGAGTTAGCGCCATGAGTGTTGGCGGTGATTAGAGTTCATTTTCCGGGTAGTAAGGCCGTTAAAATAGATCTATATTCATAAAATGAAATAAATCGAAATCTTGTGAACTTGCAAATGCCAGTTTTGAAAATACTTTTTGAAATCAATAAGGTACCAATTTTTGGGCATGGTGGGGGTGCTAATCATTCCCCACTCGTAACCAACCCCTGAACCCGTTTTTCTAGTTTCCATAAACCAAAAATGTTGTTTTAATAAATAAAACATTTTATTAAAATAACCTCGTTTATAAAAGTGATCCAATCACATTTTCTTTAAAAAAGATTGGTGGCGACTCCGTGTATTTAGTTTCTCAAAAAGTCGAGCTCGAAAGGGTTGCGACAGCTTGGTGACTCCGCTGGGGACTTTTTGTTTTTAAATAAAAAAGAGGGTTAGGCCACAAATTGGTTTTAAAATGTTTTTTTTCAAAAGAGAAAGTAATTTACAAGTTCACAAGTTTTCAATTTATTCATCCATTTAATGAATATAATTCTATTTTATGCATTCTAAAATTATTAAGTGAGGGGAAAATGCTTTGCGCATGTAAGAATACTGATTCTCCGTATGAGCCTAGCAAGTACCTTCGGGACTCATATGCCTCATGTCTTCATAAGGATACCGATCCTTCGAGAAGAAATAGGAAGTGGGTGCTCATGGGTTGAACTTGATTAGTTTGAAGCCTATAATTGGCGAGAACTAGGGGTCTTGCTACCCTTAGTAAGGGACAACAAGGACAACTCGGTTACCTTTTTAGAACCTAACTAAGTTTAAGAATCTAGAACCTACCCCATTAGAACTATGAGGAAAACCTAGGTTTTTTAGGTTTGGTCAAAATCACTTCGCAAATATAATCCGTGGAGAAATATCTTGGAATGCCTGCCCAGAGTTATTTATGCAATGAAATTATTTTGGACCCTTTTGTTTTCTTGTATCTAATATTTCCTCTTTTTTTGTTTTGTATGTCTAATCTTGCATCATCATTCCATTTCAAGAAGGGTTTTGGTTCTTTAAAATATATGCTCAATTAGAAAAGTTGTAACCATGGATGGAAGGATCCTGAAATTGGAAGAAGAGAATGCAAAGGTTCGTCACTGGTCTAAAGTTAATCAGAAAACGTATGAGGATAGTTTGGCAGCTGATCATGAAATAGAAACTTCAGAATATGCCCATATCAGCATTAAGTAAAATAATATGCAGGAGCTGCGAAAAATCTAGGGGCACTTTGATCTTGAGAACAAGTAGCTGTTCTATGAAACCTACGGAGATATAGCATATTTGTTGTATGTGAAGGTCGACGAACAATTCTTGAAGGCTTTGGTCCAATTCTAAAATCTAGGGTATTGATGCTTTACCTTCAATGAAGAGGATATGATGCCCACATTTGAAGAATACTTGGCTCTTTTCAACTTACGCAAAGTGAAGAAGAGTTGGGTCTATGCTAAGCCTCTTAAGAACAAAAATCCGCACTCAAGACTTCAAGCTTTCGCTGGCATGGATGATGGATGGGTTAAGGGACTAATACGAAAAATGGGTGACAATTTTTCCTTTCCTTGGACATGTATCAAAAACATAATTCTAGTTCACCCAGATAAAGAAAAGATAGTGGATCTCCTGGCACTTGCGATCTACGGTTTGGTCATCTTCCCAAGGGTCTTAGGGAACATTGATATAGCATTGCTTGATTTCTTCAAGTAGCTGAAAAGGGGAGTTAATTCAGTACATGTTGTGTTAGTTGAAACTTTTATTTCATTAAATGCATGAAGAAAGGTGGAAGGTGTGCACTTTAGAGGGTGTGCTTCATTACTTCAGCTCTGGGCCCTCAACCATTTTTGGAAATTCCCAAATTTGAGTTTGTCAAATGTATTCTCCCCAAACTTCTCTCCTCTTCGTGAATTCTTAGCAAAAGATTGGACAGTTATCAAGAAAAGAAAATGGGTGGACATTTTCAAAGACCGTCGTGATAAAAACATTAAATGGAGGGTTCCTTGGATGGGCCATGCTAAGATCTTATACAAGTGTGGAGATTTCGATTTCCTGATGCTGTTAGGTTTGTGGGGTTGGATTGGATGTGCTCCTTTGCTAGTGTCTTGACAATATGTTTCTCGACAGTTCATCCCATTCACTACTGGTCTTAGTTCGTTAGAGTTCAAATTCCAGGGAGAGTTCAGGCAAAATATACAAATGATTGGTGACTCGTGGAACAAATGTTATCATATGGAGGTAGAATATGATAGTCACTGCATGTACACCATTAACTATGATGTTTAGAGACACATAAGAATGAATGAAAAGGTCATGTTACCTTTACCTGGCCATGCCAAGTCTTTAGAAGAACACTTGAAAGTGGTCCCTTCTAAAGCTAATATCCTAGAGAGAAGAGTTAAGGAGAGCAAAGTTAGAGATAGAGGCCCTGCGAGAACAGAATCAACAAGATAAGTTTGAGTCACAGCTTGACATAGAAAAATTCAAAGGAAAGAGATTGGGTAACAAAGTTGTACTTGGATTTGAAAGAGAAACATGAGATCTAGAGGGTTGACTTCCTCAAATTTTAGACTAAGGTGCGTAATGCTGACTTGGAGAAAAGCCCATACTAGTGGAGGCAGGAAATTGAATAAGCCGTGGGCAAAGAAAGAGAATGAGGTAAACGGGAGATTGAAAAGTATAGATGGGCACTCACAGAGGAATGAAAGAAGAATAAACAAGTGATAGAAAATGAGAGGTAAATGAGCTCTAGAGAAGGAAAAAAGAACGTGGGTACTTGGAAAAAGAAAGCCCAGGAAAACAAGAAACCTCTGCTTGAATTACAGGCAACGTATGATGAAACTTGTAAGAAGTTGAAACAGAGCCAGGATTTTATCGCCGAATTGCAAGTCAAGATGGATGTCCTGAACCAGTCCCTCAAGAGTTAAAGAATGATCACACTTACTCAAAACTCCAAGCTAGCTTGAATAAGAATGATGCCCTGAGAGAGCAAGTGGAACAAATGGATAACATCATTCAGGAATACAAAATGAAGATCTTGGTCCTTGAAGATATAGCTGATGGAGGCAATGATTACTAGTTTACGCGTCTCAGAGATAATGCACGAAGGTTCCAAGAACGAGATGAGTTTGACAGAACTGTCATGACCCAAGTTCAAGATGTGGCTCAACATGTGATGATGCTAGCCACTAAAGCTATAGCCCTTTGTCAGTACATCAAACCAGTAGGAGAGGTGGGACCACAGATTATGTGGCTAATTGAAGAAGTCAAGGAATTAGGAGTTCGTGCTAAAAAATATTTGTAAAATATATGGAAAAGTTGATGTAATAAGGACCTTTTGACATTCAATAAAGCTGTTTCTAAAAGTAGATATTTCATTGAACCAATGTTCTTTTGTTTGCATTCATGCATTCACATCATTCTTTTGTTTGTTTGTTTGTTTTCTTTTTTGCTTTGCATTGCATTGCATGCATTCATAACATAACAAGACACTAACTTAAATATAAAACTGACAGACAATGCTAAAATAGCTAAAACAACCCACAAGTATGGTACACGGTCACAAATGAAAGTAATGGAAGATAGAGTGGCAGCCTTGGAAGTCAACCACAAAGGCACCCAGGATCGGTTAGATAAGTTGGAAACTGACTTGAAGCAAGAAATAGAGTTGGTACACCGAAAGACATTCAGCTCGATTGCGGCTATGCTAGGGTTCAAGGAACTAAATGCTGTAGAAACTGGTGAGGAAACCAATGCTCTACCCCGATTCCAGGGAATAACTTTCATCCATCATAAAATGCAAAAGGAAGCTTCTACGCCGAAGGTTAATATATCTTCCCACTTTGCTGAAACTTTCACCCATAATGAGTCAAAGGCCAACACTGAAGGGGCTCACAACTATGAGGTGCCCGATCTCGATGAAATTGCTGATAAAGCTAAGGTCAGAAAGAAATGGGAGAATCTATATGAGAAGCTTGAAGGAATGATCAAATCCTTCCAAGAAAGAAGCACTCATGGAGGGGTGGATGCTAGAGAGTTGAGTTTGGTGACACATTTGGGGATGCCCCCGAAATTCAAGGTCCCTGATTTTGAGAAATACAATGGAACCACATGCCCATCAGCACATCTAACCATGTACTGCAGGAAGATGTCAATGTACCTGGACAACGAGAAGCTACTTATTCATTACTTCCAAGATAGATTAGTGGGATCAACTGGACATTGGTATACGCAGTTAAGTCGGGTCAATATTCGAGCATAGAAGGATTTATCAAGAGCCTTTAAAGAGAAGTACAAACATGTCACTGACATGGTTCCAACCAGACTGGTCCTTCAAGGGATGGAACAAAAGCACCATGAAAGTTTTTGGTAATATGTACAAAGATGGGGGATGTAGTTGCTCAAGTTCAGCCACCATTGATTGAGAATAAAATCACCCCAATGTTTGTAGAAACCTTGAAAGGTTCCTTTTATGATCGCATGATAAATCATGCAACCAATAGATTCACGAACATGTTAATGAATGGTGAGGTGATCTTGGCAACTGTCAAGAGTGGGAGGTTGGATAGAGGAGAAACAAAGAAACCCTACAAGAAGAGGGATAGTGGGGTGAATATAACCAATATCTACAACTCTAATTATTCAAAAGCGGTGGTTTTCAATAAGCCCAATGCTTCAATTCCAACCCCTGTTGCAACAAACTCACCGAAGGAAGAGCGAAGACATCAAGGGAACTCAAAGCCATACTTCCCTTCCATCCCAATGACATATGCAGAATTGTTCATTGAACTGATCAAGTCTCAGATGGTTCTACCATGCCATGTTCCTCTTTTCTCACCTCTATATCCCACGTTGTATGATGAAAAGGCGCAATGTGACTACCATGCTGGTATTAGGGGGCATACAATTGAAAATTGTACTGCCTTTAAAAGGGTGGTAGATGACCTGAGGAAATCAGACATGTTATCATTCAAAACATCTGAAGAGAAAGGAAACCCTCTGCCAAATCACCATAAAGCAGGAGTGAATGCCATCATCGAAGAAGAGGACATGAGGGTCAAGAGATATGTTGTTGAAGTCAAGGCATCAATGAAATGGTGTGGACCCAAATGGTTGCAGCTGGGTTGTTAGAAAGAGAAGCCCATGAGAGGATGGTTGAAGATGAATTGTATTGCGAGTATCATAGAGCAGGAGGAAATGAGATTAAATGTTGCTTAGAATTCAAACATATGGTTCAGGCTAAGATGGATAGTAAAGAACTTGAATTTTGTGAGAAAGTAAGCAAAGAACACATGATGGATGTATGTACAACATAAGAGACAAACTCAAGGAAAGATTATATAGGAATGAAGCCTTTGGTTATCAAGACCAAGGCAAGTGTAAATGAACCTACGAAAGGTGTGGCCCTACGACTAATAATTAAGGGACCAACTCGATTCCCATACAAGAACATGAAGTAGGTCCCTTAGAACTATGCCTGTTCAGTAACAACTCTTGGAAAATCATCGGTTGGAAATAAGAAAAATGAAGAACTACTAAATGAAGTAAGTCATTTTACAAATAGTGGAATATTGTACTCCCCACAAATGGTAGAAGACAGAGATGTAACACAGAGAAAAGTTGTTGTCAAAGGGCCAGAGAAAGAAGGAGAATGAGATTTCTTTAAAGAGAAACCACCAGTGTATCATGAGCCTATCAAGGAGTCAGAAGCTCAAGAATTTCTAAAGATACTCAAACACAGTGAGTATAATGTGGTAGAGCAGCTTCATAAGCTCCCAACCCGAATCACTATGTTGTCTCTATTACTAGTTCTGAGGGTAACCACGAGGCCTTGCTAAAGATTCTGAATCGAACATTAGTGCCAAAGGAGATTTCGACCGATAAGATGGATATGATGGTCAGTAATATTATTGTACATAATTTCATTTTTTTCAATGATGCGGAAATACCTGAAGGAGGGAGAGGATTATGCAAGGCTCTGCACATCTCCACAAGATGCAAAGGATACATGTTGCCAGGTATCTTAATTGATAATGGATCAGTCCTAAATGTTCTCCCATTGGCAACATTAAAGAAGCTACCAATAGACAGCTCACACATGAGGGCTTATCAAAACACTATAGGAGCATTTGATGGAACACTGATGGAGGTGATAAGAAGAGTTGAAGTGCCTTTTCAAATCAGATCATCAATTTTTGAAGTGGAGTTTGTGGTCATGAACATAAAACCCAGTTTCAGTTGCTTACTTGGGTATCCATGGATTCATACAGCAGGAGCGGTCCCCTCGACTTTAAATCAGAAACTAAAATTTTTGATTGATGGACAACTAGTAACAATAGGTGCAGAGAAGGAAATCATTGCATCAGTGGCCACTGATGCACCCTACATCGAGGTCGATGAGGGTGCGCTCGAGTGTCACTTTAAGACATTAGAGCTAGTCAATGCAACCTTTGTCACCGAGGGAAGCAAAGTACCAGAACTAGAATTATCCAGCTGTGCAAAAATAAAGGTGAAGCAAACACTCAGAAAATGAGCTAAAGTTGGGAAAAGATTTGGGAGAGACACCAATGAAGGTTATATCCCGTGGTTATTCATGCCAAGAATAAACGATTTGGGATAGGTTTCAAACCAAACCATTGGCAAAGAAGAGTTGAGATCAAAAAACATCAAGAAAAAAGGAGGGCAAGATTAAAAGGAGAGGAAATTGAGTGGGAACTAATGACATTTCTGCCCCTGAGCCATAATTTCAGATTCGGAGGCTTTCTGGATCCAAATACCCAAATTAGTGAGGAGGAGAAAGAAAAGAATAACCTGTGTGAAGCATTTGAGAACCTGGGCATCAATGCCATAACAAATGAAGAAGGAGAGAATAAGTACATGTCCATGATTCACCCTTGCTCTGAACTTGACAACTGGATTACTTAAGAAATTCTTGTAGTCTTTGAGACAATTTCAGAGTAATTCTCAGAACTCATCCTTTTGCCTTTGGACCCGAAGGCAATTAGGAATCTTATGTAAAGGGTCTATGTCCAAACTGATAATTTGAATTTCAATAAAGATGCATATTTTCCTTTCAACAAATCTTATGTGGCAAACTCTTTTCATAAGTAAAACTCAAAACAAAACAAGAAAACAAAAACAAATCATTCCATTCATTGTTTTTCTTTGCATATTCTACGTCTTTTTCTTTGCAGGTCTTTAGATATCAATGGCACAAACGACTCTGAGTCAGACCTTGAGGTTGATTTTGAACTACCTTTATGCCTAGAAGAAGTTGAGAATGTTGAGGATAAAAAAGAATGACTTGCCCAGTGATCTGCTTAGAATGGTAGAAGGAGAAGAGAAACAAATTCTACCCCATAAGGAAGAGTTGGAAATTTTTAATCTTGGCACAGAAGAAGAAAAATGTGAAGTGAAAATTGGCACCACCATTACAGCTAATACTTGACAAAGCCTAATAGAGCTCCTAAAGGAATTCAAAGATATTTTTGCCAAGTCTTACCAAGACATGCCTAGTGTTGACACTGATATTGTTGTACATCGGCTTCCTATAAGAGTAAGATTCGAGCCTGTAAAGTAGAAGCTAAGAATGATGAAAGCTGAAATACTCCTAAAGATTAGAGATGGAGTGAAGAAGCAATTTGATGCAGGGTTTCTTAAAGTGGCAAAATATCCAGAATTGGTGGCTAACATTGTTCTAGTTCCTAAAAAAGATGGAAAAGTACGTATGTGCGTTGACTACAGGGACCTCAACAGAGCAAGCCCCAAAGATAATTTCCCGTTACCACATATCGACACATTAGTGGATAATACAGCTGGGCACTCCCTTTTCTCTTTCATGGATGGTTTCTCCAGGTATAACCAGATTAAAATGTTCCTAGAAGATATGGAAAATAATACCTTCATAACATTGTGGGGAACCTTTTGCTATAAGGTAATGCCCTTTGGTTTAAAGAATGCAGGGGCAACCTACCAAAGATCCATGGTCACCCTTTTTCATGATATAATGCACCGAGAAATAGAAGTATATGTATACGATATGGTCGCCAAATCCCGATCCGAAGAGGAGCATCTGGTGAACTTAGAGAAACTCTTTCAAAGGTTGAGAAAATTCCATGTGAAGCTTAACCCAAAAAAGTGTACATTTGGAGTTACATCAGGAAAATTATTAGGCTTTATGGTGAGTAGGAGGGGAATTGAGATTGATCCGAACAAGATTAAGGCCATACAAGAACTCCCATCACCTCAAACACAGAAGGAGGTTTGGGGCTTCCTAGGGAGGTTAAATTACATTGCCCGTTTTATCTCACAGTTAACTGATAAATGTGACCCAATGTTCAGGCTACTAAGGAAGAATAATCTAAGAACATAGAATGAATAATGTTAGGTAGCCTTAGAAAGAATCAAAGAGCAGTTAACTAATCCTCATGTGCTAGTACCGCCAGTTCCTGGGAAATTATTGATTCTTTAGTTGACGGTGTATGAAAACTATATGGGTTGTGTGGTGGGACAACATGATGAAACTGGAAAGAAAGAAAAGGCAATATATTACCTGAGCAAGAAATTCACTGAATACAAGACCAGATACTCCTCAATAGAAATTCTATGTTGTGCTTTGGTATGGGCAACTAAGAGGCTCAAGCAGTATATTCTATATCACACTACGTGGCTAATTTCGAAATTTGATCATTTAAAGTTCATGATGGAAGCTCTAGACCTGTCGGGAAGATTAGCGCATTGGCAAATGTTATTGTCAGAGTTTGATATTCAATATGTAAGTCAGAAAGCAATAAAGGGAAGTGCCATAGCTGACTTTTTGGCAAGTCGCGCCTGTGATGACTATGAGCCGTTAAATTTCAATTTTCCTAACGAAGAGTTGATGTGTATTTTAGAAGATGTTGAGGCTCCAACAGAATCATGGATCTTGAACTTTGATGGTGCTGCAAACGCTTTAGGACATGGTATTGGAGCCGTTTTGGTTTCACCGGAAGGGGATTATTACCCCTTCACCTGTCGTTTAAAATTCTTTTGCACCAATAATATGAAAGAATATAAGGCTTGCATATTAGGGCTAAGAGAGGATATTGAAAGGAAAATACGTAAATCTAAAAGTTTTTGGAGACTCGGCATTAGTTATCTATCAGATATGGGGCAAATGGGAGACAAAAGATGCAAAGCTAATAGAATATCACAAGTTGGTCCTTGAATTAACCAAAGAATTTGATGAGATCACTTTTAAGTATCTCCCAGAGAGGATAACTAGATGGCTGATGCCTTAGCCACTTTAGCCGCCATGTTTAAAGCAAGTGAAGGTTCTAGGATGATGCCTATCAAATTGCAAATGTTAGATTCCCCAGCTCATTGCTATGACGTGGAAGAAGAAGCAGATGGTCAACCATGGTACTACGATATTCTGCAGTATATGAAATCTCAGCAATACCTGCCCCAGGCAACTAAAAACGAAAAGAAAATGATCAGGAAATTGGCATTAGGGTACGTTCTTGATGGTGAAATTTTGTACAAGAAAAGTCAAGATCAGGTGTTTTTGAAGTGTGTGGATGAAAAGAAGCTCAATTAATCCTATAAGAGGTTCATGAGGGAGTTTGTGGAACTCACCCTAGCGGCTTCACCATGGCCAAAAGAATCATGCGCTTCGGATATTATTGGTCAACTATGGAATGAGATTGCATCAATTATTCTCACAAATGCCAAATTTATGCTGACAAGGTTCATACACCTCCTTAGTCACTCCATGATATGTTTGCCCCTTGGCCATTTTCCATGTGGGGCATAGATGTCATCGGTCAGATTCATCCAAAGGCGTCAAATGGACATCGATTTATTTTGGTAGCTATCAATTACTTCACAAAATGGGTTAAAGTAGCATCGTATGCAAATGTCACTAGATCTACAGTTTCCAAATTCTTGAAAAAGGAAATCATTTGTGGATATGGCTTGCCTGAAAGTATCATAACTGATAATGCCTTTAATCTGAATAATAAGATGATTGCAGGAGTCTGTGATCAGTTCAATGTCAAACATCATAACTCAGTGACATATCGCCCAAAGATGAATGGGGTACTGGAGGCTGCAAATAAGAATATCAAGAAGATAGTCACAAAAATGGTTGACACATATAAAGACTCGCATGAGAAATTACCGTTTGCCTTATATGCATACCGAACTGTAGTGCGAACGTCCACCAGGGCAACAACATTTTCTTTGGGGTACGGAGTAGAAGCAATATTGCCAATTGAGGTAGAGATTCCATCACTACGCATCTTAATGGAAGCAAAATTAGAAGAAGCAAAATGGATCCAAGCAAGATATGACTAGCTGAATCTAATTGATGAAAAAAGGTTGAAGGCATTGTGTCATGGGAAGATGTACCAAAGAAGGATGATAAGGGCACATGAGAAGAAAGTTCACCTGAGAGAATTCCAAGAAGGTGATTTAGTGTTAAAGAAGAAGTTACCAATTCAAAGTGATTCTCGAGGAAAATGGGCACCAAATTGGGAGGGACCTTACACTGTAACAAAAGTTTTCTTAGGTGGGGCATTAATTTTGGCTGAAATGGATGGAGATGAACTTTAAAGCCCGATAAACTCGAATTTAGTAAATTAGTCAAAAGGTAAAAAAAAGAAAAAAAGAAAAAGAAAAGGGGGTTCAAAATGAAAACGTGAAACCAAAGGAGGACTTGAGTTGAAAACCCATGATGGGTGGCTCAAGTAGTTGATATAGCGGGAATTTCTCTTGGGGAAATGACGTAGATATCTTCTCGCATTGTCACCATTTTTTAAGTCTGCTCGGCATGGGTAGCACTCGGACACTAGGAGGAGATTTGGTCATTGATATTTGAATATTTGTAATTTCTTTTATGTTTGCCACAACATTAATAAAATTTCATTGACCTTCTTTTATTTGCTTAAACCTTTTCCCTTAAGCATCTTGCATTGAAATAAGGATTAAAAAGTTTGACATCATTTAAAACAAAAGATTTCTGAGCATTGCTCTGAGATTTGTTTAAAAGGGTGTTGGAATTATGAGGCATCTCGTGGTTGAGTTTTGAACTTGGATCATGAAAAAGCACAAAGCACATGAAAACTTTTAAGAATAAGATAAGTTTTGCTGCAAAGTCCACATGCAAGCAATTCAAAGTACAATGCAAGGACAAGCAAGTTTCAAAGTTTTACAATTTTAAGGACAAAAAATCTATACAAGAAGTCATTCTTCCACAAACAATAAAAACAATTTTTGATTAGAAGAGGCAAGGATGTTGTCAAAAAGAGATGCCTGAATATTGATGAAGATAGTCTTTCTTCCATAACAATGAGAACAATTTTACAAACATTGGAAGAAAAGTAGAATCTTCATTCAAAAAGGCTTGTCATTGAACATTGATGTATCAACTACAATGATAGTTTGACGAAGGCTAGAAGAGTGTTGAAGAATATTTGGATAAAGTCAGTCCTTCCAACAAGAGTACAAGATAGCTGGATTGAGCAAGCAAAAGATTAGGAACTTTCTAAAAAGAATGAGAATGGCGAAGATTTCTCGGTCAATGGAATGTTAACAACAGGAAATCGTTAGAGCCATCTAAGATTGAAAGATGGGAAATTGCTAACTTTCTTGCTCGTTGTGATCCTAATAACATTGTGCAAAAACTTATTCGGTGTGAAGAAATAAGAGGAATTCATATTGCTTCTCCATTTGATGAGATGGCCAGAGTAGACGCCTACCATCTCTTGCCAGAGTTGAGAAAATGTTTGAGATGATACGATCCCAGTTTCCTGGAACTTCACAGTTTCTTTTGTGCCCGCTACTTGATAAAAAAATAATAAAGATAATTTTAAAAGGCAAAAGAATAGTAAACATGCATTCATTTGATAGGCATCCTTAGGGGCATGCATATCATAGTAGCATCCATTCATTTCGACAGGTTTGGAGCATTGCTTATCTATCTGAGCATCAGGAGGATGGAACCCTTTTTTAGTCTGCTTATCTATTCGAGCATGAGGAGGATAGAACCCGCTTATCTATTCAAGTGTGAGGAGAATAGAACCCGCTTATCCATCCAAACATAAGGAGGATGAAACCTTTTTCAGAACACGCCTATCCGTTCAGGCATCAGGAGAATGGAACCCGTTTATCTATTCGAGCGAGTGAGGAGAATAGAACCGCTTATCCATCCAAGCATAAGGAGGATGGAACCTTCTTTCAACCTGCCTATCTATTCGGGCTTGAGGAGAATAGAACCTGTTTATCCATCCGAGCATCAGGAGGGTGAACCTTTTTCAACATGCCTATCTATTCAGGCTTGAGGAGAATAGAACTTGCTTATCCGTTCGAGCATGAGGAGAGCGGAACCCGCCAGTCTATTTAGGCATTGAGTTTTGACAGGTTTGGTAATTGGTGAAAATCAGTGTCCTTTTGTTCTTTGTTCTATTCATATTTCACCAGAATGACCAAAGAGGGGCAGCTGTTGTCCTTGAATTTTCACTTTTATATTTTATTGTTTTATAATTAGTATATTGTTATATTATGTTGTTATTGTTATTAGTATTATTGTTATATGTTAGTGATGTATAATATTGTTAATGTAATTTGTTAATATTATAGTTATATACTTTTTAAAGTGTTATAGTTAATAGTTAGTTAATATAAAACCCAAAATATAAAAAAAAATACATTGTATAAAGTCCATTTGTATAAAACTTATAAAATACAATCCATTTAAAAAGGTTATATGTCCATTTACAAAAGGCCCAATCAGCCTGATCTAAATTGAGCTAAACCCTAGGCTTCTCTCTTTGTTTTTTGCGCAACAAAAGATGAACCGTTGGATCAATCTTTGATCTAACGGCGCAGATCACGCCAGGTGGGGGAGCCTAGATGTCACTTTTCCTAGCCGTTAGATATGGAGTGATCCAACTGCCTAGACTGAACAGAAGCAGAGCACATGGATCACCATTCGCGCTGTGGCAGCCACGCGCACGATGTTTCAGCTACGGCCAGCATATTCACCTTCTTTGACGAACGCTCGAGCCAACTCTATCTCTGTTTACTACTCATCGGCGTTTCCTCAATCATTTTCATTCACTAGAATCATGCAAAAAGGAAATAAAGGGGTCAAATCCCAAATCGAAGCAAAGTCAAAGGGTTAATCCCTAAATTAAAGCCATGGCAAGAATCAAGAAATCGAATTATGACAAATCGGAAGTCAATGGCAACTAGCTAAAAATCGAATCGAGATGAGAAGCAAACGGGATGATTATCGGGATTAAGCTTGAAATGCAAGCAAAATATGTAACTATATAAACCCGTTGTAATCCATGTAACAACACACAAGAATCAAACAAAACATACATAATACACAATAGATACAAGAGAAAATAGGCATAAGTGGCATACGGATTGTAGAAGCAGCAAACAAAGATTGTAAGCAATTATTAGAGAAATAAAGCAAACATTCTTCTAGTAATTTCTTTTTTTCTTTCATGTTTATATTTCGAATTTAAATAAAGAAAAGGGATAGCTTTTTACCCCTATTTTGTATAGCACCATCGCATATTTCGGTTTCGATCAAAACTCCAGTGGAAAAATACGGGTTGGGGCTCGTCGGATTCTAGAAAAAAGAGGAAATTTTTGGAAATTTCAACGTCGGCAATGGCGACTGGCAACGGTGAAAGGCGGCTGGCACGACGGATGTTCATCGTGTTCTTCAATCTACGAAAAACACGAAGAACAGGTTCAGAGGATTTTTTAGACACCGGTTTGATCTATTTGAGAGGGCGAAATAAAATGATTTTTGTTTATAACTTTGGCTATATATATCGACCCGATACCAGCCCGTATCCATTCTTCAACCCGCGCCCTTTTTTGCCTGGTCTTCCATCGTGGCTCTCTAGTTTTCATTCTTTTCAATTTCGTCCTTTTTATTATAAATTGATCACCAAATTCCTTTTTCTCTAGCAATTTGACCATCACATTTTGCTTCCTTTCAATTTGGTGCCTAACTCATATTTTCTTTTAAAAATGAAAGCTAATTACCCTTTTCCTTTATTTAAAATTTGGTAGTTATCTAGTTATTTAATTTAATTTGAATGTTTTTAGTTGCTTTTTATGTACATATGTTGTATGTTAAAACCCTAGGGATAAGTTCCTTAATAAGCCTATATTAGAGACGTCTTTGAAGTAATTAATAAAACACACTTAATTTACTTTAAACCTTAATAGCTAAAATGAAAGTAGATATTTTAGGGATTAATCACTAATTAGGTTTTATTTAAAAAGAAACTATAACACATTTAATTGTCTTTGTTATTTTGTTTAATAAGTGAAAACTAATTAATGTGGGGTCATACTAAACAGAAATGACGGACGCTAGGAGTGTTGGCGGTGATTGGAGTTCATTTTCCGAGCGGTAAGGCCGTTAAAATAGATCTATATTCATAAAATGGACAAATAAATTAAAATCTTGTGAACTTGCAAATTCCAGTTTTGAAAATACTTTTTAAAATCAATAAGGTACCAATTTTTGGTCGTGGTGGGGGTGCTAATCCTTCCCCACTCGTAACTGACCCCCAAACCCATTTTTTTGGTTTCCATAGACCAAAATGTTGTTTTAATAAATAAAAAGTTTTATTAAAATAACCTCGTTTATAAAAGTGATCCAATCACACTTTCTTTAAAAAGACCTCCCTTGATTCGAACTTAACTTCATAATTCAAATAAGTAAAATATTTGTTAGATCTCAATCTAACAATATGTTACATATTGTCTAATATAATCATTCAAATACAAAATCTCCAAACATGTTATTTTCTTCCTTATATTGTTCAAAAACTCATTATGGTCCTTAGTGACCAATTTGAACTTTCATTAACCCTTTTCAAGCTTACTAATCAACCTTAGATACAAAGTGTATCAATTCTCATTTTCTGGCTGTTTGCAGTACCTCCCAAGAAATATTTCTATAAAATAATCTACAACTCAGAATTCGATTCCGTTTATTCTGGAAGAAACTAGATTCAATAAGATTTTCGACCATATAAATTAATAGCCCAAATTCAACTTGTACGATTTATGGCGAATTTTCAAAGTCAATTTCCAGTATTGAATTTCGGAACAGCCTGCTATACTGTTTTCTGACCTTTCACCACTTAAAAATTCATATCGTTTTACTCGGAACTCGAAATCAGTTTCCGTTTGTTTGACACAAAACTAGATGAACAAATCTTTACATCGGTATAAAATTCACCTTCTAACCATTTTTGTAGAATTTATGGTGAATTTTCAAAGTTACTTCCATAAACCAGTTTTTCTACACAACTTCCATAAACAACTTCAACTTTTATACTTACTTCTCTACTTTTCAATTTAGTCCAATCACTAGCTTTAAACCACCAACTCATCACATTCTTCACCAAATAATTATTCATAATAATTCTCCATATTTTTCCTTATTTACCGAAATAGGTACTAAAATGCAAAGATAAGGATTCATGCTTCTTAACTTTGCAATTTAGTCCTCAATTCAACATCACTACCTTAATTCCATCATTACAACTAAAAATCAGATTTAGCCCCCATAAAAAACTTCCATTTCGATTTGGTCACTTAATGTTGACAAATTGTCAAAATGGTCACTAATTCAATTCAACATCAATTTAGCATTCTAACTTCATTTTCTTATCTCTAACATCATTAATAACATAAATACACTCCAAATTCTAAAAATTCAGATTCGGTCCTTCAACTTTTCAATTTGCCGAAATGGTTCCTACACAATTCAACTTAGGGTTTTGCTTCCAAACAACAATTCAAGCTTACTAGATCATTATTTCAACATCACAAACCCTAAATTAAACTTTAAACCATAAACCCTAATCATCTTCATAATAATCAAAACATGTAAAACTTAAATCCCAACTCAATATCATGATTTTTAACATCATACTAGCTTGATTTCAACTTGAATTCAATCATGGAATCATAAAATCTCAAAAGCCCCAGTTTGATCCATAAACCCTAATTTCTTTTTCATGTAAATTCTCATCAATCAAGCATGGATTCCATGAATTATTGATATCAAAAGATAGAGCTTGAAGAGTAGAACAACTTTGTAGTTGAAGAGATTACCTGAAAACCGAGTTACGGGGCTTGAATCGAGCTTGGAAAATTTTTCTCTTTCTTTCCCCAGCCCTCACGTTTTTGGCTGGAAAAGATGAACATTTGGTTCATCTTTTTACCATTATTTTACACATATATCTATTAAATGAATATTAAATTCATCTAATAGTGAAATTACAATTTTGCCCTTTTTATCCAATGGTTGAGATTGATTTTATCATCAATCAGGGGAAAAGATTTAATATTCCATTTTCTCTTTCCAAAATTGCCCTTATAACTTTTTAAATATTTCAAAATTGCTATTGGGGCCAAATGACCAATTTGCCTTCCAACTAGTTTTTATTTACTAGTTTGCCATTCTTGTAAAAATTCAACTAAATCTAGCTAGAATCCAACCAACTATAATAAAATATTCATAAAGTAATATTTTATGAATTTTTCCATATCTTTTGGATTAGTCTCCAAAATTTCCATTCAATCCAATATACTGATAAATAATCCTTTACTCAGAAATAAACTGTAAGATTCATCTTGAATCGAACTAAAAATATTTCCAACACTTGGAAATGACTTTTATAACCTTTCTCTATCATATGGTAAAACTTCAAAAAATTTTAGTTTGATCCGGGTATCCGAATTCCACTTAAACTTTAACTGCGATTTTCCTAATAATCGAAGTATCATATCGAACCAAAAATTCCGCATTCGATTCACACCCTTAGGTGATCTATTTATTTATTAAATAAAAACCCTTAACTTTTGGGAAATTACAACTTTAGTCCCCAAAATTTTCCAAAGTTTATACTTTAGCCATAAAATTTTCAAAATTTACATTTTGGTCACTAAACTTTTAAACTTCAATTTCCATTCCAATTTTCCTTGGTATTCAACCAAACTTTAAGAATACCTTATTAAATTCACTATCTATCACAGATGCCTTTAAACCTTAGAAATTTCCTTTCCAAAACCCATAATTAAATAAATCCCAACTTTCGCATTTTTGTTATTTTAGTCACTAAGTTAGCTTTTAAGCTATTATCTTAGTACTAAATGAACCTTAATAAACTTAGTAAATTTTGGGGTATTACAGGCAGGATATGATTAGAGAGCACGTGCATATCCAAGTTAGGATGGTCTTGATTAAGGCTTGCCACGGAGCATGTTTGAGGTCCGTCGTATCTCGTTATCTACCACAGGTTGTTCATCCTCTTCAAACGTGCTACACGGACCCTCCAGTTACATCTTTCGTACTTGTGGAGGCATTCAACAATATATTTATCCCTTCATTTTTATTGACGGTGGTCGTAACTAAGTTGCATATGTTGTAATGCTTGATGGCAGCCTCCGATAATTTCTTGGTCCTAAAGACCATCCCAACATGTAGTTCACCGTTATTTCGTTCGTTGAACTGCTCCAACTGTGGGAATTATGGGAATTTCATAGCGTAGAATCCTTCCATATCCACTGTTGTGAAGTGGGATGGTGGATCGTAATATGCAACGCTACTGTCAGTTCTAGTAAAGCTACCTGAGGCAATAACTTCCACAGGTTCTTCCTTTACAACATCCTCTAGAATATCATCTACATCATCCTCGGCATTCACAAGCTTGTCAAGGTTGGATGGTTCTTCTAAAAATAAACCCATCTCGTCATTTTCGGGCTTAGGCTCCCTCAGTGGTTACTCATTAGAATTATACCCTTCAAAACTGTATAGTTCTGATTCATCGGCAATATGTACCTTGCTAGGTTCAGCAACCGGGACCTGATCATGAGACTGGTGACGGGACCTGATCATGAACTACGTTTGCCTTACTGGGATATAAGTTGAGTGACGTCCTGAAGAGAAGTCATCAAACTGGTAAAACTCTTCATGGTATAACGACCCCATAGATGATGATGGCCCTACACCCGAGATATAAGTTGAGTGACGTCCGTATGAGAAATCATCTATGTTTATGGGAAATAAGTTGAGTGTCATCCAGAAGAGAAGTCATTTAACAGGTTAAAATCTTCCAGGTCAGACGGCCCCATAGATGATGACGGCCCTACACCCGCACTGTATGGATTGTACGTTGAGTGCTGGGTTGACAGCATGTTTAGGTCAAAATTGAACCTTTCTACAAAAGAATGCCTTTGCCTCGAGGTAGAAGACGATGAAGCCTGGCCATTGCTCGTACTTAGTAAGTTGAAGCCTTGTCGCAAACTTGATGTTGGACTATAAGCATTTAGGTCGAAGTCAAGATTTGCTCATACCCAATTTGGCACAGCGCTTTGGATTCCAACATTTCGTTCAAAAAATGTTACAAAGAGCTCTAGGGACCATCCCATGGAATACCGGTATGGGTATCGATCATCATTTCCACATCTCCGTTGTCATGAACATCGAATATTGTGAAATATAATAGATCTAACGACGTAGGTAGTCAATACCTTAATAACTGTAACTCTGTCATAGAAGCTTGTGGAACCTTCCTCGTTACCGATCACTTAAGCCTTTCATATGATACTCTCCTCGGAATCATTAGCGTGAAATTTTTGGGGGACTGGAATATGATACCGAGTTTGACATCAGGGATCATCTCACCATCGTAGTGAACAAGAGCATCCACTTTTTTTCCATTGTTTGTTGAGAAAACGAAGTTGTCTTTCTTCTTTGCACACAAATTGCTTTGAACGTTTGTTTGAAAAAAATTCTTTTGTTCAAATCGGTTTACCCTCTCCTTCATTTTATCAGGTGAAATGAGACGTTTGACAAGCAGAACTCACGGTATGTAGAACGTGAGTTACACCAGCTTTGCAGGATTCCTGACGTGTTAGGGAAACTCATGTTTTGTGGAACGCGAGTTCGTTCAGCTTTGAAGGATTCTTGACGTGTAAGCCAAACTCGCGTTCTTGGGGTACAAGTTCTGCAGCCACCTCTCTAAGGTATATATATACCCCGAACTTGATTTTACAAGAACGGCATATTCTTAAAGCAAATTTAGGTTCATTGATAGCCAGAATATAATGTATGGCCCAATTTTTCGCTACCGTTTTCTACTTTGGAACGTACACCTACACACTTTCGACGATAAAATCACAAAAGATGCTTTGTTTAAGTTGATTGCAACACGGGTTAGCGAATATACAAGCAACAAAATTTCTGCCCTGTTTGTCAAAATGCCATCGTTGAGCCCAGCCTAGAAGAACATTACATGCTAAAAATATCGACTGAGAAAGATATGCGCAAGATGTTTCGGTCGTATAAATGTGTTGGGGGTACAAACATCAAACTGACTATATAATTTGATGAGGGCTCCAATTCATAAAATAGGGAATCGAAGGCCCCCAATTTCAAAGACGAAGAAGCTTTCTCAACGCGATATTATAGGAGGCGATAGGAGAAAGAACAAATAATGGAGGAACTAAACCTAACATCTAACATTAGTACAGACTACGAGGACAGAGCATCAGATTCCTCATCCATTCATTTTACCTAGGCTTAGTAATTGGAGGTTGGTGTACATATTTGAATGACCTACCATTAATATATTTTCAAATTGCATCTATTCGATTAAAATTATGGCACGTATTCTTATAACATCATAAATTATTGAAACATAACAATTTGTTTGCAGCTGTTAAAATTCAAATTTAAATATAAAATCGTACAAAACATAAAATTACATTGCAGTAACTAACAAGTATGAGGTCTGTTGTATCTTACTATCTGCTAAACGTTGTTCCGCCTCTTCATTCTTGATACACGGATTCTCCAGTTACATCTGTGGTCCTTTTGGACACATTCTGCAATATGGGTGTCCGCATATGTTCTCTTCACTATCGATACATTTGAATGGTGTATGTTGTAATGCTTAATTGCGTTCTCTGCGAGTTTCTTTGTCGCGAATACCATTCCAACTTCTAATTCACCATCGCTCGCGACATCAGCAAATGATGATTGTCTCTCAATGCATAGGAAATCATCAATGTTACCAACCATTGTAGAGCGGATTAGTATGAAATTGAGTAAGATGAATACGTAGGGAAAGAAAATTTAAGGAGAAATTTATTTAGGAATTAAGGAGGGGGTATTTATAGGGTTGGCATTTTAATGAGTTCGTTTTGGACGAACAACAATTTTTGAGCATGTTCGATTCAAAAAACAAAGATTCATAAAGTAAATACGAAAACAAAAATATCATAAGATATTAATTAAAACCCTGAAAATAAGAAAAACTGTACTTAATACATAATAATTAAAACAAAGATTCATAAAAAAGAATACGTAGGGAAAGAAAATTTAAGGAGCGATTTCTTGAGGAAGTGGAGAGGGGGTATTTATAGGGTTGGCAATTTTTTAGCGTGTTCGATTCAATTAAGCTCATTAACATATTCGTTAATTAGTTCGCTAATTGTATTTTCATGTTCGTAAATGTTAATTAAACCAACAATTAATAAATTTTAAATTCTGCAAAATCAACAAAATAAAACTTACATTTCAACATAAACTAATATTACATCCTTAGAAAGAACATAATAGAACACTTATTTTATTGTATCCCACACCCCCACCAAAAGTTGTAACCCTAGACATAAACTTATATTGCATTCTGTAGTTTGCAAAGTTAGGTACGACTCCTGACGTGTAAGGAAATTCGCGTTCTGTAAGATGCGAGTTTGGCTAGGATTCCTGACTTGTCAGGAAACTCGCATTTTGTACGATGCGAGTTTAGCTAGGATTCATGATGTGTCAGGAAACTCGCATTCTGTATGATGCGAGTTTGGGTACACTTCCAGGAAACTCGCATTTTTTAAGGTGCGGGTTCTAGGAATTTAAAACTGTAAAGTATTAAAAAATAAAATAAAACAAAAAAATAACTACGGTTAAAAACAAAATCAAAAAATTAAAACCCTAAATATATACTAATAAAAATGAACAAATCGTACTTAATACATAAAAATTAAAAAACAAAATAAAAAATAGAGTTCAATATTTTTAAAGACAATAAAGTAAGTAACTAATGACGCCTATGTCCACCGATACCACAACGCGGTGGATGGCGAGTTCGATCGGGATTGCATCGGGGGTGAGTATCTTGGACGGGCTCATCCTCATCACCGTTGTTGTCATCATCACCATCATTCTCAGTTCCACCTCCAACAATAACACTCGTTCCACCAGGGCCGCTAAGGTAGAAAAGGGACTGCAGTGGCGTTTGTTGGACAATCCCGGTTCCAAATACGGTCTCCCCCGGGGGAAACTGCATGAAGGGCACGTAGGCCAGACGAAAGCTGGAGGCGCCACTCATCATCACTGCAAATTGAGCATAGGGGTCTAACATAGAAGGTGTGAAACAACCTACGCTCAGACTCGGGCCCAGTTGGAACGATGACTGCATCGATCCACTAAAGTTTTGTGGCCGCATCGGTGGTGGGGTGGCATCGACTGCTATGGAGGCAGGACTGCGGGTTCATATCGATGATGACGCACCGCCAGAGGTGTTCCATGCTCCCCTCGTACGCTGAGATGGTGGGCGGTTGCGTTGCTGACAACGAAGAACTTGTGCTCGTTCCTCTAGACTCAAAATAAATGGCTTCCCGTTGGCCATAAACCAGTCCTCGTAGTCATGGCTGACCATCGTATCAAACATATAATAATCACACTGGGGTTGCCATCGCGGGTTCGCTATGTCCCTCCAGTGAGCGATATAAGTTTGGCGATACACCGACCAATCAACTTATCATACAATAAAAAATATTATTCTTTTTAGATGTGACTTTCATTCGAGTTAATAAAAGAATGTGATATGTACATAAATATTACCTCGGGTTTCCCCTGTCGAGTGAGTTTGTGCAACTCGTCCAGGTTTGGAGGCGCCAGTGGGATACGCTGGAAACAAGCAAACTACCGTAAGACGCGATCAGTCGGATGCCACTCAACTACGGCGTATTGGACGAGTGGTACAGTGGTTGTTCAAAGTTGCCTCGTCTTGTCCGAAAATATCGGGATGTACTCGTGCACTTTCAGATCCTCGTACGGTGTCCATAAAAACTGTAAAACATATATAATTAAAGTTAAATATATAATAAATTTTATATAAATACACTAAAGTGTTACCTGATTATTTACGGATTGATTCTCAATATCTTGTCTGATAAGGTCCAGACCGCGAGCAACACCAACATGAGTTAAAGGACCGGTCCACCTACAAAACAAGACGTATAAGAATTAAATATGTATATTAGAGAATTAAATTTTAATTATACAAATTTGCATATTATAATAAAACCCTTTTCTCACCTCCGGCCGAGCAGAAAAACAATGGAGTAGGCTCTCTAAGCTGAGGGTGTAAAAACATCATTCTCCACCATGCCCAGGAATGGAGCAACGTCAAACAACCTCCAATCTGACACTTCTCTGCATCGGTGTTCTTGCACAGCTTCCCAAACAGACTTGCCAAAACTGTGGATCCCTAGCTCAGTTTACTAGCATCTTCAAAATCCTCCAAATGTCGCAACCAGATCATGTGTACTTTGTTGCGGGATTTGTCAGGCATCAATACCCCACCGATCATATGTAAAATATGAGCACGAGCATATGCCTACAATAGGAAAAATATATATTAGCATATGTACAAATTTTTATTATTTCAATAATAAAAATTTTAAAAAATTATACCTTTCTCACAACTTCGCTCGCGTCAGCAGGTAAATTTTGAAAATTATCCCGCAGCCACTTTATTTTTACTTTTCCACCGTCAAAACTATTTGTCGCATCCCCTAACCAATCTAAACATAGGGCATTCCAATCAAAAGTACCGGGACCGGTGATCACCTCTTCATCAATAGGCAAACCCAGGATATAAGAAACATCCTATAGGGTAATCGTTGCCTCGCCGTATATTGTTCCTATTTTAGCTACTCAATCGTTAGTTAGTTAGTTAACGGCGTTATAACTTGACAAACGAAATCAAAAAGACATCTTTATGAAAAATTCAAATTAAAACTAAAACGATATTGTTTTGAATCCCTATAAGATCTTTTTTTTCTTTATTTTCCTTATTTTTCTTCAAATTTCGGCCACTGTGTTGGCCGTTGCCGGTTGATGAGCCTAAATTTTTTTACCAAACTCGTTCTGCACTTTTGACTATAAATTGATATTTGTTTAACCGAAAAACTCTTCAAACTCCACAAATCTAACTTTGAGTGATTCATTTTCTTGTCAAATTCAAGCTTTTGGGAAAAGTGGGCTTTTGAGTTTGCCATCGATTGTCAAAGGTAGGACTGCTTCGCGATCAAAATTGTTATTTTATTTATTTATTTATTTTTAGCAAAGGATACCAAAACCTCTGTTTTAGATTTTTACGTAAAATACTCAAATAACCATTCAATTATAAGTTGCTGTTAATATGACCCATACTTCCAATTACGTTATTATGACCACTTAACTATTTAAATAGTATCTGTAATCACTAATTTTTATTCGGATTGGATATTATTATTATTATTATTATTATTATTATCTTCATCTAAAAGTTAAAAAAAGATCAATATAAAAAATGGAAGCCCATTTTCAATTTAATTTAAAGTCCAGTCCATTTACAATACAAATAATATTACTGGCCCTTTTAACAGAAAAATTAGTCGGATAATTCAATTCCCAAAAAAATTAGGAATATAGGGTTCTTCAACCCATATTTTGGAAAATAGGCCAAAATTTACAGTACTCGAGGGGACCACGCTGTGTGCAGCTGGCGTTGTGGGACCTCGCTATTTTCACATGGCGAGGTGTGGGGGAGATAGCCTTTGATAGATTTGGCTCAACATGCACCTCACTATGTGGAGATGACGAGGTCCCACAACGCCAGGTGCACACGGCGTGGTCCCCTCGAGTACTGTATATTTTGGCCTATTTTCTAAAATACGGGTTGAGAACCCTATATTCCTATTTTTTTTACAATTGAATTATCCGACTAATTTTGCCACTTTTAAAGCCCTAAACTAATAAAAAACCGTAAATCTAAATCTGATTTGCCTTCTTTTATTCTTGCAGCCGTCAAGATCTGACCATTGGATCAGCTCTGATCCAACAGTCCAGATCAAATCAAGAAAGGCCATCCATCTACCCTCGAGCACGTGAAAGGCACGCCCGAGACGCACCAGCTCTCCCACATGTCCACGCGCTCGCTGCTCCATCTTCTTAGTCTACGTGGCGTGACCGCCAAAAACCCTGTTGCCATCGTACGACCATCAACTTTCTCCCAACTACCATCACATGCCAAAAATGATAAAAAAAAATAGAGGATATCAGTCCAAAGATCATCCACAGTGAAATCTTGAAATGTTTGCTTACAAATGTAATAAAAAAATCTTGATATAAATCGTGTAAATCAATCTATTATAATCAGTTAACATCAATACAAGAAAAAAAGATTTCCAGAGGTATTTTCAATCTTGTTTTTAACTTTTTTCGAAATAAAAAAAAAGCTTTATTTTCAAAATGACTGCCATCTTTTTTAAAAAAAATACTTGTATGAGAATTAAAGCATAAGGACTGAGAGTTGGTTCCTACCGAGATGTTGCAAGAAGATTGAATTTAAGGACAAGTTCAGGGAGTGAATGCATTTTGCTTACCTTGATGTTGAGACAGATGAAGACTTTGAATGTTGGGTCAAAGACGAGAAAGTAGTTGAGCTCAAGGTTAGGGCAATGCTAAACATAAGAAATGATGAGAGTTCCTAATAAGAATAGTATAGGGACCAGAAGTAGATTGGTTACAAAGAAAGGCGATAACCTGGAAGAAAAAAAGATACTCACATTAAGGATTTGATAGCATACGGCTAAATCAGATTTAAGACAAAAGTCCAATTGATAAGATGAAGGTTTAAGAGCATACAACAAAGAAACAAAAAAAAGAAATCTGAGGATGACCTTTAAGGGGACGAAAGCTTATATAAAGATCTCCCAATCCTCACATGCATTACATGTAGTTAGATACCCCTATGTAAGGAGTATGCTAACTTAAAAGCATTTTGCTTATTTTAAACAGGTATTCGAAGACTTTGATATGTGGCTTCATGTTGAAGAGGTAGATCCTATTAAAGATTTCCATTTGGTAGCGTTTTTGGCATGAATCCATTTCTTAAGTTCGTCGAGCCATTAGTAATTCCTTTAGGCATGATGTTAAACCTTATTTTGATGTCAAGACATGTAGAAACTAGGGCATCATTTTAAGGGATTTTGGTAGCCTTTTCGCATGAATCCATTTCTTAAGTCCTTCAGGCCATTAGTAAGTCCTTCAGGCATGATGTTAAACCTTATTTTGATGTCAAGACAGGTAGAAAATAGGGCATCATTTTAAAGGATTTTGGTAGCCTTTTTTTGGCGTGAATCTATTTCATAAGTCCTTCGGGATATTAGTGACTCTTTCGGGCATGATGTTAAGCCTACTTTTGATGTCAAGACATGTAGAAACTGTGGAATATTTTTAAGGGATTTTGGTAGCCTTTTTGGCATGAATCTATTTCTCAAGTCCTTTAGGCCATCGGTGAGGGAATTATGTTAAGCCTTCTTTTGATGTCAATACAGATAGAAACTGGGGGATCTATTTAAGGGATTTTGGTAGCCTTTTTGGCATGAATCCATTTAAGTCCTTCGGACCATCAATAAGTCTTTCGGGCATGATGTTAAGCCTTCTTTTAATGCCAAAATAGGTAGAAACTGGGGCATCATTTTAAGTGATTTTGGTAGCCTTTGTGGCATGAATCCGTTTCTTAAGTCTTTCGGGCCATCAGTAAGACCTTCGGGCATGATGTTAAGACTTCTTTTTGTGCTAGCACGATAGAAATTGGGGTATAGAAGAAGCACAGTTTGAAGAATCAGCCGAGGAAAAGTGAAAAGTTCTAGAATAACTCATGATTCTGAGGCTACAAACAAAGAGGGGTAGGGATAGCTGTAATCACTAATTTTATATGGGTTGGATACTACTACTACTACTGCTGCTGCTATTGCTACTACTGCTAGTACTACTGCTACTTTTGCTACTGTTGCCACTACCATTGCCACTGCCACTACCACTACCACTACCACCAACACTACCACTACTACCAACTACCACCAACTACCACTAACACTATCACTACCACTATCACTACCACTAGCACTAAGACTTCTTTTCGTGCCAACACGACAAAAATCGGGCCATGGAAGAAGTCACAACTTAAAGAATCAGCCGAGGAAAAGTGAAAAGTTCTAAAACAACTCATGATTCCGAGGCTATAGACAAGGAAATATGATAAAAATTAGTGCTTATGATCTTTGTTTTGTTCTCATTTCACAATAACAAGGAAAGAGGTGGTAGGGGTAGCTGTAATCACTAATTTTTATCCGAGTTGGATACTACTACTGCTACTGCTGTTACTGCTACTACTACTACTACTGCTGCTACTGCTACTACTACTACTACGACTACTGCTACTGCTACTGCTACGGCTACTGCTACTGCTAGTTGTTGTTGTTGCTGCTACTACTATTGCTACTATTGCTGCTGCTACTGCTATTGCTACTATTGTTGCTGCTACTATTGCTACTGTTGCTGCTACTGCTGCTACTACTGCTGCTACTGCTACTTCTACTACTACTACTACTACTACTATTACTGCTGCTACTACTACTACTACTACTACTACTGCTACTACTACTACTACTACTACTACTACTACTAGAGCATCTATTTAAGGGAATTTGGTAGCCTTTTTGGCGTGAATCCATTTCTTAAGTCCTTCAGGCCATCAATGAGACTTTCGGGCATGATGTTAAGCCTTCTTTTAATGTCAAAATAGGTAGAAATTGTGGCATCATTTTAAGTGATTTTGGTAGCCTTTGTGGCATGAATCCATTTCTTAAGTCCTTCGGGCCATTAGTAAGACCTTCGGGCATGATGTTAAGACTTTTTTTCGTGCCAACACAACAGAAATTGGGGCATAGAAAAAGTCACAGCTTGAAGATTCAGCCAAGGAAAAGTGAAAAGTTCTAGAAGAACTTATGATTACGAGGCTACAAATAGGGAAGTATGATAAAAATTAGTGCTTATGATCTTTGTTTTGTTCTGGTTTCACAAGAACAAGCAAATAGGGGTAAGGATAGCTGTAATCACTAATTTTTATCTGGGTTAGATACTGCTACTGCTATTGCTACTACTGCTACTTTTGCTACTGTTGCCACTGCCACTACCACTACCACTACTTCCATCTACCACTACCACTACTACCAACTACCACTACCACTATCACTACCACTACTACCAACTACCACTACCACCACCACTACCACTACCACTACTACCAACTACCACTACCACTAACACTATCACTACCACTACCACGACCATTAAGACTTCTTTTCATGCCAACACGAAAAAAATCGGGGCATAGAAGAAGTCACAACTTAAAGAATTAGCCAAGGAAAAGGGAAAAGTTCTAAAAGAACTCATGATTTCGAGGCTACAGACAAGGAAATAGGATAAAAACTAGTGCTTATGATCTTTGTTTTGTTCTGGTTTCACAAGAACAAGCAAAGAGGGGTAGCTGTAATCACTAATTTTTACTACTACTACTACTACAACAACTAGTACTACTACTACTGCTGCTGCTACTACTACTGTTGCTGCTGCTGCTACTACTAATGCTGCTGTTGCTGCTGGTACTGCTCTTCCTACTACTACTACTACTACTGCTGCTGTTACTACTACTGCTGGTGCTGTTATTCCTACTATTACTACTACTACTACTGTTGTTGTTGTTGCTACTACTACTACTACTACTACTGCTACAATTGTTGTTGTTGCTGCTGCTACTGCTGCTACTACTACTACTACTACTACTACTCCTCCTACTACTACTACTACTGTTGTTGCTGCTGCTTCTACTACTACTACTACTCCTCCTCCTTCTACTACTACGACATTCGCCGCCGCCATCGCTCATCGCTACTCGCCGTCGCCGCCATCGCTACACTACTACTATTACTACTGCTGTTGTTGCTACTATTGTTACTACTACTGCTGCTGCTGTTGCTACTACTACTGATGTTGTTGCTCCTCCTACTACTACTAATACTCCTACTCCTACTCCTACTCCTACTCCTACTCCTATTACTACTACTACTACTGCTACTACTGCTGTTGCTACTGCTGCTACTACTACTCTTACTGTTGCTGCTGCTACTACTACTTCTCCTGCTGCTGCTGCTCCTACTCCTACTCCTACTCCTACTCCTCCTACTACTACTATTGCTGATGCTACTACTACTACTACTACTACTACTGCTTCTAACTACCACTACCACTACCACTACTACCAACTACCATTACCACCACCACTACTACCAGTAGTTGTAGCAGTAATAGTGGCAGTGGTAGTGGCAGTAGCAGTTGCAGCAACAACAACAGTAACAGTAGCAGTAGCCATAGCAATAACAGTAACAGTAGCAGTAGTCGTAGTCGTAATAGCAATAGAAGAAGCAGTAGCAGAAGTAGTAGTAGTAGTAGCAGTAGTAGTAGCAGTAGCAGCAGCAACAGTAGCAGTAGCAGTAGCAGCAACAGTAGCAGTAGCCGTAGCAGTAGCAATAGTAGTAGCAATAGTCGTAGCAGTAGCAATAGCCGTAGCAATAGCAGTAGCAGTAGTAGTAGCAGTAGTAGAAGTCGTAGTAGTAGTCGTAGTCGTAATAGTAGTAGTAGTAGCAGCAGTAGTAGCAGTAGCCGTAGCAATAGCAGTACTAGTAGTAGTAGCAGTAGTCGTAGTAGTAGTATTAGTCATAGTCGCAATAACAATAATAGTAGCAGTAGCAGTAACAGTAGCTGTGGTAGTGGTAGTGGTAGTGGTAGTGGCAGTGGCAGTAGCAGTAGTAGTAGTGGCAGTGGCAGTAGCCGTAGCAATAGCAGTAGCAGTAGTCGTAGTAGTAGTAGTCGTAGTCATAGTCGCAATAGCAGTAACAGTAGCAGTAGTAGCAGTAGCAGCAGTAACAGGAGTAGGAGCAGGAGTAGTAGCAATAGCAGTAGTAGCAGTAGCAGGAGTAGGAGCAGTAGCAGTAGCAGTAGTAGTAGTAGTAGTATCCAACTCGGATAAAAATTAGTGATTACAGCTACCCTACCCTCTTTTTCCTTGTTATTGTAAAACGAGAACAAAACAAATATCATAAGCACTAACTTTTATCCTATTTCCTTGTCTGTAGCCTCAGAATCATGAGTTCTTTTAGAACTTTTCACTTTTCCTCGGCTAATTCTTTAAGTTGTGACTTCTTCTATGCCCCGATTTTTGTCGTGTTGGCACGAAAAGAAGTCTTAGTGGTAGTGGTAGTGGTAGTGGTAGTGATAGTGTTAGTGGTAGTGGTAGTTGGTAGTAGTGGTAGTGGTAGAGGTGGTGGTAGTGGTAGTTGGTAGTAGTGGTAGTGGTAGTTGGAAGTAGTGGTAGTGGTAGTGGCAACAGTAGCAAAAGTAGCAGTAGTAGTAGCAGTACTAGCAATAACAGCAGCAGCTGTAGTGGTAGTAGTAGTAGTAGTATCCAACTCGGATAAAAATTAGTGATTACAGCTATGCCTACCCCTCTTTGCTTGTTCTTGTGAAACGAGAACAAAATAAAAATCATAAGCACTAATTTTTATCCTACTTCCCTGTTTGTAGCCTTAGAATCATGAGTTCTTCTAGAACTTTTCACTTTTCCTCGGCTGAATCTTCAAGCTGTGACTTCTTCTATGCCTCAATTTCTGTCGTGTTGGCATGAAAAGAAGTCTTAACATCATGTCCGAAGGTCTTATTGATGGCCTGAAGGACTTAAGAAGTGGATTCATGCCACAAAGGCTACCAAAATCACTTAAAATGATGCCCCAATTTCTACCTATTTTGACATTAAAAGAAGGCTTAACATCATGCCCGAAAGACTCATTGATGGCCCGAAGGACTTAAGAAATGGATTCACGCCAAAAAGGCTACCAAAATCCCTTAAATAGATGCCAAAGTTTCTATCTGTATGGACATCAAAAGTAGGCTTAACATCGTGCCCGAAAAGACTCACCGATGGCCCAAAGGACTTAAGAAATGGATTCATGCCAAAAAGGCTACCAAAATCCTTTAAAAAGATTCCCTAGTTTCTACATGTCTTGACATCAAAAGAAGGCTTAACATCATGCCCGAAAGAGTCACTAATATCCAGAATGCTTATGAAATAGATTCACGCTAAAAAAAGCCTACCAAAATCCTTTAAAATGATGCCCTATTTTCTGCTTGTCTTGACATCAAAATAAGGTTTAACATCATGCTGAAGGACTTACTAATGGCCTGAAGGACTTAAGAAATGGATTCATGCCAAAAAGGCTACCAAAATCACTTAAAATGATGCCCCAGTTTCTACTTGTCTTGACATCAAAATAAGGTTTAACATCATGCCTAAAGGACTTACTGCTACTACTACTTCTTTGCTGCTGCTGCTATTGCTACTAGTGCTACTACTACTGCTACTACTGCTACTACTGCTGCTACTACTGCTGCTACTACTACTATTGCTATCGCATCATCGCTTATCGCTGCTCTGCTGCTGTTGCTATTGTCTGCATCGCTACTATCGCTACTACTACTGCTATTTCTACCTGTCTTAACATCAAAATAAGGTTTAACATCATGCCTAAAGGACTTATTGCTTCTACACTGCTGCTGCTGCTATTGCTACTACTGCTACTACTACAGCTACAGCTACTGCTGCTACTACTGCTGCTACTACTACTGCTACAACTACTACTGCTACTGTTACGGCTATTGCTACTGCTACTACTGCTACTACTACTATTAGTGCTTATGATCTTTGTTTTGTTCTCGTTTCACAAGAACAAGCAAAGAGGGGTAAGGGTAGCTATAATCACTATTTTTTATTCGAGTTGGATACTACTACTATTGTTGCTGCTGTTGCTGCTACTACTACTACTATTAGTGCTTAGGATCTTTGTTTCGTTCTCATTTCACAAGAACAAGCAAAGAGGGTAGGGGTAGTTGTAATCACTACTACTACTACTACTACTACTACTACTACTACTACTACTACTACTACTACTACTACTACTACTACTACTAAAAACTCAAATAATAATACATATGCATGTTTGGCCAAATACTACTACTACTACTACTACTACTACTACTACTACTACTACTAAAAACTCAAATAATAATACATATGCTAGTTTGGCCAAATAGTAAAACCCTAAAAAAACTAATATGATATATCACTTTCTCTTATGTGCAGCCAAACCAGAGCCGTTAGATCAAATTTGATCTGACGGTCCAGATGCAAGCAAGAGTGACTGCTCATCTTTCTCCCTCGCATATGAATCAACGGCACGAGGCCATTGATATTCCCACGTGACCGACGCCTCATCTCCTCCGTCCATGTGGCACCACCGCCGAAGATCGCGCTACCATCGTACGACCACTGCCTCTCGCTCCCAACCACCATTACATGCAAAATTGGAGAAACATATAATGTTATCATGATCAACAGTGGGTTAGGGAAATGAATCTAATAAAAAAGGGAAAACGGATTCGATATATATGTAAGAACAATCCATTTGTAAATTTAGATTCTAAACAATACAAAAAAGAAGAAAATTTTGGAGGCATTTTTCTTATTCTTTTTGCTTTTGAAATAGAACTAAGGAAAAAGGGTTAGGGTTCTTACCTGATCTGGTTTTCGGATCTCCGCCGCTCGGTTGAGGCCGCCGTCTCTGATGAAGGACGGCTCACCAAGGATCAATGATATGAGGTCTTTGGTCTTCTTTTTCCTTTTTTAAAAGACAGGTTTTAAAATTTGAGTTTTTGGTCACTATTTTTACCAATCGATAGCTTTGGGGACTTTGTTTTGAAAAACTACTTTTGGTTTCGATGTTAGGAAGGGAAGACAAATATTTTGGTGTGAGTTATTGAACCTGTTGGCGTCGGCTAGTGGCGGCCGGCGGTGGCTGACACGACGTAGAAGTCGTCGAAACTTGGTTTCTTGAAGAACACCGGATGAACATGTTTAGAGAATTTTCAAAATAAGATTTTGATCCTTATTTTTCAAATGAGAAAATTAGGAATTTGTTTTATTTTTGTTATTTATAGTAAGCAGATTTTAAAAATGAGATATTTACCTCAATTAAAACCTTCCGCCCTTTCTGCCATGGTCCCTGAAACTTTTCATAAACTTTCAATTTCACCCATATTTTGTTGATTTCGATCTAATGACCAGTGGTATATTCACCCTCGTAATCCCCGTCCTTTGCGTCTTTTATTTATTCAACTATTTTCAATTTATATTTTAATTTTTGCCTTTTATTTTCATTTTCTGATGCTTTTGCTTCCTTTTTAATTTAATTTTTAATTTGGTCTTTCTTTATTTAGTCATTCATTGCATTTTATGAAAATAACTATAGCATTGATATTATATTTAATGATGATTGGTCTTTTTTTATGTATTTGTTGCTTTTTTTAATGTGACACTTATGTATATATTTATATTGTTGGTAACTTTCTTATAATTGATGTATATAATATATATATTATTTCTTTTTTAATCGCTTATTTTTTAATCTGCTTTCTTTGTAAATTACCCGTATAGTATATGCTCTATATAATATAATATTAAATATAGTTTGTAGCCGTATCCTTTTATATATATATTCCTTTTAATTGTACATGCATTTATTTCATATATATGTTATTTATATATCATATTGTGTTAAGTTACATATTATAAATATGTTACATACGGGTTTTTTATATTAGTACATACGTGATATGTATATATTCTATTATTTGTACTATATTATATATATGTTACGTATAGTATATATGAACTACTATGTTAGGTTTACATATTATATATATATTATATTATATATTAATATTTTATATGTTATATAACATCATCCTTTCGTATATAATATTTGCATCATTTGCTTTATGTTCATTTGTTCATTCATATATTTTGTCATGTCGTTTACGTTGCATATCGGGATATAAACTGTCACTGTGGTGCTCCATTTTTCGAGAGTAAACGTGGATAGTATCAGGCGTAGTGGTAGTGATTTTTCGTTTATTCTCGAATAATGGGGGCCTTAAAATTTACTCACATATATACCCAAGTTTTAATTTAATCGTCACTTTAACTCATAAAATTTGATATTAATAAAATGGTAATTTGATTTGGTACCAAGTTTGGGCGTGGTGTGAGTGCGAAACCTTCCTCACACGTAACCGACTCCCGAACCCAAAAGAATGAGAATCTCTGGTTTGTTTTTTTGGTGTCCGGTTTACCTAACCCAAGTGACTAGTGGTGACTCCAATTTCATTTTAAAAACACAAATTTTTAAGAAAATCCCGAAAAATCATTTTTTTTTCAAGAAAAGTGGGATACCTTCGGATTTTTTAGTCGTTACAGCATGACGACTCCGATGGGTACTGATTTTTTTGTTTTTACAAAAAAAAAGAGTCAAGCCTAAAACAATTACCGCTTCATTAATATCAGAAGTTGCGAGTTAAAGTGACAATTAAGTTAATATTTGTTTATAAATGCGAGTTTATTTTAACACATTTAAAATTTGGCATATAAACTCGTCCGTTTAAGTGGGGGAAAACGCTAGTGCTTTCGTGGGGATATTGTTCCTCCGTATGGGCCTAGCAAGTACCTTCGGGGGCCGAGTACCCTACGTTTTCACAGGAATATTGTTTCCTCGTATGGACATAGTGAATGGGTCCCCCCAAATTAAACTCGGTTGAAAGGATCATATAATGGATGATGATCGGGGGCCTTGCTACCCTTAGTAAGGGACAACAAGGACAATTTGGTTACCCTTTTAGTACCAAAACTGCATGTAGAGAACATAGAAAGCCTACCCTCTAGAACCATGCGGACATCCTAGAGAATTAGATGGCATGCGGTTAGGTTTATTTATGTGCTTTATTCCGATTTATTATTTTGTATTCGGTTTACTAACCCTTTTTCTTGTGTTTTTTTTCATATCCTTTTGCATTTACATGACACGATATAAAGGGTTGATTCTCAAATTGATCACTCAAATTAGAAATCTTTCACCATGAATAGAAGGTGTCTCAAGGAACAAGATGAAGACATGAATGTACGACTTTGATTAACCAAATTCAAGAAACGACCAGGCACATGAGGATGTTAGCCTCGGAAGCAAGAACCCTTCACCCCTACATCAACTCAAAGACAGAAAGATTCTCATGGCTATTTGAAGCAATTGGAGAAACTAAGAGTTAGAGTTGAATCCTATCTGTAGAAGAACTAGTTGTAATAAAAATCTTTTTTATATTCGATGAAAGTTATTCTAGAGTGATCACCCATGAAATCAAAGCCTTTGTTTGCATTCATTCTCGCATTTATTTTTATCACATTATTAATGTTTGTTCCTATTATGTGCATTCTTATGACACATACCATGCATCAAGTAATAAAATAATAAAATTAATTACGGGAAATGTCATGAGAGAAGCTTTAACTTCAAACTGTAATAATTTTGCACTGTTATGGTACCCATTTCAGACTTGTTTTCTCATTTGGTTGAAGTTCATTACCTCAATCCTAGGCCGATGAAGATTACGCCAAACTTATATGCCCTTTATTTTGACCCATATAGCACTTTTGATTTTCATATGGGAGCAACAAGGCTTTCCACTAGAAAGTGGAGGCCTTTAATGGAAGAGATCGAGAAGCTAGTTAGCAATGGAGTTTTGACACAAGTGTTAATCCGATATTGGAAAACAAGGGAAATGGGGTAAGATTGCACCGTACCGAAAAACCAGAATGGATAATTTGTCACTCCGAGGATGACTTGAAGTCCCTATGCATGGATTTCTCATCTTTTCATGATAGTGTGTAAAAACTCTCCCACATTTTGGTTTCTCCTTTTTAGAATAATGCACATAATAAATCCTGCGACTTAAGCTCCAAAGTAGTAGAAATATTTTGTAAAGAAACATGTTTATTTATTTTTTGTCAGAATGAAAATCGCATTTTCTTTATTATTATTTCGAAAACATTTTGCATTCTTTGATTATTTAAACATTTTATTCATTGTTATGAGGTAGTTTTTGTTCTTCCATACACATATACACATTTTTTTTTGAAAAAGACATGCATATGTATATATCATTTTTATCATGTCCTTGAATTTCAATTGCAAGAGTACTTTTGATTCAAATCCAGAGATCAATTCCAAGATGCTTATATTCAGAAGGAGTTGAATGTTGTAAAGATATTGCAAATGCGAGCATCGAATGATCTATTTAGGACAACATGGGAACAAAAAAAGTGTTCAGGTAATGGGAAGATCCCATTTAGTGAATTCCCCTCTTAGGCATTTATCATTTAAGATCCTTGAGTCGAGTGTTGACCTTAAACTTCTACCCCTGAAGACTTTCTCTAGATGTCTATGAATGGGACAACGAATGGCATTCTTTCATTTTCCAAGGAAGAAGAAATAAGACCACATACATTGGATACAAAGGTCAAAGAGTCATTAAAAAGAAATAGTTGAAGGAAAATTTATGCTCAGAGAGCCAACCAAGCAAAGTTGAAAAATACCAACTAGAAGGCCGAAGCAATCAAGAGTAAGAGCACTAAGTTAAATAGTGCAATAAAGAGAAAGCAAGGGATACATGAGGAATCCACCATTCAATAAGCATCAATATAGAAGAGCCGTGGAGAATTGATTAATTTCGAGCGAAAACATACATCAATAACAGTCAGGATGCAATATAGTCCAAAGATACACAATCCAAAATTAGAAGAAACAAAATAAACTCTAGGCTGAAAACCCAAAAAAGGACAGTCTAAAAAGAAAAAGAAGAAAAAGGAAAAAGGAAAAAGAAGAAAAAGAAAAAGAAAAAAGCAAAGAAAGAGGAAAAAGGAAAAAGAAAAAAAAGAGAAAGGAATACTTCATATGAGACACGCATGTCAAGCAATGCAAGAATAAGGCTTTCAATAAGAGACTTCTACGTAATTCTCCATTCAAGTAAATCTCAATTTTGAGGAGTTTTAGAGGATCGGTCATCTTTGAATAGAAAGCAAGCATTAATATCCAGCCAGGATGTCAGCCGGTCCAAAGTTTTGCTTAGCTGTGACCCATGACCTACACTATAAGCCTACAAAGACCATTCTGATCATACATGGACATCTAAGTTGGATGAGTCTGTCTTTAGATTACATTCCGCCTATAGGGGTTAACCTTTCTTCAAGAAACGTCAAACTTCAAGTGCTTGATCGACACCAAAATGAGAGAAGGATGGGGCATGGTAAGTTAGTGAGATTAAGAGAGCCACCTTAAGTGAGTTAGAAATTAGGTATGAGAATCGTTCCTCTCAGAAGCCTAATAGACCAAAAGAGACTACACAAGTGCATATATCGTCACAATAGTCAAGATATTCTAAGCATATGCTTCATTTGAGCTGATCTTTGATAATTTGAAACAAATACGCTATTGCATTTGATATTTTGGGGCCAAAAATTGGTTTTAAAAATGCTTGACATTTTTCAAAGTTTTTATTTTTAAGATGTTTACCATTTACTCCAAATTTTGATTTCCTCCAAACTAATGGTTTTCAAAAATATTTGGGCATTTTCTCCAGATTTTGATTTTTTCCAAACATTAGTTTTCAAGTATGTTTGACATTTTTCTCCAAATTTCTATTTTTTTAATATTTATCATTTCTTCCAAACATCAGTTTTAAAAATGTTTGGCATTTTTTCTCCAAATTTTAATTTTTAAGATATCTATAGTTTTTTTCCAAACATTAGTTTTCAAAATGTTTGGCATTCTCTCCAAGTTTTATTTTCAAAATGGTTGTCATCTTTTCAAAAATTGTTGTTATCAAGATAAACGAAAGTAAATTGCATTTTTTGCATTCATATAAAAATGAGATTTAAAGCATAGGGGAATATAATTGGTTCCTCCCAAGATGTTGTTGCGTGTTTTTAGTACAACGCAAACGGTGCAAGTATACATGTCGCAAGTAATAAAGTGATATGATAAGTATCGAGTATCGTCTCCACAAAGATTGGTTTGGGCCACTTTGCTTAAGTTACTGCGTTGAAAAGAAATAGATTGATTGAGATGAATATCAAGAAAAATAAACTAAACAAAATAAAGAAAATAGAAATGAGTAATCGATTTAAGAGAGTAGGCTGGGTTATCGTGATTCGTGGAGTGATAGTTGAATGGACTGTCGTGGTAATTGAGTGCTGGAGTAGCTCAACCGCTCATCAATTGAATCCAGTCGGATTGCCTGGGCAATTCTGTGACTGTCTCGGCAATTGGGAATGGAGCGATCGCCTGGGAAATTGGGCGATAACCTGGGAAATTGGGCGATAACCTTCAAAGTTCGGCGAAGCGATCTTCAATGGTTTCTCGTTATCCCTAACTCAAAACACTGTTAATTGTGCATACCTTGATAATACATCCCTGCGTGAACCAAGGGTGGACAACAATCGATCTTGCGCTCCTTCTAGCCTTTGAAATTTGCAACTTATCCCAAAGTTGAATTAATCTTCACCATCGATCTAACTCTCTCGATATTAGGTAAATGGATGAATTCACGAAATCCTTTCCCTTCACTCACAAAATTAAGAACCAAGAATGAATAAACTTTGAATTAAAATTGCAAACTCAAATACCTAAACAAATCCAATCGTTCTTACAACCACAAAAACATAATAACCCAAACCAATTTACATCAATTCATAGTTGGGTTCGAAAGATATACAAAGGAAAAATTCCCAGCCATGGATTGAATGAAAACAATAAGGAAGAAGAATATGTCAAGCAGCCCCTAGCTTTCTCTCCCAAGTCGAACTCTCATTTGAAGAAGGCGGCTAGGTCTTCTATTTATAGGAGTTGGCTAGGTCAAAGTCTTTCTTGAAGAGGAAGTCAAGTTGGAATTAAATAGAATAAAAAATAAATCTCTTATATTATTATATTTTTATTCCTCCAAAAACTCCTCCTAAAACTCTTGGAATTTAATCTCCTTTTGATCTCCAATTTTTCTAGGATTTATCTTCGTAATTAACTTGAATTAATTGGATTTATCTAACAAAATCAGTCGCTCCCTTCTTCTTGTCGTCAATTACCTCAGCAATTTCCTACTTGCTTGGGTAATTAGATCCTGCACACACAAAAACACATACCAGCAGTACCTTTTTCCATAAAAATCAACCAAATTATGAAATCAAGCATGACGGTGAAGGAAATCATTAAAACATGCATGAATGCCTAATAATGCAACTAAAATGAGCCTAAGACTAATAATAATATGAGTAAAATGGGTCATAAAAATAGTATTTTTAAACACTTATCACACCCCCAAACTCGAACTATTGCTTGTCCTCAAGCAATGCAAAACTAACAATTACCTGCCAAGACTTTAATCATCAAAGACATGATTTAAATTTGCCTTCAAACCTCAAAACCATGGCACAAAGTATGATCACGTTTTAAATTTTTCGATAGTACAAAAATTTCCCGAAACCAAACTATAATTCTTGTGACAAAGTGTGTGCGTAGTTGCGTCAAGTTGATTTTCAAGATTCTATGTGAACAATAGGCTTTTATCAATTTAATTACCAAGGTATTTAATTTTCTTTTTACTAGAGCCAATTTCGGGCACCTCTAGTAAAGCAAGCAATTTCTTATTTTAAGTTTTGTCGACTAGAGACAATTTCGAGCACCTCTAGCGATATCTTTAATGTGCAACTACTAGAGCCGGTTTCGGGCACCTCTAGCAAGAAATTAACTTTTAATTTTCAATTGAAATTTGCCCAAATTTTAAGCAACCTGAGTTCACTAAGTTTCTTTCAATCAACAAGCCACAACTGTGTTCATAATATTTAGCATCATAGTAAAATTCTAAGTTCTTTACATGCAATCCTAAAATTTAAAGGTTCTTTCAATTAAGTGCAGTGGAAAAAATTCATCATTGGATATTCAACAAGTTCAAGCAATTAAATCCAATCAAAAGCATGGAAAGTAACATATGCAACCTATATGCTATTACTAAAGATGAATGCAACTAAACATGAAACTAACTAGAAACAAACACCCCCCAAACTCGAGAGAAGCATTGTCCTCAATGCGTGCAAGTACAAAAATTAAAATTAAAATGCAAATGAGTTAGTTGGAAAGGTCGTCACCTTGAATTATGAGTTTTCTTCTAGTCGTGTGCTTGATTCTTTTGCCGGCTCGTGGTGGTTGTTGGCGTGTGGTTGGTCGTGCCTCTTGAACCTTTGTCTCCACTACCTTGTCACTTTGTGCATCCTCCTTTGCGGCCTCATCGATGTTAGAAGCTTTGCGCTATGACTATGATTGCTTGACCGGGGGGCAACTTCATTGGGGCAGAAACTTTCTGTGTAGCAGTTGTCACGACATCTTGTAATAACCCGTTTTGACCTGACCCAAAAAAACCCACTCCCCCATACAAACCTAAATCCATAACCCGACCCGGATTTGACCCATGACCGACCCGGAAACCAAACCTAACTTGAAATCTAAAAACCCTAACCCTAAATTAAGCTATCACCGTCGTTTCCCTTACCGCAACTGCCTCCCGTCGCCTTTATCCTCACCGGTAACCACCAAAATCCCAAATCCAACCAAAACCCCTAAATGAAATCAACCCTAAATCCTTTGTCAACCTAACCAGATAATACCCATACCCCTAACCTTACCAACCCGATAACATCCCCAAAGATCCGGGATTACAACCATCACCAGAGATCTGCGTCAGATTAAAATAATGAGAGTTGTTATGTAAAGATTGGTTTATAAAAACCGAAAAAAATCTTGTAACAAGGGGGGTTCTTTTTTTGTTCGAAAAACAGAGAAATGGGGCTTTTATTCTGTAAAAAAATTATAAAGGAGGAAGCACTTTCAGATCGAAAAAAATCAAAAATTTCAGAAGAAAAAATTTTGAAACAAAAATCCTTCTCTTGTTTTCTTTTTTTGTTTGAACTCTAAAAACTTTTTTAAACAGAATCCCAAAGGTTCGAACCTCACCTGTATCAGTAGCGCCGCCGTTACTCCGCCGTCGCGAGGCCTCTGTGCCGATGAGCGGCATGATGGAGATGAACGGTGCCGTTGTGAGGTTGAGAGAATGAGTGTTTAGGGTTAGGTTTAGTTTTTATTCTAATCTGATCGAAAAAATAATAACCAGGTTTGATTTTAAACCGGCCAAAATGAAATGACATCGTTTCAATGGCCCCGACCAGCGCAGTGACCCAGATCCGGGGAGGATCCGCGTTTTTTGGTTAAGGGGCAAATTACGCCCTTGGTCCCTATACTCCATCCCGTATTGTTTTTCGGTATGGGCTAATTCCAATTTTGATCCCTCCCCTTTTTAGTTTCTTTTATTTTCGCTTTTCTTTCTTTTAATTTAAGCTTGCGATTTTAATTTCAGTTTTGTTTGGTCACCTGTTTTGTGTATAATTAATTTTAATACTTTAGTTTTAAGTTGTTAATTTTCTGTTCATGCATTTTACATTTGTTCCGTTTTAGTCCTATTTTTATGTTCTTGCCATGTAATTTATTTTTAATGCATTTAGTCCTAAATGTTTAATTTCATAATGTTTTATATGTATTAAATTAGTTCATGCCATGCATCACTTATTATTATTATTATTTTATTATTATTGTTATTATTATCATATTTTATGTGTTAGATTAATATTTATGTTTGTATGTTTTAGAGTAGTATTTTATTATGTTAGTGTTTATTTATATTTTTATCGCATCGTATTTATTCTTGTTTGCCATGTTTTAAGTTGCATTTTAGAATATAAATTGTCAATGCAGTGCCCTTTTATTCAAGTGTAAACGGGGCCAGTATCAGGCGTAGTGATAGTGGTTGGGCGTTTACTCTCGGATAATGGGGCTTTTAAAATTTACTCGCACATATAACCGAATTTTAATTTAATCGTCACTTTAATCTGGAAAGTCTAATATTAATAAAGCGATAATTATTAAAGTACCAATTTTGGGCGGCATGGGGGTGCTAATCCTTCCCCATTCGTAACCGACTCTCGAACATGACATTTTAAAATCTCTGGTTTTTACGGTGTCCGGTCCACCTTGAGTGGCCGGTGGCGACTCCATTTTAAACAAAATACGGTTTTATAAAAATCACGCGAAAGACAATATTTTCATCATAAATAAAAAATAAAACATCCTTTTTATCGAAAAAACATCGCTACAGATGGCGACTCCGCTGGGGACATTTTTGGTTTTTTAAAAAATAAGAGAGTCGAGCTTTTTCAAATAATTGCCGCTTTATTAATATCGGAAATTCTGGATTAAAGTGACTATTAAACTAACATTCGTTATAATTGCGCGTTTATTTTGACGTACTTAAAATATGGCATATAAACTCATTTTTTAAGTAGGGGAAAACGCTAATGCTTTTGTGGAGATATCGTTCTCCCGTGTAGGCCTAGCAAGTACCTTCGGGGCTCGAGTACCTTATGCTTTCGTAAGGATATCGTTCCCTCTTACAGGCATAAGCAAATGGGTCCCCTTGAATTGAACCCGGTTGAAAGGAGCCTATAATGGGTGATGACCGGGGGCCTTGCTACTCTTAGTAGAGGATAGCAAGGACAATTCGGGTACCTCTTAGCACCAAAACTGTATATAGTGAGCCGTAGGAGCCAACCCTTTAGAGCCATGTGAAACTCTGCCCGATTAGTGGCCACCCTATTTAGGCTCTGGTGCTTATTTCTTGTTTATGTATAGTTTTTTTATATTACTCTATTTATCATTTGTTTTGGTAATAACTCGTTTCATCTTTATTTTATTCTCATCGTATCGATTTCATCTACATCATTGCACAACATCATCACAATCTTAATTTTGCATTGCATCGATTTAGGACACATTTTGCATGCATTCATTTTCATAATAATAAAACTTATCCTCGGGATGCCCTGTGGCAGCAATACTGGGAAAGACAAAACACCAGTCAATTCAACACCCCTCAGAAAAAGAAAAGAGCGAACATAGAAGTTTCAAGTTTGCTATAAGAGCATTTTCAGACGACAACATAGAACGAACAAAATGTTGGGGCATGCACCCTGATGAAAGATTCAAAGAAAGGTAATCGAACCCAAGAAGAGGTTGGGGCACCGTCCAAAAGACCAAGATCCCGATAGGACTAGTGAGGAGTCAGGGGCATCCTTTTGAGGATCAAAAAAATCATGTCACATTCATGCATTTAGTTGCATTTATCTTGCATTAAACCATTTTTGCATGCGTCATACATTTAGATTAAGTACATACACCAAAGTCACCATGCATTTAGGGTAAACACATGCATTTAGACATAAAATTAGATACATTCATGCAATCTTGCTTGTACATAACAGGTCTAGGGAAAAGACCTAGTACCCTCAACATGGGGCAATGACAAGAGGGCCAACCCTAGTCTTGAAGGAGGCCAAACACGAAGAAGATGCTGAAACACCCAAAATAAAAGGTATCAACGACAAAACCTTTGACAATTGTTGACCAATGTTTTTTTTCTTTGTAGGACTTTATTCCTTCGACGATGGTGTGACGGACGCTAACAATTTCCCGTCTATCACTCATGCCAACAAAAATTCTTTCCAGATCCTGCCATCTACCGATAGAGAAGCCGAGCAAATTTTTCAAAAAAAATTATCTCGTTGACAATGGCACAACAATCCAAATCATGCCTCCGTCAGTGGTGGTACGCCAACTTAATCTAGATCTTGCCTCCGTCGGTGGTGTTGCAGATCAAATTTTCTATCCAGACCCTACATCTCCATCGGTGGTGTAGCGCATCCTACATTTGCTGATCTAGTCTCTCCATCAGTGGTGTGACTGATCAAATCCTCTCCAGGTCTTGCCTCTTCGACGGTGTTGCAGCTAGCCTAAATTTTACTCAAATTTTACCTTTTTATTATAGTTGTATCTAAAAATGAAAAGAACAAAAAGAAGAAAAATAGAAAAAGTCAAAAAAATTTGAAAAATAGGGTTGAAAAAGAAAAAGAAAAAAGTAAAGCAAAGCAAAAAAAGGAAAAGAAAAGAAAAATGAAAAAAGAGCAAAAAATGAAGGAAAATCAAAAAAAAGAAGGAAAGAAATGAAATGAAATGAAAAAAAGCAAAAAATGAAGGAAAAAAAAGAGAGAAAAAAAAGAAGAAGAAAACTATCCGATCCTGCCTCTTCGTCTGTGTCGTAGCTGGATCAAATCTTCAGACCTTCGCTCTTTGTCGGTGTTGTAGCTTGGTCAAGTACAATCCTCCGATCCTGCCTCTTCGTCAGTGTCGTAGCTGGATCAAATCTTCAGACCTTGCCTCTTCGTCGGTGTTGTAGCTTGGTCAAATTTAACTGCCGGTTCTGCCTCCTCGTCGATATTGTAGCTGAACCAAAATCTACTAACTTCTGGTCTTGTCTCTTCGTCGGTGTTGCAGCTAGACCAAATTCACTGACTTTTGATCATGCCTCTTCGTCAGTGTCGTAGCTGGATCAACATTACCAACTTTAGACCATGCTTCTTCGTCGGTGTTGTAGCTTGGTCAAAATTTACTAATTTTCAAATTTTATCAATGTTGTTTCTTGAAAAAATGAAGAAAAAAATGAAAAGAGAAAAAAAGAGAAAAACAAGGAAAATAAGAAAAAATAAGAAAGAAAAAATGCAAAAAAGAGAAAAAATCAAAAAATCAAAAAAAAAAGAAAAAAGAAAAAGAAAGAGAAAAAAAAGAAGAAAGAGAGAAAAAAGGAAATGAAAAATAAAAAGGAAAAAAGAAAGAAAATCAAAATGAGCTTTCAATCCTCCGATCCTGCCTCTTCGTCGGTGTCGTAGCTGATCAAATCTTCAGACCTTGCCTCTTCGTCGGTGTTGTAGCTTGGTCAAATTTAACTTCTGGTTCTGCCTCCTCGTCGGTGTTGTAGCTTAACCAAATGTGCCAAATTTTGATCCTGCCTTTTCGTCGGTGTCGTAGCTAGATCAAATCTTCAGACCTTACCTCTTCGTCGGTGTTGTAGCTTGGTCAAATTTAACTTTCGGTTCTGCCTCCTCGTCGGTATTGTAGCTGAACCAAATCTACTAACTTCCGGTCTTGCCTCTTCGTCGGTGTTGCAGCTAGACCAAATTCACTGACTTTTGATCCTGCCTCTTCGTCGGTGTTGCAGCTAGACCAAATTCACTGACTTTTGATCCTGCCTCTTCGTCGGTGTTGTAGCTGGATCAACATTACTAACTTTAGACCATGCCTCTTCGTCGGTGTTTTAGCTTGGTCAAAATTTACTAATTTTCAAATTTTATCAATGTTGTTTCTTGAAAAGAAAAAGAAAAAAAAGCAAAAAGAAATAGAAATAGAAAAAAAGAAAAAAGATGAAAAAAAAAGAAGAGAAAGAAAAAAGAAAAAAATCAAAATGAGCTTTCAATCCTTCGATCCTGCATCTTCGTCAGAGTTGTAGCTGGATCAAACATCAGAACTTTCATCCACCGATTCTGCCTCTTCGTCGGTGTCGTAGTTGGATCACATCTTCAAACCTTGCCTCTTCGTCGGTGTTGTAGCTTGGTCAAATCTAACTTTCAGTTCTGCCTCTTCGTCGGTGTTGTAGATGAACCTAATTTACTAACTTTTGGTCTTGCCTCTTCGTCGGTGTTGCAGCTAGACCAAAATTCACTAACTCTTGATCATGCTTCTTCGTCGGTGTCGTAGCTGGATCAACATTACTAACTTTAGACCATGCCTCTTCGTCAGTGTTGTAGCTTGGTCAAAATTTACCAACTTTCAAGTTTTATCAATGTTGTATCTAAAAAAAGATTTCTAAAAAATGAAAAAGAAAAAGAAGAATGGAAAAAAATGAAAAAAAACAAAAAAAGGGAAAATCAAAATCAACTTTCAATCTTTTGATCCTGCCTCTTCGTCAGAGTTGTAGCTGGATCAAACATCAGAACTTTCATCCATCGATCATGTCGCTTCGTCAGTGTTGCAGCCGGATCAAATTTTTTAGACCCTGCCACTTCGTCGGTGTTGCAACTGGGTCAAGTTTTCTTTAGGTATTATCGTCGTCAATAATGTAGCAAGTGGAACTCATTTTGCTTCCCCAACAAACAACCCCCTATTTTGAAGATTTTGCTTCCCAAGAGTGACAAGGTAGATCAACCAAGACAAGAAATAAGACTTGCATCAAAGAGAAAGAAGATCTATCGAGGAAAGAAGACATACGTCAAGAGGGGAGAAGCTTGGCCGGACCGGACAAAACGGGTCATTTTTAGTCTTTGCTCTATTGTCGTTACACAACAATGAGCAAAGAGGGGCAACTGTAATAACCCGTTTTGACCCGACCAAACAAAACCCACTCACCCATAGAAACCTAAATCCATAACTCGACCCGAAAACCAAACCCGGCTCGAAAACTAAAAACACTAACCTTAAATTAAGCTATCACCGTCGTTTTCCTTGCCGCAGCCGTCTCCCGTCGCCGTTATCCTCACCGGTAACCACCAAAATCCTAAATCCAACCAAAACCCCTAAATGAAATCAACCTTAAACCCTCTATCAACCTAACCAGACAATACCCATACCCCTAACCTTATCAACCCGGCAACATCCCCAAAGATATGAGATTACAACCATCACCAGAGATTTGCATCAGATTAAAATAATGAGAGTTGTTATGTAAAGATTGGTTTATAAAAACCGAAAAAAATCTTATAACAAGGGGGTCTTTTTTTGTTCAAAAAAACAGAGAAAGTAGGCTTTTATTCTGTAAAAAAATATAAAGGAGGAAGCACTTTCAGATAGAAAAAAATCAAAAATTTCAGAAGAAAAAATTTTGAAACGAAAGTCCTTCTCTTCTTTTCTTTTTTGTTTGAACTCTAAAACCTTCTTTAAACAGAATCCCATTTCGAAAGCAAAAAAAAGAGGTAAAAGGTTCGAACCTCACCTGTATCGGTAGCTCCGCCGCTACTCCACCGCCGCGAGGCCTCTGTGCCGATGAGCGGCATGAAGGAGATGAGTGGCGCCGTTGTGAGGTTGAGAGAATGAGAGTTTAGGGTTAGGTTTAGTTTTTATTCTAATCTGATCGAAAAAATAATAACCCATGTTTGGTTTTAAACCGGCGAAAATGAAACGACATCGTTTCAATAGCCCCGACCTGCGCGGTGACCCGGATCCGGGGAGGATCCGCGTTTTTTTGGTTAAAGGGCAAATTACGCTCTTGGTCCCTATACTCCTTCCTGCATTGTTTTTCGGTATGGGCTAATTTCAGTTTTGATCCCTCCCCTTTTTAGTTTCTTTTATTTTCGTTTTTCTTTCTTTTAATTTAAGCTTGTGATTTTAATTTCAGTTTTGTTTGGTCACTTGTTTTGTTTTTATTTAATTTTAATACTTTAGTTTTAAGTTGTTAATTTTCAGTTCATGCATTTTACATTTGTTCCGTTTTAGTCCTATTTTTATGTTTTTGCCATGTAATTTATTTTTAATGCATTTAGTCCTAAATGTTTAATTTCGTAATGTTTTATATGTATTAAATTAGTTCATGCCATGCATCACTTATTATTATTATCATCATCATCATCATTATTATTATTATTATTGTTATTATTATCATATTTTATGTGTTAGATTAATATTTATGTTTGTATGTTTTAGAGTAGTATTTTATTATGTTAGTGTTTATTTATATTTTTATCGCATCGTATTTATTCTTGTTCGCCATGTTTTAAGTTGCATTTCGGAATATAAATTGTTAATGCGGTGCCTTTTTATTCGAGCGTAAACGGGGAAAGTATCAGGCGTAGTGATAGTGGTTGGGCGTTTACTCTCGGATAATGGGGCTTTTAAAATTTACTCGCACATATAACCGAATTTTAATTTAATCATCACTTTAATCCGGAAAGTCTAATATTAATAAAGCGGTAATTATTAAAGTACCGATTTTGGGCGGCGTGGGGGTGCTCATCCTTCCCCATCCGTAACTGACTCCCGAACCCGACATTTTAAAATCTCTGGTTTTTACGGTGTCAAGTCCACCTTGAGTGGCCGGTGGCGACTCTATTTTAAACAAAATACAGTTTTATAAAAATCATGCGGAAGACAATATTTTCATCATAAATTAAAAATAAAACACATCTTTTCTTTATAGAAAAAAACAACGCTACACATCTTCAGTTGCTGGGGCAAGTAGTTTGGCAGGAAAAATTGAGAAGGGAATAGTGCTATCGGGATAGTTCTCCAATTTGACTCACATGATGGCCACATCGTGATCCTTCATATACCGCATAAAAAATAGTTTTAGGGCCTCGAGTCGCTCCAATCGTTGCGCCAAAGAGCTGAGTAATTCGTCAATCTTATCAAGGCTTGCCAAGGCATGTCAACTTGCTGTGGCATTTTTATGTTCTTGCCATTAGTAGAGATTTCGATGGCTTCAAATCTACCAACGTTGGTTCCTCATGAAATACCTACAATAGATGATGTGAGTTTTTAAAGAATTCAAAAGGTTCAACCATCACCTGCTCATATTCCATTAGCAAAGTATTGTTATCTCGTTGATCTTCCAATTGTCGTGGCAAAGGTGGATGCGAGCAACCTACTGTAGCAGTACTCTTCTTAGCCTCCCGGAATGTTATCGGGGCGTTGCTTTGTTCGGGCTCCTCAATCATTACCGTGGCAATTCGTTGCATAGGCTCATCAAGTGTCGGGCAGTCTTTCTCATTGGCAGGCTCTCGACTTGGAGGTTTTAATTGATCCTCACACATCGGGGATCTCTCTTTGTATTTTTCCTTCTCATCTTGCCTTAGGATTTCAGTATCCCTAGCAATTGATTATTGGGGCATGTTATCCATGGCATATGTGGATCTCCTCAATTGACCTTTTAAATCCCTCAAGGGTGTATCCGACTTAGTTATCCTCACATCCATGGACTTTGATAGCTCTCGAATATCTTCAATTGACCTGTCAAGTTTAGCCAAAGAAGCTAGAAGCTTTTCCTCCAAGGAATTTGAATGCTCTAGAAGAGGACTATATTGCCATGGCATATTTGTTGTTGCGACAAAATTGCCATGATAAAAAAAATTGAACTTTTTAATCATACCATGAAGGATTTTGCTATTGGTTCCATCTATGGTCCTCCATGTAGCCATATGCACCAGGATTGTGAGGGCAATCTTTAAACACATGATGTTCTCTACAACAAGCGCATGAATTCAACACGGTATAGGCTTTTCTCAGTTGGTATAGGTAATCATCGGTGAGTGTAAAAACTCTTGATTGGATTGATTCCCATCTTCCATCATCAACTCTCGAATAGATCAACTTTTATTTCCCTACATGTTGATGTCCCTTAACTTGTAGCGCACCTAAATTTTTTTTAATAAAAGAAACAAAAAGAAAAATTAGTAAAAATAATAAAAAATACAATAACAAAAACAACTAACACCAATTACCAATCCTCGGCAATGGTGTCAAAAAAATGTTGCGTGTTTTTAGTGCAACGCAAACGGTGCAAATATACACGTCGCAAGTAATAAAGTGATATGATAAGTATCGAGTATCGTCTCCACATGGATTGGGTGGGCCACTTTGCTTAAGTTACTGCATTGAAAAGAAATAGATTGATAGAGATGAATATCAAGTAAAATAAACTAAACAAAATAAAGAAAATAGAAATGAGTAATAGATTTAAGAGAGTAGGTCTAGTTATCGTGATTCGTGGAGTGATAGTTGAATGGACCGTCGAGGTAATTGAGTGTTGGAGTAGCTCAATCGCTTATCAATTGAATCCAGTTGGATTGCCTGGGCAATTGGGAATGGAGCGATTGCCTGGGCAATTGGGCGATAACCTTCAAAGTTCGGCGAAGCGATCTTCAATGGTTTCTCGTTATCCCTAACTCAAAACACTGTTAATTGTGCATGTCTTGATAATACATCCCTGCGTGAACCAAGGGTGGACAACAACCGATCTTGCGCTCCTTTTAGCCGTTGAAATTCGCAACTTATCCCTAAGTTGAATTAGTCTTCACCATCGATTGATTGAATAAAGACCATGCTCATTCGTTTCTTGAATCTAACTCTCCCGATATTAGATAAATGGATGAATTCACGAGATCCTCTCCTAATTTACTCGCAAAATTAAGAACCAAGAATGAACAAACTTTGAATTAAAATTGCAAACTCAAATACCTAAACAAATCCAATCGTTCTCACAACCACAAAAACACAATAACCCAAACCAGTTTACATCAATTCATGGCTGGGTTCGAAAGATATACAAAGGAAAAATTCCCAGCCATGGATCGAATGAAAACAATAAGGAAGAAGAATATGTCGAACAACCCCTAGCTTTCTCTCCCAAGTCGAACTCTCCTTTGAAGTAGGCGGCTAGGTCTTCTATTTATAGGAGTTGGTTAGGTCAAAGTCTTTCTTAAGTGGAAGTTAAGTTGGAATTAAATAGAATAAAAGAAATAATTCTATTTTATTATATTTTTATTCCTCCTAAAACTCTTGGAATTTAAACTCGAATTAATTGGATTTATCCAACAAAATCGGCAGCTCCCTTCTTCTTGTCGTCAATTGCCTCGGCAATTTCCTACTTGCTTGGGCAATTAGATCCTGCACACACAAAAACACATACCAGCAGTACCTTTTTCCACAAAAATCAACCAAATTATGAAATCAAGCATGGCAGTGAAGGAAATAATTAAAACATACATGAATGCCTAGTAATGCAACTAAAATGAGCCTAAGCCTAACAATAATATGAGTAAAAAGGGTCATAAAAATAGTAATTTTAAACATTCATTAGATGCTTCGATTAAAGTTAGCAAAGAAGATTAAATTAAAGGATGACTTTAGGGAATTGAGGCATATGCTTGCCCTAATGTTGGGACAAACGAAGACTTTGCATGTTGGGTCAAAAACAAGAAAATAGCCGAGACTTTGGATTAAATGAGGGAAGGCTGATGATAAGAGTTCCCGTATAAGAATAATATAGGGACCAGAAGTAAATTGGATACAAAGAAATGTGGTAACCTTGGAAGACGTGAAGGATATTTGAAAGCATGCTACTAAATTAGATTTGAGACGAATGTCCAATTGATGAGATGAAGATTTAAGAGCATACAATAAAAAAGCAAAGAAAAAAAATCTGGGGATGACCTTTTAGGGGACAGAATCTTATATGAAGATCTCTTAATCCTCACATGCATTACATGTAGTTAGACATCCATATATTAGGAGCGTGCTAACTCAAAAGCATTTTGCTTATTTTAAACAAGTATTCGAAGATTTTGATCTGTGGCTTCATGTTGAAGAGGTAGATCCTATTAAAGATTTCCATTTGGTAGCCTTTTTGGTGTGAATCCATTTCTTAAGTCCTTTGGGCCATCAATAAGGCCTTCGGGCATTATGTTAAGCCTTCTCTTGATGTCGAGACGAGCAGATATTGTGGCATCATCTTAAGTTATTTCAGTGTTCTCTAAGCGAGATACTGCTTTTCTTTAGTCCTTCGGGCCATTAGTAAGACCACCGTCATCTCTGAGGTATTTTTTATTTTAATCAATACAAAAAAAGAAGCAAAAAAATTCAGATGTATTTTTTATATTTTTTGATTTCGAAATAGAACTAAGGGAAAAGGGTTAGGGTCTTACCTGATCTGATTTTCAGACCACTGCAGCTCGGTTGAGGTCGTCGTTTCTGATGAAGGACGGCTCACCAAAGGATCAATGATATGAGGTCTTTGGTCTTCTCTTTCATTTTCCAAAAAAAAGGTTTTAAAATTTGGATTTTTGGTCTTTGGGGGCTTTGTTTTGAAAAACTACTTTTGATTTCGGCCTTAAGAGGGGATGGCAAACGTCTTAGGGTGAGTTATTGAACCCGCCGACGTCAGCTAGCGGCGGCCGGTGATGGCCGATGCATCATAAAAGTCACTAGAACCTGATTTCTTAAAGAACACATGATAAACATGTTCAGAGAATTTTTAAAATAAGGTTTTAATCCTTTTTTCCAAATGAGAAAATTAAGAATCTGTTTTAGTTTTTGTTATTTATAGTAAGCAGATTTTTAAAATGGGATATTTACCTCATTTAAAACCTTTTGCCCTTTCAAAAATTTTTTAAAAACTTTCAATTTCACCCATATTTTGTTGATTTCGGTCTAATGACCAGTGGTTTATTCACCTCGTAGTCTCTGCCCTTTTTCTCTTTTATTTATTCAGCTGTCTTTAATTTATATTTTAATTTCTGCCTTTTATTTTCATTTTCTAATGGCTTTGTTTCCTTTTAATTTACTGCTTAATTTGGTCTTTCTGTATTTATTCATTCATTGTATTTTATGAAAATAACTATACCATTGATATTATATTTAACGATGATTTGAGTTTTTTTTCTTTATGTATTTGTTGTTGTTTTTATGGTGGCACTCATGTTTATATTTACATTGTTTGGTAACTTTCTTATAATTGATGTATATAATATATATATATTAATATTATTTCTTTTTTAATCGCTTATTTTTCAATATGCTTTCCTTGTATTATATTACTCGTATAGTATATGCTCTATATAATATAATATTAAATATAGTTTGTAGCCTTATCCTTATATATATGTATAGCTATATATATAGATAGGATCTAGTTATATGACGTAAAACTCATTTAGTTTTACACTAATTCATGGCCATTGGATGAGTTAAATAGATGGATGAGATTAACAGTAAAAAATGTAAAGATTATCACTTGAGAAAAAAAGATAAGAAAATAATCTTAGCCATTTATTTTCATCATTCAACGGTCCAAAAATAGTATAAAACATATTGAATTTTACACAATATAAGTGGATCCTAACTCGTATATATATATTCTTTTTAATTGTACATGCATTTATTTCATATATATATCATATTGTGTTAAGTAACATATTATATATATGTTACATAGTTTTTTTTTTATATTAGTACATACGTAATATGTATATATTATATTATTTGTACTATATTATATATATGCTACGTATAGTATATATGTACTACTAGATTAGTTTTACATATTGTATATTATATATTAATATCTTATATAATATCATCCTTTCGTATAGAATTTTGCATCATTTGCTTTATGTTTATTTATTCATTCATATATTTTGATATGTTGTTAATGTTGCATATCAGGATATAAACTGTTAATACGGTGCTCCATTTTTTCTAGAGTAAACATGATTTTTCGTTTATTCTCGAATAATGAGGCCCTTAAAATTTACTTACGTGTATAACTAAATTTTAATTTAATCGCCACTTAACTCACAAAATTCGATATTAATAAAATAATAATTAATTTGATACCAAATTTGAGCGTAATAGGGTGCAAAACCTTCATTACTCAATCTCATAATAACCATACACAAACCACATTCTGCTTTACTCTAATCTAATATGTGAACAAAAATGTCAATGGATTGAGCTTAATCAAATTCAAATCATGTTTAGATAAGGAAAAAGGTTACACAAATTCACCCAAATCTGAATCCTTATCACTCAAAAAACCCTAGATTAGACAATTTATTAAAATTTAAGGTAAACTACATCATTAATCACCAAATTATTACTATTTTTATTTTAGTCATCAAACTATTTTTCTACAAATTTGACCATTGATGTTACATTTTTCTATTTTGATCATTGGCTATTAAATGATAACATAATTTAGTATAATAATAATAATTTTAGTTTATAAAATTTATATCAATTAGGTCCTAATTCAAAATAACTCATCAAATATTTGGATTAAACTTTAAAATTTCCATCCCTCTTTCCTCCGCAGGACTTTTCTTTTCTTCCCATTTTGTTCCCTCTTTACCATTTCTTCAACTCCTCCATCAAACCCAGATTCCATGCAAAGGAGAACCCAATAAATAAAATAGAAAAAAGAACAAAACACTAGTGATTGTGTGCAGCAATTGGAATTTGAAAGCCACCAAACAAAGAAAATACCCGATCTCTCTTTTTATCCACTTTTGCTACAATTTGAGAGATTTCGACTCCACCGTTTTGACAAGAGAAATTAATGAACTAAAACTGCACAGGGAATAAATCAGGAAAACAAATAGATACTGAAAATACAACAGTCTAACAATTTAAGTTTGTTCTCTACTGTTCTGGAAATTAATCATTAAAAAAACCAACAAACCTTGAAAAGGGTGTTCTAAGCAATGGAAACTTTAGCTCCAGCTTCTTCAAGTTGTTTCTTGGCCTCATCCGCTTCCTCTTTCGAAACCCCTTCTTTGAACTTCTTCGGCAGTCCTTCAATCAACTCCTTCGCTTCTTTCAAAGCCAAACTCGTCAGACCCCTAACTGCTTTAATCACCGCAATCCTGGCATTGCTAGGAACCTCCTCGATCACCACATCAAACTCCGTCTTCTCTTCCACAACAGCGGCTTCGACATCTGCACCACCGGGTGCGGCAGCAGGGGCGGCTGCGGGTGCGAAAGCAGCGTCGGAGACGCCGAGCTTCTCTTGGAGGTAGTCGACGAGGGTCCGGGCTTCCTCTAGGGTTAAGCTGGAGATTTCGGTGCCAAGTTTTTCGATTTTTTCGGGGGTTGCAGTGGCATTGAGAGGACGGAGGGCGGTGGTGCGGTGGGTGAGGGTGGAAGGGGCGGGGGAACGGAGAGGGAATTGGAGAGATGGGGTTTTGAGGAGGAGAGGATGCGTAGGGTTAGAGGAAGGGGGTGGAGGATAACAGGGGAAACGGAGAGAAGTAGTTGAGAGAGTTGAAGATGCCATCTATTCTTCTTTTCCTCTGAATGGAGTGATGGAGCGAGGGGAGGATTAGGATAAGGAAGGAAAGGAAATAAGGGAGAGAGAGCGAGAGAATGGCATATATACTGAAACTGCGTTGTAAGTTTGGATCAATTTTACGAAGTTAACCTTATAAAATGGAAGAAAGTCAGTTTGTTTTTAAAAAATAACAAAAAAACTCAATAAATAATATTTTTTTGGGATGATGAATAGTAGTGAGCGCTTCGATCCTTTTTTCTTGTCTAATTTCTGTAGATATATAGATGACCCTCTAGAGGATGGTGTCAGGTGCAAGAGGTGTTTAAAATTACCCTATTTGAATTACTCGACTTGATTACTCGATTACTCAAATATAAATAAATAAGTATTTATTCGGATTTTTTTACTTAGGTTAAGCATTCGGCCCATTATTTTTCGGGTCAGACATGGGTCACAAAATATGAATTTTTTGGGTACTCGGTTCTTATTTTTTTATTTTATTAGATTACTTAATATTTTTATCTTAAAATTATATTTAAATCCCTAAATTCATTCTATATTTATATTATATGCTTTTATGTTTTAATTTTTTCAAAAAAATATATATTAATTTGTGAATATGTATGATTTGATATGAAACAAACAACAAGGTTTCTCTACTGCATTTATGCACTAGTAGTTTTTTAAAGTTTACAGCTTGGAAGAAAAAATCATAGATCAATACAATTGAATCATGGTGAATGGTCTCGTTTCTTGTTTTTAATGTCTATTGTTGTTATGCATTAGTAGTTTTTTTAAAGTCTACTGTTTTTACTCATTTTTTCTTTACTAAAAAAAATATGAGATTAAAAAAAATCACGATCGAGATTAATATTTTTAATACATTTTTTATTGTTATAAATTTCAAATCATTAAATTTTTTGTTTGGATCATGTGTTATGAACTTTTAAATTTTTTTAATTTTAAAATAAAAACAAAAAAATGCGAACCAGGTACTCGATACCTGATTTTACGGGTACTCGATTATAGGTACCCGGTACTCACGGGCCGAGACACAGGCCGACAAATAAAATACTCAAAAAACTGGGTACCCGAAAACCCGGGTACCCAAATTTGAACACCCATAGTGTCAGGCCTTTGGGTAAATAAATATTGACGGTATGGTAGTATAGCCATGATTATCAGGTAGTAGAGTCAATAGATGAGTTAAATGGACTTGATAGCCATCATATTGTTACTCAGTTAATATTATAGTTCTCTAACATGATCGAGTCATGAAAACTCTAAAGGCTTTATTATGACCCAACATGGAGAGGAGTGTGGCAGAGGAGTATTGCAGAAGAGCAATTGTGGAGGATTGGATGACAAATGATGTAGTTTATTCATTATTTTATTTAGAGAAAAAGAAAATTAGTGTGCCACATCATCAGCTTCTAACAAGAGGGATTATACTGAAAGCGCCCTAAAAATTTGGTGATCAAAATGAAAATGAACTAAAAGTTTCGTGTCTATATTGTAAGTTTTAAAATTTTGGTGATCAAAATGAAAGCATCCTAAAAGTTTGGTGACCATTTATGTAGTTTACCCTAAATAAAATTATAAAAGTTATGCAAATTTATAAATCTAGATTGATATTAAACCTGTGAGAAAATATATGATGCATATGCGGTTGAAACATTATGTTTCTACAATCGCTCTAATTTTAAGGGTTAGAGATCTAATTTAAGGTTTATAGTTTAGGGTTTAGGCTTAGGGGTTTATAATTTAAGGTCTTTGGTTAGAATTTAGGGTTTAGGCTTATGACTTAGAGTTTAGAGGTTATGGTTTAGGTTTTAGGGCAATATGTTAGGAATTTAGGTTTTTACTTATAATCCCTAAATTCTAACCCTAAACTCTAAATTCAAACCACATTTCCTCAATTATAAGCACATAAACCTAAACCCCTAACTATAAACCCTAAACTAAATCTCTAACCCCTAAATTTAAGGCGCTTGTGGAAACAAATGTTTCCATCACCGGTGCATGCTATAATTACCCTTAAACCCGTTACTAAATCGATATTACGAATTGTCAGCTTAATTGAAAGAAAAAAATAACACAAATTATTAATTAAGTAAACTCATTTCAAATAACTAAAAAAGTCCAAGCACCCCTGATATCCTAACCAACGTTAAACGGGTAATTTACTTCAAATTATTAACTAAGATCATCAAAAAAATATCCTAACCAACGTTAAATGGGTAACTCAAGATATCCGTCTAAACTAACCATAGATCATCAATAAGTGATGTCGAGCAGGGATAGATACAAGATTTTATGTTACGGGTATGAATTTTTATATTTAGTAATATAATAGAGAATTTAAAAAGTTCAAGAGTGCGAATTTCGACCCTCAATCTAAAATAAAAAATTAAAATATTTAAGAATTCGAAATTTTCGAGATACATCTACTCCGAACACCCCTGATCCATCCATGATTTCAACAAAAAAAGTAAACAACTCATGGTGCAACAAAAGGCATTATTATCGACCTTTGTACGAATCACAATCAATGACATTTAGAGGAACATCGAGAAGCTACATGTAACACCCTAAACCCGAATGCCATATTTGGGCCCTAAGCCCAAACCGCTACTATAAAATTTTTCAATTTGGTTTAGCCCAAATAAAATATTTTCCAAAAACATTTAAATTCAACAGTTGAAAAATATAGATAAATGATTAAATCGTTACAAAAAAGCTCCAATTTAATTTAAAACATTTGACTTGATTAATACAATTTCAAAATAAGAGTTACAGCCGCAACCACGTAAGGTTCTATGAATGCATAGCCCACTAAACTCAAGTACTGTACTCTAGAAGTCACTACTGCTGGAATCATGTACTGATGGTGCTCCACAATCTCGCGATCCAACGATCAACCTATGCATGGAAACAACCATTCCGAGCGCCAAGCTTATGAAGCTCAGTGGTACACATCTACTCTACTATACTTCATGCTAATCATAAATATAAGCATGCAAGCTAGTACGAGCAATAAGGAGAGATAAATAAACACGTGGTGCTACTACTAGTCACCTAAACAGATGTTCTCATCATGCAAGACATCATACATGGCACACAAGGCCCAACCATACTCGGGATCTCATCAGATCATCCGAACAAAAGCACACAAAGTCATAACCACAAACCTAGAGTGAGGCACAATGTCACACAACCTCGGGAACGTACACTCTGAGTGAGGTCCGTTGTCACATAGCCTTGGGAATGTACACCCATTCTCAAAATCTCTCATTGAGTATCTTCGAATGAGACTTGGTGTCACACAGCACCGGGAACGTACATTCGGCATCTCTGACCATGGTCTTGCAACACACTTTCTCTCAATGGATATCCGGATCCCATCAACAAAAAGTGACTCAACCAACCAATTGTCCAAACAACACACAACATTGACACGATTGCCATACAACACACAACATTAGCACGATTACCATAACTCTGTGGTTTCTATCAATTATCAAGTCACCCAATTATGTTTACCAACTTGTTAATATATTATGGAATGTACATTAATCATCCTCATTAATTATCTCATTAATATGTATTATCTCATTAATTAAGGCATAAATCAATTCATTAATATTATGCACCGATTTTCATCTTTAACTAGCATTATAGATTATTTAGTTCAATGAGTACCGATACTCGAATACGAGTACCGATACAGTACCTCTAGGTACAGGTACTCACACGCATACCAATACTAACATTGTTTACTAGAAACCTATATTTCCAAAAGTACTGGTATGGGTCGACCCGTACCGATATGACCCCCAATCGTGTACCGATACGACCAAAGCCCGTACTAATACCCTACTCACAAGTTCATACTTTTTCTTTTAATTATGATTTTACAATGCTTTACTCGATCCCTAAAACTTATGAAAGTCATTGGGATTTGTTTACTAACGCATTAAATCAATTAAATTTTATGATCATTAATCGAGTAATTTCTAATATTTATCCCTTAAGCACAATTACCATCAAACACGCCAATTTCCATATCACTAGCAATCAAGCAATGTAACATACAAATGAACTAGTTAAGTAATCATATGAATATTCAGACGACCCTACACAGTCTTGTTGATTGTCAAAATGGATAGGGACCGGAGATGGTGGCCCATGCAGGTCGAAGCCCCCGTTCTAGGTTAGAGTTCATATATTACTCTTGGTTTAGCGGTTAATGGTGTCTGGAATGGAAGATCTTAGTGCTATCCTGTTGCACGTCCTATTTTATACTACTAAAAAAGGTGTCATGCTTGTGTTGTCATGGCGTGTTGATTGGAGTTGCTATGACTTGATGTCCTAGGTTCCCCTCGTCATCCGTAGTGAGTATGTGTGTTAGACATGTGGTCCCCGGATGAGATGCAATGTTACTCGTAATCTTGTCTGTTCACCATAGATTGCGGAAGGTATCACATAGTTTACGGGTGATCCCATGTGCTGTGATCCTCGTGCATCTATTATGTTCATTGTCGGGCATCCTTCGTGTTACGCTGTCCGTAGTCTTACTCTTTTCGATCTCGACACATGACGGTAGGTGTTTATAGGTGCTAACAATTGCCCCATGTGAGAAAAGGTTATTAAGTGACCTTGGCGAGCTTGAAGATTATATAGAGAGATCTTTTTGGTGAAGGCTTTTATGGTCAAAGACTTTTAAATTCGGATGACGGGACACTTTTATAAAGGTTACAAAAGTTATACGAAGTGTCATGTAATAACTTTTTAGAATAAATCAAGTTTTCTTTTAAAGATAAATCGTTGCACATGAAACGTCGCCCAAGAAATCTTTCCATTAACAAACCGTGTCAAAGAAGACATGGTATTTGATTATAAATAAGACATGCTGGTATTTTTTGGGTCTTGTTTTGTTGGCTGTTTTTGAGTCTTTGAATCTTTAAGTATAATTTTTTTTGCGCTAATGGCTGGTTTGTCTGTTGTGGTAAGTGGTGAATATCTTTGCACTACTGACTCTGATGAGTTGCAAAAGGTACTGGAATGTTGGGGCCTTCTCGCCATTAATCATTTTCGCTATCAGTTTTGTGTGCTGAGGGGGCTATTTCTTCTGAGTGCATGCTCCGATAAGGGGAAGTCATGTTGCCTAATTCCTCTTCTTACTTTTGAGGCTGGGTTTCATTTGCCATTGCATCCCTTATTTATAAAGTGGTTAAGTTGGTTTGATGTAGCACCGGGCCAGTTGAGTGGGACTAGTTGGGGGATTTTGATGACGTATTTCTTGAATTGCAAGATTCATAGAGATGAGACTTCTATTAATGTGTTTCATTGTTTTTATAATGTAGTCGACGGTTATAAGGGGAGTGCAAAGGGTTTTGTGATTGTTGGTTATCGCAAAGGGAAAATGCAATAACGAGTAACCATGATGAGAATCATTATCTAGAGAGGATGAAATTTGTCAAGGTGGAGTGTAATGTTGGGAATTTTCCATTTTCCGTTGTATGGCATCAGCCAACAGAGAATAGGGTTGCACCTCTTGACATGGGGAAATTGTCACTTGCTGAGTTGAGGCTTCTCAAAAGGCTAGAAAGTGACCCACCTTCTCGTTTTATAGAGTAGGCTAGTATATGCCAGATTGTAAGACTTTGGCCGCTATCCGAGTACATCCAAAATAGCCTCCATAGGGTGGGAATGGCACTGTCAAAGCATATTTTGCTCCTCCTCTTCAGGAACACATCGAAGTATGACATGGTCTGCATATTATTTAAAAAAAGTGGCTCGTCCCAATAATAATGCTTAGCATCATGTTAGAACTGCTTCTTTCCTTGGTGAGTAAGGTCATAAGGTAATATATCGCTAACTAGAAAATTAACTAGATCTGCATAGCATGCTGTTCCCGTGGCAACTAACATCTTCTCATCCGAGAATGCATCGTGGATCTCCAAAGAGTCATCATCTTCATCGCCTCCTTCCAGCCTTGACAAATGATCAACAACCTAATTCTCTGATCCTTTCCTATCCTTAATTTTAACATCAAACTCTTGTAAAAGTAATATCCAACAAATTAAATGAGGTTTGGTATCTTTTCTAGAAAATAAATACTTAATTGCCAAATGGTTAGTATGGACAATTATCTTTGTACCAATCAAATAAGAACGAAACTTGTCAAATGCAAAGACTATTGCTAATAATTGTTTTTTCGTCGTGGTGTAATTCAATTGAGCACCATTAAGGGTTTTACTAGCGTAATATATCACATAAATTTTTTTACCTTTTTGCTTGCCTAAAACACTCCTACCACGAAATCGCTCGCATCACACATGAGTTCGAAAGGTAGGGACCAATCAGGTAGAACGACAATGGGTGCCGTGGTAAGTTGCTTCTTCAGGGCTTTAAATGTCGTGGTACAAGAATCATCAAAATTAAAGGCTTTGTCCTGTTCAAGCAGATTACAAAAGGGTTTAGAAATCTTAGAAAAATTATGAATAAACCGTATGTAAAAACCTGCGTGTCTAAGAAAACTTCGGATCCCTTTGATTGAATTCGGTGGTGGCAATCTCTCAATCACATCCACCTTGGCTCTATCTACTTCGATTCCCTTGGATGAGATCTTATGACCGATCACGATACCTTCATCCACCATAAAATGACATTTTTCCCAGTTTAAAACTAGGTCAGATTCTTCACAGCGTACTAACACCTTCTCTAAATTACCGAGGCAATTATCAAAGCTATCTCTGAATACCAAGAAATCGTCTATAAAGATTTCAAGGAAATCTTCCAACATGTAAGAGAAAATCACCATCATACATCTTTGGAAGGTTGTCGGGGCCTTACATAATCCAAATGGCATCATTCGAAATGCATATGTTCTATAAGGGCATGTGAATGTGGTCTTTTCCTGATCCTCTAGTGATATGGCGATTTGGTTATAACCTAAGTAACCATAAAAAAATAATAAAAAATTTACCTGCAAGACAGTCAAGCATTTGGTCAATAAAGGGTAAAGGAAAATGATCTTTCCTAGTAGCTTTATTTAACTTACGGTAATCTATACAAACTCTCCAACCAATAATAGTCCTAGTTGGAATGAGCTCGTTGTTTTCTTTACTTACCACAGTTATACCTCCATTTTTTGGTACACATTGTATCAGACTAACCCATGTACTGTCGGAGATAGGATATATAATACCAACGTCAAGCCACTTGATGATTTCCTTCATCACGACCTCCTTCATGGCAGGGTTAAGTCTTCTTTGCGCCTCAATTGAAGTTTTATGACCATCCTCTAATTGGATCTTGTGAATACACACTACCGGACTGTTTCCCTTCAGGTCTGCGATTGTCCAACCTATTTCCATTTTGTGCTTTGCCAACATGTCAATCAACCTCTTTTTTTGCTCAGGCTACAACTTAGAAGAAATGATTACGGGTAACATGTTATCATTTCCCAATTAAGTATATTTTATTTGCCCTGGCAATGGTTTCAATTCTAGAACTAGAGGTTGCTCAATAGAGGGTTTTCTGAGTTTACCTTCCTTACCTGAGTAATCCAAATATTCAAAATTTTTACCTGATCGACTTACAATCCAATTTGCTTCATTCTATTCCTCGTCGTCTGGATCCTCAAGTTCTTCAGGCTCGGTAATGTAATTACCGTGGCAATAATCCTCCATATCAAAATTGAATTGGTGGTGGCCTGTATGACTTGGCATTCTTCTGGATCATCAGCATGCTTTTGGGTTTGGAAAAAATTGAGCTTGACTTGCTGGTCATTCACCCGCATAGTGAGTTCTTCTCTTTCGACATCAATCAAGGTCATTCCCGTTGCTGAGAACGGTCTCCGAAGAATAATAAGCGCGAACTCATATGCTTCACAATCCAAAACAATATAATCAACGGGAAAAATAAATTTATCAACTCTTACCAAAATATCCTCAAATTTTCCCTTTGGATCTACATAGGATCTGTCCGCAAGCTGTAACATAACTATCGTGGGTCTCGCCTTCCCTATGCCTAATCTTTGGAAGACAGATTTTGGCATAAGGTTTATGCTTGCTCCAAGATTGCATAACGCCTTCCCGATATAGTTATTTTCGATTGTATAAGGTATTGTAAAACTGTAGGGATCTATCAGCTTGGGTGGCATTCAGTTGTGCAACATTGCCATACATCCCTCCGTCACAGCAACTGTCTCAAACTCTCCTAGCCTAATCCACTTAGAGAAAATGTCTTTAAGGAACTTAGCATAGTTCGACATTTGTTTTATTGTTTCAACCAATGACATGTTGATGTGGACTTGCTTTTAGATGTCAAGGAATTTCTTGAACTGGTATTCATGTTTCTGCTTCTTCAGCCTCTATGGGAATGGTGGTGGCAATCTAATCTCCTCTTCCTTTCTCGTCTCATCTGGCTTGGAACGATTGGATGAGCTTGTCGTGGCAAGCAGACTTGTCGTGGCAACTGCTGAAGGCTCATCATCAATGATTTATGTGGCATTATTGTTGGATACATCTTTCTGAGTAGGATTACTATCCGCAGATTGGATAGATCCATCACTCACTTTTATTCCACTTCGGGTGGTGACCACCTTACATAGTTCATGGATAGACTACCTTGTGGTCTTGTATTCATGATCTGAGCGAATTGCCTGACTTGCATCTCCAATGCTTTCAAAGCTGCTCATTGACTCTGCATTTTCACCTCGGTCCTATTAATAAAATCTTTAGTATCTTTCATGAAATCACTTGTCTCAACCATATAAGATTTAGTTTTAATCATGAAAACATTTAAAGAATTTTCCAAAGAACTAGCTAGGGTTGATTGTTGCTGAGGCAGCTGTTGCCGTGGCATGTACTGTGGGAATCCTACTGCCTCTACATTCTAACGGGTCTGATTAATGGAATTACTCTAGTTACTCCATGAAAAATTGAAGTGCTTCTACTATGCTGGATTGTATGTGTTGGAGTATGCATTGTTACTCCAGTTGTAGTTTCCAACATAAAAACTTGACTTTGGGTTCTGCGGACACTCAGAAGAATCATGGTTATTATTACATAAATCACAAAATGAATCCACTACCTTGATTTCCTGTTTGTTGTTGGGTCGTTGCATATTCTTAACCAAATTGGTTAATGTGGCCACTATACTGAAACAGTATCTGACGAATCAAGCTCAATTGCCGAGGAATTTCGCATGACTATTCCCCTTCTAGTGGTTGGGAACTGATAATCATTCTTGGCAAGTCTGACCAAAATCTCCCAACTTCCTCTGATGATTTGTCTAGAAGCGTGCCATTCGCTGAGGCATCCAACATCAATCTCGTCGGTGCATTGATTGAATTGTAAAACATTGTTACTTACGCCAATCTCTGAATCCGTGCATGGGACATTTGCATAAAAGCTCCTTATACCGTTCCCAAGCCTCGTACATGGACTCATCATCTGCCTGACAAAAAGAAGTGATGTCATTACGCAGTTTGTTAGTTATATTTGTAAAACTAAATCTAGAAAGGAAACTTTGGCATAGATCTATCCAAGATTCTAAAAATCTGGACAAGATACTATTTAACCATGTTTTCTCCCTATCCCTCAATGAATAGGGGAATAATTTCAGCCTTAGGACGTCCTAAGGGACTCCTTGTTGCTTGAATGAATCGCAGATTTCTAAGAACGATTTGAGATGTTGTCTGGTCAGTCATTGATCCGTCAAACTGAACAACTGTATTGATCATATTAAACATTACTGCTTCAACTCGAAGTGGGCGGCTTGGATCTTAGGTGTGACAACTCATGGAGTGAGACCGTAAGGATATTGCTATAAGTAGTCCTAAATGGGTCTATTCTGTACGATATCAGGTTGATCCGGTAGAGCTACCACACCTCCTGCTGCGACATTCTGATTGCCGTTGGCATTCAGATTTCCAACTGCATCATTAGGTGGATCTGCTATCTCTTCTCTCAACTATCTTCTTCGTCTACGAAAAACACGTTCGATCTCTGGTTCAAATGGATAATCTGGTGCTGATGGTCTTGCCCTGGTCATACGCCAATGCAAAAGCAAAGTTATTAGCCTCTTGAAACTGAACACAAAAATAAAATAAATAAACAAAGGTTCAAGAAAATAAAAACAAAGTCGCTATTGCCAATCCCCGACAGCGACGCCAAAAACTTGTTGCGTGTTTTGAATGCTTCACAATTGGTGCAAGTATACACGTTGCAAGTTATAGTATAGTATAAATATCGTCTCTATAGGGATTGGTGAAACTCTGAATTCTAACTTCTTGCACTGTAAAGATAAATGAGTAGTGATGATAGAAGTTTGGAAATAACAAGTAAAATAAATATGCAAGTAAATAAATGAGGAATGTGATCGAATAAGAGAGTAGGCCAGGTTATCGTGAGTAGTGGTGCGATGGTTGAATGGACTGTCATGGTAATTGATTGCTGCGACAACTCAATTGTCATGGCAATTAAGACCGGCATAATTTCCATGACAACTACTTATGCCATGGTAACTGGGACTGGTTTGATTACCATCACAACTAGGTTCCTTCCTTCAAAGCTCGACGAAGCGTTCTTCAATATCTGCTTATTATCCCTAACCGAAAAACTAGTTGATTGTACATGCCTTGGTGATACATCTATGCATTAACCTTGGGTGAACAACAACTGATCTATGCTCCTCTTAGCCGTTGAAATCCAACTCTTATTCCTAAGGTGGATTAACCTTCATCGACGATTTGTTGAATGAAGATCAGGCTCATTCTTTTCTTGAATCTAACTCTCCCGAGTCTAGATAAATGGATAATTCTTGAGATCCTCTCCCAATTCACTCAAAATAAAAAGTAAGAACCAAGAATGAACAAACTTTGAATTTAATTGCAATCAAAATTCTAAACAATCCAATCGTCTTTCACAACCACAAAAACTCGATAACCCAAGCCAATTTAAATTAGTTCATGGCTGGTTTTAAAAGAAGTACAAGAGAATAATTCCCCAACATGAATTGCATAAAAAAATAAAGAAGAAGAAGATGAAGTTGTGGATAGGCGCTCTCTCTCTCGTTCGAACCCCCTTCACGCTGTGATTTGATCTCTATTTGTAAGAGAGTTTGCAATCAGAATTGTCATTGATGAGGATAAGATTTAGCTTGAATTAAATTGAATAAAAGAGATAATCAATCTCTTTTATTTTATTCTTAAAAACTCCTCACAAATCTGAGTCTTTATCTTTATCCCAATCTGCGTGAAATCCAAATCTAGGGATTTATCCCTTGCATTTCCGTATTTATCCTAAAGTTGGGTGGACTTATCCAGATATCGCCGACAATCAACTTCGGCCACTCCTTCAGTATTCTCCTCAATTCTACAACATTCTCTTTAGTATTCTCTTTATTTGCTATGACAATTCCTACTTGTCACGGTAATCTTGTCCTGCACAAATAACTCACACCAGCAGCGAATTTTCTACAAAAACCAACCAAATGCAATACCAAACTCAATAGCAAAGGGAACTAGGAAATCATGCATGAATGTCTAACAATGCAACTTAAATGAGCCAAAGTCTAACAATAATGAGTCAAAAGGGTAGAAAATAAGGTACTTTTACACACTAAACATGTGTACTGTAGACTCCCTAGAAGAAGTGTGTTACGAATACTGGTAAAAGAGGCAAAATGTATATATTAGTAAAACAGTGCCAAGAGTCTTTTGTATGCAAGTATACACGGTCTGCAAGTAATACAACAATTAAGTTGAGTATCGATCCCATAGAGATTGACTTGGAATTCAATTGTTTGATTATTGCTTACCTTGGTAGAAAAGATGTTTGTTTTGAAGATTGTTTTGAAATTACTAAAAAGAAAAGAAAAATGAAGTATGACGTTGGCAAGGAAGGTCTTTTAATGAGTGATGAACGTTGGCAAGGAATGCCTAGTTTTTACGCTTTTCATGTCGTGCCAGCCTTTAATGTCAACCTGTCTTAGCATTGTTTGCTGAGCAGATTCAAAATTAGCAAAGCCTCTCTCGATGGTTATTGCCCTAAGTCGATCATATAAAAACCACTATATCTCTATAGTACATGTTCTTAAATAAATTGATTTGATTAAGAACCAATCTATACTCCTAAGGGGTAGATATCACTCCTGAAGTAAGTTCATCTACTTGAATGATTTCTCTCGAAGCTTCTCCCCTTAGTATTTAACAACTCAATCGTTGCCACCCCAAGTTTGTTAAGATATTGAGGAGCAATAGGCCAATAGTGCCATCTCTCACTTGGCAGAGTACTTAGGAAAAATTCAAGTATGCTAAATAGTAAAGCTTTGCCGAAATAGATTTATCATTAAAGAAACTAAAGCATGAAATCAACATTTAAACCAAACATCCCCCACCAACTATGAAATTAGTTCTTGGTGAGGGATTTAACCAAAAAAACCCTAACCGTTTTCAAATACATCATCATAAAAATAAAAGTAAAACAACTTAAAACAAGAGAATGGGCGAGAAAGGGTCTCTCGATGCAGCCCTTCAATATCTAGGCTCTTCGCCAAGCTAGTGGAACCACCCTTCCTTGGTGTAGCCGATCGTCACTCATCTCACACTCTGAGTTATTCTTGATCGAATACTTATCTTCCTTTAAATAGGCATACAAGGAAGCCCTAGGATAAGCCTTTGCATTTGGGCGGGCTAAGGCTTATGATCATCTTAGCCGTACTTTGAATCCTAGGGCTGACATCATCATGACTAAGGCTGATTTTATTAGTCTTTGATCTTTTGCCAGCCGAGCTCGGCATCGTTCGGTCCATCTGTGCTAGACCAGCTTGGCATCTGATTTTTTTGCCATCCTATTTTTTCAAAGGTTGATCAAGTGCTATTTTTTCGCAGTTTGATCTTGTCCTATTTTTCGGGCTAGTATTGCAAAGGGTTCTTGGCAAAACTTTTCTAGCAACGTATTGCCAAGGATACTTGGCATTGGTCTTCTGATCCTCTTACTTCCTTCTCCTGTGCTGCTCTGCTCTGCCAAGTCTGTAATAATGCCAACAAACAACCCTTCACACTGGTAAAGCACAAAAATTCCCTATTTCCTAACTCCTTATGCAAATGCATGAATTTAGCAACTAAATGAACTTAAAGGGATAACAAAGGCTTTGTAAAATAAGCATAAAAATTGTACTTTTAAGGAGTTAACACACTCTAAACCTAACTCATTGCTTGTCCTCAAGTAATGTAAACAAAGAAAAGTAAAAACTGTGAAAAATTTACATCGGCAAAATTTTGGTTGGAATGCCAACAAGTGCTGGAAAGAAGAATTTGGCTCTATTTCTGCCCTCACTATCTCAGTGCATTAATCCCAAGCAGGTAATAATTCAAGTGCAACAATATAACTCTAGTCTAAGTTCATAAGGAGTGCATGATGTGTAGGTAATATGCATCCAATATCATTTCACTCCCTTAGCCAATTTTACTACCTAAACTCAGATATTTATTTTAATCATTTTTTCTTTTTCTTTCTTGCCAAGAGTTATGTTGGCATTAATTTAAGCTTACTTCGTGACACTGTTTAGTGTGAGTGATAAGAGGGAGCATACCATGAATCCCCACCTTAATCCAGAAATCATTAGGCTTTTTCTTCAACTCATACCCTAGGGTTTTGGACTTGAGAACTAAGAGGGAGCAAATCACGAAGCCCCAAGTAACTTATTATCCCTAGGTAGAGGAGAGTTCTATTTTTTATTGCCTTGCCAGAACATTGTTTCCTTATTAGTTTCTTTTTACCCTAGCATCATTTTTCAATTTTTTTCAATCTGAGCATAGTTTCAAATAGTATAATTTTGCTAGGGAACTAGATACATATCACGTGTTAAGTGTAAATTCAATTCCCTAAACTAGAGATCAATTGCCAAGCTAACCTGGCATATTGCTCTGCTGGCATGGCATGACAACTAATATTAAAATTTCCTTATCGGGCAGACATCTAAATCAAATTAAACTTGCCTAACAAATGTTAACATTCGTCAAAATTAATCTGAGGCAAAATTTTCTTTTTTAGTGGTTCAACATGCATCTATTCTAAATGACCTAAAAGGGCATGGAAACATGAATTAAACATGAAATGCATGGCATAAATGTGAGGAAACGCTCACCCTCAAACCTAAGATGTGCATTGTCCTCAATGCATGAAACAACACATATATACAAAACTAAAACAGAAAAATAAAATGCATGATCATGTGAATGTAATGGAATGGAATGCAAAAGAGTTTAATAAGAAGAGGACTCCCCCTCGAAGACTTCTTCTCGTGTGACTCAGTTCTTTCTTTTCACAAATTTCACGATCAGGGGCCACTCGTTTCCTTCCTTTCATGCTTGATTTTAATGCGGCAGTGGATGTTCCAACATCTTTCTTTGGCTTGGCAGGTTTAGCTAGTGTTTTGACTATGGTTGCCTCTGGTTCAGATGAGGAATCTATACTGGCAAAATCAACTTGGATTGGAGATAGGGGAACTGTGGCATCAGATGCTTGACTGGCTGGGAAAATAGGGAATGTTGGTACAAAATTAAGGGATAATTTTTCCAAAACTTCCCTGATTATAGCATCCATTTCCTTTGTGTAGTTCCTCATCTTATCATTGAGTTCCTCGATTGTCTCTAGCTTTTGGAGAATGATCTCTTGGCGGTGATAAATTTGGGACAACACTACTAGCAAACTTGTTGGCATGGTCTCTAGCATAATGCTTTGCTCTGCCTTTGGCATGGCAGTTTTTGCTTTCCCTTTTCCCTTGTCCTTTGGCTTGGCAGCAGTGAGATTTTTCCATATGGCAGCAGTAATTGTCGTTCCCTTGATTATCTGGCCTCTTTCGTCATCAATCCTAGGCACATCATGGCCCATACAAATGTTAGAAATATGCAAAGGAAAAAGAAACTGCCTTTACCTCTTGCTGCACATTTATAAGTTTGCTCGATGATGATCTTGCCAATGTTATTTTTTCGACCAACTATGATCGAGTGCAACAATGCCAGCCGTTCCTCTGACACTATTTCGTTATGGGTCATTGGCATGAGGTTTGCCTTCACAAAATGATTCCATCCCCTTGGTTGAGGCTTTTGGGCAAACCTCTTTACCGTTCTGTGCCCAGTGGATGATACGATTCAGGCCATGCCAGGTTAGCATAGATCTGCCAACATCTTATTTCTCTTGGCAGCAATGATGGATTTGGCATAATCTTGGTGTTCGTCCTCGGCATCCCCCAATGTAAACATGACATTGATGTAGCCCTCGTAAAAACACACGCATGTGCCTCGAATCATCAAAAAAAGGTTGTACTTGGTAATCAAGTGAGCATAAAGCTCACAGACAATGTTGGCATACACCTCGCCCTTCTGTTGGAAGAACACCTTCCACTTATGCTTGTTCACGATTGCCATGAACTCAAGAGGGAATCCCATGGTTATCTCGCTCTTAAAGTCGAAACACTTCTCATGGCAAAAGGATCTTAAAGAAAAGTTTGCTTCATACTTTTTCCGAATTTCATCATTGAAAAAGATTGTAAAGGGGTTGAAGAGAAAGACATTGAAATGAGATGAAAGCTTGAGTGTTTTGGACAAAGAAGGAAGAAAAGAAAAGATGAATCTTGAATTCTTTCTTGATAAAAGAAAGAGAAATTAAAGGGTTTTTGTTTTCTTGAACGACTAGGGTAGGTGAAGAAGGGTTAAGTGTTTAATGGGGTTTAATAAAGGTAGCCAAATTAATTGGGGATAATGATGGAAAATAAAAAGATTTGATTTGATAAGGGGTAAAGTGATAAGGGTGATGTGATAAGCTTGGAGGTAATAAGATAGGTTTAAAGATTGAAGTGATAAGATGTTTAAGTTGAATTTAAGTTTCAACTTAATCAAGTTTGGGCGGCTAGGGTTAGGTTCAAAGAAAATACTCTCTCTCTTGTGCTGAATTTAAATCAATCTAGGGTAAAAATCTTCTTCCAAAATTCCAATTGCTGCATGCCAGACTGCTGCTCTGGCATGGTCTTTAGCATACTGAAGTTGCCTAATATGCCAATTGTTTATGCCAATTGATGGTGTTTGGCACAAATCTGCACATGTCTGAATTTCCTGATCTGTAATTGTCTTGTGCCAAGTCCCTGCCTTGACATTGTACCTAGCATACTAAATCTGCACATTCTCAAAGAAAACCTATCAACACAACAATGGAATAAAAATGAAAATTAAAAAAACGAAACACTACTGAAAATCCTGAAACCTAAAAACAAAAAAAACATCTAACCTAATATTACAAAAACTCAAACCTGATGATGATGTTATGGTACCTCTGCCAAGAAGATAACCTTTTTGGTATAGTTTGGATCACCTTCTAAATAGTGTTTCAATCTTTGGCCCTTGGTTGGTGGGTGGTAGGCTGTGGCAATCCTTTGTTTGAATAACCAACATAGAAAGCCAAAGAATTGCTTTTCTTTGATCATTCCAAATTCTCGATTGCACAATGAAAGGGAATATTTTACCATGGTGGCTTTGAACAACCACCTTAGAAAATCGAAGAATCTCTTTGTTGTCGATGCATATTCATCCTTATCTTGTTCCAGAATCTTCATGAAATCTTCAATTTTGAACCGCAACATCATGGCATTGTTGTTACGGCAAAATTTTCCTGCTTCAGCTCTTCATTCTCAGTCATTTGGCATCCACTTTTCCTTCTAGCAACAAGCCATTTGAGCACACCTCGCTTCATAACATCCATTCTGACCAGAATCAATCTTCTTTGTTGCTCAATTGTTTTGCCATTGCACTTTTGTTTTATGGCATCAGCTTTAATTCCATGACGATTCAATGCCAGGTTCTCATCCAAAATGGATTCCATTGGCTCAACTGCATGACATTCAATTTCATCTGTACATTTGAGAAATTTGAAATTGTCAACAATAATACATGCTTGTCTTACCAACGTAGGGTTGGAAAATGGCGGCTCTATTGGTTTTGTTGTGGTGGTGTTGGCATCCGACTGTTTTCTGGCATTGGATAGCGTTCTGGAATCATATAGTGGTCTGACATCATCAGCTTTTGCCTCTTCTTTCTCTACTTCCTTGGGTTCACCTGCTGGCACTGATTTCTCTTCCTAGCAAATAATCAGTTGCTTGGCATGTGTTTCATTCTCGACTTGTTTGACACTCTAGGGCTCTTCGCTTATCCTTGTGATATCAGTATCACTTAGGAGACTTTCTTGCGCTCGGGGGCTCAAGTTTTGAGCAATTTGTCCATCGTCTTCTCGGTTTGGAATTTCAGAATCTCCTTGAGCTAGTTGTCGTGGCATGCTGTTCAGGCTGTTCAAAATCAGTGTTATGTGATTTTCAATTTTTCTGCTTGTTTCTTCAATCTCTTGACGTTGAGCATCCATCCTAACTTTCATATCCTCTCTGAAGTGTAAGTTCTCTTGCCAAGATATGTGCGTGTGCCAGCAAAGTTGTAATCATCATAGAAGTCTATTTGATCATCGTACGAGTAACTGGCAGATGTTGAGGACTATTTTGCCATAGCATATGTGTTGTAACAATAATGCCATTATCGTAAGCAAACATGTCATCTCCTTGATCATACCATGGAAAATTTTGCTGGTAACGCCATCGGTTGTATGCTTCAATGCTCATTCCCCGATCCTCCATGTTCCTAGGAGTACCTAAAACAAATAAAACTAAAAATAATGTTAGAAAAAATAAATAATAAAAAGAAACTAATCATAAACTAAAACAAAGACAAGTAAGAATAAAAACAAACAATTCCGTTGCAATCCCCGGCAACTGTACAAAAAACTTGTAGACCCTCTAGAAGAAGTGTGTTATGAATGCTGGCAAAAGGGGCAAAAAGTATGTATTAGTAAAACAATGCCAATAGCCTTTTGCGTTCAAGTATACACGGTCTGCAAGTAATACAACAGTTAAGCTAAGTATCGATCCAACAAAGATTGACTTGGAATTCGATTGTTTGATTGTTACTTACCTTGGAAGAAAAATGTTTATTTTGAAGATTGTTTTGGAATTACTAACAAGAAAAGAAAAATGAAGTAAAATGTTGGAAAGGAAGGTTTTTCAATGAGTGATAAGCGTTGGTAGGGAATGCCTGGTTTCTATAATTTTCATGTCGTGCTAGTCTTTAATGTGAACCTATCCTGGCATTGTTTGTCGAGCATATTCAAAATTAGCAAAGCCTCTCTCGATGATCATTGCCCTAAGTCGATCATATAAAAACCCTTATATCTCTATAGTGAATGTTTTTAAATAAAACGATTTGATTAAGAACCAATCTATACTCCTAAGGGGTAGATATCACTCCCGAAGTAAGTTCATCTACTTGAACGACTTCTCTTGAAGCTTCTCTCCTTAGTATTTAAGAACTCAATCGTTGTCACCCCAAGTCTGTTAAGATATTGAGGAGTAATAGGCCAATAGTGCCAGCTCTCGTTTTGCAGAGTATTTAGGAAAAATTCAAGTATGCCAAATAGAAAAACTTTGCCGAAACAGATTTATCATTAAAGAAATTAAAGCATAAAATCAACGTTTAAACCAAACATCCCCCACCAACTATGAAATTAGTTCATGGTGAGGGATTTAACCAACAAAGCCATAACCGTTTTCAAATACATCATCATAAAAATAAAAGTAAAACTACTTAAAACAACAGAATGGGTGAGAAGGGGTCTTTCGATGCAGCCCTTCAAGATCCAGGCTCTTGGCCAAGATGGTCGAACCACCCTTCCTTGGTGCAGCCGGTCTTCACTCGTCTCACACACCGAGTTGTTCTTGATCGAATTCTTCTCTTCCTTTAAATATGCATAGGAGGAATCCCTAGGATAAGCCTTTGCATTTGAGCGGGCTAAGGCTTATGATCGTCTTAGCTGTACTTTGAATCCTAGGGCTGACATCATCTTGAATAGGACTGACATCATCTTGACTAGGACTGATGTCATTAGTCTTTGATCTTTCACCAGCCAAGCTCGGCATCATTTGGTCCATCTGTGCCAGACCAGCTTGGCATCTGATTTTTTTGCCATCCCATTTTTTCGAAGTTTAATCAAGTGCTATTTTTCTGCAGTCTGATCTGGTCCTATTTTTTCAGGCTGGTATTGCCAAGGGTTCTTGGCAAAACTTTTCTAGCAATGTTTTGCCAAGGATACTTGGCATTGGTCTTCTGATCCTCTTGCTTCCTGCTCCTGCGCTGCTCTGCCATGTTTACTCTATTCTGTCAAGCCTGTAATGATGCCAACAGACAACCCTTCACACTAGCAAAGCACAAAATTTCTTATTTCCTAACTCCTTATGAAAATGCATGAATTTAACAACTAAATGCAACTAAATGTACTTAAAGGGCTAGCAAAGGTTTTGTAAAATAAGCATAAAATAGTACTTTTGAGGAGTTAACATGTACTCTTAGAAATATTTGGCTACACTGTCTAGAGGAGAAAGCCCAAATGGTTTGGATGAATGAGATTTTGATGTGTTTCTAGAGGGTTCTCTAACTAATATGCCTACTTGAGCGGAAGCTTGGCGCTTCGGTGGATGGGAAATAAACATATTGCTGGGATTCTTCTAGGAAGTGAAGATGAACCGGGGGGATTTCTTTTCTGAGTATATCGGTGCTTGCTCTTGCTCTTGGAAATATCACGAGGAAGATGCGCCTCTAGATAGATTTTGTGAAGAATATGCTATCGTTGCTCTAAAAGGTTGTGTTGACGCGAGTCCCCCGGCTCTAATCGCATCAAGAGAGAAAGAAACAGATGGTTTCAAGTTCGCCTATTATTTCTAGCTCGGAAGATGAAGGAAGTTTTCTACATTTGGAATGCAGGTTGAAGAGGTGAATGGATACCAGTAATGGTTTGCTATGGCCTTGATGAAGAATGAGCTCTTTTCACTTGTGTGTGTGTGTTTCACAGTGGCAGTGGCTTCTCCTATGCGGGTCATTGGTGACGAAATGAGGGATCAGATGGTGGTGTTGAATACTCCATTCTTTGTGGCTAGTAGCAATCCATTAGGTTCACAAGGGCTGGTAAAAATAGTGCCTTAGGATGCTTTTAACATCGGGGAAGTAAGTTTTCCATGTTTGTTAGCTTTAGTTTCTGCAGCGATGTTCTTGGTAGACGTTGTTCCTGCTACTCCTTATTTAGGGATTTCCCCTGGTAGCCAAAATGCCTTTACAAGAGTGCCAATAGATGTTGTAGAGGTGGCACGAGAAAGTGGGGCAAGGTGAATATGGGCTTATGGCTCAAAGAGACGTCATTTGGGTGCCAAAGAAAAGATGCTTGGAAATAGGCCAGTGTTTGATGCTGTATTTATCAATGTTTTGCCTGGGTTAAAATGCGATGCTCCACCTATTTCGCTCAAACTTCCCAGTTTTTCTTACGTGGTTGTGAATGACGCTGCTGGGAGCGTTGTTTCTTCTAGCTCGGTGCTGGCCTGCCTACTGTTTCTGAGCCTTCAGGTGTTTTAAGTAATATGTTGTTGTTGCTTTAAGTTTGGTAGTTTTGTTGTTTAGTTTGTAACAAGGTTTTGTTTGTCGGGTTTATTTGCAGGAGTAACTGCTACGGACTCTATTGTTGTTCATTGTTCCACCGAAGATATACCCCCTAGGGTTGTGCTTATTGATCCTACATCTGTTTCAAGTGCTACGATGACTCCTTTGATGCCTTTATCTATCTATGTTCCTGCATGCGAATGTAGCGAACCCTTCGCTCCATTGAGCGCTTTTTATCCTTGGAAGGGGTGTCAGAAATAGAGAATTGGTTCCACCCTGAATCTACTTCTACTAGGTTGTTTAAGTTGTATTCGAATAGTCGTGGCACTTCTCCACCCTGTTCTAGTATTAGGAGGTCTGTTGAGGGGGGTCGAGGTCTCCTCTAAGAACTAGGTTGCGTTCAACTTAATATGGAAAGGAACACAAAGGTCATTCTTGAGGAAAATTTGAAGTTGCATTTGTAGGTGGAAGGTTACACCTCTCTGCTTGAGGAGAATGCAAGGTTGCGTTTGCAAGTGGAAGGTTACACTGCTCAGTTAAGGGAGCTACAGGAAAAAAATGAGGTAGATGTTTTGGCGCAGGCAGGGGACCTGCACAGAAAGCATGCAGAGGAAATTGTTGAGTAAAAGAATGAAACTAATCGCACTCTTAGATTTAAAAATAAGCTGCTTGAGGCCACGAAAGAGAGTTTTAAGACTGAGATTCGAGGTCTTAAAGAAAAACTGGAGCAAACAGAGAGTGCAACATATGAAAGCTTTACAAATTTCACTAGGAAATTAACAGACCTTAAAGAATCACACAAGAATGAGATTATGGTGATGGGGGCTACCCATAATGTTGATGTGGCAGAGAAAGTTAAGGCAGTTGTGGATACAACCTCCACCTTTATGATTGAAGGGATGAAAAGGTTTTGAGATACTGTCATTCTTAGTTTTTAGTTGGCGCGAGGCCCTTTTGATGTTAGAGGTGTCGATTTTGGCGCTCTTTGTGAGGCAATCGTGGATTTTGATGTGAGAAATCCTTCTAGGCCCTCATAGAAAGCTTCGTTGCGAAGTACAGAAACATTGTGGGCTCTTCTATCATTGGTCTGAATGCGTCCTCTTCCCTGAACGACCGTAGTGGTATTGCGGATGGAATGGATGGTGGCGATATTTTGGGTGGTTACAATAGGGGTGTATAAATGTTATTGTTATTTCTTTTTTGCATTCTTATATGAAGAAAAACTTATTTTGAGGATTGATTTTGTTATTTTGCTATTTTTGGCCCAAGTTGGAATGCATCTTAATGGTATTTTCTTTTGGTAGTCGATCTATCTAAAATGCTCTTGTGGTAAAGAACCTGAAAAGTCTAACTATCTTCTAAGTAGGTCGTAATTCCAGAAGAGTTGAGAGTAATTGTATTTCCTCATTATGTGGAACAAGATAATTCATTCAAGTCGATTTCCACATCGGGGAAGAATAGATTTAAGATTTGAATCATAAGAAGAACTAGAATGACTTGAATAATTTGGAACTGCTTGTGCTTTTAATTTTTTCGTAGCTTGTGATCCACATTATTTTGTGTCTTCTTAGTTAACTTTGCGAGTCAGTAAAGTTATGTAGCAGAAAGTTGCCTAATTTGGCATACGCAATTTCTACTATTGTTGTGATATAATTTGGCTTGTCAGGAACTTTTCATCATTTATTTGTGATAAAGTTTTTTATTGTTGAATGCGCTGACACAACGAACTAGCTTGTGTCGCTTGGGTAGCCTTGGTTATGCTACTCGGGTTCATATAATGTTATGTTTAACCATATTTTCCGTGGACTAGAAAATAAGATTCTCTTATTTATTTGCGCATTCTTTTGGATACCGACGTATGTGAAGGACTTTGATATGGGTCTAGGGGGTTGGTATTGCAGACAGTTGTGTGGAACAAGACATATGCTTGTTTCTTTAAGAAGGTGTATATTGTGTGTGGCTTTTTCTCATATTCCTTATTGGCTTAGTTTGTGACGCTTGGTATCTACTGGTTGTTGGCGGTAATTTAGACAATTCAGGGCAGGTTGTGATGAAAGAGAAAGTATATGACTAGCGGTGACAGGTGCATGCGCCTCTTCGCGTAGTTATTTATTAGAATTTTAAAAGTTGTGTGATTTTAGTTACTTACTCGAGATTTTGGGGGTATGGGAATTAAATGTTCTTATCGGTAGCCCTCTACATAGGTATATGAAACGTCGTCGCTTGGTATTCCCATTGCCCACTATAAATAGGGCTCTTTTGGGTATGTATCTTCATAACCTAATTTAAGAGTGGTTTACTATTTTCTTATGCAGTTTTCTCTTTTATGGTTTTTCTTGTGTCATTTTGAGAAGAGGAAAATAAATTATATTTTTGAAAAAGGGTAGTTTTCAGAAACCATGTTTCATAGATGATGAGGGGTGCTAGTTGTAACCCCCTCGACCCGGCCTAGACACCCGACCGAATCTAGTGAACTACATTGGGTTTGCCGAAACAAACCCAAATGAAGTAACTAAAATTAGGTCCATTTTTCTCTTTTTATCTTGTCTAGTTGCAACATTTTGCCCTACGGTGTGTATGCTGGCAGCGGGTGAATTCTCAAAGGAAACGAGCATTAAAAAGGCAACCGATTTCACATATACGCATTTTAGGAACTAAAACATAAATCTGGAAAATTACAAGGACTTAGTTAAAATTTGGGCTATCGATCCTTAATTAATCAGATTACATGCTTGCTTGCCAAATTTCAGCTCAAAACGATAATCCAAACTCATACAATTGCATTCAAGAACATTAAGGACCAAAATGAAAAAATCAAAAACCTCAAATTACACTTTAATTGAATTAACGACAGCCGGTATTGGCACGCGTGAACCTGTACCGATACGAGGCTTCAATCCAATAGGGTCGTACTGGTACATGAACAAGGTGTATCGGTACGCGGGCACATTTGCAAAATCATGGATTCTAGTAGCTAAAACTTGTACTGATACGACCTTTCGTGTACCGATCCCCAAGTCTTTTTCTAGCTTACCCATACCGATAAGAGGCTCTGCGTATCAGCACGCTCTAACCTGTATTGTCTAATTTTGCTAGTTTTTCATACAATCATGGATTCAAACATGCTTAACAAGCCATAAACATGTACATCACTAAACAAAAGATCAAAACATGCCAGAATATCAAAGAAACATGATCGAATTATAGCAGCATACTTCAATCATAAATCTAGAGGCATGCTTCCTAAAAACCAATCCATCCAACGCAAGAAACGTAAATCCAAAACAAAAACAAACATATAAAGTATCACACAACTCCACAATAAGTATATAAACTTGCACATAACAAGAGTTTAGCAAATAACCCTCCTAAACAACAATGAACCCCATTGCCTTTATTACTACTAGTCTAGTTCGAAAACCATAATTTCAAATAGTTTAAGTCCTTGGATTCCCCTTTGCTTGCTCGCTGCCTCCAACCTTTAATTCTCTACATTGATAGAAAAAGAAAGTGTAAGCACACTAAGCTTAGTTAGGAGTGCTAAAAAACAACCACCATCAATGCAATTACATCTGGTTATCAAAACCACTTGAAAATCTCATTAAAACATCTTTCAAAACATCATGCCTTACAAACTATTCACTTAACATTTCCAATAATATGCATATAAAACCATATGCAACATGTATCATGGATCAACATCAAAATCCCATTTGCAATCCCTCAATTTAAGTTTTTCCATGCATAACAACCCATATGCAAGGCTTAAAGAGTAAACATGTATAAACCAACATTATACAACATAATCCATCAAAATGATACATCATCAATTATATTGGCTTTCAAGTGATCATAAACCAAGTTCCACTTTACAAAATATTACATCGGATACACGGATTCAACAATTGTCCTCTCAACACTTTGTACTATCTCAACCAGAATTAAGGTACGATCACAATCGGGTACCATCACAACCCAATAATCGGTTAGATGTATAATCCACTAATGGGAGTTTTTGGTACCATATAACCCCTTGAATGTTAGGGTACTCGTGGTGGAGTATTCGGTACACATAAAACCCTCAAAACTCGAGGCGACTTATTATAATGCACTATCAATCCTATGGCCGGCCAACTATATTCGATAACATTTTAAACCACATCACTTGCCAAAATAATTCATTTTTAACCATGTACCTCATTGTTTTATAAGCAACATTCAAAGTCATTTCCAATGCATTAAACCATGCATTTACATGTATTCCTCAAACTTACATGGGCCATTTCCCAATGCATCCATCATCAATATATGATAAAAAATTAGTATAAACATACTCAAAAACATGCTTAAATAGTAGGTACCATGTAATTAAAAAACAAGTGCATAAAATCAATGTTGCCAACGCATGACCGAGGGAGAAATCTCATCATACTTACTTCCGAGTTTAAACCAGCGTTTCAAGCTTAAATTAAAATCCCAAAATAACCTTTAAACCACTTCAAATCTGAAATCCATGTTCTCACTTACCGACTACGCAAAACTTCATCTGCCAATGCGAACTACTCCTCCAAAGCCTCTGAAACGATGCCACAAGCTTGAGGATCAATCACCCCTTATTTAACCATACAAAAATAGAGGATTCAATGCATCTAAATGCATTCAAAGACTTAGTAACATTAATCAACAACAACTCTAACAAAACTGAAATCAACATCAAACACCTTCCAAACTTAACCTAACCAAAAACCTAAAGGTTTAATCCATCAATTACCTTAAATTAACATCCAAAAACAACCTAACATCCCCCTTATACCTCCAGCATTCATAAAACACCCAGAACTTACCAAAAACACAACACTGACAACCTAGAAAATTAGAGATTCACTTAGTTTCAGGATTCCAATGTTAATACCAACTTATTATCATTATTAACCATCAAAATTATGATTATAACCAATCAAGAACTCATAAAAATAGATCCAAAATGAAAATCAGTTAATCTCATCAATTAAACCTTGATTTAACTAATTTTCATAATTAAATCATTAAAAATCATTAGAAAACATTAAACGAGGATCAAATACTTGGGAATTTCAGTAAAGAACCATTCATTAGAGGATAAGAACGAACCTTACCTCTAATGAGTGAATTACCTCTCAATTGGATTTTTTACTCTTGAAAAACAAAGGAAAATAATGAGATTTTGGAAAACAAGATTGAAGAATCCATTAGAAATCATGAATTTAAGAATCAAGAACATTACCTCAAATCTTTGATGCAAAAGAGAGTGTTTGGCTGAAGAAACTTTGAGAGAAAAGCTTGAGAGAAAAAGTTGCTTCAAAAGTGGTTTTAGAAAAATAACTACCTTTCCTTAATTAAATTCCCTTTAATTCACTAATTAGAACTCATTTAAAATAATCCAAATTGAGATAAAAATTAGATTAAAATGTTTGTTAAATTAGATCTTTAAAGATTCTAAGATTTGAACCTTTTTCAAAATAGTCACTAAAAATAGTTTTTCACTCTTTACATTTTGGTCACTAGCCAAAATATCCAATTCCATTTTTAAAAATTGACTTTACCAAAATATCCATATATTAAATAATGATTTTAGGATATTTTCCCATATATTTTCTTACACAAAAATATTTATTCTAATTTTTATCCTGAATCCGACTTGAATCTCTAATCCCGGACCACTGGACCGGCTAATCAACCTAGAAACTCTAGGCCTAAAAATTGGGGCGTTACAACTCTCCCCCACTTCGAAAATTTTGTCCTCAAAATTTACCTAAAAGAAATAAATGTGGAAACTAGTTCATCATGTCCGCCTTACTCTCCCATGTGGCCTCCTCAACTCCACGGTGTTGCCACAACACCTTCACAAGCTCGATCGATTTGCCCTGATGAACCTTACTGCTAGAATCAAGGACCTCAACAGGTTCCTCATCATAGGATAAATTCGATTGTAACTCAATGTCCACCACCGGTATAGCATGCGATGGATCCGACCGATACTTCCGCAACATCGACACATAAAACACATCATGAATCTTCTCCAACTTAGGAGACACCTCAAACGATAAGCTATAGGACCTACATGCTCCACAGCCTCATACGGTCCAATGAACCTTATACTGAGCTTTCCCTTACATTCGAACCACATCACCTTCTTCCAAGGTGACACCTTCAAAAACACGCGATCACCAACAACATAATCAATCTCCCTACACTTCAAAGCTGAATAGGATTTTTGATGATCCGATGCCACTTTCAAGTGATCACAAACAAGCTTCACTTTCTCATTCGTGTCTTTCAACACATCCGAAAAAGAAACATACTTATCCCCAACCTCAGCCCAACACAAAGACGTATGTCACTTCCTACCATACAAGGCCTCATACGGTGCCATCTATATATTAGCCTAATAACTATTGTTATAAGAGAACTCTACTAAAGACAACTGTTTCTCCCAAGTTCCTTGGAACTCAATGATGCAACATCTCAACATATCCTCTAAGACCTGGATCACACGTTTGGACTGACCATCCATCTGAGGATGATAAGAAGTACTAAAATTTAGCTGTGTACCCAAAGCCCGATGCAAACACTCCTAAAATCTCACGGTAAATTGTGGATCCCTATCCAAAACTATGGACTTGGGCACCCTGTGCAAACGCACAATCTCAGCAATATATAGATCCACCAACTTATCCAAGGTATACATGGTATGTACAGGCACAAAATGTGCACACTTCGTAAATGATCAACAATCACCCAAATGGAATCCTTCTTAGTTGGCGTAAATGCAAGCCTAAACACAAAATCCATGGTGATTCTCTCCCACTTCCATTCTGGTATCCTCAACGGTTGCAACAACTCAAAAGGAAACTGATGCTCAGCCTTGACACGCTGGCATACCATACATCTAGCAACAAAATCAACCACATTTTTCTTCAAACCAACCCAACAATACTTCTCTTTTAAGACTTGATACATCTTAGTACTACCGGGATGCATAGAAAAAGGACTAGTATGCACTTTGGTCAAAATGGTACGCCTCAACTCATCATCATTAGGCACCACCATCCGATCTTTGAAACACAACACCTACATCATCATTAAAGTGATTATCCAACAGATTTCCATCCATGGTATCCTTAACATGTGGTACCAATGCCTCATCAAAAGGTTGCATGTCCTTAATCAATTGTGACAAAGATGGCTTTACATGCAACTCGGCCAACAAGCATCCATCCCGTATCACACTTAACTACGCAAACATCACCCTCAAATGCACCACAACCTTCCTACTCAAGGCATCATGCACAACATTAGCCTTTCCTGGATGATACTCATCGTCAAGTCATAATCCTTAAGCAACTCCAACCATCTATGTTTCCTAAGATTCAAATCCTTTTGCATCATCAAGTATTTCAAACTCTTGTGATCTATGTAGACAACACACTTCTCACTATAAAGATAGTGCCTCCAAATTTTCAATGCAAACATAGCCGTGACAAGCTCAAGATCATGCGTAGGATAATTGCGCTCGTGCACCTTCAACTGTCTAGATGCATAAGCCATAACTTTTCCTCCTTGCATCAACACACAACCCAAGCCTACATATGATGCATCACTATACACAACAACCCCTTTACCCGACTCAAGTTGAATCAAGATTGGAGCTCGGGTCAAAGCCTCCTTCAAATTTTTAAGAGCCCGATGTCTATCCTTCGTCCACTTAAAGCAGACATTCTTCTGCAACAACTTGGTCAAAGGGGCAGCAACCCTAAAAAAACCATCCACAAACATATGCTAATAACCAGCCAACCTAAGGAAACTACGAACCTCCAATATGGACTTAGACAACTTCCAACCTAACATCCCCTCAATCTTGTGTGTTTCAACCCGAATTCCTTCAGATGAGACAACATGCCTAAGAAAGACAACCTCCCTAAGCCAAAACTCACACTTTCTTAACTTGGCATACAACTAATTATCCAACAATGCCTGAAGCATAATCCACAAGTGTCTATCATGATCCTCCTAGGTACAAGAGTACACAAGAATACCATCAATAAACACAACTACGAACTGGTCTAAAAACTTATCGAATACCCGATTCATCATATCCATGAATGCAGTCAGTGCATTGGTCAAGCCAAACAACATGCTCGTACCTCATATGAAAAGCAGTTTAGGCACATCCACATCCTTTACTTTCAACTGATAATACTCAGATCTCAAATTAATCTTAGAGAACACAAAAGCACCTATAAACTGATCAAACAAATTATCAATCTGCGGAAATGGATACTTATTCTTAATCATCAACTTGTTCAATTGCCGATAATCAATGCACATCTGCATCGTACCATCCTTTTTTTTCACAAACAACAACGGCGCACCCCATGGTGAAATAGTAGGCCTAATAAACCCTCGATCAAGTAACTCTTGAAGTTACGTCTTTAACTCCTTCAACTTTTTCGGTGCCATGCGATAAGGAGCAATAAACATCGGAGCTATATTTGCATATAACTTAATGCCAAACTCTACTTCTCTATTCGGTGACAAACCTGACAACTCCTCTGAAAAACACCCGAAAACTCAAGTACTTTAAGGATGTCCTTAACACGTACCTCTTTTGTTCTTGGATTTATAACATAAGCTAAGAATGCCTGACATCCATAATCCACCAAATGACTCACTTCTAGAGCCGAAACAACATTGGACAAGAACTTAGCATTCTCACCCACAACTACCACTTCGTAATCATCAACAAGTTTCAAGGATACTCGTTTGATTTCAAAATCTACTACAACTCTATGCTTAGACAACCAGTCCATGCCCAAGATTACATCAAAAATGTGAAATGGCAACTCCATCAAATCAACTGCAAACACATAACCATGAACCATCAAAGGGTATCTCTTATACAACCTCCTCACAATAATTATTTCTCCAAAATAACTAGTTACTTGCATACCCACATTTAATATTTCTACAGGTATATCAAGCAAATGCGCATGCTCACACAAGATATATGAATGCATAGAACTAGAATCAACCAAAGAAAACAATGACAAAGATTGCAATGTCAATGTACTTGCAATCACGTCAGTGTCATTACGACCCTCGCAATGTGCATACACCCTCACAAGACCACCACCCTCTGGTTGGATAAAAACGGTATGAGCCACCGTTATTGGACCATTATCCCTTTACTAAAACTATCCTCAGCCACGAGCATGACCTCTCTGTGGTGCAACCACAAGTGCCTTGGCCTGACCACCACCTACAAATAACGGGAAATCACATCTCAAATGATCGCTCGACCCAAAACTCCAATAAGAATTAGCAACAACATCTGCAAGAGCCTATCCCTCACAAGCCAAATATAGACAGTCTCGCCTCATGTGAACACGTGATCCACAAACCTAATAAGTATTATGTGCTGCTCTAGCCTGGGTACCTATTTGACTATGATAGTGCTTAGCAAAGGGGGTAGAAAATGTATTGGAAAAGTATAAAACAATGCCAAGATTTAGTATTTTGCGTACAAGTATACACGGTCGACAAGTAATATAGTAGTAAGCTGGTTATCGATCCCACAAGGATTGGCCAAGAGTTTGATGGCCTTTCTTGTTTACTTGTCAAAGGAAAAGTGTTGTTGATTTAAAGTTGGTTTTGAAAATAGTTTCAAAGAAAAGAAATAAAAATAAAAAAGCGTTGGCAAGAAGAGTTTTCAAATGAGGGATGAGCATTGGCAATGGATGCTTGATTGTCACGCTATTCATGCCTTGTTAGCCTTTAATAATGTAATGCCTTGGCATTGTTTAATGAGCAGATTCAAAATTAGCACTGCCTATCTCGATGTTCAATGCCCTAAATTAACCATGTAAAACCCCAACATCTCTATAGTGATGTTTTTTCATAAATCAATTTGATTAAGTCCTAACCTATACTCCTAAGGGGTAGATTCTCTTCAGAAGTAAGCTCATCTACTTGAACATCTTCTTTCGAAGCATCTCGTCTTAGTATTTGGAACCAGATCGTTGCCCCCTAAGTCTGTTAAGATATTAAGGTTCAATAAGCCAACAATGCCAGCTCTCGTTTGACACAGTTTTGATAAAACATTTTAGAACATGCCAAATAGGGAAAATAATGCCCAATCATTTTCATTATTAAAAACTAAACATAAAAATATCGTTCAATGCAAACATCCCCCACCAACTATTAAATTAGTTCATGGTGAGGGTATCAACCAAAAAACCTTCAACGTTCTGCAAACACATCATCATTTAAAAGAAAATAAAAACAACTAAACAAAGAGAATGGGCGAGAAAGGGTCTCTCGATGCAGCCCTTCAAGATCCAGGCTCTCGATCAAGCTGGTCGAACCATGTCTCCTTGGTGCAGTTGGTTGTTGATGGATCTAACGCTCTCCAAACAAAATCTACCCAAAAAAATCTCTCTCAATTGCTTGCTTGATCGTTCTTTAAATAGGCGTGCAATGAAGACCTGGGATAAGCTCTTGAGTTTGAATTTTGAATGCTCAAGGGATAAGGGAAGTGGTCTTCTTATCCAAAGTTTGAATGTGAGCTGATCAGGTTAGGGCTGACGTCATCATCCATCACTACTTCACCAATAAAGCTTGGCATTATTCTACTAACCAAGCTTGGTACTATTTTTTCGCTATATTTTTGGAGTTTGATCCAATTGCAATTTTCTCTCAGCCTGATTTGGTCCAATTTTTTAGGTTCATTAACTACTTGGCCAGACATCAAATTCCTCTTCTCTACCAACCAGAGCTTTGGAATTATTTGGTCCATCTGTGCCAACAATATCTCAACATTCTCTCTGGCATTCCTTCCTGCGCTGCCTTGCTCTGCTCTGCTCTACCAACTGCTATGCCAAGCCTGTAATATTGCCAAGAAAACAACCCTTCACACTGTCATAGACACAAATCCTAAATCCGTATGTGTAAATGCACAAAATTAAATGCAACTAAATATACTCAAAAGCAAGCAAATGCATTGTAAAATAGGCATAAAAATAGTACTTTTGAGGAGGTAACACTCCCCCAAACCGAGCTCATTGCTTGTCCTCAAGTAATGCAAGTAAAAATAAAATACTATGAAAATAGTACCTAGGTAAAATTTTAGTTGGAATGCCAACAAGTGCTGACAAGCAGAATTTGGCTCTATTTCCGTCCTCAGGTTTCTCAGTGCAGTAATGTCAAGCAAGTAGTAAATTCAAGTGCAACAATATAACTCTAGTCTAAGAACATGAAGAGTGCATGATGTTTAGGTAATATGCATCAAGTATCCTTTTACCCCCTTAGTCCAATTTACTACCTAAACTCAGATTTTTTTATTTTTCTTTTATTCCTGCCAAGGGTTTCTGCTGGCAATAATTTAAACTTCATAACACTATTTGGCGTAAGAAATAAGAGGGAACAAATCAAGAACCCCACGTTAATCTAGACATTACTAGGCTTTTACTCTTCAACTCATACCCTAAAGTTTTTGACTTGAGCAATAAGAGGGAGTAAACCATGAAGCCCCAAGTAACTTATTATCTCTAGGTAGAGGAGAGTTCTATTTTCTTATCTTGCCTTGGCAAAACATTGTTGCCTTATTAGTTTCTTTTTACCTTGACATGGTTTCTTCTTTCTTTTTTTATTCTGAGCTTAGTTTCAACAGTTCTAAGTTGTTTTGGGAACTAGATGCATACTACGTGTTAAGTGAAAGATCATTTCCCTAAACTAGAGATTAATTGCCAAGCAGACCTGGCATTATTATTCTACTGGCATAGGCAACCAAAGATTTAAAATTTCTTAATCGGACAAGCTAATCTAGATCAAATTAAACTAGCTAACCAAAGTGTTAACATTCTTCAAAATTAAATTGAGGCAAAATTTTATTTTTTTAGTGGTTCAGTATGCAACTAATCTATATGACATACATGGCACAGCAACAGAAATGAAAACATGAATGCATGGCATGGCATAAATGTGAGGCAACGCACACCCCCAAACCAAAGATGTGCATTATCCTCAATGCATGAAAACAACACATATATACAATTAGCAGAAAATAAAATTCATGAACATGTGAATGCAAATAAATGAAAATACAGCGGAGCTTAGGAAGAAAATGACTCCCCTTCGGAGACTTCTTATTGTGTGACATGGGTCTTTCACTTCACAAAGGTCCCACGATTGGTGGCCATTTTCCCCTTCCTTTCTTGCTTTGCTTCAAGGCGACAGTGGAAGAACCAACATCTCAAAGAACTTCCTTCACAATCTTGGTAGGTTCCAACGCGATAGGAGTAGCGGTGGCATCAGACTGAGCAGGTTCAAAAGGTGTTGTGGCAGGCTCTGTAGTAGACTTAGCTTTGGTAGACTTGGCTTTGGTTTTCTTTGATTCAACTGGTGATTCAGTACTAGCAGATTCAACTTGAACTATAGATAACAGGAATGTGGCATCCAATGGGGTACGGGCTGATTGAGGACTGGCTGGCATGGCATCATCGCTGGTAAAGATTTCTCCAGGGAAACCTGGAAAGGCTGGCAGGAAATCTGGGGACATTTTCTCAAGGTTCTCTCTGATGGAAATGTCCCTGGCATGATTGTACTACCAGAGCTTGACATTGTGCTCCTCAACTCTCTCTAATTTAACCCAAGATTTCTCTAGAGCTTTGCCTTTAACATCTTGGGCTTTGGCGTTGATTCTTTTCCCTTCCTCTTACCCTTGTCTTTTGATTCGGTGGTAGTGAGTTGCCTCTATAGGGCCGCCATGATTGTGGTGCCCTTAATTTCTTGGCCTTTGTCTGAATCAATCTTGGTCACACCATGCCTCATGCAAATGTTAGAAATTAATAAGGGAAAGAATAAACTGCCTTTGGGCTTGCCAGCACATTTATATGTCTCTTCAAAGATGATCTACCCAATATTGATTTTCTGGCCAAAAATTATTGAGTGTAGTAACGCCAACCATTCCTCCGACACTGTTTCATTGTGGATAGTTGGCATGAGATTTGCCTTTAGAAAATGGTTCCACCCACTTGGCTAAGATTTTAGCACTAATCTCTTAAAGGTGCGGTGTCCGTTGGTAGACTCAATCCACTCCGTGTCTGGTTCACACAGATCTGCCAACAATTTCTTCCTTTTGGCAACAATCAATGACTCACCATACTCCAAATGTTCCTCCTCGGCATCCCCTAGTTTGAACATGCCATTGATGTAAACCTCATCAAAATGCAGACATGTTCCCCAAATCATCAAGAATGGATTGTATTTGGTGGTCAAATGGGCGTAGAACTCATGAACAATGTTCGCATAAACCTCCCCCTTCTGCTGGCAGAAGAGTTCCCATTTGTGCATGCTTATTACAACCATGAAATCAGAGGGAAATCCCACGGTCTAGTCACTTTTGAAGTTGAAGTGCTTCTCATAACAAAAGGATCTTGAAGCAAAATTTTCTTCGTTCTTTTTCCATGTTTCCTCATTGAAAAAGATTTTAAAGGGAGTTGATGAAGAAGCCATTGAAACGTGATGAAGCTTTGGGCATTTTGGACTAAGAAAGAAGAAGAGAAAAGATGAATCTTGGTTTCTTGCTTGATAAAGAAAGAGAGAAGTGAAAATGGGTTTTGTTTCTTTGAACGGCTAGGGTAGGTAGAAAGTAAAGAGTTAAGTGTTTAATGGGGTTTAATAAAATAGTCAAATTTAATGGGGATAACGATGGAAAAGAAAAAGATTTTATTTGATAAGGGGTTAAGTGATAAGGTTGTAAGTGACAAGTTCAAAAATTGTAGTGAGAAGGTTTTTAAGTTGAATTTAAAATTCAACTTAATCCAATTTGGGTGGCTAGGGTTAAGTTCAAAGAAAAATAACCTTTCTCTCCAGCGGGCCGAATTTAATCAAGCTAGGGTAAAACTCTTGATAAGAAGAGTCATAATTACAATAATTATTTTCTTTTAATATTTATCCAATAGTTAAAATATATATCAAATATATATTAATTTAACTAAATTCATGTACAACAAATTTGTACATATATGATTCGTTTAATATATGCTCATTTCAACCGTGGGTGTGACCCTATAGGTTCATGTAATGTTAGTAGTGAATATTAGAACATTTCTAATATAACAAACAACGAGAGACATCTACAATATGTCATTTTCACCTAAGTTACAAAAAATCATGATTCAGCATAACCTTTTCGTGATTAACTCCTTTTCAAGTATTACATCTTTTTGTCATTTATATCTAGATTGGACACAAGTCATGGAACAATCACACTTGTATAGTCCATCTAATATTTCTTGATATCTTGAGTAGACTACTATAAACGAATAACTATGATATCTCATATCAACTTATTCGAGCATGGTCATACATTTCTCCCTGACATATATTAATTTGTTCAATCCGCAGTATGCCAACACAAATTTGTTGTACACAAATTTAATTAAATTAATATATATAGGGTAAGTTCAATCCGCCATATGCCAAGCTTATGCGCTGGCATTCTGCCTGGCACACATAATTCTCTCATATTGTCATCGTCTCATGCCAAGTCTTACCTTGGAATTTTTCTCGGCACACTAAATCTGCGCATACACAAAGAAAACCTTTCAATGCAGTAAAGGAAAATTAAAATTGAAAGAAAAATAAACAAATAAAGAAAATTCTGAAAAAAACATCTAATCCTAATATTTACAAAAAATTAAACCATGATGATGATGATATTACGATTCTCTGCCAAGAGGATAACCTCTTTGGCATGCTTCCGATCACTTTCCAAATAGTGCTTTAGACGTTGGCTATTCACCTTAAAAATATATCTCATCTTCAAATTATTGATGTCCACAACTTCATGGATATAGAGATTTACAACTTCAAAAGGGCTCGACTATCTCGATCTGAGTTTACCTATAAACAATTTTAGCTGTGAGTTAAATAACAGAACACGTTGGCCTACCTCAAATTGCCTTGGCATTATCCTGCTGCCATGCCAGCGTTTTGCCTTTTCCTTGTAGAGTCTGGAATTCTCATAGGCTTGTGTTTTAAATTCTTCCAACTCATTTAGGTCTAGTAGCCTTTTTTCTCCAACAGCTCTCCATGCCATATCAAGCTTTTTGATAGCACAATATGCACGGTGCTCCATCTCCACCGGTAGGTGGCATACTTTTCCAAAAACGAGTCTAAATGGTGAAGTACCCAAGGGAGTTTTAAATGATGTCTTGTAAGCCTACAAGGATTCATCTACTGAATTCCATATATGTACAAGGCTTTAGAGATTAGATTGCATTTAAAATGGGTACCCTTATCATGAATAATCGCTTTGGGGGCACCAAATCGTGTAAAAATGTGCTTGTGCAAGAATTTGGCAATAGCCTTGGCATCGTTTGCTGGAAATGCAATAGCCTCAACCCATTTTGATATATAATCATGTAATACCCAAAATTATAGCTTAGAATTTTTGATGATAATTCGAGAGTGGTTCGAATTGATTTAAGTGTCTCATAGATTTAATCCTCTAGAAAAAAACATTAGGACTCAATTGGAGTTTTAAACAAATAGGGAACCAAACTAGAAGGATTCAAATGGAAATATGACAAGATAGTTGGTTTGCATGCAAAAATTGTAGTAAATGAAGGGCATGTACACATGTCTAGTAACGTTGGAAACATGTGTGAGGGGAGAAAGTGAAACAATTTCCTCCATCTTCTTCTTCCTTTTGTTACCGAAGCCTTCTTCATAATTGACAAGGTTCATGAAAGCTTGAAAGGAGCAAGAAAACTTCATGAATTTAGCATCCTTGGGTAGAAAACGTTTAAGTTTGGTAAGCTCCTTGGATAGTATAATTATATTGTTTGATTTCTCTCATAAATTCTTTGCGTTATATTTGATGATCGAATGGTTAGGAAGTTTAATTGTTGATCTTGAATTTGGAAATTTAGAAGAAGCATGCTGATTAGTTGTTGGGTTATGTTCTTAATTGAATTAAAGGTGTGTATGGTTTTGTTGGAATTACCGTATGGCAGGGGAGTATATAGTTTTTGTTTTAAGAATAGAATGTTAGAACTTATTTGATCAATGGAATATACTAATAAGTAAAACGAATCTATAGATATTGATTGAATTATTAAAGTAATGATTTAAGCTTGAATGCAGTAAAACTGTTTTGAAAATGGTGGATAGATGCAGTACTGTATGTGTAGAAAACTGCTTTGAAAATGCAAAATATATATATACATATCCAGTTTTGACTTGAAATATATGAAGTTTTTAAGTAATGTGTTATGCAGTTTTGTGTGCAGTGTTAGTGCAGAATTTACATGTAATTGCATGTTAAAACAATGCAGAATTATGTTTAAAACAATGTAGAATTGAGTTTAGAGCAATGCAGAATTGCATGAAAACAGAACTGATAATGCAGTAATATGCATTGTAAACAGTTTGGTAATAAGAATAGTTAAAGTGCACGTAGTTTGGGGTTGAAAATAGTTTGACTGTGCAGATTATATATATACAGTTTGGATACTTAAGGTTATATGTATAAAATTGTTTAATAAACGCAGGGTGTATGCTGTAAAATATACTTGAAAATATCTAGTTACGTGATGTTTTACAGGTTTAACTGTAACTGGATATGATGTGCTATAAACAGTGCAGTCTTAAATTTTAATAATGTAGTTTGATGCTTAAATATGAGCACAGTTTTGTGTGATAAAATGTATGTTGTTTTAAAATCCTGTAAATGCAGTCTTTGAAATTGGATGAAAACAGTCTTGAAACTGTCCTAAGAACAATCTAAAATGTATACAGTTTTGACATGTAAAGTATGTGCAGTTCTATGATGTTTTGTGTGTTGTTTGGTAAGCAAAGTAATGTTGTTTTGGTGTGCTAATTGTTTGAGTATAGATAAAGCATTAAGTGTAATCTAGTGAAAATTTGTAATGTTTAAGTTAGAATCTTTAATGAAAAACAGTTCGGTAATTTATTTTAAAGAGTTTAAAAGAATGTTATATGGTGAGATTGCTTTGTTGCCTTGATTGATTTGCGATTTATAGTGTTAATTCATAAATAAGGTTGTTTTTAGGATCATAAGGTAGCTAATGCATGATTATATGGAAATAGAAGATGGTGTAGGAAAGACCTAATAAGTATTAAGAGTCAATACACGGTTAAATGTATATATACTTTTGAATCTAGGAATATTGGAATGTGCCGTAATGCCTTGCTTTTATTGAAGTTCAATCCTGCTTTTATTGTGTGAGATTATTTGAGGACAAGAAATTCATTGAAGTTCAATCCTGGTTTCAGAAATTAAATTAAGGAATGCTAAGGAGGAAGGAATATGAGGAAGCAAGCTATAATTATGGATTCAGGTATCTCGTAACTTCGGGATAAGAGGTGAGTGTAGTTGTGTTGTCTCGGGTGACATGGTGTCACACCGTATCTTGTTATAGTATTACATTTCGAATCTAAATTGTATAAACATTTACATATGGCTCAAATAGAGCACCATGTGAGGTTGCATTCATGGCATGGCATACATGATAAGTCTTTGGCTATGTTGCACATCATATGCATTTTTATGCCTTGCTATGTTATGCTTGTGATGGATGATTTTGTATATAGTGTATCATATTGAAAGCTAACTATTGAATGATAATGTTAAGGAACAAAAGGAAGAATGACATGTCCTAACTCGACAAAGTACTAATCGATAATCTTAAAGAAACAAAATCTCAAAAGTGATATAAGATATTGAGTTAATAACAAACAATGTTACTTGTGCAATAAGATGCTTCCCCAATATTGAAAATGAGATAAGGCATTTAAGTTGCCTTTTTCAATGGAAGTCCTTAGATACATTGGTTTGATGCTTGGCATATTGGGACTACGGTCCATGAGCTATGACTCGCGGGATGCCCCATTGATATGTGATATGTTATTGGCGACAGTAGGAGGTAACGGGGGAGATGTACAAAGATTGGTGACAATTTAGTTGGATAGTGAGAAGTTTAGGATTGATATGTTTCGATATTAGCCATTGCTATGTGTTTTGAGTTAAGTATCATTTGGGCCGATACGGTCAAACACGGACCAATGTGTTCATGTCCAAATGTGATCCAAGGCAAACGAGTAAAAGATATGAATCTAATGAGAAGTCTAATAAGAATATCAAAGAAAATTTATAAGCTCTTGATGAGTATGAAAATTGATAAGCTCTTGGTGAGCGTGAATATCGAAAAGGCTCCTTGTGAGCAAGAAAGCAAGCTAAGTCTATATCTTGAAGAGAAACTTTGAACAGTGCATGAAAGGCCTTAAACTCGAAATAAGATTTCAATAGTAATGATACTAATGCTTAATTTACCAAAACTCTAACTCAATTATATGCCTGAATTTCTTTGAAGTCTACTGATTATACCGAAAAGTATTGTTGCTATTCATGCTGTCATTACTACCTCACTTAGGCTATATAAGCCTAATGCATTCATTATCATGCATTGCAGGTTATTTATGGCTCGTATAATCCAATCGTGTTCAAAAGGGTTGCAAGTCATCACTTGGGATCCAAGTGGAATTGTATTTCTCTTAGTTTTTATTTCTCCTATAATGGTGGCAATATAGTCATGTCTATACATGTAGAAACTTTCATTATTTGGCATGTAAATATTAAGGATAACATATGTTTGTAATCCTAAGCTTGCTATGATGTTTGGTCGGTTGTCTTAAACTATTACAGTTGAATTTAAAGGAAACCTTGGATTGATGGTTGTTCGAATGGTTGCTTGGAATGTAAGTTATGTTGCATGATGTTTTATCGGTGACTTGAGAATTGAATGATCTGTTATGTATTGTTTGGGTATCATGGCTTGAGAATTTGCATATGTCTGACTCAATATGATGCTTATAGTTAAAATGAGATAAATATCTTAATCATAAAGATTTAAGAGTTAGTAAACATATAATTATCATACTTCGAACTAGGTGTTTTCTTAAATGAAGATTTTAATTCACTTCATGACGATTAGCATAAGACATTATGATTGTTTGAGATTGTTGGCATATATAGCCAAGTACTTTGATGTTAAATTGTTAAGTGAACAACCTTGTTTGGTGTACTTTGATCAGGAAATGGAAGTCTGATTGCTTAATTTCTCGTAAGTTAGAGATATGTATAGTTTGAATGATTAAACAACTAACTATGTTAGTTGTTTGAATCTAAAAGTCTTTATTGAAATCTATGTTTCGATCTCATTGATAATTTAAGACAAGTTAACTCCAATTGTTAATGATCAAAACATAAATTATGAGTTTTGATTTTAGAGAAGCCTATATGTTAATCCTATTTAGTAATTCAAGTGAGTTAGATAAAGACTTGAATGTTTGAATTTGTTGATCTTACATGTATTACGCTTGGTTAATTGTACTAAGTTATCTTAAGAAATTTTGTGAACTAGATTAATGTTGTAATGCAAATGATAAAACCCTGAATTGTATTGTTACAAATTTGGAAAATGAAAAGAATTAAGTTTAGTCCAAAAGGAGCATGACTCGATCATTGTCATGGTTTATTAAGTCTAGTGTTTTGTCAAATGACTGATTTTAATTTTATTGATTATCTTCAATTAGGATATGCCTAAGTATAGTTTAACTTATAAATTTATAAATAATTCATCAAGAGTTTTAATGATACATCTCAAGGTAGCTAAGCTAACGAGTAATGAAGATTGAATTTGTTTGAATTTAAGATTTTTGGTTGAGGGTTTAATTAAGTATGCCAATGTTTGTTTGATTGTTTGTATAGTAATCACTTATAATCTAGAAAGGCAATCAGTAAGGATCGATCCCCTTATAGAAGGGATCCATCCCCTAAGAATCTCAGACTGTAATAATAATTGGTTCCCTAAGTTGCAGTTGTAATGATTCACACTCTTAAGCAATGAGAATCTATGGTATGAATAAGATTTTGGAACTCACAATTTATCTTATCACATGTCTTCATGAGAATAATGAAGAAAGGTAGCTAAGTGCCGAGTATATAGATCATTAATGAAAGAAGTATTTGAATTTATTGATTTCTTTAAGTACCTGTGTACCAAGTATTATATTTGGATTAAAGCATAAGGCTGCATTTGAATTTTACCCATTGCTGGTAATCAAATATAAATGTCTCGACGTTTTCATAAAAAGGTCCATCATGATATTTGCTAATTTAGTGTTTAAGTATAAGTAATAACTTGCATGCATGATCCATGCTTGAAAATAGTCTCGTTTAAAATTAAATTAAAAAGTTTTAATTTATTGCCCAATTTTCTTTGATCGAGTCTTAACTTGTAAGACAAGTTAATCTTAAGAGTTTGTTTTTAACACTCTAGGCTCAGTTTTCTTCTAAGTCGGGTTTTAGGGTGTTACAAGTCAATAGCCACAAGGATATACGGGTTACCAAATGATGAAGGAAATGGACCCATAAAGTTTATCCCCCATACATCAAATAAATCCAATGGCATAATGTTTTGGAGAGGCAATTGGTGTCGGCTAGAGATGTTTCCTGTTCGTTGGCATTGATCACATGCCTTGGCATAATTGTGGGCATCTTTTTATAGTGTGGGCCAAAAGAATCCCAACTGCAACACCTTGGTAGCAGTCTTCATCTCAGCAAAGTGACCTACATACGGTGCGGTATGGCATAATTGCAGTATACTGTGCTGCTCATCCTCTGGCACACACTGACGAATCACATCTTCAAGGTGATGTTCTAGGCGTGATAGGTGGTCAGCTACCAAATTTTCACTGTCTTTCTTGTCTCGGATCTCGAGGTCAAATTCTTGTAGTAAAAGTGTCCATCAGATTAGTCTAGGCTTGACATCCTTCTTTGCCGAGAGGTACTTCAGTGCCGAATGATCTGTATACACCACGACTTTGTTACCAACTAAATAAGATATGAATTTATCAAAAGCAAATCTAACTGCAAGAAATTCTTTCTCAGTTGTGGAGTAATTTAGCTGAGCTCCATTTAGTGTCCGACTGGCATAGTAAATGGTATGAAAGACTTTTCCACACCGTTGTCCCAGCACTGCTCTGACGGCATAGTCGATGACATCACATATGAGCTTGAACGGCTCATTCCAATTCAGTGCCACGACTATAGGGGCATTAATCAATTTCTCTTTAAGTTCCTGATATGCTCTCACACAAGAATCATCAAATGCAAAAGCGAAATTTTGTTCTAACAACAAGCATAAAGGTTTAGAAATTTTAGAAAAGTTTTTGATAAAACGACAGTAAAAATATACATGCCCCAAAAAAACTTCTAATACCTTTCACACTAGTCGGTGTTGGCAATTGCTTGATTAACTCAACCTTTGCTTGATCTACCTCTAATCCTTTCTTGGTTACCTTGTGCCTGAGAACAATGTATTCCTTCACCATGAAGTGGCATTTCTCCTAGTTCAACACTAGGTTTGTCTTAATTCATCTCTTCAAGACTTACTCCAAACCCTAAAGATATTCCTTGAATGTTTTGCCAAACACTGAGAAATCATCCATGAAAACTTCCAAATTATATGAAATCATGTTGGAAAAAATGAACATCATGCAACATTGAAACATTGTCGGGGCATTACACAACCTTAATGGCATTCTTCTAAAGGCAAACGTCCCATATGGACATGTAAAGGTGGTTTTCTCTTGATCATCAGGGGCGATGGCAATCTGGTTATAACCTGAATAACCATCCAAAAAATAATAAAAAGCTTTACCTGCCAGCCTGTCTAACATTTGATCGATGAAAGGTAATGGGAAGTGGTCCTTCCTTGTGTCATTGTTCACATTTCTGTAGTCTATACACACTCTCTATCCTGTGATAGTCCTTGAGGGAATCAATTCCTCTTTGCTGTTTTGCACCACGGTCATGCCACCTTTCTTTGGCACGCATTGCACCGGGCTGACCCACGAGTTATCAGAAATAGGATAGATTATCCCAGCATCCAGCCACTTGATAATCTCCTTTTTAACAACTTCTTTCATGCTCGGGTTCAATCTTCTCTGACCCTCAACGGTCTTACCATGATATTCCTCCAAGATGATTTTGTGCATGCAAATGGTTGGGTTTATTCCTTGAATATCAGCCAAGGTCAATCCCACCGCTTGCTTGTAATTGCTTAGAATTTCTAGCAATCTTTCCTCCCAATCATGAGTGAGATTAGTAGTAATGATCACTGGCAAGGTTGAGTGTTTACCTAGATAAGCATACTTGAGATGGTCTGGTAATGGTTTCAACTCCAATTCCGACGGTTCTTCAATTGATGGCTTAGGTGACTTAATTTCTCTGCCAGCCAACTCCAGTGGCTCAAAATAGCTCACCTTTTTAGTCTCCACAGTTTCTTCTCATCATTGCCATCCAATTCCCTGGCATCATCATATGCCTTTTGGCACAGTTGTGCCACGTGTACTTTAAAAATAGACTCTATCATCTCATCAGCTTGGCATTCCTCAACTTCATCTTCGTATTTAAATGATTGAAACACATTAAATGTAACATGTTGGTCATTCTTGCGCATAGTAAGTTCACCTTTATGAACATTAATCAAAGCTTTACTTGTGGCAAGGAATGTCCTGCCCAATATAATTGGGATATTAACATCTGCCTCATAATCTAAAATGATAGAATCATCTGGGAATATGAATTTGTCTGCCTTTACCAACACATCCTCAATCTTACCCTTAGGATTTGCAAAAGATCGGTCTGCCAGCTGGAGTGTCACCGTGGTAGGCCTTGCTTCTATGCCAAGCGTTTTGAAAACATTGGCATCAAACTGGTGTTGGCTCCCAAGTCAAACAGTGCCTTACCCATACATCTGTTACCAATGGTTCAAGGAATAGTAAAACTTCCCGAATCTTTCAGCTTTGGTGGCAACCAATTGAGTATCATAGCACTGCATCCTTCAGTGAGAGCTATAGTTTCGAAATCACCCAGCTTTCTCTGTTTGGACAAGATGTCGTTCATGAATTTGACATAGTTGTGCATTTGTTCGAGAGCTTCCACCAATGGTAGATTGATCTGCAATTGTTTAAGGACTTCCAAGAAGCACTTAAATTGTTGATCCTACTTGTGCTTTTTGTAATACCCGTATTTTGTTTGAGTATATATATATATTGTTTTTCTATAAATAAAGCAAAAATAATAGAAATAATAATAAATAAATAACACAAATAGTGGTCCATTAAGTAAATAAAATGTCCATTTAGACATATATATAAGTCCATTTACATACAAAAATCCATAAGCCCAAAGATACAAATGGTCAAGCCCAATCTTAAAATCATTCCCACCCAAAATCTATTAATCAAACCCAAAGAAATACAAATGTGTTTCTTTGGCCAACCAAAAAGGGACACATGTCAGCCCAGGAATGGTCAATTCCCCTTCATTCAGATTAACTCCCTTGATGACGTCAACGCCCACACCAATTATAAATAAGGAGAGAGAAGCAATTATTGAACAATAATGATGCAATCATTAAACGATTATTCATAACTATTACATTCATTAAAGGGGGAGAGAAATAAGATTAGGAGTCTTACCAGAGCGCGCCAGAGAAGACGACCAGAGCCACCGCAGCTGTCGTATCACTGTCAATCTAACCAGAAGGTAGCTGTCTTTCTTTCCTTTTCATTTCCTGCACATATATCATAAAAAACCATATCAAAGTGCTAAAACCTAAAAACAATAGCCACAAAAGAATGTAAATCCTAGTTCTAAAAACAGTAGCTATCTTGAAGATTGTCGGAGCATGGTTAGGTCACTAGAGAGTTGAAATATAACGGCGGAGTTGAAGAGGCATATTTAGGTTCGATTTGGGGTAGTTAGGCTTAGGAATAGGGTGAAGAATAGAAGATTCAATCGAATCAGGGCCTAGATCTAGTTTTTAGTTAAAAAATAAGTGAAAATTGGGGGTTTTAGGGGTTTTGACGGCAGTAAACGGCGGCCAGAAATTACCTTACGGCGGTGACCAGTCACCGGAGTTAGACCAGACGGTGGTCGGAGGTGTTGGTTGGCCAGAGAAGATGACTGGAGACGACAGTCGGTGGTGGCCGGCGATGCCTCTGATGGTCAAGAAATAGGTCAGGGTTGAACGATGAGGGTGGTGAAAGATTGGATAGGAAGGTTAGAAGAACAAGGTTCAATTTTTGAATGAATAAGGGAGTTTTATCTAAAAAACAAGGAAAATGAGGGGATTTAGTGTTTATGAGGATCAAACAGGAAAAGTGGATGAACATGGTGATGAATTTAGGAAGAACTGGAGGTTTTGATCTACGGAAACATGGAAAAGAATGATTTTTGGTGTTAGTGAAGATCAAATGAAGGAAAATTGAAGAACGGGGTTTGAATTTAGGATGAATGAGTGAGTTTGATCAAAATGGAGTGTAATTTTTATATAGGCCAAGGGGACGAGCCTCAGGGCCCGCGAATCCCCATGAGAGCCCGCACCCTACTTTCGCAGGCTTTGAGTCGTGGCACTTTTATTTGCATTTGTTTCAATTTGGTCCAAAATTGTTATAATTTGACACCCTAGTTTGCAATTTAATTCAATTTGGCCTAATTTCAGTGTTAATTCAATTCCATTGCTTTAAATTATATTGTTTGATGCATGATTTTAAAGCTTGGCATATAGTATAATTGTTTAAATAACTAAGTCACCTTGATCATTAGTTATTAGAGCCTTAACATTAGGTCCTTTAATTAATTTGAATAATTGAATTAGAATAGATAATTGTAGAAAATAAATGGATACCAAAAGTGAGATTTTAAAGTCCTAAGTTGGATAATGCCTCATTGTAATGAGATGTTATCCAAAAGGGCTTTTTAATTGAATATTTGGTATTAATATGAATTTTAGAACATGAGATCACATATAGTTAACTAAATTTAAAGTTTAATTAGGAAATGGGATTAATAAATTAGAATTATTAAATGAACTGAGATATTGTTAAATTAGGGTTTAATATGGATAGTACCCAAGCAATTGAGTGTTATCACATAAACACCCTAAGTCTAACAATATTCATAGTTTTCTTAACTAATTCAGTTAATTAATTAGAGCCCCTATTAAATTGGAACTTAAAATTGACAAGAAAATAAATGGACATGCAGTGTAAACCTTTTGTGTTGAGATACATTTTTGAATATAAATTGAAGTATCGTATAGTAACTGGATGTTTCAAAACTCATATTCGTTAAAATGTATTTTCCTACAAAGGGATACTTTCATTTGGAATGAAAATTCATTCAGCAATAAAGGATTAAATTAAATTCAAACTAATGTTCAAAATACCACGTGGAATTAATAAGGTACTGATAACGAACATTTGTGGGGGTGCTAATCCTTCCCCATATGTAACCGACTCCTGAACCCAAAATAAATAAAAAGAATCTCTTGTTGTTTTTTGGTGCCTGGTCTACCAAAGTGACCGGTGGTGACTCCAAAATATTTTCAAGATCAAGTAAAATGGATGATTTTCATGATTAATTAATAAAATTGATTTAATATAAAAATCCATATTCTTCAAGATAAAATGGAAGAAAAAAATAAATTTTATGGTTAATTAATTGAAAACACGATTTAACATGAAAAACCCTAATTTCGAGATAGTCAATCGTCAGGCTCTTTTCCACACTTCGATTTTAAAAATGGTCACGACACTTTTGTAGCCTTTGTGGAAATGATGGAGGTCGATAAGCATATGTTGGTTCTGCATGCTTTGTGAAGGTTTTGCTGGCATCAGACTGTTGTGTGGGATCGCTTATGTCCGCTTCTTTCTTTTCTGGTTCTTTTGGTTCATCTATTGGTTCTTTTTCTCCTCCCCGAAACTATTTGGCTGCTTGAAAGATATCTCAGCCTCACATTGTTTGACATTTCAAAGAGTTACAACTTTGCATTGTTCGTTGCGGTTTTGCCTGGCATCTTCTGTGTCACTTGGCAAAGCTCCCTGGGTCTGTTGTTGAGGGCACTAGCAATCTGCCCAATCTGCACCTCCAATTTTCACAATAATGCTGCCAAACTTTGTACAATTGCATCATTCCTCTCCATGTAATCCGTCGAAGTCCCCTGGTTGTTCCTTTGCCCTGCATAAAAATTATTTTGTGCCCATTGTGGCAGGGCATTCTGGTTGACCTCTGGCATGACATTCTTCTGATGTTGTGGATTGTATTGACTCTGGGCATTGTATTCGTTTCCTCCTTGATTTCCCCAAGCTAAGTTTGTGTGTTGTCTTCATCCTGCATTGTAAGTATTGGAATTTAGATTATAATTACGATTAAAATTGCCAACAACATTTACTGACTCAGGGTTTATAGGGTAATCTTTTGTATGATGATCCTCTCCGCATATAATACAGAATGGAGCTAATGCCTTCATTTCTTGGACCTCATTTCTCTTTTGCAAGTTTCTCACCATGGTAGTAAGATTGGAAATTTCAGCGTGGATGGATGTGATCTCATCTATCTGTAATTTTCCACAAGTTTTAGTGTCAATCCCAAATTTGGTAGTAGGATACTCAAAATCATTGATTGAAATCCTTTCAAGGATGCCAACCGTGTATGTGTAGTTTTTTTCAAGCAATGAACCATTTGCCAAAGCATCAATAATTGTTCTGGTTTGTGCATTAATTCCATTGTAAAAGGTCTCCATTTGGGTCCATTTTGGGAATCTATGCATAGGACATCTCCTCAACAGGTCTTTGTATCTCTCATAGGCATCATATAGGGTCTCATCGTCAGTCTGCCTAAATGTGATGATCTCACCCCTCAGCTTGGCAGTGAGTTTAGGTGGTTGAAATCATAGCAAAAGTTTTTGGCATAGATCTCCCCATGAGGTGACAAAACCAAGTGGCAAAGAACTTAGCCACGTTTTTGCTCTATATCTTAGGGAAAATGTAAACAACTTCAGTTTCACTGTATACTTCGATACTCCAGGCTGTTGAAATAGCTGGCAAACTTCCACGAAGTGCTTCAAATTGTCCTACATTTAAAAGTATTTCTATCATTGCCTGTTTAAGTTCAAAATTCGGTGTATTTACCCTGGGACCAATTAGTCCTGGCATCAAATTGTCAATGTTTGGTGCCGAGTGTTCTCTAATAGGTCTCTCTTCCTCTACATTAATAGCTGGGGCAATAGGAGCTGGTGGTATCCCATTGTTATTGGGTGGATTTTTCTCATTATTTAACACACCATTTTCTCCATTGCCTTGTTGAGCCATCTCTCAAATCTTTTTCTTTAACCTTTGCAGGGTTCTTTCAATTTCTGGATCGTATAGCCAATCTTCCACCACAAGGTAGTTTCTGGTCATACACCGGTCAAAACAAAAAAATAAAACAAAAAGCAAAAATAAAAAAAAGTAAAAATCTAAAAACAATAAACTCTGTTGAAATCCCCGACAATAGCACTAAAAACTTGTTCGACTGTGAGAGTGCTTGGCAAAAGGGGTAGAAAATGTATTGGAAAAGTATAAAATAGTGCCAAAATTTAGTCTTTTGCGTGCAAGTATACACGGTCGGCAAATAATAAAGCAATAAGCTGGTTATCGATCCCACAAGGATAGGCCAAGAGTTTGGTTTCCTTGCTTGTTTACTTGTCAAAGAAAAAGTGTTGTTGATTTGAAGTTGATTTTGAAAACAGTTCAAAAGAAAAGAAATAAAAATAAAACAGTGTTGGCAAGGAGATTTTTCAAATGAGTGATGAGCGCTGGCAAGAGATGCTTGATTTTCACGCTATTCATGCCATGCCAGCCTTTAATAATATAATGCCTTGGCATCGTTTAATGAGCATGTTCAAAATTAGAACTGCCTTTCTCGATGGTCAATACCCTAAATTAACCATGTAAAAACCCTTATATCTCTATAGTGATGTTTTTTCATAAATCAATTTGATTAAGTCCCAACCTATAGTGCTAAGGGGTAGATTCACTCCAGAAGTAAGCTCATCTACTTGAACATCTTCTTTTGAAGCATATCATCTTAGTATTTGGCAACAAATCGTTGCCCCCTAAGTCTGTTAAGATATTAAGGTTCAATAAGCCAACAATGCCAGCTCTCGCTTTGCACAGTTTTGAGAAAACATTGTAGAACATGCCAAATAGGGAAAACAATGCAGAATTATTTTCATTATTAAAAACTAAACATAAAAACAACGTTCAATGCAAACATCCCCCACCAACTATTAAATTAGTTCATGGTGAGGGTATCAACCAAAAAACCTTCAATGTTTTGCAAATACATCATCATTTAAAAGAAAATAAAAAAACTAAACAAAGAGAATGGGCGAGAAGGGGTCTTCTAATGTAGCCCTTCAAGGTCCAGGCTCTTGGTCAAGCTAGTCGAACCACATCTTCTCGATGCAACCGATCATCAATGGATCTCATGATCTCCAAAAAAAATCTCCTAAAAAACTCTCTCAATTGCTTGCTTGATCGTTCTTTAAATAGGTGTGCAAGGAAGACCTAGGATAAGCTCTTGAGTTTGAATTTTGAATGCTCAAGTGATAAGGGAAGTGATCTTCTTATCCAAAGTTTGAATGTGAGGCGATCAGGTTAGGGCTGACGTCATCTATCATCACTGGTTCGCAAACCAAGCTTGGCATCATTCTGCCAACCAAGCTTGGCACAATTTTTCTGCTATATTTTTGGAGCTTGATCCAATTGCTATTTTCTCACAGGCTGATTTGGTCCTTTTTTTTTCGGGTTCATCAGCTACTTGCATTATTTGGTCCATCTGTACCAACAATATCTCAGCATTCTCTCTGGCATTCCTTCTTGCGCTGCCTTGCTCTGTTTTGCCAACTACTATGACAATCCTGCAATATTGCCTAGAAAACAACCCTTCACACTGTCATAGACACAAATCCTAACTCCTTACGTAAATGCACGAATTTAACAACTAAATGTACTTAAAAGCAAGCAAAGGCATTGTAAAATAGGCATAAAAAATTGTACTTTTGAGGAGGTAACACTCCCCAAACCTAGCTTATTGCCTGTCCTCAAGTAATGCAAGTAAAAATAAAATACTGTGAAAATAGTACTTCAACAAAATTTTAGTTGGAATGCCAACAAGTGCTGGCAAGCAGAATTTGGCTCTATTTTTGTCCTCAGGTTTCTCAGTGCAGTAATACCAAGCAGGTAGTAAATTCAAGTGCAACAATATAACTCTAGTATAAGAGCATGAAGATTGCATGATGTTTAGGTAATATACATCAAGTATCCTTTTACTCTCTTAGTCCAATTTACTACCTAAACTCAGAATTTTTATTTTTCTTTTATTCTTGTCAAGGGTTTCTGCTGGCAATAATTTAAACTTCATAACAGTGTTTGGCGTGAGAAATAAGAAGGAGCAAATCATGAACCCCCACGTTAATCCAGGCATTACTAGGCTTTTACTCTTCAACTCATACCCTAAAGTTTTTAACTTGAGTACCAAGAGGGAGCAAACCACGAAGCCCCAAGTAACTTATTATCTCTAGGTAGAGAAGAGTTCTATTTTCTTTTCTTTCCTTGGCAAAACATTTTTGCCTTATTAGTTTCTTCTTGCTCTGACATGATTTCTTCTTTATATTTTTTATTCTGAGCTTAGTTTCAACAGTTCTAAGTTTTTTTGGGAACTAGATGCATACTACGAGTTAAGTGAAAGTTCAATTCCCTAAACTAGAGATCAATTGCCAAGCAGACCCGACATTACTATTCTACTGTCATAGGCAACTATATATTTAAAATTTCTTCATCGGACAGACTAATCTAGATCAAATTAAACTTGCCAACCAAAGTGTTAACATTCTTAAAAATTATACCGAGGCAAAATTTTCTTTTTTTAGTGGTTCGATATGAAACTAATCTATATGACATACATGGCTAGGCAATAGAAATGAAAACATGAATGCATGGTATGGCATAAACGTGAAGCAACGCACACCCCCAAACCAAAGATGTGCATTATCCTCAATGCAAAAAAACAACACATATATACAATTAACAGAAAAATAAAATGCATGAACATGTGAATGCAATGAAATGAAAATACAGAGGAGCTTAGGAAGAAGTGGACTCCCCTTCGGAGACTTCATTTCGTATGACGTGGGTTTTTCTCTTCAAAAAGGTCCCACGATCGGGGGCCATTTTTCCTTCCTTTCATGTTTGGCTTCGAGGCGGCAATGGAAGCACCAACATCTTGGAGAAATTCCTTCACAATCTTGGTAGGTTCTGACGCAGTAGAAGTAGCAGTGGCATTGGACTGGGCAGGTTCAACAGGTGTTGTGGCAGGCTTTGTTGTAAACTTGGCTTTGGTAAACTTGGCTTTGGTTTCCTTTGATTCAACTAGGGATTCAGTACTAGCAGATTCAACTTGAACTGGATTTAACGAGACTGTGGCATCATATTAGGGTACGAGCTGATTGGGGATTGGCTGGCATGGCATCATCACTAGAAAAGATATCTACACAGAAATCTAAGAAGGTTGGTAGGAAATCTGGGGACATCTTCTCAAGGTCCTCCCTGATGGAAACGTCCCTGGCATGATTGTACTACTAGAGCTTGACATTGTGCTCCTCAGCTCTCTCTAATTTTTGGAGAATGATTTCCTACCGGTTGTAAATCTGGGAGAGTAATGCCACAATGACTACACAAAACTTTATCCGCTTGACATTGTACTACCAGAGCTTGCCATTGTGCTCCTCATCTCTCTTTAGTTTCAATGTTAATTTAAAATTCCAAAATATCCTTTAAACCATTTCAAAGCTAAAATCCATGTTCTCACTTACGACTACGCAAAACTTTATCTGCCGATGCGAACTACTCCTCCAAAGCTTCCAAAATGATGCCACAAGCTTGAGGATCAATCACCCTTAATTTAACCACACAAAATAGAGGATTCAATGCATCTAAATGCATTCAAAGACTCAACAACATTAATTCACAACAACTCTAACCAAAACTCCTCCACAACAACCAAAATCAACATGAAACACCTTCCAAACTTAACCCATCCAAAACATAAATGTTTAATCCATCATTACCTTCAATTAACATCCAAAAACAACTTAAAATCATCCTTATACATTTGGCATTTATAAAACACTAGAACTCACCAAAAACACAACACTAACAACCTAGGAAGTTAGAGATTCACTTAGTTTTCAGGATTCCAATGTTAAAAAAAACTTATTAACATTATTAACCATCAAAATTATGATTAGAAACAATCAAGAACTCAACAAAATAGATCCAAAACGAAAATCACTTAAACTCATCAATTAAACCTTGATTTAACCAATTTCCATAATTAAATCATTATAACTCATTAGAAAACATTAAACAAGGATCAAATACTTGTAAATTTCAGTAAAGAACCATTCATTAGAGAAGATGAATGAACCTTACCTCTAATGATTGAATTTCCTCTCAATTGGATGTTTTACTCTTGAAAAACAAAAGGAAAACAATGAGATTTTAGAAAACAAGATTGAAGAATTATTAGAAATCAAGAATTTAAGAAATCAAGAATTTAAGAAATCAAGAATATTACCTCAAATCCTTGATGCAAAAGAGAGCATTTGGCAAAAGAAACTTTGAGAGAAAAAGTTACGTCTAAAGTGGTTTTAGGAAAATAACTACCTTTCCTTAATTAAATTCCCTTTAATTCACTAATTAAAATTCATTTAAAATATTCCAAATTGAGAGAAAAAACATATTAAAATATTTGGTAAATTAGCTCCTTAAAGATTCTAAGATTTGAGCCTTTTTCAAAATAGTCACTAAAAATAGTTTTTCACTCTTTACATTTTGGTCACTAGCCAAAATATCCAATTTCCAAAATTGACTTTACAAAAAAATCCATATATTAAATAATGATTTTAGGATATTTTCCCATATATTTTCTCACACAAAATATTTATTCTGATTTCTATCCCGAATTTGACTCAAATCTCTAATTTTGGTCCACAAGACCGTCTACTCAACCTAGAAACTATTAGGCCCAAAAATAGGGGCGTTACACTAGTTTTGTGGTTTGGATTATTTACATCGCCATACAATAGTGTTTGAAAGGCTATTATCCATTCGTAGTAAGGAGTGCCAATAGACAATTTATTCGAAAAATCTTAAGTGTAAGGTTCTCCGAATACTATTGTATGTTGTGTTTGTTTCTATGGTGGGATGAGGAGGTTGAGTCAGGGGCATATTTCCGATGAGGTTGATTTGTGTTTGTATTTGACCGTTTTCCTCTTGATGCAGATAAGAAGATTTTGGAGTCGAGAATGGGAAAGACGTTTGTCATCTCCATGTACTCTGCCTGCTACACTAACAAGCCCACTTTTACCGGCCTTTGTTGGAGAACCTATATCAGATGCGAGTCTTGTGATCAATCAATAAGAAAAACATGATTATGGATGATACTGCCAGGATCATGGATCAGATGCAGTCCCTAACAGCGAAGAGATAAGAAATTGGTTGCCACAAATGCAATTCAAGCTAAAGATTTGGAGAAATTAAACTCCCTTTGTAGAGCAGAGTGACAAGCCAATATTGCTTAAGAAATTGTAATATCTTGCATGCTCTATTAATATAAGGAGGCTTGTTTTTATCAACGTTTAAAATGTTGTGGTTACTTGGTTTGCATTGACTCATTTGTATATGCATTAAATTTTAATGGATGAATATATGCCTTCTATATATGACTATTCTTAATTATGATGTTCCTATTCGCATGTTTGTATTTGCGAAGATGGTCGCTTTCTTAAAGTAGATTATAGGAATGTTTTTTATATATAATGTGTAGCTTAATTTCAATCACAGTTTCTCATCCGACGTGGTGATGGCATATGTGTGCAGGATCACTAGACGTGGTTTGGAGGTGTTGTAGATGGTAAGGAGGACTTGTAGATTGGGGTTAAGTTCGTTGGTATTGAAAATTGCATGATTTTAAAGAACCTAGAAATTAAAATAAACATGCTGATTACGAAAATGTTATATATTCATAGTTTTATATTATTGCGGTATGCTTGTTTTCCTTTAGGATGGGTTCTTGCCCCTTGTTGATAAAAAACTTATGGGGAATAAGTTGCAAAGTTGGTGTCACATCCTGAAAATCAGCCTAGTTAGAAATAGGTCCAGGTGACCAGAAGTTTTGAATCTGATGTGTAAAATGTAGTAATAAATGACCATTTTACCCCTCTTGTTGTAATGGAACTTCATTTTGGCCCTATGTGTGTAATAGACTCCTTGTATGAAATTTGAAGCCCAAGGTACAAATCTGGGCTAATCGTATCAATACAGTCATGTGAGTATCGATACAATCTAACCGTCAATAACTAACTTCCTTATTTTGACGTAGACGTACCGATACGGCCATACGTGTATTGATATGGGTCCCCTGTTTTGAGCAAATCTGATGCTGTTTTGATAAGGTAATGATGTAAGGTGGTGAGTCACCTCTATGTTTGCCCAACCCCACGTGAATTCATCAGAAATCATGACTCAGGAAAGTCAAAAGTTAATTTAAGGGATTGTAAACCCTTGATCTTAACAAACCCTCAAGTAAGGGAAATGCTCCTATTGGCTCAATGGTGGCAAAATGACTAGGGTGTTCTGGTCATAAGCTAAACAAAAGGCATAAACTTCATCTAATTGCTCATCCGCTCCCAAAAGCAAAAACACCCATACCTTGTCTTTTACCAAGCTAACACCTCCATTGTTGCTCTACCTCAAGCTAAGCACACACCTCTCTCTCTAGTCACCTTAAGCTCATCTCCTTTTCAATCTAAAGGCATCATATTAAAGCTATCTATTGGGTAAGGCAAAGTCCTCTTTCGATTATTGAATTCCATGTAGAATGGAAGCTTAATTTCGATTCGAAATCCTAAGTTAGGCCTAAGCTATATTGTCAATTTGTTTATAATGATTCCTATTGTTTTCCTAGCTCAAAACAAGGAGGAAAACGATCCATCAACCCCCATCGAAGCTAGGAACAAAGGAATCAACATTCGGGAATCCTAGAGCCTTCGAATCTTATGGTGAGTGTAGTTGTGTCAAGGGATAGGCATGGTGGCATCCCCTTTGCATTATTGTGATTATGTTGCATTTGATCAAAGGTTCACGTAGAGCTACTATGTTGGATTCGATTGGTAAATTCGGTAAGTACCTTGTACTATTTTGATATGTGAAAATATTATTATGATATGCTATGTATGTGGTTCATGGATTCGATATGAATATGATATGTGATATGGAGCTAAGGCTCGTTTTGATGTTTGATATGATATGAATTGAAGGAAAATATGAAATATGTGATCTTTGTGAAATGATGGACATTGGATACAATTGGTATGCCATAGGATTATTGAGCTCGGTTAAGTAAGAGATGACTACGGTCCGGGGCTACGGCCTATATATAGGGGAAATAAGGTTGGTTTATGTAAGGGATTCTCTCCGGAGCTACGGCTCAAGGCTACAGCCTATTTCTGATATGTGTTGGTGTATAGGGGAATCCGTGTATCCAATGGTACCTAATGGAAATTCTACGTGATTATGAACTTTGATATGAAAATATGAAACTATGTGATTATGTGAAGTAAGCATGAAAATGTGTACATGAAACTATGCATATGTAGATTACTTGTTCATCATGTTATGCTAAATATTGATTTATTATTGTATCCATTATAACTACCACACTAGGCTATGTAACCCTAACATGTGTGTCTCATGCACTTTTCAGGACCTTAAACGATTTTGAGCTACGATCGTGTTGTTGCGGTTGCAAGTCACATCTTGATACTTGTGTAACAGCCCTATAATGACCTAGTGTTGTATGCATGAAATGGTATGTTTTGAGAATGTCAAGTTTGTCAAAAAGAGCATAAAATAAGCCTAAAGTGAAAACTAGGTAAATAGATTCGAAATGCTATAAAATTTGGTATGACAGTAAATTTATAGATTTTAGGCGTGCTGGTAAAATTTGGTAATAATTGGACAACATTTGGGGGTAAAATTAGATAAAAACCAGATAAAATCTGTCATTACAGGCCAGGCGTATCGATACGGGGAAGCCTGTATCGATACGACCTTGCATATTTGGTCTTTGATGAAGCATGGAGCATCGATACACTAGGGAGTGTACCGATACAGATTTGGATAGTAAGGCTTGAAAATTTAATTGCATCGATACGACCTCAGGTGTACCAAAATGAGTCAACGTGTATGGATACAAACATAGATGTATCAGTACGAGGTCATTGACCTCGAACCTGGAAATTGTGAAATTCAACATAGCGTATCAATACAGGCTATAGTGTATCGGTACGGTGTCAGTTAATTCTATTAAAAGGCTTAAGAAACAGTTTTAAAAGAATTACAAATTGGCCACTAATAATTATATGGCTTAAATGGATAGGTAAGAGATATTCGATAACAAGAAACTTCACAGGTTAATAATTGGAGAGTCTAATTACAACTCGGTAATAAAGAATCTGGATTAGGATCACTATTTCTAACATTTACAATTTAGTCCCTTTAGTTTGAAAACTTTTAAATTAACCCCAATTTCGATTCCGATCTCTAATTCTGCTCCCCGATAACACTTTTTGACCCAGTTCTCTACCAGACCGGGAAGGGGGTGTTACATTTGTGATATCAGAGCCTAGGTTTAGTTGATTCTATGACTAAATAGGCATCTGTTATGAATCTGCATTTGCATATGCCACTTAGGAGTTTATTTGTATACATTATCTATGACTTGCAGCTTACACGATTCAATTTTTCTATCTGAAAAGATCTAAAAATGTCAACACCTATTGATAGGTGTGCTATAAACGAGCCCGATCCCAACTCCTCCTCTACTCAAGGGGATAATCTGAAGCCAGGACTAGGGCCTGAACGGGTGGGATAGAATGACCCGCCTCATCCACCTCTGATGCCTTCAGCTCAGCAAGAGTATCTTCTGTCGATATCGGATATGATTAAACAAGTTGTGGTGTCCCTCCGATAGGAACCACTTTTTCAGCCTGCTGAAGCTTCTCAGCCTATGTCTCGAGCTCCAATTGATAAGCTCAAACAGTACCCCGTCTATACATTCATTGGCCAGGATTTGGATAACCCATAAATCGTAGAGTACTGGCTGTAGAATACCTTGAAAGTGCTGAACAAGCAAATAAAGTGTCTTGATGAGAACAAACTCGAATGCACTTTGGCCTTGATTGCGGAAGAGGCCCAGAGCTAGTGGAATACGGTGACTCTCACTGTTCCTGAACACCGTGTTACGTGGGACTTCTTTCTTCAAGAGTTTTGTAAGAAGTACATCAGTGACCATTACATTGTTGAGAGGAGCAAGAAATTCCTCTATTTGAGACAAGGAGAAATGCCGGTGGAACAGTACATTCAAGACTTCTGCAAGTATGTGAAGTATGGTACTGAGATCATATGCACGGAGAAAGAAAAGTGTCGAATGTTCATAGACGGTCTTTGTGACGAACTACGTCCTCTCTTCGTTGCACTAGAGATTGAGGACTTTCAGACACTTGTCAACCGAGTTATCGCTACCGAGGCTTCTCAAAAAGCTTCTGAAAGAAGGAAGGGAAACCAGGCCCGACCTGAGAAGAGATTTCATGATGACTCCAAGCCACCTACGTTCCAGAAGAAGAGGAGACAGTGGGACCAAAAGTCTATTACTTACCAGTAAATACCCCGATCAGACACTTGTCAACCGAGTTATCGCTACCGAGGCTTCTCAAAAAGCTTCTGAAAGAAGGAAGGGAAACCAGGCCCGACCTGACAAGAGATTTCATGATGACTCCAAGCCACCTACGTTCCAGAAGAAGAGGAGACAGTGGGACCAAAAGTCTATTACTTACCAGCAACTACCCCTGACAAGAGATTGAGGACTTTCAGACACTTGTCAACCGAGTTATCGCTACCGAGGCTTCTCAAAAAGCTTCTGAAATAAGGAAGGGAAACCAGGCCCGACCTGACAAGAGATTTCATGATGACTCCAAGCCACCTACGTTCCAGAAGAAGAGGAGACAGTGGGACCAAAAGTCTATTACTTACCAGCAACTACCCCGATATGGTTACGTACCATAGTTTTGATCTACAGGAACATCTGTTACCCGTACTGCATCAGTGGATAGCACAGGTGGTTCTGCAAAGAGTTCTCAGATCTCTTTATGCAAATTCTGCCAGAAAAGGCAACCAGGACAGTGCCGTAGGCAGTCTTGTTCTTGCTATTTTTGTGGAGAGTCTGACAACTTCATCCGCCAGTGCCCACAGAACCCTCAGGCTCCTACATTTGTAGCTTCTCAGAATAATCCTAATAAGGGGAGAGGAGCAAAGCCAGTGCCATCTGGATCCACAGGTAGACCCCGCAACAACAATGCACCTACAGTTGGCCGTGATCCACAAACTTTGTCCCAGATGTATCATGTCTGAGGCCGCAAACAGGAAGATGGCCTTGATGTGATTGCAGGTATGGTAGAGCTATATTTCAATTATTTGTATGCATTGATAGATCCAGGCTCTACGCACTCTTTCATCACTGAACCTTTGATTGAGAAGCATGCCTTAGAATCGAAACCGCTTACTTCTGAAATAGTTGTCTCCAATCCACTAAGAGATAGTGTGACCATCCGAATGATTTGTAAAGATTACCCTCTAAGGATCCAAGGTATCCCATTTCCGGCCAACTTGATGGCCTTGCCTTTCCATGAGTTCGATCTCATTCTAGGCCTCGATTGGCTAGTTGTATCTCCGTAGACTCGGTAAAGAGAGTGTAACCTTGATGAAGTACAAACTTGAACCTAAAAAGAGTCTCATGTATGCCATGGAGTCTAAGAAAGATTTGAAAATCAAAGATTTACTTGTGGTGAAATAATTTCCTGATGTGTTTCCCGATGAACTTCCGGGACTCCCTCCTACCTATGAAGTTGAGCTCGGGATAGAAGTACAACCTAGAACTACTCCGGTCTCCACTACTCCGTATAGAATGGCTTTGGTGGAGTTGAAGGAGTTAAAAGCTCAAATTCAAGACCTTCAAGATAAGGGATTCATCCGACCGAGTTCCTCACCTTGGGGAACATCGGGTTTTTTTGCCAAGAAGAAGGATGGATCGATGCGTCTATGCATTGACTATCATCAACTGAATAAAGTGACGATCAAGAACAAGTACCCACTTCCGAGGATAGATGACCTTTTTGATCAGTTGAAGGATGCTTCTGTGTTTTCCAAGATAGATCTTCGATCTGGATACTACCAAATGCTGGTAAAAGAGTCTGATGTTCCAAAGACTGCTTTTCGCACTAGATATGGTCACTATGGATTTCTAGTGATGCCTTTTGGGTTCACGAATGCAGCTACAACCTTCATAGACCTGATGAATCATGTATTTCGGACCTATCTCGATAAGTTTGTGGTTGTCTTTATAGACGATATTCTGATCTATTCTAAAGACTCAGCTTCCCATGAAGAACATCTTCATATCATACTTCGGACCTTCTGAGAGAAACAACTCTATGCTAAGTTAAGTAAATGTGAATTCTGGTTATCCGAAGTATCCTTTCTTGGTCATGTGATCTCTTCTATGGGAATTCAAATGGACCCAAAGAAGATCCAAGAAATTCTTGATTGGACCCTTCCGAAGAATGTGGTAAAAGTTCGTAGTTTTCTGGGCCTTACAGACTATTACTGTAGATTCGTTAAGGGATTCTTGTTACTTGCAGTACCCTTAACAAAGCTTCTCTACAAGGACACTCCTTTCGTGTAATCAACAAAGGAGTTTTGACCAGCTCAAGCAAGTCCTTACTCATGCCCCTGTGTTAGTGCAACCCTAGTCGGGCAAAGACTTCACCGTATACAGTGATGCATCCCACCTAGATTAGGCTGTGTTCTGATGCAAGAAGGCAAAGTCATAGCTTATGCCTCACGTCAACTCAAGCCTCATGAGCTAAATTACACGACTCAAGATCTGAAACTTGCTGCAGTTGTGTTTGCTTTGAAGATTTGGCAGCACTATCTCTATGGTGAGAAGTGTTACCTATACACTTATCACAAAAGCCTGAAGTACCTCTTGACTCAGAAAGAGTTAAAACTTCATCAACGCCGATGGATGGAGCTATTGAAAGATTATGGTTTAGTCATTGACTACCATTCCTGTAAAGCCAATGTGGTGGCTAACGCTCTTAGCCGGAAGCCTGCTTCTTCTTTGAGATGCTTGAATGCTCACTTCCGACTCAGAAAGCATAGCAAATTGTTAGCTGAGCTGAGAGTTCACTCCACGATTGTATCTCGAATTAAGGCACTCCACGAAACTAATGAGGAGTTGCAACCCCTTATTGCTAAGCTCAAGGATAGCTCAGATCCTGACTTTTCTTTGAATTCTGAAGGGTTACTGTGTTTTCGTAACCGTATTTGTATTCCCGATGATATGATCTTCAGAACCAAATTCTGAGTGCAGCTCATTTGAGCCCTTTCTCTGTTCACCCTGGAGCTATCAAAATGTACAAAGATCTGAAGGAGATCTATTGGTGGTACAGTATGAAGAATGAAATCACGAACTACGTAGCTAGGTGTTTGACTTGCCAACGGGTCAAAGCCGAGCACAAGGTACCTACAGGTCTTCTACAGCCCATTTAACTTCCGCAATGGAAATGTGAGTGTATCACGATGGACTTCGTAAGTGGTATACCTTTGACTCTAAAGAAAAATGATGCCATTTGTGTCATTGTGGACTAATTCACCAAGTCTGCTCACTTTCTTCCAGTAAGAATAGATTTCAGCTTGCCTAAGCTCGCAGAGTTGTACATCTGTGAAGTTATTCGTTTACACGAAATTTCAATATCTATCATCTCCGATCGTGACTCACGATTCACGTCTCAGTTTTGGAGGACCTTACACGAGGCCTTGGGAACACGAGTGCATTTTAGCATTGCTTTTCATCCTCAAACTGACGGCCAATCTGAAAGAGTTATTCAGATCCTGTTAGATATGCTCCGAGCCTATGTCATCGACTTTAGGAATACATGGGAGAAATCCCTACCCTTAGTTGAGTTTGCTTACAACAAAGTTACCAGGCTTAAATTCAAATGGCTCCGTATGAAGCTCTCTATGGAAGGAGGTGTAGAACTCATCTTTGTTGGGCTAAACTCAGTGAAGGAAAAATGCTAGGTCCTGAGTTACTTCAGGAAACCGAGGAAAGGACTACCATTATTCGAGATCGGCTTAAGGCTGCCTTTGACCGACACAAGTCCTATGTTGATCTGGGCATGAGAGATATTTAGTACGAGGTTGGTAAGAAGGCCTTCCTCAAAGTATCTCCTTGGAAAAAGATTCTTCGTTTTGGAAAGAAAGGAAAGCTAAGTCCTCGTTTCATTGGCCCATTCGAAGTGACCGAAAGAGTTGAACCCGTTTCTTACAGATTAGCCCTCCCTGAGGAGTTAAGTCAAATTCACAATGTCTTCTATATATCTATTCTACGTAAGTACCAGTCAGATCCTTCCCATGTGATTGAACCGGAATCCATAGAGATACAATCCAATTTGACGTACGAGGAAGAACCTATGCAGATCCTCGTACGAAAAGTTAAAAAACCTTGTAACAAGTCTGTACCTTTGGTGAAGGTTCTGTGGAGAAGCCATTATGTTGAAGAGGCAACATAGGAACCTAAAGAAACTATGCAGAAACAGTACCCTCACCTATTCAACTAAGGTGAAAATTCGAGGATGAATTTTCTTAAGGGCGGGAGAGTTGTCACATCCTGAAAATCGACCTAGTCAGAAAACGGTCCCGATAACTAGAAGTTTTGAATTCGATGTGTAAAATGTAGTAATAAATTACCATTTTACCCCTCTTGTTGTAATGGAACTTCATTTTGGCCCTATATGTGTAAATGGACTCCTTGTATGAAATTTGAAGCCCAAGGTGCAAATTTGGGCTAATCGTATCAATATGGTCAAGTGAGTATCGATACAGTCTAACCGTCAATAACTAACTTCCTTATTTTGGCATAGGAGTACCAATACGACCATACGCATATCAATACGAGTCCCCTATTTTGAACAAATATGATGCCGTTTTGATAAGGGAATGATGTAAGGTGGTGAGTCACCTCTATGTTTGCCTAACCCCACGTGAGTTCATCAGAAATCATGATTCAGTGAAGTCAAAAGTTAATTTAAGGGATTGTAAACCCTTGATATTAGCAAACCCTCAAGTGAGGGAAATGCTCCTATTGGTTCAATGGGTGGTGGCAAAATGACTATGGTGTTCTGGACATAAGCTAAACAAAAGGCATAAACTTCATCAAATTGCTCATCTGCTCCCAAAAGCAAAAACACCCATACCTTGTATTCTACCAAGCTAACACCTCCATTGTTGCTCTACCTCAAGCTAAGCACACACCTCTCTCTAGTCACCTTAAGCTCATCTCCTCTTCAATCTAAATGCATCATATTAAAGCTATCTATTAGGTAAGGCAAAGTCCTCTTTCAATTATTGAATTCCATGTAGGATGGGAGCTTAATTTCAATTCGAAATCCTAAGTTAGGCCTAAGCTATATTGTCAATTTGTTTATAATGATTCCTATTATTTTCTTAGCTCAAAACAAGGAAAAAAACGATCCATCAACCCCAATTGAAGCTAGGAACAGAGGAATCAACATTCAGGAATCCTAGAGCCTTCGAATCTTAATGTGAGTGTAGTTGTGTCAAGGGATAGGCATGGTGCCATCCCCTTTGCATTATTTGTGATTATGTTGCATTTGATCAAAGACTCGCGTAGAGCTACTATGTTGGATTCGATTGGTAAATCTGGTAAGTACCTTGTACTATTTTGATATATGAAAATATGATTATGATATGCTAAGTATGTGATTCATGGATTCGATATGAATATGATATGTGATATAGAGCTAAGGCTCGTTTTGATGTTTGATATGATATGAATTGAAGGAAAATATGAAATATGTGATCTTTGTGAAATGATGGACATTAGATACAATTGGCATGCCATAGGATTATTGAGCTCGGTTAAGTAAGAGATGACTACGGTCTGGGGCTATGGCCTATATGTGGGGGGAATTAAGCTTGGTTTGTGTAAGGGATTCTCTCGGGAGCTACGGCTCAAGGCTACGACCTATTTCTGATATGTGTTGGTGTACAAGGGAATCCATGTATCCAATGGTACCTAATGGAAATTCTATGTGATTATTAACTTTGATATGAAAATATGAAAGTATGTGATTATGTGAAGTAAGCATGAAAATGTGTACATGAAACTATGCCCATGTAGATTACTTGTTCATCATGTCATGCTAAAAATTGATTAATTATTGTATCCGTTATAACTACCTCACTAGGCTATGTAAGCCTAACATGTTTGTCTCATGCTTTTTTCAGGACCTTAAACGATTCCGAGCTATGGCCGTGTTGTTGCGGTTGTAAGTCACATCTTCACCATATACGTATGTTATCCTTTGCTATAAACTCCTAGTGAAGTGGCATAGGGTTCCGAACATGTTTTGTAGGAGCATCTTGATACTTGTGTAATAACCCTATAATGACCTAATGTTGTATGCATGAAATTGTATGTTTTGAGAATGTCAAGTTTGTCAAAAAGGGCCTAAAACGAGCCTAATATGAAAACTAGGTAAACGAATTCAAAATGCTATAACATTTGGTGTGACAGAAGATTAATAGATTTTAGGCGTGCTGGTAAAATTTTGTAATAATTGGACAACATTTGTGGGGTCAAATTAGATAAAAACCAGATGAAATCTGTCATTACAGGCCAGGCATATCGATACGGGGAAGCCTATACCGATACGGCCTTGCATATTTGGTCTTTGATGAAGCAGGGAGTATCGATACACTAGGGAGTATACTGATACATTTTTGGACAGTAAGGCCTGAAAATTTAATTGCATCGAAACGGCCTCAGGAGTACCGAAATGAGTCAACCCAAGTCAACATGTACCGATACGGGCATAGACGTATCGGTACGAGGTTGTTGACCCCGAACCTGAAAATTTTGAAATTCAACATAGCGTATCGATACGGGCTATAGTGTATCGGTACGGTTTCAGTTAATTATGTTAAAAGGCTTAAGAAACAGTTTTAAAAGAATTACAAATTGGCTACTAATAATTATATGTCTTAAATGGATAGGTAAGAAATATCCGATAACAACGAAACTTCACAGGTTAATAATTGGAGAGTCTAATTACAAGTCGATAATAAAGAATCCAGATTAGGATCTCTAATTTGTAACGTTTACAATTTAGTCCCTTTAGTTTGCAAAGTTTTAAATTAACCTCAATTTCGATTCCGATCTCTGATTCCGCTCCCTGATAACACTTTCTGACCCAGTTCTCTACCAGACCGGGAAAGGGGTGTTACAGTTGGAATTGTGCTTGTATTTTAGTTTCTGTTTTATATATTTCCTTTCTATAAAATGGTGATACACTTGTTGATGTAAACCTCTATTTGTTTGCAACTTTGTAAGGTAAGCCGATGGCGATTTCTTGTTCATAATTAGTTTTCTAGAGGGTCTTCTTTTTGGTGAGTGAGATTGAAATGTTTCATTTCAGGATGACGTGTCTATCTTGCCCTCTGTGCGAGGTGGTTTTGATTGCTATTGTAATAATATGCATTTTTGATATTTTGATATATGAGCAATATGGCCCCGGTCTTATGATCCATGTATTTGGGAGTCGTTGGGTGTCTGCGTTGTTTTTTATTTGCGTTTTGCCCCCTTTTTATGCAAAAGTAGTTAGCTTCTTGGGGGAGATTGATTTGCTTTGCTCGTCATAGGGTGACATTACTTTCACGGAGTGGACTGTATTTTTTGCACCGTTGGCTAACTTTGGGAGGATTTCACTCCCTTTGTGAGGTTGTGTTGGTTACTACTGGTTGTTCGCATGCTTTGTTGCGCACTAGTAAATTTTTTGCGGGTCTATTCTTTTGTGGTTGCCTTATTGTACATTTTTACTTAAGCAATAAGATGTTGTGTCTTAATATTTGCTATTTTTGAATAAGTGGTGTGTGTAGAAAGATCGGGTTTCCTTTGTCTCTCTCCTTTAAATATGCTCGCAATCCAATTTGGAAGCGACGATTGTTGAGCTGATTCCTCTATACACACTTCTTAAAAGTTGTGGACGCTCAGACGATTCTTTGTTTACTTTTTGCTTGCTTGCTTTGGAATCGACAATCGTTGAGCTAATTCCTGTATGCACACTTCTTAAAAGTGGTGGACGCTCAGACGATCCTTTGTTTACTTTTTGCTCACTTGCTTTGGAAGCGACGATCGTTGAGCTGATTCCTCAATGCACACTTCTTAAAAGTGGCATGCGCTTAGACAATCCTTTGTTTACTTTTTGCTTGCTCTCTTTGGAAGCGGTGATCGTTGAGTTGATTCCTCTATACACACTTCTTAAAAGTGGCAGATGCTCAGATGATCCTTTGTTTACTTTTTGCTCGCTTGCTTTGGAAGAGGCGATCGTTGAGCTAATTCCTTTATGCACACTTCTTAAAAGTGGCGGACACTCAGACGATCCTTTGTTTATATTTTGCTCGCTTGCTTTGGAAGCGACATGGTTCAATCAAATGTTTTGTTTATCTGAAAGGGAGAAACAACTTCTTAACTACTATGTAAGGGAATGATTAATTAGATTTAGAGAGCCTGTAGGTTTTGATGAGACTTGTTAGAAATCTAGCTTTTCTTGAGTTCTCTATGCACAAAATGTGCAGGATTATAGAATATGGGCATATGATATCTCAATGTGCATGGGAGAATCAAAAGGAAAAACAAAAGTAGGGGTGGAGAAACGAACCTTGAGGGAGGTGTCAAGTATCACAAGGTCCAAGAATCCTTCCATTCTAATGATTATTTACTTGCCTCGCTGTCTCATAGCCACTTTATCAGCTCCCTTCTATCTTGGTCATTCAACCTTTCTTGGAGGTTTAGGTTGTCAAGGGTCATTATGGTTTTGCTTAAGATGTTAACCTCGAGTCTTTTCTGCTGGGGTAGAGCTTCTTCAACAGCGCTATCAAGATCCCTCTACTTCTATGCCAGTTGGAGTGAGAGGATGTGACATTACCTTGTTGTCCTTTGATCAACTTGCATGAAACCTTCTCCCGAGGGTGTGGGAAACTTGACTTGTAGGCAGAAAGGGGATGCCATCATTTTGGTTTTTCTCATCAAAGGTCTCCCGAATATAGCATTGAACATGGACAGGTTATCGATGACTAGAAAATTTGACATTTGTGTGACCTTATTACCACTGTGTCCCAATGTTACGAGAAGTCGGATGGAGCCCTTCACCTCAATGGGTTGATTACTAAACCCATACATTGGGCTAGCCAGTTTAATTCCAAATTTAGAACTTCCATTTGATTGAATGCATTCCAGCTCAATACTTCCACCTCACTACATGTATCTACCAAATTTCTCTTCACGGTAAATCCTGTTATCCCTACTGAAACGATGATAGGTTCGTTGCCTTCTTCATCGAGAATTTTTTCCTCTTCTTTCTTCTACAAAGAGACTCGCCAATGGTATCTATGTTTTGTTTTTTTCACCATTCATGCTAAAACCGACATTACTCTGCATGTGCGCCTTGTGCTTGACTGGTTCTACTTTTTGTCTACACTGACTATCAAATTTATGGTTCCCCTATTATCTTGATTATTCTTCTATTATTGATCATTGTGAAAACGTCACACTTTTTAGTGCAAGCTACACTATCGATGCAAGAATAAAAACAAGGAAATCTTGTTTGAATATCGATCCCACGAGGATGGTGAATTACGCTTATACTTATGTGACTACAATACAATACTATAAAAGTGGTAGTTGTGGGTGCAATGGTGGTCGTAATAGTAATATAAAAGGTGAGTAAATGATTTGATGTGGTAGAAATAATCGAGAGTAATAAAAGATGAAGAATAATGAGAATAAGCCTGGATCTCCTTGGTTCAGCTTTGCAGAAAAATCAAGTGCACATCAAGAGCTTAAGATAGGTTTAATCAACGATATAGTGGTCAGCTTGAGTGTTAACTTCCATTCAACCTTCAACTATCGAATCAGGTACAAAGATCGGCTTCAACTTTCGTTGTAAGTCGAGTCTAAGGTGCCTTGAACGAGTGGACCAACTTTCATTGCAGCTAGACAACTTTTGCTACAAGAACTCGTTAATCTAACTTGTTACTGCATCTGTTAATGTCAGCAACTAGTTTTAACATTCTGATGTAAAATGTAAATCAAATCCAACAATTGAAACTTAAGAATGTAATCACTCATTTTTACCTATAAATACATATTAGTGTTGCATGTATACATATTATATTATATGTTTATTATTTGCATGAGTGTTACTAATATATATATAAGGTGTGGTGTGTGCATGTATATTATAAGCTATGTATGTATACGTATTAATGGTGTATGTGTGTCGCGTATGCATCTATATTTAGTACGAGCGTATTTGTTTAATGTGTGTAGATGTTATGTTAATTATGTGTGTGATTATATATGTATGAATACTGGTATGTTATAATTAATGTTTGTATAGGTATATACGTATGTATGTGTATTGCTGTTATAATTATACTATTACTAATATTATTGGGCTAATATATAAAATGAAATCCAAAAAAATATATATTAAACCAAATAAATAAATTACAGTCCAAGTCCAATTACAAATATTATTACAAGGCTCGGTTGGCTCAAACCCAAACCCTATCTAATTACAATTATTGTGTGTGCAGGTGACTGTGGGCCGTTGGATCAAGATCTGATCCAACGGCCACGATCCAACCAAGGAACAAAATATCTGCCAGCCGCGTGCACATCACGTCTGGACCGTTCGAGTGCCACGCGCGCGTGCGTGAGCCCCACGCGCTCTGACCCCTCGACTGCTGAGCTCCACGTGGCACGATCTGAAGTCGTTTCACCAAATCGAGGCTTCATCTGGGCCGTTCATCCTTCAAGCCATCTTGACCGTTAGATCAGATCAGATCTAACGGCCGAGAACACGTCTGGCCGCAGGCAGAACCCCCACACCGCCACCATGCTGCACCATGCCGATCTTCAACCACCGCGCTGAGAACATGTCAAAACACAGCAAGAAAAGAAATATGTCAGTCCAGATCTGAAAAGAGAGCAAATAATATACAACTTGTACCAAAACCAAAGACAGGCATATATATGTACGAAACAAATATTTTGAAAACGGACAGAGAGTTATAATCGAAAGGAACAAAGTTGTAACCAGTCAAGTTATAATCGAAAGAAAAAGTCCAGTGGAAAATATTTGTTTCCCCTTTTTTATTTTTTGCATGCATACACAAAAAGAAAAGAAAAAAGAGAGAGAGAGAGTTAGAGGTCTTACCATCGCCGTCTGTAGGTCTCCCCTCACCAGTGACAAGCCTTCTCGGCTTCCCCAAGCTAGATACGATGAACTGAAAGGAGTGGGAGACCCCTTGTAGTTTCGTTTTGGGTTAAAAAAATGGGTTTTTCGTTTCGTATTTCCTAGATTTAGGGCAGATAGAGGCTTTTCCTCTGAATCCAACCTCGGATTCGTGTCGAGGGTGAGATGGGGGTTATTTTGGTAGGTTTTTGAGGCTCGTCGGCGCCGGTTAGCGGCGGCCGGTGGCGGAGAATACGGCGGCCGGCCGCCGGATTCTGGGTTTCAGGGATGGTTTGAGAGAAAAATGAAGAACAAAGGCTGGTTATAAAAACTGAAAAATGAAACAAATGAAGGAAAAATTGGTTTCGGCCTAAAAGAGGGGTTTTTATAGTTATTATTATTTCGTGAAATGGGAAAATTACATAATAAATCCCCCCGCGTCTTTGATATTTTCACTTCTGTCTCGCCGCATGGTATATTTACAACTCTGGTCCCCCTTGTATTTCAAAATCTTGCAATCCAGTCCCTAAATTACACCGAATCAGTTTTTAAATGGTAAAATTACCCCTTTAACCATCCCGCATTTTTGAATTTTTCATTTCGGGTCTGCCCCTTGGTCTAATTACAGTTTTGATCCTCTTAGGTTCTGTCTATTTTGTATTTTCGTCCTTAAATTGCATATTATTAACCTTTAATTTCAGCCATTAATGTTTATTTTTTTCATTTCAGTCCTGTTTCCATGTAAATATTCATGTTCGTATTATAATCGTATATGTTAATGTAGTCTTTTGTATTATTATATATCTCTCGTATATGCCTCGTATTTTTATGTTCACATGTATATGTGTATTAAGTTTATAATGATTATGTGTCTTTTTGTTCGGTTATTCATATTAAGCATGTTATGTTCTAGTTGATTCGTATACGGTATATTTTGTATTTTTGTATGTGTGTATGTTCTCTTGGCTTTTTAGGTTACATGTTAGTATATTTACTTTTATATATATATATATAATATATTTGTTCCATACATGTTGAAATATGTTTTATTACTAGTATGTGTGTCTCCTTGAAATATATGTTCGTCTACACACGTATTTATTCCTGTCTTGTTATTGTGACATGTTAAATTTGCTTTTATTTACTGTTAAGCTTGTTATGTATATGTGTGTTTTAATTACATATTTTTATTTATGTTAGATTAGTATTCTGTTATGTGAATATTTACTGTCTTTAAATTATCTGCCATGCTTTATATTTTTGCCACTAGGATTGCATATCGAGACATAAATTGTTAATGCGGTGCCCTTTTATCCGAGCGTAAACGGGGCCAGTATCAGGCATAGTGATAGTGGTTGGGCGTTTATTCTCGGATAACGGGGCCCTTAAAATTTATTCGTAATTATGACCGAATTTTAAAATAATCGTCACTTTAATCCGGAAAATCCAATATTAATAAAGTGGTAATGATTAAAGTACCAATTTTGGGCGGTGTGGGGGTGCTAATCCTTCCCCATCCGTAACTAACTCCCGAACCCAAATATTTTCTGAATCTCTGGTTTTACGGTGTCCGGCCTACCTAAGTGGCCGGTGGCGACTCCATTTTTTTAAATGCGGTTTTTTTAAAAACCCCACGGAATAAATATTTTATATCAAAAAAATCACAAACACCATTCGAAAACCCTCGTTTTTTTAGCGATAAAAAAAGGACATCGCTACAGATGGCGACTCCGCTGGGGACAATTTTTTGTTTTTTTTCAAAAACAAATGAGAGTCAAGCTTTTAAAATAATTACCGCTTTACTAATATTGGAAGTTCCAGATTAAAGTGACTATTAAACTAACATTCGGTCATAATTGCGCGTTTATTTTAACGCATTTAAAATATAGCATATAAACCCGTTTTTTTTAGTGGGGGGAAAACGATAATGCTTTCGTGGAGATATCGTTCTCCCGTATGGGCCTAGCAAGTACCTTCGGGGCTCGAGTACCTTATGCTTTCGTAAGGATATCGTTCCTTCGTACGGGCATAAGCGAATGGGTCCCCCTGAATTGAACCCGGTTGAAAGGAGCCTATAATGGGTGATGATCGGGGGCCTTGCTACTCTTAGTAGAGGACAGCAAGGACAATTCGGGTACCTCCTAGCACCAACAATGCATGTAGAGAACATAGAAACCCACCCTGTTAGAGCAATGCGGATAACCTTAGGTGTTTTAGACTGGATAAATAGGGTTGTTTTGTGTGTTTATTCTGTTTAATTTTGTCCTTTTATTTATATATTTATTAATTTTATCTAGTACTGACTTGCTTTCTTTTCACTTCTGTTTTTTTTCATACATCATACATTTGCATTACATAAAGGTACTGGATCAAGTGGTTTGCCTGATCAGAAAGTCTTTCACCATGGAAAAAAGGTGTCTTAGGAAAGAAGAACTTAATTTGTCAGTCAGACATTGGTCAGAGGTCAACTAGAAAACCCAAGGGGACAGTTTGCCGAACGAACGCGTAATAGCAGGGTACACCTATGTGAGTCTTCAACAGAACGACTTATGGGATCTTCAAAACATTTGGGAAAGATGGGACCGAAGACTACAAGACTTGTTCTACGATAGTTATGGCGACATTGCACAGCTGTTATATGTTCGGGTTAACCAGCCCCTACTCCGAGCTATAGTCCAGTTCTGGAATCTGGCTTTTTGCTGCTTCACCTAAATGGGGCAGGACATGATGCCTACGGTAGAAGAATACACTGCTTTACTTAACCAGAAAAACATTCAGGAAGATTGGATCTACGCGAAACCTCCGAGGAATCAGAATTGCACTGCGAAACTCAAAACCTTTGCGAGAATGAGTGACGATTGGGTTAATGGCCTGCTTCAGATCCGAGGAGACAATACAGTTTTTGCATGGGAAAGTATTCGGGACATCATACCAACACATCCAGACGAGGCAAAGAAAATGGACCTGTTCGCTTTAGGAATATATGGCTTGTTGATCTTTCCAAGAGTACTCGGGAACATTGATATAGCCATTCTGGACTTATTTGAACGGGTAAAACGGAAAGCAAACCCAGTACCAGCAATCTTGGTCGAGACTTTCATTTCCTTAAATGCTAGCCGGAAACATGAAGAATGACATTTTCGAGGATGCGCACAGCTGTTACAAGTATGGATTCAGAGTCACATGTGGAAGACACCGACGAGGGTCCTGCCGGGGATATCCTTCCAAGGTTTTTCGCCTTTACGGGAGTACTTAGCAAATGAATGGCGAGAGGATTTGAAAACAAAAATGTGGACTAGTTTCTTCAGGAACATTCAAGATGAAGACATAGCATGGAGGGTCCCATGGCTCGGTAAAGTTAATTATTTTCTACACAGTTGTGGTGATTTCTGTAATCACTCATTTTTGACCGGGTTTTAGTGTTATTAGTGTTATTATAATAATAAAATTATTAATATAAAAAATCAAAAAAAATAATTAAAAAAAAAGGAAGAAAATTGCGTGGAGCAGGGTGCTCCACGTCACCCTCTTTGGCCTATAAATAGGCTACCAATTGAAGAGCAATGGACGCCAATTTGGAAGCATGGAACGACCAATTTGGCCAAAGAAATCCATGCCAATTTTGCCATTCAATTGGCAATGCCATTGGCACCCCCAAATCGTGGGGCTAGGCCGGCCGCAAGGCTGGCCGGGGTTGGGGGCAGTGCCCTCGACCCCAGTTGGTTCGATCCAACATTCGATCGGGGTCTTATTTTAGGTCCGATCTAGTTAATATTTTTGGAGGGGTCGCGGTAGATCTCGGTGGGGTTCAATCCTAGTTAGGTATATTTTCTTCTCTTTTTTATTAGTGTTGTAATTTTATAATTTAATGAAGTATTAGTTATTTTAAAATTGTGGTCTTATTTTTTATTTTGTATGTTTATGTTTTAGATTAATGTTTAATATGTTTTAAATTTGCGTTTTATATTAATATTTTATTTATGTTAGATATGTTTTTATTTATGAGTTAGATTAATATTTATTTATGTATGTTTTAGAATAGTATTTTATTTATGTTAAGTTTGTTTTTATTTATGTGTTAGATTAATATTTATTAATGTTAGTATTTTATTTATGCTAGATATGTTTTTATTTATGAGTTAGATTAATATTCATGTATGTATGTTTTAGATTAATATTTTGTTAGATTAGTATTTTATTATGTTAATATTTATTTGCATTGTATTTAAATTATTTGCCATGTTTTATATTTTTTTGCTCACTAAGTTTGCATATCGAGATATAAATTGTTAATGCGGTGCCCTTTTATCCGAGCGTAAACGGGGCCAGTATCAGGCGTAGTGATAGTGGTTGGGCGTTTATTCTTGGATAACAGTACCCTTAAAATTAATTCGCAATTATGACCGAATTTTAAAATAATCGTCACTTTAATCCGGAAAATCCAATATTAATAAAGCGGTAATTATTAAAGTACCAATTTTGGGCGGTGTAGGGGTGCTAATCCTTCCCCATCCGTAACCGACTCCCGAACCCAACATTTTTTGAATCTCTGGTTTTATGGTGTCCGACCTACCTAAGTGGCCGGTGGCGACTCCAATCTTTAAATAAAATGCGGTTTTTTTAAAACCCCACGGAATAAATATTTTATATCAAAAAAATCACAAACACCTCTTAAAACACCTTCGAAAACCCTCGTTTTTTTAGCGATAAAAAAAGACATCGCTACAGATGGCGACTCCGCTAGGGACATTTTTGTTTTTTCGAAAAAAACAAATGAGAGTCAAGCTTTTAAAATAATTACCACTTTACTAATATTGGAAATTTCGGATTAAAGTGACTATTAAATTAACATTCGGTCATAATTGCGCGTTTATTTTAACACATTTAAAATATGGCATATAAACCCGTCTTTTTAAGTGAGGGGAAAACGCTAATGCTTTCGTGGAGATATCGTTCTCCCGTATGGGCCTAGCAAGTACCTTCGGGGCTCGAGTACCTTATGCTTTCGTAAGGATATCGTTCCTTCGTACAGGCATAAGCGAATGGGTCCCCCTAAATTGAACCCGGTTGAAAGGAGCCTATAATGGGTGATGATCGGGGGCCTTGCTACCCTTAGTAGGGGACAACAAGGACAATTCGGGTACCTCCTAGCACCAACACTGCATGTAGAGAACATAGAAACCTACCCTGTTAGAGCCATGCGGATAACCTTAGGTGTTTTGGACTAGATAAATAGGGTCGTTTTGTTTATTTACCTTATTTAATTTGTCCTTTTATTTATGTATCTATTATTTTTATCCGGTACTAACTCATTTCTTTTTGTGTTTTATTTTATTTTTACACATATTTTTGTTGCATTATCATTGCATCCACATTACATAGAGGCGTTGATTCAAGTGGTTTGCCCGATTAGAAAATCTTTCATCATGGAAAAAAGGTGTCTTAGGAAGGACAGCATCGATCCAGCCGCGTGACATCGGTTAGAGATTACTCAACAGATCCGACATAACAATTTGCCGAGCGAGCGTGTAGTGCCAAAGTATACACATGAGACCCAGATGGTGGACATACAACGAGCTACAAGGTGTGTGAATGACTTAGCTACCGAAGCCACGACTCTCCGACCTTTCGTAACCCCGGACATGGAAGAAGCACCAAGGTTTATCAAGTTGCTCAGAGCTGTCGAGGAGCTAGGAGGTAGAGCTAGGGATTATGTGTAGAACTTTATTTTGTAATTAAGACTTTGTAATAGACTCTTTTTGTAATAGGGACTCCTTTTGTAATATGGATCTTTTTGTAATCTGGACCCTTTAATTCCCATGAAAGTCGTTCGAAATGGTGATTACCAGCGGAATCAACGCCTTTATTTGCATTCATGTTGCATATCATGACATGGTGTTGATTCAAGAACAATTCATTAAAAGGTTTTCAAAATAGAAAAAGTCTGTTTTGCCGGGAACGATAATATTACAGTATCAAGTTAGGCCGAGCAAAGACCAATCGCGAAAGAAGACGGTACGAAAATAAGGCACGTGCGACGCAGAAGATTCAGTCAGGGCCGCAGAACCCCAATTTTAAGTCTTCACGTTTGACCATTTTTAAAATTCTCAGATTTTAATTTAACTCATTAAAAAATTTGAAAATATTATTATTTTGCTTTGAAATTTCTTCTCTCATAAAACTTTCAGAATAATAATAATAACAAAAAGAAACCCAAAAGTTTCATTTTTAAGTAAGTTAAAATTTTTGATAATAAAAATGGGGAAATTTTTAAACCAAATGATCTTTGAGAATTTTAATTTAAACCCTAAAATTTTTAAAGTACTCCTTTAGGACCGATAGAATCCATCCATGTTTAGACGTATTATTCGTTTGCACCCAGAAAAGATCTTATTTGCATTATGCCTGCACTTGTTGATGTCATTTTTAGAAGCCACAAAAATAAAGATCATGACGTCACGAGTCCATAAAATAGAATAAGAAGAGAAGACGAAGTCATCCATCATCCTGAAGATGACGTCGAGACGTGGAGCATAGGTTTTGCTTCCCGAAGTTAAGATCTCGAGAAGGAAGCTAACTGTCACCTGTAATTCATTATTAGTTTCTTGCAACCATACATTTTTCTATTGATTGAAAGTCTTTTAAGGACTGTTCGAGAATCAACACCGCATTTGCATTCATGCATTGCATTGCATTACATTGTACAATCATGATATATTTTACATAACACTATCACTACCTTGCATAAAATTTTTGGGGGGGTAATCCAAAGAACAATTAGAGTTTTATCATGAATAAAAGAATTGAACACACTCAAAAATCAAGATTCGAGCAGTTAAAAGATGGACTCGAGAGAAAAAGAGAGAAAAAGAAGTTTGATGCCTTTAATACAAGAAAACTCTGTTTGAACCCTGACTTGGTCGTTCCTACGAATTTCAAAGACTTCAGATTTGCGCATGATAACGGAACAAGATGCCTCAAGATTCACGCGGCCATATTATGCAAAAGATGGAGGGATGCATTAAAAATTACCGATCCACTACTTCCCCGACAGTCTAGCAGGACTTACCGTGATATGATGTGCTTTGGACCTAGCACTAAGTCGTCGGTATCTCTAGGGTACGAAGATGAAACCTGATGAAATCTTCAAGGAATGTGCTTTGAGGTGTCTGTGTTTAGTGACCCAAGTGCAACCCCCGTAGATGAAGAGGAAATTGACTTCTATGCCATCTTTTATATTTATTCTTTAATAAGATGCTCGAGAAAATGAAGGTCAGCTTTGAGGACTTAATGACAGTCAGAGCGAGAAACAAACATGCACTCCGGGACCTTAGTTTAAAGACCAGACCTGCCTAGGAGCAAAAGGAAACAGAGAGATAAATGTGTATCACTTTCAAAACTTTGAGGCACTGGGCATGATACTAAGAAATTTGGGGTCGTTAAAAAATTAAGAAGCTGGTCGATAAGGGCGTCGTGACAAGATAGTCATCCAGCGATGGAAAAACAAGAGAAGAGGCAAGCCTACACTACCTTAGAAGGGGCAGAATGAGTTAGTACCCTGGAGATAATCCAAAGGTCCCTACGGTTTTCTCATCATTTCACAAAGAAATTCTCAGCAAAAAAATCATTGTTTATTAGAATTAAAAATCACAATTCCATTTAGAAAATCATTTTTACATCATTGATTCTTTAAACATTTCATTTTTATGGGGTAGTTTTCCCATATGCATATACACACATTTTTGAATGGACATATGTATATATCATTTCTATACTAGGTCCTCAAATTTTGAATGCAACAGTACATTTGCTTCAAACCCAAAGATCAACTCTAAGTTGCATATATTTAGAAGAGATTGAATGTTGTGGTGATACTGTAAATGTGAGTATCTGCTAGTTTACTTAGGCCAACAGAGGAACAAAAGCGAGTGTTTAGACAATGGACAGTTCCCATTTTAAGAATTTATCTTCTCAGGCACTTGTCGTTTAAGATCCTTGAAACGAAAGTTGACCCTAAACCTCTACCCCCTGAAGGCATTCTCAGGACATTTGTGAATATGACAACGAATTTTGTTCTTTTACTTTACCAGAAGACACAGATGAGTCCAGACAGATTGGATACGAAGATCATAAAATCACCAGAAGAACGTGGTTGAAAACATGGATATGTCCAAACGAAAAACCAAAAAAAAAGAGATCAGAAGGCCGAAGCAATCCAGATCGAGTAAATATCAGAAGAGCTGTAGAGAGGCAATTAACTCCGAGCGGAAGATCGCATCAATACCCAAAATAGATCCGTGTTGATTCGAGGATACATTCATAGACTCGAATAAGAAGAAAGAGATTCAATGCTAAAAACCCAGAATGAAGCAAATAAAAAAAAAAGAGAGAAATGAAGAATACAGTCTATGCTTCACACACAGATCAAACAATACAAGAACGAGACTTCAACTATGTGCAAGAGACACAAGGAATCCACATTTCAAGCAAATATCAGTTTTGAAAATTATTATAGAAGGTCGAATTGAAGCCAAGTCAAGACAAGTCGGCCCAAAGATTGCCAATTTTGAAAAAGGAAATGACCTCTAGGGTGAAAACCCAAAAATGGGCAGTCTAGAGTGATCCTGAAAATGAAGAAAAAGAGTAGTCTGCCTGAGCATGCTGGCATCAATATCCAGCCAAAATACATTGATCCGAAGGTACAAAAGAAGGAAGTGACCTCTAGGGTGAAAACCCAAAAATGGGCAGTCTAGAGCGATCCAAGAGAAAAAGTGAAAAAGAAGAAAAGAAAAAAGAAAGAATAATATTTCATCTGGGCGGGCCAATCACAAGAATTCCTAGAAATGTATTCATAGACCTTCATTCAAGAAATCTCAGTTTTGAGGAGTTTTGGAGGATCAAACATTATTGAATAAAAAACGAACATCAGTATATAGCCAGAATGCAAGGCAACCTACAGTAATAAGAAAGGAAATGAACTCTAGGGTGAAAACCAAAACGGGCGATCTAGAGTGATCCAAAAAAAGAGAAGGAATAATGGGCATATCCAAGTTACACAAGTAATGTAAATCTTTGTTTCACTTAACCATAAACCAAAGGCCTACATTACAAGCCCAAAAGACCATTCGGTCATCCATAAATATCCAAGTTGAATGAGAATGTCTTGATTTCATTCGCCTATAAGGGTTAACTTTTCTTCAAGGAACGTCAAACTTGAAGTGCTTGATCGACACCCAAATGAGGGAATGATGGGGCATGGTGAGATAGTGAGATTAAGAGAGCCACCTTAAACGGGTAGAAACTAGGTAGGGTTGTTCCTCTCAAAAGCCTATTAGACCGTAAGAAGAAACTATACATTGGCATATATCTCCACAATGGTCAAGATCTTCTAAATATGCGCTTCATTAGAGTTGATCTCTGGCAACTTGAAACAGATGCGCTATGGTGTTTGATATTTCGGGGGCAAACATGTTTTAAAAGGTTTGACATTTTCTCCCAAAGTTATGATGTTTACCATTTGTTCCAAACAATGTTTTCAAAATGTCCAAGTTGTGATTTTCGAAATGACTATTATCTTTTCAAACAAACATTATTTTTTTTAATATACACAAGTAAATTACCTTTTACTTTACTTTAAAAATGAATAATGATGAGATTTAAAGCATAGGGACCGAAAGTTAGTTCCCATCGAAATGCTGCGAGAAGATCAAGGAAGAGCTCAAGGGATTAAGCATTTTGGCTCACCCTGGTGACTAGAAATAGATCAATGCTCTATATGATAGGCCAGAAAATTCAAAGCAGTGGAGCCCGTGGTTGAATGGGGCAACGCCAAGCCAAGAAGATGAAAAGGGTTCTTATAAGAATAATATAAGAACCAGAAGATCATTTATGATGACGGGTGATAACTCTAAAGACAAGAAAGCCTTTCGCACAAAAGGTATAAAAGCATGTTCAAATAAGGATTTAAGAGCATACAATAAAGCAGTAGAGAGATGAAGAAATCTGAGGAGCGACCTTTCAGGGTGTAAGACTTTAGAACAAAAAAGCTAAAAAAAAGAAGAGAAAAGAAAAGAAAGAAACCATTACATTGCATGCATCATATAGATAGGGGCATGTCAAATTTTGCTTATTTTGGACAGGTACCTGAAGAATTATCAAAGAACATTAAGAAGTGGATTTCATTGAAAAGTTTGGCAGCCACCTTCGGCGTGAGTCCCTAAAATCTGAAGAAGTTACGACGGCCATTTTCGGCGTGAGTCCCTAAATCTGAAAAAGTTTTGGCTGCCATTTTCAGCGGGAGTCCCTAAAATCTGAAGAAGTTCTGGCGGCCATTTTCGGCGTGAGTCCCTAAATCTGAAAAAGTTTTGGCTGCCATTTTCGGCGCGAGTCCCTAAAATCTGAAGAAGTTCCGGCGGCCATTTTCAGCGTGAGTCCCTAAATCTGAAAAAGTTTTGGCTGCCATTTTCGGCGTAAGTCCCTAAAATCTGAAGAAGTTCCGGCGGCCATTTTCGGCGTGAGTCCCTAAATCTGAAAAGGTTTTGGCGGCCATTTTCGGCGCGAGTCCCTAAAATCTGAAGAAGTTCCGGCGGCCATTTTCGGCGAGAGTCCCTAAATTTGAAAAAGTTTTGGCAGCCATTTTTGGCATTAGTCCCTAAAATTTGAAGAAAGATCAGCGGCCATTTTCGGCGTAAGTCCATAAATTTGAAGAAGTTTTGGCGGCCATTTTCGGCGTGAGTCCCTAAATTTAAAGAAGTTTTGGCAGCCATTTTCGGCGTAAGTCCCTAAATTTGAAGAAATTTCGGCAGCCACCTTCGGCGTGAGTCCCTAAAATTGGAAGATTGATAGCCATTTTCGGTGTGAATCCCCGAATCTGAAGAGACATCGATGGCTATCGTGGTGTGAATCTCAAATGAGAAGACAGTGTTTTCATATACAAAAGGCATATGTTTCCAAGCTCCAGAGAAAGGTTTTATATAGGAAGAATCCTCTGCTCCGAGGCTCAGAAGCTGAAAGTTCTATATAGGAAGGACTGACGGCTCCAAGGTGAAGACTCGCAGTTCTATATAGGAAGAACTCCTAGTCGAAGGAATTCACCCATGACACGCAAGATTATATAGGAAATCCTGCCGTGTCGAAAGCGAAGAGTTCTATATAGGAAGGGCTCCGAGCTTCAATGTCTTAGAGTGAAAGATTCTATATAGGAAGAATCCCTAACTCCAAGATTTCAAGACGCCAAAAAGTTCTATATAGGAAGGACCGACGGCTCCAAGGTGAAGACTCGCAGTTCTATATAGGAAGAACTCCCAGTCAAAGGAATTCACCTATGACACATAAGGTCATATAGGAAACCTGTTGTGTCGAAAGCAAAGAGTCTTATATAGGAAAGGCTCCGAGCTTCATTGTCTTAGAGTGAAAGGTTCTATATAGGAAGAACCTGTAGCTCTGAGATTTCAGATGCCAAAAGTTCTATATAGGAAGGACTGACGGCTCCAGGGTTTGAAGACTAGTAGTTCTATATAGGAGGAACTCCCAGTCGGAAGAATCCATCAGTGACGCAGAAGGTTTTATATAGGAGAAACCAGCGTTGAAGGCGAAGAGTTCTATATAGGAAGGACTCCAAGCTGCACCGTCTCAGAATGAAAGGTTCTATATAGGAGGGACTCATAACTCGAGGCTTCAGAGTGAAGGGTTCTATGTCGAAAGAGCCTATAACTCCAAGATCGGAAGGTGACAAAGCTCTATATAGGAAGAACTTACGAGCCTGAAGATTCAGCTAAGGAAGAGCGGATAGTTCCAGAAGAACAAGTGATTCCGAAGCCAAAGACAAGAAAGTAGGTAAAAAATGAGTGCTTTTGATCTTTGCTTTGTCCTCGTTTCACAAGAACCAGCAAAGAGGGGCAACTGTAATCACTCATTTTTGACCGGGTTTTAGTGTTATTAGTGTTATTATAATAATAAAATTATTAATATAAAAAATAAAAAAAATAAAAAAAGGAAGAAAATTGCGTGGAGCAGGGTGCTCCACGACACCCTCTTTGGCCTATAAATAGGCTGCCAATTGAAGAGCAATGGACGCCAATTTGGAAGCATGGAACAGCCAATTTGGCCAAAGAAATCCATGCCAATTTTGCCATTCAATTGGCAATGCCATTGGCACCCCCAAATCGTGGGGCTAGGCCGGCCGCAAGGCTGGCCGGGGTTAGGGGCAGTGCCCTCGACCCCAGTTGGTTCGATCCAACATTCGATCGGGGTCTTATTTTAGGTCCGATCTAGTTAATATTTTTGGAGGGGTCGTAGTAGATCTCGGTGGGGTTCAATCAGGGTTTGTCATACGAGCTCCTAGTTAGGTATATTTTCTTCCCTTTTTTATTAGTGTTGTAATTTTTATAATTTAATGAAGTATTAGTTATTTTAAAATTGTGGTCTTATTTTTTATTTTGTATGTTTATGTTTTAGATTAATGTTTAATATGTTTTAAATTTGCATTTTATATTAATATTTTATTTATGTTAGATATGTTTTTATTTATGAGTTAGATTAATATTTATTTATGTATGTTTTAGAATAGTATTTTATTTATGTTAAGTTTGTTTTTATTTATGTGTTAGATTAATATTTATGAATGTTAGTATTTTATTTATGCTACATATGTTTTTATTTATGAGTTAGATTAATATTCATGTATGTATGTTTTAGATTAATATTTTATTAGATTAGTATTTTATTATGTTAATATTTATTTGCATTGTATTTAAATTATTTGCCATGTTTTATATTTTTTTGCTCACTAAGTTTGCATATCGAGATATAAATTGTTAATGCGGTGCCCTTTTATCCGAGCGTAAACGGGGCCAGTATTAGGCGTAGTGATAGTGGTTGGGCGTTTATTCTCGGATAACAGGACCCTTAAAATTAATTCGCAATTATGACCAAATTTTAAAATAATCGTCACTTTAATCCGGAAAATCCAATATTAATAAAGCGGTAATTATTAAAGTACCAATTTTGGGCGGTGTGGGGGTGCTAATCCTTCCCCATCCGTAACCGACTCCCGAACCCAACATTTTTTGAATCTCTGGTTTTATGGTGTCCGGCCTACCTAAGTGGCCGGTGGCGACTCCAATCTTTAAATAAAATGCGGTTTTTTTAAAACCCCACGGAATAAATATTTTATATCAAAAAAATCACAAACACCTCTCAAAACACCTTCGAAAACCCTCGTTTTTTAGCGATGAAAAAAAAGACATCGCTACAATTTCAACTGGCTGATGATGTTGGGATTGCATAGAGGGATCGCCTGTGCTCCGCTTTTAGTGTCTCGACAGTTCGGATAACGACAGTTCATTCCCAATACCGCCGGATTAAGCCAAACTGAATTTCTTTTCAAAGGGGAGTTCAAAGGAAAAATTCAGACCATCATGAGGGCCTGGGACCATTGTTACTGGATCAGGGTGGAAGGAGATACCGAGCACATGACTACCCCAGACTACGATCTTTGGAGACGTTTGAGGGTTAATAATGTGATTCCCGAATCTGATCAAGGACCAGCAGTGTCACTCGAAGAGCTTACAAGGGTGGTACCGTCTGAAGCTGACATCTTAAGGAATGAACTCGAAGAAATTAAAAAGAAAATGGACATCCAACAGACCCAACATGCGAGCGAGCTCTATAAGGCAAGCTTAGAAGTTGACGAGCGGGACGGGATCATTAGGCAGTTGAAGAAATTAAATGCAGATTTGAACGACAAGAATGCTCTTTATCAAAAAGATGCCCTTCTACTACAAGCAAAAATACAGAAGGCCAGCCGGAGTCAATTCATAGCCGTGGAAAGAGAAATGATGAATGGTATCTGTTTGGTGGAAGAAGAACGAGAAATTAGCAAGAGGACAATCGAGAAAGAGATAGAAAGTTGTCGGTTGGCTAAGGAAGAAGAAAAAAGATCCTCCAAGAAGGCCATTGATCAGGAAAAGAAAAGACTCAGGCAAGAAATCAGCAAGGGAAAACAAGCTGCCCATCATGAGAAAGAAAGCGTCGCCGTATGGAAAAGAAAATCCATGAGTAGCCGAAATAGACTGTTAGAGATGCAAAAATTGTACAATGACACTATTCAAAGTCTGGAGCAAAGCCAAAGTCATAATGGCGAATTAAAAGGAAAGGTGGAGGAAGTTGAACACTCACTTCGAATGTACTGCCACAAAAATGGTTTCACTGAGCTTCAAGAAAGAGAGCGCGAAGTAAGCATGTTACGAGCACGAATTGAGTCCCTCGAAGCAACTGTTGAGGATTACAAGGAAATAATTAGTGTGTTCGAGGAAGCTGCAGCCGGAGGGGACACCTATTGGCAAAAGAGACTGCGTTACGCTGCCCGGATGGTACAGGACAGGGACCAGTATTACGCAAACTTGATGGTGGACATACAGCGAGTCGCCAGGCATGTGAATGATTTAGCTGTCGAGGCTGAGACACTCCGACCTTTCATAGTCCCGGAAATGGAAGAAGCTCCCAGGTTCCTCAAGCTGCTCAGGGCAATTGGAAAATTAGGAGATAGAGCTACGGCTTATCTATAGGACTCTGTGTTGTAATTAGATCTTTTGTATTAGGGATCTTTATTTTGTAATACGAACTCTGTTGTAATCTAGACCCTTTAATTCCCGTGGAAGTAGTTCAAAAGGGTGATTACCAGCAGAATCAGTACCTTATCTGCATACATTCTTGCATTTGCATCATGACATTCGCATCATTATACATGCATTTATTTCTTGCAACCATATTAACATTATGAATGTTGTGGCATTGTGTGTAGTTAACCCGTAATCATTCATCACCCATACTTTACTCGGTTACAAAGCAAACTCATGGAAGACAGGATAATCAGTCTAGAAAAGGGGTAAAAAGAGCTCGAGACAAAGCTTGAAGAGGCCCAGAGAAGCCTCAGTGATCAGATTGCGCAGTCGCAAGCATCTATAGTATCCGACATAACCGCGTTGTTGGCTAAGAGTCTTGGAAAAAGAGTCGAAGGAGAAACCATTCAAGAGACAGAGGGTACCCCAGCTCACTACAAAGTTCAACCAACTGCACCAAACCCGGCTAGGAAGGTGTATATCGACCCTGCAGGAATGTCATCTAGTTTTCAAATAGGGGCACCTGAGACTCAACCCCTCGATGCTGAAGCACTCTATGAAGAAGAAGTGTCGAACCTGAACATGGTTGAAAGGATCAGGACTGAGGTAGAGAAAAAGTGGGAGGAAAGGTTTCGCCTCATGGAAGAAAAATTTAAAACGTTACAATCTAATGAAGAATCAGGAAATGACGCTAGCGACTTAAGTCTGGCGTCTGATCTTGTCCTACCGCCAAAATTTAAAACGCCAGAGTTCGACAAATACGATGGAACCACGTGTCCTTCCGCACACATAACAATGTACTGTCGAAAGATGGCGGCCTACCATAAGGACGAAAAGCTACTGATCCATTGTTTTCAGGACAGCCTAACTGGAGCGGCGTTACGGTGGTACACCCAGTTGCGCAAAGCAAATGTTAAGACATGGAAAGATCTGTCAAGAGCATTTATTGAGCAATACAAGCATGTAACGGATATGACCCCCAGCAGAATTATGTTGGAAAATATGGGACAGAAGTCCAACAAAAGCCTGCGGCAATACGCCCAAAGGTGGCGGGAAGTGGCCGCCCAAATTCAGCCAGCCATCCCAGAACATGAAATTACGCCTTTATTTGTTAATACTCTGAAAGGGGCACTCTTTGATCGCCTAATTAATAACACAACGCAGTGCTTTGCTGACTTAATCAGGACTGGGGAGTCCCTTGAACTGGCAATTAAGAGTGGTAGGATTGATGGCGGGGAAGGGTCTTGGAAGTATAACAAGAGAAATGGAGTAAACACCACCAGCACTTATACCGCCCTGAAGAACTTCACAGTCTCACAGCCACAGGCACCTGTGGGAAAAACACAAAACTCGAATCAAAGAGATGAGAGAATCGCCAAAAAAGAGAAAGATAGAAGAACTTTCACTCCCCTACCTGTTTCGTACTCAGAACTTTACTCCCAGTTGTATGAAGCAGACCTGGTCCGTCCATACATCGTTACTCCTGTCAATCCGCCCTTCCCGTCTTGGTATAATCCGAACGCGCATTGCGACTATCACGGCGGTACCCCTGGACATCCCACTGAGAACTGCCTTGCCTTCAAAAAACTTGTACAGAACTTAATCGATTCCAGGATATTGAAGTTTGAAGAGCCGAGTGTAGCCAACAACCCGCTCCCTAATCATGGGAGTAGAGGGGTAAATGTTATTGAAGAATACTTTGCCAGGAGGATTAAGGATGATGTGTCAAAAATCAAATCTCCTTTACGGTGGGTATTTCAACAGTTATGCATGGCTCGTATGATCGACAAAGGCATGATAACAAGGCAGAAAAGATATGGAGTGTATTGCGAATTCCACCTGACTGAAGGGCATGATATCCAAGAGTGCAAGGAGTTCAAGAGATTGGTACAACAATTAATGAATGAAAAACAAATAGAATTCTTCGAGGAGCCCATAGGGAAGAAGGGGTCGGATGTACATATGACGGATAGCCCCAAATCTAAATACGGGAAGGATAGACCTTTTATCATCTCCCCCAGGCCAGGGAGCGCAGGTGCCTCCCAAGGAGAAACCAACAAGATAAATCCCAAGATCATCATTTCAGCACCATCTCCATTCCCATTCAAAGATATGCGGCAAACCCCTTGGAATTATGCTGTAAATGTGACCACGCCAGAAAAACCAGAAAACGGTCAGGTGAAAGAGCCTACGCTGAAAGACCAACAAAGCCAGAACGATATAAACGCTGGTGAGGCAGGCCATTTCACAAGGAGCGGTAGATGTTATTCCTCCGAAACTTTGAAAGCAGCTGAAAATGATAAGGGGAAGAATACAACAGTTAGCCCCACGCAGATATTTGGAGAAGAACCTCCCCCAAAGATAAATGAGCCGGTAACTGAGGCCCAGGCCAAAGAATTTCTAAAGTTCTTGAGACATAGCGAGTACAACATGGTGGAACAACTACGAAAGCAACCGGCCAGGATCACAGTGCTAGAATTACTCTTGAGTTCAGAAAAGCATCGGGAGACGCTATTGAAAGTGCTGAATCAAACTTTTGTGCCCCAGGACATTTCTGTGACAAATCTGGACATGATAGTGGGGCATATCACTGCCTATAATCATATAACGTTCAGTGATGATGAGATCCCTGAGGGAGGAATAGGGTCCACCAAAGCCCTTAACATCACTACCCACTGCAAAGGGTGTGTAGTACCAGGCGTACTGATCGACAACGGGTCAGCATTGAACGTCTTGCCTATGGTAACCCTACAAAAGCTACCAATAGATGGTTCGCACCTAAAGCCCTGCCACAATTCGGTAAGAGCCTTTGATGGTACGCAAAGAGGAACAATAGGGAAATTGAGGTGCCCCTATTGATCGGACCAACTGAATATGTGATCGATTTTGTGGTGATAGACATAAAACCATCTTACAGCTGCTTGTTAGGAAGACCATGGATCCACTCCGGAGGAGTTGTCCCCTCGTCATTGCATCAAAAGTTAAAATTTGTAGTCGAAGGCAAATTGGTCACAGTAGAGGCAGAGCAGGAAATTGTTGCTTCAGTGACATCAGACGCCCCCTACATTCAAAATGATGAAGATGCTGCAGAATGCTCGTTCCGAGCATTGGAACTAGTGAATGCCACTTTCGTTTCGGAGGGAAGTCGGATCCTCTACCCCAGGTTATCTAATTGTACCAAGATGACCATCGCAGAAACTTTAGGCCGAGGAGCCAAAATAGGAAAGGGGCTGGGGAAGAAATTACAAGGAAACCTAAGACCCAAGAATATGATAACCAAGAAGGATCGTTTCGGGCTGGGTTACCAACCAAGTGTCCAACAGAAGAAAGAGGAATATAAGAGGAAGGAAGTGCAAAGAAAAGCCAGATCTAAAGGAGAAGACATTCCGTGGAGACCAATGTCCTTTCCTAGTTTAAAAACCACTTTTGTCTCCGGAGGGTTCTACCAGCCAGGTCAAGAGGTTGCAGAGGCAATGAAGAAAAATGAAGTACTCAAACAGGAGGAAATACTCAGTGAATCATTTGAAGGGATGTACATCAACATGATAGCTGAAAAGGACCGGGGCAGCAAAATGTTGACCAACATCCACCCTTGTCGTCCCGGGGAAACACTCGATAACTGGAGCTACATTGATCTACCTGTAGTTTTTAGGAATAGATCAGAGTAATGCTCTGAATCAACCTTTTGTTTTTTCCCGTAAACAATGGGGATCTCTTGTATGGGGCACCTATGTTAACTTTTTGATTAAAATGAAAATATCCACACTTTCCTAAAAATGACCAAAGTTTCATTTATTTCATTCATGCATTCTTCATGTTCATTCCCTTCATATAAAGCCATCTCTTTCCCAATACAATTCATTCTCATTTAATGCAGGTCGCTCATGATTGACGATATGAATGATACTGGATCCAATCCTGGTGTGAATTTTGAATGCCCTGAGGTCTCAGAGGGAATTGAGGAAGGATATGATGAGATAGAAGGTGAGGTCCCTGAAGAGTTAAAGAGAATGGTGGACAACGAAGAAAGGCAGATCATGCCCCACCAAGAAGAAACAGAAGTTGTAAACTTGGGGACTGAAGAAGAGAGAAAAGAAATAAAAGTAGGAACGACGATTTCCTCAAAAACCAAGCATGAACTGATAACCCTACTTCAGGAATTCAAGGATGTCTTTGCCTGGACTTATCAAGATATGCCAGGGTTGAATACCGACATAGTGGTGCACAAATTGCCAACAAAATCGGAGTGAAAACCAACACAAAGAAAAAAACTTGGAGAATGGGACCAGATATGTTGTTAAAGATCCGAGAGGAAGTGAAAAAAAGCAGTTTGATCTTTGGATTCTTGGAGGTAGCCAAATACCCCGAATGGGTTGCAAACATTGTACCAGTACCAAAGAAGGACGGAAAAGTTCGTATGTGTGTAGATTATAGGGATCTGAACCGAGCCAGCCCTAAAGACAATTTCCCCTTACCACATATTGACACGCTGGTTGACAACACTGCAGGACATTCATGGTTTTCCTTCATGGACGGCTTCTCAGGGTACAACCAGATAAAGATGGACCCTAACGACATGGAGAAGACCACGTTCATAACCATGTGGGGCACTTTTTGTTATCGAGTGATGCCGTTTGGGCTAAAGAACGCAGGGGCAACATACCAAAGAGCCATGGTGACTCTTTTCCATGACATGATGCACAAAGAAATAGAAGTATATGTGGACGACATGATCGCCAAGTCCCGAACAGAGGAAGAGCACCTACAAAACTTGAGGAAACTATTCCAAAGACTACGGAAGTACCGATTAAGGCTCAATCCTGCCAAGTGTACTTCTGGAAAACTCCTAGGGTTCGTGGTAAGCAGAAGAGGGATTGAGATTGATCCAGATAAAGTGAAAGCCATCCAAGATCTCTCACAACCCTGCACTCAGAAGGAAGTTTGCGGTTTCCTGGGGAGGCTGAATTATATCTCTCGTTTCATTTCCCAATTAACCAACCAATGTGACCCGGTCTTCAGACTTCTTAGAAAGAATAATCCTAGTGTGTGGGATGAGGAATGTCAAAGAGCCCTAGAAAAGATCAAAAAGTACCTGACAAATGCTCCAATTTTAGTCGCACCAGTACCAGGTCGACCATTAATTCTCTACCTGGCAGTTTTTGAGAATTCAATGGGATGCATATTGGGGCAACACGATGAGTCAAGAAAAAGGGAGCAAGCCATCTATTACCTAAGCAAAAAATTCAATGATTGCGAAACGCGGTACCCGCCGGTGCAGAAGCTGTGTTGTACTCTAGTTTGGGCTACCAAGCGGCTTAGACAGTACATGTTGTACCATACTACTTGGTTGATATCCAAGCTAGACCCATTGAAGTTCTTAATGGAAGCGCCAACACTAACAGGAAAGATGGCCCGATGGCAGATGCTCTTATTCGAATTCGATATCGTATACGTTAACCAGAAAGCCGTAAAGGGGAGTGCCATAGCAGATTTCCTAGCTAGTCGTGCTTCGGATGACTATGAGGCATTGAACTTTAATTTCCCAGACGAAGACTTGATGTGCATTACAACCGAAGAAGAGGTTTCAGATGATAAATCATGGAAGCTTTACTTCGATGGAGCCTCTAACGCCCTCGGACATGGGATAGGAGCAGTACTAATTTCTCCTGAGGACGTCTATTATCCTTTCACCAGCAGATTTGAATTCTTCTGCACAAACAATATAGCTGAATACGAAGCTTGCGTTATGGGACTGAACTCAGCTATTGAGAGAAAGATTAAGGAACTTCGAGTATTCGGAGATTCATCCTTAGTAATTTACCAATTGCGCGGGGAATGGGAAACCAGGGACCCGAAGTTGGTCAAATATTACGAATGATCCAAGAGCTCACCAAAGAGTTCGAAAAGGTCAGCTTCAATTACCTGCCCCGAGAAGAAAATCAGATGGCAGACGCATTGGCAACCTTGGCATCCATGTTTAAAACAAACACCGGGGCAGAAATGAAGCCCATTGAGATGCAGACGTTTGAAAGGCCTGCTCATTGTTGTAACGTACAAGAAGAGATTGATGGAAACCCATGGTACTATGACATCTTGCAATATGTCAAGCCTCAAAAGTATCCAGAAGGGGCAAACGACAATGACAGAAAAACGCTCAGAAAAATGGCAACAAAATATGTCCTAGATGGGGAGATCCTATATAGGAGAAGTCACTACCAGACATTGCTGAGATGTGTGGATGCCCGGGAGGCGAAGGAGATCTTAGCTGAAGTACATGACGGGCTCTGTGGAACGCACGCCAACGGGCTGTCTATAGCCCGAAAAATTATGAGATATGGTTATTTCTGGTTGACCATGGAGGGAGATTGCATCAATTACGCCAGAAAATGCCACAAATGCCAAATCTATGCTGACAAAATTCAATCACCCCCATCGCCTTTACACACCATGAATTCTCCGTGGCCTTTCGCAGCGTGGGGCATGGACGTCATCGGACAGATTCATCCGAAAGCTTCCAATGGACACCGTTTCATTTTGGTCGCCATAGACTACTTCACTAAATGGGTAGAGGCAGCGTCTTACGCTAACATCACAAGGACTACAGTATGTAAGTTCTTAAAGAATGAGATTATTTGTCGATACGGATTGCCAGAAAGGGTCATCACCGACAACGCTTCCAATCTGAATAACAAAATGATGACGGACGTGTGCACTCAATTTAAGATAACACACCATAATTCCACAGTCTACCGCCCTAAAATGAATGGAGCAGTGGAAGCAGCAAACAAGAACATAAAGAAGATCATAGCGAAGACTACGGATACCTACAAGGATTGGCATGAGAAGTTGCCTTTTGCCCTTTTCGCCTATAGGACGTCCATTCGCACATCAACGGAGGCAACACCCTACTCTTTGGTGTATGGTACCAAAGCAGTACTCCCAATCGAGGTAGATATCCCGTCTCTCCGGGTCTTAAATGAAGTAAAATTGGAAGAAGCCGAATGGATGCAGGCCAGATACGACCAGCTAAATCTCATTGATGAAAAGAGACTAAAGGCCATTTGTCATGGTCAGATGTACCAAAAGCGGATGGTGCAGGCATACAACAAAAAAGTGCGCCCAAGAGAATTCAAAGAAGGGGATCTGGTGCTCAAGAAAATCCTCCCTATCCAGAAAGATTCTCGAGGAAAGTGGATGCCCAACTGGGAAGGACCGTACGTCGTAAAAAAAGGCCTTCTTAGGAGGAGCCCTGATCCTAACAGAAATGGATGGAGACGAGCTGAAAAATCTCGTAAATTCTGATACTGTTAAGAAATACTATCTTTGAAAAAAGAAAAAGAATAAAGAATAAAAAAAAGAGAGAAAGAAAAAAAATAATGAAAAAAGAGAACAAAAATGGAGAGCTCAGGGCGAAAACCCGAAACCGGGCGTCTTGAAGCAAAGGGAGGACCCGAGTTGAAAACCCGTAAAGGGCGGCTCAGGTAAATTGAAAAGTTGAATATCCGAAGAGAAGGGTATCCCCATGAACATCATGAAGAGGATGCTTCAGGCAAAAAATTCTACGCCAGTCGACAGGATCATGTATCATTCATATCGAAGATAATGAGGGATCTTGTATTTCATACTTAACTTTTCTTCTTTCTCATGTGTGTCATACCATTTTTTTAAGATATCCTAAGCCCTTAATCATAATAAAATCGTGTTTTTGAGCATCCATTCCTTGCCTTCTTGTTAATTTCAGTCAAATAAGTTAACATAGGCTTACAGTGAAACAAGAGATTTCGGAGCATTACTGTGATCTAACCTTAAAAATGCAGGTGATCAAAGAAAACGATGTTAACCCCGTCTTCTAGTTCCCTACATAATGGCTATTGATAGGGAAGGCGGAAAGCTTCAAACAACCGAATAGGGTGACCAATGGCGTACGTCTTGTCTATTCAAGGAAGGCATGCGAGATAACAAGAGAGATCTCTTGGGTGAAAACCCAGAAGGGCACCCCTCAAAAACAAAAAAAACACAAAAAACTCTCTCTAAAGTGAAAACCCGAAAGGGCACTTTAGAATTCCAAGTCGTAAGATAAGAAAAAGAAAGGATGGAATGGTTGAGCCTGACAGTGAAGTGGGGTATCGACGCCCGTGAGAAAGGAGAAAGTGAACAACGAGATCGAATAAGGACCAAAACAAGCCCACCAAGATATTGACACTCGTGCATCATGAATAGTCAGACATCACTAGGATTAGGAGCATGTCAATTCATTTGTCATAGCATTTTTTTATCTCAGACAGGTATCTGCAGATTCAAAGAGACATCGATGGCCATCGTGGTGTGAATCCCAAATGAGAAGACAATGTTTTTATATACAAAAGGCATATGTTTCCAAGCTCCAGAGAGAGGTTCTATATAGGAAGAATCCTCCGCTCTGAGGCTTCAGAAGCTGAAAGTTCTATATAGGAAGGACTGACAGCTCTAGGGTGAAGACTAGCAGTTCTATATAGGAAGGACTCCCAGTCAAAAGGAATTCACCCATGACACACAAGATTATATAGGAAATCCTGTTGTGTCGAAAGCGAAGAGTTCTATATAGGAAGGGCTCCGAGCTTCAATGTCTTAGAGTAAAAGATTCTATATAGGAAGAATCCGTAGCTCCAAGATTTCAGACGCCAAAAGTTCTATATAGGAAGGACCGACGGCTCTAAGGTGAAGACTCGCAGTTCTATATAGGAAGAACTCCTAGTCGAAGGAATTCACCTATGACACACAAGGTTATATAGGAAACCTATTGTGTCGAAAGCAAAGAGTCTTATATAGGAAAGGCTCAGAGCTTCACTGTCTTAGAGTGAAAGGTTCTATATAGGAAGAACCTGTAGCTCTGAGATTTTAGACGCCAAAAGTTCTATATAGGAAGGACTGACGGCTCCAGTGTTTGAAGACTAGTAGTTCTATATAGGAGGAACTCCCAGTCGGAAGAATCCATCAGCGGCGCAAAAGGTTTTATATAGGAGAAACCAGCGTTGAAGGCGAAGAGTTCTATATAGGAAGGACTCCAAGCTTTACTGTCTCGAAGTGAAAAGTTCTATATAGGAGGGACTCATAACTCGAGGCTTCAGAGCGAAGGCTTCTATATAGGGAGAGCCTTTAGCTCCAAGATCGGAAGGTGACGAAGCTCTATATAGGAAGAACTTACGAGCCTGAAGATTTAGCTAAGGAAGAGAGGAGATGTCCAAAAGAACACGTTTTTCCAAAGCTACAAACAGGGAAGTCTGATAAAAATGAGTGCTTATGAATCTTTGCTTTGTTTCCCATTCCATGAGAACAAGCAAAGAGGGGCATCTGTAATCACTCATTTTTACCTATAAATACATATTAGTGTTGCATGTATACATATTATATTATATGTTTATTATTTGCATGAGTGTTACTAATATATATATAAGGTGTGGTGTGTGCATGTATATTATAAGCTATGTATGTATACGTATTAATGGTGTATGTGTGTCGCGTATGCATCTATATTTAGTATGCAGCGTATTTGTTTAATGTGTGTAGATGTTATGTTAATTATGTGTGTGATTATATATGTATGAATCTTTGGTATGTTATAATTAATGTTTGTATAGGTATATACGTATGTATGTGTATTCTTTGTTATAATTATACTATTACTAATATTATTCGGCTAATATATAAAATGAAATCAAAAAATATATATATTAAACCAAATAAATAAATTACAGTCCAAGTCCAATTACAAATATTATTACAAGGCCCGGTTGGCCCAAACCCAAACCCTATCTAATTACAATTATTGTGTGTGGTGGATTGTAGGCCGTTGGATCAAGATCTGATCCAACGGCCACGATCCAACCAAGGAACAAAATATCGCCACCAGCGTGCACATCACGTCTGGACCGTTCGAGTGCAGCGCGCGCATACCCACGCAGCGGACATTTTGATATCGCGACGCGTGCGTGAGCCCCACGCGCTCGACCCCTCATTCGCCTGAGCTCCACACGGCACGATCGGAGCCGTTTCACCAAATCGAGGCTTCATCCGGGCCGTTCATCCTTCAAGCCATCTCGACCGTTAGATCGATTCGATCTAACGGCCGAGAACACGCTCTCGCCATGAGTAAGAACCCCACACCGCCACCATGCTGCACCATGCCGATCATCAACCCACCTTTTCAGAACATGTCAAAAACACAGAAGAAAAGAAATATGTCACCCAGATCCGAAAAGAGAGCAAATAATATACAACTTGTACCAAAACCAAAGACAGGCATATATATGTACGAAACAAATATTTTGAAAACGGACAGAGAGTTGTAATCGAAAGGAACAAAGTTGTAACCAGTCAAGTTATAATCGAAAGAAAAAGTCCAGTGGAAAATATTCGTTTCCCCTTTTTTATTTTTTACATGCATACACAAAAGAAAAGAAAAAAAGAGAGAGAGAGTTAGAGGTCTTACCGTCGCCGTCTGTGGGTCTCCCCTCACCAGTGACAAGCCTTTTCGGCTTCCCCAAGCCAGATACGGTGAACTGAAAGGAGTGGGAGACCCCTTGTAGTTTCGTTTTGGGTTAAAAAAAATGGGTTTTTCGTCTCGTATTTCCTAGATCTAGGGCAGATAGAGGCTTTTCCTCTGAATCCAACCTCGGATTCGTGTCGAGGGTGAGATGGGGGTTATTTTGGTAGGTTTTTGAGGCTCGCCGGCGCCGGTTAGCGGCGGCCGGCGGCGGAGAATATGGCGGCCGGCCGCCGGATTCTGGGTTTCAGGGATGGTTTGAGAGAAAAATAAAGAACAAAGGCTGGTTATAAAAACTGAAAAATGAAACAAATGAAGGAAAAATTGGTTTCGGCCTAAAAGAGGGGTTTTATAGTTATTATTATTTCGTGAAATGGGAAAATTACATAATAAATCCCCCCGCGTCTTTGATATTTTCACTTCTGTCTCGCCGCTTGGTATATTTACAACTCTGGTCCCCCTTGTATTTCAAAATCTTGCAATCCAGTCCCTAAATTACACCGAATCAATTTTTAAATGGTAAAATTGCCCCTTTAACCATCCCGCGTTTTTGAATTTTTCATTTCGGGTCTGCCCCTTGGTCTAATTACAGTTTTGATCCTCTTAGGTTCTGTATATTTTGTACTTTCGTCCTTAAATTGCATATTATTAACCTTTAATTTCAGCCATTAATGTTTATTTTTTTCATTTCAGTCCTGTTTCCATGTAAATATTCATGTTCGTATTATAATCGTATATGTTAATGTAGTCTTTTGTCTTATTATATATCTCTCGTTTATGCCTCGTATTTTTATGTTCACATGTATATGTGTATTAAGTTTATAATGATTATGTGTCTTTTTGTTCGGTTATTCATATTAAGCATGTTATGTTCTAGTTGATTCGTATACGGTATATTTTGTATTTTTGTATGTGTGTATGTTCTCTTAGCTTTTTAAGTTACATGTTAGTATATTTACTTTTTTTATATATATATAATATATTTGTTCCATATATGTTGAAATATGTTTTATTACTAGTATGTGTGTCTCCTTGAAATATATGTTCGTCTACACACGTATTTATTCCTGTCTTGTTATTGTGACATGTTAAATTTGCTTTTATTTACTGTTAAGCTTGTTATGTATATGTGTGTTTTAATTACATATTTTTATTTATGTTAGATTAGTATTCTGTTATGTGAATATTTACTGTCTTTAAATTATCTTCCATGCTTTATATTTTTGCCACTAGGATTGCATATCGAGACATAAATTGTTAATGCGGTGCCCTTTTATCCGAGCGTAAACGGGGCCAGTATCAGGCGTAGTGATAGTGGTTGGGCATTTATTCTCGGATAACGGGGCCCTTAAAATTTATTCGCAATTATGACCGAATTTTAAAATAATCGTCACTTTAATCCAGAAAATCCAATATTAATAAAGTGGTAATTATTAAAGTACCAATTTTGGGCGGTGTGGGGGTGCTAATCCTTCCCTATCCGTAACCGACTCCCGAACCCAAATATTTTCTGAATCTCTGGTTTTACGATGTCCGGCCTACCTAAGTGGCCGGTGGCGACTCCATTTTTTTGAATGCGGTTTTTTTAAAAACCCCATGAAATAAATATTTTATATCAAAAAAATCACAAACACCATTCGAAAACCCTCGTTTTTTTAGCGATAAAAAAAGGACATCGCTACAAAGAAAAAGCTAACACTGAAATATATTAAACTAAGGAAACAATTTAATTAAGTTCCACAAGCTCTAGAAAATTAAACCATGAACATAATGAATATAAATACAAGTACACTTAAAAAATCATCAAAATAAAGAAAAGTTTTTGAAAAGAAAAAGATAATCCCTCTAATAAGCACTCGACTCCTCATCTCCTCAGATAGATTTGCGCCTCGGATCTCCAAATAATAAGCTTAGGCCGCCATTAATGAAGGATGAAAGCTTGAGAGGAAGAAGATGGTGTGAAAATAAGAATAGTGTGCCTTTCTCTTTCCTCCAAAATCGTCCTTATTTAGACCACCCGAGGAAGGACACATGTCCTGCATATTATTTTCGTGCTCAGCGTCGTATAATTTGTTGTAAAAGAAGGGACAACTGGCATATTCATTCTTATCATCAAGCAGACTGGACAGCTGGCAGATGCAGTGTCGAACTGGCTTAGTGGTGAAAGCAAGCTCTATAGAGACATTAGTAATTCAGAGACAAAATGGCAAAAATAGGCAGAAATATACAAAACTCGAGCTATAGGAACTAAGTTAGAAAATATGCAGAATTAGACATGAAAATGAAGAAATGAATACAATGGATGCTAATGTGGGGACAATAAGACCTAAAAATCGAGGTAAAACCATGCTCTTTAAAGAGCTATCACACCCCCAAACTTGAGTTTTTACTTGTCCTCAAGTAAATTCCAAAACAACAAGGTTAATCAAAAGATCCAAGGCATTATAGATACTCGAATTAATTTAATCAATTAATAGATCTGATGCATCAACAATATGGATATATGCATAACCAATCTTCACATCAATAGACCAACTAGAAAATCAAGAATACCTAACATCATCCCTAACATTCTTATATGCATTTCTCATAGCAACACTTATTTAGCAGCACACATAATATCACATACACACACACACACACACACACACACACATACATATATATATATATATATATATATCTCCTTATTTTATAGCAAAGGATATCGAACAATGAAAGCACCCTAAGCCCTGAGAAGTAAGATTTTTGCAACGAACCCCTAGGAAGTACTTCATTGTAACGACATACACTCATGCAGCGACAACCTTTGGCCAGATTCCTTTTTCTAACACATGTAGTAGAGTGTTCCCCCTTAAAGCTACTTTATGAACTTCATTGCACTCATATTTGAATGCCTTTTATTTATAAGATATATAAATATAGATATATATCACACTTGTTGCAATAGGAGAAAGTCATCCAAAAAATAAAAAGGAATTATACAAAATATTCTTAATCAAACTAACAGATATACCAATGCAGATCCAAGAGATTCAAATATCCATCAAGTGTATCCAACAAACTTTTTAAAAATTAGAACAATTCAAGATTTATACATCGAATACAAGCAGTAGGAAATTCAAAGCATCAGAACCTTGCATTTGTATAGAATTGTTTTTGAAAATTTTGAAATGGGAGTGCATTTCAACACTTAAGCTTATACCCCCAAACTTAAAGGTAGCTACAATGACGAATGCAATGCAATTACAACTGTATGTTGTTACAATGAGAATGTGAATGTAATTACACTACATGAAATGAATGTCTACTGATAAGTGTTCAAAAGTACTATTTTTCTTACCCTTTTTACTCATATTATTGTTAGACTTAGGCTCATATTAGTTGCATAATTAGCCATTCATGCATTAATCCATGTTTCCTTCCATCGTTGAGCTTGATTACATAACTTGGTAGTTTTTGTGGGAAAAGATGCTGCTTTGGTGTGTTTTGTGTGTATGTGCAAGATCACTTGTCAAAGCAAGGCTAAAACTAGTTACCAGGGCAATGCATGAAGGAGATGCCGAGCTAGTTGCCAAGGCAATGCATGAAGGAGACCCCGAGTTGCCAGGGCAATTGTCGACAAAGAACAAGGTGATATGGTAGTCAAAATTGATGACTAGACAAGCCCAAGATAACGTGGAGCAAAGCTAAAACCCAAAGGAGTTTGATTTCCATGAAGAGATTAAAGAAGAATTAAATTCCAAGAAGATAAGAGAAGTTCTAGAAGGAGTATAATTATAATAAAGAATTATATTCTTTAAAGATAATTTAATTCCAACTTAACTTCCTCCTCAAAGAAGGACTTTGACCTAGCCCTATAAATTAGAGGAATTTTTACAACTCCAAGGGAGAGCAAGAGGAGAGAATTTTCGACAAGCATCTAGGGCAAGGAGATTTCGACAAGCTTCATTCTTCATCTTTTTCTTTCTTGTTCAATTAGGTTCATGCTAGGGATTATTTATCTTGTGTTTCTTTGGAACCTAACCATGAACTAAATCTATTTGGCTATGGTTATTGTGTTTTGTGGATGTGAGAAACTATTTGATTTTGTTTAGGTAATAAGAGTTTGCACTTTTCTATTCAAGGTTTATTCATTCTTGGTTCTTATTCTTGTTTGCGAATGAATTGGGAGAGGATCTTGTAACTTCATCTATTTATCTAATATCAGAAGAGTTAGATTCAAGAAACGAATGAATATGATCTTTATTCAATCTATTGATGGTGAAGATTAATCCGGCTTAGTAATAAGTTAAGGATTTCAACGGTTAAGAGGAGCGCAAGATTGGTTGTTGTTCACCCTTGATTCACGCAGGGATGTATTATCAAGGCATGCACAAGTAGCTAGAGTTTCGACTTAGGGATAAGAAGAAACCATTAAAGAACGCTCTGCCGAACCTTGAAGGTTGCTGCCCAGACGCCCAAGTAGTTGCCCAACTAGTCACCCAGGCAACCATCGATTAGTTGCCAAGGCAACCCCGTTGTGCAAGTTGCCACGGAAACTGAGTTGCCCGTGCAATCTTTTACCAAGACGATCCAATCGGCTATCACACCTCAACTCAAGATAACCTGGCCTATCTCTCTCATTTAATTACATCGCCTTTTACTTATTTGCTTTCTAGATTAGTTATTAGTTAAAACTCCTATAATCTTCTACTTGTGTTTTCTTTTACTTTTTACAGTGCAAGAGAATAGATTCTTGAAGTGGCACCAATCCCTGTGGAGATGATATCTTTTATACTATAACTTGCAACGTGTATACTTGCACAATTGCGTAGCACTTATTACGTGCAACAAGTTTTTGGCGCCATTGCCGGGGATTGGCAATAGTGACTTTGTTTTTATTTTCTTGCACTTTCTTTTTACTTTTCTTGTTTAAGATTCAAAGGGCTAACAAACTTTGGTTTTGCATTGGTATATGACCAGGGTGAGACCGATTACACCAGAATATCCCTTTGATCCAGAAATCGAACGAACCTTACAAAGACTTAGACGAAGGATAAGAGTAGCAATGGCTAATCAAGACGACAATATGAATCAAGATGTTCCAGCAGGAGGAGGAGTGATTCTTTCACGAAACAGAACTATTCGAGACTATCTTGAAGAAGATCCTGATGGACTTAATGCAGGAGTTGTCGCACCTGAAATTGAAGCCGACCACTTTGAGTTGAAACCGGTAATGTTTAATATGATCAACACAATTGGTCAATTTGGCGGCTCAGCAACTGAAGATGCACGGCAACATCTTAAATCTTTCCTCGAGATTTGCAACTCGTTCAAAATACACGGAGTCACCCCCGATGTCTTACGATTAAGATTATTCCCCTATTCACTGAGGGATAGGGTGAAAGTATGGTTGAATAGCATTCTTACCGGATCAATAGGATCTTGGACCGATCTTTGTCGTGATTTCCTTGCTCGATTTAATCCTACAAATTTGACTGATAAGCTTCGTAACGACATTACTTCTTTTCGGCAGGCAGATGATGAATCCATGTACGAGGATTGGGAGCGATATAGAGAACTTCTACACAAATGCCCCCTACAAGGATTCCCGGTGTGGACACAAGTAGCAATGTTTTACAACGCCGTGAATACACCAACAAGGATGATGCTAGATGCCTCGGCAAAGGGCATACTCCTAGATAAGTCACCGGAGGAAGCAATGCAAATTCTAAATAGGCTGGACAAGAATGATTATCAATTCCCCTCTACTAGAAGAGGAGGAGTTAGACGCCAAGCCACAATACATGAACTAGGATCATCAGATTCAATTTTGGCACAATTGGCCACTTTAACCAAGATGGTCCAGAACATGCAAAAACCAAACAACACACATGAGGTCAAGGTAATGGATTCTTTTTGTGAGTTATGTAGTGGTAACCATGATTCTTCTGAATGTATGCAGAATTCGGAATCCAGCTTCTATGTGGGGAATTACAACTGGAACACCAATATGATGTCCAATACATACAATCCAGCTTGGAAGAAGCACCCTAATTTTTCATGGAGTAATCCCAACAATACTCTAAACCAGAACAATCAGAATGCACAAGCATCGGGATTCCAACAGAATATGCCACGGCAATAGTTACCGCAGCAACAACTGACAACATCTAGTTCTTTGGAAAATTCTCTAAATGTTTTTATGATGAAAACTGAATCTTATATGGCTGAGAATAGTAACTTCATAAAAAAATTGATGCTTTTATTAACAGGACCGAGATGAGATTGCAAAACCAAGATGCGGCAATCAAATCATTAGAAAATCAAGTCGGTCAATTTGCTCAAAACCTAAATACTAGACCGCAAGGAGGTTTACCTAGAGATAATGAAGTCGCAAGAGGAACTGGGCATGAGCAATGTAAGGCGATCACCACTAGAAGTGGCCAACAACTTAGAGAGGCTCAAGCCCGCTCATCAAACAAAACTCCACAAAAAGATCAAGATGAACCTAGCGGCAAATCCTCAGATGCTGAACCAGGAATTGCCGTGGCAACCGACAATAAGCATGCCTCGACAACTGACGATAAGGATGCTTTGGCAACTTATGATAAGCATGCCTCGGCAACCCTAATTGATAATGCCTCGGCAACTCCAGTTGTCCCGGCAATGCTGTCAATAAAGTTCCAAACCAATGAAAGGATCGAAGATATCTGACTTCCACCACCATTCCCACAAAGGTTGAAGCGACAAAAGTAAGAATATCAACTCAAGAAGTTTCTTGATATCCTAAAGCAAGTCCACATCAACTTGCCATTGGTGGAAGCAATTAAACAAATGCCAAACTATGCCAAGTTTCTTAAAGACGTTGTGTCCAAGAGAACAAGGCTAGGAGAGTTTGAAACAGTTGCCGCGACAGAGGGATGCATGGCAATGTTGCACAATCGTATGCCACCTAAGTTAAAAGATCCCGGAAGTTTCACAATACCCTGTTCCATTGGAAACCACTATGTCGGTAAAGCATTATACGACCTTGGGGCTAACATAAACTTGATGCCTAAATCAGTTTTCCAGAAACTAGGAATCAGGAAGGCAAGACCTACAACAGTTATGCTACAGCTAGCTGACAGATCCTATGTGCAACCAGAGGGAAAAATCGAGGACATACTGGTAAAAGTTGATAAATTTATTTTTCCCGTTTACTTTATTGTTTTGGATTGTGAAGCAGATGAACATGCACCTATCATTCTCGGGAGACCATTCCTAGCAACAGGGAGAACCTTGATCGATGTTGAAAAGGGAGAACTCACAATGAGGGTGAATGACCAGAAAGTTAAACTAAATGTGTTCCAAACACTAAGGCATGTCGATGATCCAAAAGAATGCCAACTTCTTCATGCCACGACAGAGTTTAACTTCGACGAGGAATTTAGTTGCCTCGGCAACTACATTGCCGAACAAGAGGAACCTGAGGAGTATGAAGAACCGGTCAATGAGGAACAACAAGAAAAGGCAAATTGGCTAGTCAATCGACCAGGAAAAGAAGCTGATCAAAATGTTGATGCTACACAAGAAGGCAATAGGGAGGAGGACACGGATCTAGAGATATGCAATGCATTCCTGGATGCACAACTTTTAGTTGCCTCGGCAACCATGGATACGCACGCCTCGGCAACTCTCGATGCCGCAGCAACCCTTGACGTGCACGCCTCGGCAATTTTGGGAGCAGTCGCCATGGCAGCACATGCCTCGGCAATACCCTGGTATGCAGATTTAGTTAGTTTCCTTGTTTGTGGTATTTTACCTTATGGTCTTACTCACCAAGGAAAGAAGTTGTTCATCCATGATGCTAAGCATTACTTTTAGGACGAGCCTCTTTTGTTTAAACAATGTGCAGATCAGGTTATACGTTGATGTGTCCCTGAAGAAGAGCAACAGAATGTACTCCGGCAATGCCATTCTTCACCCTATGGAGGACATTTTGGAGGAACTCATACCGCGGCCAAAGTTTTGCAATCCGGTTTGTATTGGCCAACACTGTACAAAGATGCCCAAGACTTTTACAAGCAATGTGATCGTTGCCAGAGGACGGGCAATATCTTTAGACTATATGAGATGCCGCTCCAGAACATCATCGAGGTGGAATTGTTCGATGTATGGGGGATCGATTTTATGGGACCTTTCCCATCTTCATTCGGCAACCTCTACATTCTACTTGTCGTCGACTACGTGTCTAAATGGGTTGAGGTAGCTGCAGTTCCCAACAATGATTCCAAGACCGTGCAACGATTCTTACAGAAAAACATATTTACACGGTTTGGGATGCCGAGAGCAATTATCAGTGACGAACGCAAGCATTTTGACAACAAACTTATTGCCAAGATGTTGCACCGCTTCGGCGTATCACACAAGATCGCCACGGCATATCACCCACAAACCAACGGGCAAGCAGAAATTTCCAACCGGGAATTGAAGGGTATACTCGAGAAAGTTGTAAATCCCTCTAGGAAGGATTGGTCATTAAGACTAGATGACGCACTTTGGGCATATTGCACTGCATTCAAAACACCCTTAGGTATGTCCCCCTTCTGACTTGTCTATGGCAAAACATGCCATCTACCGGTGGAAATAGAACACAAGGCATACTGGGCAATCAAGACCGTGAATATGGATTGGGAAAGTGCCGGACAAAAGCGTTTGTTGGACCTCAATGAGATAGAAGAATTCCATGCACTCGCCTATAACAATGCACGAATCTACAAGGAGAAAACAAAGCAATGGCATGACAAGAAACTATTGCCGCGGCAATTCATGCCAGGGCAACTAGTTCTCTTATTCAATTCTCGACTAAAACTTTTCCCGGGAAAGCTGAAATCAAGATGGTCGGGACCATTCGAAGTTGTCAAACCATTCTCCCATGGTGTCGTGATAATCAAGTCCATCACTGACAAAAATGAATTCAAAGTTAATGGACAAAGATTAAAGCACTACAATGGTGCCCATGTGGAACGTAACAAAGAAGTGGTCACCTTAGGAGATGCATGAGCATGCTCTCCTTTCGATATTTTATTTTTATTTTCTATTTCATTTTATTTTTATTTTTAATTTTGTAGAACTATTTAATTTTTATTTTTTTAATTACTTTCGATTATTTGTTTTTTTAGGATAGATTTATTTTCTTTTGTTTTATCTTTCTTTAATTTTAAAAATCCCTTTACACATTTTTATTTATTTTCTTTTATTAGTTTATCTTTATTTTTAATCCTTATTTGATTTGTCTTTGAATTGTAGGAAAAGAGTTCAAGATAAAGAGGAATTTTGATCCAAGAAGGAAAACATCTTCAACAAGGAATTTAATGGGCTGAATCTAAGGCTTATATAAAGCCTCCAACTTACCCTAATTAAACACCCTTGTCGTCACCCTCCCCCTAAACCAAAACCCTTTTTTTTCGTCTTCCCCTAATCCCACCCACCATATTTACCGCCTATCTTTTCTATAAAAACCCATCACCCTTAACCTATTCCTACTTTTTATCTTGTAACTCTTTAGTTTCTTTTATTTTCTTTTCTTTTATTTTTTTTTTACAAAACTCACACCAAGATCATCCATGGCATCCAAAATTAAATTTTTGGTTCATCCAAGTTCCTCCAAAGAACCAAGATACAAGAAGTTTGCTACACCGGTGGTTCAAGAAAGATTTCACTCCAAGTTTGAAAGTCGGAAGATTTATGAAGAACAAGGCTTTGAATACTCCAACTCTCATCAAGATTTCGGCCTTGAACCATTCATCTTCGAGAGGATTGCACATCAAATGTGGCAAATCTTTTGCCATCAATCAGAATCGGGCAACATCTCATGGGTAAGAGAATTATATGCTCACTCACCTAACCCTGATAATCCTTATGTTTTTGTTCGTGACAAGGCCATACTCATAAGCCCCGAAAACGTCAACACCTTTTACGGGCTTTACATTGAGAAGGACGAGCATCAAGCCTTTGTTGATCAAATCACGCCCAAGCAACTCGACAAGGTGCTTCAAGAACTCACTCAACCGGGAACTCATTGGAACGACGGTAAATACAAGGGCACGGTAAATCACCTTCGGCTTAAACCCGAGGCAAAACTATGGAATAAGTTTGTTAAAACTTCTTTAATGCCCACCATGGAACCGACCAAAAGGAAACTAATCATCCACGATGACGAACTCTTAGAGTAAGTCCTCGTTTGCATTTTATGTTTCGTTATTTTTATTTTTCTTTAATGCATGTATTGAGGACAATGCCTCACTCGAGTTTGGGGGGGATTGTTATTAGTAGTTACCATGTTTAGTTACATTCATCTTAAGTATTACATTTAGGATACATAAATTGCTTGCCATGCCTTTAGTTGGAACAAGAATTGCCTAGATTTGATGAATATCCGATGATGACTTTGCCAATGCACTTAATTGATAGAATTTTTATTCTAGGATAACCATGAAAAACTTAAAATTTTACTATGATGCTAAATTTGATGAAACACTGTTGTGGTTTGATTGATTTAAGGAATTCTAGTGAACTTAGGTTGATAATTAAACAAATTGGGGGATTAGAATAAAAATTGGATGAATGCTAGAGGTGTCCGAAATTGGCTCTAGCATATGCTAAAAAATTGATCGCTAGTGGTGCCCGAAACCGGCTCTAGTCGAATAAATTAACTTAAGAAAACTAAAAACAAAACACTAGAGGTGCCCAAAACTGGCTCTAGTTAAAACATGTTAAAAAGAACCCAATGAAGTAATTTGAAAACCTCTTGTTTGCATAGAATCCAAAAAATCAACTTGCACACAACTCCGCACGCACTCACAAGCATTATAGTTTGATTCTGAGTAACTCCTAAGTTTTCCGAAAAATGAAAAGCCAATCGTACTTTGTGCCCCAGTTCTGAGAATTGAAATCAAGTTCAAAGCTAAGTTTGTGAAAATTGAAGTTTTGGCAGGTAATTATTAGTTTGCATTGCTTGAGGACAAGCAATAGTTCGAGTTTGGGGGTGTGATAAGTGTTCAAAAGTACTATTTTCTTACCCTTTTTACTCATATTATTGTTAGACTTAGGCTCATATTAGTTGCATAATTAGCCATTCATGCATTAATCCATGTTTCCTTCCATCGTTGAGCTTGATTACATAACTTGGTAGTTTTTGTGGGAAAAGATGATGCTTTGGTGTGTTTTGTGTGTATGTGCATGATCACTTGCCAAAGCAAGGCTAGAGCTAGTTGCCAGGGCAATGCATGAAGGAGATGTCGAGCTAGTTGCCAGGGCAATGCATGAAATAAACGCCGAGCCAGTTTCCAAGGCAATTGTCGGCAAAGAACAAGGTGATATGATAGTCGAAATTTATGACTAGACAATCCCAAGATGACGTAGAGCAAAGCTAAATCCTAAAGGAGTTTGATTTCCATGAAGAGATTAAAGAAGAATTAAATTCCAAGAAGATAGGAGAAGTTCTAGAAGGAATATAATTATAATAAAGAATTATATTCTTTAAAGATAATTTAATTCCAACTTAACTTCCTCCTCAAAGAAGGACTTTGACCTAGCCCTATAAATTAGAGGAATTTCGACAACTCCAGGGGAGAGCAAGAGGAGAGAATTTTCGACAAACATCTAGGGCAAGGAGATTTTGACAAGCTTCATTCTTCATCTTTTTCTTTCTTGTTCAATTAGGTTCATGCTAGGGATTCTTTATCTTGTGTTTCTTTGGAACCTAGCCATGAACTAAATCTATTTGGCTATGGTTATTGTGTTTTGTGGTTGTGAGAAACTATTGGATTTTGTTTAGGTAATAAGAGTTTGCACTTTTCTATTCAAGGTTTATTCATTCTTGGTTCTTATTCTTGTTTGCGAGTGAATTGGGAGAGGATTTCATAACTTCATCTATTTATCTAATATCGGGAGAGTTAGATTCAAGAAACTAATGAATATGATCTTTATTCAATCTATTGATGGTGAAGATTAATCCAGCTTAGGAATAAGTTAAGGATTTCAACGGCTAAGAGGAGCGCAAGATTGGTTGTTGTTCACCCTTGATTCACGCAAGGATGTATTATCAAGGCATGCACAAGTAGCTAAAGTTTCGACTTAGGGATAAGAAGAAACCATTGAAGAATGCTCTGTCGAACCTTGAAGGTTGCTACCCAGACGCCCAAGTAGTTGCCCAACTAGTCGCCCAGGCAACCATCGATTAGTTGCCAAGGCAACCCCGTTGTGCAAGTTGCCACGGCAACTGAGTTGCCTATGCACTCTTTTACCAAGACGATCCAATCGGCTATCACACCTCAACTCACGATAACCTGGCCTATCTCTCTCATTTAATTACATCACCTTTTACTTATTTGCTTTCTAGATTAGTTATTAGTTAAAACTCCTATAATCTTCTACTTGTGTTTTCTTTTACTTTTTATAGTGCAAGAGACTAGATTCTTGAAGTGGCACCACTCCTGTGGAGACGATATCTTTTATACTATAACTTGCAACGTGTATACTTGCACAATTGCGTAGCACTTATTACGCACAACGTCTACAACAACTAAATTAAAACTAACTCAATTTTTCTAGCTCATAGGAGGAGGAGGTGGAGTGCTCTTCTTGCTCTTGCTCCTTTTTTTTTTGCTCTTCTTCTTGTTCTTTTCTTCAGAATTAGAGCACTTTCTCTTCTTTTGGACGAGGAATCTCTTCTTCTTGTTATATCGCATCTTCTCATTCAAGCTCCTCGTCTACTTTGGCATCATTGGCCGCATCCTCAAGGAAAATAAATTAGGGTGGTGCCTTGTAGAGCATCATTGCAAGATGATTTTCCTCTTGTTCAGCATCAGTGGATGCTGCTTTCGTCGGTCTCATAGTAGCTGGCTCCATTTCAAGTCCTTCAATGGTTCCATCGACTCTCTTAGATGCAACACATCTTTTCTCAAAAATCATTTCTATAGCAGTCATCTAAGCTTCAAAATCAACATCATCATCAATTTCCTCAACAAGTACTTCATTATCTTCAACAGCAAAGTGTATTGCATCAACATTCGTAGGGATGTTCAAGTCAAAGAAACGATCCCTGATGACCTTACTCGATGCCTCCTCTTATGGTGGGTCACGATCTTTACTTACATTATCAGGAGAGTTTACTGACTTTGCTGGTTTATCCTTTGAAGTAGCATCAGAGGAGAAGTCATAGCTTCGGATAATAGGAGGAAAGACAGGAAATTCAGGTAAGTCAATTGTAATAAGTTGGCTCATAGTAGTTAAAGCAGATGTGTTCCATGTTTTAACATAGGAATAAAACAAGTTATGTGCCAAGTCCATTTTTTGTACTATGGTTGCAACTAGATCCAATTTACTCATGACAATGCCGAGAGTGTCCTCAATTTTTAAAACTTTATTCCAAACATCATAGTTTCTTGGTATAGTTTCTAACGAGTGTCCATCTTGGCCTTACCCTTATCTTCCCTCAATGCAGTATCCAACCTTGTTGTAGGAACTTCTAAAGCACAAATCATCCTATCAATGGTAGACCTATTGATATGGCCCTTGTTGGTAGTCATCTCTTCATTTTTTGTGGTTTTAGCCCCTTTGATTCACAAAGTTGCATTATTAGAGATGGAAAGGCCAGTATGCCAATCTTCCTTTCGGCACAACCCCTAATCTCCTAATGTATGAGTGCCCCTACATCAATCTTCCTTCCCTTGATTATAAAATGTATTAGACACATTTTATTGAGGAACACAGTTGTGTTGTGGGTAGAGGGCAGAAGTCCGGAATTGATGAATTGAAACCATATCTTAGTAGGTAGAGTAAGGAAGTTTCTTAGCATGGTAAAATTTCCAGCATTGGTCCCCGACCATAATGCACATGCTACACAGAACTTATCAACTAAAATATCAAGTTTCACATCAGTTATCTCATCCAAAAACATTGTATGTTCATCCATATTCATAGTAATATTAAATAACTTGTTAATAGCAGAAGCACTCCAAGGAATAGAGCGTTCTCGCACAAAAACAAGTTTAAGAGGTGGTTCGTATAAATTCGTATAAAATTCTCTTACCATGGTAACACTATAGATGTATGTTACATGTTTGGATGTGTTTAGTGAAATGTGTACCAGCCATCCCAGTCTGGAACACCTTGTACTCTGGAATTTCTTCTAGCACCGTGGGTTCTTTAGATCGAGGGTTTGAATTAGAGCTCTGAACTTTTGAACGGGGTTCTCTTTTGCTACCTTTCGGGCTGCTCTTGTTTTTGCCATGGATAATTATGCAAAGAAAGATGAAAAGGAGAAAACTTGCAGAGGGAAGATGCAAACTTGAAAGCTTTGAATGTGCAGTGAAAGCCAGAAAATATATGAGAAAACAATAAATGACTAAGTTACTTAATAAAGTGGAAAATAAGAGGGAAAATGAAAAGGCATGATGGTTACTGTCCGATGCGATGAGATTCAATGGTTTGATCTTAGCGCAATAATCATACTTATCTTGTAATTCCTTCATCGTACAAGTTGTTAAAGAAGAGACAAAATGAAGAGATTTTTATTATGCAAAAAGAAATAAAGGAGATTAAAATAAAAATAAGGAAAATAAATTATAAAACTAATAAAGCAATTAAAGAGAATTTTAAAAGAATTTGACCAATTTAATGGTCTCAATATTTCTAGGGTCAAACCACAATAGAGTTTTAGTCTTTGGCCATTGACTTTGAATGGAGGCCCCCCTTTTGTATCTTGGATTGTGACAGTACCATGTGGAAATGCTTCCACAACTTCGAAAGGTCTAGATCAACGTGATCTCAGTTTCTCTAGATGTAGTTTCAATCTAGAGTTTAATATAAAAAAACAATTGTCCAGCTTCAAATTACCGATGCAAAATTATCTTATCATACCAGCGTTTACTCTTGTCCTTGTAAATAGAGGCATTTTCATAAGCATAGTTTCGAATTTCCTCTAATTTAGTAATGTCTAACAAGCACTTCTTTCCTACTGCCTCATAGTCAAGGTTGACTTGCTTAAGAGCCCACAAAGCCTTGTGATCAAGTTCTACTAGCAAAATGACAAGATTTTCCAAACACCAGTTGGTATGGTGAAATTCTAAATGGAGTCTTGTATGTAGTATGTATAGCCCATAATGCATCATCAAAACAAGAGGACCAATCTTTTGTAGTGGTGTTCACCACTTCTTCCAGAACATTTTTAATTGCATGATTAGATACCTTTGCCTATCCATTCGACTGAGGATGATATGTTGTGGCCAATCTATGAGTTATTCCATAGCGTTTCAACGTTGCAGCCACTTGGCTGCAATGGAAATGTTTACCCTGATCGCCGATCAATGTTTTTGGTGTTCCAAAATGAGTATGTGTTTGTGCAGGAACTTCAGTACAACCTTTCCATCATCTTTAGGCACTGTAACGGCTTCTATCAATTTCGAAACATAATCAACCACAACCAGAATATATAGATTTCCTAAAGAATTAGGAAAATGGCCAATAAAATCCAATCCTACACATCAAATAACTCGACTTCCATTATTGGCTGCTGTGGCATCTCATTTTTCCTAGATATGAATCCGAAGAGTTGACATCTATCGCAGTTTTGCGTGAACTCATGAGCATCTTTGAACACGGTCGGCCAGTAAAATCCAAGTTGTAAGACTTTTGCAGTCGTTCTCATTCCACCAAAATGCCCTCCATAAGAAGTGTTATGACAATGTTGTGGAATAGATTTCATTTCTTCCTCAGAGACACAACGTCAAATTATATTGTCATTACAAACCTTAAATAAGTAAGGTTCATTCCAATGATATTTCGTAGCATCTCTAAGAAATCAAGCCTTTTTGTGCCCAGTTATATCTTTCCACAAACCAAATAATTCACCATATCGGCATACCATGGTGTCGCATTCACAACAAAATGCTTTTCATCATGAAATGCATCGACAATTTGCCATCTTCGCTTCCAGCTTCTAACCGTGAAAGGTAATCAACAACTTGATTTTTTGACTCCTTGCGGTCTTTAATTTCGATATCAAATTCTTGCATCAATAAGATCCAGTGGATTAATCTTGGTTTTGCATCTTTCTTTAAAAAGAGGTATCTCAGTGCATAATGATCATTAAAAACAATAATTTTTTTGCCAACAAGGTAAGAACAAAATTTAACAAAAGGAAAAATTACAATTAATAACTCTTTCTCAGTAGTAGTGTAATTAATGTGAGATTCAATAAGAGTCTTACTAGCGTAATATATTGCATGGAATACCTTGTCCTTGTGTTATCCTAATATTGTGCCAACAATGAAATCACTTGCGTCACGTATAAGCTCAAATGGTTGCTCCCAGTTGGGTGCAACAACTATCGGCGCGTTCACAAGCTGTGCCTTGATTTTGTTGAATGCATCCAGACATGCATCGTCAAAAATGAATTTTCTTCCTTTCTCCAATAGTAGACAAAAAAGGCTTGGTAATCTTTAAGAAATCACAAATAAGTCTCTTGTAGAACCCAACATGACCCAAGAAACTAGGATACCTTTCACATATGTTGGTGGTGGTAGTTTTAAAATAATATCTACTTTAGCCTTATCTACCTCAATTTCATCCTTTGAAATTTTGTGGCCTAACACAATTCCTTTAGTGACCATAAAGTGACATTTCTCCCATTTCAGAACCAAGTTGGTGTCTTCACACCATTGCAAAACCTTCTCTAGATTTTCGATGCAACGGACAAAATTATTCTTATAGACTGAAAAATCGTCCATAAATGTTTCAAGGGAATTGTCAATCATATTTGAGAATATTGTCATCATGCACCTTGAAATGTCGGTGCATTGCAAAGGCCGAAAGGCATGTGACAGAAAGTAAAGGTCCCAAAAGGGCATGTGAAGGTAGTCTTCTCTTGGTCCTCAAGGGCAATAGCAATTTGATTGTAGCCAGAATATCTATCTAAGAAGAAATAATATTCCTTGCCCGCGAGTCGATCTAATATCTTATCAATGAAAGGAAGAGGAAAATGATCATTTCTTCTGGCTGTATTGAGGCGCTTGTAGTCCATACAAATATGCCAACCAGTAGGGATACGAGTTGGTATCATCTTATTAGCGTCATTATGAACACGATGTCATTTCGAATCCCAAATTTAAGTTTTAATATATGAAATGCGTAAGCATGAATGCATATGAACATCTTTGCATAAGGATCAAGTAGAACAAATTGGGGAAGGGCATTCAAGCTGGCATCTTGGTAAGTTCATTTTTTATATTGCATTGCATATGCATCATGTGTTGGGAAACGCTGGTACACCCCATGACGCAGTGGAAAAATTATCTGGCGTAATCCACCAGTGATCCATGTACAAAGGACGAATTCGGGGTGATAAGGGATGAAAAAAATTACCTCAACCAATTTGGAATTCCGCAGTGAGTATAGGAGAATCCAAATCAAATCCGAGTCGTCACAGCAGCGTTTCGACCTCTATGCAGTCCACCCAAATAAAATGAACAATTTTCTCTTCTCTAACAGTTAGAGATGATTTTCGAAAAAGGCATATTTTGGCTGCTAGACCTTATGCCTTTATATAGCATTCAAAAACCTAATTCTAATTAAATTCATATTCTTTAAATATACAATATATTTAACGGAATATAATTAAATATGTAGAATCTGATTCTACTTTATCTAGGTTTCTTTTAGATATATATATTTTAATAGTATTTGATAATTACAATAACTTATCAAATATTAACATATAGATAAAAATGAAATTTTCCATAATATAACAATTATGGTTTCTCACTAATTATGTGTACAACAAGTTTGTACACGTGCTATCTAGTCGATATTTGTTCTTTTCAATCATAGGGTGTGACCCTTGTAGGTTCATGTAACGTTAGTAGTAATATCCAGAACAATTCCAACATTACAAGCAATGAGTGGCATCTAGCAATACATCATTGCTACCTAAGTTACATGAAATCGTAGTTCGATCTAACCTTTTTTTCGTGATTAACGTCTTTTATGTATTTCATCCTTTTGTCCTCATAGCAAGATCGGACACAAGTCATGGATTAGTCACACTTGTATAGTCCATCTAATGTTTCTTGATATCTTGAGTAGAGTATTACAAATGATTAACTATGATATCCCATATCAATTTATTCGAGCATGGCCAAGCATTTTCTACTCTCACTCAATCAAGTGGCCTATGATATTACTCATATTATGTAGGAGGAACAAATCCTATCTTGATCAACCATATTTCGCTACATGGATTGTGACATATCCAATATCAGTCTTTATAGTGTAGTCAGTTATGACACACGTTTGACCGTATCAAAATATGCCACTCACGATGATGAAATAATGATGATCTTAAGTCTGAGGATCATACATGTAGTTATCACGATGAGCAATGTTGCGACTGTCACATAATAATCCAAGAAACATGCTCATAGTGGGTCATTCCAATATATCATTCCCTAACACATACTTATGTTTTGATTTTGACATCTCCATGTCAATGACAACACTTTGTCATCAATCAACTACATATTAGTCTTAATACATTATTGTTGTCCAAGCCCACAATAATTCTCAATTAAGGACATTCAAGAATAACTATATTATTCCAATGACTTTATTATAATTCAGTTTATTTATAGATACACAGAATAAGAGTGAAATAATAATAATAATGGCTTCTAAACAAGATAAAATAAGTATGTCTTTTACAGCTATCTCATAATTGGTCTTTGGGCATACTCCAACATTATGTGCCTTTCTATGCTTGATAAGATTTTAATAAAGGGTAACATATTTCGTTTGAAAGTTTAAAAATCAAACTGTGAACTCTTTACCATAAATAAATCTTTAATAAAGCAAATCAAAACTTAAAACAATTTAAGTTAAGAACTTTTAAGTTATCTCGAGCTTTTAGCTCATCCTTATCATAAGATATTAAAGAAAGAAATAAGCAAGCTTACCTTATGCCATAAGATACCTCCTTCTAACTTCAAAGTATAAAATATTTAAATTGCCTAAACAATGGAAGTCCTTGGACACTTTTGCATGGTGTAGAGGTATAATTCGGGACTACAGCCCATGAGCTACGGCTCAAGGGTGACGGCCCTATATATGTGATATATTGGCGACAGTATGAGGTAACGGGGGAGATGGTAAGGAGCTTGGTGACAGTTGGATGGATAGAGAAGAGAAGCTAGGTCTGTTATGCTATAAACTAGCCATTGCTTTGTGCTTTGTGCTAAGTGAATCATAGACCAATGCTACACATGTCCAAATGTGATCCAAGGCAAATGATTTTTAAAAGACATATACTTTGTAAGAAATTTGATAAGAACTTTGTAAGATTTGATAAGAAATCTGTTAAGCTTTGATAAGAACTCTGAAAAGCTTTGATAAGAACTTCGATAAGCATTGATAAGACTCCAATAAGATAAGTTATGAACTCTGACGAGCTTGATAAGAAATTCGAAATAACTCAGGTAGAAACTTTGAAAATGTTTCAAAAAGTTTTGAAAGAATAGGAACTCCAGTAAAGCTTCCAATAAATAAAGCCTTGTATAAGCTAAGCTTAAGACATAAACTCCCACTGCTACATTATGCTTGTATTCCTTGAATTTTCCACTCAATATCATTGTTATCATACTTTGTTATTTTAAGGTCACTACTTCACTTAGGCTATATAAGCCTAATATATTCATTGTCATGCATTTTCAGGACTGGAGAAGCTCTGTGTTTCGATCATGTTCAAAGGTTGCAAGTTACTTTTCTAAATTTGTGTATCATTTATGCTTTCCTTAAGAAACTCCTAGAGTGGTGGCATATGAAATTTGTATAAGTTTATTAGTATCTTGAGTAAGCAATGTTTGTTATGATATCTTTGGGATGTCAGACATTTATCTATGAGTGTGATAAGATTGATTTTTGTATGACTTGTTTTTATATAGTTTATGCTTAGTTATAAGAATGATAAGAATAAGTGTTTATGCATGTTGGATTTTACAATCTAAATTGTCTATGAGAATTTAGTAATTTAACAATTGGTTAATATGATCAAGAATGCTTTATGTATTTATTATCTTGTTAATAAACTAAACATTTTGTTGTAAACTAGAAATCATATGATTAGCATGGTTTATAAAATGGTTGGAATTACATATATGATTTTAAGTATTCGGTAGGTATGCTTGCTTTGATTAACTAATTTGATTTTGAGGTATAAATTAATAGTTTAACGAGTTATTGTTTAGAAGCTAACTTAAGACCTGTAATAAAACCTATTCAGAAAAAGGCTTATAAGTTAATAATCTCGTTTGAAAGATTTTGATTTTGTTTGGACAATTAAAACTATATGTTAAAGACATGTCTAGCTAAAATTTGATTGAGAACATATGTATGCTTTCAAGCTATTGTGAATGGATTAAACATATTTAAGATGTAAGAATAAAGGGAAAATTGTGAGGTATAATTCGATAGAGTTTCATTAGAAATGGAAAATATATGTATTTCATCTATGCTTGATAAATGAAAATGGTTTCATGCTAGTATCAAAATGACCTAGTTGGTAACACATAGCAAGTTAAATATTCGAAATGTTATAATAAAGTTATTTGACTTATGTTTGACTTGAGAAAATGTGTAAGCCTCTTGAACTAGTGTAAGTTTTTCTTTTTGATCATATAAATTCTGCTTTTGATTTATCTGTTTTGTTTTGGTGACATCCTCGATCCCGGTTTCCTTTTAAATCGGGTAGAGGGTGTCACAAGCATCGTAATTGTCAAATAAATATTCCTTAATCTCAAATAAAATAAATAACGTAGTAATAGAGAAGTAGGGTTGATCCGCAGGGACTAAGGAGCTTCTGATATCTGGAGATTTTGATTCTAACTGTTACGAGAAAATAAAATAAATGATGGGGTTTGATCGAGAGAGCTAGAAAATAGATGTAGAGTAAAAATGACAATGATGGAAGTAAAATTCAAGTATTAAATCAATTTAATAAAATAGCCTCCGACATAGCTTAGCCTCAAATTCGAAATTGATCATAGAAAATGATTTTACACTGGATACATGCCGGTTACAGTCTACAAGGCCCAACCCTTGTAACTTACTTTTCACTTTTCTAACCAACAATCCAAAGGCAATCTTTGGATTTCGGTTCTTACTTGGACTAGCCACAACTATTGTTGCTAGCGCCAATGTAGTTAAGTGTTAGAAAAGTCTGAGTTGGATTATGTTGTCTCGATGAGAATCGAATTTGATCTCAATTTCCCTTAGCGAATCTGTCACTAAGTGTGTTCATAGGAAGTCAAATATGCTACAAGCCGATCCTTCCTCCCAACTTTAAATCAGAATAACATTCAAACCAACGCACGCTTTTTGAGATGAAATTGTAAAGATTTTTAAAAGAAAGGCCAATTGCCGATCTAAGTTTTTAAAAAATTGAGAATGTTATCTGAAGATATTAAGTGCTTTGCAATTTTCACAAAATGAATTGAGCCATTACTTTAAGCCTGTAACACCCCTATACCCGGCTTAGAAGATAATCTGAGTAAGGTGGTGTTACTGACCAAACATACCAAGAAAACTAAGAAGTTTTAATATTTCTTAAACAATTAGGAAACTGGGTCATTTAAAACTTTATTAACAAGATCGATGAATACTTCTTTTATCCATTCAAATATAATTAGGATATGAAAACCACATCATCATTCAAAGCCAAACATATTCTTAAACATGAATTATCAATCAATCACATAGTTCTTGGTCAAGCAACATTAGCCATTCTATTTGTGAACGTTCACCAACAATAACATGATTAACCATATGACCAACCTAGGGTCTAAAAATTTCATCCATGTCTATTAATATCGGTCAACCATAATTATCTAACATCCAAACATGAGTGATAGTTTATCATATTTACTTAATTCCAACTTTGAATAACAAGCATGCTACCTTACCTATTCACATTCGACCGTGTTATTTAACTTATCATTCAAACTTAACTTATAAGTATCAAATTCACACTTCAAAATGAGTTTAACCGATTAGCTCTCCTAAGCATTTAATCACTTTAATAAATTGATGACACTACTATGATATTTACCAGTTTAAATCCGCCTAGACACTAAGTAGAAGCATCCATTGTCTAGGCAACTTAACTCTTTTCTTAGGCCTAATTGAATTCCATATTCTTGATTATACAATAAACATATCAAGCTTACACGTTGACTAGATTAACTATTTTTCGAACATCAAATCTAGCCTAATAACTCTATTGAGCAAACATATAAACATGCTGACCCAAATACTCAAACTACATGCAACCAAGAGAATATATAGAGAGAGAGAGGCCCGATACAACTTAAATGGCTCCTTAGAGCATAAAAAATACAAACATGGTTAAAAGCTCATCATTGCATAATGCCCACAATATAAACTTGTGCCACCACGTACTTCACAAAACTTCTAAATACGTACTGCCTCGGTAAATTCTCAGATAGATTGTTATCTTGAAAGGTAACAAAGAGTAGAGTAAGCTTTAAGTTTAGTGAGGTAGAATTAGGATCTTAGTCAATAGTTATGATCATACTAGCTTATTCGTTCTTAAGTCGTAAAATATCAAAACTTAAACAAGCCTCGAAATGATTAAATGATCACATTTCTATTTTCTCATGTTTCCATTTAATGCCTACAAGCATTATAGCATTGATTAATTACTCCATTTGGCATGTAGCACTGGTTTCTATCAAGCACTTAATAACCTTTTATTTACAAGATTTCACTCGCGCAAACCATTAATTATAATCAACTTAAGGGTTTATTAAAGCACAAGACAGAATTTATAACATTTCAGACATATGATTTACTTTAATCATTAAGCATATACATTTGTCCAATCATTTTAACAAATGGTTGGTAATTATTCCTATGAGAACTTGTCGGTTTACTTATAAACATTATTCATAGTCTGCACAAGTTTCGTTTGCTTAACAAGGGAGTTATTACTATAATCTTCATTCATGTCTTATAAACTTCCTTGGATTCCAATCTTCCAAGACCTTTCTTCTATTTAACCATTGTTACAATCTTTCAATGAACATCAGATTACTAAACCATTATCCTGGTATATAATTACACTTTGCTTACTTCATATCATTTCCTTAACTATTGTTTAATAGTAAGGATAACCTATCAAGTTCAGATTCTTAAGATTTCCATTCAATCTGTATTCGTATTCAAGCTTTTATTAAAGGATTACCATTCATACATCAGACTACCCATTGATTAGTTAGATGTATACATGCATGTAACTTATTAATAAGGTTATCTTAGGGCCTACTCAAATTTCCTTCATCTATAAACTCATTTTACCCCATTGCTAGTATTATATCGAGTTATATATTACTAATCCTATAATTTCCCCCTTATCAGCTTACAATAGTATTACATTCTATTTCAACATTATACCAAGCAATCCAGCATACGGGATACGAATTTTTTACATAGAATCCTTAGACTCTTATATAATCATTAATCTGGTGTGAAATCTTTAATTCTAGCACCAACCTAACTTTAGCAAGAATCCCTAGGTTCAGAACCAGTGTTATTGCACTAAGCATATCTACTCAATCACACAAAGGAGATTTACACACTATGACTTAGTACATAACTTCCAATATACAAAACCATAAAATTAGCCTGCTCTTGCTAATCACACATACAACGTTATGTAAGCATTTGGTCCACTTGCGTTCTTAGTTATACTTTCTAGCAACAATAACTGTCCTTTCATACAGTTCTCATTTAAACATAACAGTCTAGAGCAAACAACCATGGATTGTTCATTATGTAAAACCTTTTAGTAATTACTTCATACGCAAATTCGAAGGAAGAATTCGTATATTTCTTATCTAAATCAAGCAAACATGAAGGCATTCGACCTAGCACATTCGTGTGATCAAATCTATAATACCTTTCATAACAATTCCATGTCAAGAGATTTGTAAAGAATGATATCAAGTGATTTTTAAACAATGAGATCTATTCAGATTACACAATATCATCACAAATAGGGTATATATCGACCCTTTACTAGGGACACATAGTCCATTCCATACCAAGGGATTTCAATCCATCAATCATCAAGGGATCATAGTCCAAAACTCTCATTTACATTCTCAAGATTCATTATTATGAATTTTTAATTTAATCTTAGCCTTGATCGACAAGTTACTAGACACTCGAATCCAAAACAAGTGGTAACAACAAGGGTACACAAGGTACCGAAACAAGGGTACACATAGTACCAGAACAAGGGTACAACTAGTACCAATAGTTCAATTGATCTTAATTAACAAGGGGCCGTAGTCCAACTAGCGAGCTCAACGGACTCTATGGCATGCCAATTGTGTCTATACTAACTCGAATCAAGGCTTGTAGTTTAAATCTCATCACATCATATGCATTACAAGCATAACTCAATATTTCGATTATATATATATATATATATCAACAAATTCTTTATCCCTTATCAATTTAGGGATCTAGTCACCACATGTGACTTCATAATATAACACATCGAATCTGATGGCATCATAGCCCAAATTAATATCCTACGTGTTACTTACCTGATCTTTTATTAGAATCATAGTTATATACTTGTATTAGATGTCGCCAATAAAAATAGGTTGTCTCTTTTATCATAGTAAGAATGGATTCGTATATGTATGTACATTGCCTTAAACATCATACCATTATTCAAATGGTTCACAACAAGAATTACTTTCAATCAAGTCTCTATGTCTTCATTTAGGTTCTTGTTCGATTTCCACATATTAATGGCATACTAAGCAAGCAAGCGAGCAAATTCATGTCATATAATTCTCATCACTCATCTCTTTAATTCAAATTTAGCATTAACCCATATTTTTGGAAAGAGTGAACATGGTTCCACTTAATTATTGTCACACAAGAAAGCTTATCAAAATATAAATCAAGCATATTCTTTATTAATCACATTCTATCAAACACTCAATTCAATTAGCTTAATCACATTTAACCACAATAATTCTTACAACATACACGTACCTTGCAATCTAAGCTTTATTAATTCAGATTCAGTGTAATTAAGTGAGCAGCCCCATAAATAAAACAATGAAAACATGCTCGGGATAATGTAAATTTACACTCACCTTATATCCCAAAGTTACGGGATACCTAAATCCACATTTCTTTATATTCCTAATTGTTTCCTTTCTAGCCTTCACGCCTTTACACAACTCCTTATCGTGGTATGTACCTCTTGAACAAAGTCATCCTCCCCGATAAGTTAACTTATTGGATTCTCAAGCTCCCATGGAAAAATGGAAATTCTCTCTCATTCTCAATTAATTCAGAAATTGAAGAGCTAAGAAGGAAGATGATAACCAAAATTGGAGTTATCTTCCCCCTAAGCCGAGAGTCCCATTCACCCACCTACATATGTTTTTAACCATGACACTTGTATGTGTCCTTTGATTTCTATGCATATTACATGCAACCCACCTATTATTTCAAGCCTTCTATTCGGTCCATTCTAATTGGGTTATTAAACTATTAGATTTTCATATTTTAGTCCTTGGTTCAAGTAATACTATCAATTATTGATTCGATTTAAAACGGTTCGAACACTTTAATTAACATTCAAATCTCAACATAGTTCTAGACCGGTGTTTGGGGTATTTCAAAGCCTTTGGCTAATTGGGAAATTAGCTAAGCATGATTTATGGTGGAAATCATACTTAGAATTTTAAAACAAATAAAAGTTTAAAAATAAAAACGTAAAGAAAAGGAAATTTTATAGAACTTCAAAAGCAAGAACAAACTAAGAATGAGAGATGATTTTCTAGCTTACCCCAAAGGGCTATTTATAGTATTCTAAAACCCTAAAAATAACCTAGAAATGATAAAAGATAAATCTTAAAAATATTCAAATTTAAATTCTAAAAACAAAAGATAATTTCAGGTTTGAAATTCAAAACGCATCTGATATGCTTATCCGTCCTTGCTGACTAGACCTTCTGGAAGCCGTTGACTAGATCTTCTAGAAGCCGTTGATTGGATGCCACGTCAGACTTCATGCCCACAAAAAAACTACAAAACTCTGTCTTTAGTGCAATTTCTAAAATTGTAGTCCTGCACAAAAAACAAACATAAACATCCAAATCAGCAACATGAATTAATCATTAAAGACATAATTAAAGATAAAATAGTACCCAAATTAACCACTTATCAAATTCCCTCTCACATATTCAACGCTTGTCCTCAAGCATACCTTAGTTAAATAAAAGAAATCTTAAGTTACCAATCCGTCATCCCACTAAATGTCAAAGAATACCAAATGAATCAATAATCACATCAATTATCGGAAACAAGGTGACAATGAAGCACAAAGGCTCAACTAGTAACAAGTTTAAGCAAAAGCCAAGAGATTCCAATTATCCATTAATTTCAACGTAACATGATTCAATACCTCACAAGAGTTCACTCATTATCGCTCAATGTATTTGGGTAAAGGAAACTCCCAAAGCCAAGATTAAGAAAGATAGTACCATACGCTTGTACGTAAGTCAAGTCTCCACTACTTAGAATGAACAGGATGCATTAATCAAAGGGTCTTTAATAAGGTTGTAACGGGGCTTAGGTTGGGGTAGGGATAAGGCCAAAAAATGGGCTAAAATGTCAAGGCAAGAGATGCTAAATAAAGTTCAAACCAGGAAATTCCATGAAGTAAACAAATTTGAAGAAGCATAAGCAATCAATTAACTTTTTCTTTCTTCCCTTTTCTTGTTGTTTTTCTGCTACTTTTTATTCTTTTTTCTTTTTTCTATTCGAACACTTATTTACTATTTTTTGAATGCTTCTTGTTCTTTTTTTTCTTTTTCGAGCTTTTTCGTGGAACAAATCGATCTTTGTCTTTACATGGGTATCAAAAAAGGGTAAAAATAAAGAGGCTTCGGTTTAGTAATGGGGTAAAAACAAAGAAAAAAGGATAAAGGCACAAAATTGGTTCACTAATGGATATAAATGGGTAGGCAATTTGGGTAGAGAAGTGGGTTAATCCTAAGTGCCCTAATCATTTTAAAACATTCAGTTCAACATGTAGTCTTGACATGCATTTAATTACAAATTCTAGAATATCAAAATTAATTCAGCACACTCAATCAAGAACATGAGCAAGAATAAAAAGTATGCTCGTTTAGGCCCAAATCTCACAAGGAAGTGCAATTTGCATTGAATCAAGAAGCATATCAACCAATGAACTCATGGAATATCAAACAAAGTTGAATAGAAAAATACCAATCTTGCCATTTTACTATCATGCTTCCTAAATTTTATAAAAAAGTGATCATAAAATCATATAGTATTCAAAGAAACAAAGCAAAAATCAAGATTAATAACAAGAGATTCCAATAATTCAACCAAGGCAACTTAATTTTAGGCATATAAACAATTGAAGGTAATTCGTTGCAAACGTTCTCTACCCTCTCACTTAAATAATATTATCCCAATATGGAAATGAAAATAAAAGAGAGGGAATAGAGATACTCCCCATGTTTAGTCACGGCTGCGATTGAATCTCCCGAATAGAATGGCCATCGTCATCGGATGTCTTAATGTGACGTCCTGAAAAGTTAGGATCGAAAAAGTACGTCAGTAACAATAGTAATATATTTGGACTCAGATTTACCTCTTCCATTGTTGGTTGTTCGGGACTCGGTTCATGGGTAGCTTCTACAGCAGAGTCGTGCAGAGGAGAGGTTGTCGGCTAGTGGCGGTTGATGTGCTAAATGGAGAGTGCGAGATAGAGGGCTGAACAGTGTTGGGTTGTTGGCAGTTACAGTCGTGGGATGTGAACGGCGATGAGAGTTGGGGAGGGGGTGGCTTGGGAAAGGGCGTGTGGGATTTAGGCTCGATGGGGGAAAGGGTAAAGATGATGATGAATGCGGGGTTTAAAAAATAAAAGGTAATTGTGAGTTGTAATTGATTTGGGAGTTAAGGAGAAGAATTGGGATCGGTCAAAGGGTAAGAGAGTGAAGGAATTTAAAATGTGCGTGGGGCTTACCAAGGGAATATATGGACGAAAAATGGGGTTTGGGAGCTGTTATTGTGCGCCGCTTGGGGGTGGGTTTTGCTAACATGCGCTGTTCACAAGAAAAACAAAAACGTCATAAATATGAAATAAAAATAAGGAAATTAAACGAAAAAATACATAAATGGGTTGCATCCCATTAAAGCGCTTTATTTAACGTCGTTTAGCTCGACGACCTGATTCAAACTACAGGCATTGCGACAAATACTTCCTCCAATTCAGGCGCTTTGTCCAACTGGGAATTTCCCTATGAGAAATTTTACGATCATGACATTCCTTTATTTTTCTAAAAAATGTCTCATTTACTCTTCAATTTATCTTGTGGTAATTTTAACTCCAAATTTGGTGCCTACAAAATGAAAGGAAACACTTTAGCTTTCGAAGGAGTTAGGCGCAATTCAGAATAAATATTTTCCAACTCCCTAATTTCTTTGTCGTAGTCTTCCATTTCCCTACACAGATTATCAACAAAGTTAGATTCTATAAACTCTTCAATGGCAGGCTCAATAACATCAATAAAATTTATACTAGCAACATTATCTGGATATTTTATTGCTTTGTAAACGTCAAACTTAACAACCTCACTGTCAAATTCCATGGTAAGAATGACAATCCTAACGTCAATTTTAGTATGTGCCGTGCTCAGAAAGGGGCAACCAAGAAGGATATCAGAAGAAGAATTGGTTTGGCCATTTTTTATGCCAATGACATAGAAATCCGCCAGAAAAATTAAATCATTTACCTTAACCGGCACGTTCTCAATGAGTTCTTCAAGATAAATGACGGATCTATCAGTGAGCTGGATTGTCACTCTTCTTTTCTTCAAAGGCTCTGCAAGTGAATTGTAAACGAAAAACACCTAAATCACACATAGTATGTTTAATTCCTACTTTACCAATTTTACAAGGGATAGCAAACATACATTGGTCCTTTAGCTTAGGTGGAAGCCTAAGTTAAAAAATAGCTGATACGTTTTCACCCAAGTTTACCTTTTCATTGTCGGTAAGTCTTCTTTTGGTTGTGCAAAGGTCTTTCAAGAATCTGGCGTATCTCGAAACTTTTCAGATTACCTCAAAAGGAGGCATGTTTATCTCCACCTTTTGAAAAACATCAAGTATCTCCTTTTCCTCAGCTTGTTTATCACGTTTTACCAACCTTGAAGGGAAATGAGGTGGAGTAGCATAGGGAGATGGCGCAAGAGGAGTCTGTGACTCGGCTTTCTTCTTCTTTTGGGTTTCTGCGTCAACATCTCTAGAGACTGGCGGTGTTACAACAGTGCCGCTCTGAAGAGTAATTGTACTAACATTTTCTCATGGGTTCGCCTTGGTTTGCGATGGCAGCTTTCCTTTGGATTCTAAACGACTCATTGCTAACGTCAGTTGACTCATCTGTTTGTCAATTTCTTGAAAGTGTGCTTCGGTCTTTAGTTGAAATTTTTCTTGGGATAACACCAACCTTTCAACAATAAACTCCAACGACGGTTTTTGCGGTTGATATTGTTGTGGTGCAGGTGGTTGATAAGATTGATTTGGTCTGGTATTTGGTTCATAGTTGAAGTTGGGATAGTCCCTCCACCCCGGATTATAGGTGTTGGCGTGAGGGTTGTATGGCCTTTGGAAAGGTCCCAAAAAATTTACCTACTATATTTACTTGTGCAACAACATCTTCTTGTAACATTGGACAACAATCTGTATGGTGGTCTGGCTTTGTGCATAATCCGCAAAGTCTAGTTGTACCTATTTTGCCTGCAACAAGATATTGAACTATATCACTTAACTTGTCAATTTTACTTTCTAAAGAAATTGTACTTACCTTGTGAACTCGTCGAGAGGGTTCACTAGAAGGGTGAAACTATTGAGAGTTAGCGGTCATACTAGAAATTAAATTTCTAGCAGTTGGAGTCATGTTCACAAGTGCCCCTCCACTTGCTGCGTCGACGATCTTCATCTCCATTGGGAGTAAGCCTTCATAGAAATATTAGAGAAGCGTTTGTTTCGATAGCCCGTGTTATGGACAATTTGCGCATAATTTCTTGAATCTCTCTTAATAGTCATATAATGACTCAATATCTTTTTGTCGAATACTTAAGATGCTTCGCCTTAGTTCGCTCGCCTTGGCTGCAGGGAAGAACCTGTGAAGAAAAAGTCGAGCCATATCAGTCCATGTAGTAACCGAGTTAGACGATAAATCAAATAATTAATCCTTAGCCAAATCGGCTAAGGAAAAGGGGAAAGCACGGAGTTTGATTTGGTCTTCGGATACTCCTTGTGGTTTTGTGCTTAAACAAACCATGTGAAATTTCTTGAGATGTTTGTGCGGGTTTTCACTCGGCAAACCATGCAAAGTCGGCATAAGATGAATTAAACCCGTCTTAAGTGCGAATGACGTCTCTCTATTTGGGAATGTGATGTACAACGTTTGTTGCTCATTAGGTGCTGTAGCAAGTTCTCAAATAGTTTGGTCGTTGTCTGGCATTGGAATTTGCTCTATGTTGTCGAATTCAAAGTGTTCTTCTACGTCAGAGGGTATTTCTGGATCTGGTTCAGATTTTTGTTGTCGTTGTTCTTGATGTTGCCATTGTCTTTTTTTCTCAAAGCATGAGTGCGTGTAGTCTTCGGGCTAATACTCCAATCTCCGGTTCAAAATCTGCTAGTTCGCCCGGATTCTTCCTGGTCATAAATCAAAATAAACTATATCAGTAACTTTGCCAAAGTCCCCGACAATGACGTCAATTTGGCAAGCGTCATAATTGTCAATTAAATATTCCTTAATCTCAAATAAAATAAATAAATAATGTAGTGATAGAGAAGACGGGTTGATGTGCATGGACTAAGGAGCTTCTGATATCTAGAGGTTTTGATTCTGACTGTTACGAGAAAATAAAATAAATGAGGGGGTTTGATCGAGAGAGATAGAAAATAAATGTAGAGTAAAATCGATAATGATGGAAGTAAATTTCAAGTATTAAATCAATTTAATAAAATAGTCTCAGGCTTAGCTTAGCCTCAAATTCAAAATTGATCATAGAAAAAGATTTTACACCGGATACATGCCGGTTACGGTCCACAAGGCCCAACCCTTGTAACTTACTTTTCACTTTTTTTAACCAAAAATTCAAATGCAATGTTTGGAATTCGGTTCTTACTTGAACTAGCCACAACTATCGTCGATAGCGCCAATGTAGTTAAGTGTTAGAAAAGTCTGACTCGAATTATGTTGTCTTGATGAGAATCGAATATGTTCTCAATTTCCCTTAGCGAATCCGTCGCTAAGTGTGCTCATAGGAAGTCGAATATGCTACAAGCCGATCCTTCCTCCCAACTTTAAATCAGAACAACATTCAAACCAACGCGCGCTTTTTTAGATGAAAGTGTAAATATTTTTTAAAAAAAAAGACCGATTGTCGATCTAAGTTATCAGAAAATTGAGAATGTTATCCGAAGATATTAAGTGTTTTTCAATTCTCACAAAATGAATTGAGACATCACTTTAAGTCTTTGGCTAATTGGAAAATTAGCTAAGCATGATTATGGTGGAAATCATACTTAGCATTTTAAAATAAATAAAAGTTTAAAAAAAGAATGTAAAGAAAGGGGAATTTTATAGAACTTTAAAAGCAAGAACAAACTAAGAATGAGAGATTATTTTCTAGCTTACCCCAATGGATATTTATAGTATTCTAAAACCCTAAAAATAACTTAGAAATGATAAAAGATAAATCTTAAAAATATTCAAATTTAAATTCTAAAAACAAACGATAATTCCAGGTTTGAAATTCAAAACGCAGTTGATCTGCTTATCTATCCTTACTGACTAGACCTTCTGGAAGCCGCTGACTGGATCTTCTAGAAGCCGTTGATTGGATGCCATGTCAGACTTCATGCCCAGACTCATGCCCACTAGCCCAACCTTGATTCCAGGACAAAAAAACGGTAGAACTCTGTCTTTCAGTGCAATTTCCAGAATTGTAGTCCTGCACAGAAAACACACAAAAACATCCAAATTAGCAACATGAACTAATCATTAAGGACATAATTAAAGATAAAATAGTACCCAAATTAACCACTTATCAGGGTGTTACATGATCTTACCAACTCTCTAGAGTTACTATTAAGAATTTGAACTGCCTCTAGACTGTCTGTTTCAATGACAATGCGATGATTACCCAAATGCTAAGCATGTTTCAAAAGATCGTGAATTGCCCAGAGCTCCGCTACAAGTACCGAACAATTTTGAAGGCTATGAGAAATGCCTAATAGCCACAGACGGTGTTCATCACGAAGAAACCCACCACGGCTGCTATGCTGCTTGATGAATTCAAACTACCGTCCGCATTACCTTTTATCCAACCGATCAAGGGACACTGCTACTACAGGGCTTCTTGTGCAGCAACAATCCTTCGTGGTTATGCTTTCAACATCCCAGCTGTGTCCTCCGCCAAACATCTACTCTAGACCAAAAAATCTACCATTTCAACATAATTCGGATCAAACAATTTGTTGCACCTGTTTTTCCACAATTTACAACAAATAATAAAGGACAAGGTTGTCCAATTAGTAGCGGAGATAAGAAAGTTTCCCTAACCATGTAGATTAACCATGAACCAATCTTTTATTGGTAGAGAGAAAAAATCATACACATCCTCGGGACGTATAAGCCGCTCCTAAATTTTCCTTGCAATATAGTAATCCCAAAGTACATGGCTAATAGTCTCGTCACCACCGTAAAAGATTTGGAACAAACCTGTCGTCGATAAGTGACGTCTTCATCTTTCCATATTAGTAAGTAGACCATTTCGCAATGAAAGCCATAAGAAAATGCGAATGCATTAAGGAATGTTCAACTTCCATATGAATTTCCAATCAATAACATGAGCAGAGTCACCAAGTAACGATAGGGCCTTGTAAGCCGATCTCATGGAAAAATACGAGAGTTCTCCCAACGCCAACCTAGTACATCCCTTCCAAAATTAGCTCGAGGAATGGCAGGAGATGTGAACCGAGACACCAATGGCTCACCTTTATCTAACCATATATCAAACTAGAATTCAGTATGCAACTTGTCCCGAACATGCCAACATATACTCCGACGTACTTCTTCCCAAATGCTATTGAGACCCCTATATAAACGAGAACAATTATTTATGTTGAGGGATTCTGGGATCACCATACCCCACTTATACTTCACTCGGAGAACTTAAAACCATGATTTATTATATTCTGAAGCAAGTTGAAAGCTGAGCTTCATGAGGAAAACGCGATTTTATTGTTCGAGATTCCGCAGTCCCAAACCACCCTCCTCCACGGGTCATTGCACCACTTCCTAACGAACAAGGGACAAAGCATTCTTCGAATCAGTAGAGACTCACACAAACTGCCTAATGAGCTTTTCCATAGCCTCACAAACTCCCAAAGGCAACCATGAGGACTGCATAAAATATGTTGGGGGGTCGCCTGAAGCACTACCTTGACTAAGGTGATACACCCAGTGCATTCTTCGAATCAGTAGAGACCCACACAAACTGCCTAATGAGCTTTTTCCATAGCCTCACAAACTCCCAAAGGCAACCATGAGGACTGCATAAAATATGTTGGGATCGCCTGAAGCACTACCTTCGCTAAGGTGATACGCCCAGTGAGGGTCAACGATCTTGTTGCCCACCCTGATAACCTCTGAGCCATTTTATCCAAATAATAGGCATAAGTAGCTTTGGACGCTCTACCATTCAACAACAACACACCCAAGTACTTGCCTAAATCATCAACTTCGACAAAACCAAACCCTTGCGAAATAGGATCCCTAACCTCTGATGCATAATTCTTTGAGAACAGAATCTGAGTTTTAGAAAGACTCAGTTTGTGCCCAGAGTACGCGTAGAAGCTATCAAGGTTTTTTTTCATAACTGTCATTTTATGAGTGGTGGCCTCTCCAAAAAGCACGAGGTCGTGCACGAAGAATAAATGGGATAAACTCGGATCGTGGAGGGATAAATGGAACTATTTCCACCCCCTATTCTCAATCTTAACATTAATCATCTGTGATAACGTCTCCATGAATAATACAAACAGGTACGGGGATAGTGGATCACCCTATCTTATACCACGAGATGATCTAAAAGTCTCGGTAAGATCCCCATTTTAGACTATTTGCGTAGAAATAGAGCAGACATTGTGCATTATCAACATAACCAGACGATTATGGATGCCCAATTCAATCAGAGTTTCCTCGATGAAGTCCCACTTTAAACGATCATATGCCTTCTCAAGATCCACCTTAATCGCCATCCACCCCTTTCGACCAGATTTAATATTCATGGAGCGAATGACTTTCTGGGCCAAAATGACGTTATCATTTATTTGACGACTAGTTACAAAATTGTCTTGTCGTTGCGAAATCCAATCAAGAAGAAATAGCTTAAGCTGATTAACAAGGATCTTTGCTATGACTTTGTAGAGCACGATACATAAGCTGATCAACTGGAATTGACTCAAATGTTCTGGTACATCTACTTTCAGGATCAAGACAAGGAGAGTATGGTTCACCCAATTCGTTAAAGGCTCCCCTTCAAAGAATTTATTTACAAAGCAGTGTAACGTCGGGGCCACCATAGACCAATTACATTCAAAGAACACAGGCTGAAACCCATCCACCCTAGGAGATTTCATGGGCTCCATGCTGAACACCGCCTCCCTAACTTCCTCAATAGTGATAGCATCAAGTAGCCAGCCAACTTGAGATGCAGGATGATGGTGAAATCGACCCCAACATATGTTGATTGAATTTATAAGCGACTCTGATGTAAAAAGAGCCTTGAAAAAATTGGTTGCATGGGCTTTCAAAACAGCAGGCTCATCACTCCACTCATCCCCATTGATGTTTAACATTCGAATAGTATTTCTACATCGCCTAGACATTGTGGATGTGTGAAAATACCAGGTGTTCCTATCTCCTTGAGAGATTCAGGTGGCACGAGATTTTTGGTGCTAGTTCTTCTTATGCCAAGACAACGTGTAGCTCATGTTTGAGTTCAATATCAAGATCAGAAAATAAAGGCAAGCTAGACGCTTCGAAAGCTTTCTCCACTCCCTTAATCCGAGCAAAAAGCAACGTTTTTCGCCACCCAATATGCCTGAAGACCTCTCGGTTCCAATGACGGCTACTCTCCTGAAATTCTATTAGATTATCTTGAAAAGATTGGTCACCTCGCCATAAACCTTGAAGAAGGTTATTAAAATCTGGGTGGTTGTTTTCGTAACGACAAACCAATATGGATGCTGAGACTGTTTCAAAGATGCGAAATTAGAGTTAAGCAAGAAAGGGCGATGATCTGAGCCCAATTTTGGAAGATGGAACACTTTAGAACTCGCAAACTGATCATACCAACCGATGTTACACAAAATTTTGTATAGCCTTTGAGCCAAATCACCCTGTTCCTAGGTAAACGTAGGACCATGAAATCCCATATCCATATTGGCCCGAGGCTCAAGAAGTGCGACAATATCTGGTCTATAAATCTTCACAAATAACTTGAAATAACAGTTAAAATTTGGGCCTAAAACACCCTGTGCGTTCCAAAATATAGACTTACCCATAGCAATAGTAAGGAATAGAAAGAGCCAAAGCTGATTGCGCATTTGGCTCTGGCATTGTCTCAAATCCCATACTGTCCCTCTATTGGATCAGATCAAACTGCATCGGCTGATTCTCAACCAAGATTGTACACTCAAAAGATACCCCGTAACGCCCCTTGTTTTGGGCCTAGGATTTTCTAAGTTAATTAGACGGTCCGGTGGACCGAGATTAGAGATCCGAATCAGATTCAAGATTAAAATCGGAACAAATATTTCTTTTTGGTGCAAGAAAAATATGGGGAAATTTTCTAAAAATCATTATTTAATATATGGATATTTTTGGTAAAGTTAATTTTGAAAAATATAATTTGGAAATTGGACATTTTGGCTAGTGACCAAAATGTAAAAATTGAAAACTATTTTTAGTGACTATTTTGAAAAAGGATCAAAACTTTGAATCTTTAAGGAGCTATTTTACCTAATGTTTTAATTTTATTTTCCTCTTAATTTGAATTATTTTTAATGATTTTTAATTAAGGAAATTAAAGGGAAGTTAATTAAGAAAGGTGGTTATTTTCCTAAAAACACTTTTGACGTAACTTCTTTTCTCAAACTTTTCTCTCAACTTCTCTTCATTCAAACACTTTCCTTTTTACCAAATATTTGAGGTAATGCTCTTGACTTCTTAAACCTTTGATTTCTAATGGATTCTTGAATCTTGTTTTACAAAATCTTATTGTCTTGTTTTGTTTTTCAAGAGTAAAACATCCAATTGAGAGGAAATTCACTCATTAGAGATAAAGTTCATTCTTCTCCTCTAATGAATGGTTCTTTATTGAAATTCCCAAGTATTTAATCATTATTTAATGTTTTCTAATGAGTTTTATGATTTAATTATGGAAATTAGTTAAATCAAGGTTTAATTGATAAGATTAAGTGATCTTCGTTTTAGAACTATTTTGCTGAGTTCTTGATTGGTTATAATCATGATTTTGATGTTTTATAATGTAAAAGATTGGTTTTAACATTGGAATCTGAAAACTATGTGAATCTCTAATCTGTTAGGTTGCTAGTGTTGTGTTTTTTGGCGAGTTATGGGTGTTTAATGATGCTGGAGGTATAAAGATGATGTTAGGTTGCTTTTGGATGTTAATTGAAGGTAATTGATGGATTAAACCTTTAGGTTTTTGCTGCGTATATTTTTGATGTTGTTTCCGATTGTTGCAAAAGGGTTGTTGGATAGTGTTGTTGGGGATTTATGTTGCTGAGTCTTTGAAAGCATTTTGATGCATTGAATCTCCTTTTCTGTGGTTAAATCAGAGGTGATTGATCCTCAAGCTTGTGGCACCGTTTCGGAAGCTTTGGAGGAGTAGTTCGCATTGGTGAATGAGGTTTTGCAAAGTTGATGAGTGAGAACACGAATTTTAGCTTTGAAATGGTTTAAAGGTTATTTTGGGAGTTTAAATTAAGCTTGAAACACTGGTTTAAACTCGGAAGTAAGTATAAAGAATTTCTCCGTCGGTTATGCTTTGGCGAAATTGATTTTATGCACTTGTTTTTTAATTACATGGTACCTACTGTTTAAGCATGTATTAAGTATGTTTTATACTGGGTTTTGATCATATATTGATGATGGATGCATTTGGAAATGGTCCATGTAAGTATGAGGAATACTTGTTAATGCATGATTTAATACATTGAAAATGGTTTTGAATGATGCATATATAAACAATGAGGTACATGGTTAATAATGAATTATATTGGCAAGTGATGTGGTTTAAAATGTTATCAGATATAGTTGATCGGCCATAGGATTGATAGTGCACTGTAAATAAGTAGCCTCGGGTGTTGAGGGGTTTATGTGTACCGAATAATCCACCATGAGCACACTAACGGTTGAGGGGTTATATGGTACCAAAAACTCCTGTTAGTGGATTATGTGTCTAACCGATGATTGAGTTGTGATGGTACCCAGTTGTGAATGTACCTTGAATTTCGGTTGAGATGACATGAAGTGTTGAGAGGACACTTGTTGAATCCATGTATCTGATGTAATGTTTTGGGAAATGGAACTTAGTTCATGATCACTTGAAAGACAATATAATTGATAATGTATCATGTTGATGGATTATGTTGTATAATGGTGATTTATACATGTTTACTCTTTAAGGCTTGCATATGGGTTGTTGTGCATAGGAAAGCTTAAATTGAGGTTTAGCAAATGGGATTTTCCTGTTGATCTATGATATATGTTGCATATGGTTTAATATGCATGTTTTGGAAATGTTAAGTGCATGGTTTATAAGGCATGATGTTTTGGAAAGTGGTTTTAAATGATGGTTTTATTGTGAAATGAAAACTGGTTTAAAATGTATTGATGGTGTTGTGTTTTAAGCACTCATCATTAAGCCTAGTGTGCTTACGCTCTCTTTTTCCATCAATGCAGAAAATTAAAGGTTGGAGGCAACGAGCAAATGAGGGGAAATCCAAGGACTTGAATAACTCAAAACTATGGTTTTTGAACTAGACTAGGAGTAATAAATGCAATGAGGTTCATTGTTGTTGGGAGAGATGTTTGCTAAACTCCTTATTTGAGCAAGTTTATAGTGTTGTTGTGATGTTGTATGAGGTTTAATGTATTTGGTTTTGAGGTGCATTTATGCTTTGAGTTTTGGATGGTTGAGTTTTAGGTAGCATGCCTCTAGATTCATGATTGAAGCATGATGTTGTGTTTTAAGCATGTTTCCTTAATATTCTGGTTTAGCTTGATTTGTAGATAAGTGGTATACGTGTTTATGGCTTGTTAAAGCATATTTGAATCCATGTTCGAGAGAAAACCCAACAAATTTGGACATTACATATTCAGGCGTACCAATACGTGGGGCTCCGTATCGGTACGGGTATGTGCTTTTGGTGGCCTCGTATTAGTACACGGGGACATGTATCAGTACACCCTTTAGCCAATGGAATCCAAGTTTACTTAGTGTAGCCCGCGTACTGATACGCCTTGGGACCGTATTGGTACGACTAGTCGTTATGTTTGTTATGGAGGGTTTATGTTTTGAGATTCTTCCGTTTTGGTCCTTGTATCTTATGTATGCAAATGTATGAGTTTGGATAATCGTTTTGAGCTGAAATTTGACAAGCAAGCATGTAATTGGACTAATTGAGGAAAGGTAACTTCAAAATTAATTAATTCCTCTTAATTTTCTAGATTTTCAATTTAGTCCCTAAATTGCAAATTATGCAACTGGATGTCTAATCGATGCCCGATTTAATTGAGTTTTCACTTGCTGACAGCATGCACACCTTAGATTATAATGTTACATCATATACAAGATAAAAAGAAAAGAATGGGCCTATGTTTAGTTAATAAATTCGGGGTTTTTTCGGTAAAACTCAATGTAGCTCTCTCGGTTCGGTCTGCCGTCTAGACTAGGTTGAGGGGATTACAGACCCAATCCCCCGCTCTATCTAACTCGGCCGCAAGAGATGCAACCAGGTTAGCCAGTATTGGGGAAGGTTGTTCAATATCATCATTTTTCTTAGTTTTGTGGGAGATTCTGGAGTATGGTTTTGCAGCCACTACCTTACGATTAGACCCTCGAGGCATCTTCCCCCCGATAAAGTATGATTTGATTTTCCATTAATTTTTCTCACAGAACACTAGACTTTCATCCTCACGAACAACTTGGATAGCAGTATTCTTATCTGAAGGCAACAACGAACTTTCTAGGATAACTTTCTCTGCTAGTGCAACCTCGCCAGTAAAGGTGTGCAAAACCGGGTTCAGTTAACTATTAGCAAATTATTTCAGTTAATCGACAAGTTCAGGTCACCCAATTCTCGGCCCTAAACTATAACCATTCAACCGGTTAACCATTTATTCGGTTAACCGAAATATTTGGTTCAGTTGGATTAGGGTAATGATTTTTATTTTGTTTATTAAAAATATAAATTTTAATAATATCTTATAAAAAAATATATACTTTTAAAAACTAACACATGATATTAGTATTTTTTTTAATACTAGCAAGTTAAACACTTAAACTTCATAAAATGAAATTATGGTTTTACTTTTGAGAATGAGAAAAAATTGATTTTTTAATATAAAATATTAAAATGACATATAATATAATAATATATATTACATAACCTGTCGGTTCGGTTATCCAGTTTGTCCTGAAACCGTAAATTATAACTGAATTGTTTTCTTTTTAAAAAGCAAAAATCCAAACCGAAATCGAATTTTTTAGTTCATATAACAAAATTTTCATTTAGTTTTTTTTGGGTTTCCGAATCGGTTTTGGTTTTTCAAGTTTTTCTGCACACCCCTACTCACAAGGACTCCTACCCGTGTTCGAGATAGTATTTTCTTTCTCTGCCTCATCAACATTCATGGCGGTCTGATGGGAGGCTTGTAAACCAAACTTAGCTTTTCTTTGGTTACCTTTATGTGTCTTCTTACCCAAATCACCAGAACCCCCCTTTTGACTACACTCCACAACATGCGGTCCTAAAGCCTTTCCACTGACAGTAGGCGAAGCCATATCCAGGTTGATCTTATCAACAATTGGAACATGGCGCTTGAGAGGGATAGCTTCATCCTGGATAAGATTGAGGGCAGCAAACCGGGAGCCTATTGTAGAATCACCAGTTATCTTGCCCTCTACGTAGCACCAATAGTATTCAATATTCTGATGAAAACCTTCAATCAGAATTCCAGGTATAAGTGGTTTGGCTAACTCCGCAACCACCACGAGTCTAGCAAACCTTCCCATTTTGCCTTCTGAAGTATTATAGTCGATACGCACTACCTCTCCCAAGCAGCTTGCTATCAAAGGAAAAAGGCTACTCGTATAGTACCTACTCGACGAACCCGATAGACAAACCCAAATCAAGACCATCGCTGGGTTATCTTCTGAGGTAGAGAAGTTGCGAGTCCAAGGTTGAACAGTCAAACAGCTCCCATAGACCATCTAAGGACCCCCAGAAAGAACTTTATGGTAATCCCTTTCCAAAGCAAAGCGAACAATAAAATACTCGTTACCCAGGTTGATGAGACTGATCTCCCCAGCCGGTGCCCACAGGACATGGATAAGTTCAGTAGAACCTTGTATCCAATTGTCTTCCTGAGTAAACGAATAATAACTGAGTTGGCCAATTTTCATCGTTAGACTTATGCACCCTTTCGAAAAACCAGACTTTTGGTGCAGCCACTCCTCCCAATCACCACATCTTTGGTCAATTGCTTCTGCCATGATATCTTGAAAAAACATCTTTGGTCAATTGCTCGCCGGTTGGGTTCCAGAAGGAGCATCACCTACTGAAAGAGCAGACTGATTTGAAACATCCAAAGAGACATCCATAAACGAGACAGTATCTGACTCCACTCCCTTTGTTGTGATATTGGTTCCATCCAGACCTACATCCATCCCTTTGCTTGCATCATCCATACAAATATCCGCACCTCCTTGTGCAACATCATCAACACCAACCTGTAAAGAAAGATTGAGTCGCAGGGCTCAAACCTTTTGTGATCTCGATCTGATGGATATCATGATAGTGCAGGGTCCCTTGTCGATCCCGGGGTGACAACACCTTAGCGGATCTCCCTCTTTCGGCGGCCTCCCCCCGGGTTGACCAAAATTCCATCGCTAGGGTTACATGAATTCTCTAGGTTTGACTTAGCCAAAGATTCCATTTTTCGTTGATTTCTATATCTCTTTGTACTCCCCAAACTTTCTTGTTCTCCCTCTCTTTAGAGTCAGTTTTCAATTGATAGTGAATTTTGAGACGCGTTTTTTAAAAGGAAATATTGTGAAATATTAAAATAATTATTTTAGATATAATATTAAAAAGTAAAAAAATGGTAGTTTTTTTGGTTTGACTAGTGATTCCAACCCAGTTTTATTTATTTATAGCGGTAGGATTCAAACCTTTGACATTTATAGGGACCTAACACCTCATCTCGCTAGACCAACTTGTTGCTGGTAAAATAAGTGGTATTTTTTTATAATTTTATAATGCCAAAAATTACCCCTAACATTTGACTGAAAAGTTACTTTGTCCTATGTTTTTAAGCAATTTAACTCTTATATTTCATTTTTGGTCAAATTGGTCCCTCTGTGATTAAAAATTGTTAGTCAATTAACTATAAACAACTTTAAATGACTTGACAGAATAACACGTCAGAAGAAAAAATATTTTATATTTTATACAATTTTATAAAATTATTTTTTGACTGATGTGTCATTCTGTAAAGTCTGCATATTTGTCTATATGACACTATTATCGTAGAGTGCGCTACTATGTAGGTTTTTCCTGCCATTTCGAGTCATTTATTGTCAGTTGACTAATAATTTTCCTTTATGGATGGATCATTTTGACCCCAAAATAAAATATTAAAAGTTAAACTACTTAAAAAATAAAAAACCAAAATAACTATACAATTAGACGTAAAAGCTTTTGGCATTTTTTTTCTCAAAAGTTACTTTTTAATCTTGTTATTGCTTTTAGTATAAAAAAATTAGTTTTAAAATTGGTTTAAAAAGCAATGGAAAACTGAGTTTTAAAGTGTTTGGAGGATGGAATTAGACAATTTTCTTTTTAAAATCAAAAATAATTTTTCATATTGGAGTATTTCAAAATTATTGGAGATTTTGGTAGCTAAAATTCTTTATTCAAATCTCATATAAATAGATTCTTTTTAATTTCTCCTAATTTTATTTAATCTAATGCATTTGGAGCCATTATAAAATAAAAATTCAAACTTGAAATCTACTAGTTTTATTTAATTCTAAAAATATTTTTATAGGCAAAAAACTCTAGCCACTCTCCTTATTTTCTGTAACCACGCTGCGATTTTTTCTTTCTTTTATTTTTTATGTGGCCGAACAGCGGCATCGATTTTGGTGTTGTTTGACGACTGCTGGAATTTTTTTTTTGTTCTTTTATTTTGTGTTTTATTTTTCAGTTTTTAAATATAATAATTATGTTCTTGTGACACGATTTTATCTTTAGTACAAATTCTCAGCTTTTTGGCATGCTTTTTTTCTCTTAACCGGACGATTTTTAGCTTTTTTTTCATTTTTTTCTATCAGGGTTAGATTTGACATCGCCACGACTGATCAAGATGGCGCTCTTTTGATTATCTTGTTGATCTCACTATTTTGGACTTTCGAACATGATTTGGATACGAGCTCACAATCATCGATCTTGTTCGCGATTGAGTTGTGGTAATGATCGTGTCGTCAAAGTGTTTTATTATTGTGATATGCATTTTTTAATGTTATTTGTTGTTGGTTTTTACTTTTCATCGTCGAGCTTTGGTGATGTTTGTATCTATTTTGTTTCGAGCCTTTGAGTTAGAGTTTTTATCTTTTCTTTGTATGATCATGTTTTTGATCTAGAGACGTTAGTTTTTTAGGAATATGTTTGAATCAAGTTTGTTTACCAGAGTTGTAAACTCTCATTTTATTTTTAGATTATTCATCTTTTAATAAAACTGACGTACTCATATTCAAAACACAAAAAATATATTATATTTTATTCTTTTGTTATCGTATTATTTTTATATTATTATTTTTAGGGGTGTGCAAAAATATCCAATCTGATTATCCGTTGATCTGATTTGAAAATTTAGTTATCTAATCCGATTTTTTCAGATTGAATATCTGATCTGATTTTAAATTTTCTGGATCGAATATGGATCACAATATTTCATGTTTCGGATTATTCAAAAATTTGAATATCTGAAAATTCAAAATTTCATGAATATTAATCTTGTTATATTTAACAGTTTAATGCTTGTTACATCTCAAAATTTGAAAATTTGAAATTTTCATAGATGCATATTCGATTTTTCGGATCAAATACGATCTAATATCCAAAAAATGAACACCCCTAACTATTATTCATACCATTATTTTTATAAAAAAAATATTTTTTGAACTCATAAAATCTTAATAGTCGATTTTTTAAAACAATTATTTATCTAAACAAAATAATCATAATGCTAGCATTTTCAAATCTTCAAAATTTTGAGATCCATAAATTTAATGAGTGATTAAGGATACTCATGATATCTCATCTTATGTAGTTTGAATTTTAGAATTTATCATTTAGAACGTAAAATATCTTTATTTTTACTATTCATCGTCTGAACACAACTTTAATTTTTAAATACCCACCCTCACATGTTTTTTCTACCGATCTTTTTGTACAACCTTTAATAGTAAGTAGTGGTGGTGAGTAAAATTTGACTCGGTTTAAAAAAATTAAAATTTTTTACTCAACTATGTCAAATACATGCCCCTAATAAACAGTAGATTGTTCACTCATCTTCCGTGTATGTTTCTTTTTTCCTTCTTTCTATCTATCCTTTTTCCTTTTACACTTATTTCCCCTTCTTTACGGGTAATTTTTCACTATATCCCTCCAAAAGTTTTCGTTGTTTATTTAATTGTTTAATATGATTACGAGATATTATTTGTTTTTTAATTTTAGTCTTGTTTATTAATCATAGCACTTTAATAACACATACAATCCATAAATAAGTTGTTCAAACTCAATTCACATGGTGATAACATCATTATCTTTTTCAATAAGACAACTTGATGGGTTCATGATAACTTGTTTTCTTGAACCTAATAATATTTGGTTCCTCAAGTCCATTATAACTAGTAAAAAAGCCTATATGTATAGCATTCTCTCGATGAAACCTCTGATTCTAAAATTATTGGGGCTCGAACGATCAACCGAAATAGCCAAGATGGGGTAAATTGGATTTTTGCTTTGGTAGATGTAAAGCTAAGCAATAAAAATTGTGACACAATGATTTATAATGGTTCGACTTTCTAATCAAAGTCTATCCCTACTACATTAGCTATTCATACTAAGGATTTTTCACAAATTTACTAATTTGTCTTTCCTTTTTCGGGCTAAAGGAAATAACCCTTAAAACCAAGACTTATACCCTAAAGTCTTGAAAACACTCTCTTAGAAAGATAAAGCAAATAAGCAAACAATGAAAATCCTTACAAGGCAAATGTGTTTGAAATTTAAGCTCTCACTCAAAATCATAAACACTTGAGCAAATGTGACAATTTGGCTCACTAGTGTTTTCTACAAGAAATATGGCAATTTAAGCACAAAACTTAATTTCTCAATACATGAATGTTGGCAAGTTATTGCTTGTTATTCCATGAATGCTTGGAAAGGTCTTTTAAAACCTCTAATGAGTTTGTGGTCGTTACTAACCCTTGAGGTTGATTTAGAGTCGTTTGAGACTTTATTTTCAGCTTTAAATGCACTTATAGGTTTGTTGGTATCGGTACGCGTGCAAGGGTAACAGTACCTGCCTCAAAGAAGGAGTTGTTGGGCATTTTTCAAAGGGTATTGGTACACTATACAAGTGTATCGGTACAGGCCCTGCCGTATCGGTACAGGCCCTGCCGTATCGGTACGGTCTAAGTCGTATCGATATTTATTTTAGCTACTAGAAATTTTGACCATTTGGGGATAAAAGGGTGCATTGGTATACAGCTTAGTTGTAACGATATAGGATCTTCTGGGTACCGGTACACGTCAATCTGTATTGGTACTCAAAGCCTATTTTTGACTTTTGAGCTATTTTGAAAATATTTAAACAAGTCAAAAACCCTTGGAAAACCTTTCAAACATATTTTTCAAGTTTATGGACTTTTGAAATATTTTTGCAAATTTATTTAAGTCCAAAAATAATTTTCATTTAAGTTATATCAAAATTAAATATCTCAACAATCTCCCTCTTTTTGATATAACAAAACTACTTGAAAATTTGTTTTTGAAAATCTCCCTCTTAGAAAAATAATTTTAGAAAAAGAGAATATTTTGAGAAAAATATTTTTAAGCACCTATTTTTCTTTTTGAAATTGAACTTTTTAAACATATATCTCCCCATTTTTGTTATATCAAAAATAATTTCAAAAATAAGTTTAAAATCACATTAAAGGTTAAGGCACCAAATGTTAAAAGTTTGAAACTAATTGATAGAAAATACCAATTGTTGGTGCAAAATAACAATGGATAAAAGACCAAAGATTTTAACATGAAAGAATTTTAAAAAATGCCCCCCAATCAAGCATCAATAAGACTGTTAGTCCAACAATTCAAGAGAAATATTGAATTTCAAATAAATAAATGAAATAAAAGCAAAAAAAATCAATAAACATGTCATTTATCAAGATTTATCAATAGGAACACAAAGCATGAAAAAAGAGACAACACAATCCCTTTTTTTATTGTGCGTACCAGTACGGTGTCGACTATAACGGTATTGGTTAAAGGTCGTATCGATAGGGTATGGGCGGTATTGGTACCGAAGGCACAAAATTGGTGAAAAATACAGTAAAATCAACTCAAATAGACTTACAACTTAATCTTAAGTTCATATAAACGCTTTAAGAGGTCATAGATACATATCTTGATCATTTTTGCTACAAATTAACAACATGTTTCTCAAAACATAACATTTATAACATAAAAGCATGATTTCACCAAGATTCAACCAAACGTTACAAGTTTAAGGCCAAAAACATAGATATGAGCATAAAGGGCCAAAAACATGTAACTCATGCAATTGAGACTCATTTTAACTATATGCAATTAAGGCATCAATAGTCAAACAAAACATGTTTTGATCAATCAAAATCAAGCATTAGAGACACGATTAAGCAATTGCATGAAACTAAATTTACCACTTGAACCAAGATAGGATGTTAAGCCTCTCATTTTTCAAGTGTAATTCTCCTTGTGTGTCAAGAGCTTTCAAAAAATTTACTTTGCTCATTAATGCTCAAGCACACCTACAAAAAACAATCACAAATATTTTGGTATCCAAATTGCTTTGGATCCATTATCGTTAGTCTCAAAAATTTTAGTTCCCTTTGGAATTCATTTTTCAATGTCTTCATTTTTCTTTGAAGAAATAAGTCCCTTAGGGACCCAAACATTCTTCACCAATTAACCATTTAAAATTTTAGGGGAACTAGGTTGTCTAAAATAAAATATTGGTTTTACAAAATTAGTTTTGGAGCATTCTCCATTTTTTCAAGACTTTTGTAAATCAATTTTCTCTTTTAAGATCATCTAACTCTCTTTGATGATCTTCATGAACTTTTTGATGCAATTTTTGTAAATTAAAATTCTTTTGCTCAAAGTCCTTGAGCTTTGCTTCAATTTCATCTTTGGTTTTAGAAATCAAATCATTTTGAACTTTTAAATTTGAAACCAAATTCTTGTTTTTCAAAATATTAGTTTTAAGCTCTAAAACAAAATTATCATAGGTATCTTGTAATTCATCAAATGTATATGAAATTGAAGTAGATGAATTAGAAGTTACCCTTGAATCTTCTTCGATGGTCATGAGACAAAGGTTGGCTACCTCATCATTGGTGGAGTCCTCTTCATTACTCTATGTAACCACAAATGTCTTCTTCTTATAGTTTGTTCTATTCTTTTTGAGTCGAGGGCAATCATACTTGGTGTGCCCCGACTTCTTATATTCTTAGCAAATGATGGGACCACTTCCCTTCATTCTCGATTCATGTCTTGATTCTTTCTTTTCTTGATTCATAAATTGGGTGAACTTTTGAAGAACTTGACCATATTTTCTTTTTCACTATCCTTTCCACTTGAATCTTCTTATTGGCTTGTGGAGGATTTAAGAGCAGCATTTATTTCTTCAATGTCATCTTCTTTTTTCTTCCTCTTTGACATCATCATTTTATGGGTTAGAAAAGATCCCATAAGCTCGTCAAGATTAAGTTCCTTCAAGTTCTTTGCTTTAATGATCGTGGTCTTCTTGGAATCCCATAAATCGGGAAGTGAATAAATCAACTTCCTCACAAGCTTGTCTTCTAAAATCACTTCTCCATAGCCATTAAGTCTATTCACAATGGTGGAGAATCAATCGGACATAGCTTTGATGTATTTCGTCGGGCTCATCTTGAAGTTCTCGTACTCAAGGTTGAGAAAATCAATCTTGGTCTCCTTTACTTCATTGGTTCCTTCATGAGTGACTTCAAGCTTGTCCCAAATCTCCTAAGCACTCTAGAAAGAAGATGTCTTTGCATACTCATCGATTCCAATAGCACAAAACAAGATGTGCATAGCTTTATCGTTGAGTTGCAACTTCTTTCGATTATCATCGGTCTACTCTTATCTTTATTTCTTGACGAGACGTTCTCCAACTCTCTTCATTGGAATAGATGGCCCTTCCATCACTATATCCTAAAAGAAGTAGTTGATTGATTTGATGAAAAATTTCATCCTATTCTTTTAATAAGAATAGTGGGCACCGTTAACGTAAGGAGGCTTGTCGATATATTGCACCATAAGCTCCGGTTGATATAGAAAGCTTGAGCACTTCAATAATCGACTCTAGGATGTTAATCTAGCATAGAGACAAAGCTTTGATACCAATTGTTGGGGCTCAAACGATCAACTAAAATAACCAATCCGTTTTGCAAACTCTTAAAGTCGATATTGTTCGTTTATGAGAAACAAGAATGCGGGAAACTTCAAGGTAAAGAAAGTTTGAAAATTCGAGCTAAAAAAACCCAAAGAAACTGATTATTTTGGCTAATTTAGATTGCAACCTTTTGTTTTTATTTTGTTATGAAAAGCCGTGAATCTACGTGTTGTTTGCATAGAGGAAAAATGCATGGTGAGGATGTTATAACTCATTCTTTGAGATTCCTTTTTTAGACAACCAAAACCCTTAGGTACTAATTTTGAGCATAGTGGGGGCGTTATAACCTTTCTCACTCGTAATCGACTCCCGAATTTGGCGATAATCTTGGTGTTGGCGCAGACCAGTCTTATAGGTTTTCAGTCGTACCCAACCTAAAATGACCGATGGCAACTCCAATAGTTTGACGAGCTTTTGAAGGCCCAACCTATTTCGGCCCTGACGAAAAACGATGTCATGTAAATTATCAAGTGATCAAGTGATCTTGGTGATTTCAAGGTATAAGTTAGTTTGGAATACAATGCGTTTTAGGTTTGGCTCTTTTCGAATGAGACATGATTCTTCAAATGTTCACTGATTTGTTCAGAAATGATCAAGTGATCTTGGTAGTTTCGTGTGTAGCTTCTGGAACTATTCACTAACTTTAAATCATTTCTCATGCTTTTAGGGTGTGTAGGACTTTATTGAACTTCTAAGGGACCACATCTCGCGTGCCAGTCATTAATATTCGTATCACCTTTTCAGATTTTTGACTCAAATTCATCATTGGTTCAAGACACCCTTTGTGAGTTTTCATCTTAAACCCTTATTTTATTACTTTTCTCTTTTTCTTCTTCTTCTTCTTTTTTTTTATTCCATCATGCATTAGAATATTTAGAAATCTCCCACAAACAAAAGAGTTAACTTCAAGATGATGTACTAATTCTAAAGATAAACCCTTCAACTCAAATATTCATGTACAATCAAAATGGACTTTATAAGCATGTAATGTAGTCCATGGTTTAGGGTTATGAAAGAAATGATATATAGGCCCAAACAAGTGTTTAAGGGTGAATTAACCGAGGATCAATTGTTGTCGGCGAAATCTCACTTTGCTCGACTTGAATCTGCTTCCATATGTTTTTTTTTGGATCACTTTATACTGCCCATTTTTGGGTTTTCACTCTAGAGTTCATTTCCTTTATTTCTCTTTCATCTTCAAGGATTTACGATCTTTCAACAAATATCGAATTAGAGACTTTAAATGACAACAAGTCATGTGCTTTAGCTTGAATATAATCAGACTCAAAAGAGTTATTCTTGACGAGGGACTTCACATATGTGCTTTTCGTTCTGTTTATTTCATGTTTTTCTTTTCATTTTTTTCATTTCTCCATTTTCTATTTTTGTTTTCTTTTTTCTTCATGAACTCAAAACTCTATTTTGAATTGATCACAAGTCACCTCTTATTGCTGAAACATGCCTTCTTGTTCTTTGCTCTTAGATCATAAGGTTCCATCATTGCAGTATAATCAAAATCGACAATTTATTCATGTAAGCAGATATTTATTCATCTTTGCCCCCTAGTTTGGAGGGTGATCCTTGGTTAGGGTTTATTCCAAAGAAAACTATATTAGGCTCAAAGGGGACAACAATGGATAATTTTTTTTCTTTTTGAGAAGGGAAACAGAAGGAATGCCAATTGTCATTTCGTATATGGATATTTTTGCAGAAGAGTTATCCTTAGAAGGATAAATATTCAAAACCAACTCATTTATTCATAGAATCACCTAAAAACAAATAATGCATGATAATCTAATCTTTCTTTTTTTTCTTTTTTTTCATCTTTTTCTTTTTCTTCATGTATACCTCAATTGTTTGAGCTAATTCATAGAAACAACACGAGATGCTCTACCTTGTCTTCTTGCTGAAAGGGTTTCATAACAACAAACATCCTTGAATTTCATGTCTTTGAGATGTAGGCCAAAAAAGTTCACTTTAGGTCAAATTTTCAAAAACAAGGGCATGACTTGGATGTTGTCTTTCTTGGAAGGGCAATCTTGTAAAAAAAGGTTGACTTTGGGTCGAACTTTCAGAAAACAAATGTGTTACTCGAAGATCAACTTCCTTAGAAGGTTAACCTTGCATCATGTTTAGTTTTTCAAGTATTGATCTTGAAGAATTTAAGATGAAAAAAATCAAGGGATCTTGTTTTTGGTTTCAAGTGAAAGGTTAATCTTGTCATACGTCAAAGGTCTATAATCTCGATTCTCCAAAGAATATTTCATTTGTTTGATTTTCATAGAACTTCAAATTTTCAAAAATTTATTTCATTGTTCATAGCTATAGTTTTAAAGCTCATTTTCGAAGACATCATCATTTATTCATTGCTGAAAATTTATTCACAAAATGATTTTCAGAACAAATTTTGTTGGCACAAAAAAAATTTCCTCTTAAATCTTCTTATTCTTCATAACGCATCACTGCTTGATTATTACTTATATAAATTATGAATGCATGCAAATGCAATGCTAATGTTTAAATGTATAAAAACTGTTGATTTAGAATTGAGCATTCATAGAACAATCTTCATAATTTTGATTACGAAAATTTTCTATTTTAAACAGCTAATCGTATGTCAACATCCCTTTATTAGACATTTTAAACGTGACGTGTGTGAGAAAAAAAACAAACAAAAAAACATGGTTAGTACATCAAAAACAAATGAATATGTACAAACATAAATTTAATGCAGGGTAAAAAGTGTGTGTGTGTACATATATAGGTGACCACTAATAATTCGGGTTTGTCATGGCTATAATTGGGTGGACTCTTACTGCTTATTACATGTGGTTCATGGTTCTAAAGATAGGTACCTAAATTGTCCTTACCAACCTACTAAGGCTAATAAGAACCTCGATCCTCACCCATTCTAGGTTTCTACAGACCGAGTTCAGTTTAGGGGGGTTCACTCTTTTAAGCTTGTACTAAGGTTTAACCTTTCGAAGATAGAAAGTATGTGAACCCCAAAAGCAACACGCATTCTTGTATGAAGGATTAACCTCTCGAAGGGTAGCGATTGCAACCACTTAAGCGGGATAAAGCTCAGGTTGAGAGCTTTATGATAATAATTGTGCGCAAAGGGACATTGAACACGAGGTAACCACGTACTGAACAATTTCTGAATAATACAAAAACATTCAATTTGTATAAGTAATAATTAAGTAGTTATGCGTGATGAAGAATAAGAAGATTCAAGAAGAAGATTTTTTGGTGCCCACACGGAGAAGTCGCTTTTCATAATTTTCTCAAATTTTTTTTGTATGCATTAAAATTTCTATTGAGAAATAATTTTGTGAATAAAATTTCAGCAATGAATAAATGATGATATCTTTGAAAATGAGCTTTCAAACTATAGCTATGAACAATGAAATAAATTTGTGAAAATTTGAAGTTCTATGAAAACCAAACAAATAAAATGCTCTTTGGAGAATCGAGATTATAGACCTTTGATATATGACAAGATCTCTTGATCTTTTCATCTTAAATTCTTCATGATCAGTACTTGAAAAACTAAACATGATGCAAGGTTAACCTTCTAAGGAAGATGATCTTCGAGTAACACCTTTGATTTTTGAAAGTTCAACCCAAAGTCAACCTTTTTTACAAGATTAACCTTCCAAGAAAGACGACATCCAAGTCACGCCTTTGTTTTTGAAATTTTGACCTAAAGTCAACTTTTTTTGGCCTACATCTCAAAGACATGAAATTCAAGGATGTTCATTGGTATGAAACCCTTTCAGCAAGAAGACAAGGTGGGGCTTCTCATGTTGGTTCTATGAATGAGCTCAAACAGTTGAGGCATGCATGAAGAAAAAGAAGAAAATAATAAAATGAAAAAAAGAAAAAAAAGAAAGATTAGATTATCATGCATTATTTGTTTTTAGGTGATTCTATGAATAAATGAGTTAATTTTGAATATTTATCCTTCTAAGGATAACTCTTTTGCAAAAATATTCATGTATGAAATGACAATTGGCATTCTTTCCGTTTCTCTTCTCAAAAAGAAAAAAAAAATATATGTTGTTGTCCCCTTTGAGCCTAATATAGTTTTCTTTGGAATGAACCCTAACCAAGGATCACCCTCCACACTAGGGGGAAAAGGTGAAGAAATATCTGCTCACATGAATAAATTGTCGATTTTGATCATATTGCAAGGATGAAACCTTATAATCTAAGAGTAAAGAACAAGAAGGTATTTTTGTGAGAAATACAAAAACCTTCAATTTTTGTGATCACCAATTGTTCAAATTCCTTTTTTCCTTTTTTCCTTTTTTGAGATAACTTATACCCTTTTGCGGCTTGACTCTCTAATGTATCCCTAGCGGAGTTGCCACGTTGTCGACACCATTTTTCATCTAGGCTAAAATAGGTTGAGCCTCAAAAGCCCATCAAACTGTTGGAGTCGCCATCGGTTGTTTTAGGTTGGGTGCGATCGAAAACCTGTAAGACTGGTCTGTGTCAACACCAAGATTATCACCGGGTTCGAAAGTCGGTTACGAGTGAGGAAGGTTATAACACCCCCACTACACCCAAAATTGGTACCTAAGGGTTTTGGTTGTCTAAACAAGGAATCTCAAAGAATGGGTTAATAGCACTACTAACAAAAAATTAATTATGTTATTAAATACATGAAAAAGACGTATTTATGCTCAAAAATGTAAATGCATATCTAAAACGAACAAGCAAAATAAACCAAATCATAAAAATGACAAATTCGAACTTAATCAAATAGATTAACATCAAACTATCAAACAAGTTCAAAACATGCAGCTAATTAGACCTAATCAATTTCAAATAAATGTCAATTCATTTAAAAGACATGCAAAGATTGATCTAAATGCAAAAAAAAAAAAATTAAATCTAAGGCTCAAATAATAGCTAACATGACTTGGGACTAAAATGAAATGAATCTAAAACCTAATATGCAAAAGGCTTAATGACCCATTTGGTCCCCGAAGTATACACAAAATACCAAACTGCCTCATAAAGAATTTTTTTGGACGTTTTGCCCCTTGAACTAAACACCATGATCCTGTTTGGCCCCTCCGTCTAACACCGTTAAAAAAATTCACAGGCCAATCAAAATGCGCCACTTGTTATTTTATTTAAAAAATAACATGATTTAAATAAAAGGGGTGAATTGCACATTAAATATGCCAAATTTTATTTTTTGTTCATTTTAGTCCCTTATTTAACTATTCATCTTCTTCTTTTCTTCTTTCTGTAACTCACTTTCACCTTCAGTTCCATCTTCTTCTTCTTCTTCAGAGTTCAATCTTCCTTCGAATGTGGAAACTTGGAAGAAATCAGTTACCCATTTTGGGGAAACCAACAATCTCATTGCGGCCGACAAGGCTTCGAGCTTCAATGCCACCCAAACCTGTACCCGGTTATAAACATGGAGAACCAAGGTTTCAATGCCATACATTTGATAACTTATCTTTCTTGTGATTCTCGTTAATGGAGTTTTGCTGCAACTTTTCGACCGGTTGCAGGCGAGGAGGAAGAGGAAACTGAAAACATTCTTAAACTCAAAAGTGTTGGTTTATGGAGTTGCAGAAGGTTATTTGATAAGAGGTTCACTGTTTCCATTTTCAGAAGCTTAAGCTTAGCTTTGTGAGGCAGATGCAATGGAGTTTCCATATTATATATATATAAACAAATTCCACCACTGACACATGGAATTGACAACAATCAAGAAAAGAACCATAAAATTTACCTGCCATTGCCGCTGCTCCAACCGCAACTTCTCTGAATTTGCCATCTCATACTCCCCGTTTTTCAGATACCTTTGATCAGGTCTCAACCTTGAATCAGTAGGGGGCAACTTTTCTTGCATACATGAAGGAGATTAAAATCAATGCCCCAATTACTGCAAACCAGTTCAAAGGGTTTTGAAAACAGTTCATTGATTTCCAGTGATTCCATTTCATTCTTATAGATTCGGATGGACACGTTTAATTCTATCATCAGGACCAATATTTTGAGACCCCAAACGTGGGTGCAACAATACCTTTAGACCAGGAGTGAGTGAGTTCGTTCAATGTAATGGCAAATCGTGTTAAGTTATATCTGGTGGGATATTTAGGAAGAAGATGAACAGTTAAATAAGGGACTAAAATAAATAAAAATAAAATTTGACATATTTAATGTGCAATTTGCCCCTTTTAATTTAAGTCAGCGTATTTTTTTAAATTAAAATGACACATGACACGCATTAATTGGCCCATAATTATTTCTTACGGTATTAGACGAAGGGCCAAACAAAATTACAGTGTTTAATTCAAGGGAAACGTCCAAATTTTTTTTAAATCACAGTTTGATATTTTATATATATTTCAAGGGCTAAATGAGTCATTAAACCTATACAAAATGCAATGGACTAAAACAAAAAAAAGACTAAAAGAGTGAATTTACCTAAGCCTAATGCATGTGTCAATCACATCTACAGAGACATAAATGATTCATTGATTTGCAAGTCACCAAACATGTACTGCACCATGCCTTTTTCCTACGTGCAAACAACACGTGGATTCACGGCTTTTCATAACAAAATAAAAATAGAAGGTTGCAATCTAAATTAGCCGAAATAGTCAGTTTCTTCTCTGATTTTTTCTCGAGCTCGACTTTTCAAACTTTCTTTATCTTGAAGTTGTTCGCGTTCTCGTTTCTCATAAACGAACAATATCGATTTTAAGAGTTTACAAAATGGAGATCAAAATTGACAACTTGAGAGAAAAAGTTGTGTGGTATTGGGTGGGTGGATGATGGTGAAAGCTAATACCGACAGTAAGAAGTAAGGCTTTGGGACGGCTTGGTGTTTCGGGTGATGTGCGGGTGAAACAGAAGTTTGGAGCTTGAGTGCGTTGTTTCTGTGGCTACTGTGACGATCGGGTGTGAGCCATGGTCGAGGGGAAATGACCGAGGGAAAGTGATGCTCTACTAAGGATGGTTGTCGACTGGCAACAAGGAACTGAGTTTGTCGAGTGGCAACGAGGAGGTTGGGAGCTTCGGCCGCGAGCAGCTAAAGGGGGCTACCTGGGTGCTCGAAATGAGTAATACTCGGAGGCCATTTTCACTCTAATTTCAGCATTTTATTTTGCTTCATTGCCCCCTTGCTAAGCCATAGCTTATTCCCCCCCCCCCCCCCCCTTCCAAAGTCTCCCCTAACTTTGTGTCCTGCTCTAGCTTTTAAAGGAACATAAGATCACGGAAGACTTGAAAGAGAGGGAGTTGAGAAATTTCAGGACGTTGGTAGAGGGATTTTTGGAAAGTGGGTGTACTGGCTTTTGACCGATAATTGGGGAATTGGACTCGAGTCAGGTGTCAATAACAGGTTAGACATTGGGCCATTTAGGTTCAATTTGGTAGGAGCCTGGGCTCGAATAAAACTAATGGTTATAAAAGTAAATGACAAAGATTAAATGTATAATTTTATAATTTTTTTTTTGTTAAATATCACGTTATTATTCTGTTATCTTTCGATTAATTTTTTAACTATAATAGTCAAAAATAAGATTAATTTAAAATTTTGATAGTGAATTATTTAGTTTTTCACAAAGATTAATAACACGTGTCAAACATCCGTAAAAAGAGGGTCTCCCCCACTTTCCGACTGTACGACCTTCGTCTTTAAAATCGAGACCAAGAGCTCTTCTGTCGTAATTCCCCAATCCTCAAAATTATTAATAAAAAACACTTACTGTTCTCCTTCATCTTCAGGTACTTTTTCATTTATTTCTATTTTCATTTCTTTAATTCTTTGTTTGAATTATTGTTTTGGATTTTCTTTTCAATTGTGGGTCAGTGGTAGTGGGTATTATGTTTTTTATATAAAAAACCATTTTGTTGATTTGCTTTTCCCTATATTTCAGTTGTAAAAATCTCATTTTTTGGGGGGTTGATTGATTTTCTTGGTAAAAGTTTCAATTTTTTTCAGGGTAACAAATATGGAAATCTTTGAAAAGCCAACAGAAACCCTTTGTGGGGATAAGTCTTTAGACCAAGATGCTAATGAGGGTTCTAAAGCTGCTGGGCTTACTGTGGAAAAGCCATGGGAAAATGGGAAGGGGGATTCTTGTATTGGGGAAGATGGTGAAGGACTTGAGGATTCTGAAATGAATGGGGTTTCTTCTTTGTTACAAATGAAAGAGAGTGTTAGGAACATTGGTGTTAATGGTGAGAGTGGTGAAGTGTTTGGCACTCTTTTAGGTGCTGTTGATCAAAGTAAAGAAATTGGTGTGGAAAATGTGTTGCCAAATGGTGACGATGACGATGGAACTGCAAACTTTGATGAGAAAGATAATGGTGGTAAGATGATAATTAATGAAATAGATGACGACGATGATGGTGATGTTGGTGGTGGTGAGTTTTCTGCTGGTTATTTTGTATGGGGTAAGATTAAGAGTCATCCATGGTGGCCAGGACAGGTTTATAGTCTGACTGATGCATCGGATTATGCGGTGAAGCTTCGACAGAAGGGAAGACTCCTTGTTGCATACTTCGGCGATAGTTCATTTGCATGGTGCCATCCATCTCAATTGAAGCCTTTCGAAGAGAATTTTGAGGAGATGTTGAAGTTGAGTAGCTCTAAAAACTTTGTCAATGCTGTATGGGCTTCCGTTGATGAAATTGGCAGACTTGTGGAGTCCAAGATGACTTGCTTGTGTGTTCCCAAGGAGAATTGTGTCGGACTCGACCGACCTCTGGCGGAGAATGCTGGGATAAAGAAAGGAGTTCTTGTGCCTGAAGGTGGAATTGAAAAGGTTTCAGTTGGCCTCTTTAAGCCAAAAGAAGTTCTTGATAAGTTGAAACAAATTTCACAAGCTGTTTCAACTAGTAATTTGCTTGAATGTGCAGTGTTGAAGGGTTGGCTTTCGGCTTATAATCGATCAATAGGGCGCCCTCGATTGCCGTTGTACCATGAACTGCTGTTGATTCCGGACATTGAAGAAAATGTTAGAACTCTTGTGGTGGATATGAGTGATTATCGTAAGGCAGTGGGAAACCCAATCACAAGGGCAGGTGAAAAAGATTGGATATCGAGGCATCTGGAGATTTCAGAGGATGCAGTGCATCACGGGAGGAAACAGAAAAGCATTGCTGAAATCTTAAAAGCTGATATAGGTGTTCAGGCTCATAAGGTAACAAAGTCCGCTGAACGAGCATCCTCATCTCGGAGGAAAAAGGTGAAAGGCAATGATAAAGCTAATGGTGATGGTGGCAGCAATTTGGGCTTTGTACCGAGAAAGGGGAAGGGAACTGAGCTTTCAGGATCTCATGCTGAAACTGATGTCATTGGAGCCAAGGAGGAAATGGACAAGGGTTATTCGTCAAGAGGAAGGAAAATGAGGAGCAAACAAGAAGACGATAATAATAATGGTGATGATCGGGGCAAAGAAGATACCAATACTGTCTTGGCTAAAAGGAAAGTGACTGTGGGTTCTGGGATCAGCAGGAATAACTCTTTTTCAAGAGAAAGGAAGAAAAGCAAGTACTTATCTCCTCCTTACACAAGTTCAACCGGGAAGCTGAGGAAACTGGACATAGAAGATGAATCCATAGAGGTTTCCGATGACACCCGGTTCAGAGAGACAATGACTAAAGCTACTGGCAATCTTGTTTCGGGTGAAATGAATGAACTCCCTGAAGAAGTTCAGGCAGATCAAGAAGCATCGAATGAATCAAGTTCTCTCACTCCAAAACTATACCTTGACAGGGTAATTGATCTGGCAAAAGTTGAAATTCCTGCAAATGAAGTTCTAGTTGCAGTCCGGTCCATAGCTCTTAGTCCACAATACCAAAGGAAAAACAGCTCTTTTGAACTTACTGTGGAGTTTTTATCTGTATTCAGAAGTTCAGTTTACCAAGATGGATCTGACTACGAAATGTATAATCAGTTCGAACATCATAAAAAGAGAAAATCTTCAGACTTTTCGGCTGTATCATCAGGAAATGACCGATCTACGGCTGGCCAGATTCCCTCTGCACATAAATCCCATAAGAAAAAAGTTAGAAAGAATGAAGAAACAAAGATGGATCAATCCAAACCCGGGGAAACTACCAGGGCATCACTGAAGAAAACCCAGAAACCAAAGTCATATAAACCTAAACCGAAGCAAACTGCCAGAGCTGCTGTTTTGAAGAAAAATGATAAGGAGGCTGATGGAAATGATTTACCTGCTGCTCTCTTTGTGACATTCGGCCCTGGATCCTCATTGCCTACAAAGGATGATCTTATCCGAATATACAGCAGGTACGGAGCGCTGGACATGGAGGACACCGATATGTTCTACAATAATTTTTGTGCCCGTGTTGTCTTCTTAAGAACCTCTGATGCGGAAGAAGCCTTCAGCAGTTCACAAAACGACAGTCCTTTCGGATCTGCCAATGTTAGTTTCCGGCTTCGACTTCACCAGGCTGCATCAGCTAAAAACCAGAAGGAAATACCAAGTGCCAAAAGGCCTTCTCTAGCAGACGAAGGAATCGAAAGATCAACCAAATCTCCGGCACCCGGGAATTCGCAGCTTAACCACATCAAGCAGAAGCTCGAGATGCTGACATCGATGCTGGAGACATCAGATGAAAAGATGTCATCAGAGACTAAATCCAAGATACAAAGCGAGATAAAAGGGCTGTTGGAGGTGGTAAACACAATGCTTGAATCTTCATCTTAAGCAAAATTGACTTCACATTTGTATAGGGTATGTAGAAGTCTATGTCATGTCATGGTTGTTACATTCATTTGAGTTAGGATCTTGTATGAAGCATAGTGGATAATAGTAGTTTATAGCGACAATTTGCGTCTGTTAAAATCACCACATGCTACATATAGCATAAACTACCCTAGTTGAATTACGTTTTCATGGATACAAATTCATTTACTTTTGAGCAGATTGGAACCAGATTTTTCTTTTAAATGTTGATCCTTTATAGAATGCCATCCACATTTGCTTTAAAAAAACCTTACGTATGGTCTTGGTTGTATTGAAAATGAACTTGGTGAAACTAAAGTAAAACTAGAAACAAAAGCAAAAGAAATGGATGGATAAGTAATTCAACCAAAGGCCTTTTTTGTCTACAACAAATACATCCTCATCAAGGTATTTTAGCCAAAACAAAAGCAAACCATTTCCTATCAAATAGGAGTAGCTCCAGTTTCAAGTCTATTTACAGAATGTTCAAAGCAACAAATGGAGAGGGGGTGTCAAAAATTTAGTCATCCACTGGGTCCTGAGGAGTTTCTTCTGATCTACGCTTGATTGTTACAACAGGGCACTCGGCATGCTTCACGCAGAACTCACTCACCGTTCCAACAAAAACCCTGGAGAAGCAAATGTAAATCACCCCACAAGTTCAGTTCGTCGACAAAAAAAGGTGAAAATCAAAGATTGGAGGCATCGGGTACTAAGCATACCGTTGGAAAGGACCGAGTCCTCTGCTACCCAGAACAAGAAGATCTGGTTGGATCCTCTTCACCTCGTGGCAGATCACTTCCTTTGGATAACCTTTCTTGATCCATGATTCACAAGCAACCTACAACCAGAAAAATTTATAATTCGGGGAAAGAAAACACAAGAAAAATGTAGTTTTTAATTGAAAATAGTAATTTATTGAAGAATAAACATTACCCCAATTTCATGACACCTTGAGTAAAATGTGTTATTTTCTTATTGAAAAATGATAATTTATTGAAGAATGAACATTACCCCTATTTCATGGCATCTAGTGACAAAGAATTCAAGCAGATGAAGCCCTCTAGCCCTGTCCCTGTTCTTCATGTTCTTAAAACCTTCAGGAGAGGCATATATGCTGTCCATGTCATCGAAACCTAGCAGAAAACAAATAGAGAGAAGCAGCCCATCACATCAATGAGATAGCATAGGTTGACTTTATAACAATCGAAGCTCAACATAGAACATACAAGATTTGCCGCTCAAAACCAGTTTTTCCATAGGAATTCATGTTTGAGGCTCAAAGCTTAGAAATTTGAAGCTTAGACAAGCCATTGCTGTACATAAACATTGTATCTAAAAGGCTAGGGGTCCAATTCAAGAAAGTTCATTCTAAAAAATCTATCAATTCTACTTTATCCAGCTAACTTTGACACTGAAGTATGATGACTACTTTTGAAAAGAAAATGATTTTTCAAAGGTATACTTTAACATCGTTATTCAATAAAAACCCTATAGTTTCAATTGCTATGACTGTGAACTTGCTGGTAACCAAACAGATAATTTTCTTAGCAACCAAATAGCATAACAAATTATTAAAGAAATAATCAATCAAATTAACATCTCTTGACCTCGAAAATCCGAAAATCAAAGTAATTTCAAATTCAAGCCGCGAATCAACAATCGCAGCCTCACACGCTCGATAAACCCTAACCAACAGTAACACGCGTGTCCTCATCATGTAAAATTCACTACATAAAGAGATTAGAAAGGGGGGGGGGCAAAAAGGAGAGAGGGAGAAACCATCTTCGTCGGGAAATTGAACGTGGAGGAAGAGAAGTTTGAAACCGGAAGCGTTGGATCGAACGATCTTCTGAAGAGTCCACTCGAAAGCTCCTCTGCTACTGATCGAAGCGTGAGGGTAGCCTCTGATGGTAGACTCGTTCACAGCCACCATTATCCGAGTTACAGGTGCCTCACTTGTCGCCATATTGTCACCCACAACTCACTGAGTCACTCAATCACTTACTCGGTAACAGCCTTATTTTCTCTATCTGTCTAGAGCTTTACGAACTCTCTAGTTTCTCGAGACCCGAAATATGCTGAGGCGAGGGAGATTAAATGGGAGGGTTGCGCAGTGTGCATAAAGTGTACGATAACAACTAAAAACGTGGCTTTGCTATCGTGCGCCCTTGCGGTTATAATCCACCGCGGGATATTTGAAGGGGGTGGCGTCACCTGCCCAAAAATGGCGGGCCTGTCTTTTTTTGGCAACTTATGAAACGACTGGAATGCCCATTCTACACTAAGGCCTTCACTATTGGACCATTTCGGATCACAAATGGGTTTGGGTTTAGCTCAAAAGTGGCAAAGTTTGGACCTGGGAGGGGTTTAGACCTTATAACATTATAAATCAAATTGGGCCTTCTATGTCTTCTTTTTCAATATTAAAAAAATGTTTTTTATAATTATTTATATTTGATTTATTAGTCGACTAATTTAAATCAAGTATTGTAGAAGTCCATTAATTTAAAATTTTAAAGAGGGAAACCCTCTACTCTATTTAAAAATTATGCATAATTTACTTCAATGTAAACTTGGTGTGAGATTCGACGACACAAGTTGAGTACTTAGCTTTTTGTTGTCATATTCTTCGTCTTTTCTCCCCTCGGGTTATCATCTCTCTCTATTTAGGTAATTAGTCTATTTATGTTGTATAATATAATATTTGTGTACCACTCAACTTTGTAAATTTTAATATTCGAAATTGTTATTATTATTATTATTATTTTGTGTATATGTTCATAGCTTCCTTTGATTCATTTTGAGATGATAACAACATCGAGAAGAATTTTAGTTTAACTTTTACATAATATAATAATTGACTAATTGTAGTGGACATGCATATAATTTAATTATTACGTCTTAGATATTAAAGTATCGTTATACAAGGGATTTAAATAATATTATAAAAATAAGTTTAATTTTATTTTGTAATTAGTACCATTTTTCTAAAAAATAATTAGTACCATTTTGGGTAAAATAGGATATAAGTTGAGATATAATGTAAATAATAATTAAAGCTTGATATTATAAAAAAAATAAGATGTTACAAAAATAAATGAATATAAAATTGATTGTGTTAATGAATTAGTACTGAAATTGAAATTTTAAGTAAAATATGATATAAATTAAGATATAATATAATAGAATGATAATAATAATTAAATTTCACTGTTATAAAAAGAATGTTATAGCACATAAAGTCAAGGAATATAACGTAACGTGAACATATTCTGTATAAAATATTATTGATTTCGTCACTCAATAATAGTTATGGGGTGACATTGCTGAAATTAGTTTGGTCTGAGAGTAAAATTACAATGAAAAAAAATTAAAGACAATATTATTAATTTCGAATTATTACAAGGACAAAATTAACTCCTTAGTCTAAAATCAATTATAAAGGTGCTTTACTATATCGTTTTATATTCTGTATAAAATAAAATAGGTTGAGATGTTTCACGTTCCGTTGTAGTCTAGTTGGTTAGGAGAGACCCGAGTTTAAGTCCCGATAACGGAATATATTTGTTTTGTATAATGTAACTTGAATTATATTTGAGCATTGGGTGGTTCCTCTTAAATTTGAGCATCTAGAATTTGAGCTACCATTGTTCAAGTAATCATGTGTATATGATATATTGCTTGTATGAGTATATAATTAAGTTTAATTAGCAATAATGAAAATTAATCCAATGCATCATATATAGAATTTAATTATTACATCTTAATTGAGTTGCGGTAAAGGTCATGTTGTCAATGTGTCTTGTTATTGTAATTTATATTTTTTAATATCGTTTGTTGTTGGTTATTTACTTTTCATCGTCGAGCGTTGATGATGTTTGTATCTATTTTGTTTCGAGTCTTTGAGTTAAGGTTTCACCTTTTCTTTGTATCGTTCTGTTTATAATCTAGAGACGCTAGTTTTCGTGTTTTTAGAATTATGTCTAAACCAAATTTATTTACCTGAATTGTAAAGTCTTATTGTATTTTAAAATTTTCATTTTTAATAAAACTAGTGTACTCACATTCAAAAAAATATTACATCTTAATCAAACTAGATATTTAAGTTTAACTGTATTAAATAAGAGTAATTTTTGAACATTTTAAATTGGTTCAGTGGTAGATAAGTGTGTTATTCATATGAGGTGACGCGAGTTTAAGTAATATTGCCCACAGGTGTAAATTTTAAACTCTAAACACTATTCCTTAAATCTCTAACCCTTAAAACAGAAAGGATTATGTAATTTAGTGTGTATTGAATAGTTCCTCATTAAATAGTTAGTAAATTTAAAATTTCGGATAAAATATGATATAAGTTGGGATATAATAAAATTAATATAAATGAGAATTGAAGTTCGATGTTATAACACAAAAATAAAGGTATATAAAAATAATTATTTATAAAATATAGTTTTATTTGTATTAACGAAATAGTATTAAACTTGAAATTTTAGATAAAATGTGATATAAATTAAGATATAATATAATAGAATAAAAACATTAAATCTATAATAAAAATATGTTATAACACAAAAAGTAAATGAATATTACATGAACTAGCCAAAATTATATGAAATTAATTATTAATACATAAAAAAACTTATTTAAAATTCACGAACGTGATCACATAATTTTTCTCTAATAAAAGAATTATTCATTAGACAACTTTTGAAGTTTATTTAAATTAATAAATTAGTTTTTATTATATTAGGGTTTGGATTTTTTTATAACAAAAAATATTATTATCATGTGTCTCATTATTATTTTTTAAATATAATCAAAAGAAAAGACTACACATGATAATAATAAAAGAATCCAATTGCAAGATAAAAACCACAAAGCAATAACAACAGTAAAAGGACTAACCGAACCCTTCCTCAACCAATATTGTCGTGTTTGTTTAGGGATTTGGATTTCTTTAGAAGAGACTTTATTTATTTTTTAGTTATTATTTTATGTATTGACATAAAAAATGTCGTCGTGTTTATTTAGGGATTTTAAAGGTTAAATTTTAAATTTAAAACAAGTTTTTTTTTTCACGGTCAGTTATGGGATAATAATAATTCTATGCATTTATAGATTATTATTTCATAAATTTAACGTGCTTTGATGATGTCAAGTGTTCTTTTTTTTAAAAAATAATATTATATTTTAATAGACAAGTTGTGTAAAATATTTTTACACAATCCTTTATATTTAAGCTATAAAATCTAACATAAATCTCTAATCCTAGCACCCTAAAACTTAAACCTTAAAACCTTGCAACATAAACTCTAAATTTGCACCATAAACCTTAAATTCTATACCCTAAACACTAAGCTCCTAAACCCTAAAATATAACCTAAATCTCTTATAACACCCACAAATCGATACGAGTAACCCGGTCCAATCTGAGGTGTATCATTCAGGTCATTAGAGTGACCCACAATAAAAATTTCAGATAAAAATTTTTTAAACCAATTAATACCATAAAACAAGTTCCGGATTAAAACATGTAAAATCTATATTTGATTTTGATATAACAAGGAATTTTAAGGACTATTTTGTAAAAAGAGAAATATTTAAGTACTCAAAAAGACTCAAAAGTTGACAAGGATTCGAACTTAAAATATTTTCTAAGTCAAAACTTTAAACCCCAAAATTTTCTAAGTGTTTTGGTGCTCGAAATAGCCAAATTGGCCCAGGAGTATCAATATGCCCTTATCCATCGATACAGTTTTTCGTTACTGGAACGTTAATTTTAACTTAATGGCTATAGGTTACCGATACGCATGTAGCCGTATCGGTACGCCATTCATACCTGGGAACCATTTGGCTTTTGAGTATCGGTACGACTTTATGCGTGTCGATACGGTGTTAAGATTTTGTAAATCTTTTGCAATTAATATTCGACCGTTGCCTTATTAGTTTATTGGAATCATAACATTGAAAATTAGTTATAGCATACCGATACCCTCTTAGGCGTATCAATACCTTTTTTTCATTCTCAACTTTTTCATATTCTAGTGAGCAAAATTGGTACCGATACTGCCTAAATCATACCGATACCCCTTTGTAAAATATACTTCGCGTATCGATACGACTTCTCGCGTATCGATACCCTTTTTACAATGGCTCTTTCTGTAATATCTTCAATTTGGGTTTAGAAGTTTCCCACTAATTTAATGATTAAATCGGTTCAATATTACATGAGGAATAATTCCAGTGAGGACCAAACAGTGAAATCGAGTAATGTGTTAATCAATTTAGAAGGGCCATTTTGATAAGATCCAATCCAAGGGGTTTTGCATGTAATTGAAATTTGTGTTGGATGACCACAATAGGTGTCAGTTAAGTAAGTTAGATACATGGAATTGAGTTTTGGGGGAGAAAGAAAGAAAGGGAGGAAATGGTGAGAATCGGCCATGGTAGAACAAGATTAGAGATCTATGATTAAATTCTCTTGAATTATTAGTTGATGTGCTTAAGTAATAAGTTAATGAAGCTCTTTCCTCCTCCTCAAAAAACTTTAGATTCATTTTAATGACCGTAAATTCTTGAGACATCATATTGTTGGGATTGGTAAACAAAATCAGTTTGTTGTTAGGGAATTCTAATTCAATTGAATCATTCATGCATGTATATATGTGTGTATCGATCTTGCTATATTTGATAAGGGGGTGAGTACATTGTTTGGAAATGAAGTTCTTGAATGATTGAGTATTTGAATGACATTCTATTCGGTATATAAGACATGCTGGAATTGAGTTTAAAGTCTTGGTTTAAAAACTAGTATTAAATCGAAGTAAACAAATATTATTTTGGATATACTCTGTTTCGAATTGGCTGTAGGCAGCCCTAAGTGTTAAATTATGAGTTTAAACTGGTGTAACAATCTTGATTATAAAGTCTTAAGTTGTTAATAACTGAAATTTAAGGAAATGAGACCAAGCTAGGTTCGGGAATACCACTTTGGGGACTGTTTAATGTGTGTAACTAAGCTTAATTGTGGTTACATTAATTGATTATTGTTTGAGTAAGAATATGCCAATTTAATATCTTGTAATGAATGGAGTATTACTAAAATGAGGTTTCATGGCTTAGCTAAAGAGATATATGGAATGATAATGAATTCTTTTGATTGTCTTAATGCATAGTATAATTCGAGTGGAGCTCAAATTGTAGCTGCTATAATTCTGATCTGTTTTAGAAGCTTTAGGATAGTCTTGGACTGTTGTTGGATTGAGTAAATTGTGCTTGAATGCATAAGATTGATCACATTGCTTGTTTATAACCAACTATGGATTGTGGTGTTCTAAGATGGATTGTTTAGAAACTGTTTTGGTAGATTATGAAGGGCTGTGACTTTGGAAAATTTTTATAAATTGTATTGGTGGAATTAGAACCTATAATTTATATGGTTGAAAAGCTTGTTATGACTAGTTTCATTTAAAACAAGCGATACTGGATTTAGAGTTTTATAACAACTTGTAAAGGCAAATGTTCAAAGACAGTGTAACTTGCCTGGTGACAGAATTAGGTGTATCTTAGATTAAAAACTGTATTAATTCATAAGGATTAAAATTCAAGGTCTATATGGTTAGAAAGCTAGTTGAGTCAGGTCTCCAACAGTGTAAACATGGTTAGAAAGCTAGTTGAGTCAGCTCTCCAACAGTGTAAATGGTTTGAAATTCTGATATACGAAATGAAAAATATGGAATTTTAATCGAGTGAGGCGCAAGCTGCCCGGCAGCAGCAGCCACTTAGGGAATTAGAAAATATTATTGAAAAACAGTCTAGGAAAGGATGGAAATTTAGTTAATTAATGCAGTGCGAAGGGTAATAAAATACTGTTTTGATAACCGATGGCATGTTGTTTAAAATGTTGAACTAGTAGCTTTTAAATTGGATGAAAGTAACCTTAAAACTGTCCTAAACTCAATCAAGGAAATAGGCAGTCTTATTATGAAAAGTGTGTACTGTCTTGGATGAGAAATTATATGATATGCTAGGTGCTGCTTGGTGGGCAAAATGATGTTGTTTTGGTGTGTTGTTTGTGAGTCAAATTAATGCTAATTTGTAACCGAATGATTCCTAAGAGGCTGGCTTGTGTAAGAATACAATTAGGGACAACTCTGATTATATAAAGCATGTTGGTAATTGTTTGAAACTATTTTGAGTAGTTGAAGGTGAATAGACTGAATAGTGAATACATATATTAAGCTGTTAATAATTTGCTTGTATGTTGGATAGATTATAATGACTTGGTTTAATTGTTTGAGGTACATGTTTGGACATGAATGGATAAAGATAAATGTTGTGGGAAGCTAAGAGAGTTTGTGGAATTCGGGTATTCCATAACTTTTGGAATAACCAAGTGAGTGTAGTCACTTGAGTCTCGGGTAACGCGGAGTTATCCCGATGTTTAATTTGTTAAGATTATGTATTGATTGGTTGTGAATGAATTGCATTACATGTACATTGTGTAAAAAGGCTCAAATAGAGCTAATTGTGGATGAGTATACATTCATAGCATGACATTCATGTTTAGACTTAAACAATGTTGTATTTTTATGTTTAAATGCCTTGCTATGCTTGAATAATTGTTTATGGAATTTCCATGATGTTGAGATGACTTGTGTATTTGTTGAAAAGCTTGGAATAACATAACCACTAATCAATGACTGTAAGGTCCTCAATAAAGATTGACTAGTTAACTCTAAGGAGTTAAAGAGTAAGAAAGCTTGAATTGTATAATAAGTTATTGAAATAAGAAAACAAGCTAGATTACTTGTAACCTAAGACATCTCTGTTAACTTTAAAAGTAAAGTTACTTGTACAATAAGCAACTTCTTGAATGACAAAACTAAGATAAAACATATAAGTTTCCCCTGTAAATGGAAGACCTTGGATATATTGGTTGATGCCTGAAATGTTTGGACTAAGGTCCCTTGTTATTAAGATCGAATGATCTTTTAGTACCTCTGGTACTCTTGTTTAAGCAATTGCTCAGGGGGCGACCTCTTGATATGTTTCGATATTAGCCTTTGCCATGTGCTCTGAGCTAAGTATCGCCTGAACTAATGTTATTCATCACCAATAGTGATCCAAGGCAAACCCGTAAAATATATGAAATGTTTACATTAAGTGAAGAATTCAACATACATATGATCAAGTATTGTAATGGATAAGCTCTTGGTGAGCCCTATAATGTATAAACTCTTGTTGAGCCCGGTAATGAATGGCTCTTGATGAGTCTTAATGGTTAGCTCTTAGTGAGCATAAAGTGACTCCTAATTGGAGTACAATCGTATGGTTCCAACTTGAGTCTTGATTGTTGTAATAAAGAATCGAAAACTAATGGATAATAGTCAAGTCTCTTAAAGACTTCAATGTGCCAAGTTGATCTTTGACAAGATCAACCTATTGAATAATGAAGCTTGGATAAGCTACTGAATATCATAAAATTCTATAAGTTAAAATTAAGATAAAGATAAATTATGTTAATTTATGTGTGTGTATCCGGATGTGTGATTCTTTAAGATTCATGCATAAGGTGTTTTATCATTGATGTTTCTACCTCACTTAGGCTAAATGAGCCTAATGCATCCATTTCATGCATTGTAGGATAATCAAGTGTGCTTGTCTCTATTGGTTAAGAAATTACGAGTCTTTGTTTGAAGTTCTTGTAGAGCTTGAAACTACCTTAGATAGTTTACTCCTAGAATGGTGGCACCATGGATTATATAATTGTATTTAGACATTATGGTCTCGGCTTGTATAATTTTAAATTGCATACCATGATCAATGTAAATCCTTATTAATGCTTGAATTTCTATGGTAAAGAGGTATTTTGATCATTGTTATTCGAATTTAACCTAGGGGATTATAATTATGTATGTATAAGTAAATGTTTGAAAGCTTTTTAGCTCAAGTATAATAGAAGGATGAATTTAATATGAATTGTATGGTCTCTTAAGTGGAAGGCTTGTGAGCATTAATAATTCTAAGTGATAAATGAAACAAGTTATGGCCGGTTCAAATGAGTCCATAACTAACCAAGATATGTTAGAATGTGGTTGTATAGTTGCTTGTGGTGATTGTATTATATATTAAGCTTTGCCAAATGTATTGTGTTGTTAAGTAACTGTGAATTGATGGGTTGTATAATGAGATAGTTTTTAAGTTAAAGCTTGAATGAATATAGTCATTGTATCACATGGGTGATAAGGTATGTGCTTGCTTCATAAGAGGAATTAATATGTTTCTATAGTAATGCTCTAAACATATGCTTGCTTAATAAGCACTATATACATGCTTAAAACATGTTAGGTGTCAAAAGTTGTTTCAATAGTAATTGGGACATTCATGTCTTAATGGATTGTTTGTTAATGAAGGTTAAGGACATGGGCTAAACATTATAGCTTAACATTTGAGATAATCTGGTTAAGTACTGTTAAATTTGTAATAAGTCAAAGTTGTATTGGTTTAATAATACTAAAAGGATCGATCCCCTAAATAACCTTTGTCTCGATCAAGGAATGTATAGATGAGTTATGTTGGCTAAATGTGCTTCTGAATGTTTGGATCAATCATGTTATGAAAATAATATTGAGAGTTTGATAATTTCAAATGGTTTAAGATTTAGAGTCTGTTAAGAAGGAAATAAATATTTGATACTTTAATGTATCCTTGTCATGTGTTTTGTTATGTCCTGGTCTGCTTGGTAAATGTCTAAAAGACTTAATTATTTCGACTGAGTAATGAATTGCATATAGTTAAAATGTGCAAGATGATCGGATAATGATCTAGCTTGGCTATTCGAGCTGTGCTTGCATAGTTAATTGATGTAGAATCAAATGATAAATGGTTGATCATAAACAACCATTCTGAACATAATGTGCATAGATTGAAATAAGAATAAATAACATTTGATAGTTAGATCATGCCATGTATAAGATATTTCAGTATTGCCTTAGTAAGGCCATTTGTTTATATCAGCTTTTTGCTAAGTAATTGAAATAAATATGATCAAATGAATCTATAGAACTTCTTGTTCCAATTAATTGATCCGGTGTGTCTTACATTCTTAAAGATTAAATACTTTAAAAGAAGTAGAATCCAAGAAAGTTTATAAGCGATAAGCAACCATTCTGTAATTCTTTAACTGGTTGAAAAGAAATTTTGAAATTTTTTGATTATGGTTTTCATTTTCCCTTGCTGTAACATTCTCGATTCCAGTTTTTCTGCTAAACCGGGTTGAGGATGTTACACTTTCTTCTTATAACAGGTACCGATACTAAAGCCCGAGTACTAATACCTGTGTTGGTATACATCATTTATTATGGGAAAAATGAAGTCCAACGACTATAATTTTGATCTCAGCTACCCAAACGGTTGGAAATCAATGATGGGGTATATAATCAAGTCTCCAAAGCTACAACAACAACTATTCATCAAGTCTAAAGCATTCAAGCATACATCCAACAATCTTTAAGCTATTAGAGTTATATTCTTGTAACCCACTTGAGAGAGCTTATTTGTAATCATTCTATTCAAGTATTGGGGTTGAGTGAACTTTGTGTTGGTCAAACATTTTACATTTGAGAGGATTATTTTAGTTTTCTATTTGTTTTTCTTGTAAAAGAGTGTTTTCTCCAAGCTTTGGGATATAAGCTTTGAGATTGTAAAGGTTTCCTCTTGAACCTAGAAAAAGGGAAGAAATTCATAGTGAATTTGGGAAAATCCTTAGTGGGAAGCTAAGGTAGTGGATGTAAACCTTGTTAGAACGTTGAACAACTATAAATCCTTTGTGTCCTAATTTCGTATCTTTCCAATTTACTTCCAATATTTTTTAAATTGCCAATTCACCTCCTCTTGGCCTTTCACCATAAATTGATCATCCCAACATTTGGTATCAGAGCTACACTCATTGGAAGGATTAACACCCTCTTGAGTCGATCCGAAGGTGATTAAATCAATCAACAATCAAGACATGACCTCTACTTCCGGAACCAATCTCTACGAGTCACAATCCATCTCTAAACCACCGTTCTTCAATGGGGATAACTATCCCTATTGGAAGAATAGAATGAGACTCTTCATAAAATCCAATGACTACCTCCTTTGGAATATAGTAGAAGATGGGCCGGCTATTTTGATGAAGAAAGAATGAGATCGGCTCATTCCCAAGTCCAAGCAAGAGATGACCGATGAAGATCAGAGGAAGTTGTAAGTCAACGACAAAGCAATGCACATGATTTTTTGTGCTCTTGGACCGGATGAGTACGTGAAGATATCTTCTTGCATAAGTGCAAAAGAGATATAGGACAAGCTCAAAGTTACATATGAGGGCACCAACGATGTCAAAGAGACCAAGATTGGAATCCTCAACTTGAGCTATGAGAACTTTAAAATGGAATCAGATGAGGACATCACCAAGATGTTCTATAGATTCTCCGTCATCGTCAACGGACTTAAAGGCTTCAGAGAAATTATTCTGGAAGACAAGCTTATTTGGAAGCTTGTATATTCTCTTCCCGAGTCATGGGATGGAAAGAGAACCCTATCATAGAAGCCAATGATCTCAAGACCTTGAAGCTTGATGCACTTTTGGGGTCTCTCTTAACTCATGAGATCATGGAGAAAGAGAAGAAGAGAAGAAGAAGGAAGTGGAGAAGGAGAAGGAGAAGAAGAATAAGAAGAAGAAGAAGAAGAAGAAGAAGAAGAAGAAGATGGGAATTGCTCTCAAAGCTTCACATGAGGAGAGATGTTCGAGTGAGGAAGAAGACGAAGAAATGGCTAGATTAGCCAAGAGATTCACTCGGTTCATGAAATCCAACCGGGGGAGAAAGTTTCATCAAAGAGAGAGTTTCAAGAACAAGAACAAAGAATAAGAGAAATACCAAATCATATCTATGAGTGCAAGAAACCGGGGAACATCAAGTTCGATTGCCCCCAACTAAAAAAGAAAAGCTTTGGAAAGAAGAAGAAGCTCAAGGCTCATGTTGCTACTTGGAGTGATGAGGAATCATCCGATGAAGAGAAGCAAGAAGTAGCCAATATTTGTCTCATGGAATTAGACGAAGATCCTAAAGTAACCTCAAACTCATATAATTTTGATTTTACATTTGATGAGCTTCAAGAAGCTTATGATGAGTTGTAAGAGGTATACGATGAGTTGGCGGAGAAGTATAAGGAATCCCTTTTGAAAAACAAGAAAATAATTTCAAATTTAAAAAACCAAAATAATTCCTTATCTAACACCAACTTGGAACTTGAGAAGAAGGTTTTAGATTTACAGGCAAAACAAAATGATTTTAAAAAGAAAATTAAAGATTTACATAACCTTCTTTCTAAAGTTCATGATGATCACCAAAAGGAAATGGGTGATATCAAATATTGTTTGAAAAAGTTGGGAAATCAAGTTTGCTGGCTACAAACAAAGAAGCTTCAAAAGCCCTCATATGGTAAGAAATTTAGAAGTGTCGGGTTACTAAAGAACTAGTTTCTTCTAAAATTTTTGATGCTATTGCTTCTTGGATTCCTAATTGAACCAATATTTTGGGAGCTAATACTCATGGACCCAAAAGAATTTGGGTACCAAAAAGCAAGACTTAATTCTTTGTTTTTAGGGGAGCATTTCTACAAGGCCAAAGCTTCAAGTGTAAATTCGTGGTACCTTGATAGTGGATGCTCGAGACACATGATTGGTGACAAGAGTTGATTTTTGGAGATAAAACCAAAGATTGCAGGAGTAGTGATGTTTGGTGACAACTCCAAAGGCCACATTGAAGGAATTAATTGCATTGGTAATCACTCTTCTATACTTATTGACAATGTTTTGTATGTCAATGGTCTTAGGCATAATCTTTTGAGCATAAGTCAACTTTGTGATAAAGGTTTCAATATGCTTTTTGATTTAAATGGTTGCAAAATTATCAACATTGAAACTAACAAAATTGTACTTATTTGTCATCGCATAGCAAGCATATACATAGTGTATTTAGATGACATTCATATTTCAAATGCATGTTTTATTGCAAAAGATGAACATGACTCATGGTTATGGCATAGAAAACTAGGGTATGGAAGCATGAGTGTTTTAGAAAAAATGATTTCAAATGATCTTCTAAGAGGTTAGCCAAAAATAAAGTTTTCATATGAAAAAATTTGTGATGTTTTTGCAAAATGCAAATTTTAAGTACCAAATATGAGGCTTTAGAAAAATTCATCACATTTTCAAAAGCTAATCAAAACGATGTTGGTTACTCGATTTCTCATATTAGGAGTGGCCATGGAATTGAATTTCAAAATCTAGGTTTTGAAGAGTTTTGTAACTCAAATGGTATAAGTCACAATTTTTTCGCTCCTCACACACCTCAACGAAATGGGGCTGTTGAGAGGAAAAATCGAACTTTAGAAGAAATGGCTAGAGTCATGCTTTGTGAAAATGATTTGCCTAAGTATTTTTGGGTAGAAGCCACTAATACGGCTTGCTATATTGTAAATAGAGTAATGATTAGGCCTATTTTAAAGAAAACACCTTATGAGCTTTTCAAAAATAAAAAGCCTAACATTAGCTATTTTCATCCATTTGGTTGTAAATGTTTTATTTTAAACAATGGAAAAGACAATTTAGGCAAATTTGATGCAAAAAGTGATGAAGCTATTTTTCTAGGCTAAGCTTATCGTGTATTTAACAAAAGAACTTTAGTAGTTGAAGAGTCTATACATGTGATTTTCGATGATAATCTCCTTTCGAGGAAGGATTCTTGTGATGATGATGACGTAGGAATTTTTGATGCTAATGATGGTGGAGGACAATCATCAAAGGTGGATGAAGTTCCAACTAAAGAAGAAACACAAGATCCACCTCTAGAAGCCTTGAAGGACATAACTCTAGAAAAAAAGGTCACCTACTCAAGGGAGTTCAACTATGTCAAAGGTGGTGAAATTTTGAGTGATCCATCCAAAGGGGTAACCACTAGATCTTCTCTTAGAAATACATGTAAAATTTTGAATTTATCTCATGTATAGAGCCTAGAAATATCAAAGAAGCATTAAAAGATTATTATAGGATATTAGCTATGCAATAAGAGTTAAATCAATTTCATAGAAGTAATGTTTGGACATTAGTTGATAGGCCTAGTAATAAATCAACCATAGGAACTAAATGGGCTTTTAGAAACGAACTAGATGAGAGTGGTAACATAGTGAGAAACAAGGCTAGAATTATTACTCAAGGTTACACTCACAAGAAGAAATCGAATTTGATGAAAGCTATGCACCCGTAGCTAGAATGGAAGCTATTAGGATGTTGCTTGCATTTTCATGTAATCATGAATTCAATCTTTTTCAAATGGATGTTAAAAGTGTTTTTCTAAATGATTTAATAAATGAAGAAGTGTATGTAGAATAACCACCCAGTTTTGATGCAAGGTGAATTTGAAATGAGCATGATGGGGGAGCTCTCATTCTTCTTGGGACTCCAAATCAAACAAAGAAAAGATGCCATCTTCATCAATCAAGCTAAGTACATAAAGGATATGCTCAAGAAGTTTGGCTTGGAGAATGTGAAACCTCAAGCCACACCAATGAGCTCTTCTACAAAGCTTGACAAAGACGAAAGAGGTAAGTCCTAGAGAATCACACCTACAAGTATTTTATTAGTAAATATGATATAGTTCAAAATGTCATGGGGAACATGAGACAAAAGAAAACAAAAGGTGATACAAAGTCTTAGGTATTCACTGTATGGATGATGCGTGAGCCCATCGTCAGGGGTAGAATCTTTGCCTCAAGCTCTTCTACAAAACACTGGTACTTTTCGAGAGGGTTTGTCTGTTGGATGCCCCATCTCAAAGTTCATTTGAGCCTCTATTTAGAGGGTTTCACCTCAAATTCTTTATTGGTTTCAAGAAGCCCTTTTCGGGCTTTCATCTTGAACCTCAAATTTCTCTTTTCTTTTCTCCTTCTTTCTTTCTTTTTTTTACTTTTTATTTATTTTTCTCTTTTTATTTCTCTTCAGGCATAATATTTTTTGACCGAGTCTGAGTTTACTAGATTGCTTAGCTCATCCTCATCCATCTTTGTCAGGATTAACGTCCCTCCGAAAAAGGCCTTCTTAGCGACATAGGGCCCTTCCCAATTTGGCATCCACTTCCCACGGAAGTCCCTCTAAACTGCCTGGATCTTCTTAAGCACTATATCTCTCTCTCAAAATTCCTTTGGGAGAAATTTCTTGTCATGAGCCCGCGTCATCCTCTTTTGATAATTTGACCATGGCAGATAGCTCTCAATCTCTTTTCTTCAATGAGATTCAGTTGATCATACCTAGCATGTATCCATTCGGCTTCATACAACTTTACTTCGCTCAAAATTCGAAGCGACGAGATCTCTACTTCAATGGGTAATACTTTCTTGGTCCCAGAGACCAAAGAATAGGGTGTTGCCCCTGTCAATGTACGCACAGACGTTCGATAGGCGAACAGAGCAAATGATAGCTTCTCATACTTGTCTTTGAAAGTTTCTTTCATTTTCTCTATGATCTTCTTGATGTTCTTATTTGTTGCTTCCACTGACCCATTCATCTTAGGGCGATAAGTGGTGGAATGGTGGTGCATTATTTTAAACTTATCGTAAACTTCAGTCATCATTTTATTATTCAAATTAGAAGCATTGTTAGTGATGATCTTTTTTGGCAGCCATACCGACAAATGATCTCCTTTTTTATAAACTTGCAAACTGTTGCCTTTGAGATATTGGTGTAAGAGACTGCTTCTACCCACTTAGTGAAATAATCAATAGCCACTAGGATGAAACGATGTCTTTTGGAAGCCCTTGGATGAATATGTCCAATAACATCCATACCCCACATTGCGAAAGGCAATGGTGAGTTCATGACATGCAAAGGTAGTGGCGGAGAATGAATCTTGTCAGCATATATTTGGAATTTGTGACACTTCTTGGCATAGTCAATGCAATCTCCTTCCATGGTTAACTAGTAATATTCGTATCTCATGATCTTTTAGGCCATCAAAAAGCCATTGGCGTGTGTCCCGTACAAACCATCATGCACTTTTGCGAGAATATTCTTGGCTTCCCGAGCATCAACACATCTTAACAGTATCTGGTCTTTGCCTTTTCTGTACAAGACTTCACCATCTAAGATGTACCCAGACTCCATTCTTCTAAGATTCCTTTTATCATTCTCATTTGCTTATTTAGGGTAAGTGTTACCTCTCATAAAGTACTATTTTTAATGTCAATCTTACAATGTTTTTTCTTGTTTTTAGGTACATTTAGTTGCATTAGGATGATAAAATCATGCATTTACCTAATGAGTTAGGAATTCTGTCTATGCCAATATGAAAGGTTTTTTTGTTGGCAATTTTACAGGTTTAGCATATTATTTGGCACAGAAAAGCAACGCAGGAAGGAATGCCAGAGAGAATGCCGAGTGTTGTTGGCATAGATGGACCAAATAATGCCAAATATCGGTTGGCAAAAAAAGTGAACTTGATGCCACGCCAAGAGGCTGTTGAACCCCAAAAAATAGGATAAGATCAGGCTCCTAAAAGATCACAATTGGATTAATCTCCGAAAAATAACAAAAAAATAGTGCCAAGCTTGGTTGGTAGAATAATGACAAGCTTGGCTGCCAGCGGATCAACGGCATGATGACATCAGCCCTAGCCTGATCAACATATCTCCTTATCAGCTTATCACCTGATCAACCTTGCACTCCAAACAAAGGATAAAGTGTTCGCAAGCCTTATCCTTGTCGCATTCAAATTCAAACGCAAAAGGGCTTATCCTAAGGCTTTTACACAAGCCTATTTAAAAAGGAGATAGATCATCACTGAAACGAATTAGAGAAGGAGAAAAAGTCGATGAAGAAGATGAAGGCTTGAACTTGGGAAGCGGCCTACAACAATGGAGAATGAGGAATCAGATACAACAAGATCAAAGGCTTGAAGATTCCATGAGACATCGAGAATCCATTGAAGGGCTGCATCGAGAGACCTCGTTCCTTGGTTTAGTTCTTTATTGATTTTTGTATTTCTTTCCTGTGTTTAAGAATGATTTCAATCTATTATTTGCTGCGTTTTATGTTTAGTTGTTAATAATGCAATTGCCTTGGCGTTGTTTGTTCTATCTGGCATACTTTACTATTTCCTAAATACTGTACCAAGCGAGAGCTAGCATAGTTGGACTATTGCACCTCAACATCTTAACAGACTTGGGTGGCAACGATCAAGTTGTTGGGTACAAAGGCGAGATGCTTCGAGAGAAGCTGTTCAAGTAGATGAACTTACTTCGAGAGTGAAATCTACCCCTTAGGAATATGATTGGATCTTAATCAAACCGGTTTATGAAAAAATATGCACTATAGAGATATATGGGGTTTTTTTACATGGTCGATTTAGGGCAATGACCATCGAGAGAGGCTTTGCCAATTTGAATCTACTCGGCAATCAATATCAAGGAAGGACATTATTACTAGCTGGCATTGCTAGCATAAAATTCAAACATTCTATGCCAAATCTTTGTTATAATTCTTGTAACCATTGCTTGCCAGACTGTTATCATTTCATTACTGTAATCTTCACTTTACTTCAATTCTTTTTATCATCTTTATTTCTTTAATTCTTTTATTTTACTCATTCCCTCAATCAATTGCCATCACTTTTATTTTCTAGTTCACAAGTATTAATCGTGACAATTAATTCGTTTAGGCATTCCCTGTGGAGACGATACTCAACTCTTTACTATATTACTTGCTGACCATGTATGCTTGCATGTAAAAGGCGTATTCTTGGCATTGTTTTACATTGAATACTTAATCTTTTGCCATGCAATATTACGTCAACAAGTTTTTGGCGTTGTTGCTGGGGATTGCAACAGAATTGATTATTTTGATTTTTTACTTGTTTTTATTTTTTTGTTTAATATATTTTGTTTGGTATATGTACATGAGTAGCACTACAAAAAAGGATTTACAAGATGACCCAACCTTATGCAGGTTAAGAGGAGAACATCGAGAAAAGGCTCGTGACGATAATGGTGAGCTAGACAGTGCCAGAATCAATGCCAACAACCAGGAGATGCTGACAATACCTACAGTGATGCTGCTAGATTTTGCTATTGCTACTCAGATACCTAAAGAACGATCTATAAGAGAACATCTAGCACCCACCATAGATGATTTGATGCCAGCAATGATCATGCTAGAGGTAAATATGGCTTACTTTAAGCTTAAATCGATAATAATTCAATTGGTAATGGATGTAGGTCAATTTGATGGATAACCTAATGGAGACCTAAATAGCATTTGAAGCAATTCATGGAAGTTTGCCAACTATTCCGCTAGCCGGATGTGACTAAAGAGACAATAAAACTAAAGCTCTTTTCATTTTCCTTGTGAGATAGGGAAAAATTATGGCTAAATTCCTTGCCATCAGGATCAGTTACTTTGTGGGCAGAATTATGACAAAAGTTCCTTGTGAGATTCCAATCACCTAGACTTAATGCCAAGCTGCAAAGTGAAATCGTTACCTTTAGGCAAGCTAATGATGAGACTTTCTATGATACTTGGAAGCGATTCAAAGACCTGTTGAGAAGATGTCCCATGCATGGATTCCCTACTTGGACCCAAATAGAGAGTTTTTACACCGGAATCAATGCCCATTCCAGGACTGTTTTAGATACTTCGGCAAATGGTTCATTGCTAGACAAGAAATACATGAAGGCATATGACATCCTTGAAAGGATTGCTGCCAACGATTTTTAGTATCGTACTGCTAGACTAGGATCGAGGACAAGAACCGATGGAAAATTGGAGCTTGATGCACTAGCATCCATCAACGATCAGATTTCCAATCTCACTAGCATTGTGAAAACTTTGCAAAAGAGTAGCGAATCCCAAGAAGTCAAGGTATTAGAACCATTTTGCACTACTTGCGGAGACGATCATCATGTGGATGAATACCCATCCAATCCTGAATCGGTAAATTTTGTTTGTAATTTCTATCAAAATTTTAACCCTCATTCCAATACTTACAATGCAGGTTGGAAGCATCACCCAAATTTTGCTTGGGCAAACCACGACAGTAACCAATTCAATGCCCAGTAGCAGCACAACAATGCAATGCCAAGTTTCAAGCAAAATTTCATGTCACAGAGCCCAGAATAATCTATTTCCAATGCAAGGATCTTCGAATGAGAACACCTTGATGGATTATATGGAGCATAACGATGCCATAGTCTAGAGTCTAGCAGCGTCCATGAGGAACTTGGAAGTTCAGATTGGACAGATTGCCAATGCACTCAATGGCAGACCTCTAGAGACTCTGCCAAGTGATACATTGACAAAAAAGGGAGAGAACAAAGCCAAGCTGTCACCCTCCGAAGTGCCAAACCAATTAAGAATGAAACGCCTCCCAAGTAGCTGGTTATTTGCCAGGAAAAGAAATCACTGCCAGTAGATGAAACCAAGGAAGCCTAGAAAGGGGAAGCAAACACCAGCAATGCCAGATCTCAATCTAATTCCAGCACCACCTCAGCAGAACTAGTGGAGCCAACATTTGTCAACCCTACCTTGGTAAAACAAGCATGTGTTACTGTTGACATTTTCACAGATCTTAATTGTGTAGATGAACCTAAGGAATGCCAAGCTATCGAGATCATGGAATCTATCTTCGATGAGGACATGACACAACTTTGCGAAGGCGCTGATGATGATGCCAAAGAACTGGATGACGAGATGACAGTTGCTGGATGATGACATAAGTTATTTTGATAGAACTAAGCCACTTGAGTTGGCTGACAGAGAGATCAGAGCACCAAAGACATCTAGTGAGGAGCTGCCGAACTTGGAACTGAAACAATTGCCAATTCACCTCAACCATGCCTCGACATCAACAAAGAAAATAGTAGCAGAGCCTAAGCACTACTGGGTGCTGAGTTTGATCAAAGGTTTTCGAGACCTACAACAAAGAGATATTTTGGTTTTCTAAGGTGGTTATTCAAATCCACCGTGGCAAAATATTCTCTTTTATTGTGCAATCGAAAGTTTGACATACTCAAAGGTAAGCAATTCTTCGGCTTTCTATGTTGGTTATTTAAACAAAAGATTGCCATAGCCTACCATTCACCAATAAATGGCTAGCGCCTAAAGAACTATTTGGAAGGTAGTCAAACAATTCCAAGGAGGTTATCCTCTTGGAAGAGTTACTGTAACATCACCAGAAGGTTTGAATCTTTATAAATATTATGTTAGACATTTTTCTTTGTTTTTAGGTTTCAGGATTTTAGTAGTTTCTATTTCTTTTATTTTTTCATTGCTATTCCTTTGCTGCGTTGAAATGTTTTCTTTGAGTATGTGCAGATTCAAGGACAATGCCAAGGAAGGATTTGGCATGAGACAATCACGATCCAGACATGAGCAGTGTTGTGCCTAGAACAATGCCAAGGTATCCATTGGCATAATCAATTGGTAGGCTAAGCAAATCAAGCGCAATGCCAAAGCAGCTTGGCATGCGGCGGATTGGAAAATTGGGAGAAGAGATTAACCCTAGCTTGATTAAAATCAGACCATTAAATGAGAGAGATTATTTTTCTTTAAACCTTAACCCTAACCGCCCAAAAATTAGGTTAAAATTTAAATTAAACCTAATCACTCAAATCTTTAACTTATCCTATCACTTGCAACCTTATCACCTCATCCTGATCACTTTACCCCCTTTTCAAATCAAACCTTTTTATTATTTTTTCATCATTATCTCCAATTATTCGGCTACCATTATTATACCCCATTAAAAACTCAACCTCTTTACCTTTTACTTACCTTAGCCGATTTAAAGAACCAAACTCTCTTTCACTTCTTTTTATCAAACAAGAACCAAGATCCATATTTTCTCCTCTTCTTTCGTTGTTCAAACCGTTCCAAGCTCTTTTCTTTTTAATGGCTTCCTCATCTACCCCATTCAACCGATTTTTCAATGAACAAATCCGAAAGAGATTTGAAGCAAGCTTTGCTTCAAGATCTTTTTGTTATGAGAAGCATTTTGATTTCAAGGCTGACACCACCATTGGATTTCCTGCTGAGTTTATGGCCATAGTCGACATGCACAAGTGGAATCAGTTTTGTCAACAAAAAGGGGAGATCTACATCACAATTGTTTGAGAATTTTATGCCTATCTTGAGACAAAAGATTCACCATACTTGATGATTAGAGGTAAATGCGTGTGTTTCGATGAAGGGTATATTAAATCAATGTTTGCATTGAATGGTATAGGGGATGGATACTTTGACTATGTGGAATCAATGACTGTTGCCAAACATAAGAAACTGATGGTAGACTTGTGTGAGCCTGGCACGGTTTGGACAGTTTCGTTGACGAACCACCGAACGGTGAAAAGGTTGGCATTGAAGCCACAAATGAAAGACTAGAATCACTTTATCAAGGCAAATCTGATGCCCACATCTCATAATGAGACTGTCTCGAAAGAAAGATTGCTTTTATTGCACTCCATCGTTAAGGGGCACAAAATCAACATTGATATCGAGGAAATCTATAAATGTGCAGCAAGAGGTAAAGGCAGTTTGTTTTCCCCTTTGCTTATCTTTAACATTCGCATACGCAATGATGTGCCTAGGCTTGATGACGAAAGATGCCAGATAATCAAGGGAACGATAATCACTGCTGCCATATAGAAAAACCTCACTACTGCTGAGATCTCTGCCAGTGGTAATGCCAGCTAGTCACGCATCTGATGCTATAGTTCCACTGTCTCCAGTTCAGGTCAATTCTACTAGTACGAATTCCTCATCTGAATTAGAGGAAACCACATTCAAAACACCAGAGCTGAGCCATCTCCGCTGCTAGTTGAACCTGCCAAGACAAAGGAGGATGTTGGAGCCTCCACTGCTGCTTCAAAACCGAGCATGAAAGAAAGGAAACGAATAGCTCCTAACCATGGAAGCTTTGCGAAAAAAGGCCCACGTCACAAGAGAAGAAGTCTCCGAAGGGGAGTCCTCTTCTTCCTAAACTCCTTTTCATTACATTTCATTTCATTTACATGATCATGCATCTTAATTTTTCTTTTTTAATTTTATATATGTGTTGTTTTCATGCATTGAGGACAATGCATATCTTGGGCTTGGGGGTGTGCATTTCCTAACATTTATGCCATGTCATGCATTTCATGTTTAAATTTTGGTTGTCATGCCATGTAGGTCATATAGATTAGATGTATACCGAACCGCTAAAAAAAGAAAAGAAAATTTTGTCTTGGCTGAATTTTGAAGAATTTTAACACTTGTTAGGCAAGTTTAATTTGATCTAGGTGTCAGTTCGATAAAGAAATTTTAATATTTAGTTGCAATGGCATGCCAGTAGAGTAGTATGTCAGGTTAGCTTGGGAATTGATCTCTAGTTTAGGGAATTGAGTTCATACTTAACACGTGATATGTATCTAGTTCCCTAGCAAACTTAGACTCTTTGAAACTATGCTCAGGTTGAAAAAAATTGAAAAATGACGTCAGGGTAAAAAGAAACTAATAAGGCAGCAATGTTCTGCCAAGGCAATAAAAAATATAACTCTCATCTACCTAGGGATAATGAGTTACTTGGGGCTTCGTGGTTTGCTCCCTCTTAGTTCTCAAGTCCAAAACCCTAGGGTATAAGTTGAAAAGAAAGCCTAGTGATGTCTAGATTAAGGTGGGGATTTGTGGTATGCTCCGTCTTATCACTCACACTAAACAGTGTCATGAAGCAAGCTTAAATTAATGCCAATAGAACCCTCGGGAAGAAAGGAAAAGAAAGAAAGAAAATGATGAAAATAAAGATATGATTTTAGGTAGTAAAATTGGCTAAGGGATTGAAGAGATATTGGATGCATATTGCCTACACATCATGCACTTTTCATGAACTTAGACTAGAGTAATATTGTTGCACTTGAATTATTACCTGCTTGGCATTATTGCACTGAGATACTGAGGGCAGAAATAGAGCCAACTTCTGCTTGCTAACATTTGTTGGCATTCCAACCAAAATTTTGTTGAGGTAACTTTTTCACTATTTTTATTATTTTCTTTGTTTGCATTACTTGAGGACAAGCAATGAGTTAGGTTTAGGGGTGTGTTACCTCTCCTAAAGTGATATTTTTAATGCCAATCTTACAATGTTTTTGTTTGTTTTTAGGTACATTTAGTTGCATTAGGATGATAATATCATGCATTTACATAAGGAGTTAGGAATTTTGTCTATGCCAGTATGAAAGGTTGTTTTGTTGGCAATTTTATAGGTTTGGCATAGTATATGGCATAGAAAAGCAACACAAGAAGGAATGCCAGAGAGAATGCCGAGTGTTGTTGGAACATATGGACCTAACAATGCCAAATACCATTTGGCAGAGAAGTGAACTTGATGCCACACTAAGAGGCTATTGAACCTTGAAAAAATATGATAAGATCAGGCTCCTAAAAGATCGCAATTGGATCAATCTTCAAAAAAATAGCGAAAAAATAGTGCCAAGCTTGGTTGGCATAATGATGCCAAGCTTGGCTGCCAAAGGATCGACGACACGATGAAGTCAGCCCTAGCCTGATCAACGCATCACCTTATCAGCTTATCACCTGATCAGCCTTGGACTCCAAACAAAGGATAAAGTCATCACAAGCCTTATCCTTGTTGCATTCAATTTCAAACGCAAAAAGGCTTATCTTAGGGCTTCTACACAAGCCTATTTAAATAGGAGAACAATCATCACTAAAAATGAATTAGAGAAGGAGAAAAAGTGATGAAGAAGATGAAGACTTGAGCTTGAGAAGCGGTTTGCAACAATAGAGAAGGAGGAATTGGAGACAACAAGATCAAATGCTTTAAGATTCCATGAGACACCGGGAATCCATTGAAGGGCTGCATCGAGAGACCTCCTTCCTTGCTTTAGTTCTTTGTTGATTTTCGTATTTCTTTCTTGTGTTTAATAATGATTTCAAACTATTATTTGCTGTGTTTTATGTTTAGTTGTTAATAATTCAATTGCCTTGGTGTTGTTTGTTCTATCTGGCATACTTTACTGCTTCCTAAATACTGTGCCAAGCGAGAGCTGGCATAGTTTGTAACACCCTAAATCCTAGCCTAGAAGTATTAGAACCAAATTGAATAAGTTGATAGCTTAATTGAATCTAGAATTAAGCTAAATTGAATAGTCAAGGGCCTAATTGAAAGAATGAATTAAATAAGTGACCAAATTAGAATGACTACATTGAAGTAAACAAGAAAGAAGAGGAATGCATGATAAACTTCATGGTTCTCTTATTTGCCCTTGACTAATTACATGATTAGTAACTAATTAAGGGATAGTTTAGTAACTTCCTAAATCCACAAATGTGGATAACCACATGGTTATCATCTTCTTCAATTCACTTAGGCAAAAAATTGAGAGAAGAAAATCGAGAGAGAAAGCTTGGAAAATTCAGCCATTTGAGAAGGAATTAAGCTTGCATGTGTAGGAATTTTTCATTGAAATTAAGCAAGAAGCAAAGTAAGTATGATTCTTCTTGTGTTTAATTGAATAGGCAACTATATTGTTGAAATTGGACTGTTTTGTTGATTATAGATGAAATTAGACTATGAATGTGTTGTTAGATGATTGAATGATTGTAGAATTATACAAATTTGAAGAATGAACATTAGGTACAAAGCTGAAATCATGTGTTTGTTATAGTGTAACAAACCTAGGTTGCTGGAAAATTGAATTGTGATATTGAAGTGGAAATTGAATGATTAGAACTTAAAATTTTGCCATGGAATTAATGAATTGATGATGATCATGAATAGGTAATGTATATAAGATGTTAAACAAATTGAATTGATAGCAAAAAATGCTGGAAATGTAAGGATAAAAGTATGAACGTAGTTATGCAAGCTAGAAACTGTTTTGTGGAATTGAAATTGAGTAAACATGAAAGAGTAGGCATTGTAATCAACTTGCCCTATTTTGGAAGCTTTAAAAATGGATTAACATGAACTTAACATGTTTAGGATGTCATATGAAATAAATTATGGGGCCAAGACATTGGTTAAAATGAATTAAAGGCTTTAAAATATGAATAGGTACAATCTGCCCAGAATTGCTCTATTCTGGGCAGTCACTTTGAAAATTCACCAAAAATTTTGTAGATTGAATTCAGGGATGAAATTTTAATGACATGATCCTTAGAATGTCTATTTTTATTAGGTGAAAACAGAACTGAAAACTGGGTCCTATTCTGGAAACTGTAAATAGGAATTGCTGGACAGTGCAAACTGTCCATGCAGTGTAAATGCCCTGTCTTTGAACAATAAACTGTATTAATTGGCTAGAAAATAAAATCCAAATCTTACATTTTCTTATATGAAATTTTGTTAGCTTTCCATCGGTGTATAGAAATCGAAATTCCGATGTACGGATTAAAAGATATGGCCATTTAAAGGGACAGTGTGCAAACTGTCAGGCAGCAGTGTCCTGGGCAGTTTGGGACTGTTTTTGCACCTAGCTGTAAACTGTTTCCAAAACAGTTTTGGGACATTGTAGTCTGTCCAGTTATGCTTTAAAATGAACTAATAACAATGTGGAGATAAATTGGTAAGAACTGCTTAAAAAGAAGTATAAAAACAGTACCTAAATGTTAGGTACATTGTGATAACATTGCTACTATGATTGTATGATATATTGTGCTTGTTTTGATGAAATGTGTATGTGTTATGCTTGCTAGACCAAGGGCAGCAAATTGAGGAAGAAAAAGGAAATCATTCAAGGGCTAAGAACAAGGGGATAGCCATACAAGATAATTGTTAGCTTGCTTGGATTGTATTGTGAGTGTAGTTACCTCTAGGGTTAGGACTAGGTCCTAACCAATGTATTTTGTCACATTCTTGTTATGATAATGAATCTAAGCATGAACTTGACTTAATAAGAGAAGGATGATTAAAGAAACACATGAAACATGATTCTAGTCTTATGTACATGTCTATTTTGAATTGCTAAGCATGATTGATGATAGCTTGAATGCTTCTATGTGCTACAATGCAACATGATTGAATGATAATGACTTGTTTGAGATATAATGTTATCTCATTTTGATGAAATGAATCTTGAAACCACTTGACTTGTGAGCTAAGGCTCAATATCCTAAGGGATTAACATGAAATGATCTTGATTAACATGAACATGATCTTGAACTTGATAACTTGAATAAATGGTAATTCGAACAACCTTGGTAGCTAGTTGGATTAGGTAGAAAGGCATGCCTTAGAGTCTAGAGCTCATTGTGTACGGGTGGACTACGGTCTAGGGCTAAGGCCCCTATTTGGCGACAGACGGAGGGTACGTATGTGGTCTTTGGCGATAGTATGAGGGTTGACCAGCACTACGGTGCATATTGTGGTGACAGTTGGTTGGAGACTCGATTACCTATACAAACTAAGTACCAAGGGTGTTGTTTAATGAAATAACAAATGAAATAAGACTCAATTATACATGATACTTTTCTTGTGTTGCCATGAAATGTATGTTCCTTGATTTGGAAGCATGACTCCTTGGTTACTTGTTTTGCAAGCATGTTTCTTGATTCATGATTTTTCCTAATCTTGTTGGCCGAATTTCATGTTATCCAAGATAGGATATTCTTGATGCTTGAAAGACTAGATAAGGTTACTCTTGTTACTTGAAATACTAGCTAAGTCTACTTTAGTGCTTGGAAGCCTTAGCTAGGTCAACACTCGATCTAAAAGACATGAAACATGAAATAACAAAATGGATAGACTAGTTACTACCTCACTAAGTACAATTTTGTACTTATCACTCTTCTTTCATTCTTCCCAACCTACAAGTTAAAGGATTCAACATTTCTTGATCTTGAAGCTTGATTCCTTGAGCAAGAAGCATCCTACACAAGCTTTGTTAGAGTATGATTCCATACTTGTTTTGTATTCTCCTAGAATGGTGGCACTAGATGTATCTAATTAGCTTGAACATGCATTTTGAAGGATTGTATATAATGTTTGATAGCCTATCTATGATTTGTATGTAGATTAAGGTTTGTAATGAACTTAACTAGCTTATAATGGTTGAATGTTGCTGCGCATATGTTGATGGAATGACTTAATGTTAATCTAGCTAACTTGATGACTTTCAAATACTATGATATTGTATGTGATTTGCTTAATTAGAAAGTAAGATGATGAGTCAAGATGCTTACTTGTACCCTATTCGAATGGCCATGGCATATAGGATCACTTGGATGTAACAATGCTTGTTGTGTGTGATATGCATGCTTGTAGATGTGATTGTCGATTGTATGGGATTGAATTAAGCATGAATGAAACTTGTTACATGCCATGTTATACAAATAGTAAATGGCCGAATGGTTAGGATTAGAATGTGGTTTGAATGCAAGCTTGGACATGTAAATTTGAATGATCAATCAATTGTGATAGTAATTTAGGTAAGAGATGACACATGTATACATCAATGAACAATGAAATGAAGGAAGCATAATTGAACCTCAGGATAGTCGAATAGGATAGGATTTCAAAGGTTGAATGTTGAGATAAGAACCATGTATGTAGTAACTTGAAGTGTAAGCAAGAAAGAAATGAATCTAGAAGCATGGTGTTAATAGCCGAATTGTTTAGGTGAAAGATTAACTAGAAATGCTTGCTTGTTAATGCAGTTTGAATACCTTTGAAGATTTGATGCCTAAGTATGAGTTGCTTGCATGAAAAGAAATGCATGATTTGTTTGCTTTGGTCTAGTTTGAATGGTATGGATGATTAGGAGTCAAGTATGAACTTTCTTGTTAGTTAAGAAAACAAGTATGAATGATTGTTCTTCTTGGATGTTGAACACCGAATGTAATGCTTGTTTAGTGAGTCAAGATTGAATGTGTAATGCATGTATTGTTCTTTCCTTGTCTATGTTCTTGCTTTGTTCGAATGCCATGCCATGTCTTGTCCTTTCTTGCTTGCTAAGTAACGCTCCCGAACCGAATTACTACTAACCCGGGTAGGGGGTGTTACATATAAATTGGTATTAAAGCTTTAGGTTTAGTCGATTCTTGGACTAAATCGGGCTATCATGCATCATATAGGATACTTGTGCCACCTAGGAGACTTGAATTGAATAACTTGTGTCTTGCTTATTAAACTGAACCCTTAACTGTTCTATTTGAACGTAGAATGTCTGAAACAAGACTCGGTTGGATAATGAAAGTCCTGAAGGCTCCTCAAACGAAGGAGACAGTGTGAGGATAGAACATATTCCTCCTCAACATCAAGCTCCTGCTCAACAGGAAGCTCCTGCTATTAATCATGTTTAGCAAGAATGCCTTCTAAGTATGAAGGAGATGTTTAATCAACTAGTGTCTGCCTTAAAGCAAGATCATCCAGTTGCTTCTACAGTTGTTGTGCCAAACCGAGCTCTGATTGACAAGCTGGCTTAACATCGGGCTTATACCTTCACTAGCACCGACGAAGCAAACCCAGAAGTAGTTGAGTACGGCTTGAAGCCACTAATCAAATCCTTACCAAGCAACTACCTTGTCCCAATAAGCACAAACTCGAATGTGCTATAGCTTTGTTAGCTGATGAAGCCTTAAACTGGTGGGAAACTACTACGTTGACTGCCCCTGCAGAAGCCGTGACGTGGAAATTCTTCCTCGATGAATTCAGGAAGAAGTATATCAGTGAACAGTATCTGGCCAAGCGCCGAAAATGTTTCTTGTAACTCAAGCAAGGGGGCTGGCGTATTGAACAGTATGTAAGCGACTTCTGCAAGTATTGCAAATATGGGTCAAAATATATCAAAACCAAGGCTGACAAGTGTCGAATGTTCATTGACAAGTTAAATGATGAATTAAGCCCTATGTTCACTGCTATCGGTATTACCGACTTCCAAAACTTGGAAAACTGAGTCATTGCTATAGAGGCAAAGATGAAGGCCTCAGAGAAGCGTAAGAGTGGAAACTCATGGAAAGATAAACGATCCAGAAATGATGACAAGCCACACTGGCGGTCAAAGAAAGATAAACACTCTAAAGACCACTCTTCAAATTATACTCATGTCCAGAAGAGCAATTATTTACCGAAACCTCAATCGGTAATCAAATCCTCAACCCCGATGATCTTAATTGATAGGACGGGGAATTCTAGTAAGGTTGTTCAGTATTCTACTTGAAAGTTCTATTAGAAGCACCACACCGGGCAATGCAGAACTCAACAAAACTTGTAATCAGGGGAAATGCAAGCTCAGCTCTCTCCAATCGAAACAAGGGTCTGAAACAAGCCCAGTCTTGTAATCAGGGGAGAGGGAGAGGGAACCATTTGAGTGCTCCAACTCTCCAGGAATCCTGAGCCCCTGCTCGTATGTACCACATTCGTGGTAAAGATAATGAAGAAGCTCCCAATGTTATTGCAGGTACCGTTGAGTTAAATTCTAGTTCTGGATATGCTTTAATTGATTCGGGGTCTACCCATTGATTTGTTTGTTCTTCCTTGATCAACAAGTTAAAATTGAAACCCGAAATTATTGAATCTAGTCTTGTAGTTTCGAATCCATTAGGGGGAAAACACCCATTAACTTGCGCCACAAGTAAGCTTCCTTGACCATTCGAAATATACCATTTCCCATTGATCTTTATGTCTTACCATATTGTGAATTTGACTTGATATTGGGGTGTTACATATAAATTGGTATCAGTGTAATGGCTTTAGATCCTTGTACATCTTAACAGATCCTGGGTGAATCGAGAATGAGCTTTGATGAGCTTCTTGTAACATTTCTTGTCTTAGTTCCTCATTGTTAGGAACACACACTCTATCCTTGAAATAGAGAAGTCCATTTGACTTAAGGGAGAATTCAGGATTAGACTCAGAGTCTAACTTGGATATGATCTTCTGCAGATCTGAATTAGTTTGCTGGAGTTCTTTAATTCTTGAGATTAACTTGGATTGAACTTGAAGTTCAGACAAGAATTTATGTCCTTTGGATAAACGGAAATGAGCATTGATAGCCGGAGTAGCTACAATAATCATAGTATCATTAAAGAAAATTTCGAGTGGTTACTTGTACAACAAGTGTTCGAATAGTTACTTGTGATTTAAGTAAGTTTGAATTTGATTGAAATATACTAGAATTTAGATTTAGGAGTTTACCCGAGTATGGTTTGCGACTAAGGGCATCAGCAACCACATTTGCTTTCCCCGAATGGTAGTCGATAACCAGACCGTAGTCTTTAAGCAATTCAAGCCATCTTCTTTGTCTCAGATTCAAATCTTTCTAAGTCAGGAGATATTTGAGACTCTTGTAGTCTATGAACAGATTACATTTCTCCCCGTACAAGTAATGTCTCCAAATTTTGAGAGCAAACACGATAGCTGCCAATTCTAGATCGTGTGTTGGATAGTTTGACTCGTGTGGTTTCAGTTGCCTTGAAGCATAAGCTACCACCTTACCATCTTGCATTAGGACACAACCGAGTCCTAAATGAGATGCATCACTATAGATAGTGAATTCTTTACCCGATTCTGGTTGGATAAGAACCAGTGCGTGAGTCAGGACTCGTGTATCCTTTCTGACCGAGAAAGCTTCTGATTTCACTAACATTCCTCGGAGGTCTCCAATCCAGGATGGATTGAATTTTCTTCGGGTCTACTTTAATCCCTTCTACCGAGATAACATGGCCAAGGAACGAGACTTCCGATAGCCAAAATTCATATTTAGAGAACTTCAAAAACAATTGACGTTCTTGAAGAGTTTGAAATACAATTCTGAGATGTTCAGAGTGTTCTTCCTTGTTTTGGGAGTAAACTAGGATGCCATCAATGAAGACGACACGAACTTGTCGAGATAGGGCTTGAACACTCGATTCATGAGATCCATGAAAGCATCCAGAGCATTCATTCATCCGAATGGCATTTCAAGAAATTCATAGTGGCCATATCGAGTACGAAAGGTTGTCTTGGGCACATCTTCTTCTTTTACCCTCATTTGATAGTATCCCGATCGAAGATCGATCTTTGAGAATACCGAAGCATCCTTGAGTTGATCGAAGAGATCTTCTATTCTAGGAAGAGGATACCGATTCTTGATCGTAAACTTGTTCAATTGTCTGTAATCAATACGGAGTCTCATAGTCCCATCTTTCTTCTTCACGAACAAGACTAAAGCACCCCAAGGAGATGAACTAGGCCGTATGAAACCTTTATCTTGCAATTCCTGAAGTTGCTTCTTTAATTCTTTCAACTCAACATGTGCCATTCCATAAGGTGTGATGGACACCGGAGCTGTTCCAGGCTGAACTTCAATCCCGAACTCTACTTCTCTGGTCAGAGGAACACCAGGAAGTTCCTCGAGAAAAACATTAGTGAATTCAGACACAATTGGCATACTAGGTAAGCCGAATTCAATCTCATCTTGAATGATCATTTTAGCAAAGATTGAGGTTGGTTTCTTGTCTAATAAGAGAATGGAATAAGTGACTAAATTAGAATGACTACATTGAATTAAACAAGAAGGAAGAAGAATGCATGATAAACTTCATGGTTCTCTTATTTGCCCTTGACTAATTACATGATTAGTAACTAATTAAGGGTAGTTTAGTAACTTCCTAAATCCATTAATGTGGATAACCACATGGTCATCATCTTCTTCATTTCACTTAGCCGAAAATTGAGAGAAGAAAATTGAGAGGGAAAGCTTGGAAAATTCAGCCATTGGAGAAGGAATTAAGCTTGCATGTGTAGTAATATTTCAATGAAATTAAAGCTAGAAGCAAAGTAAGTGTAATTCTTCTTGTGTTTAATTGAATAGCAACTATATTGTTGAATTGAACTGTTTTTCATGATTATAGATGGAATTAGACATTAATATGATGTTAGATGATTGAATGATTGTAGAATTATACAAATTTGAAGAATGAACATTAGGTACAAAGCTGAAATCATGTGCTTGTGATAGTGTAACAAACCTAGGTTGCTGGAAAATTGAATTGTGATATTGAAGTGGAAATTGAATTATTAGAACTTAAAATTGAGCCATGGAATTAATGAATTGATGATGAGCATGAATAGGTAATATATAGAAGATGTTAAACAAATTGAATTGATAGCAAAAAATACTGGAAATGTAAGGATAAAAGTATGAACATAGTTATGTAAGCTAGAAACTGTTTTGTGGAATTGAAATTGAGTAAACATGAAAGAGTAGGCATTGTAACCAACTTGCCCTGTTTTGGCAGCTTTGAAAAAAATGGATTAACATGAACTTAACATGTTTAGGATGTCAGATAAAATGAATTATGGGGCCAAGACATTGGTTAAAATGAATTAAAGGCATTAAAAGGCGAATAGGTACAACCTGCCCAGAATTGCTATGTTCTGAGCAGTCACTTTGAAAATTCACCAAAAATTGTGTAGATTGAATTCAGGGCTGAAATTTTAATGAAATGATCCTTAGAATGTCTATTTTCATTAGGTGAAAACAGAACTGAAAATTGGGTCCTATGCTGGAAACTGTAAATAGGAATTGTTGGACAGTGCAAACTGTCCAGGCAGTGTAAATACCCTGTCTTTGAACAATAAACTATATTAATTGGCTAAGAACTAAAATGCAAATCTTACATGGTCTTATAGGAAATTTTTTTAGCTTACCAAAGGTGTATAGAAATCGAAATTCCGACGTACGAATTAAAAGATATGGTCATTTAAAGAAACAATGTGCAAGCTACCAGGCAGCAGTGTCCTGGGCAGTTTGGGACTGTTTTTGTACCTAGTTGTAAACTGTTTCCAAAACAGTTTTGGGACATTGTAGTCTGTCCAGTTGTGCTTTAAAATGAAGTAATAACAATGTGGAGATAAATTCGTAAGAAATGCTTAAAAGGAAGAATAAAAACAGTAGCTAAATGTTAGGTACATTGTGAAAACATTGCTACTATGATTGTATGATATATTGTGCTTGTTTTGAGGAAATGTGTATGTGTTATGCTTGCTAGACTAAGGGCAGGAAATTGAGGAAGAAAAGCGAAATTATTCAAGGGCTAAGAACAAGGGGATAGTCATACAAGAAAATTGCTAGCTTGCTTGTATTGTATTGTGAGTGTAGTTACCTATAGGGTTAGGACTAGATCCTAACAAATGTATTTTGTTACATTCTTGTCATGGTATTGAATCTAAGCATGAACTTAACTTAATAAGGGAACGATGATTAAAAATTCACATGAACCATGATCCTAGTCTTATGTATATGCCTATTCGAATTGATTGTGCAAGATTAGTGATAACTAGGTTGCTTATGTGTTATGATACAACATGGTTGAATGCTATTGACTTGGTTGAGATAAGATGTTATCTCATTTGATGAAATGAATCTTGAAATCACTTGACTTGTAAGCTAAGGCTCAATAGCCTAAGGGCTTAACATGAAATGATCTTGATTTACATGAACATGATCTTGAACTTGATAACTTGAAATAAATGGTAATTCGAACAACCTTGGTAGCTAGTTGGATTAGGTAGAAAGGCATGCCTTAGAGTCTAGAGCTCATTGTGTACGGGTGGACTAAGGTCCAGGGCTAAGGCCCCTATTTGGCGACAGACGGAGGGTATGTATGTGATCTTTGGCGATTGTAGGAGTTTTGACCAGAACTACGGTGCATATTGTGGCGACAGTTGGTTGGAGACTCGATTACCTATACAAACTAAGTACCAAGGGGGTTGTTTAATGAAATAAAAAATAAAATAAGATTCAATTATACATGATACTTGTCTTGTATTTTCATGAAATGTTTGTTGCTTGATTTGGAAGCATGACTCCTTGGTTACTTGTTTTGCAAGCATGTCGCTTGATTTGGAAGCATGATTTCTTGTTTCCTAATCTTGTTGGCCGAATTGCATGTTATCCTAGATAGGATATTCTTGATTCTTGAAAAACTAGATAAGGTCACTCTTGATACTTGAAAGACTAGCTAAGTCTACTTTAATGCTTGGAAGCCTTAGCTAGGTCTACACTTGATCTAAAAGACATGAAACATGAAATAACAAAATGGATAGACTAGTTACTACCTCACTAAGTACAATTTTGTACTTATCACTCTTCTTTCATTCTTCTCAACCTACAGGTTAAAGGATTCAACATTTCTTGATCATGAAGCTTGATTCCTTGAGCAAGAAGCATCCTACACAAACTTTGTTAGAGTATGATTCCATACTTGTTTTGTATTCTCCTAGAATAGTGGCACTAGATGTATCTAATTAGCTTGAACATGCATTTTGAAGGATTGTATATAATGTTTGATAGCCTATCTATGATTTGTATGTAGATTAAGGTTTGTAATGAACTTAACTAGCTTATAATGGTTGAATGTTGTTGCGCATATGTTGATGGAATAACTTAATGTTAATCTAGCTATCTTGATGACTTTCAAATTCTATGATCTTGTATGTGATTTGCTTAATTAGAAAGTAGGATGATGAGTCAAGATGCTTACTTGTACCCTATTCGAATGGCCATGGCATATAGGATCACTTGAATGTAACAATGCTTGTCATGTGTGATATGCATGCTTGTAGATATGATTGCGGGTTGTACGGGATTGAATTAAGCATGAATGAAACTAATTACATGCCATGTTATACAATTAGTTAAATTGTCGAATGGTTAGGATTAAAATGTGTTTGAATGCAAGCTTGAACATGTAAATTTGAATGATCAATCAATTGTGATAGTAATTTAGGTAAGAGATGACACATATATACATCAATGAACTATGAAATGTAGAAAGCATATTTGAACTTCAAGATAATTGAATATGATTGGATTTCAAAGGTTGAATGTTGTTATAAGAACCATGTATGTAATAACTTGAAGTGTAAGAAAGAAAGAAATGAATCTAGAAGCTTGGTGTTAATAGCCAAATTACTTAGGTGAAAGAATAACTAGAAATGCTTGCTGGTTAGTGTAGTTTGAATACCTTTGAAGATTTGATGCCTAAGTATGAGTTGCTTCCATGAAAAGAAATGCATGATTTGTTTGCTTTGGTCTAGTTTGAATGGTAGGGATGTGTAAGAGTCAAGTATGAGCTTTCTTGTTATTTAAGTAAACAGGTTTGAATGTTGTTCTTCTTGGTTGGTTGATTGTCGAATTTAACTTGATTACTGAATCAAGTTTGAATGTGTAATGCATGTATTGTCCTTGCTTGCTTGTTAAGTAACGCTCCTGAACCGAGTTACTACTAACCCGGGTAGGGGTGTTACATAAAAATTGGTAATCATAGCTTTAGGTTTAGTCAATTCTTGGACTAAACTGGGCTATCATGCATCATATAGGATACTTGTGCCACCTAGAAGACTTGAATAGCTTGTGTCTTGCTTATTAAACTGAACCCTTAACTGTTCTATTTGAACGTAGAATGTCTGAAACAAGACTCAGCCAGGATAGTGAAAGTCCTGAAGGCTCCTCAAACGAAGGAGACAGTGTGAGGATGGAACATATTTCTCTTTAACATCAAGCTCAACATAGAACTCAAGCTGCTGCTCAACAAGAAGCTCCTGCTATTAATCTTGTGCAGCAAGAATGCCTTCTAAGTATGAATGAGATGTTTAATCATCTAGTGTCTACCTTAAAGCAAGATCATCCAATTGCTCCTACAGTTGCTATGCCAAACTGAGCTCCGATTGACAAACTGACTCAACATCGATCAACTTCTTCTGGTTCAAGAATATGAGATGGATCTGATATGTATCTTCTGAGCATAGATACATGGAATACATTATGGATTCTATCGAATTCTCCAGGGAAAGCTAATCGATAGGCCATCAGTCCAATTCTTTCAGTGATTTTGAATGGACCAATGAATCAGGGATTGAGTTTCCTTTTTCTTCCAAATCGAAGAACTTTCTTCCAAGGTGAGACCTTCAGGAAGACTTTGTCTCCAATAACATACTGGATGTCTCTTCTTTTCAAATCAACATATCCTTTCTGTCTATCAAAAGCTGCCTTTAATCGATCATGGATGATCTTCACTTGATATGTAACAATCCCTACCCGGGTTAGTAGTAACTCGGTTCGAGAGCGTTACTTAACAAGCAAGCAATGACAATACATGCATTACACATTCAAACTTGATTAAATAATCAAGTTACATTCAACAATCAACCAACCAAGAAGAAAAACATTCAAACTTGTTTACTTAACTAATAAGAAAGCTCATACTTGACTCCTACACATCCCTACCATTCGAACTAGACCAAAGCAACCAAATCATGTATTTCTTTTCATGCAAGAAACTCATACTTAGGCATCAAATCTTCAAAGGTATTCAAACTATACTAACAAGCAAGCATTTCTAGTTATTCTTTCACCTAAACAATTCGACTATTAACACCATGCTTCTAGATTCATTTCTTTCTTGCTTACACTTCAAGTCTTCAAAGGTATTCAAACTACATACATGGTTCTTATAACAACATTCAACCTTTGAAAACCAATCCTATTCGATTATCTTGAAGTTCAAATATTCTTTCTACATTTTATAGTTCATTGATGTATACATGTGTCACCTCTTACCTAAATTACTATCACAATTGATTGATCATTCAAATTTACATGTTCAAGCTTGCATTCAAACCACATTCTAATACTAGCCATTCGACCATTTACCTAATTGTATGACATGGCATGTAATTTGCTTCATTCATTATTAATTCAATCCCATACAATCGGCAATCACATCTACAAGCATGCATATCACACACGACACGCATTGTTACATTCAAGTGATCTTATATGCCATGGCCATTCAAATAAGGTACAAGTAAGCATCTTGACTCATCATCCTACTTTCTAATTAAGCAAATCACATACAAGATCATAGTATTTGAAAGTCATCAAGATAGCTAGATTAACATTAAGTCATTCCATCAACATATGCGCAGCAACATTCAACCATTATAAGCTAGTTAAGTTCATTACAAACCTTAATCTACATACAAATCATAGATATGCTATCAAACATTATATACAATCCTTCAAAATGCATGTTCAAGCTAATTAGATACATCTACTGCCACCATCCTAGGACAATACAAAACAAGTATGGAATCATACTCTAACAAAGCTTGTGTAGGATGCTTCTTGCTCAAGGAATCAAGCTTCAAGCTCAAGCAATGTTGAATCCTTTAACTTGTAGGTTGGGAAGAATGAAAGAAGAGTGATAAGTACAAAAATGTACTTAGTGAGGTAGTAACCAGTCTATCCATTTTGTTATTTCATGTTTCATGTCTTTTAGGTCAAGTGTAGACCTAGCTAAGGCTTCCAAGCATTAGAGTAGATTTAGGTAGTCTTTCAAGTATCAAGAGTGACCTTATCTAGTCTTTCAATCATCAATAATACCCTATTTAGGATAGCATGCATTCAGCCATAAAGATTAGGCATCAAGAGATCATAAATCATGAATCAAGCAACATGCATGCAAAACAAGTAACCAAGGAGTCATGCATCCAAATCAAGCAACATACATTTCATGGCAATACAAGACAAGTATCATGTATAATTGAGTCTTATTTCATTTGTTATTTCATTAAACAACCCCCTTGGTACTTAGTTTGTATAGGTAATCGAGTCTCCAACCAACTGTCACCACAATATGCACCGTAGTGCTGATCAACCCTCCTACTGTCGCCAAAGACCACATAGGTACCCTCCGTCTGTCACCAAATAGGGTCCTTAGCCCTAGACCGTAATCTACCCGTACACAATGAGCTTTAGACTCTAAGGCATGCCTTTCTACCTAATCCAACTAGCTACCAAGGTTGTTCGAATTACCATTTATTTCAAGTTATCAAGTTCAAGATCATGTTCATGTAAATCAAGATCATTTCATGTTAAGCCCTTAGGCTATTGAGCCTTAGCTCACAAGTCAAGTGGTTTCAAGATCCATTTCATCAAATGAGATAACATCTTATCTCAAACAAGTCATTATCATTCAATCATGTTGCATTATAGCACATAGAAGCATTCAAGCTATCATCAATCATGCTTAGCAATTCAAAATAGACATGTACATAAGACTAGAATCATGTTTCATGTGTTTCTTTAATCATCCTTCCCTTATTAAGTTAAGTTCATGCTTAATTCATTATCATGACAAGAATGTAATAAGAATGCAATGGTTAGGACCTAGTCCTAACCCTAAAGATAAATACACTCACAATACAATGCAAGCAAGCTAGCAATTTTCTTGTATGGCTATCCCCTTGTTCTTAGTCCTTGAATGATTTCCTTTTTCTTCCTCAATTTTCTGCCCTTGGTCTAGCAAGCATAACACAAACACATTTCATCAAAAGAGGCACAATATATCATACAATCATAGTAGCAATGTTATCACAATGTACTTAACATTTAGCTACTGTTTTTATACTTCCTTTTAAGCATTTCGTACCAATTTATCTCCATATTGTTATTAATTCATTTTAAAGCATAAATGGATAGACTACAATGTCCCAAAACTGTTTTGGAAACAGTTTACAACTAGGTGGAAAAACAGTCCCAAATTGCCCAGGACACTATAGTCTGGCAGTTTGCACATTGTCCCTTTAAATGGCCATATCTTTTAATTCGTACGTAAGAATTTCGATTGCTATACACCATTGGGCTATTGAGCCTTAGCTCACAAGTCAAGTGGTTTCAAGATCCATTTCATCGAATGAGATGTCATCTTATCTCAAACAAGTCAATAGCATTCAACCATGTCGTATCATAACACATAATCAACCAAGTTATCACTAATCATGCATAATCAATTCGAATATGCATATACATAAGACTAGGATCATGTTTCATGTGTATCTTTAATCACCCTTCCCTTATTAAGTTAAGTTCATGCTTAGATTCATTATCATGACAATATTGTAATAAGAATGGTCCTAACCCTAAAGATAACTACACTCACAAAATAATCCAAGCAAGCTAGCAATTTTCTTGTATGGCTATCCCCTTGTTCTTAGACCTTGAATGATTTCCTTTTTCTTCCTCAATTTGCTGCCCTTGGTCTAGCAAGCATAACACATACACATTTCATCAAAACAAGCACAATATATCATACAATCATAGTAGCAATGCTATCACAATGTACCTAACATTTAGGTACTGTTTTTATATTTCTTTTTAAGCATTTCTTACCAATTTATCTCCACATTGTTATTAGTTCATTTTAAAGCATAACTGGACAGACTACAATGTCCCAAAACTGTTTTGGAAACAGTTTACAGCTAGGTGCAAAAATAGTCCCAAATTGCCCAGGACACTGCTGCCTGGCAGTTAACACACTGTCCCTTTAAATGGCCATATCTATTAATCCGTACTTCGGAATTTCGATTGATATACACCGCTGGAAAGCTAACAAAATTTCCTATAAGACCATGTAAGACTTGCATTTTAGTACTTATCCAATTAATACAGTTTATTGTTCAAAGACAGGGCATTTACACTGCCAGGATAGTTTGCACTGTCCAGTAATTCCTATTTACAGTTTTTAATATAGGACCCAGTTTTCAATTCTGTTTTCACCTATTGAAAATAGACATTCTAAGTATCATGTCATTAAAATTTCAGCCCTAAATTTAGTCTACACAATTTTTGGTGAATTTTCAAAGTGACTGCCCAGAACAGAGCAATTCTGGGCAGATTGCATCTAATTACATTTTAATTCCTTTAATTCATTTTAACCAATATCTTGGCCCTATAATTCATTTCATATGAAATTCTAACATGTTAAGTTCATGTTAATCCATTTTTCAAAGCTGCCAAAATAGGGCAAGTTGGTTACAATGCCTAATCTTTCATGTTTACTAAATTTCAATTCCACAAAACAGTTTCTAGCTTACATAACTACGTTCATACTTTTATCCTTGCATTTCCAGCATTGTTTGCTATCAATTCAATTTGTTTAACATCTTCTATACATTACCTATTCATGATCATCATCAATTCATTAATTCCATATCTAAATTTTAAGTTCTATTCATTCAATTCCCACTTCAATATCAGAATTCAATTTTCCAGCAACCTAGATTTGTTACTCTATCACAAACACATGATTTCAGCTTTGTACCTAATGTTCATTCTTCAATTTTGTATAGTTCAACAACCATTCTATCATCTAACAACACATTCAAAGTCTAATTTCATCTATAATCATCAAAAATAGTCCAATTCAAAAATATAGTTGCCTATTCAATTAAACACAAGAAGAATTACACTTAGTTTGCTTCTAGATTTAATTTCAATGAAAAATTACTACACATGAAAGATTAATTCCTTCTCCAATGGCTGAATTTTCCAAGCTTTCTCTCTCAATTTTCTTCTCTCAATTTTCGGCTAAGTGAATTGAAGAATATGATGACCATGTGGTTATCCACATTAGTGGATTTAGGAAGTTACTAAACTATCCCTTAATTAGTTACTAATCATGTAATTAGTCAAGGACAAATAAGAGAACTATGAAGTTTATCATGCATTCCTCTTCTTTCTTGTTTAATTCAATGTAGTCATTCTATTTTGGTCACTTATTTCATTCATTCTTTCATTTAGGCCCTTGACTATTCATTTTAGCTTAATTCTAGATTCAATTATGCTATCAACTTATTCAATTTGGTTCTAATACTTCTAGTCTAGGATTTAGGGTGTTACAATTCTCCCCCCTTAAAATAAATTCATCCTTGAATTTACCTGAATCGAAAAGATGAGGATACTGCTTCCTCGTGACTTCTTCAGATTCTCCGGTAGCTTTTTCCACCTTATGATTTCTCCATAGGATCTTAACAAGAGGAACAATCTTGTTCCGAAGCTTTCTTACTTCCCGGTCAAGAATCTGAATAGGTTCTTCTTCGTAGGACAAGTCGGGATTAAATTCAACTTCTTCCGGTCCAAGAATATGGGATGGATATGATCTGTATCTTCTGAGCATAGATACATGGAATACATTGTAGATTCTATCGAATTCTTCAGGGAGAGCTAATCGATAAGCAATCAGTCCAATTCTTTCAGTGATTTCGAACCCCTACCCGGGTTAGTAGTAACTCGGTTCGGAAGCGTTACTTAACAAGCAAGCAAGACAACAACATACACATGGCAAGGACAATACATGCATTAAACATTCAAACATGATTCAATAATTAAGTTACATTCAGCAATCAACCAACCAAGAAGAACAACATTCAAACTAGTTTACTTAACTAGCAAGAAACCTCATACTTGACTCTTACACATCCATACCATTCGAACTAAACCAAAACAACCAAATCATGCATTTCTTTTCATGCAAGCAACTCATACTTAGGCATTGTTGCGCGTAATAAGTGCTACGCAAATGTGCAAGTATACACGTCGCAAGTTATAGTATAAAAGATATCGTCTCCACAGGGATTGGTGCCACTTCAAGAATCTAGTCTCTTGCACTGTAAAAAGTAAAAACACAAGTAAAGGATTATAGAAGTTTTAACTAATAACTAATCTAGAAAGCAATTAAGTAAATGAAAAGATGAGATCGAATGAGAGAGATAGGTCAGGTTACCGTGAGTTGAGGTGTGATAGCCGATTGGATCGTCTTGGTAAAAGAGTGCACGTGCAACTCAGTTGCCGTGGCAACTTGCACAACGGGGTTGCCTTGGCAACTAATCGATGGTTGTCTGGGCAACTAGTTGGGAAACTACTTGGGCGTCTGGGCAGCAACCTTCAAGGTTCGGCAGAGCGTTCTTCAACGGTTTCTTCTTATACCTAAGTCGAAACTCTAGCTACTTGTGCATGTCTTAATAATACATCCCTGCGTGAATCAAGGGTGAACAACAACCAATCTTGCGCTCCTCTTAGCCGTTGAAATCCTTAACTTATTCCTAAGCCGGATTAATCTTCACCATCATTGGATTGAATAAAGATCATATTCATTCGTTTCTTGAATCTAACTCTCCCGATATTAGATAAATAGATGAAATCACGAGATCCTCTCCCAATTCACTCGCAAATAAGAATAAGAACCAAGAATGAATAAACCTTGAAATAGAAAAGTGCAAACTCTTATTACCTAAACAAAAACCAATAGTTTCTCACAACCACAAAACACAATAACCATGGCCAAGTAAATTTAGTTCATGGCTAGGTTCCAAAGAAACACAAGATAAACAATCCCTAGCATGAACCCAATCGAACAAGGAAGAAAAGATGAAGCTTGTCGAAAAACCCTTGCTTTCTCCCTTGGACTTGTCGAAATTTCCCTAATGCTCCCTCTCAAGTTGTCGAAATCTCATTGCTATTTATAGGGTTAGAACAAAGTCCTTCTTTGAGGAAGAGTTTGAGTTGGAATTAAATTATCTTTAAAGAATATAATTCTTTATTATAATTTTATTCCTATTAGAACTTCTCCTATCTTCTTGGAATTTAATTCTTCTTTAATCTCTGCATGGCAATCAAATTCCTTTGGGCTTGGGCCTTGCTCTATGTCATCTTGGGCTTGTAAAGTCATTAATTTCGACATCCCTATTGCATTATCTATTTGTCGACAATTGCCATGGCAACTGGCTCGGCGTCTCCTTCATGTATTGCCCTGGCAACTAGCTCGGCATATCCTTCATGCATTGCCCTGGCAACTAGCTCGGCATTGTTTTGGCAAGTGATCCTGCACATACACACACAAAGCACACCAAACCAGCATCTTTTCCACAAAAACTACCAAGTTATGTAATCAAGCTCAACGATGGAAGGAAACATGGATTAATGCATGAATGGCTAATTATGCAACTAATATGAGCCTAAGTCTAACAATAATATGAGTAAAAAGGGTAAGAAAAATAGTACTTTTGAACACTTATCACACCCCCAAACTTGAACTATTGCTTGTCCTCAAGCAATGCAAACTCATAATTACCTGCCAAGACTTCAATTTTCACAAACTCAGCTTTGAACTTGATTTCAATTCTCTGAACCGGGGCACAAAATATGATTGGCTTTTTATTTTTCAGAAAACTGAGGAATTACTCGGAATCAAACTATAATGCTTGTGAGTGTGTGCGGAGTTGTGTGCAAGTTGATTTTTCAGATTCTATGCAAACAATAGGTTTTCAAATTACTTCATTGGGTTCTTTTTAACATGTTTTAACTAGAGCTAATTTTGGGCACCTCTAGTATTTTGTGTTTTGTTTTCTTAAGTGAATTTATTCGACTAGAGCCGGTTTCGGGCACCTCTAGCTATCAATTTTTTAACACATACTAGAGCCAGTTTCGGGCACCTCTAGTGATCCTAAGTTTTAGCACATGATAGAGCCAATTTCGGGCACCTCTAACATTCATCCAATTTTTATTCTAATCCCCCAATTTGTTAATTATCAACCTAAGTTTACTAGAACTCCTTAAATCAATCAAACCATAACAATGTTTCATCAAATTTAGCATCATAGTAAAATTCTAAGTTTTTCCATGGTTATCCTAGAATAAAAATTCTATCAATTAAGTGCATTGGCAAAGTCATCATCGAATATTCATCAAATTTAAGCAATTCTTGTTTCAATTAACGGCATGGCAAGCAATTTATGTATCCTAAATGTAATACTTAAGTGAATGTAACTAAACATGGTAACTACTAATAACAATCCCCCCCAAACTCGAATGAAGCATTGTCCTCAATGCATGCATAAAAATATCGAAAAAAATAAAAATAAAAAAATAAAAATAAAAATGCATACGAGGACTTACTCCGAGAGTTCGTCATCGTAGATGATTAGTTTCCTTTTGGTCGGTGTCTTGATTCTCTTGCTTGAACGCGATGGTTGTTTTCTTGTTGCCGGGATGTCTTTAGCTTTGGTTGCCGTGGCATCTTCAGAGTTGGTTGCCGTGGCATCAGCTTGTGCAGGTACGATGTAGGTTGTCGCGGCATCTTCTTCATTGGTTGCCGGGGCAAGGATCTTGGCAGTAAATTTCCTTAGCATAGTAGTTGTGAGTCTTGTTGTGAAAAAGAAAACAAAGAAAACCTGAAAACTAAAGATAATGAAGAAAAATAAAATATCTCCTAAAAATAAAAATGAAAATAAAAAGAAAATATTGAAAGGAGAGCATGCTCATGCATCTCCTAAGTTGACCACTTCTTTGTTACGTTCCACATGGGCACCATTGTAGTGCTTCAATCTTTGTCCATTAACTTTGAATTCATGGTTGTCAGAGATGGACTTGATTATCACAGCACCATGGGAGAATGGTTTGACGACTTCGAATGGTCCCGACCATCTTGATTTCAGCTTTCCCGGGAAAAGTTTTAGCCGAGAATTGAATAGGAGAACTAGTTGCCCTGGCGTGAATTGTCGTGGCAATAGTTTCTTATCGTGCCATCACTTTGTTTTCTCCTTGTAGATTCGTGCATTGTTATAGGCGAGTGCATGAAATTCTTCTATCTCATTGAGATCCATCAAGCGCTTTTGTCCGGCACTTTCCCAATCCATATTCACGGTCTTGATTGCCCAGTACGCCTTGTGCTCGATTTCCACCGGTAGATGACATGTTTTACCATAGACAAGTCGGAAGGGGGACATACCTAAGGGTGTTTTGAATGCAGTGCGATATGCCCAATGTGCGTCATCTAGTCTTAATGACCAATCCTTCCTTGAGGGATTTACAACTTTCTCGAGTATTCCCTTCAACTCTCGGTTGGAAATTTCTGCTTGCCCGTTGGTTTGTGGGTGATATGCCGTGGCGATCTTGTGCGATATGCCGAAGCGTTGCAACATCTTGGCAATTAGTCTGTTGTCAAAATGCTTGCCCCCGTCACTGATAATTGCTCTCGGCATCCCAAACCGTGTAAATATGTTTTTCTGCAAGAATTGTTGCACGGTCTTGGAATCGTTGTTGGGAACTGCAGCTGCCTCTACCCATTTAGACACGTAGTCGACAGCAAGTAGAATGTAGAGGTTGCCGAATGAAGATGGGAAAGGTCCCATAAAATCGATCCCCCATACATCAAACAGTTCCACCTCGATGATGTTCTGGAGTGGCATCTCATGTCGTCTAGAGATATTACCCGTCCTCTGGCAACGATCACATTGCTTGTAAAAGTCTTGGGCATCTTTGTACAATGTTGGCCAATACAACCCGGATTGCAAAACTTTGGCCGCGGTACGAGTTCCTCCAAAATGTCCTCCATAGGGTGAAGAATGGCATTGCCGGAGTACATTCTATTACTCTTCTTCAGGGACACATCGGCGTATAACCTGATATGCACATTGTTTAAACAAAAGAGGCTCGTCCCAAAAGTAATGCTTAGCATCATGGCGGAACCGCTTCTTCCCTTGGTGAGTAATGCCATAAGGTAAAATACCACAAACAAGGAAATTAACTAAACCCGCGTACCAGGGTATTGCCGAGGCATGTGCCGCCGTGGCGACTGCTCCCAAGATTGCCGAGGCGTGCGCGTCAAAGACTGTTGCGGCGTCGAGAGTTGCCGAGGCGTGTGCATCCATGGTTTCCGAGGCATCTAGGGTTGCCGAGGCGTCGAGGGTTGCCGAGGCAACTAGAATTTGTTCATCCGGGAATGCATCGCATATCTCTAGATTCGCGTCCTCCTCCCTATTGCGTTCCAAAAGTGATAAGTGATCGGCCACTTGATTTTCTGTTCCTTTCTTGTCCTTAATTTCAATATCAAATTCTTGTAAAAGTAATATCCAACGAATCAAACGAGGCTTAACATCCTTTTTAACAAATAAGTATTTGATTGCCGAATGGTCCGTATGAACAATTACCTTTGTACCAATTAAATAGGATCGAAACTTGTCAAATGCGAAAACTACAGCTAGTAACTCTTTCTCCGTTGTTGTGTAATTCACTTGAGCACCATTAAGAGTTTTACTAGCGTAGTATATCACATGGAATGTCTTACCTGTGCGTTGGCCTAGGACTGCTCCTACCGCAAAATCACTTGCATCACACATGAGCTCAAAAGGTAGTGTCCAATCTGGTGGAACGACAATGGGTGTCGAGGCAAGCTTTTTCTTTAGGGTTTCGAATGCTTGGGTGCAAGAATCATCAAAATCGAAGACTTTATCCTGTTCAAGCAGATTACACAAGGGTTTAGTGATTTTAGAAAAATTATGAATGAACCTCCTGTAAAAACCTGCATATCCAAGAAAACTTCGAATTCCTTTAACCGAACTTGGTGGGGGTAATCTCTCGATCACGTCCACCTTGGCTTTGTCAACTTCAATTCCCTTGGATGAAATCTTGTGGCCGAGCACTATTCCTTCATCTACCATAAAGTGGCATTTCTCCCAATTGAGGACTAAATCTGTTTCTTCGCATCTTGCTAACACCCTCTCTAAATTGCCGAGGCAGCCGTCGAAGTCATTACCAAAAACCGAAAAATCATCCATGAAGATCTCAAGGAAGTCTTTGACCATGTCTGAAAAGAGTGCCATCATGCATCTTTGGAAGGTTGCCGGGGCGTTACACAATTCGAACGGCATCCTTCGGAAGGCATAAGTGCCGTATGGGCATGTGAAGGTTGTCTTTTCTTGATCTTCTGGTGCTATGGCAATCTGATTGTAACCTGAATAACCATCAAGAAAACAATAAAAGGGTTTACCTGCAAGACGGTCAAGCATTTGATCAATAAAGGGTAATGGGAAATGATCTTTTCTAGTAGCTTTGTTTAGCTTTCGATAGTCCATACAAACCCTCCAACCGGTCACAGTCCTGGTTGGGATAAGTTCATTATTTTCATTGCTTACCCTTTGTTATACCTCCTTTTTTCGGTACGCATTGTACGGGCTTACCTAACGCATACTATCGAGATAGGGTATATAATGCGGCGTCAAGCCACTTGATGATTTCTTTCATTACAACCCCTTTCATGGCATGATTCAATCTCTTCTGGGCCTCAATTTAAGGTTTGTGATCATCTTCCAACAAGATCTTGTGCATGCACACCGCCGGGCTAATTCCTTTCAAGTCGGCAATTGTCCACCCTATTGCCTTTTTGTGTAGCTTCAACATCTTGATCAGCTTCTTTTCCTGCTCAGGCTGTAACTTAGAAGAAATAATTACAGGCAATGTATTATCGGTCCCTAAGTATACATATTTTAGTTGCTCTGGCAATTGTTTCAACTCAAGAATTGGTGGTTGTTCAATAGAGGGTTTTTCGAGCTTACCTTCCTTACCTGAGTAGTCCAGTGGTTCAAAGTATGTACCTGGTCAGTTTACTAGCCAATTTGCCTCTTCTGGTTGTTCCTCATCGACCGGTTCTTCATACTCCTCATGTTCCTCTTGGTCGGCAATGTAGTTGCCGAGGCAACTAAATTCCTCATCGAAGTTAAACTCTGTCGTGGCATGAAGTAGTTGGCATTCTTATGGATCATCGGCATGCCTTAGTGTTTGGAACACGTTTAGTTTAACTTGCTGGTCATTCACCCTCATTGTGAGTTCTCCCTTTTCAACATCAATCAAGGTTCTCCCTGTTGCTAGGAATGGTCTCCCGAGAATGATGGATCCATGCTCATCTGCTTCACAATCCAAAACAATAAAGTCAGCAGGAAAAATAAATTTATCGACTTTTACCAGTATGTCTTCGATTTTTCCCTCTGGATGCACATAGGATCTGTCGGCTAGCTGCAGCATGACTGTTGTAGGTCTTGCCTTCCCGATTCCTAGTTTTTGGAAAACTGATTTAGGCATCAAGTTTATGCTAGCCCCAAGGTCGCATAATGCTTTTCCGACATAGTGATTTCCAATGGAACAGGGTATTGTGAAACTTCCGGGATCCTTCAACTTAGGTGGCATGCATCATTGGCATACATCAATCAAGTTTGTGCAACATTGCCATGCATCCCTCTGTCGCGGCAACTGTTTCAAACTCTCCTAGCCTTGTTCTCTTGGACACAATGTCTTTAAGAAACTTGGCATAGTTTGGCATTTGTTCAATTGCTTCCACCAATGGCAAGTTGATGTGGACTTGCTTTAGGATATCAAGAAACTTCTTGAATTGGTATTCTTGCTTTTGTCGCTTCAACCTTTGTGGGAATGGTGGTGGAAGTAGGATATCTTCGATCCTTTCATTGGTTTGAAACCTGATTGACGGCATTGCCGGGACATCTGGAGTTGCCGAGGCATTATCAACTGGGTTGCCGAGGCATGCTTATCGCAAGTTGCCGAGGCGTCTTTATCGTCGGTTGCTGAGGCATGCTTATTGCCGGTTACCGCGGCAATTCCTGGTTCAGCATCTGAGGCTTTGCCGCTAGGTTCGTCTTGATCTTTTTGTGGAGTTTTGTTTGATGAGCGGGTTTGAGCCTCTCTAAGTTGTTGGCCACTTCTAGTGGTGATCGCCTTACATTGCTCATGGCCAGTTCCTCTTGCGACTTCAGTATCGCTAGGTAAACCTCCTTGTGGTCTAGTATTCAGATTTTGAGCAAACTGTCCGACTTGATTTTCCAAGGATTTGATTGCCGCCTCTTGGTTTTGCAATCTCATCTCGGTCCTGTTAATAAAAGCATCAGTTCTTTTTATGAAATTACTATTCTCAGCCATATAAGATTCAGTTTTCATCATAAAAGCATTTAGAGAATTTTCCAAAGAACTAGATGTTGTCGGTTGTTGCTGCGGCATCTGTTGCCGTGGCATATTCTGCTGGAATCCCGATGCTTGTGCAATCTGATTGTTCTGGTTTAGAGCATTGTTGGGATTACTCCATGAAAAATTCGGGTGCTTCTTCCAAGCTGGATTGTATATATTGGACATCATGTTGTTGCTTCGATTGTAATTCCCCACATAGAAGCTGGATTCCCGATTCTGCATACATTCAGAAGAATTATGGTTATCACCACATAACTCACAAAAAGAATCCATTACCTTGACATCATGTGTGTTGTTTGGTTTTTGCAAGTTCTGGACCATCTTGGTTAAGGCGGCCAATTGTGCCGAAATTGAATCTGATGATCCTAGTTCATGTATTGTGGCTTGGCGTCTAACTCCTCCTCTTCTAGTAGATGGGAATTGATAATCATTCTTGGCCAGCCTGTTTAAAATTTGCATTGCTTCTTCCGGCGACTTATCTAGGAGTATGCCGTTTGCCGAGGCATCTAGCATCATCCTTGTTGGTGTATTCACGGCGTTGTAAAACATTGTTACTTGAGTCCACACCGGGAATCCGTGTAGGGGGCATTTGTGTAGAAGTTCTCTATATCGCTCCCAAGCCTCGTACATGGATTCATCATCTGCCTGCCGAAAAGAAGTAATGTCGTTATGAAGCTTATCAGTCAAATTTGTAGGATTAAATCTAGCAAGGAAATCACGACAAAGATCAGTCCAAGATGCTATTGATCCGGCAGGAATGCTATTCAACCATGCTTTCGCCCTATCCCTCAGTGAATAGGGGAATAATCTTAATCGTAAGACATCGGGGGTGACTCCGTGTATCTTGAACGAGTTGCAAATCTCGAGGAAAGATTTCAGATGTTGTCGTGCATCTTCAGTTGTTGAGCCGCCAAATTGACCTATTGTGTTGATCATATTAAACATTACCGGTTTCAACTCAAAGTGGTCAGCTTCAATTTCAGGTGCGACAACTCCTGGGTTAAGTCCATCAAGATCTTCTTCAAGATAGTCTCGAATAGTTCTGTTTCGTGCAAGAATCACTCCTCCTCCTGCTCGAACATCTATTGCCGTCTTGATTTGCCATTGTTTCTCTTATCCTTCGTCTAAGTCTTTGTAAGGTTCGTTCGATTTCTGGATCAAAGGGATATTATGGTGAAGTCGGTCTCGCCCTGGTCATATACCAATGCAAAACCAAAGTTTGTTAGCCCTTTGAATTTTTAAACAAGAAAAATAAAAAGAAAGTGCAAGAAAATAAAAACAAAGTCGTTATTGCCAATCCCCGGCAACGGCGCCAAAAACTTGTTGCGCGTAATAAGTGCTACGCAAATGTGCAAGTATACACGTCGCAAGTTATAGTATAAAAGATATCGTCTCCACAGGGATTGGTACCACTTCAAGAATCTAGTCTCTTGCACTGTAAAAAGTAAAAACACAAGTAAATGATTATAGAAGTTTTAACTAATAACTAATCTAGAAAGCAATTAAGTAAATGAAAAGATGAGATCGAATGAGAGAGATAGGCCAAGTTATCGTGAGTTGAGGTGTGATAGCCGATTGGATCGTCTTGGTAAAATAGTGCACGTGCAACTCAGTTGCCGTGGCAACTTGCACAACGGGGTTGCCTTGGCAACTAATCGATGGTTGCCTGGGAAACTAGTTGGGCAACTACTTGGGTGTCTGGGCAGCAACCTTCAAGGTTCGGCAGAGCGTTCTTCAATGGTTTCTTCTTATCCCTAAGTCGAAACTCTAGCTACTTGTGCATGCCTTGATAATACATCCTTGCGTGAATCAAGGGTGAACAACAACCAATCTTGCGCTCCTCTTAGCCGTTGAAATCCTTAACTTATTCCTAAGCCGGATTAATCTTCACCATCATTGGATTGAATAAAGATCATATTCATTCGTTTCTTGAATCTAACTCTCCCGATATTAGATAAATAGATGAAATCACGAGATCCTCTCCCAATTCACTCGCAAATAAGAATAAGAACCAAGAATGAATAAACCTTAAAATAGAAAAGTGCAAACTCTTATTACCTAAACAAAAACCAATAGTTTCTCACAACCACAAAACACAATAACCATAGCCAAGTAAATTTAGTTCATGGCTAGGTTCCAAAGAAACACAAGATAAACAATCCCTAGCATGAACCCAATCGAACAAGGAAGAAAAGATGAAGCTTGTCGAAAATCCCTTGCTTTCTCCCTTGGACTTGTCGAAATTTCCCTAATGCTCCCTCTCAAGTTGTCGAAATCTCCTTGCTATTTATAGGGCTAGGCCAAAGTCCTTCTTTGAGGAGGAGTTTGAGTTGGAATTAAATTATCTTTAAAGAATATAATTCTTTATTATAATTTTATTCCTATTAGAACTTCTCCTATCTTCTTGGAATTTAATTCTTCTTTAATCTCTGCATGGCAATCAAATTCCTTTGGGCTTGGGCCTTGCTCTATGTCATCTTGGGCTTGTAAAGTCATTAATTTCAACATCCCTATTGCATTTTCTCTTTGTCGACAATTGCCATGGCAACTGGCTCGGCGTCTCCTTCATGCATTGCCCTGGCAACTAGCTCGGCATATCCTTCATGCATTGCCCTGGCAACTAGCTCGGCATTGCTTTGGCAAGTGATCCTATACACACACACACAAAGCACACCAAAGCAGCATCTTTTCCACAAAAACTACCAAGTTATGTAATCAAGCTCAACGATGGAAGGAAACATGGATTAATGCATGAATGGCTAATTATGCAACTAATATGAGCCTAAGTCTAACAATAATATGAGTAAAAAAGGTAAGAAAAATAGTACTTTTGAACACTTATCAGGCATCAAATCTTCAATGGTATTCAAACACACTAACAAGCAAGCATATCTAGTTAATCTTTCACCTAAACAATTCAGCTATTAACACCATGCTTCTAGATTCATTTCTTTCTTGCTTACACTTCAAGTTACTACATACATGGTTCTTATCTCAACATTCAACCTTTGAAATTCTATCCTATTCGACTATCTTGAGGTTCAATTATACTTCCTTCATTTCATTGTTCATTGATGTATACATGTGTCATCTCTTACCTAAATTACTATCGCAATTAATTGATTATTCAAATTTACAAGTTCAAGCTTGCATTCAAACCACATTCTAATCCTAACCATTCGGCCATTTACCTATTTGTATAACATGGCATGTAACTAGTTTCATTCATTCTTAATTCAATCCCATACAATCGGCAATCACATCTACAAGCATGCATATCACACACAACAAGCATTGTTGCATTCAAGTGATCCTATATGCCATGGCCATTCGAATAGGGTACAAGTAAGCATATTGACTCATCATCCTACTTTCTAATTAAGCAAATCACATACAAGATCATAGTATTTGAAAGTCATCAAGATAGCTAGTTTAACATTAAGTCATTCCATCAACATATGCGCAGCAACATTCAACCATTATAAGCTAGTTAAGTTCATTACAAACCTTAATCTACATACAAATCATAGATAGGCTATCAAACATTATATACAATCCTTCAAAATGCATGTTCAAGCTAATTAGATACATCTAGTGCCACCATTTTAGGAGAATACAAAACAAGTATGGAATCATATTCTAACAAAGCTTGTGTAGGATGCTTCTTGCTCAAGGAGTCAAGCTTCAAGATCAAGCAATGTTGAATCCTTTAACCTGTAAGTTGGGAAGAATGAAAGAAGAGTGATAAGTACAAAATTGTACTTAGTGAGGTAGTAACTAGTCTATCCATTTTGTTATTTCATGTTTCATGTCTTTCAGATCGAGTGTAGACCTAGCTAAGGCTTCCAAGAACTAAAGTAGACTTAGCTAGTCTTTCAAGTAACAAGAGTGACCTTATCTAGTCTTTCAAGCATCAAGAATATCCTATCTAGGATAACATGCAATTCGGCCAACAAGATTAGGCAACAAGAAATCATAAATCATGAATCAAGCAACATGGTTGCAAAACAAGTAACCAAGGAGTTATGCTTCTAAATCAAGCAACATACATTTCATGGCAATACAAGACAAGTATCATGTATAATTGAGTCTTATTTCATTTGTTATTTCATTAAACAACCCCCTTGGTACTTAGTTTGTATAGGTAATCGAGTCTCCAACCAACTGTCGCCACAATATGCACCGTAGTGCTGGTCAACCCTCCTACTGTCGCTAAAGACCACATATGTACCCTCCGTCTGTTGCCACATAAGGGCCTTAGCCCTGGACCGTAGTCCACTCGTACACAATGAGCTCTAGACTCTAAGGCATGCCTTTTTACCTAATCCAACTAGCTATTAAGGTTGTTCAAATTACCATTTATTTCAAGTTATCAAGTTCAAAATCATGTTCATGTAAATCAAGATCATTTCATGTTAAGCCCTTAGGCTTTTGAGCCTTAGCTCATAGGTCAAGGGTTTCAAGATCCATTTCATCAAATGAGATAACTTCATATCTCAAACAAGTCAATAGCATTCAACCATGTTGTATCATAACACATAAGCAACCAAGTTATCACTAATCATGCATAAACAATTCGAATAGGCATATACATAAGACTAGGATCATGTTTCATGTGTATCTTCCATCATCCTTCCCTTATTAGGTTAAGTTCATGCTTAGATTCATTATCATGACAAGAATGTAATAATAATGCAATGGTTAGGACCTAGTCCTAACCCTAAAGATAACTACACTCACAATACAATCCAAGCAAGCTAGAAATTTTCTTGTATGGCTATCCCTTTGTTCTTAGCCCTTGAATTATTTCCTTTTTCTTCCTCAATTTGCTGCCCTTGGTCCAGCAAGCATAACACATACACATTTTATCAAAACAAGCACAATATATCATACAATCATAGTAGCAATGTTATCACAATGTACCTAACATTTAGCTACTGTTTTATACTTATTTTTAAGCATTTCTTACCAAATTATCTCCACATTTTTATTACTTCATTTTAAAGCATAACTGGATAGACTACAATGTCCCAAAACTGTTTTGGAAACAGTTTACAACTAGGTGCAAAAATAGTCCCAAACTGCCCAGGACACTGTTGTCTGGCAGTTTGCACATTGTCCCTTTAAATGGCCATATCTTTTAATCCGTATGTTGGAATTTCGATTGCTATACACCGTTGGAAAGATAAAAAAAATTCCTATAAGACCATGTATGACTTGAATTTTAATTCTTATCCAATTAATACAGTTTATTGTTCAAAGACAGGGCATTTACACTGCCTGGACAGTTTGCACTGTCCAGCAATTCCTATTTACAGTTTCCAGCATAGGACCCAGTTTTCAGTTATGTTTTCACCTAATGAAAATAGAAATTCTAAGGATCATGTCATTAAAATTTCATCCATGAATTCAATCTACACAAGGTTTGGTGAATTTTCAAAGTGACTGCCCAGAATATAGCAATTTGGGACAGATTGTACCTATTCACATTTTAATGCCTTTAATTCATTTTAACCAATGTCTTGTCCCCATAATTCATTTCATGTGACATACTAAACATGTTAAGTTCATGTTAATCCATTTTTCAAAGCTGCCAAAATAGGGCAAGTTGGTTACAATGCCTACTCTTTAATGTTTACTCAATTTCAATTCCACAAAACAGTTTCTAGCTTACATAACTATGTTCATACTTTTATCCTTACATTTCCAGCATTGTTTGCTATCAATTCAATTTGTTTAACATCTTCTATACATTATCTATTCATGCTCATCATCAATTCATTAATTCCATGGCTCAATTTTAAGTTCTGATCATTCAATTTCCACTTCAATATCACAATTCAATTTTCCAGCATCCTAGGTTTGTTACACTATCACAAACACATGATTTCAGCTTTGTACCTAATGTTCATTCTTCAAATTTGTATAATTCTACAATTATTCAATCATCTAACAGCACATTCAAAGCCTAATTTCATCTATAATCAACAAAACAGTCCAATTTCAACAATACAGTTGCCTATTCAATTAAACACGAGAAGAATCATACTTACTTTGCTTCTTGCTTAATTTCAATGAAAAATTCATACACATGCAATCTTAATTCCTTCTCCAATGGCTGAATTTTCCAAGCTTTCTCTCTCAATTTTCGACTAAGTGAATTGAAGAAGATGATGACCTTGTGGTTATCCACACTAGTGGATTTAGGAAGTTACTAAACTATCCCTTAATTAGTTACTAATCATGTAATTAGTCAAGGGCAAATAAGAGAACCATGAAGTTTATCATGCATTCCTCTTCTTTCTTGTTTAATTCAATGTAGTCATTCTAATTTGGTCACTTATTTCATTCATTCTTTCAATTAGGCCCTTGACTACTCAATTTAGCTTAATTCTAGATTCAATTAAGCTATCAACTTAATCAGTTTGGTTCTAATACTTATAGGCTAGAATTTAGGGTGTTACAATTCTCCCCCCTCCCCCGTTAAAATAAATTCATCCTCGAATTTACCTGAATCAAATAGATGGGAATATTGCTTTTTTATGATTTCTTCAGATTCCCAAGTAGCTTCTTCCACCTTATGATTTCTCCATAGGATCTTAACAAGAGGAACAATCTTGTTCTGAAGCTTTCTTACTTTCCGGTCAAGAATCTGAATAGGTTCTTCTTTGTAGGACAAGTCGGGATTCAATTCAACTTCTTCTGGCTCAAGAATATGGGATGGGTCTGATCTGTATCTTCTGAGCATAGATACATGGAATACATTATGGATTCTATCGAATTCTTCAGGGAGAGCTAATCGATAGGCCACCGGTCCAATTCTTTTAGTGATTTCGAATGGACCAATGAATCAAGGACTGAGTTTCCCTTTTCTTCCAAATCGAATGACTTTCTTCCAATGTGAGACCTTCAGGAAGACTTTGTCTCCAATAGCATACTGGATGTCTCTTCTTCTCAAATCAGCATATGCTTTATGTCTATCGAAAGCTGCCCTCAATCGATCATGGATGATCTTCACTTGTTCTTCGGTTTCCCGAAGCAATTGAGGCCCTAGCACTTTGTTTTTCCCTAATTCAGACCAGCATAAGGGACTTTTATACTTCCTCCCATATAGAGCTTCGAATGGTGCCATCTGAATAGATGCTTGATAGCTATTGTTGTAGGCAAACTCTACAAGGGGTAGAGATTTCTCCCAGTTCTTCTCGAACTCAATAACAAAAGCACAAATCATGTCTTCTAGTACTTGAATAATCCTTTCAGATTGTCCATATGATTGAGGATAGAAAGATGTACTTAGATTTACTTTAGTACCAAGAGCTTTCTGTAGTGACTTCCAAAATCGAGAAGCAAATCTAGGATCACAATAAGAGATTATTGATGTAAGTACACCGTGTAATCGAATCACTTCACGGATGTACAGCTCGGCTAAGGTTTCCAAGCTCATGTTCATTCGAATAGGGATAAAGTGAGTAGACTTTGTGAATCTATCAACAATCACCCATACATCATCGTTCTTTTTTGGAGTGGAAGGAAGACCAGTAACGAAATCCATTGTAATCTGATCCCATTTCCACTGCGGGAATTCGACTGGCTGAAGTAATCCAGTAGGTACTCGATGTTCAGCTTTAACTCTTTGGCAAGTTAGGAACTTCGATACGAAGTTTGTGATAGCTGATTTCATACTCGGCCACCAGTATAATGGCTTTAGATCCTTGTACATCTTAACAGATCCCGGGTGAATCGAGAATGAGCTTTGGTGAGCTTCTTGTAACATTTCTTGTCTTAGTTCCTCATTGTTAGGAACACACACTCTATCCTTGAAATAGAGAAGTCCATTTGACTTAAGAGAGAAGTCAGAATTTGACTCAGAGTCTAACTTGGATATGATCTTCTGAAGATCTGAATCAGTTTGCTGGAGTTCTTTAATTCTCAAGATTAAGCTGGATTGAACTTGAAGTTCAGGATTGAACTTGAAGTTCAAACAAGAATTTCCATCCTTTGGATAAACGAAAATGAGCATTGATAGCCAGAGTAGCTACAAGAATACATAGGATCGTTAAGGAAAATTTATCCCCGTACAAGTTGATCAAAGCTTCATTTTTTGCTTCCCGACCAAACAAAAGGTGTGTCCTTTTGGGTTAACTTTGTCAAACTTGCGGTAATGGAGGAAAAGCCTTTGACAAATCGCCGATAATATTCAGTAAAACCGAGAAGCCTCTAATTTCACTAACATTCCTCAGAGGTCTCCAATCTAGGATGGACTTAATTTACTTCGGGTCTACTTTAACCCCTTCTACCGAGATGACATGGCTAAGGAATGATACTTCTGATAGCCAAAATTCACACTTAGAGAATTTTGCAAACAATTGACGTTCCCGAAGAGTTTGCAATACAATTCTAAGATGTTCGGAGTGTTCTTCCTTGTTCCGGGAGTAAACTAGGATGTCATCAATGAAGATGACCACGAACTTGTCGAGATAAGGCTTGAACACTCAATTCATGAGATCCATGAAAGCAGCTGGAGCGTTCTTTAGTCCGAATAGCATTACGAGAAATTCATAGTGGCCATATCTAGTACGAAAGGCTGTCTTGGGCACATCTTATTCTTTCACCCTCATTTGATAGTATCCCGATCGAAGATCGATCTTTAAGAATACCGAAGCATCCTTGAGTTGATCGTAGAGATCTTCTATTCTAGGAAGAGGATACCGATTCTTGATCGTAAACTTGTTCAATTGTCTGTAATCAATACAGAGTCTGATAGTCTCATAGTCCCGTTACTAGTCAGCCTTCCACTCCAAGAAAGAACTATGTTGTATTGGTGATTTTTGATAGATTCACAAAGTCTACTCACTTTATCCCTGTTTGAATGAACATGTGCTTGGAAACCTTAGCCGAGTTATAAATCCGTGAAGTGATTCGATTACACAGTGTACTTACAGCAATAATCTCTGATCGTGATCCTAGATTTGCTTCTCAATTTTGGAAGTCTCTACAGAAGGCTTTTGGTACTAAAGTAAATCTAAGTACAGCTTTCCATCCTCAATCAGATGGACAATCTGAAAGGATTATTCAAGCACTAGAATACATGCTTTGTGCTTTTGTTATTGAGTTTGGGAAGAACTGGGAGAAATCTCTACCCCTTGTAGAGTTTGCCTACAACAATAGCTATCAAGCATCTATTCATATGATACCATTCGAAGCTCGATATGGGAGAAAGTGTAGAACTCCCTTATGCTGGTTTGAATTGGGGGAAAACAAAGTTCTAGGGCCTCGATTGCTTCGGGAAACCGAAGAACAAATGAAGATCATCCATGATCGATTGAAGGCAGCTTTCGATAGACAGAAAGCATATGCTGATTTGAGAAGAAGAGACATCCAGTATGCTATTGGAGACAAAGTCTTCCTGAAGGTCTCACCTTGGAAGAAAGTCCTTCGATTTGGAAGAAAAGGGAAACTCATACCCCGATTCATTGGTCCATTCGAAATCAGTAAAAGAATTGGACTGGTGGCCTGTCGATTAGCTATCCCTAAAGAATTCGATAGAATCCATAATGTATTCCATGTATCTATGCTCACAATATACAGATCAAACCCATCCCATATTCTTGAGCCAGAAGAAGTTGAATTGAATTCCGACTTGTCCTACGAAAAAGAACCTATTCAGATTCTTGACTGGGAAGTAAGAAAGCTTCGGAACATGATTGTTCCTCTTGTTAAGATCCTATGGAGAAATCATAAGGTGGAAGAAGCTACTTGGGAATATGAAGAAACCATGAAAAAGCAATATCCCCGTCTATTTGATTCAGGTAAATTCAAGGATGAATTTATTTTAAGGGGAGAATTGTAACACCCTAAATCCTAGCCTAGAAGTATTAGTACCAAATTGAATAAGTTGATAGCTTAATTGAATCTAGAATTAAGCTAAATTGAATAGTCAAGGGCCTAATTGAAAGAATGAATGAAATAAGTGACCAAAGTAGAATGACTACATTAAATTAAACAAGAATGAAATTAGTAACTAATTAAGGGATAGTTTAGTAACTTCCTAAATCCACTAATGTGGATAACCACATGGTCATCATCTTCTTCAATTCACTTAGCTGAAAATTGAGAGAAGAAAATTGAGAAAGAAAGCTTGGAAAATTCAGCCATTGGAGAAGGAATTAAGCTTGCATGTGTAGAAATTTTTCATTGAAATTAAGCAAGAAGCAAAGTAAGTATGTTTCTTCTTGTGTTTAATTGAATAGGTAACTATATTGTTGAAATTGGATTGTTTTGCTGATTATAGATGACATTAGACTTTGAATGTGTTGGTAGATGATTGAATGATTGTACAATTATACAAATTTGAAGAATGAACATTAGGTACAAAGCTGAAATCATGTGTTTGTGATAGTCTAACAAACCTAGGTTGCTGGAAAATTGAATTGTGATATTGAAGTGGAAATTGAATGATTAGAACTTAAAATTGAGCCATGGAATTAATGAATTGATGATGGGCATGAATAGAGAATGTATAGAAGATGTTAGACAAATTGAATTGATAGCAAACAATTCTGGAAATGTAAGGATAAAAGTATGAACATAGTTATGTAAGCTAGAAACTGTTTTGTGGAATTGAAATTGAGTAAACATCAAAGAGTAGGCATTGTAACCAACTTGCCCTGTTTTGGAAGCTTTGAAAAATGGATTAACATGAACTTAACATGTTTTGAATGTCATATAAAATGAATTATGGGGCCAAGACATTGGTTAAAATGAATTAAAGGCATTAAAATGTGAATAGGTACAATATGCCCATAATTGCTCTGTTCTTGGCAGTCACTTTGAAAATTCACCAAAAAATTGTGTAGATTGAATTCAGGGCTGAAACCTTTCTGAAATGATCCTTAGAATGTTTATTTCCATTAGGTGAAAACAGAACTGAAAACTGGGTCCTATGCTGGAAACTGTAAATAGGAATTGTGGGACAGTGCAAACTGTCCAGGCAGTGTAAATGCCCTGTCTTTGAACAATAAACTGTATTAATTGGATAAGAAATAAAATGTAAGTCTTACATGGTCTTATAGGAAATTTTGTTAGCTTTCCATCGGTGTATATCAATCGAAATTCTGACGTACGGATTAAAAGATATGGCCATTTAAAGGGACAGTGTGCAAACTGACAAGCAGCAGTGTCCTGGGCAATTTGGGACTATTTTTGCACCTAGCTGTAAACTGTTTCCAAAACAGTTTTGGGAAATTGTAGTCTGTCCAGTTATGCTTTAAAATGAACTAATAACAATGTGGAGATAAATTGGTAAGAACTGCTTAAAAAGAAGTATAAAAACAGTACCTAAATGTTAGGTACATTGTGATAACATTGCTACTATGATTGTATGATATATTGTGCTTGTTTTGATGAAATGTGTATGCGTTATGCTTGCTAGACCAAGGGCAGCAAATTGAGGAAGAAAAAGGAAATCATTCAAGGGCTAAGAACAAGGGGATAGCCATACAAGAAAATTGCTAGCTTGCTTGGATTATTTTGTGAGTGTAGTTATCTTTAGGGTTAGGACCATTCTTATTACATTATTGTCATGATAATGAATCTAAGCATGAACTTAACTTAATAAGGGAAGGGTGATTAAAGATACACATGAAACATGATCCTAGTCTTATGTATATGCATATTTGAATTGATTATGCATGATTAGTGATAACTTGGTTGTTTATGTGTTATGATACGACATGGTTGAATGTTATTGACTTGTTTGAGATAAGATGACATCTCATTCGATGAAATGGATCTTGAAACCACTTGACTTGTGAGCTAAGGCTCAATAGCCTAAGGGCTTAACATGAAATGATCTTGATTTACATGAACATGATCTTGAACTTGATAACTTGAAATAAATGGTAATTTGAACAACCTTAGTAGCTAGTTGGATTAGGTAGAAAGGCATGCCTTAGAGTCTAGAGCTCATTGTGTATGGGTGGACTATGGTCCAGGGCTAAGTCCCCTTTTTGGCGACAGACGGAGGGTACGTATGAGGTCTTTGGTGACAATAGGAGGGTTGACCAGCACTATGGTGCATATTGTGGCGACAACTGGTTGGAGACTCGATTACCTATACAAACTAAGTACCTAGGGGGTTGTTTAATGAAATAACAAATGAAATAAAACTCAATTATACATGATACTTGTCTTGTATTTCCATGAAATTTATTTTGCTTGATTTGGAAGCATGACTCCTTGGTTACTTGTTTTGCAAGCATGTTGCTTGATTCATGATTTATGATTTCTTGTTGCCTAACCTTGTTGGTCGAATTGCATGTTATCCTAGATAGGATATTCTTGATGCTTGAAAGACTAGATAAGGTCACTCTTGTTACTTGAAAGACTAGCTAAGTCTACTTTAGTGCTTGGAAGCCTTAGCTAGGTCTACACTGGATCTAAAAGACATGAAACATGAAATAACAAAATGGATAGACTAGTTACTACCTCACTAAGTACAATTTTGTACTTATCACTCTTCTTTCATTCTTCCCAACCTACAGGTTAAAGGATTCAACATTGCTTGATCTTGAAGCTTGATTCCTTGAGCAAGAAGCATCCTACACAAGCTTTGTTAGAGTATGATTCCATACTTGTTTTGTATTCTCCTAGAATGGTGGCACTAGATGTATCTAATTAGCTTGAACATGCATTTTGAAGGATTGTATATAATGTTTGATAGCCTATCTATGATTTGTGTGTAGATTAAGGTTTGTAATGAACTTAACTAGCTTATAATGGTCGAATGTTGCTTCTCATATGTTGATGGAATGACTTAATGTTAATCTAGCTATCTTGATGACTTTCAAATACTATGATCTTGTATGTGATTTGCTTAATTAGAAAGTAGGATGATGAGTCAAGATGCTTACTTGTACCCTATTCGAATGGCCATGGCATATAGGATCACTTGAATGTAACAATGCTTGTTGTGTGTGATATGCATGCTTGTAGATGTGATTGCCGATTGTATGGGATTGAATTAAGCATGAATAAAACTGGTTACATGCCATGTTATACAAATAGGTAAATGGTCGAATGGTTAGGATTAAAATGTGGTTTGAATGCAAGATTGAACATGTAAATTTGAATGATCAATCAATTGTGATAGTAATTTAGGTAAGAGATGGCACATGTATACATCAATGAACAATGAAATGAAGGAAGCATAATTGAACCTCAGGATAGTCGAATAGGATAGGATTTCAAAGGTTGAATGTTGAGATAAGAACCATGTATGTAGTAACTTGAAGTGTAAGCAAGAAAGAAATGAATCTAGAAGCATGGTGTTAATAGCCGAATTGTTTAGGTGAAAGATTAACTAGAAATGCTTGCTTGTTAGTGTGGTTTGAATACCTTTGAAGATTTGATGCCTAAGTATGAGTTGGTTGCATGAAAAGAAATGCTTGATTTGTTTTCTTTGGTCTAGTTCGAATGGTATGGATGATTACGAGTCAAGTATGAACTTTCTTGTTAGTTAATAAAACAAGTATGAATGATTGTTCTTCTTGGATGTTGAATGTCGAATGTAATGCTTGTTTAGTGAATCAAGATTGAATGTGTAATGCGTGTATTGTTCTTGCCTTGTCTATGTTCTTGCTTTGTTCGAATGTCATGCCATCTCTTGTCCTTGCTTGCTTGTTAAGTAACGCTCCCGAACTGAGTTACTACTAACCCGGGTAGGGGGTGTTACATAGTTGGCCTATTGCACCTCAATATCTTAACAGACTTGGGTGGCAATGATCAAGTTGTTGGGTACTAAGGCGAGATGCTTCAAGAGAAGATGTTCAAGTAGATGAACTTACTTCGGGAGTAAAATCTACCCCTTAGGAATATAGATTAGATCTTAATCAAATCGGTTTATAAAAAACATGCACTATAGAGATATAGGGTTTTTACATGGTCGATTTAGGGTAATGACCATCGAGAGAGGCTTTGCCAATTTGAATCTACTCGACAATCAATGCCAAGGTAGGACATTATTACTAACCAGTATTGCTAGCATAAAATTTGGACATTCTATGCCAAATATTTGTTATCATTCTTGTACCCATTGCTTGCCAGACTGTTATCATTTCATTATTGTAATCTTCACTTTACTTCAATTCTTTTTATTATCTTTATTTCTTTAATTCTTTTATTTTACTCATTCCCATCACTTTTATTTTCTAGTTAACAAGTATTAATCGTGGCAATTAATTCCTCTAAACAATCCCTGTGGAGACGATACTCAACTCACTACTATATTACTTGCTGACCGTGTATGCTTGCACGTAAAAGGCGTATTCTTGGCATTGTTTTACATTGAATAATTAATCTTTTGCCATGCAATATTACGTCAACAGTATGCTTTGAATTTAATATACTGTAGGATATCATGGTACCACAGGTTGCCATCCGTTTCTTCTTCCAGGCTGAAACAATAAGCAAGCATTTCAAAAGTTTGCATTCGTATTGGTCACATTTTTGCCCTTGTACTTGCTTTAAACATTGCGGCTAAGGTCACCAGGGCGTCTACCATCTAGTTGTCTTCTCTTGGAAGTAGGTAAAACTAACCTTCTTGAATCGTTTAATCAGCTCTTGGATTAAATCGTGATATTTAACTAACTTTGGGTCTCTTGTTTCCGATTCTCCACGAAGCTGATAAATCACCAGAGACGAATCTCCAAAAGCTTGAAGTATCTTAACCTTCCTTTCGATGGCCCCATGCAATCCCATAACACAAGCCTCATACTCGGTGATGTTATTTGTGCAGAAGAATTCCAATCTTCTCGTGAAATTATAGTAGACATCATTCGGGGAAATTAGTATTGCTCCTATTCCATGACCAAGGGCATTAGATGCCCCATCGAAATACAGTTTCCATGAACCCTCCTCTAGGACAGTCTCCTCTTCAGCCGTGATACACATCAGATTCTCGTTAGAAAAGTTAGAGTTCAAGGACTAGTAATCATATGAGGCACGACTTGCTAAGAAATCAGATATAGTGCTCTCTTTTACCGATTTCTAGCTTACATAGATAATGTCGAACTCGGATAGCAACATTTTCCAGCGGGCCATCTTCCTAGTTAGTGATGGTTCTTACATGAAGAACTTTAACGGGTCTAACTTGGATATCAACCAGGTGGTGTGATACAACATATATTGTCTGAGCTTTTTAGTATCCCACACTAGGGCACATCATAGCCTTTGAATTGGTGAATACCGTGTTTTGCAGTCGGTGAACTTTTTGCTCAAGTAGTAGATGACTCTTTCTTTCTAAACTCTTCATGTTGCTCCAATACGCATCCGATTGAATTTTTGTAAACTTTCAGGTATAAGATTAATGGCCTACCTGGTACTGGTGCTACTAGAATTGGAGGATTCGTCAAATGCCTCTTGATCTTTTCTAGAGCCTCTTGGCATTCCTTATCCCATACTCCTAGGTTATTCTTCTGAAGTAACCTAAAAACAGGATCACACTTGTTGGTCAATTGAGAAATAAATCGAGGTATATAATTTAGTCTTCCCAAAAAGCCTTAAACTTCTTTTTGTGTTTGGTGGCGGAAGATTTTGAATACCTTTCACTTTGTCAAGGTCAATCTCAATTCCCCTTCTACTAACCACAAATCCCAAGATTTTTCCAGTTGTCACTGAGAAGGTTCATTTTGCATGATTGAGCTTTAACTGATACTTTCTTAGTCTTTGGAATAGCTTTCTCAAGTTCGGGATACGCTCTTCTTTCGTTTGAGATTAAGCAATCATATCATCCATGTACACGTCGATTTCCCTGTGCATCATATCGTGGAAGATAGTCACCATGGCTCTTTGATAAGTTGCCCCAGAATTTTTAGGCTCAAAGGGCATTACTTTGTAACAGAACGTGCCATATTCGGTCATGAATATAGTCTTCTCCATATCTTCTGGGTGCATCTTTATTTGGTTGTACCCTGAAAAACCATCCATGAAAGAGAACCATGAATGTCCCACCGTATTGTCAACCAAAGTGTTAATATGAGGCAAAGGAAAATTATCCTTCGGGCTCGCTTTATTGAGATCTCTATAATCAACACACATGCGCACATTTCTGTCTTTCTTTGGTACCGAGACTATGTCCATGACCCATTCTGGGTACTTTGTGACTTCTAGAAAACCAGCATCAAATTGTTTCCTCACTTCTTCCCTGATTTTCAACAACATATCAGTCCTCATCCTCCTAAGCTTCTGCTGAACTAGCTTACATTCAGGCCTTCTTGGTAACTTATGCAACACAATATCTGTATTCAACCTCGTCATATCTTGATAAGTCCAAGCGAATACGTCTTTGGATTCTTGAAGTAGAGTTATCAAATCGTGCCTAGTCTTTGAAGAGATGGCGGTGCCAATCTTTACTTCCCTCTTGTCTTCATCGATCCCTAAATTGAGAGTCTCTACTTCCTCCTGGTGAGGCAAGATTTATTTTTCCTCGCTTGCCATCAACCTTGCTAACTCATCAGGGACTTCATATTCCACATGCTCCTTCTCTTCATCCATTTCTGCCGAACACATAGGCTGTTCGAAATCTATCTCAAGGTCGAACTCAAAATTATTCATATAGTCAAACGTAAGGGCCCTGTAAAAAAAGGAAGATATGTATTTGGACAAAGAATGAATGTTATTTGTATAAAATATACAATATATATATAAACAAATGTTGGGAATGTTTGCCATTTGATAAACATAGAAAACATCCTTTTTATTACACATGTAGGTTAACATAGTAACCCTTTTACAAAAGATCCCTAATGCTCGCGGGCAAAAGCGAAAGGGTTGGTTCAAAGTATTACTTTGATTTCGTCCTAAAAACTACAGACATGTCGATACTGCTCCAATTATCGAGTGACTCCCCCATAAAGCAAGTGCGGATCCTAGTTAAAAAATTTTCGATGTTTTCACCCTCAGATATCATGTTGACAAGCATCCCTTCCAGCGATTCGCTGAACATCTCCTTATTGTTAATATTTTCGTTCTCCTGGTTGGCTTCATTTACCTTTTTCTCGGCATTGACAATCCCACCGAAGACGAAATTATCTCGAAGGTGAGGAAAAGTCATCGGCATCCATGGGATGTCTGTTAGAGTATGCCCAAATATCAATCAAAAGATGATTGTAAATGACATTTGTTTTACCTTGTTCATTCATTATTATTTTCAGTTACAATTATGCGTGCAAAAATAAACTTAATTATAATAAAGTCCTTAGAATAATATGATTATTCTTAAATGTTCTTAGTTGAGTATTATTGTGGGAATGGACAACAATAATGCATTAAGACTAATATGTAGTTGATTGATGACAAAATGTTGTCATTGACATGGAGATGTTAAAATCAATACACAAGCATGTGTTAGAGAACGACATACTAGACTAAACCGCTATAACCATGTTTCTTGGATTATTATGTGATAGTCACAATATTGCTCATAGTGATAACTACATGTATGATCCTCAAACTTGAGATCATCATTATTTCAACATCGTGAGTGACATATTTTGATATAGTCAAACGTGTGTCGTAACTGACTACTCTATAAAGACTTATATTGGATATATCACAATCTATGTAGTGTGATAGGGTTAATAAAGATATGATTTGTCCCTCCTACATAATAGGAGTAATATCATAGGCCACTTGATTGAGTGAGACTAGAAATGCACGGCCATGCTCGAATAAGTTGATATGAGATATCATAGTTATTCGTTTATAATAGTCTACTCAAGATATCAAGAAATATTAGATGGACTATACAAGTGTGACTATTCCATGACTTGTGTCCAATCTAGATATAAAGGACAAAAGGATGTAATACATGAAAAAGAGTTAATAACGAAAAAGTTATGTCGAATCATGATTTCTTGTAACTTAGGTGACAATGACATGTTGCTAGATGTCACTCATTGTTTGTAATATTAGAAATATTCTAATATTTACTACTAATGTTACATGAACCTACAGGGTCACACCCACGGTTGAAATGAACATATATTAAATGAATTATATATGTACAAATTTGTTGTACACGAATTTAGTTAAATTAATATATATTTGATATATATTTATATATATATATATAAACTATTGGATAAATATTAAAAGAAAATAATTATTGTAATTGTGACTCTTTTAATATATATAAATAATATAATTCTATTTAAATTAATATATATATTGAAATCCTAATTAAAGTTGAATTGGGATTATATATATATATTAAAATACTAATTAGTTAAATTGAGATTATATATTTTAATATATATTGAAATCCGAATTAAGTTAAATTGAGATTATATATTTAATATATATATATATATTGAAACCTTAATTAAAGTTGAATTGGGATTATATATATTTAATATATATATTGAAATCCTAATTAAGTTGAATTGGGATTATATTTATCTTTAATATATATATATATTAAAATCCTAATTAAAGTTAAATTAGGATTATATATATTAATATATATTAAAATCTTAATTAATGTTAAATTATGATTATATATATAATATATATATTGAAATCCTAACATGAGTTGGATTAGGATTTCAAAGGCTATATAAAGGCATGAGAGATCTAGCAATCATTAATGCTTTTGGAAAAACCCTTTAAATAGTTTAGAGAGTTTTATATGCTCGTCTCAATTGGGTGAACTACGTAGTGGTCGGAGTGTTATTGTTACGGCTTAGGAATCGACATTGTGGAATCGTGATTGGATATCTATCTCCTCCAAATTTAGAATTCTAGATTTTAAATAGGTAATTCTTCGCCCTTATTCACCCCGATTCGTTCCTCATACATGGATCTCTGGTGGTAATTGCAGATAATTTTTCTGCTGCACCATGGGGTGTAGTGGCATAACCCAATAGTGGTATCAAAGCCACTTGTACGATATGGATTCAGGTTTTAATTACTTGGGTGATGTAATTGTATGAGATACATGTTATGTTTTTATTTATTTAGTGAATATATGATATTTTTTGAGCAAATCTATTCAATCACGGTTAATCTATTAATCTAGTTAAAAGATGTTCCTAAGATCGATGATTAAGAGTTAATCATCTAGATCTTTGGCAATAGGGTTTGAAATATTATATGTTAACTTTTAACATATTCAAAATATAGTTTTAGGGTTTTAGATGTTAAGTGTTAACATACGCGAATTATAGTTATATATTAGACTAATGGTTAGTCTATAGATTTCGTGCGGAAAAGTAACAAGAGTTGTTTCAGTAAAACCTCATGGATTTTAAAATCTTGAAAAACATGATAATGTTGATAAAAGTTATCAAATCGTGAGATTTTTACACAGTAATTAAGATGCTAATCTTTAAAAAATTCTTCGCCGACGGCTACGGGGCCGTCGAAACCTCTCAAAAGGCTTGACACATGCGTAGGAACAATCTGGTAAGAATTTAATAACAAACCACTTCATTATTATGTTTGATATGCACAGTGTTTGGAATGCATGGTTATAGTCCAATAGCCCATTTAGTTTTATTTATAATGTTTTAGAAATATGGCCTGCGTGCCATCCCTTTCTCTACTTCTATTGTAACTCTCTTCTCATCTTACTCCCTCGTATGTAAAACGTGTTTTTGAAATTGTAATCTATATAAAGAAGCATGGACCAGAGGAATATAAATGCAGGGTGACAGAAAGATGCTTGAGAAGTGTTTTTATCCTTAGAATAATTTGGTTCTCCCATTGGCTTGAGATGTGCTACCTTAGGATATGGGCTATAACTATTGCATTCATATTTAGTATTTTTCATATACGTGATAAAATGAATGTATGATATGCATGTTAGTTAATTGATAAGATCAAATGTAAAATGGTGAGATAATATTGACGAAACCCCTCAATAAAATATTAAGTCTTTTATTGATTCCTAATGTTAACCCTCGTTAAAGTCTAGATCGATAAAATGTAGGTTCTGCTAAAGTAAGGTACTTGTATCTATCTTGGCCAAACGAGAAGAATAAGCAAGTGATATTCGTTGGTTGTAACATTGGTTAAAGACTTAACTAGGTTACTCTACTAGGATTAGAAACCTAAAGGTTAGTTATTTGGATAAGCATATGATGGTTATGAACAAGAATTGTTCACCAAATGAAGGAGTTACATGAGATGTAATTAGCAAGTGTTGCTTACCTAGATAGACCATAATCTTAAGAGAAAAGCCAAAGCTGACTTAAGAGAATGTGAAATTTGGATCCTTTCCCACTAGAAAAACCTTACAGAAAGTATTTTCAACATTAATATTTGAGGGTTATTAATTTTAATAAAAATAGTGGTAGTATCAAGTCCTTTTATAAGCAAACATGGTAAACGTACTAAAAAACTAAGTTTGGACCTTGGTTGACCCACCTCTAGGGATTAAGCCCATAGGGTGCAGATGGGTTTTCAAAAAGAAAACTGACATGGATGGTAATGTACAAACACACAAAGTGCAATTAATCGCTAAGGGTTTTGGTCAAATTCATGGTATAAACTATGATGAAACCTTTTCACATGTTGTTATGTTTAAATCCATTTAGATCTTACTTGCGATAGCTTCATTTTATGATTATGAGATATGGCAAATGGATGTTAAAACTGCTTTCCTTGATGGAAAACTATATGACGATGTGTACATGACACAACCTGAAGGTTTTGTCGATCCAAAAGATGCCAAAAAAATATGCAAGCTACAAAGCTCCATTTATGGATTGAAACAAGCTTCTCAAATTTGGAATTTTCGTTTTAACGATGCAATCAAAGAGTTTGATTTTATCAAAAATAAAGATGAGTCATGTGTTTTCAAGAAAATTAGTGGGAGCACTATCATATTCTTGGTACTGTATGTGGATGACATACTGATAATAGGAAATGACATATCTAGCTTATAGTCTATGAAAACTTGGTTAGGAAAAATGTTTTTCCATGAAAGACTTGGGGTAAGGAAACATGCATATTAGGAGTCAAGAACTATAGAGATAGATCGAGACAACTGCTAGGAGCAATACATACATAGAAGAAGTACTGAAAAGATTCAGTATGGAAGAATCTGAAAGGGGGTTCTTACCTATGAGACATGAAATTTCACTCTCAAAGGAAACGTATCATTCAACACCTCAAGAAAAAGATCAAATGAGTAAGATTCCATATGCTTCAGCAATTGGATCTACCATGTATGTCATGCTATGTCGTCCAAATATATCATACGCTTTAAGTATGACAAGTCGATACCAGGTAGATCTTGGTGAAGGTCACTGGGTCACAGTTAAAAACATCCTTAAGTACTTAAGAAGAACTAAGTATACATTCCTTATATAAAGAGGTGAGGATGAGCTAAGTATAAAGGTTATACTGATGTCAAGTTTCAGACCGATAAGGATGATTCACGATCGCAATCGGGTTTTGTGTTCTGCCTTAATGGATGCGATGTGAGCTGGAAAGGTTCGAAGCAAGATACAATAGCTAATTCTAAAACAAAAGCCGAGTATATTGTAGCATGCGATGCTGCAAAAGAGGTGGTAAGATCAAGAAGTTCATATTTGAACTAGGGGTTGTGCCAAGCATTTTGAATGCCATAGATCTACATTATGATAACAATGAAGCCATCACACAAGCAAAAGAACCCAGATCTCACCAACCATCTAAACACATACTTAGGCTTACCATCTCATTTGAGAAATTATAGATCAAAGAGATATGGAAATATGTACAGTACCAACAGATGATAACATTGTCGATCCACTGACAAAGCCTCTGGCGCAACAGAAGCATGATCGTCACACTAAGTCACTTGATATTAGGTACATGAGTGATTGGTCTTAGTGCTAGTAGGAGATTGTTAAAGTATGCCCAAAGACCAATCATACGAAGATTGTAAATGACATTTGTTTTACCTTGTTCATTCATAAAGAGACATTGCCATTATTATTTTCATTTGCAATTCTACGTGCATAAATAAACTAAATTATAATAAAGTCCTTAGAATAATATGATTATTCTTAAATGTTCTTAGTCGAGTATTATTGTAGGAATGGACAACAATAATGCATTAAGACTAATATGTGGTTGATTGATGACAAAGTGTTGTCATTGACATGGAGATGTCAAAATCAATACATAAGTATGTGTTAGAGAACGACATACTAGATTGACCCACTATGAGCATGTTTCTTGGATTATTATGTGACAATTACAACGTTTCTCATAGTGATAACTACATGTATGATCCTCATACTTGAGATCATCATTATTTTAACACCGCGAGTGACATATTTTGATACAGTCAAATGTGTGTCATAATTGACTACTCTATAAAAATTGATATTGGATATATCACAATCTATGTAGTGGGATATGGTTAATAAAGATAGGATTAGTCCCTCCTACATAATAGGAGTAATATCGTAGGCCACTTGATTGAGTGAGACTAGAAATGCATGGCCATGCTCGAATAAGTTGATATGAGATATCATAGTTATTCGTTTATAATAGTCTACTCAAGATATCAAGAAATATTAGATGGACTATACAAGTGTGACTGTTCCATGACTTGTGTCCAATCTAGATATAAAGGAAAAAAGGATGTAATACATGAAAAAGAGTTAATTACGAAAAAGTTATGTTGAATCATGATTTCTTGTAACTTAGGTGACACCGACATATTGCTAGATGTCACTCATTGTTTGTAATATTAGGATTGTTCTAATATTCACTACTAACGTTACATGAACCTACAGGGTCACATCCACGGTTGAAATGAGCATATATTAAACGAATTATATATGTACAAAATTTGTGTACATGAATTTAGTTAAATTAATATATATATAATTTAACTATTGGATAAATATTAAAAGAAAATAATTATTGTAATCATTACTCTTATAATATACATAAATCATATAATTCGATTTAAATTAATATATTATTGAAATCCTAATTCAAGTTGAATGGAGATTATATATATTAATATATATATTAAAATCCTAATTAGTTGAATTGGGATTATATATATTTAATATATATATATATATATATTCAAATCCTAATTGAAATTGAATTAGGATTATATATATTTAATATATATATTGAAATCCTAATTAAGTTGAATTGGGATTATATATATTTAATATATATATTGAAATCCTAATTAAAGTTAAATTAGGATTATATATATTAATATATATTGAAATCCTAATATGAGTTGGATTAGGATTTCAAAGGCTATATAAAGGCATGAGAGATCTAGCAATCATTAATGCTTTTGGAAAAACCCTCTAAATAGTTTAGAGAGTTTTATATGCTCGTTTTAATTGGGTAAACTACGTAGAGGTCGGAGCGTTATCATTGCGGCTAAGGAATCGACATCGTGGAATCGTGATTGAATATCTATCTCCTCCAAATTTAGAATTCCAGATTTTAAACAGGTAATTCTTTACCATTATTCACCTCGATTCATTCCTCGTACATGGATCTCTAGTGGTATCGCCGAATAATTTTTCTATTGTGCCATGAGGTGTACGGCGTGAGCCAAAATGTCTTATCCTTTAAACCTGGCTCTTATTCTTTCATCCCTCTTTCTGTACTCCTCTTTTCTTTGCAGCATACTAGGCTGAAGACCAAGCCCGTATCGGTCTTTCTTAAAAATAACATCTTTTGCATGTAGGTTTCCATGTAAGTTCTTTTCAAGACCTTTCCTAGTCTTAGCCCCTCGTCCCAGGGTCTCTCGAGCAATCATCTTGGTACAATTGGATAACTTGGGGCGTGGGATCCTACTTCCTTATGCGACAAAAGTCACATTTACAAATTCAAAAGCTCGGAAAGAACATTCTACAGCGTCTTCATCAGGTGAGATATAAGAGGCATCAGACGTCACTGAAGCAATGATGTCCTGTTCTGCTCCAACACTGACCAATTTCCCTTCAATTACAAACTTCAGATTTTGATGCAGTGATGAAGGGACAGCACCAGCGGAATAGATCCAAGGTCTCTCTAGTAAGCAGTTGTGCATTGGCTTAATGTCCATCACCACAAAGTCAACGACATATTCTGTTGGTCCAATCAATAAGGGTATCTCAATCTTCCCCACTACCTCCATTTGAGTTCCATCAAAGGCCCTTACTAAATTATGGCATGGTTTCATGTGGGAGTTGTCCACTGGTAACCTTTGCAAAGTGGCTAGCGACAACGCATTTAGTGCAGAACCATTATCAATAAGCACTCTAGGAAAAATGTACCCTTTATAGTGGGAAGTGATGTTTAGTGCCTTGGTGGACCCCATTCATATTTTTGGGATTTTATCATTTCTAAACATGATATAATTGCCCGTAGCTATATGGCCCACAATATGTTCTAACTTGGCCACAGAAATGTCATCCAGAACAAATGTTTGATTTAACACATTCATGAGTGCATTACGGTGTTTTTATGAGCTTAAAAGCAACTCAAGTATTGTGATTCTAGCTTGTTGGTTGCAAAGTTGCTCAACAACGTTGTACTCATTGTGTCTCAAAAACTTCAAGAATTCTTGTGCTTGTGCTTCAGTCACCGTTCGTTTATTCTTGGGGGTGGCTCCTCGCCAAATATTTTTTTAGGCTCGGTATTCACATCCTTGTCTATCCTGGTCTCTACGGCCTTTGAAGTCCCTGGAGAGTAACATTGGTCGTTTTTAGTAAAATGCTCTACCTTATTTACAATTTTGGCTCTTGACTCCTCTATCTTCCCCTTTTGTGCGGATTTTTTTCAACATACAATTCTTTTTCTTTTTGTGGTTCTGGCATGGAAACGTGTGCAACATAATTCCAAGGAACTCTCTGTGTGTTTTCAAACGAGAAAGGGGCTGAAGCTGAGATGGTAAGCTTGGGGACTACCTTTGCATTTTTCACTCATGGTGAACTATTCTCCTTTGGCTTAGATAAAACAACAAAAGGCCGGTCAGCGCTATATTTGATGCTGGAGTTGTTTGATGCGCATACGTCCATCTATCTCATTCCTTCAACTTTTTCAAAGAACTCAATTTATTTATTGCCCATCATCTTTTGAACCAACTGCCTAAACTACTCACAGCTTTAGATCTCATGCCCTTCTCCCTGGTGATACTTGCAGTAGGGCCCACATCCTTCTTGTACTATTTCCATACCCCTTTCTATTAGATGTGCCATGCACAATAACTAAAACACCCATCTGAGAGGGGACTTAATCTCAGATACACTCTTATTATCCTTCCTCTCACTTCCATCTTCAATAGTGTTCACGTTGCACCCTCCATGGTTTGGTAGGGGATTAGCAGCCACGTTTGGGTCATCAAATTTTAAAATTCTTATATTTATCAGATTCTGGACAAATTTCTTAAAAACAATGCAGTTCTCCGTCGTATGTCCTGTGGTGCCAGCATGATAGTTAGAGTGAGCTTTTTCATCATACCGTGTAGGGAAAATGGGCTTAAATGTCATAACAGGATAGGGCCGAACTAAGTCGGCTTTATACAACTGAGAATACAGCTCAGTGTATGATATCGATAGTGGGGTAAAAGATATCTTCTCCTTTTATTTCTTGGGGGCTCTATCTTCTTTCTTGTTTGAGCCTTGTATGTTCCCAGTAGAAGCTTGGGGTTGAGAAATAGTAAAGTTTGCAGGGGCATTGTAGGTGCTAGCAACATTCACCTCATTATCCTTCTTCTTGTGATGTTTCCGAGAACTTTCCCCGGTATCAATCTTCCTATTTTTATAGCTACTTTAATCGACTCCCAGTTCTTATTAAATCAGCAAAGTTCTGAGTTGTGTTGTTTATCAGACGATCAAACAATGCTCCCCTTAGAGTATTTACAAATATCAGAGTAATCTCATGTTCAGGAATAGGCGGACGAATATGTATGCTATATCATGCCATCTTTGAGCATATTGGTGCAAACTTTCATTTGGTTGTTGTTTCATTCCTTCCAACATAGCTCGACTGAGGGTCATGTCGGAAACATGTTTGTAGTGTTCAATAAAGGCGCTGTAAAGGTCTTTTATGATTTACTACTATCCCGACTAAGCTGTGTGTACTAACAAATTGTCGACCCATTCAAACTGTCCTGGAAACAATGGATCAGCAGCTTCTCATTTTTTATGAAGGGTGTCATTTTCCTGCAGTACATGGTTATGTGAGCGGATGGACTAGTTGTTTATCAAAATCTGGTGTTTTGAACTTCGGTGGGAGAACCAAATCTGACACAAGGCTCAAATTGCTAGCCTCATTCCCCTATTTGCTCACTCCTAGCATAGCTTTGAATTGCTCTACAAAGAGATGGAACATTTCTTCATTTTTATTTTCCAACTCAGCTCTAATTTTTTCCACTATGTTCAAATATGGTACTTCTTCATCGTAGAATGTCTCCGGATCAATTGATATTTTCACAATTGCTCCTTCTTGATGGCTGGCAAATATACCAACAGTATTAATGTATATTCTCCTTTTGGGGTATCGGTGTCCCCAGTTGAATCCTAACGTGAGATGTGGTCACAGTGTCTTTTGGTTCTTCAACGGTGTCATCTGAAATCTTATCTTTACTAAGCATTGAAGCTATTTGAGCCAAAATTGTAGCTTGTGATTGGGAAATCTTTTCGCCAATGTTTTGTTCAGCCCGATCGAAATGAGATTCAAGGTCCTTCTAGCATCGTTCTAGGTTGGTTACTCTATCTTCCGTTACCTTTGTTTGCAAACAAGTACCGTATCGATGCGAAATGATTGCAGTTTGAATTAAACTTTCTATCATGATATTTGCACAATTAATTCAATTGTTCTTAATAATGTATGCATGATATGATGTAAAAATAAATGTTATGTTATGTCAAAATGAATGCAATGGAGGCGTTGATTCTTAAACAATCCTTAGAAAGACTTTCATTAGATGAAGAGGTCTGATTACAAAAAGTGAGCATAAAGCGCTACAGATAGCGTCTAGCTTCTATTCCTAAGACCCTGACTTCTTGAAGTAAAGCATGTTCTCACATGGGTCGAACATTTCGTTGGTTTGCAGAAGGAATGACATCATTGACCCGAGTAAGTCTTCATTGCTCGTAGCCTGAAGTGAATGGCGAATCATAAATCTCGATCATATGTATATTTTTCCAAGAGCGATTCATTTTCTAGACTTTTGCTTTGTATCCGTCACCTTCGTGTTCAAAATCAGAAGTATTTAAACCCTGAGTAGTAGGAATAAACTACATCGAGCCATACTGGCGTGACACAAGCAAGGGACAATATCCAGTTCCTCCCCAAATTCATGGCAAGGGCACTCAGTCATATTCTCTACAACGGTAAAGGAACTCACTCAAAATTAACCACGGAGGTCTCGAAAGCTGGCCATCCATTGATCTTCAGTCATAGCTTCGGCTTGATATTCTTCCAAAAAGACTTTTATGGGAGAGAAGGTGGTGTGGCACATCCAATAGGAAAACTTCAATTCCCAAAGATGACTTCAGATCTAGATCTTCAGTAATGGTACATATCCCAGGAATTTGCCTTCTCCTATTTTTCTACATATGTTTAGTGACCGAAAAGTCTCTACTGTGATGGATGGTGCTGGATTAATACCCTTTTTAAGCTTGTCGAGCAGGTCCATTGTGGCGTAGTCTATGTGTCCCAAAACTTTTGGAAAGATAACCATCCCATAAATGCTGAAAGAAAACAAATACCTCTTCTTCGGTGGGTCAGGATGGCGAAAGATTAAATCTCAAATATGCGGCCAAGCTATGCAATCGGTCTTTCACTTTCTCATAATCTTTCCTCGAAACCATTCATTGTTCATCCCAGTAATGCCAATTAGACTTTGTATGAAAAGCAGTGGATTTTTAGGCTTGATATAGACTTCCCCTTCCTTGAATCTCGGACAGTGTTTTAGGGTCGTATATTCCTTGATTGTGGGAGTCATATCTACCTTGCCAAAAGTGAAGCAACAGTACCCTGGGTTCCATAATCGTGTTAAGGCTCTGAACAAATGCATATCAGTCTGAACACTCAGCAACAGTGCTATGTCACCGAATTCTTATTGGACGACTTCTTTCATATCTTAATCCCAACTCTGCCATATTTCCCCCAGTTCATGAAGTTTATTCTGCTTGGAAACAATCAAAGTGGACTCGATGACCTCTGACACATGGTCTGTCGGCAGGTTGTCCCCTTTTTCCATCTGTATTTGCTCGGACCATCCCCATACTATAGCATTACTGCTTTTGATTGTACAGAACCTCATTTCCATATCAAATGCCTTCTAAATTAAACTTTTCTCAAATCATCACCTATGTATGGTATGACATGCAAATTAGATGCGGAAAGATAGAAAAGGAAAAAGAAAAGAAGAAAAAAACAACAAAAATAGGAAAGCGAGTCAGTACAATGAATTTACCTAATAAACAAATTAAATAGATTATGTACTCAATAATAACACGAAGCAATCAATTAATAGTATAGGGATATGTACAACAAGCAAGAATGAATATACAAGGAACAAAACCTAAAAGGGTTAAACGGGTAGCATATCAAAATGGTTCTAAAAAGGGTAGGCTCCTACGGTCCACTATATGCGGTTAAGTTCTAAAGTGAGCAGTACCCGAACTATCGTTAGGACATCGATTCGGGTGAATATGAATCTTATACCATACGGAGGTAAAAACCCCCATGAAATATAAGGATCGAATTCTGGAAGTGCATTACAACACCATACGGAGGTGAAAACCCCACGAAGCGAAGTGATCATTCCCACTTAAGGGTTCTAGATCTAATACATGATGTCAATTTATATCAAATGAAATTTAGAAAATAAAAATTAAATTGAATTGAATTTAGATTTTCCTTAATAGTTACGATGCGGGCCCATTAAGGCTTAACTCATTTTTTACCTTTTTAAAAAAAGTTCACAGCGGAGCCGCCATGCTATAATGACTATTTTGTGAAAAATCATTTCCTACAGAAATTTGGAGTCGCCCCCGATCATTTTAAAAGAGTAGACCGGACACCAAAAAATAAAACCAGAGAAAATTTTGGGCCCAGGAGTTGATTACTTATGGGGAAGGATTAGCACCACCACTACGCCCAAAAATTGTTACCTACAGGTTCGCATCGTATTTATTAAGAAAAAATAAATATTCAAGTTAATTTAATTTTAATCTCTAAAATGCATGAAAATTTAAAAATTACCCTACTATTCACGACAGTCAAAGGAGATGACACCCGAAGACCGGGATGCCACTCCCAATAGAATACCGAAACAATATGGCCTATACTAGATGTAACAGTTATATGCATGATCAATTAATTCGATAGAAACTTCAACAACACATGAACGAACTGTAAAATAATATTTACGGTACGAACATCAGCATATATGAACATGATATAATGCGATGTGTCAAAGTAATAATATAATTATAACTATATTATAGGCAATATAGTACATATACAATATAATACATAATAATGTATATGGTAACATGTAATAATAATAATAATAATAATAATAATAATAATAATATATAGTTAATAATAGTATAACGGCAAATAAATATTAATAAGAATAATAAATTAACCTAATAATGATATAATAATGATAATATTACAATAATACTAACTATAATAATAATCATATAATAGCAGTAACATAATAAACATAATAATAGTAGTAACCTGATGATTCACATTATAATAGTAACATTAATAATAATATAGCACAATATAATATTATATTATAATAATATATAATATGTTACGATAACAATAACATAAGGACTAAAAAATAAAAGAAACAAATTAAAGAATTTAAATTACAATAAATAAAGGGCTAAATTAAAAAGACTACAAAACTACTAGGGATCACGGAGATGAATATTTTAGGGGGAGGGAACTATACTGTTATTTTTTTCAATTTTATTAAAATTAAAGGTTAAATTGGATCGAAAGGAACCACAATGAAAATCTTAAAAAATAAAAGGGACCAATGACAGAATTATACCATGTGTCAGACCATGAACGAAACAAATTTTGTGCGGAGGGGTTTAATATGCAATTTACCCATTTTTTAAGGTTTATAACTTAAAAAACCTATTTGATTCATTTCTTCCCCCATTGTTGTTTGAACTAGCCACCTCCCCTCTCTCATATTCTCTCTATTTTTTCATTTTTAACACTAGGATAAACACAATCAAGCCCTTTTTTATACTTAAAAACAAATAAAACCCCCCTTTAGATCAAGTTGAAACGTCGGAGGCTCAGAGTTGGCCATTTACGACGTAGATGATTCGGGATCGAACCGAGGTAAATCGCTCTCCACCTATTTTATTTTTCTTGTGTTTATATTCGAATAGAAAAAGTAAGAAAATATACCTCTCTTTTTTTACTTCGAAACTTGGATCTGGAAATCCTTTTTTATATTTCATGTTCGAAAAAGAATCTTGAATATGGAATTTTTTTATATTAAAAAAGAACCCCTTTTTACAGATTACCGAAATGGGTTTTTATGCCCATTTGGTTTACATATAAAAATATAATATATTAAAAAAACTCTTTCATTAATGATGATTTGCTTTTTGCCCAGATATGATGATATTTGGGATAAATATCATCTTTTCTTTGCTTTTTTATTACAGAATTTAAGCGGTGGAGCATGCGGCTAGTCAGAGATGGGCGGTGAGGAAGCTTGATGGCGTGTGTAGACGACCACGTAGGCATTGAAGAGCCGCTCATGGCGACCACGCGCGAAGAGGTGAAGGGTTGGAGGACAAGGGCGGTGGCAGATGAAATTAGGATATTAAGGTTTTTATTTGGATAAATTAAGGTTAGAGGTATTTTGGTAGTTTATAATATTGGATATTGGGTATTGGTTTAATTGGGCCTGTTGGGTGAATGTGTTTCAGTGTGGATTTTAATTAATTTGTAAATGAGTTTGGTAATAATAGTAAAAGTAGTTCTTTTTGGATCTGATTTTCAAATTTAGATTGGGTTCAATTTTGGGTTTAAGGCTGGCCAAAAATGGGTTATTACAAGATTATAGAGGTTGTAAAATAGATAGAAAGATTACCTCTGGTACTTGTCAATTCCCAGGTAGTATGCTTATATCGTGGTTTTCTAAGAAGCAAAATAGTGTAGCATTATCTACCACCGAGGAATAAAATATTTTGGCATGAAGTTGTTCTGCTCAAGTCTTTTGGATAAAGCAACAACTCTTAGATTATGGAATTGATGTAGGTATCATCCCTTTAAAGTGTGACAATACTAGTTTCATTTGTCTCACTAAGAATCCCATACAACATTCTAGAACCAAGCACATAGAGATAAGGCATCGTTTCATTAGAGATCATATCTTGAAAAATAATGTAGTTCTAGAGTATGTAGACACCTTGAATCAATTACAGATATCTTTACCAAACCTTTAGACAAAAAGCGTTTTTGGTCTCTTAGGAGAGACTTAGGGCTTACTAGCCTTTCTTGAACCTTAGAGCCTAGTTTTTGAGCTTAAATTTGCTTGAATTTGGTTGATTTACATGTTTGTGTGATTTTGCTCCTATATGCATCTATTCATGTTGTTAGGGGGGTATGCATCTGTTTTTGCTCATTCATGATGATCTCATATCATATACATGCATATCGATTTGATTAAGATCGAACTTATGGGTCCCTTGTAGCCAAATCTATTGTTTTTGGTTAGGGGGTATTGATATGGGGTATAATGTATCGATATGGGTATCAGGGGCAGCGTTCCCAATACGGATCAAGGATCGGTACGACTCAAAACTGTACGCGTATCGGTACGCGCGGTTGCTAAAGCTTTAAATAGGCTATTAAATGGGTTTTCCTAATTTGAATCAATGCTAAACTACTTTTCTAAAAAAAACCCTAGACAAAAACACCCTATTTAAAACCTCTCAAATCTCTTGTTTTTCATCACAAATCATCAAAACACTTTGGAGGATTTTGTTTTCAACATCACATCCAAGTTATTATAATCAAGCTTTGTGCAAATCATCTCTTCATTCATCCATCATCCATTCTCAAGGTATAAACTCTATTTTTCTTTAAAGTTCATTTTCTCTTATATTTTTATATTGTTTATACTTAAAAATTATACATTTAGGATGTATATATCACGTTTTCAAAGAGTTTACAAAAATTCTTTCAAAACTGAAATTTTTTTGTTCGAATATAAAATTATACTCTTATATTTTTCTTTATTGTTTTCAAAAAAAATTCTTAACCAAAATTTTTCTTTATACATTTATATGATTTTAAACTATAAAATATATATTTTTTACATTACCTTGATCATTTGATTGAATATTGATGTTTATGCATACATTGTTTTGTGGTTTTAAATTTTCAGGATTTTATCATGGGTCCTAAGAAAATAGCAATAAAGGAGATCAGATCTAGCTCTTCTAATCCTAATCCTACCGAACCCAATCTCGAAAACAATGGTGAAAAACCAAACTTAAACCATATTTTTCAACAATGTTTTAATGAGCCTCAATATCCTTGCTCCATGGACCGTTTTAAACAATATCAAAATTTTAGAAACCGTCATGAGCGTGTGGTTTCCATAACTTTATGACTTTAGATGAATTTCACTTTCGCTATCTTGATTTAATGAGACAATGAAAGTTCATACCTTTCTCGAAATTCTTTATAAAAACATTGTCCTTATTTTTTACTCTAATGCCCAGTGTATTTACAATTGAGAGAAAACCGAGGTTGTTGCTATAGAATCCTATTTGATGGGTTAAAAATTTCAACTTGATTCTACTATAATAGCCGATCTTTTGGGATGGATGATATTGTTTTAGATGATGAAAATGTTTTTACTCACACCTATAGTGGCTTCATTTTCGTACTTGATGCTCATGAACGTTTCCTTCACCTCCTCATCACTTGGTGGTTTCTGCCATCCAGTGGTAAGTGGTCTACTATTTGCCAAGTCGATGACTTTTGGCTATATTGTTTTCGTGAGGGTAAGCATCCAAACCTAGCCCAAATCATGTTTACCGAGCTAGTCTTCCTAGTCCAAAACCGTCATACCTCTCTTGTTACATCTTTCACTTATGGCAGCGCCTTGAGTTACATGTTCCACAAGCTAGGGACTAATTATTCCTATGATCTTGGTTTGCCATTCACTGACCCCATTGATGATCATTCTCTCTGTCGAGCAAAGTTTACCTACTACAATGAGGAATGAATTGTGGATCTTCCCGGTGATGATCAACCCGATCTAGTGGTGAATCCTCCAGTTATTCTGGAAGCTCCGGTTGCTCCACCTTCCCTTGATGCTATCATGGCCTACCTTGATGGGAAGTTTGCTACCATGGACACTCGTTTTGCCGAGATAAACACAAGGTTTGATACTCTTGATGCTCATTTCAATTCTTTGGATGCTCGAGTGACTTCCATTGAGACTCGCCAAGCTTCGATAGACATGGCCCTTATTGTGTTTCATGTTGATGGCATAGAAGATGAGGATGATGAGGGTAAGGATGAAGATGAAGACGCTCTTTAGGCTTTTACATATCATATCATATGATTTGTGTTTATGCACCTTTGTCTTTTATTTGTTTCCCTATGACATTATGCTTTGAATATTTTATGCTTTTGGATTATTTTTTAAGTTTTAAGTTGGATATTTTAATTTTGTTTTGAATTATGCTTTGAATTCAATAATATCTATGTTGTTTATTTATGCTTGGAGTTCTTTATTGCTTAATATCTTGTTTTTATGTTACCCTATTGATTTTGATCTAACAAAAAGGGGGCGAAGTATGAAATTAAATTTTCAAAAGGTTTTCAAAAATAAACTATCTTTTAGCCTTAAAGAAAAGGGGAGTAGTTTCAAAAGACTTAAGAATTTATTTTGGTTTTGTTATATCAAAAAGGGGGAAATTGTAAAATCTATATTTGATTTGGATATAATAAGGAATTTTAAGGAATATTTTGTAAAAAGAGATAAGTTTTTTGAACAATTTCTACTTAGGGGAGGGGGAAGGGAATTTGCTCCTATTGGGTCTTTAACCCACAACATAAGGGAAGGAGAAGGTGTCAACTTGAGAGCTTTAACCACTTGCTCTAGAATTTGTTGACAAGGGATAAATTTTTAAGTACTCAAAAAGACTCAAAAATTGACAAGGATTTGAACTTAAAATATTTTCTAAGTTAAAATTTAAACCTCAAATATTTTCTAAGTGTTTTGATGCTCGAAATAGCAAAATTGGCCCATGAGTATCGATATGATTTTTTGCTACTGGAATGTCAATTTTAACTTAATGGTTATAGGTACCGATACACTTGTAGTTGTATCGGTACGTCATTCATACTTGGGAACCGATTGACCTTTGAGTATCCGTACGGCTTTATGCGTACAAATATGGGGTGCTAAGATTTTGTAAAGCATTTGCAATTAATATTTGAATGTTTCCTTGTCAGTTTATTAGAATCATAACTTTGAAAATTAGTTATAGCTTACAGATACCCTCCTAGGCATATCGATAACTTTTTTCGTTCTCAACTTTCTCAGATTCTAGTGAGCAAAATTGGTACCGATACGGCCTAAACTGTACCGATACTCCTTTGTAAAATACACTCCACGATCGATAAGGCTTTTCGTGTATCGATGCCCCTTTTTACAACGACTCTTTCTTCTTATAGAAGGTATCGATATCGAAGCCCGAGTACTGATACCTTGTTTTGGCAGACAACATTTATTGCGGGAAAAATGAAGTCCAATGGCTATAATTATGGTATCACCTACCCAAATGGTTAGAAATCAATGAGGGGTATATAATCAAGTCTCCAAAGTTACAACAACAACTATTCATCAAATCTAAAGCATTCAAGCACACATCCAACAATCTTTGAGCTATTAGAGTCATATTCTTGTAACTCACTTGAGAGAGCTTATTTGTAATCATTCTATTCAAGTTTTGGGGTTGAGTGAATTTTGTATTGAGCAAACATTTTACCTTTGAGAGGATTATTTCAATTTTCTATTTGTTTTTCTTTTAAAAGAGTGTTTTCTTAAAGATTTGTGGGTATAAGCTTTGAGGTTGTAAAGGTTTCCTCTTGAACCTAGAAAAAAGGAAGAAATTCATAGTAAATTTGGGGAAATTCTTAGTGGGAAGCTAAGGTAGTGGATGTAAGCCTTGTTATAAGGTTGAACCACTGTAAATCTCTTGTGTCCCAATTTCTTATCTTTCCAATTTGCTTCCACTATTTTTTAAATTGCCAATTCATCCCCCACTTGGCCTTTCACCATTGATTGATCATCCCTAAAAAACATGAGTTAAAAAATTATTCAAACAATAAAAGAAAAATTATGATACCAGTTACAAATACAAGTTTTAGACTCCGATATAAAAATAAGACCTAACCTACATGCCCCCTAATTACACCGTATCGTATTCCACAAGCAACGCCGAAAGAACTCTAATAACTAATGTCGTTAAATATACCATGATTGATCCCTTTTAACTTGAGATGGAAAAGTAACAACATGAGCTTGGAAAAGCTCAATAATACAGAACTACCAAGAGATGCTAAAGGCACAAGCAAGTATATGGTAAGCATAACACTATCATGATATTATAGGCAACAACAGACTCCAATTACGATTCAATAATTTAGTAAAGCGATATATATTTGAAGATAACGAGGTTTTTCTTTATTCAATCACTGAGTATTAGGCGAGAAGCCTATATTCCGAAGAATCAGAAGTTGAACTAGGGAGTTTAGTGTGTTCCAATAGTGCAAAGTTAAAACATACAATATAAAAAATGCATAAAACATTTTATTTCACGAACACATAATTCAAGTAGCAATAAGTTTCATTTAAATTCATATCTACCATCCAACCAAACTTCAGTATGTAGTTCCCCAGAACTGCATCTATAAAGGAGTTAACCTAAGACCATTGGGTGTAGGTGCCATGCTAAGAGGATACCTTAGGTCCAAGAGGAATCACCCTAGCTGAAGCATAGGAACCTAGCACATGAGGAATCACCCTAGCCGAAGCGTAGGAACCTACTACAGTAGGAATCACCAGCCGAATCAAGGCTGAACCTATAGAGAATTCATATCCTATCCCAAGTACCTTAGTAAAATAGTCTAGGCAATAATAACAGTAATCCGTAGTAAGCAGTGGTAGCAGTAGATATAAAGCAGAAAAATGGTTTTTAGTGAAAGTAACCAGAGAGTATGTTTTTCAGATCAGATGCAAAGGTATATTTTAGACAGATGGAAGTCATGATTCAGATCAAAGAGACAGTCTTAGTTCCCAAATCGAAGAGAATATTCATGTACATTTGGAACACACAAGATGGAATAATTTATTTCTCGGAGATACTGCTATTTACAAAAAAGGGGGGAACATTGAACTTCTGATCATTTTAAACTGACTTTAGAAGTGTGGTCCCTATTAAAAGGGGTTTAGTACTAACTGCTCAAACCAGAAATTCAGAAATTGATACATTAGGATGTTGAGAATTCAAATATATCATGACTAATTAAATCATTTAATCCTACAATGGCGTTATGGTCATTTTGACCTTTAGAGGTAATTTGGTAATTTTATCCAACAAGGTATAAAAATAATTTGCAAAATTTAGGAAATTCTAATTGTTCATCAGGTTTCCAATTCCCTTTGAACTAATCGGAACCCTTCGTTACGATACTTAATAGGTATACCCCACAATTATTAATTTCTTAGAACTAATTGTGTTGCATAACAAAACATGTCACCTTCACCAATCATCACTAAACGTGCTACAAGAAATTGAACATGCATCCATGCGGTATTTCCCCTGTACTGTAGCAAGGGTATTTTTTGTTTCATCCATGCATCAAGAATAAATTCCCTGGTCATTTACACTTTTAGGAGTATTCATGTCATTTTTACACCTCAAGGGTATTTTTTATTTCTTATCCAAGTATTTGAGGGCATTAGATCTTTTATCAAGAATAAATCTAAAGTTAAGATTTTGAGGTTAACTACTTTATCAATTAATCATTGAACTTGAATTTCTTACTAGTCATCAATTTCTTATTCAAGCCATTCGGTCTTAACCAATTCATTATCCTTCTACCAGGAACAGTACAACTTTAAAAATAAACTTTATTCAAATGACTGGTCATATTTGTTCATGCATTAACCAATTACCAACGAGTTCCATAAAGCATACAATAGGTTGTAAAGTATAACTTCGTCTTCGGCTACACTGATCGGCCTTTGATACACTCGTTGATCGCTCTTGAACCTGAACTCGATATCCCTAAAAAATCCTAGATACAAGGAATGCGGACACCTTCAATTATCATAATCCAAAATCAGTCCTTAACTCAATTATATTACTCTTAAACTGATTAATACAACAATATGCATGCTCAGGTTCAAGGTCAGATTTGAAGGCTTTCGGGTTAGAATTTCGTGAAACGGACTTCAAAATTGGACTCAAGATGTTGAAAAATCTTAAATAGGAGTTTTCGGGAAAATTTAACTTTTTGGTCAAAGTCAACGGTCAACATATCAAAGTCAACGGATCAGAGTCAGTTGAGTTTACTCGAACAAGTTGACTTAACTGGGTTGACTCAGTCAACGAGTTGACTCGCGAGAGTTAACTCAAGTGGGTCGGGTCAGACAGGTCAAAACTTGGGTCGTGTTTGGTTTGACGGGTCAAATTTGGTTTTGGGTCAGGTCGGTTTAGATGGGTTGGGTTATAATCCATAAGCTCCTAAGCCTATAGTAGGTCGTTCAAACTTGGGCCAAGTAGGCCGGTTCAGATCTGGCAGGTCAAGTTTGAGTCCAACCAGCTCAGTTAAAGGATAGACCGGTCCAGATCAGAGTATAACCAGTACAACAGCTAGAATTTGCATCTAACGGTGCGTGAGAGTCAGGCACGACCTAAATCGGTCGAAAAACAGTCCAACAAGCAAGAAAAGGCAGAAAAATCAACAATTACAGTTTTAGTGGCTTATCGAGACTTGAAACGAAAAAAAAACAATTGAAAAAGAGAAAGCTGAAAGGTTTCCTTAACTTTTTGGTGACCCTCGAAACGTTGATGGTTGGACGGTCGGCGGGCAAGGTTTTGATCGCCACGATACGGGGAGCACCAAAGCAACAACAGTGACCCACCCAGACGTCGAACAACGGCGAAAACAATTAAAAAGGCAACGGGGCTTTAGGGTACCTTCGATTGGATCTCCACGGCGAACGACACTGTGCTTGACGAGTGGAGCATGGGTTTTTGATCGGAGAGCAGCGAGGGGGTTCGGATGATGGTGGCGGTGACGACCACGATGGGACAGTTGCTCCATCGGACGAAGAAATGGATGGGGAGATTTTGAAATTTTCTAGACACTCTTCTCAATTCTGACTCTTTGATTTCTCCAGATCGGTGCATGATTGAGGGTGGAGATTAGATGGGCTTATTTTTATTATTGGTATAAACAATTTAGACACAGTTACTAGACCAATATGCCAAGGGGCATAGGTTCAAAATCCCTTAGTGGCACTTTGTCTTTCTGGAAAAAAATATTTTCATGCGCTTGGAGGGATTTGACCTAAGACTTTTAAATACAAGGGCTAAGCCCTAACCAATGAACCAACATGACATTATGTAATATTTTACCACAAATATTATATATTTCAAACCACTTGAGATTAATTTAAATTATTTTATAAAATAAATAATATTATAAATAATATTAATGTATAAAAATATAAAATATATTATTTGTATATTTATCAATATATAAATAAAAGTGTATTATTTTTACATTTTTATATATTATTTAAAAATCCCAAAATATTTATAAAAATAATATATATTATAAATAATATAAAAAAAACCCTAAACCACAAAGTCCAAACTCTAAACCTTAGGGTTTGAGGTTTTTCATATATTAGTTATAATTTAAATATATTATTTTTATGAATATTTTTGGTTTTTTTAAAAATAATATATTTATATTAAAAATAATATATAAAAATAATATATTTTTATTTATATATATATATTAATATATATATATAATATTTTATATTATTTATATATTAATATTATTTTTTCATAAAAATAATTCCGTTGAACTGAATAGATAAATTCATATAATTTAAATAAAAATATATTATTTTTGTTTTTTATATATTATTTATAATATAAATATATTATTTTTAGAATTATTCTTGTGCGGTGTCTACGTATGTGTGATGAAATTGCGGCTAGTAAGGTGGCTCGTTCACATACATGTGTTGCAGCACCATATATTCAGCGGTTGGCTAATAAAGAGGTTAGTGCCAAGGAAACACGACTGCTGCGGGATGGGTTTGACGTACTCAAGGCTTTCGGATTTTCTCGTAGTATTAATAGTTGCTGGGTTATTGTTGCGAAACTTTGAACAACACATAACATTCTGCTTCATGCTTGGAGGTTAGAATTTCCCCACATAAATTAGAGACAAATAATTTGGAAGTTGCAATGATACTCAACTGAGCTTTGTCTAGAAATATTTTCGTGGACTCGATTCTCGCTTTGCTGTCATAGGACTGGAAAACAAAGGTTCCGTAGAGATAAACGCCCATGGTGCCCCGATTGGGGAGGTGTTTTTCCAATAAGCCACCAGTAGAGTTGGTTTCCTTGGTACACAGGGAGGAGCATCTTAACAGCTAGCCAACTATTAGAATAAAGAAGAAGCTTAAAGGCTACTTTTGTCCCTGTAGTAGTCTCAATTTATCAATTTCACCCTTATTGTATTTAGTATTAATTTAACTTATGAAGTAGTCGAATTATATTCTTTTGACTGACACTCTAACCCTAATTTCTAAATCTCAAACTCTAAATCCTAAACCCTAATAAATTTTTTATCAATTTAAAGTGATTGTGAAACATAAAAGTATTTCTAAACCCTAAATGGTAATGCAATTCAACTACTTCAGAAGCCAAATTGATACGAAAATACTAGAAGTAAAATCGATAAATTAATACTACTACAGGGGCAAAAGTAACCCTTAAGCATAGAGAAAAAATAATAATAAATTATTATTTTATTTAATTATTTTTTTTATTTCGACAAAAGAAGATGAAAACTGAAAATTATATTAAATAGTCAAATTGGGGTCAAATTTCAATTTAATTTTTTGAGCGGAGTTTGGAGTGAATAAAATTATATTTAAACTCACGTCGGAATTATATTCACAATAAAATATTCAAATCAAGTTCAAAGTAGGTTAAATATATCACTCTGTCGTTAAAATTGAAACGAATGTCTAACGTAGCTTGTTATACTATCAATTTTACTCCTAAAAGTTATGTGTTCTATTAATTTGGTCTTAATTCCAATTAGTTCAATAAATTTAACTCATCATACTTAAAAATTCTATTAGTAAAGTGATTGTGTTTTTTAGTAGGGCATGTTAGAGCATAATTGGTTTGTGCCATTAATTTATCATTTGTATAACAGTGAAGTGAATATGTCTGTCAAAACATCACACATGTTAGCTATCGAGATGATGGACAATAGCAGAGAGTGTGACGAGTGGTCAAAGAGTGTGTCAGGAGAGTGCAATGTCGAAATTTTAAATATGAATGATTAAATTTATTAAATTATTTTTAATTAGAACCAAATTGATAAAAGTGTATAAGTTTTAGGAATTAAAAAATATTATTATACAGAATCATGTATATTTCAATTTAATGGTAGAATAAACAATTTATAACAAAATTTTAATTGAATAACAAAAATATAGGTTTAAAAATATAATATGTTTATAATTAAATTGTGGTCTTGTTTGATAATTAGCGGATAATTAATAGTTGATACCAGATTACATTAGCCGATAGCTGATATCGAATTACATTATGTTATTGTTAATTGCATTAATTGATTGTATAAAAGTATTTGATAAAATTAATTGATAGCTTATAGTGTTTGATTATTTGAACAAGCATAAATAAAGACGTGATTATATTCAATACTTGTTTGAATAACTTATTAGTTATCAATATTTTTTATATATTAATATTAATTAGATTATAAAAATTATTTTTTTGAGTATAACATTATTAAGCATATTTGAACGGTATTAATTTATTATTTATATAATTATTTTTAATGTAATTTAATTAACTATTAAATATAATTCTATTTGAAGCATATGTATTAATCTTGTATTTATGGATGTTAAATTCAAGTTATTTGAAGATTTTTTTATAATTACTAAGGATAAAAGAGTTATTGCAACTATTATGTCAAATTCTTTAAAGCTAATAAAGTTTCTATTAACAACTTTTTAATTTAAAATTTCTCACTTTAATTTATTATTACAATTATCTATTTACTAAATATTTAAATTAATAAATTTAACAAATTAAATCTTTAAAAATATTTAAATTTCTAATTTTAATTCAAAATGTAATTATAAAGATAAAAGAATTATTACAACTATTATGTCAAATTCTTTAAAGCTAATAAAGTTTCTATTAACAACTTTTTTAATTTAAAATTTCTCACTTTAATTTATTATTATAATTATCTATTTACTAAATATTTAAATTAATAAATTTAAAAAATTAAATCTTTAAAAATATTCAAATTTCTAATTTTAATTCAAAATGTAATTGCACAATAGATTATAATTAAATGACTTTAGATATATTTTATATTTTTTCTACCATCAATACTAATTGACAAAGCACAAGGTTGAATGCTACATCACGTTTGTTGGCAGCATGTGATGTAGGGCAGCCTCAGTCTTTTTCCTTGTAAATCATGTGCGTTTGAAGTGACACATAAGCTTTTACAATTGGTTTATGAAATTCAAATAATTTTTTATTTGGAAATCAAGACATGCTGTGTGTGTGTCGGTTTTAATAATCAAATCTCTGTTCATTGCTTTTTCTTTGCTCTATGGGCCATTAACTTCGTAGATGGTGACCAAATTCCAGCTTTGCAGCCTTTTGCCTACTAAAGTCCTCGTAAAACATCTAGATCGTTTGAATATTTTATGTCTAGTTTTAATCTAGGGAAATTGGGATAAAGTCCTCATAAAAGTCTACTGCATAAAATATTATTATATTATATAAAATTATTACAATTTTATAATATTTATTATAATTATCTAATTACATAAAGTACCATCCAATTACACAAAACATTACTTAATTACATAAACTATTACAGCTTTCATAATATTTGTGAAATTACACAACATAATCTAATCCGTTGTATAATTGATTTTCTTTTATAACTATGATATCAAATAGAATGACTAATTAATCTAAATTAGATATTTAAAAGACTCATTATGAAGATGATCTTTTTAATTTAATTTACGTCATTCACAATAATAGAATCCAAACATTTAATTTTGTTTAACAGATTTAGTGTCTTATCTCATTAGAGTAACTAATTATTGTTTAAAGAAACAAATGATTCCTCATTTGATGCCCCAAAATTTCCCTTCTTGTTATCTCTTAAAGAAACCCAAAATATATTTTCTAAAAAGAATTAAGAACCCAACACCAAAACAAAACACGAGATATGGAAGTTGGTTTAGGTATAAGAGATACGGTAGTGACAGCTTTAGGTTAGCCACCTTTATATTTATATATTCTGAATTGTACGCATGAAAAATAACTAAACATATTTGTATCAGTATATTAGAAGGATCAATGTTCTAAATCGAATTCAAATTGTCTGCCCTTTCTCCATGTCTTTATTTATGTCTCCATCTTAAAAAATAAAATTAAGAATTAGGGTTACGGTTAGGGATAGTTATGAAATATTTTTTAGAATTTAAAATTTAAAATATAAAATTAAATATTAAAATTTAATTATTTTTAAAGTTAAAGCATAAAAAGGAACAAAGAATGTTTGTCATTCTAAATCAAGGTAACATAAATGAATTTAGAAAAATCTCGAACATATCCTTCGTGACTGTTATTGAAATATAGGAAGAATCAATGATCTACATCCCAACCTTTTTAAGTTTTTTTTTCCTCTCTTTTGCTGATAAAAAACAGAATCAAAAGCGAAAAGTTGAATTGGGCCAACTTTGGGCATAACAATTTCTGTGTGTGGTTGACATAAGATTGTTAAGTTTCTTGTTTGACAGTTGAAAGTGAGTTGGAATAGATTCCAATGAACTCTCACAAATCTTGTGTGCAGGCATCCCTATTTCGGTTGCCAACTTCTCAGCTTCTTCATCTCTTTCAATGATTCGATCGAAGCAAACGTACCTTCCGGATGCTGTTTTGTTCATTGCCTCGTACACAGATACATGAGCCTCAGCCAATCTGATTACATCAACAGTGGCTAGTAATCCATTTGCATACATTTCTTGTGCTCCTGAGTTTCAAAAATACTCATCTAATCAGATTTTTCAAGATGAAAATTGAGTGAAAATGGGATTTTTTTTTCTCTTCGTTTCTGAAGTAATACCTTTGAGATAAGCTATTGTTGCTGTGGGATTTCTGTGGGAGAATTCAGGTCCTGTAATGAGTCCTGGACAGATTGTGGTCAATTTTAAGCCCATTTCTTCAGCTATTTTCCATGCAACTTTTTCAGCTTTCAGCTTCCCCAATGCAAACCAGAGCTGCCACATTTTGAGAGGAAACTATGTTATGTGCACTCGAGTGCGAGTGCGAGTGCAAGTGTTGGAAAACGGTATGTAACCGACTTTGGTATGTTCAATCTACAAGTCCTTAAAGATCATGCAAAGTGATATTTTCTAATTTGCATGCAATATGTATACCTTTTTGTCCATGCAAAGTGATTCAGTGCTCCAACAATCATGATTAACCAAAGTGGGAAGTTGAGGTTGGTAGCCGTCTCTCCAAATGCAGGCCAAAAGTGAAGAAGTGAGCACACAATTCTTTACAGAAGCTGTTCTTGCACATGCCTTCATCACATTTTCACTGACCTTTACGTCTATTTCAGCCATGGATTTCTAACAACACCACCAGAAGAAAAATTTACACATAGCATTCTTACATTGTGGTTAAAAAGTATTCCTAAGGGAAGCTTCATATCTGAATATACACTGCATATAAGCATGCTTGACTTTTTTCTAAAACGTTTCATATATTTGGAGAATCATTCCCATATCTATGTCTGAATAAATGATCATGCAAGGACTGGATGGTGTGAAACATGAAGTTCATGATTTCGGCATGAATTCAGACCACATAACTGGAACAACACTTATGGTGTTCTGGACCAGGTAGGCCAACCCAATATGAAGAGCCGTGGCAAACTTATTTTTAGAAAGACTTTTCAGTCGATTTATTCATCCTATTCCTTTCATCTTTCATTTTACAGACAAGAATCTACCTACAAGAATATACAGGTGGTCCTTAATTAAACTTGAGGAGTTGATATGTGCTTAAACACATAATCTGTGCAATGTTCATCACAGACTTCTGCAATGCACAGATTTCATACCTTTTTACTGGTCTACTAAACATATTTCCAACACCTTCGGAGCATTATTACAGTCACTTGGCGTGCCTGAATAGCGATAGAAAACGCAGTCGAGAAATGGGGGGTAAAATCAAAGAACTCACAGAATAACCAGAGATTCCAGCGGGATCGGCGAAAGCAGAAGTGTGAAACACTCCACGACAACCATCAAACGCCTCCATAAGGCCCTGGATTTCAGTTGGCTTAGCCATTACCACAGATATTTTGTTACAAGCCACCATCAGCTCCCCTGAAACCTGCATCTCCCTCAGCTTCTCTACATCTTCTGCAGTAATTTTTGGATCAAACCCAAAGACCCAAATTAGTAACCCTTTTGGAAACATGGAACATTTGACAGGAACCTTAAATTAGACAAGGGTTATTTTTTTGTTTGTTTTGGACAACGAAATCGTTACCTTGGTTATGGACGAGGATTCGAACAGAGTATCCATGGATCAGGAGACGGTTAACCATGGCAAGCCCGAGGAATGAAACACCGCTGGTGACACAAACAAGCCTGTGTTGATGGTCAACGTTGGCGATGTCGGGACTCATTAGGCCTTTGAAATCTTCGTTTTCTTTGCTTCTTTCCATGGCGGCCAAAGCAACCAAAGTCTTCCTGAAGTCTTCGAACTCCCTTCTGTCGCTCTCTTCATCTTGTGTCTTAGCAATCCCCATTATCAGGGAGTTTCACGCTCTGATAAGATTGAAAGGTTAAGCTCTTGTTGCTATAATTGTCTGAAAAAGAAGGCCAAGTGGGAGAATCCAATGAAATAATCATGCAAAAGGCACACCTTTCGTGTTTGAAAGCTTATTTAACAAATTACAGAGGCGTGGGCTGCGGAAGAACATTCAACTTAATGGACATGATGGAGAGACTTGGTTTGTTTCGCTCGACTCGATTTGTGTGGCTGTAATTTATAAAAATATATAAACAACAATGTGACCGAGCGTGGAATTTTTTAATTTTTATTTGTTTAATTCTGATTTTTATTTATAGTAGGTCTAATTATTGGACAAAAATTATATTGTTATTTTTGGTGTTTTTTTATGTCAAATATTAAAAAAATTAAATTTTAAGTCACAATTTTAAATTTTAAATTTAAACCTTAAAAAATATACCATACCTTTAAATTTTTAAACCCTAAATATCGAACTCTAAATTTAAATTTTAAGAGACATTCTATTCCTAATTATGGCTTCAGCTTTTGTACTTTTTCGACTTTTTGAAATTTAGGGCATCTTTTTCTAATTTCAGAAATTAAATCTTTTATTTGTGATAACACTATCAATTAATTTCTGTAAAATTTGAATGTTTTATTAATTAAACATTATTTTCTAATCAGAACTTTTAATATTAAAATTCAACACATTAAAATCTAACGGAAGTTCATTAATAATGTTGACGATTGAACTTTTAAGTTTTTAAATCAAATAAGTAAAGAGACTAAACTTTTATAATAAAAAATAAAGAGATTAAATTTTAAAATTTTGAAAAATATCAAGGATGGGGACATAATATATAAACTAATGTTATGAATCACATGCAACTGTATTAAAGGATGTCGTAAGCTATGTTTTGCATTTAAAGTCCACCTTATTCATTTATGAAACAAACCTAACTATTAAATAAAATCAATTCTTTTTGTTACATTTATGTCGTAAGCATTAAACTTTTTTAATATTTTATTTTCATCAATTGCATTTAAAAATTTTGATAAAAAAGAAATTACAATTGAATACTTCCTTAAAAAAAAACCTTCTTAAATTCACCACACACCTAGGCAAATGAGTGTGGAGCTAACAAAAATCATAACAAAACAAACCTCAATAGGTAAAATTACACATAAAACTAAACCACCAACATAGCCAAGCACAACCAAAGCCATATCATCCCACCTCGCCTACATCGTGAGCAACCATCACTTGATCCCTATGACCGACGCCATCAAGCAGGTCCAGTTGCACCAAAGCAGCAACTCCAGTACTCGACCACCTCAAGACTATCCTGGGTGATCACCTTCGCCATACTATCAGTAACACGATTTAAATCATATATGAACCCAATGTAATAGTTTCATAAAAAAACTCGATGTAATAGTCCCTTGTAGCGACTGTACAAGTGAAGTATCAAAGGCAGGGACTAGCGCCCAGCATAACGTAACTACATCAAGACTCAATGTAATTTAGTATCGTTTCAATTCTGACTATGGGTGTTAATTGAGTTAAAACATCTCGTACACAATTCGAGTTTGACTCTATTAAAATTCCGTCAACGTTCGATTTGATTTCGATCTCGACTCAATACCTTAGCAAGTCGAGTCGAGAAAGGCCCAATTTGATTTGATAAGTTCGCGAGTAGCTGTTATTTTTTTTTAATTTGTTGGTGGCTACCTTTAGAAAAATTATATTACAAGAAGTTTAAATTCTAATTGAAAACTTTAAAAAAAATCAGTTACTTGCTAGGAAATTTACCAACAAAATATTTGGTTTCAAATTTTCAAAACGTTTCGTATTTTTCGAGAGTTCAAACAGTTAATTTGTATTGATAAGAAATTAAATTACAATAATTAGTATTTCCTTCTTTTTTATTATTGCTTTATGTATAAAAGTAGAAAAGGAGAAAGGTCTTCGTATCTCATATAAAAAAAATATGATTGAAAGTTAAAACCCGAAAGTAGCAAATATATGATTTTCTTAAGAAGAAAATCATACAAAGAGATATTGTCATGTACCTCGTTAAAAACCCCCTAAACTTAAATGGAGGAAAAGAGTACAAGCGCAACAAAATAAAAAAGACGCCTATAAATGAACGACACCCAAAATAAAAAGCATGCAACCACAACACCACACCAACCAAGCAAGATCATAAGTGTCGACTGACTAACACTTGGCAAACAATTGATGAATTAATGTAATATGCCAGTAAAAATATGCCAAGAATAAGTCTTTGTGCGTGCAAGTATACACAGTCAATAAGTAATACAATAATAAGCTAAGTATCGTATCCACGAGGATTGTCTAGAAATTAAATGCAACGATCTTTACTTGTGAATTGAAATGGATAAGTTTGTAATGAGATCATATTTTACTCAAGAATATAATTGAAGGAAAATAAAGTAAAAAGTCAGGCAGATTGGCAAACAAGTGTATTCAGATGATTGGTGGGCGTTAGCAAGGGATGCTTAGATTTCACGCTAGCGGGAATGGTAATTAATAAATTTCAGCTTTGGATTTATTACTGAGTAGATTTTAAGTTAGTATTGCCTCTGTCGATGGCCATACCCTAAGTTAATTACGATTACCTCTTATATGTCCATAGTGATGTTTTTCAATAATTAACTTGTCAATATTTTAGTCTTTACTCCTAAGGGGTAGATTTACTTCCGAAGTAAGCTCATGTACTTGAACATCTTCTGTTGAAGCTTCTTTCCTTAGTACTTAGCTCATCGATGGCTTCCTTTTATATAGGCACTCGTGTAAACCCTAGGTTGGGTTTGAATCTTGAAAGTTTGTTACAAACCAAGATAGACGCGTTATCTTCTTATTCTCCTTTTGAACTTAGGGCTGGCGTGGCTCTAACGGCTACTGACCGGGCATCAATTGTCCTTCTTTTACCAACCGAGCTTGGCAATCCTTGTCCTACTTTTTCCAACCGAGCTTGGCAATCATTGTCCTACTTTTGCCAATGGCACTGGTCATTTCTCTTCTGCTCTGCCAAACTTGCTCCAGACCTGCATATCACAACAAGAAAAATAACCCTTCACCTTGGCAATAAAAAAACTATGCCTTCCTTAACTCCTAGATGCAAATGCATGAATTTACTTACTAAATGTACAAATATGTGCTCAAAGTTAAGCAATAGCATGACAATATATACGTGAAAAGTAGAAATTTTGAGGAGTTAACACCCTCAAACCTAGCTCATTGCTTGTCCTCAAGTAATGCAACTAAAAACTTTAAAAAAGCAAAAAAAATAATACACGAAACCTAGAAAAAAATTTGTAATTAACAACATAGGCTAGCAAGCAAAATCTGGTCCTAGTTCTGTCCTCAGATATCTTAGAGCAGTAATGCCAATAGATCAGAAAATTTAGATACAACAATATAACTCTAAATTAAGGTCATGAACTGTGCATGAAGTGCAGACAATTTGCATCAAGTACCTTTTAACTCCCTTAGTCAAATTTACTACCCAAACTCAAAATTATATATATTTTCACAAAGGGTTTTTACTGGCAATATTTTCAAGGTCGCGTTGTAATACTGTTTGGGGTGGAAGTAATAGGGAGCAAACCACGAACCTCCACGTTAATCTAAACATCACTAGGCTTACTCATCATACTCATACCCTAAAGTTTTTGACTTGAGAATTAAGAGGGAGCAAGCCACGAAGCCCCAAGCTACATATTATATCTAAGGCAGATGAGAGTTCTATATTTTTTTCTTGCCTTTGGCAAAACATTGTTGCCTTATTCTTTATTTTTACCCTGACATTGTTTTTTTTAATTATGAGTTTAGTTTCAAGAATCTTAAGTTTATACTAGAAACTAGATGCATACTACGTGTTAAGTGAGACTAAAGTTCCCAAAGCTAGAGATCAATTGCCAAGCAACCAGACATTACTAATCTACTGGCTCACGCTAACTAAAAATTCTAATTTCATCATCGGACAGCGCACACTAGTGCAAATTCTAACTATGCTAGCAATGTGTTAGCAAAATTATCAGGTCTACACTAAGTCGGGATAAAAGAAAGTTTTTTTAGTGGTTTGGTATGCATGTTTCTACCTAATCTCTATGGAAACAAAATGAAAATAAAAACATAAAAATGAATGATAAGTCATGGCAATAAATGCGAGGCAACACCCCCCAAACCTAAGGTGTGCATTGTCCTCAATGCATGCAAACACATATATACAAAATGCAATAAATGAGGAAAATGAAAAATATGAAACTAAAGAGTTAAGGGGAAGAAGACTCCCCTTTGGAATGTTCCGGGCGAGAGACGCGGGTATTTCTCTTGATGAAGCTCCCTCGATTTGGTGCTAAGTGATTCTTTCTTTTCAGCTGGGGTTTTGAGGCAACAATGGAGGCCTTCACATCCTGCAGGACCTCCTCAATGACTCTTGCCAGCTCAGATGCACTAGAAGCTACAGGGGTGGCAGACGAGGTTGGAGCAACGAGTGGTAAGTCAGTCTTGGCAGTCATATCAATATCAAACTCCAACAGAGTCTCGGTTTCGGTAGATTAACATGGACAAGTGTGACATGTAACACTTCAAAAAGTGCCCCTAAATTAAAAAAAACTAATCCTGAGATCCCTAGATTCAAAACCCTAACATTTGGGGATTTTATATTTAGGAAGCCTAATTTCTTAAATGGATTAAATTGTGTAAATTTGGGATTGTGTGGATTAATTTAGAAATTCAAGGATTATTTGGTAAATCTGGAAAAGGTTAGGCGCTCGTGTGTAAACCCTTATTCAACTCAAGGGCTTCTCTTGTGTTTTACCCATTAAATTGGGTATTTAAACATCTTTTTCAGCATTTGGGAGTCTGTTTGTATGACATTTTCAACCCGCAGCCACCAAAACATTTTCAACCCACACCCAAGTTTTTGGCGAGCCTCTGCTAAGCCCTTTGTCGCCATCTGTTTCTCTTGTCATCATCGTTATAGTGACCATAATCATCCTGTGAGTCAAGCCACCATCTGTTCTCCATTGTTGTCTTATGTTTACTCAAAAACAATAATTAACATTTCAGTTCTTCTTAGTGCCGTCGTGTACAACCTTTCATCTCTATCGCATTCGGCGTTGGGTAAGCCTCTATGAATCATTGTCTCCCTTTAGGTTCTGTGAATGGGTTGTTTTTGATCTTGTTTTTCCCCTTTGTTTTTCGGTCGGTAATAACCATAATGGTCTCCGATAAGTGCTGCCGGTGAGTCGCGCCGTTAAGGGTTCTAGGATCCCTAATTTCTTTGTTGTCGCTACCGTTTCATGTGCATCGTTTCTGCCATTTTGTGTACACCGCCGCCGCCGTTTCTTGTTTTCTGCCGTCATTGTAATCACTTCTTCTGCCGCCGTCTTGAGTATTAGGGAAAAACCCTAAATTAAGATTTGATGTGAAGGGGTAAAAGGTTGGGTTGTGTTTGTTCTTGATGAGCCCAAATCGGGAGGCCCATTTGAGTATAATCTAGTGTTGAGATGATTTTGGGAGCCCTTGTGTAGTGACAATTGCAAAGCCCAGGTCCGAGTGAGCCCAAACCGTGTGAGTATGTGAATCGAACCGGACCCTAAATCGAACTAAGCCTTAAACCAGACCAGTGTAGCGATTTGACCTGAGTTGACCGAACCGAACATTGTCTGTTGACCTAGTTTGACTGATAACCATGACATTAGTGTTGATTGTTGACCTTGGATAGTTGACTTTGACCGTCAAATTTGAATTTAACTAGTTTGACCTTTAACTAGACTTGGCTTTTTTGGGACAATCTCTATCTTGAGTTGTTTCCATGTCCTGAATTCGAAGTCGCTATTCATTTTGTCAAATTTGACCCTGAAAGCTCTATTTTTCTAATTATAATTTTTTTTGTATTTAGAACCTAAACAGTTGCAAATTATGAAATTGTTGCAAATTATGAAATTTGATTCGAAATATTCTTGTATTCAGGTATCGACCTTAAGGCCGAAGAGTTACCTCATTCTGTTTAGACAAATCATGCACGTTCTTCGAGGTCTATGCGTGAGTATGTCTTCATACTAATAGCTATGTTTTATAGTTGGTGGTTTATTGATAGTGTTAATTATGATATATAGAGATCATACCTCATAGATTCTGATTCAGTTAGACCTGAGCGTGATTCACATCCTTCTTGATATTAGATTTTTTGCCCGCTAAAGGTGTGTTTCTTCATGTGCTATAAACTTGTTTGTTTCTTTCTATGCTATATACTTGTGTGAAATGAGATTTTTACATCTTCTGTGATTTATTCTGTGTTGTGATTTGTGAAAGCTTTTGGATATCATGCATAGCATATCGGATTGTGTTTTAACAATTCAAGTTTGGGATGAAATTCAAATTTTAAAATTAGCATCATATCATTGTGGGTATATGGATTTGGATTGTTCGGGGAAGTTCAGTGGTTTCACTCTTCGGGCTGAATTCTGCTTCGGATCAGTGGTTCCACCCTTCATGTTGAGTTCCACATTGGGTGGTGATGTAATGTCCTAAACCATGGCCTAAGAGTATGTTACTTAAATTGCTAATTTGTTTGTTTAGAACCATCATTTATAAGAATTAATAAGTGAATTAGGACTAAAATTTTAAGAAATAGAAATTTGGTAGCTAATAAGTAAAGGACCAAAATCGAAGGAATAGAAAAATAAAACATTGCATGGTAAAATGTTAATTGCCTAAGGGCTCTCACACTTGTCACATTCAAGTGTGAGTTTAGTGGAGAGTTACCTGGCCATGTGTAGAGTAAACAAGAGTGAAAAACTCATCTTCCTCGCGTAATTACCGAAGCAATTAGGGAGAGAGTGAGAGAGAGCCATTGGAGAATGGGAAAGCTTTGATGAATTTGGATCTTGATTTTATCTATTTGAATAGTAAATTTGGGGTAAGATAAATCTTTCCTTTTTTCAAATAAAATGTTTGAATGTATGCTTGAAGGTTTTGCTGTCATGTTGAAATGCATGTGTGAGAAAAGAATTTGTTGGCATGAATTCTCTTGTATGATTTTGAGCTCTAAGAAGTTTGTGTACTCCTTTGATAATTAATTATTTGATTTATGATTTCTTGAGTAAATCAGGAGCTGTTGATTTAGTTGAATCAGTTTGCATGCTTACACTGGATTTTATGATCGAATTATTAATGGATGTGGGCTGTTTTGATTCGAATTACGTCTAGGAAATTGTGATGAAGCATGAAAAATTGCATGTATAAAACAGGGCAGCATCGAATGTAATCGAACAGCAACATATTATTTTGAACCTAAAATGTATAAATATTGTGTACAATCTGCCTTGTATTTGTGTAAAGGGTGAATAGACTATTTTTAGATATACACATTCGATTAACATGTGTTTAAGAAACTGTTTTCATTCAAAAAGAATCTGGAAGGGTTGTTTTGTTATTTATATAAAGAATATACATGTGCTTGAGTTAATTCTAATAAACATAGCTAATTTGGGGACTATCTTGGATAAATATGAGGGCTGTCTTGTAAAGTTTAAAGGCAGTTTGTGATTATAAATTAAGGACCGTTTTAATGATTTATGTGTATATATAAATTTACTAATAGGTGAACATGAGAATAGGATAGATAGATAGTTAAATTGGTAAAGAATAGTGCTGTTGGGTGCTCTAGAAAACAAGGGAAAAATCTGTTATAATAGATAGAGGACTGATTTGTACAAGAATGAGTAAAATGGGGGCTGCTTGAAGCATGGTTTGGTAATTAAGGGAATTAGGGCAGAAAAGCATATCTAGTATCTTAAAGAGGCTGTTTTTGATCATATATAGATCGTATGAATGTTTGGAATACTGTATTTATATATTTATGCGTGTATGGAATTGTTTTGATGCATGAATTGGCATGAACATGAAAAAAATGAAGTTGTTTGTTGAATATGGCTTTGATTGGACTGTTTTAAAGAAATGAAAGTGTATCAATATGGGCTGCTCTGTTTTGTTTATACAGGACTATAATTGGACTGATTTTATGCATAAAGAACTTGATAAGGGCCGTTTCGTGCGCTTAAATGTGAAATGGATTACTTGAGTAGTAAGAACATTGACATATTGAATTGTTTGTATGCAAGGGAATTTATAATAAGTAAATTGTTTGATATTGATAACGCAAGCTTGGGCAAAAAGGTTATGCGTGCTTAAATCAAGGAAATAGCCTATGGTAAGTAAAAATTGGGGCTAAAAGTATGTTATGAATCGAACTGCGTAGTGTGTGATATGTTGGAAATGATTCAAATGATACACATGACTTGCTATGATTGCTTATGTAATGAAAAGTACATTGAACATATATATTTACATAGTTCGAATGAAACCATGAACCATGAAGAGATGTTAGCATAGTAAATTGAATCATGGATTATTAAAATGTAAGTGATCCTAAAAGCTTTAAAATGTTTTGAATACTTTAAAAGATGAGTATGAATTAATCAATGAATTGTTGGTTATAAGGCCCTTTGATTAAGTGATTTGAGGTATGAAAAGATCACATGTGGTGATAATGTATGAATGAATACCCTTGGAGAAGGGAATATTGTAATACCCCAAATCATGGCCTAGTAACAAGTCATAAACTAATTAGAACTTAAATGTACAAACAATCTACAAATTAGAAGAATTAATTAAACCTACTGACTAAATTAGATGGATTGGCAAAGAAGTAGCCTAATCATGAAGGATCAAATAGTAACAAATTGTAAATGTAGAATTGCATGCAATTATGATATGCAATTAAGGATTTATGAAGCAATTAGACCATAATTTGCCAAGTGGAGGTAAATAGTCAAGCCATGTGATAACATGGCCAAGTGGTCATCTTTCTATCATCTTCTCCACTCCACCATTCCCCACCTTGGCTGAAAATTTCTCTCATCCATCTAGGAAAAGAAAACCACCATTCTAGATGAAGGAAGCTTGCATGTGATCACAATTGCATGAAAATTGAATAGCTAGGAATATTGTAAGTGGATTCTAAATCCTTCCTCCCTAGCAACTTGATTGAATGAGTAATTGATGATGTTCTTGTTGTATAAATTGATTTGGATTATTGTTATGTATGTTAGGATCATGCTAGCTTCTAATTGAACTTGAAATTGTGAATGCTAGTAGCCAATTTGATAAAGGAAACGTATATGGTTGCTGGAAATTTGAGAAATGTGAATATGGTTGAAAACAGTGTTGAATTAGGACTGTTTTGATAGTGAAAATGTGTAAAATGCTAATTGAATGTAAAACCCTGTTTGATCATGTTGGTAGATGAATTGATGATTGATTTGAGTAAATAAGTTGCTGGAAATGTGAAAGCACCTAATTGGATTAGTTAAACTAGGTAATGGACTGCTCAATTGATAAATTGGATGTATAATGTTGATCAAATAGATCAAATTAGATTCAACATGATAATGCTCTGTTTTAAGTACTTATTACTCTCGTTTTCATTCTTCCCAACTACAGGATAAAAGGATTCGAGTGTTGCTTGATCTTGAAGCCTGATTACATGAACTTGAAGCAAGACACAAGCATTGCATAAGTATGTTTCATACTTGTTTTGTATATCTCCTAGATTTGTGGCATTAGATTGTATAAAGTTTAGCTTGATCATGCATTTTGGAACACTTGAACTTGTATATATGTGTTCTTGAATGGGCCTACTATAATGTGAACCTATTGGCAAGTATGTAATGAACTTAAATTACATGTAATGGAATGATGTTTGCTGCGCATATGATGATACAAATGAAATGATCAAGTGTTTGAATCTATTTTTACATTGAACCATTTGAATACCTTGTTTAATGAACATGTAAATGTGTTATTGAAGTTACATGAAATGTTTCATGTCTTGCTTGAATTGAAAGTAGGATGAATCGAACCATGCCTACTTGTCTTGCCATTCGAATGTTGTAGGTGTTGCCTTGTGTTAGTATGATGCTTGCCGAATGGTCTAGTTGATTGGGAACTAGTTACATGCCATTGAATGTTTCGATAATCATGCTTAGTAAGTTTAGGAATGAGATGTTAAATGTATCAAACTAAGGAACATTGAAATGAAATGAAAACATGTTGCACACTTAGTTCATTCAAATGATAGGGATAAAATGATGTTAATTGTATTGATAATGTAGTAACCTATAATGTAAGTATAAAAGGAAACAACTTAATGACTTGTTCGAATGCCTATGATGTCTTGAAATCAATGTGTGAGTTTACTTGCTTGATAAGTTAAGTATACTTGGTTGCTTGTTAGTTAAGTAACCCATCTAATAAGGATGAGTTATCAATCCTTACCTTGTTGCTTGCTTGTTCTTGTATTGCCTTGTCTTTGCTTAAGTAACGCTCCCGAGCCGAGTTGCTGCTAACCCGGGGTAGGGGGTGTTACAAATATGAAATCCTTGTATGGATACATTGAAATGTAAAAATGTTAATCATGTATAAGGAATGTAAGAAACATGTTTAAGCCTTGGCCTTGAGTCAGTCATAGGTATAGTTGGCATGCCATAGGATCCATTGAGCTCTTGTCGGGTCGGACTACGGTCCTTTATTGGCGACGGTAGGAGGGAAGTTGTGTGGTCACTTGGCGACAGTAGGAGGGATTGACCAGTACTGTGGTACCATTACATGGGCGGCAGTTGGTTGGGGATTTGAGTACCCTGGCTAGATTCGATTCTCAAGGCTATATTAAAAGTAAAAGAATGAAACTCAAACCTATGTACTAAACTAATGGTTGTATATGAATCTATTTGCTAAACTAATGGTTGTATATGTTAATTGTAATCAAAGAATTTTGGGTGAATGTTTTCATGTATATATATCTATCATGCGGCTGATTGGATAATAACCATGTCTTGAGAATGCCTTATTCCATAAATTTGTGAAATTATTGATATGGTGGATTAATTGAATTGCACTTCATGTTTGATATTGTTTGAATGGGTCGATTTAAGTAAACAAGTAAGTAATTTGATGTTGTGTCATGGTAAAGATGAACAATGAAATTAAAACATTAAGTTAAACTATTAAATCAAGTGGATTGGACTATGAAATGAGTATAAATCTTTTATGTGATCCTCTTGTATGATTAAATACTTTCTTGGTGATTTGCTTGAACAAATGATGTTAGTTGTGGAATGTTTAGTTTATGATAATATAGAATGGAGTGTCAACACTTATAAGTATGTTTAGTTGCTTGAATTGACTTGCGTGGATTGATTGATGGCTTATTAGTTTGCTTAAGACTTAACATGTATTTTAAAGTTATAATAATAGTTATGTCTCGGGCCCTATAATGGGGCATTTCCTCCAAACTGTATAGAGGTCGAATGGAGGATTATATGTTTAGAAAATGCATGAGCTTGGTAATAATTTAAAAGTGAACCATGTTATGATAACTAATGAGCCTTATAATTCTAGGGTGAAACTGGAGTGTTTCTAATGGAATTATAAATATGTAAGATCTATTGAAAACTACTTGTGACCTAATGGGTCATCCATTAATGGAGTAAATTGATAAATGAGTTAAGTAGGATGAATGTTTGCATGAAATATAAAATCTAGGTAAAATAACAGTGTGGATTTATATGGTAACGGGCGAAAAGGAGATAACTAAATAGTGGTTGTATTTTTGGCTTAAGATAGTAAGTAATTCCAATAAGTTTGTAAATTGAACACTCTAATAACAATGATATTTAGTTATATTTGAATTAATGATTAAGATCAAGAATGGGACCTGGAAGTTTGAATAATTAGCTTGGTAGTAGTTGGTACAACATGTGAGTTTAAATGACCATAAGCAAGAAGCTTGATTAAGTCTTGTGTTTGTAAAAGTGAATTGTAAACAAGTTGGAAAGGTCTATGTCTTTAATGAAGTTATAACACAATGAGATCAATCTTATTTTTCTGGGAATTAAAGATCTAAAATGGACAAGTGTTTATTTAGTCATAAAAGAGAGTGATACGCATTAGTAAGCTACATTAGAAAGTCCAAGAAATTTTATAAGCTTAATAACAAAGCATTTATTTGATAATTTGAGAATCTTTATATGCATCCATGGAAAGCCACGAATTACCTAAAAATGTGAGATAATACCAAGTCATGTTATGGACCTTGGGTTGAACGAATGTGAGAATTATAGAAATAGTCCTGGTTTGTAACTACGTAAAGATTACAGAATGATAAAATTTGGTGTATATAGACAAAAATCTTAAGGAGATAAGTAGACTATAATAGTTGAAAGGATGAGGTACTATATGAAAATGAAAGTGCTATTGTAGTAGTAATAACAAGTAAGGTTCATTCACAAGTACATCTAGAAGTTTATTAAAAAGGATAAATAGTTTATAATCATGATTGTCTAATCAGTTTAAAAGACATTGAGGAGATTATTAGAATATTTATAAAAGTATTCATTAAATGATCTAAGGTAATTGTACGAAGTCGAACTTTTATAAGTACGGCTTTAGACCACCTATGAGTACAAGGTTCGAGTTTAAGAGAAAGTCTGATTCATAAAGTTTATTGCTTAAAAGCTTCTCTGAGGACTAAGCTTGCAACTCTTTATAAACATTGGAACTTATAATTAAACACTTATGGATTAAGATGACTATAGTGATCTACCTCACTAAGCTCATGCTTATGTAATTCCCTTGTTTACATTTCAGGTAGTTGGCTTCGAAACATTTCGGCCACGGACATGACCTCCGGGTGTTAGGAGTTATATTCGTAATACCCGAAGGGACTCCTAGTTGGTGGCATGTACATGATGTGTATGCATAAAGTATTAGAGTATTTCATGATTTAAAGTTGTGTATATGTATTTTATAAGGTTTGTAATGGGCCTCTATATTTATTCTTTTGGTTGCTTGCCATTCGGGTTTGGGGGTGTTATAGGTGATGATGGAGAGAGTAGGTTCTGGGGAACCTTACTCTTCGGGCAGTATTTTATAGATTAGGCATTGAGTCTTCATGAGCATCATACATCATATCATTATGATTTAGATTTAATGTGTTTTCAAAAATATTTATCAAAAAAATAAAAAATAATATTTTTCTTTGTGATTGTTTGCACTTTAGAGACACACTAAGCTCTTTAGCTTACACCCCATAGTCTTTCTCTTTCATATATACTCAGACTCTTTGGGCCACTTTGTACTTGGAGCTTCTCGTATTACTCAGATATTTAATCATTAGTATGAATTATTTTACTCAAACTTTCAAATTATGAAATATGTTATTTGGGACAATTATGTAATTTCAGACATTGGGACTGTTACTATTTTGGGACTATTTTTGCATCTATTTCCATTATTTATTTCGGATATTTTGTTGATTTTTGGAACATTAATTTAATAGTTGGGTTGAGACAAATTAATTATTTATTGAGTAATTATTTCCAATAATTACTTTGGATTTTAAAATACTTAAAGTTAAACTCGGTTTCTTGAGGGACAAGTTTTTAAATGTGACTTCCTAGATCGACCCATTTCTTCTGGGTCGGGTTTAGGGGGTTACATGACATGTACTATGACATCAGATTGCGGGGTCGGAGTGTGAACAAACTAGGCTGGCATTCCTTCAGGCGCACGATGCTCAGTTGGGAACTTTGGAAATGTTGGCGATGTCGTCAAGAGTCGTCTTTAGGGCTCGGTCCCTGACTCCAACATATTACCAAAGCACCAAGTTTTGTTCCTCAGCCTTCTCTAAATTTTGTAGAATAAGCTCCTAACGTTGATAGATTTGGGACAACAATGCCACCGTGTCAGCTGGCATTGGTGTGGAAGGTTTCGCGTTGGGTATCTTGGGAGTAGATATCGGCTGGGCAGCCTTTCCTTTGCCCTTCTCTTTTGCTTCACTAGCAACCAATTGCGGCCAAAGAGCAGAAGTGAAGATTCCCTTGCATATTTGGACGTTATCTAAGTCGAGCTTTGGCACCTGATGCTGCCTGCAAATTTTAGAAATCAATGAGGAAAAACCAAACTGCCACTACCCTTACTGACACACTTGTAGGTCTCGTCAGCGATCAAATGACCCACGTTTATTTTTCTTCCCATCATGATCGATTGCAGCAAAACCATTCTCTCCTCTGACACGGTTATATTGTGAGTGGTTGGCATCAGATTGGCCTTCAAGAAGTGGTTCTATCCTCTCGGCTGTGGTTTCAATGCCAGTCGTTTCACGGTTCTCTTTCCTTTTAAAGAAACGATCCATTTTGTGCCAGGTTCGCACAGGTCCTTCAGCAGCGATTGCCTCTTGGAAACATCCATGGATTCGGCAAATGTTGGATGCTCTTCCCCTTCACCATCCAAGCTAAACATACTGTAATACCCAAAAATGTGGCTTAGAAGTATGTTACCAGTTTAGTTGCTAATAAAGTTGTTGTAAGATGTCCTTGATAGATCAATTAAGAAGTTAGGATCAAATTGAAAGAAAAGAGAATTAGGTGGCTAAATTATAGGTTCTAAACCGCATAAAATATCAAGCTTGGGGTTTGCATGCTAAAGAATTTACATTCAAGGACCATTGTACATGTTAATCCTTAAGTCAAACATGTGGGAAAGATGGGAATCGGTTGGGAGGGAAATTGTGAAGCATCATCCTCTTCTTCCCAAATTTAATCGAAACAAATTGCTTGAGAGAGAAAGTTTGAGAGCTATCGATGAACTCCATAGTTGAAGCTTAGGAGCTTTAATTCGGGCTGCTGGAAAGAGGGTAAGAAACCTCTCATTCACCATAAATTTAAAAACATATTTGAAATGTCATAGTATATCTCTATATGAACTTTGTGATAGTAATTTGTTTGAAAGGATTGTGATTTTACAACATGATTAAAATGTTGTCCATACATGTTTAAGTTACTAGATTTTGATGAGATAAATCTGTATGTCATTAAGATATTTATGAGATGTATTCTTAAACTATGCATTTAAGATTACATGAATTATGTACATTATTGAATTGTTATGTAATGTAGTGAGTTGTTGAGAAATTTTGAATAGTTGAATAAGATCAATTTGAGGTTGCTGTTATGATGCCCTGTTTTAGAAACTCTCGAAATGATTTAGGTCATTATTTGGATGTGTATGTTGTGCTTGAAACATGAAAATTAAGGTATTGACTTCTAAGAACTAACTTGAAACTATTGTTTTTTGAAACAAATTGTTAAGGGACTGAATTATATATAGTTGAGCTGTTTTAAAAGAATGGAATAATGAGGTTGTTCTGTGTAGTTTAGAGAATGTTTTCTTCAAATAAATGGGACTGTTCTGAATATATAAGACCATATTTAAGATTGTTTTGTATTTGTGTACCTAAGTAATGGACTGTTTTGTATGTTTTAATAACATTAGCGGACTGTTTTGAATAATTAAAACAGGGGATATATTTTAAGTATGTATTTAAGGACTATTTTGAATGAAAATAATGATGTTAAAGGTTGCCTTGTACCTATGAAAACATTATGGACTGTTGTATGTACACATAATTGTATATCTAGGAATTAGGGGCTATTTTTGGAAACTTGTGAAAATTATGGACTGTTTTAAGCATGAATAATTGTGTGCTTATGAGTTTAGGCTTGTTATGGACATTTGTGAGAGTATTTGGACAGCTTTGAATGCATATAATCATGTTGGGGTTGTTTTGATGCACATAAGTATGCATAATAGGTGAATGGACTGTTTTGAGTATGAATATGAATAATGGACTATTTGGGGTACATAGGAAGAGATAGTGGACTGTTTTGATGTGTAAATGTGTATAGAAGTTTAATTGCTTTGTTTTGGTGTATACATGAATGGTTGTGGATTGTTTTGCACACAAGTATTTGAACGTATGTGATTAGGGTCTGTCTTGACAACTAAGATTGTTATGAGCTCTTTTGTGTTTATATGTCTTCATACATGAAGAATAAAGTTGTTTTACAAATGATTTGTTGTTAGGAATGGTTCTAATATAAGATTATACTCCTTAGACCAAGAAGGTGTTATTGGAGAGGAGACTAAGATAGATCAATTTGTAGATAAATGAAAGAGGATTTTGATCTGGAAGCAAAATTAGCTTGGAACGAATTGTGGGTGTAGTTTAAAGTCTCGGGATAGGCTAGTAACCTTTCCAAGCATTTATTGATGTTTAACTATATTGCTTCACCTTGAATTATATCATGCATAAGCAAGCTTGGAATTGAGGCAAGTACCTAATTGTTAGGTATGATGTGTTATGTAATCCTTGTTTCAATGATATGCTTGTAGTAAGATCTATGCATGTTTGTTAATCAACCTTCGTCGTGCTATCATTCGACTAAATAAAAAGGGTTGTGAATTGAGAACTATGTATATGAACTATATACGCACTTGAAATGAATAACAATAAGCTATGTTCACTCGATGCTCTGCTTATGGTTGAATATGTTTGAGATGCTATAAATGTATACTTTGTTCGAAAGATATATGTGGTTGAACTTGTGGATATGCTATGAAATAAGCCTTGATGGCATGATAGCAAGAATATGGAGCAATGCTCATCTTTGATAAGAATATGAAAAAGAAGCTAAGCTCAACCTTGATTTTGAAAAGATAAGATAATGTGAAAAGCCTTGGTTTCGAGTCAGTCATAGGTATAGTTGGCATGCTATAGAGTCCATAGAGCTCAAGTTTGGGGTGGACTACAGTCCTTATTTGGAAATAGTAGGAGGGAAGTGTTGTGGTCGCATGGCAACAGTATGAGGGATTGATAGGTACTGCAAGTACCATTTTATTTGGCAAAAGTTGGTTGGGGATTCGTATACCTAGGTTGTTACTTGATTCTCAAGGCCGTGCTAAAGAAAAAATAATAAAATTTGCAATTCTATCAGATAAACTATTTTGATAACCTATGAGACAAATATCACATGCCATTGATATGTTATGCTTAATGTCTTATGTGCCAAATAACTTATGAAAATGATATGTCATATTAACGTCTTGTAAGATAAGAAACTCATGTTTAAGATAAACCATGTTGATGTTTTACTTGCCAAGAAACTCATGTTATGGTATATTATGTTTGATGACTTGAGTGTCAAGTAACTTATGTATTGATAAGCTATATTAAAGAGAAATCAAGAAAGTTTATAAGTTAATCGATGAATCATTGTATTTTCTTGCATAGCAAGTAATGTGTTCCTATTGATTATTGAGTATTTAATTGGGTGGATAGATAGGTTAGTTTGAATACTCAAATGTATATGTATATGCTATATTCGAACACCCTTGTGTGTGTGTGTGTGTGTGTATATATATATAATGCCCTGCTTAAAAAAATCCATGTGTATATGTACATGTTATGCTCTATTTGAATACCTATATGTATATATGACATGCATGGTTTGAATCACCCATGTATAAGTATAATTGCTATGTCTAAAAGGGCTAACTTCTTGTACAAGTTTGGAATTATATGTATATGATTAATATATATAGGTTAAAGGATGAGTTATTGTTTCATGCCTTAGTTGCTTTAAGCTACCTCATTAACTAATCATACTTATTCATCATTTCACTGTCTTTTAGGTTAAGTTCTCTTTCGGATAGCTTTTGAGCTTGGATAAGATCACAAGAAGTCAAGATTGTATGTCTTGTATTTCTTTAAAGAACTCCTAGATGGTGGCACATAATCGTTGGTTATGCATAATGCATTTAATTAATTCTTTGATCTCATATGTGTATAAGTTTTCGTTAAGTAGCTATCGCTATTTGTAATGGTCTTTTATGCTTTTTGGTTGTTTGTTGTCTAAGTTATGTTTAATATGGTAATTGAATAGTTGCTTGATAGCTAAGCCATGCTACGGATATATTCGAATGCTTGCTTGTTGAATAAGTTATGTTAGTTATAGTGTTTGAATGAGTTAAGATCATGAATGAATGGAACGACACCTATATGAGATCAAAGAATTAACTAAATGCATTATGCATAACCAACGATTATGTGCCACCATCTAGGAGTTCTTTAAGAAAATACAAGACATACAATCTCGACTTCTTGTGATCTTTTCCAAGCTCAAAAGCTTGATTAATTGGTTATGACCATAGAAGTTGATTATGCTAGTCAAGCCGTCTTAGAAAGGTTGGTCCTTAGGTGGTTGTTTGATTTCTTGTATTGCTAGTATCTTACTAGGTATTACTTGATTAGTTATAATATTGAATAATTGCAAACTTTTCGTTGAGTATAATATATTGGAAGTCAAGGAATGAGTCTTAAGGTTTAGAAGCCTTTAATGAATTACACATGTTAAATGATTGTTTTAGTAAACTAGTAATAAATTCTATGGGATTAAATAACGATATAGTGACTCCTTTAGTCGATTTAGTTTTAAGGGAATAACCTATGGATCTTGAATGTTCTTATGTGATAGTTCGAAAAGATGGTATTGGTATAACAAAGATGTAGTTAATAGCTAAGGGTTTTAAGACGTCCCACTAACGAATGAATTAGATTAATCCAGTTGGCCTAAGTTATTAAAAACCTTAGAAGATTAAAATCGAAGTCTAAGCCACCTTTGTAAAGAATGGTTGAATGCCTTTAAAAGGTAAAAGACTTCGAATGCTTGTGAAATGAAAGGTCTTATTTCGATGCTTGATGAACAAGTTATGTACTTGAATCCTTATAAGGTAACTTGAGTTAGGGTTTAAAATTGTTGCTAAAATTGAGTAATTTGTAGTATAAGCTCGTATTTGATTTATTTTTGGTGTTTTGAAATCAGACTACATGCGCTAAATCATTCCTTGTTTGTTTTGTAACACATTCTAGTTTGGTTTACTCCTAAATCAGGTTAGAGGTGTTACACATACGATTAATATAACCATCATCAAATTGAACACATTTTATCTCATACAAACAAAAAAACGTGATACCTTGGTGGTGGGATGGGCATATAATTCACGAACAATGGTGGAGTCAACCTCCCATGGCTGTTGTAAAAATACCTCATAGTTGTGTTTCTGGACAATGTTCATTACCTCTGGTGAATATCCCAATTTGGGCTTATTCTTGAATTCGAACCCTTTCTCATAGTGAAAGATTTGAGCAACAAAGTTCTCCTCATACTTCTTCTCTATCTTGTCATTGAAAAATATTTGAAGTGGTTATGATGAGGATGCCATTGACACTTTTGGGGAAAGTATTGATGAAGGAAAAATTGGTTCTTGCTTTTCTTTCCGATCGAAGGAATGAGAAGAATACATGTTTTTGCTTAAGGGAAAAATAAGGGTTAAATAAGTGATAAGAGGGCGGTTGGGATGGTTTAATGGTGCAGTTAGTGGAGATAATGGTTGTGTGATAGTTATGCATGTATAAGGAGTGGGATAATGATGGGGTTTGGAGTAATGAGTGTTGACGGCACGGGAAAGAAGTTTGGGCAAACTAGGGTAAAATTTCAAAGTTTGAAAATTCTTACCCTAGGCAACTAGGGTTTCCCGCTAAGCAAAAATTACTCCCCCCTTGGGCCTTACCTAAAATTGATCCACATGCTATCCGAACTTGTGATAATGGGTGTCTGAATGTCATCCTATCCTGGCATACTACATTGGCAAAACATCCTGCACTAATACTCACAAAAACCTTTCAAAAAAAGAAAATTGAAATAATCAAAATAAAATACCAAAAAGAAAATAACTATCCTAATTATTAACAATGAGCAAACTAAGATGGTAAAAATTACTAAATCTCTGCCAAGAGAATAATCTCCTTGGTATTCCTCTGACCTCCTTCCCAATAATGCTTCAATCTCTGGCCATTTACTTTGAATATTGTCCCCATTTTCAAGTCCTTAATATCTACTACTCCATGAACATAAGGTTTGACAACTCAAAGGGTCCTGACCATCTAGATTTGAGCTTACCTAGAAATAACTTAATCCTTGAATTGAACAATAGAACTTTTGCCCAACTTGTAACTATCTTGGCAAAATTCTGTTGTCATGCCACATATTTGTTCTTTCCTTATAAAGCTTGACATTTTCATAGGATTTTGCTTGAAACTCCTCCAACTCATTTAAATCTAACAAATGTTTCTCTTCTGTAGCTCTCCATCCCATGTTCAGTTGTTTGGTTACCCAATAAGCTCAGTATTTTAACTCTACCGGAAGATGACATGACTTCCCAAATACAAGCTTGTATAGGGAAGTTCCTAATGACGTTTTGAAGGCTGTTCTATATGCCCACAAGGAATAACCTAGCCTCAAAAACTAGTCCTTCCAGGCTTCAAACTGTCTTGGCAAAAATTTGTTGTCATACCACCTCTTTGTTCTTTCCTTATAAAGCTTGACACTTTCATAGGCTTTTACTTGAAACTCCTCCAACTCATTTAAATCTAACAAATGTTTCTCTCATGCAGCTCTCTATTTAATGTTCAACTGTTTGGTTGCCTAATAAGCTCGATGTTCTAACTCCACCGAAAGATGACATGACTTCCCAAATACAAGCTTGTATGGGAAATTTCCTAATGGCATTTTGAAGGTTTTTCTGTATGACCACAATGAATCATCTAGCCCCAAAGAGTAGTCCTTTCTAGTTGGGTCCACAGTCTTCTCCAAGATATTCTTGATCTCTTTGATTGATATTTTTGCCTGGACATTTGTTTGCAGATGGAAGGCAGTGGCAATTCTCTGCTGGATTCCATACCTACACCGAGCTTTAGTGATTAAATGACATTTAAAATGGGTACCTTCATCATGAATGATGGCTCTAGAGGCACATAATCTGGTAAAGATGTGCTTGTGTAGGAACTTGGCAACTGCCTTGACATCATTTGTTGGGAGAGCAAGAGCTTTAACCCACTTTGAGACATAATCTACTTCCACAAGTATATATAAATTGCCAACGGTGAAGGAAAAGGACTCATAAAGTCTATCCCCTACACATCAAATAGTTCCACATGCATGTTGTTCTGGAGTGGCAATTGATGCCCGCTGGGAATGTTTCTAGTACGTTGGCATCTTTGCAAGCTTTGGCAAAATAATGGGCATCCTTGAATAGTGTTGGACAGAAAAATCCTGACTACAACTGTTGCGTGTTTTTAGTGCAACGCAAACGGTGCAGGTATACACGTCACAAGTAATAAAGTGATATGATAAGTATCAAGTATCGTCTCCACGGGGATTGGTTTAGGCCACTTTGCTTAAGTTATTGCGTTGAAAAGAAATAGATTGACAGAGATGAATATCAAGTAAAATAAACTAAACAAAATAAAGAAAATAGAAAGTAGTGATCGATTTAAGAGAGTAGGCTGTGTTATTGTGAGTTGTGGTGTGATAATTGAATGGACTGTCGTGGTAATTGAGTGCTAGAGTAGCTCAATTGCTCTTCAATTGAATCCAGTCAGATTACCTGGGCAATTCTGTGATTGCCTGGGCAATTAGGAATGGAACGATTGCTTGGGAAATTGGGTGACAACCTTCAAAGTTCGGCGAAGCGTCTTCAATGGTTTCTTATTATCCCTAACTTGAAACACTGTTAATTGTGCATGCCTTGATAATACATCCCTACGTGAACCAAGGGTGGACAACAACCGATCTTGCGCTTCTTTTAGTCGTTGAAATTTGCAACTTATCCCTAAGTCGAATTAGTCTTCACCATCGATTGATTGAATAAAGACCATGCTCATTTGTTTCTTGAATCTAACTCTCCCGATATTAGATAAATGGATGAATTCACGCGACCCTCTCTCAATTCACTCGCAAAATTAAGAACCAATAATGAACAAACTTTGAATTAAAATTGTAAACTCAAATACCTAAACAAATCCAATCGTTCTCACAACCACAAAAACACAATAACCCAAACCAATTTACATCAATTCATGGATGGGTTCGAAAGATATACAAAGGAAAAATTCCCAGCCATGGATTGAATGGAAACAATAAAGAAGAAGATGTCGAACAACCCCTAGCTTTCTCTCTCAAGTCGAACTCCCCTCCAAGTATGCGGCTAGGGCTTCTTTATATAGGAAATGGCTAGGTCAAGGTCTTTCTTAAGGAGGAAGTTAAGTTGGAATTAAATAGAATAAAAGAAATAAATCTATTTTTATCTTTTTCCTTAAAAAATCTTCATAAATTTGAATTTAAATCTTCATTAAATGCTGCATGGAAATCCAAATCTTTGGGATTTATCTCTTCCTTTTTGTGATTATCCCTAATGAGGTGATATGTCCCGACATGCCTCAGTAATCCGTTCGGCATGGCTTTCAGAAATTAAATTCGATTGCCTTGGCAGACCCTTCGGTTTTCTTCCTTAATTGCCATGACAATTCCTGATTGCCAGCGGCAATCCAGTCCTGCACAAAATAACACACAACAACAGTGATTTCTCCACAAAAACCTACCAAAACGCAAACCAAACTTGTTAATAAAGGAAACTATGAAATTATGCATGAATGACTACAAATGAACCTAAAATGAGCCTAAGTCTAACTTAATCATGAGTAAAAGTGTAGAAAATATAGTACTTTTTCACACTTAACAACACCACCTTGGTTGTTGTCTTCATTCCATCAAAGTGTTCTCCATAAGGTGCTGCATGGAAAAGCTAGAGAATGTTTTGTTGCTCATCCTTTGGTACACAACGATGAATGATTTGGTCAGAACACTCTTTAAATAAGAATAACTCATCCCAATAATATTACCGAATATCCCTCAGAAATTGCTTCTTAGCATTACTTGATAAATCTGGTGGCAATATTTTGCTGACCATGTAATTTACTATGTTAACATACCATGGAAATGACAGTGGTTTCCAGCAAGTATTCATCGGGGAAATCTTTTATAATGGTAGCGGCATCACCATCCACAATATGGTGCTCTAAACGAGACATATGATCAGCCACCAAGTTTTCAATCCCCTTTTTATCTCGTATCTCGAGATCAAACTCTTGTAATAAGAGTGTCCATCAGATTAGTCAGGGCTTGGAATCCTTCTTAGCCATGAGGTATTTGAGTGCCGAATGATCTGTGTATACCACAACTTTACTACCCACCAGGTAAGTCCTAAATTTGTCGAAGGCAAAGAAAATTGCAAGGTAATCCTTTTCAAGTGTTGTGTGGTTAAGCTGGGCTTCATTCAACGTACGATTGGAATAATAGATGGTATGGAAAATTTTTCCACGCCTCTATCCTAACACAACACCAACGACATAATCACTAGCATCAGAAATGAGCTCGAATGGCTCATTCCAATATGGTGCCACGACTATTGGGGCATTGATCAACATGTCTTTCAATTCTTGAAAATCTTTCAAACAATAATCATCAAACACAAAGGTGGTATTCTATTCTAAAAGTGAGCATAAAGGTTTAGAAATTTTTGAGAAATTTTTAATACAGTGACGATAAAAACCTGCATATTCCAAGAAACTTCTAACACCTTTGAAACTTGTGGGTGATGGCAATTGTTTGATTACCTCTACCTTTGTTTTTTCTACCTCCAGTCCCTTCTTGGTTACTTTATGTCTGAGAACTATGCCCTCATTCACCATGAAGTAACATTTTTCCCAATTCAGGACCATGTTAGTTTCCATGCAGCTTCATAGAACAAGTTCTAAACTCTGAAGACATTCCTCGAAAGCTTTGCCAAAGAATGAGAAGTCATTCTTGAAGACTTCTAGGTTGTGCTCAATCATATATGAGAAAATCGACAACGTGCAACGTTGAAATGTTGCTGAGGCGTTACACAATCCAAAGAGCATTCTTCTAAAAGATAATGTCACATATGAGCAAGTGAAATTAGTCTTCTCTTGATCTTTTAGAGCGATGAAAATCTGATTATAGCTCGAGTAGCCATCCAGAAAGTAATAAAATGCCTTCCCTACCAACCTGTCCAACATCTGATCGATGAAGTGTAGTGGAAAGTGATATTTCCAAGTGGAATTATTTAGCTTCATGTAATCCATGCATTGCAATGCCCCGATTTTGAGCCTAGAGGTTAATAGGCTGATCAGACGGTCTGGTGGACCGAGTTAGAGATTCAAGTTAGATTCAGGATTTAAAAATTAGATTAAATATTTTTGAGTGAGAAAATATTTGGGAAAATATCTAAAAATCATTAATTAATATATGGATATTTTTGGTAAAGTCAAATTTGAAAAAATGGAATTAAAAAATTGGACATTTTGGGCTAGTGACCAAAATGTAAAGATTGAAAAATGTTTTTAGTAACTATTTTGTAAAAGGGTCAAAACTTTGAATCTTTAAGGAGCTAATTTACAAATTTATTTAGTCTGAGTTTTTTTTTCTCTCAATTGTGATTATTTTAAATGAGTTTTAAATAAGAGGATTAAAAGGGATTTAGTTAATAAAGTAATTATTTCCTAAAACCATTTTTGACATAACTTCATTTCTCTCAAAATCTCTTCAGCCAAACACTCTTTTTCATCAAAGATCTGAGGTAATACTCTTGATTTCTAATGGATTCCTTAATCATGTTTTCCAAAATCTCATTGTCATCTTTTGTTTTTCAAGAGTAAAACATCCAATTGAGAGGAAATTCACTTATTGGAGGTAATGTTCATTCTTCTTCTCTAATGAATGGTTCTTTACTGAAATTCCTAAGTATTTGATCCTTTATATATGTTTTCTAATGAGTTTTAAGGATTTTATTATGGAAATTGATTAAATCAAGCTTTAATTGATGAGATTAAGTGATTTACGAATTAGTTCTATTTTGCTGAGTTCTTGATTGGTTTTAAACATGGTTTTGATGTTTTATAATGTTAATAGATTGATTTTAACATTGGAATCCCAAAAACTATGTGAATCTCTAATTTCCTAGGTTGCTAGTGTTGTATTTTTGGCGAGTTTGGTTGTTTAATGAATGCTAGAAGTTTAAGGATGATAATAGGGTTTTTTTGAATGTTAATTGAAGGTAGTTAATGTTTGAATTGTTAGATTATGTTTGGGTTGCATTTATGTTAGGTTAGAAGGTGTTTTCGTTGTTTTCAGAAGAGGTTAATGGTTGTTAGTGAGGCAAAGTTGGGGAAATGTGTTGCTGGAATTAGAAACTCATGATGATGCATTAATCCTTTGTTGTTATGTGATTAAAATAGGGGAGATTGATTCTATAGCTATTGGTGAGGCTTCGGATGCTTGAATTTGCATCGGCGAATTAAGTTTTGCGTTGTCGATGAGTGAGAACGTGGATTTCAAATTTGAAATGGTTTAAAGGTGACTTATGGGTGTTTAAACTTAGCTTGAAATGTTGGTTTAAACTTGAAAGTAAGTATAAAGAGATTTCTCCCTCAGTCGTGCTTTTATGAATTAGTTTTATGCACTTGTTTTGAATGACATGGTACTTACTATTTAAGCATGATTTAAAGTATGTTTTATATTATTTTTGATCATATAATGATAATGGATATATTTGGCAAATGATCCATGTAAGTATGTGAAATACTTGTTTTAAAGCATGGTTTGTTGCTTCAAAAATGGTTTTGAATGGATGCATATAAAAACAGTGAGGTACATGGTTAAAAATGAATTATATTGGCAAGTGATGTGGTTTAAAATGTTATCGAATATAGTTGGCTGGCCATAGGATTGATAGTTCACTATAAAAAGTCACCTTGGATGTCGAAGGGTTTATACAATGTACTAAATACTCCCATTAGTGGATTATGCATCTAACTGATGAGAGAGGTTGTGATTGTACCCAATTGTGAGTGGTACCATAATTATGGTTGAGATGGCATAAAGTGCTGAGAGGACACTTGTTGAATCCGTGGATCCGATGAAATATTTTGTGAAATTGGAACTTGGTTTATGATCATTTGGAAGCCAATATAATTGTTAGTGTATCATGTTGATGGATGTTGATGTATAATGTTGGTTTATACATGTTTACTCTTTAAGCTTTGCATATGGATTGCTATGCATGGGAAGACTTAAATTGAGGGTTAGCAATGAGATTTATTGTTGATCCATGATACATGTTGCATATGGTTTAATATGCTGGTTTTTGAAAGTGTTAAGTGCATGGTTTTCAAGGCATGATGTTTAATACGATGATTGAAATGGTGATTTCAATGTATTTTGGAAAATGGTTTAGGAAATGTATTGATGGTGTGTTGTTTGAGCGCTCCTCTCTAAGCCCAGGTGCTTACACTCTCTTTGTCCATCAATGTAGAGAATTAAAGAAATTGGAGCCAGCGAGCAAGCAAAGGAAATCGAAGGACTTCGGTTAATAAACTTATGTTTCCAAACTAGACTAGTAGTAATAAAGGCAATAAGGTTTCATTGTTGTTTTGGGAGGGTTTAAGCTAAACTCCCTGTTTGAGCAAGTTTATGTTGCTGTTATGGATTTGTAAATGGCCTATTATGGTTGATCTTGCTTTGGATTTATGTTTTGAATGTTGGATGGCTTGGTTTTTAGGAAACATGCCTCTAGATATTCTTTTAAAGCATGATGCCTTGAATTGATGATGATTCTATGATGATATGATGATGATTGATTCCTAGTAATGTTGTGTATATGTTTGAGGCATGATGATGTGTGTTTGGAACCATTAGAGTATGAAAAACCAATAATTTGGGACATTTTAGGTCTAGGCGTTTTGGTATGCTTAACCCTGTACCGAAATAGGTAAGTGATTCTCGAGGATCTATTTCGGTACTTGAGCAATCGTATCTGTACGAGTATGCTTATTTTGGCTAGGCATATCGGTACACGAAGGAGTGTTTCAGTACGGGTTTGAGCTACTAGAATCTAAGTTTTGAGAAATGTAAAACCGTATCGATACACTTGCCCATGTCCTGATACGAACAACGGTTATGTTAGTTAATTGGTGGTCTGATGGTTTATATTCTTTTTTTTTGTTCCTTGATTGTTATGTATGCAATTACATGAGTTTGAATGATCGTTTTGAGCTGGTCTTTGACATGTGATCATGAAACCTGATTAATTAAGGATTGGAAACTTTAGAGTGGAATAAGTCCCTGTAATTTTCCAAAATTGCAATTAGGTCCCTAAATTGCAATTTTGTGCAATTGGATATTGATTTGACGCCCGATTGCGTTGCTATTTCATCCGCTACCAGTATGCTCACCATAGGTTATAATGTTGCATCTAGATAAGATAAAAGAAAAGAATGGACGTAATTTGAGTTAAATATTTACGGGTTTGTTTCTGCAAACTAATATAGCTCGCTCGATTCGGTCTTGCGTCTAGACAGGGTCAAGGGTGTTACACGCACACCCTTCGGGCTATTACGGTCCTTGAGGGGATCAATTCTTTTTGTTTTTCTGAACTATGGTTATTCCACCCTTCTTTTGCACACACTGCACTGGGCTGACCCCCGAGCTATCAGAGATGGGATTTATTATCCTGACATCCAACCACTTTATGAATTCTTTCTTTCTTACCTCATTCATGCTCGGGTTTAGTCTCCTCTGGACTTTGAATGTTTTTCCATGGTAATCCTCCAGAATAATTTTGTGCATACAAATGGTTGGGCTTATCCCTCAGATATCAGCTGGGGTCCACCCCAAGGCTTACTTGTGATTGCCCAATGTCTTTAGCAATATTTCCTCCTAGTTCTCAGTCAAATCAATAGCAATGATCACTGGCAAAGTGGAGTTGTCTCCTAGGTAAGCATATTTGAGGTGGCTTGGTAAAGGTTTGAGCTCTAATTCTGGTGGCTCGTCAATAGATGGTTTGGATGCCTTGATTTCTCTACCAACCAACTCGAGTGGCCCAGATCTTTTAAAATAACTCATGACCTCTTTCAACACAGTTGATTCTTTAGATTCCTCACTCATCATATCCTTATCATCCTACTCCATGACATCAAAATCTGCGCTATGTCCACATTAAGAATGTACTCCATCAGCTCAACAGCTTGACATTCCTCAGGTTCATCTACACACTAAAGAGCTTTAAATACGTTAAACGTAACCTGTTGGTCATTCATACACATAGTAAGCTCACCGTTCTAAACATCAATTAAAGCCCTACTCGTGGTAAGAAATGGTCTTCCCAATATGATTAGGACATTAACATCAGCCTTATATTCTAAAATAATGAAATTAGCTAGGAATATAAATTTATCTACCTTTACCAACACATCCTCAATCTTACCCTTGGGATGTGCATTAGATCGATTTGGCAGCTAGAGTTTTACTGTGGTAGGCCTTGCTTCAATTTCAAGCTTATTGAAAATGACATTGGCATTAAATTGATACTGGTTCCTAGGTCATTGAGTGCTTTTCCTATAAATTTATTGCCAATCGTACAAGATAGTGAAACTTCCTGGATCTTTCAGTTTTGGTGGCAATCTATTGGTTATCATTGCACTACATCCTTCAGTAAGAGCGACAGTCACGAAATCACCCAACTTCTTTTTTTTAGACAAGATGTCCTTCATGAATTTAATTTAGTTGGGAATTTGTTTGAAAACTTCCACTAATGGTATGTTAATCTACAATTGTTTAAGGACTTCTAAGAAGCGCTTAAACTAATGATCTTGTTTGTGTTTTTGGAGCCTTTATGGAAAAGGTGGTGGTGGGTAGGAAAATATTAGCTCTGCTGGTTTTGTCGAAGTAGTTTTGGCACCAGATGGAGGCCTGGCATTGTTAGTGCTCGCCTTTTCTTCTCTGCTTGTTTAGGCTCATCTACTGGAACCATCTTTTCGTCCTGGCATATAATTGGTTGTTTGACAAGTGTTTCATTCTCACATTGTTTACCATTATGAAGAGCGACTGCTTTGCATTATTCATTCCCTTTTTGCTGAGCATTCTCTGTATCACTTGGAAAAGTTCTCTAGGGTCTGTTACTGAGTGCATTGGCAATTTGTCCTAGTTGGACTTCCAAGTTCCGCATAGATGCTACTAAACTTTGGAGAGTTGCATCATTTCTGTCCATGTTCTCCATTAAAGTGTTCCCCTGATCAGATCTCTGCCCTGGATGGAAATTGTTCTGTGCTCTTTATGGCATCGCATTCTGGTTGAATCATGACGGTGCATTGTTGCTCTAACGCTGAGCCTTATATTGGTTACCTCCCTGATTTGCCCAAGGGAAGTTTAGATGTTATTTCCAACCTACATTATAAGTATTGTAATGTGTGTTAATATTACAATTTAAATTGCCACCAAAATTACTAATTTAGGGTTTGCTGGACATTTATCCGCATTATGATCCACTCTACAAATAATGCAGAATGGGTCTAGTGCATTTACTTCTCAGACTTTAGTAGGCTTTTGCATTGTTTTCACTATGTTAGTGAGGTTGGAAATTTGAGCATTGATAGATGATAAAGTATCTAGCTCCAATTTCCCAGCAGTTTTTATTCTAGTTCATAGTTTGGCAGTAGGATATTTGAGGTCATTGGTGGCAATCTTTTCAAGGATGTCAAATGCCTCAGTGTAATTATTGTATAGCAACAAAACATTTGCTGAAACATCAACCAAAATCCTGGCATGAGCATTGAGTCCGTTATAAAAGGTCTCCACTTGGGTCCAAGTAAGGAATCCATTCATGTGACATCTTCTCAACAGGTCTTTGAAACACTTTCAGGCATCATACAAACTCTCATCATCAGCCTGCCTAAAAGTAATGATTTTACTCTGCAGCTTGGCATTAAGTTTAGGTGTCTTGAATCTCAAAAGAAACTTCTAACATAATTTTGCGTATGAAGTAACTGAACTAGGTGACAAAGAACTTAGCCACTTTTTTACTCTATTTCATAAAGCGAATGAGAATAGTCTCAACTTCATTGTCTCCTCAGCTACAGCAGGTTGCTGAAATAATTGGCAAACCTCTATGAACTGCTTCAAGTGTTGCCTTAGGTCTCCGTTAGGTGCTCCATCAAATTGACCTACACTCAACAAAGTTTGTATCAATACCAATTTAAGTTCAAAAATAGTTGTATTTACCTCTGGATAAATAAGTCTTGGCATCAAATTATCCATGTTTGGTGCCAAGTGTTCTCTGATAGGTCATTTTTCCTCCACAACCACAGCAAGCACCGACGGTATCTCTTCATGTATTGTCAAATTTTCTTGATTGCTCATGACACTTTCTACTCCACCATTTCCATTTCGTTCCATTTCTCGAAGCTTTCTTCTTAGCCTGCATATGGTTCTTTCAATCTTTGCGTTGCAATTTAAATCTTCCTTCGCAGTGCTGCTCCTGGTCATACACCAAACAAAACATAATAGGTAAAATAAACAAAAACAAGTAAAAATCAAAACAATAATTTATGTTGCAATCCTCAACAACGGCACCAAAAACTTGTCGATTGACTAACACTTGGCAAACAATTGATGAATTAATGTAGTACGCCAGTAAAAATATGCCAATAATAGGTCTTTTTGCGTTCAAGTATACACGATCAACAAGTAATACAACAGTAAGCTAAGTATCGTATCCACATGGATTGTCCAATAATTAAATGCGACGATCTTTACTTGTGAATTGAAATGGATAAGTTTGTAATGAGATCAAATTTTACTTAAGAAAATAATTGAAGGAAAATAAAGTAAAAAGTCAGGTAGATTGACAAACAAGTGTATTCAAATGATTGATGGGCGTTAGAAGGGATGCTTGGATTTCACGCTAGCGGGAACGGTAATTAATAAATTTCAGCCTTGGATTTATTGCCAAGCACATTTTAAGTTAGTATTGTCGATGGCAATACCCTAAGTTAATTACGATCAACTCCTATATGTCTATAGTGACGTTTTTCAATAATTAACTTAGCAATATTTTAGTCTTTACTCCTAAGGGATAAATTAACATCCGAAGTAAGTTCATCTACTTGAACATCTTCTGTTGAAGCTTCTGTCCTTAATACTTAGAAATTGATCCTTATCTCCTATGTCTATTAAGATATTAAGGGATAATGAGCATTTAATTCCAACTGTCGTATGACATAAAATATAATAAAAATAAGCACTACCAAAGTAGAAAAAAATGCCAAGGCATCTAGTTATTAAAAACCTAAACCAAGCGTTCATCGCAAACATCCCAACCAACTTAAGGAAATTAGTTTATGGCTGGGGAAACCATCAACAAATCATCATTTTTAAACATCATCATCATAACAGAATTAAAAACTATGAGAAATGGACAAAGAAGAAGATCTATCGATGCAACCCTTCAATTAATCTAGAGCTCTCAGTCACAGCTTGGTCGAACCACAATTTGCCCTCTACTCTCTCATGGTGCAGCCTCCCCTGGCTCATCGATGGCTTCCATTATATAGGAATTCGTGTAAACCTTGGTTGGGTTTGAATCTTGAAAGTTTGTTACGCACCAAGATATGCTCGTTATCTTTTTATCTTTCTTTTGAGCTTAAGGCTGATGTGACTTTAACGGCTACTGACTGGGCATCAGTAATTCTTTCGCCAACCAAACTTGGCAATCTTGGTCTTGCTTTTGCCAACGACACTCAGCATTTCTCTTTTGCTCTTCCTGCTCCTGCCTTGCTCCGCCAAACCTGCTCCAAACCTGCATAACACAGTAAGAAAATACCTCTTCACCCTGACAATAAAAACTATGCCTTCCTTAAATCCTAGATGCAAATGAAATAAATTTTACTTACTAAATGGACAAATATGTGGTCAAAGTTAAGCAACAACATGGCAATATATATGTGAAAAGTAGAACTTTTGAAGAGTTAACAATAAGTCAAAACCCGTGACTACAAAACACACAATCGCAACATCACACACCATGCCAACATCAAATGACCAAACAAGACCAAGAGCTAAAGTAATTGAGCAACACACAAGCCCCTAAAAATGACCAACACGCCACATCAAACCAAAAAGACGTGCACCTCCATAGAACAATCCCACCATCATACAACACTCGCACACGAATATACGATACAGCTCAAACTCGATGCTAACTCATGCCCACACCAAGAACAAACCCATCCATATTACGAAACATACCCCACTCAAAGTAACAAATCCAGTAACACAATACACATAATGCCAAGACATACCAAAACATCACGCAAGCTCAACCTGCAACCAAATCCCTCAAAGCGAACAACACCTATTTCGACCACAAGAAACCCAAGCTAAGTCTAGTACCAATACAACCTATATAAGAACTAGCAACAATCCAAGCCACCCCAACACCAAAAAACATCACAACAACCAATTTCAAACAACATAATCCAACATAAAACAAATAAAAATAATGCATGCTCACCTCATCCACCCTCAACAATCTTTACCAACACCCTTGAGAATTTTAACGATATCTGCTATAATGTCTTCCTCTTTTCCAAAGGTCGAGACCTTCACCCATTTACCCATCTCCAACGTTGCACGAGCCTAAGGCACAAGCGCGACCTCGGAGACCAAAAGAGAATCATTAATAGGACCCTCTACAACCGTATTCTTTCGTGGCCGCCCTCTCCACCTTTTGCCTTTCACCTCTTTTGGGACTAAAGTAGACTCTATTTGAATGAGATTACCTAATGCTTCCTCACCTTGTGCTGCATCTGTCAACAAACACCCAACACCATCTACCTCCTTTTTTTTCTACATTCTCAAGCCCATAAGACTCTACAGTCTCAATCGAAATACTTAATGCCACTGTCCCCATTGAATTCAAATTTCGTTCAACCATACCCACCTCTTCATCCATCGACCTGTTCGACGACCCCTCATACACCTTAGCTTCGTGCATGGTCACTTGAATATCGACTTCATCTCTAACTCGATCATGATAGGTTCGGTTTGTTTATTTTTCTCCTCAATCCTCGCATTTTTTTCTTAATTTGTATGTTTATATTAAGCTCTAATAGTATCACTAGATTTTATCTATAAATAACAAAACAAGGTAAAAAATTTGGTGAGCTTAATGAGCAACAAGATTTTTTAACGAACACGAGTCGATCAAAATTTTATCGAGCTTAAGAAGCACCAAGTTAAGTCAAGCAACGAGATTTTGAACGAGCACGAATCGAGAACTACTCAACTCGCGATCGACTTGCTCGATAAACACCTCTAATTCTTACAGGGGTAGCTCAAGAATTTAAGAAGTTTTTATAATTTATTAAATTATGGCTTTTAATTCAAAAATAAATAAATATTTATTAATTTGTTGTACATGTAGTAGATTAGCTTTTAAATTTAAAATAAATTTTAACAGAACTTAAAATCCATGAATTATATCATATTTTTCTTTCCATCTACTTTATTACTGGTCCAAAACTAATCTTTTATTTTTCCTAACTTAACTCATTTTGAGCACTCTTTTTCTTTGAAATTTTGTACCAAAAACTAATCAAGTGATATGCAAAGCCAACGTAGATCAAAGAAAAATAAGATGAAGCATAGTGTAACTAAGGAGGACTTTTTTTTGAAAGAAATATTGGCCTCCTTTAAATCCCCCTCTACAGTCAACAATAGAGAACCCAATGCTAGCCCCTAAGGGGGGAAATGGGTACCAACTAATATTATCAATTAATAGCATCGTTAATTACAATATTGGATATACAATCAGGGCATTAAAAAAATAAGTACATTACAATTCAATAAATTCCCATTGTGCAAGAGTCTGAGCCGTAACATTCGTCGAGCGATGTGTGTATGCAACCGAGATGTGTTGATGTAGTTGGAGAAGATCTCTAGCTTCGGTCAATAATTGGGCAAGGATGGATCTACAAAGCACTCACACACGAAGCAAGTTCACAACATTCACATTATCCCCTTCGATCAACATCTTTGACCAACCTTGTTCCAAGGCAAATAACATTGCCACATAGAATACATGTCCTTCAGCAATCTCGATTGAGGTTGTTCTTGGTAGGGTTCTAGCGCATCCGGATAAGACCAAGCCGTTGTGACATCCCGCAAGGATACCCATCTTACCTTGTCCCGATTGAGGTTGGTACATACTATCCACTGAATTTTCATAGCTCCTGTAGCGATGTCTTTTTTCTTATCGCTAAAAAAATGAGGGTTTTCGAAGGGTTTGAAAGGTGTTTGTGATTCTTTTTGGATATGAAATATTTATTCCGTGATTTTTTTTTAAAAAAATGCATTTTAAAAAAAATGGAGTCGCCACCGGCCACTTAGGGCATTTAAAAAAAAATGGAGTCGCCACCGGCCACTTAGGTAGGCCGGTCACCATAAAACCAGAGATTCAAAAAATGTTGGGTTCGGGAGTCGGTTACGGATGGGGAAGGATTAGCACCCCTACACCGCCCAAAATTGGTACTTTAATAATTACCGCTTTATTAATATTGGATTTTTCGGGTTAAAGTGACGATTATTTTAAAATTCGGTCATAATTGCGAATAAGTTTTAAGGGCCCCGTTATCCGAGAATAAACGCCCAACCATTATCACTACGCCTGATACTGGCCCCGTTTACGCTCGGATAAAAGGGCACCGCATTAACAATTTATATCTCGATATGCAATCTTAGTGGCAAAAATATAAAGCATGGCAGATAATTTAAAGACAGTAAATATTCACATAATAGAATACTAATCTAACATAAATAAAATATGTAATTAAAACACACATATACATAACAAGCTTAACAGTAAATAAAAGTAAATTTAACATGTCACAATAACAAGACAGGAAAAAATACGTGTGTAGACGAACATATATTTCAAGAAGACATACATACTAGTAATAAAGCATATCTCAACATATATGGGACAATATATTATACATAAAAAAGGTAAATATACTAACATGTAACCCTAAAAAAACAAGAGAACATACACACATACAAAAATACAAAATATACCATGTACGAATCAACTAGAACATAACATGCTTAATATGAATAACCGAACAAAAAGATACATAATTATCATAAACTTAATACACATATACATGTAAATATAAAAATGCATAACATGTACGAGGGATATAAAATAAGACAAAAGACTACATTAACATATACGATTATAATACGAACATGAATATTTACATGGAAACAGGACTGAAATGAAAAAAAATAAAAGTCAGTGGCAGAAATTAAAGAACAATAATATGTAATTTAAGGACGAAAATGCGAAATAGACAGAACCTAAAAGGATCAAAACTGTAATTGGACCAAGGGGCAGACCCGAAATGAAAAGTTCAAAAACATAGGATGGTTAAAAGGGTAATTTTACCATTTAAAAACTGATTCGGTGTAATTTAGGGACTGGATTGCAAGATTTTGAAATACAAGGAGGACCAGAGTTGTAAATATACCATGCGGCGAGAAAGAAGTGAAAATATTGGAAACGCAGGGGGATTTAGTATGTAATTTCCCCATTTAACGAAATAATAATAACTATATAAACCCCTCTTTTAGGATGAAACCAATTTTCCCCCATTTTGTTTCATTTTTCAGTTTTATAACCCAAATCTGTTCTTCGTTTTCTCTCAAATCTCCCCCAGGAAACCCAGAATCCGGCGGCCGGCCGCCGTGTTCCCCTAAAAAATCTACCAAAATAACCCCCATCTCACCCTCGACACGATTCCGAGGTTGGATTCAGGGGAAAAGCCTATATCTGCTATAGATCTAGGAAATACGAAACGAAAAAAAACCCATTTTTTAAACCCAAAACGAAACTACAAGGGGTCTCCCCTCCCTTCAGTTCACCGTATCTGGCTTGGGGAAGCCGAAAAGGCTTGTCACTGATGAGGGGAGACCCACAAACGACGACGGTAAGACAACTCTCTCTCTTTTTTTTTACCTCTTTTGTGTATGCATGCAAAAATAAAAAAGGGAAACGAGTATTTACCACTGGACTGACTTTTTGTATTTCGATTGTAACTTGACTGGTTCGATTACAACTTGTTCTTTTGATTACAACTCTCTGTTCTTGTCTGTTACAACACTCTCTTTTTTTTAAAAATATTTGTTTCGTACATATATATGCCTGTCTTTGGTTTTGGTACAAGTTGCATATTATTTGCTTTTTTCAGATCTGGACAGACATATTTCTTTCTTGCTGTGTTTGACATGTTCTGAGCACAGTGGTTGAAGATCGGCATGGTGCAGCATGGTGGTGGTGTGGGGGTTCTGCTTGCGGCCAGACGTGTTCTCGGCCGTTAGATCAGATCTGATCTAACGGTCGAGATGGCTTGAAGGATGAACGGCCCAGATGAAGCCTCGATTTGGTGAAACGGCTCCAGATCGTGCCACGTGGAGCTCAGCAGTCGAGGGGTCAGAGCGCGTGGGGCTCACGCACGCGTGGGATATCAAAGCGTCCGCACGTGGACCGCACGCGCGCGTGGCACTCGAACGGTCCAGACGTGATGTGCACGCGACTGGCAGATATTTTGTTCCTTGGTTGGATCGTGGCCGTTGGATCAGATCTTGATCCAACGGCCCACAGTCACATGCACCAACAATAATTGTAATTAGATAGGGTTTGGGTTTGGGCCTTGTAATTATTTGTAGTTGGACTTAGACTGTAATTTATTTATTTGGTTTAATATATATTTTTTGGATTTCATTTTATATATTAGCCCAATAATATTAGTAATAGTATAATTACAATACCCATACGATAATACAAACGTATATACTTATGCAAACATTAATTAATATAACATACTAGCATACGTACATATAATCATACACATAATTAACATAACATCTATATACATTAAACAAATATACTCGTACTCTATAGATACATATGCGGCACATATACACCATTAATACGTATACATACATAGCTTATAATATACATGCACACACCACACCTTATATATATATTAGTAACACTCATGCAAATAATAAACATATAATATAATATGTATATATGCAACACTATTATGTATTTACAGGTAAAAATGAGTGATTACAGTTGCCCCTCTTTGCTTGTTCTCATGGAATGGGAAACAAAGCAAAGATTCATAAGCACTCATTTTTATCAGACTTCCCTGTTTGTAGCTTTGGAAAAACGTGTTCTTTTGGACATCTCCGCTCTTCCTTAGCTGAATCTTCAGGCTCGTAAGTTCTTCCTATATAGAGTTTCGTCACATTCCGATCTTGGAGCTACAGGCTCTTCCTATATAGAACCCTTCGCTCTGAAGCCTCGAGTTATGAGTCCCTCCTATATAGAACTTTTCACTTCGAGACAGTAAAGCTTGGAGTCCTTCCTATATAGAACTCTTCGCCTTTGGTTCTTTTTGAGATTCTGGATTTAGGGTTCTCCCTCTATGGAACCTTTCACTGGGGCTTGAAAATGTAGGTTCCTTTTTTTTACGAGGCTGTTGCCATTTTTGGACCTACGCTACTAAGGCTGCCGCATCATGCCCGAAGGACTTATTGATGGTCGGAAGGACTTATCATCATGCTCGAAAGACTTACTGATGGCCCGAAGGACTTAACATCGTGCCCGAAGGAATTACCGATGACCCGAAGGATTTAACATCTGGGTCTCACGCTGCTATGGCTGCCGTTCTTTAGGGACTCACGCTGCTATGCTGCCGCACCATGCCCGAAGGACTTACTGATGGCCCGAAGGACTTATCGCCACGCTCAAAAGACTTATTGGTGGCCCGAAGGACTTAACATCATGCCCGAAGGACTTACCGATGACCCGAAGGATTTAACATCTGGATCTCACGCTGCTATGGCTGTCGTTCTTTCGGGACTCATGCCGCTATGCTACCGCATTATGCCCGAAGGACTTACTGATGGCCCGAAGGATTTATTACCATGCTCGAAAGGCTTATTGGTGGCCCGAAGGACTTAACATCGTGCCCGAAGGACTTACTGAGGACCTGAAGGATTTAACATTTGGATCTCACGCCGCTATGGCTGTGGTTCTTTCGGGACTCACGCCGCTATGCTGCCGCATCATGCCCGAAGGATTTACTGATGGCCTGAAGGACTTATTTCCACGCTCGAAAGACTTATTGGTGGCCCAAAGGACTTAACATCGTGCCCGAAGGACTTACCGAGGACCCGAATGATTTAATATATGGATCTCACGCCGCTATGGCTGTGGTTCTTTCGTGACTTTGGTAAATTCTTCGATAGTTCTTCAAATACCTGTTTAGGAACAAGCAAAATTGACATGCCCCTAAACAGGATTTGAAAATATTACCATCACTCATTAAGCTAAGGTTTCTTGAATTGGATGATGTATCTCCACCCTATCGCTTCAACGGAGTGCCCCAAAATTTCCGTACTCTTATCCGAACAAGCCTATTACCAGGTTTCGAACATAGGAGTATTTTTTTATTATTATTTTCTTCTTCTTTTTTTCATTTCTTTCTTTTTCTTTCTTCCTTTTTCTTCAATTCTCCCACTTTTTAATTCTTATTTTCATTTCTTTACTACCTAGAAGATTATGCCTAGAGTTTTAATTTCAAGCAACTCTACATGGTTGACATTTAGAGCTTTTTTGTCCTTGAATATCATCGAAAAAGTAATAATCTCGCTTTGCTGACCAGAGTCCGGTGGGGAAGATCACACATCATCATTGTCACGACATCTATCTAATGTCACATCTTGCAATTGATATCCAGTGTCCTACAACGGCGAGAAAATATCTATGTGCTTTCAAAAACATTATATGTTAAGCGAAATGTGTTCTTTATTGAAATCAACGAACATGCCCCATCACAAAATATCTTTACCACATGGGGGCCACATGTAGTAGAGTTGATCCCTTGTATTACTTCAGGAAGGTATTTTAACATAGGGATATCTCTGGCTTCTTTAGCACTATGTAGACTTGCCCCTCATTCTTGGTCTTCCACTGCTTGATCAGCTCTTGTGTCAGGGTTCCATCATTGACCAGCTTCTTGATTTCCTCCAATAAAGGTCTACATCTTCTGGTGGAATACCCTGGTGCCCCCATATGGAATTCGCATGTGCTACTCGAGTCAAAACTATGGGCATACGGATCAGGTGCAATTTTCATCGGTCTAGGAACAAGATAGTGACCCCATACCAGATGAGGCCAAATGTCTGAGATAGATGTTCCAAACACTTCCAAATTTGCGCTCGTTCGAGGAATTTTCCTTGATGACCCCGATTTGTCAGTATGTTTCCTTCTTTTATGGCCACACGAACCTTGGAGATGACACTCATTTACCTCTCCATCCTTATCTACCTTATCTTCGCTTCGGTCCTTAGACTTAGACCCCAATTTTCCTTCTTTGACTGCGTATTCTATCATTTCTCCAATCGTCATGAAATCTTCGAATCTGTTTCTCAATTTTTCCAGCATCATATCGAAGAAGAAAGAGGGAAGCGTTGCATGGAACAAGGGAGTCAACTCTTCTTCTGCTATAGGAGGTTGGACTTGGGTCGCCAAACATCGCCACCTTAATGCATTTTCCCTGAATCTTTCACTCGGCCTCATTCTCTCATTCTGAAGAAACTGGCGACAGGGTGCTAAATCTAAAGCATATTCATATTGACTCAAGAAAGCATTAGCGAGGTCACCCCATGACCTAACTTGGTCTCTGTTCAAACAGTTATACCACACTGCTGCTGGTCCCGTCAGGCTATCATGGAAATGGTGGATCAACAATTCTTCGTTCTTCATGTATCCTTCCATTTTTATACAAAACATGGTTAAGTGAATCTTCGGGCAGCTGGTTCCGTCATACTGCGCAAATCCGGGAACCTTGAAATCCGGAGGAATGACCAAATCAGGGACTAGGCAGAGTTCCCTCGTATTGAAAACATTTATCTTATCTTTCTTCTTAAGCTCTTTCTCGATTTTTTCTTCTAACTGGTCAAGCCTCGACTCTTCAATTCATTCCAATTTCTGATTAATTCACACACACTAGCATCGAACCCCAATTATTAAATGATGAAGTGTCATACGATGATAAAATTATTTAAACAATGCACAGGACGTGATGCAAATGCAATGCATGAATGCAATAAAGCATCGATTCCGCAAGTGATTTGTCCCTATAGGACATCTTTCATTCAGACCAAGAGGTTTCATTATATCCGGTATTAGGGTTTTACAGATAGCGGTGAGCCCTGACACCTAATGTCTTGACCTCATTCAACAGTCCCGTCAGCTTTCCTTCGCGGTCCAATGCTGGATCCATATTTTGGCTTATTGGTGCTGCTGCATCGGCTAAATCTGCTACCTGTTGAGCTACTTGTCGGGCTTGAGTCGTAACCATCTTCATGTCCCGGTCTTTCTCCCGTATTGTTTCCTCGACCTTTTGTAGCTTAACGGTCATTTCCCCAACACGGATCTCACTGGTACGTAAAGCAGTCTCGAGCCTCGCTATCTGTTCTTTGAGTGATGCGTTTTCCATTTGAAAGGCTTGTGATTCATTCCTTTCCTGCTGCAGACTTGATTTCAGGATATCTTCCATGGCCAGACTGCTTTCCAACTCATTTTGGAGAATGCCGTGTTGGCCCTCAGCTTCTTCCAGCTTCTGTGATAATGATTTAACTTTATTCTTACTATTCTTGCATTTCTGCTTCCAGCGTTCTGAACCGTTCCTCAGCTGAATCATACCATTGACCCACTCTTCCGCGGTGTCACCCAGACCAAAACTCTTGATTCAAAGTGCAGCTTCTGGTACTCGTCTTATACATTCTTTAATTTCATGCTCAGATTGTGCCTCTCATGCTCGAGCTGGCCACGCTTGCGTGCAAGTTCATCTTCTGAGACGCTTTTATTCTTGACTCCTAACTTTATCCCGCTTGAGTGACCCACTTCTGTGTTACCCGAACCTTGGGCTGGGTATTGTTCCTCCTTCGACTTTGCCCCTCGGGCAACGGCTGGCTGGCCGAAGAATCGGGGTTGTCCGTCTTCGAAACCCAAAATCCCCATTCTGATAAGATCTCAAACTCTGTCCTTCAGGGCCCTACAATTTTTAGTGTGATGACTCGAATCGCCTATGTGGTAGCTGCACCAGACACGACTGTTGTAATCTTTCGGATAATGAGGTTTTCTTGGTACAGACTTCACTGGTATGATAAGGTTCCTTTCGACAAGCAACGAAAGTAACTCAGTGTATCTCATGGGTATAGGATAATGTCTTCTGATGTCATTAGATTCTCGAACTTCCCCTGGTTTTGCCTCTGTTCCCTGGGTATCTAACCCAGATATGCTACTTGTCTGCTTCTTGAGATTGATCACAAAGGGTTTTGATTTGTCATATTTAACGGTGTTGTCTATTTTGACATTCTGACCATTCTGTTCCACATTCTGCTCCCCGACCGAATCTTTTCTGAGTTCGACATGCTACTTGCCTTTCATCATGGCATTCATCTGGTCCATCATCTCAGACATCTGCTTCTTTAGTTCTTGTATTGCATCTTGTTTGTCACCAGAATTGACACTGCTTACTGAATCTGTTCTGGTGTCCTTGAATGGTTCTTCTTCGGCTGTCCCTGGCCTAGTCTTGGGATGGAGCTCTGGGATTGGACCCTCTTCTTTCAGGTCAAAGAACCTTTGGTCCATCATGAACAATCTTCTATTATGGGAGAAATCACTCAGGAATCAATGTCCACACACTAATGCGAATGCAATGGTATGCAAAAACAAAGCAAAAAGAAAACAAGTCAATACCGGACAAAAATGATAAGTACGTAATAAAAGGGCAAATTAAATACGATAAGCAAACAAGGTAATCCTATTTTCATTGCATCTAAGACACCTAGGTTATCTGCATGGCTCTAACAAGGTAGGTTTCTATGTATTCTCTACATGTAGTGTTGGTTCTAGGAGGTACCCGAATTGTCTTTTTTGTCCTCTACTAAGAGTAGCAAGGCCCCCGATCATCACCCATTATAGGCTCCTTTCAACCAGGTTTAATTCAGGGGGACCCATTCGCTTATGCCCGTACGAAAGAACGATATCCTTACGAAAGCATAAGGTACTCGAGCCCCGAAGGTACTTGATAGGCCCATACGAGAGAACGATATCTCCACGAGAGCATTAGTGTTTTCCCCCCACTAAAAAAAATGGGTTTATATGCCAAATTTTAAATGCGTTAAAATAAACGCGCATTATAACCGAATGCTAATTTAATAGTCACTTTAACCCGGAATTTCCAATATTAGTAAAGCGGTAATTATTTTAACAGCTTGACTCTCATTTGTTTTTGAAAAAAACAAAAAATTTTCCCCAGCGGAGTCGCCATCTGTAGCGATGTCCTTCTTTTATCGCTAAAAAAACGAGGTTTTACGAAGGGTTTGAAAGGTGTTTGTGATTCTTTTGGATATGAAATATTTATTCCGTGGGGTTTTTTAAAAAAATGCATTTTAAAAAAAATGGAGTTGCCACCGGCCACTTAGGTAGGCCGGACACCATAAAACCAGAGATTCAAAAAATGTTGGGTTCGGGAGTCGATTACGGATGGGGAAGGATTAGCACCCCCACACCGCCCAAAATTGGTACTTTAATAATTACCGCTTTATTAATATTGGATTTTTCGGGTTAAAGAGACGATTATTTTAAAATTCGGTCATAATTGCGAATAAATTTTAAGGGCCCCGTTATCCGAGAATAAACGCCCAACCATTATCACTACGCCTGATACTGGCCCCGTTTACGCTCGGATAAAAGGGCACCGCTTTAACAATTTATATCTCGATATGCAATCTTAGTGGCAAAAATATAAAGCATGTCAGATAATTTAAAGACAGTAAATATTCACATAACATAATACTAATCTAACATAAGTAAAATATGTAATTAAAACACACATATACATAACAAGCTTAACAGTAAATAAAAGTAAATTTAACATGTCACAATAACAAGACATGAATAAATACGTGTGTAGACGAACATATATTTCAAGAAGACATACATACTAGTAATAAAACATATCTCCACATATATGGGACAATATATTATACATAAAAAAGGTAAATATACTAACATGTAACCCTAAAAAAACAAGAGAACATACACACATACAAAAATACAAAATATACCATGTACGAATCAACTAGAACATAACATGCTTAATATGAATAACCGAACAGAAAGATACATAATTATCATAAACTTAATGCACATATACATGTAAATATAAAAATACATGACATATACGAGGGATATAAAATAAGACAAAAGACTACATTAACATATACGATTATAATACGAACATGAATATTTACATGGAAACAGGACTGAAATGAAAAAAAATAAAAGTCAGTGGCAGAAATTAAAGAACAATAATATGTAATTTAAGGACGAAAATGCGAAATAGACAGAACCTAAAAGGATCAAAACTGTAATTGGACCAAGGGGCAGACCCCAAATGAAAAGTTCAAAAATACGGGATGGTTAAAGGGGTAATTTTACCATTTAAAAACTGATTCGGTGTAATTTAGGGACTGGATTGCAAGATTTTGAAATACAAGGGGGACCAGAGTTGTAAATATACCATGCGGTGAGACATAAGTGAAAATATTGGAAACGCGGGGGGATTTAGTATGTAATTTCCCCATTTAAAGAAATAATAATAACTATATAAACCCCTCTTTTAGACCAAAACCAATATTCCCTCATTTTGTTTCATTTTTCAGTTTTATAACCCAAATCTGTTCTTCGTTTTCTCTCAAATCTCCCCCATGAAACCCAGAATCTGGCGGCCGGCCACCGTGTTCCCCTCCACCGGCCGCCGCTAACCGGCGCCGGCAAGCCTAAAAAACCTACCAAAATAACCCCCATCTCACCCTTGACACGAATCCGAGGTTGGATTCAGAGGAAAAACCTATATCTGCCCTAGATCTAGGAAATACGAAACGAAAAAAACCATTTTTTAAACCCAAAACGAAACTACAAGGGGTCTCCCCTCCATTCAGTTCACCGTATCTGGCTTGGGGAAGCCGAAAAGGCTTGTCACTGATGAGGGGAGACCCACAAACGGCGACTGTAAGACAACTCTCTCTCTCTCCTTTTTTTTTACCTCTTTTGTGTATGCATGCAAAAATAAAAAAGGGAAACGAGTATTTACCACTGGATTGACTTTTTGTATTTCGATTGTAACTTGACTCGTTCGATTACAACTTGTTCTTTCGATTACAACTCTCTGTTCTTGTCTATTACAACTCTCTCTCTTTTTTTAAATATTTGTTTCGTACATATATATGCATGTCTTTGGCTTTGGTACAAGTTGCATATTATTTGCTTTTTCATATCTGGACTGACATATTTCTTTCTTGTTGTGTTTGACATGTTACGAGTGCGATGGTTGAAGATCGGCATGGTGCAGCATGGTGGTGGTGGTGTGGGGGTTACGCTTGCGGCAAGGCGTGTTCTCGGCCGTTAGATCAGATCTGATCTAACGGTCGAGATGGCTTGAAGGATGAACGGCCCAGATGAAGCCTCGATTTGGTGAAACGGCTCCAGATCGTGCCACGTGGAGCTCAGCAGTCGAGGGGTCAGAGCGCGTGGGGCTCACGCACGCGTGGGATATCAAAGCGTCCGCGCGTGGACCGCACGCGCGCGTGGCACTCGAACGGTCCAGACGTGATGTGCACGCGGCTGGCAGATATTTTGTTCCTTGGTTGGATCGTGGCCGTTGGATCAGATCTTGATCCAACGGCCCACAGTCACCTGCACCAACAATAATTGTAATTAGATAGGGTTTGGGTTTGGGCCAACCGGGCCTTGTAATTATTTGTAATTGGACTTGGACTGTAATTTATTTATTTGGTTTAATATATATTTTTGGATTTCATTTTATATATTAGCCCAATAATATTAGTAATAGTATAATTACAATACCCATACGATAATACAAACGTATATACTTATGCAAACATTAATTAATATAACATACTAGCATAAGTACATATAATCATACACATAATTAACATAACATCTATATACATTAAACAAATACGCTCGTACTCTATAGATACATACGCGACACACATACACCATTAATACATATACATACATAGCTTATAATATACATGCACACACCACACCTTATATATATATTAGTAACACTCATGAAAATAATAAACATATAATATAATATGTATACATGCAACACTAATATGTATTTACAGGTAAAAATGAGTGATTACAGCTCCTGGTGGTGACTTGGTCTTTCTTGATGTAGTATAGTCGGTGGCAAACCACTAGGTAACAGAGTGATGGTAGCATCATTATATTCATGGTGTCAATGCTTGGCATTCTTGTAATACCCCAAATTGTGGTATAAAAGTATGCTATTGTTCATGGTTATAAATTATTTTGTTACAGAATGTTATCATAATCAATTCATGGCTTAGGTGATGTTACCACTTTTGTTTCCGAGAATATTTTATTACAATGTGCAATAAGATAGTCAAATTAAGAGCTTAGGACTAAAATGAGAAGATTGAAAGCAAGGATGATTATTTATGATGGACTATTCTGAATAAAGCCTTAAACTTGTATCTTGCATGCTAAAATCTATAGAGTACAAGGACATGAACACATGTCTAGGAGAGAGAGTGAACAATTGTGAGGGGTCTCGGCTATTGGGATAAACCTCCCTTCACTCTCTTTTCTTCTTAGAATGCCGAGAGACCAGTAGAGAAAGAGAGCTTGTGGTGCCATGGAAATGGAAGCTTAGGACTTGATATCTTAGAATTTTAAAGATCTTCGGTTGATTAGCTTGAAGGAGAAGGTAAAATCACTTTTCTTTTTTCTGTATAACTAAGCTTTGATCGAATTGTATTAGTAGTATTTCATGTTTTGAGTAGTTAAAGTTGTTTAGGGAAGGCAAAGCAATGCTTTAAACCCATGAAGGCAAATTAAGTCATGCATGTCATCTTTGTAAGTTTCGGCTATGAGACTATTGAAGGTCCTTGGGTTTTCGAACAATGTACATGAATGGGTTACAAACTATATAATTTCATAGTAGAATTAAGACGATTAAAACTGATTGTCTCATTTAAAGAAATAATAATAACTATATAAACCCCTCTTTTAGACCAAAACCAATATTCCCTCATTTTGTTTCATTTTTCAGTTTTATAACCCAAATCTGTTCTTCGTTTTCTCTCAAATCTCCCCCATGAAACCCAGAATCTGGCGGCCGGCCACCGTGTTCCCCTCCACCGGCCGCCGCTAACCGGCGCCGGCAAGCCTAAAAAACCTACCAAAATAACCCCCATCTCACCCTTGACACGAATCCGAGGTTGGATTCAGAGGAAAAACCTATATCTGCCCTAGATCTAGGAAATACGAAACGAAAAAAACCATTTTTTAAACCCAAAACGAAACTACAAGGGGTCTCCCCTCCATTCAGTTCACCGTATCTGGCTTGGGGAAGCCGAAAAGGCTTGTCACTGATGAGGGGAGACCCACAAACGGCGACTGTAAGACAACTCTCTCTCTCTCTTTTTTTTTACCTCTTTTGTGTATGCATGCAAAAATAAAAAAGGGAAACGAGTATTTACCACTGGATTGACTTTTTGTATTTCGATTGTAACTTGACTGGTTCGATTACAACTTGTTCTTTCGATTACAACTCTCTGTTCTTGTCTGTTACAACTCTCTCTCTTTTTTTAAATATTTGTTTCGTACATATATATGCATGTCTTTGGCTTTGGTACAAGTTGCATATTATTTGCTTTTTCATATCTGGACTGACATATTTCTTTCTTGTTGTGTTTGACATGTTCTGAGTGCGATGGTTGAAGATCGGCATGGTGCAGCATGGTGGTGGTGTGGGGGTTCTGCTTGCGGCAAGACGTGTTCTCGGCCATTAGATCAGATCTGATCTAACGGTCGAGATGGCTTGAAGGATGAACGGCCCAGATGAAGCCTCGATTTGGTGAAACGGCTCCAGATCGTGCCACGTGGAGCTCAACAGTCGAGGGGTCAGAGCGCGTGGGGCTCACGCACGCGTGGGATATCAAAGCGTCCGCGCGTGGACCACACGTGCGCGTGGCACTCGAACGGTCCAGACGTGATGTGCACGCGGCTGGAAAATATTTTGTTCCTTGGTTGGATCGTGGCCGTTGGATCAGATCTTGATCCAACGGCCCACAGTCACCTGCACCAACAATAATTGTAATTAGATAGGGTTTGGGTTTGGGCCAACCGGGCCTTGTAATTATTTGTAATTGGACTTGGACTGTAATTTATTTATTTGGTTTAATATATATTTTTTGGATTTCATTCTATATATTAGCCCAATAATATTAGTAATAGTATAATTACAATACCCATACGATAATACAAACGTATATACTTATGCAAACATTAATTAATATAACATACTAGCATAAGTACATATAATCATACACATAATTAACATAACATCTATATACATTAAACAAATACGCTCGTACTCTATAGATACATACGCGACACACATACACCATTAATACATATACATACATAGCTTATAATATACATGCACACACCACACCTTATATATATATTAGTAACACTCATGAAAATAATAAACATATAATATAATATGTATACATGCAACACTAATATGTATTTACAGGTAAAAATGAGTGATTACAGCTCCTGGTGGTGACTTGGTCTTTCTTGATGTAGTATAGTCGGTGGCAAACCACTAGGTAACAGAGTGATGGTAGCATCATTATATTCATGGTGTCAATGCTTGGCATTCTTGTAATACCCCAAATTGTGGTATAAAAGTATGCTATTGTTCATGGTTATAAATTATTTTGTTACAGAATGTTATCATAATCAATTCATGGCTTAGGTGATGTTACCACTTTTGTTTCCGAGAATATTTTATTACAATGTGCAATAAGATAGTCAAATTAAGAGCTTAGGACTAAAATGAGAAGATTGAAAGCAAGGATGATTATTTATGATGGACTATTCTGAATAAAGCCTTAAACTTGTATCTTGCATGCTAAAATCTATAGAGTACAAGGACATGAACACATGTCTAGGAGAGAGAGTGAACAATTGTGAGGGGTCTCGGCTATTGGGATAAACCTCCCTTCACTCTCTTTTCTTCTTAGAATGCCGAGAGACCAGTAGAGAAAGAGAGCTTGTGGTGCCATGGAAATGGAAGCTTAGGACTTGATATCTTAGAATTTTAAAGATCTTCGGTTGATTAGCTTGAAGGAGAAGGTAAAATCACTTTTCTTTTTTCTGTATAACTAAGCTTTGATCGAATTGTATTAGTAGTATTTCATGTTTTGAGTAGTTAAAGTTGTTTAGGGAAGGCAAAGCAATGCTTTAAACCCATGAAGGCAAATTAAGTCATGCATGTCATCTTTGTAAGTTTCGGCTATGAGACTATTGAAGGTCCTTGGGTTTTCGAACAATGTACATGAATGGGTTACAAACTATATAATTTCATAGTAGAATTAAGACGATTAAAACTGATTGTCTAGAAACCTGGAGATAATTGAAGGGTACACATGAACAAATGGACGGTATTGAGTAACTAAATGTACTCGTTAAACAAATGAGTGAACTTGTATTATTTTAACCGATTAAATGAGAATGTTTTAAAAGAGTAAAAGACCGGGAAAAATTGTTATACAAGTCTAGGAGTAAATTATAAAGGAATTGAGGTTAATTGAGAAAATTATGGGTTAATGAAACTGTTCAAGTGAACATAGGAAAAATCTGGCAGTCTCGTAGTGAACAAGCTTGTTGGAGACTGTTTTAAAGCCTATAAATGTGCTCAAAATGATTTTTAAAATAGATATTCAATTCTAGAAATTATAGGGAGCCGTTTGAGGTATGATAGGGTATGATATGACTAGAGAACTGGTTTAAAACTGTATAAGTGTAATCGGGGTTGTTTCTAACCTTTAAAACTGCTGGGAGTTATTTTTGTTGTTTGTTAGGAAAGTAGGACTGTTCTGGGGTACTCAAACTGTTAAATATATATATATATATATAGGACTGATTGTGAACATGAATAGAAATACATATGAAAATACAATGGAATTTCACATATAAGAATCCTAGAGGGCTGTTTTGATACATATGAAGATGTACATAAGTTGCTGCCCTGTTTGAGTGTATTGATATGCAAATTTGATTGTATTGTGGACATATATGTGACAATTTAAGGACTGTTTCGGATTTCATAATTATATGAATATAGAAATAGAAAAACAATACAATAAAATGAACCTTTATGAACTGATTTGATCATGGAAAAGTGTTATATTCGAAAACGAAGCTGTTTGATTTATAAAGTGCATGATTGGGGACTGTTTTTGAATGAAAAAAAATCAGACTTGAATTTAAATTGCTGTGTAGCAAAAACTGTGCAGTTTTGGACAATTTAAAATATAGTTTTGAACAAGTTAAAAATATAGTTTTGTGTAAGCTTAAAGGAAAACACTAGTGAACTGTTTGATTAAGCTTTAAGATATAATTGAACATGGGATTTGTTTGTATAAAATGGAACAAGAGAAATTGTTATATTGAATATTAAAGACTGTTTTCCTTGATATAAAGATAAAGGATTGATTGGATGAAAGTAAAGTACTTAGGGGACTGTTTTTACTAAGTAAGTATGTATATGTACTTTGAGAAACTGTTTTTGAGAATTATAAATGTATTCCTATGATTATAGGATTATTCCATACATGGATTAAGCATATAGGAATGAAGAAGTACCTTGCTTATAAACGAATCCTTAAAGGACTGTTTAAAGATATTCATAAGATTAATGGACTGCTTTGCTTTGTAAGAGTTAGTATATAAAATATTTGAACATCTACATGGTTTGGTTTGACATGAAATCATGAATGTATGCTTGGGCTGTCCAGTTTCGAATAGAATTGTTGAAAATAGGGCTGTTTGATGTTGAATTGTGTATACATGTTTGATTTAGTACTTTTTGAATGTATATATGTGTGTAAGGGCTCTATTGAAAGCTGGTTGAGTTTGCTTGGGTTATAATAAATTGTGATTTTGTTTGCTTGAGGTACGTACTATGATTCAATCGAATAGAGGATAAGAGTTAAAGGAAGCTAGGAGAGATTGAGGTTAAGGTATTCCATAACTTTGCTTGAATGATTGGTTATATAATGTTTCGATATAAAGATTGAAGTTAACAACTCATTGATAATGTCATGGAATTTAAAGAAGAATGACTCCCCCTAACTCAACAATGTAACAATTAAGAAGCTTTAAGAATCATAAGCTCAAAATTGGCCATAAGGCATCGAGTGAGTAACAAGTAAAATCACTTGTACAATAAGATACACTCCAATTTTCAAATATAAGATAAGATATTTAAGTTGCCTACAATAGAAGCCCTTGGATACATTGGTATGATACATGGTTTATTGGGACCACGGTCCATGAGCTATAGCTCGGGGGATGCTCCATATATATGTGATATGTTTATTAGCGATAGTAGGAGGTAACAAGGGAGTTGTACAGAGATTGGCGACAATTTGGTTGGATAGTGAGAAGATAGGATTGATATGTTTTTGATATTAGCCATTGCTATGTGCTTTGAGCTAAGTATCGCTTGGACCAATATGGTCAAACTCGGACCAATGTTATTCATGACCAAATGTAATCCAAGGCAAACCTTATAAAAGACATGAACTCTAAATGAAGCTAAATATGAATTTTAAGAAAGTTGTGAATATACTATGAAATGATAATTGGCTCTGGGTGAGCATATGGTATGGCTGGCTCTTCATGAGCATATGGTATAAGTTTTACAAGAAATGAATAAGTGCCCCTATTGAATGAGGCAACAAACATTGAATTGAACCATTGATAAATACTTGATAAGTTATAAGGAATCCAAAAGCTATTGAGTATTTGACAAGTCTCAGGAAGACTTCAATGTGATAAACCGATATTTGATAAGATCGATATGTTTTACAATGATGCTTGGATAAGCTATTGAACTCCATAAATTTTACAAAAGTTAAAGTATGATACAAATAACAAAAGCTAACAAATGATTGTGTATTCGGATGTGTGTTTCATTGAAATTCATGTGTTAAATGCTTGTTAATATTTGATGTTACTACCTCACTTAGGCTATATAAGCCTAATGCAGGCTAAATATTTAATCAATGATCATTCATGGATTGAAGTTGCAAGTCACGTTTGCAATAGATTTAAGAATCTAAGTGTATGTTAATACTCCTAGGATGGTGGCACTTTGTATTTGTCTAAGAATCTAGTTGTAAATACTTGTTATGAAAATATCTATGGATGATTTTTGGATATTTGAATGGTTACCTAATCATTAAGTCTTGATAGATTGACATTAGAATGATGTCTTGTGATGCAAATTACATAGGAATGACTGTTAATATAGAAGTATATTTTGGTACAATAGAATATTTGAAGCTCAAGGTTGGATGATTGATAACTATAACTCGAATGATATAGATGTTTTTAGTTAGAAGTAATTAGACTCATGAAAAATGATGTCTCAAGTAAGATTTTGTTCGTGTTAGAAAGTTGTTGTAGTTTAAAGTTTGACACTTGTTGGTTTGGAACTTTAAAGCCATGGTTTATTGGATGATTCATGTTTGGAAGATAAATGAATCTTAGAAACAATATAACGCTCTTGTGTTAAAATTGGTAATTAAGCTAGTAAAATATGCCCTTTTCGAACTCATTTTAATCTATACGGTAATGAGCATTTAGTTTGTAATTGAATTAGATAACATCTTGCAATCTAAGCTAAGTGCTATTGAATTCGATCATTTCCCTAATAACAAATTAGATCAATCTTGAATAATACTTATGATTTGAATACAAGGTTATGTTTCATGATTAATAAGTAATTAGATCCTAATAAAAGAAGATGACCTTTGTTAAGTTTTTAATTTGAGTAATTTTAATCGATACATCAAGGTAACCCATATACGAGTGTTTCTATTAAATAAACTATTGAATCTATGTCATGTTCGAATGATGGATATAAATCATAATTATAAAGAAGAATGGATTTGAGGGTTTTCATATGATTAATATTAGAGAAACTTGAAATTTTCTGGTTCATGTTTTCGGTCTTCCTTGTTGTAACATCTTCGATTCCGATTTTCTTCTAAATCGGGTTGAGGGTGTTACAATTCTCCACAATGAGGAATTTCGGTTGTAGTTTTCCATCATAGACATGTAGATTGCGTCTATTCCATATATTCCATAGAAAAACCACGAACCTAGTGAACATGTCTTCCATAAGTACCGCAACACAATGTTCAAGCCATTAAAAACATGTTGATGACCGATCACAAATTGCTCTCTCTGATAACCCAAACATCATGTGAATCTTTCTAGTTGCAAGAAAATCTCACAATGCATGCATCATCATATCTACTTCTAACAAACACATCGAGCAAACTCCATCAGATGAATTAATAACCCCAATTCTAGCATTAACCGGTAGGGCTTCATAGACAACTGATGTGAGCATGGATCCAGCCAAAGATGATCCAATCGAGGTTCTTTGAGGGTCAGTCACTCGAACAAGAGCCAAACAATTCAATGAAGCTCTCATAGGATTAATCGAACAAGGTTGAGACATTGGGCAAGCTTTGGACGTTGGACTTGATCCATGCAATCCATGCAATTTGTTGCATGTGAACACATTGAGTGAAAAATGGAACTTTTTAATTTATTTAAAGCTACATATTTTTAATTGTCACATTTTTTATGTTCCCATATTTATGACACATTACATGTTATTTTCACCTATTATTAATTTGATTTTGTGTTCACAAATTATTTCCTAGATGCATCTTACATGGCTAGCCACATCAAGCTTGGAAGAAAGACTCTTGGGATGCGAAGAGGTGGGAAGATTCAAGGCATTAAATCCATACATTCACCAAGACCATTCATCTTTTGAAGCTTTCATGTACGACAATGGGGGAGTTGATTGGAAGTTTCTTACACTTGGAGAATGCATTGGAGATCATTCATCTATTCAAGCCTTTTTGTAAAACCTATATTTGATTTTGATATAAGAAGGACTAATTTGGAAAAAGGGATAAATTTTTAAGTACACAAAAGACTCACAAATTGACAAGGATTCGAACTTAAAATAATTTCTTAGTCAAAAACTTAAACCTCAAATATTTTCTTAGTGTTTTGGTACTCAAAATAGCCAAATTAGTTCAGGAGTATCGATACGCCCTTGGCCGTATTAATACAGTTTTATCTACTGGAATTTTGTTTTATAATTGATGGTTATAGGGTATCGATACGCATGTAGTCGTATCGCTACACCATTCAACTTGAGAACCAATTTTGCTTATGAGTATCAATACGACCTTTTGCGTACCAATACGGGTGTTACGATTTTCTAAATCTTTTATAATAAATATTTGATCGTTGCCTTATCAATTTATTGAAACCATAACTTTGAATTCTAGTTAACACGTACAAATACCCTTATAGGCACATCGATAAGATTTTTATTGCATAAGATATCAGGATTCTAGTAAGCAAAACTGGTATCGATACGGTACAGGACGTACCAATATGCATTTATAAAATAAACTATCTGTATCGATATGGCGTCCTGCGTATTGATACCCCTTTGTACAATGACTATTTCATCTTATAGCAGGTACCGACATGATTGCTCGAGTACCGATACCTAGTGTTGACAGACATCATTTATTATGGAAAAAATGAAGTCCAACGACTATAATCAATATCCTAACTACCCAAATGACTAGAAATCAATAAGGGGTATAAAATCAAGTCTCCAAAGCTTCAGCAACAACTATTGATCAAGTCTAAAGCATTCAAGCACACATCAAACAATCTTTGAGCCTTTTAGAGTCAAATATTGTAAGCCACTTGAGTGGTCTTTATTGTATCTATTTTATTCAAGTATTGGGGTTAGAGTTAAATTAAAATTGTTGAAACAATACACCTTGTGAGGGATTTTCAGTTTGCTTTATTTGTATTCTTCTTGTGAGGGTTCTTAAGACTTTTGAGGTATAAGTCTTAAGGGAGTTTGTAAGTTTATTTGTATTCTCTTTATGAGGGTTCTTAAGACTTAAATTTGTATTCTCTTTGTGAGAGTTATTTGTATTCTCCTTCAGCCTCAAAAGGAAAGCAAATCTCATGGATTTAAGAAATCCTTACTGTGAATAACTAAGGTAGTGGATGTAAACCTTGTTAGAAGGTTAAACGACTATAAATTATTGTGTCTAAATTTTTTTATCTTTCCAATTGCTTTCACCAAATTTTTTATTTGTCAATTCACCCCCTCTTGGCTATTTATCATTGATTGATCATCTCAACAATTGGTATCAGAGCTACACTCATTGGAAGGATTAACACCTTCTTGAGTCGATCCTAAGGTGATTCAATCAATCTTTGATCATGCCATGGCCTCTACTTTCAGCACCAACCTCTATGAGTTACAGTCCATCACCAAACCACCATTCTTCAATAGGGTAAGCTACCCATATTGAAAGAATCAAATGAGGCTCTTCCTCAAATCCAATGACTACCTCTTATAGGATACAACAGAAGATGGACCAAGCATTTCGATCAAGAGAGTGAAAGACTGACTCGTTCATAAGACAAGGCAAGAGTATACCGATGAAGATTAGAGGAAGATGCAAATAAACAAAAAATCCATGCACATACTCTTTTGTGTTCTTGGACTGGACGAGTACGTAAATATGTCTTATTGCACAAGTGCAAATAAGATGTGGAATAAGCTTGAGACTACATACTAGGGCACCAACGATGTAAAGGAGACCAAGATTGGACTCCTCAACTTCAGCTATGAAAATTTAAAGATGGAACCAGAAGAGGACATCACCAAGATGTTCGATAGATTCTCCGTCACCGTCAATGGGCTTAAGGGCTAGGGAGAAGTCATTTCAGAGGACAGGCTTGATCGAAAGCTCATATATTCTCTTCCTGAGTCATGGAATGGAAAGAAGACCACCATCATTGGAGCTAAAGATCTCAAGACCTTGAAGCTTGATGTTCTCTTGGGGTCTCTTCTCACTCATGAAATCATGAAGAAATGAAGAGAAGAAGATGGAGAATAAGAATATATGAATTGCTCTCAAGGCTTCACAAGAGGAGAGCGATTCAAATGAGGAAGAAGATGAAGAAATGGCTATGCTAGCCAAGAGATTCACTTGTTTCATGAAATCCAACTGGGGAAGAAAGTTCCATCAGAGAGAGGGTTTCAAGAACAATAACAAGGAGGAAGAGAAGGATAAAATTATTTGCTATGAGTGCAATAAGCCAGGACACATCAAGTTTGATTATCCCCAACTAATGAAGAAGAAGCTTAAGGCTCATGCTGCTACTTGGAGTGATGAGGACTCATCCGATGAGGAGGAGCAAGAAGTAGCAAACCTCTGTCTCATGGCATTGGAAGATGATCCTATGGTAACCTCAAACTCATATAATTTTGATTTTACTTTTGATAAGCTTCAAGAAACTTATGATGAGTTACAAGAGGTGCATGATGAGTTGGTTGAAAAGTATAAGGAATCACTTTTGAAAAACAAGAAAATGATTTCAAAATTGAAAAACCAAAATGATTTCTTATCTAAACCCAACTTGGAACTTGAGAGGAAGGTTATGGATTTGCAAACAAAAGAAAAGGATTTTGAAAAGAAAATTCATTATTTGCATAACCTTCATTCTAAAGTTCATGATGATCACCAAAAGGAAGTGGGTAATCTCATAGCTTCTTTGAACGAAGTGAGGGATTTCCATTTTGAAAAAGGAACATCTTCAAAACCCAACTATGTGAAAAGAAACTTTGGTCGTTACAAGCAAAGAGGCTTCCAAATACCCTCTAATTGTAAGAGGATTAGAAGTGTTTGGGTTCATAAGGAACTTGTCACTTCTAATGACATTAGTGTTATTGCTTCTTGGATTCCCAAGGGAACCAAGATTTTGGGAGCTAATACTCATGGACACAAAAGAATTTGGGTACCAAAAATCAAGACTTGATTCTTTGTTTGTAGGGGGAACATTGCTTCAAGGTAAAAGTTTCAAGTGCAAACTCATGATACCTTGATAGTGGATGCTCGAGACACATGACCGGTGATAAGAGTCGATTCTTGGAGCTAAAGCCAAAGAGTGGAGGAGTAGTGACTTTCGGTGACAACTCTAAAGGCTATATTGAAGGAATTGGTTCCATTGGTAATCACTATTCCATACTTATTGATAATGTCTTGTATGTTAACGGTCTTAAGCATAAGCCAATTATGCAATATAGGTTTCAATGTTCTTTTTTATTTAAATGGTTGCAAAATTATCAACATTGAAACTAACAAAATTGTGCTTATTGGTCATCGTATGGGAAACATATACATGGTGTATTTAGATGACATTCAAATTTCAAATTCATGTTTTGTTGCAAAAGATGAGCATGACTCATGATTATGGCATATAAAAGTAGGGCATGCTAGCATGAGTATTTTAGAAAAATTAATTTCAAATGATTTAGTTAGAGGTTTTCCAAAAATAAAGTTTTCTGATGACAAAATTTGTGATGCATGTGCAAAAGGCAAACACAAAAGAGTTTCTTTTAAACATATTAATGATGTTTCTACAAGTATAGTTTTACAATTGATCCACATGGATCTTTTGGGCCCTATTAGAACAATGATTTTGGGTGGAAAATCATATGCATTTGTTTTAGTTGATGACTACTCTATATTTACTTAGGTTGCATTTTTAAGTACCAAAGATGGGGCTTTAGAAAATTCATCACATTTTCAAAAGCTAATCAAAACGATGTTGGTTACTCGATTTCTCATATTAGGAGTGACCATGGAATCGAATTTCAAAATCTAGGTTTTGAGAAGTTTTACAACTCAAATGGGATTAGCTATAATATTTTTGTTCCTATCTCACCTCAATAAAGTGGGGTTGTTGAGAGGAAAAATTGAACTTTAGAAGAAATGGCTAGAACCATACTTTGTGAAAACAATTTGCCTAAGTATTTTCGGGTGGAAGCAACAAATATGGCTTGTTATATTGTCAATCGTGTAATAATTAAGCATATTTTAAAGAAATCACCTTATGAGCTTTTCAAATATAAAAAGCCCAACATTAGCTATTTTCATTCTTTTGGATGCAAATGTTTTGTTTTAAACAATGGAAAAGACAATTTATGCAAATTTAATGCAAAAAGTGATGAAGCCATTTTTCTAGGTTATTATTTAAACTATAGAGCTTATCGTGTATTTAACAAAATAACTTTAGTAGTTGAAGATTTAATAAATGTGATTTTCGATGATAACCTCATTCCGAGGAATGATACTTGTGATGATGATGATGTAGGAATTTTTTATGCTAATGATGATATAGGACAATCATCAAAGTTAGATGAAGTTCCATCAAAAGAGGAACCACAAGATCCATCTTTAGAAGCCTTGAAGGACATGAATCTAGAGGAAAAGGAGGTCACCTACCCAAGGGAGTTTAACTATGTCAAAGGTGGTGAGATTTTGGGTGATCCATCCAAAGGGGTAACCACTAGATCCTCTCTTAGAAATACTTGTAACTTTGTTGCATTTATCTCATGCATATAGCCTAAAAATATCAAAGAAGCATTAAATGGTGATTATTGTATACTGGCTATGCAAGAAGAGTTAAATCAATTTGAGAGGAGTAAAGTTTTGACATTAGTTGATAGGCCTAGTAATAAATCTACCATAGGAACTAAATGGGTTTTTAGAAACAAACTATATGAGAGTGATAACATAGTGAGAAACAAGTCTAGACTTGTTGCTCAAGGTTACACTCAAGAAGAAATAATTGATTTTGATGAAACCTATGCACTCGTAGCTAAAATGGAAGCTATTAGGATGTTGTTTGCATTTGCATGTTATCATGAATTTAAGGCTTTTCAAATAGATGTTAAAAATGCCTTTCTAAATGGTTTTATAAATGAAGCAGTGTATGTAGAACCAGTCAGTTTTTAAGATTCTAAATATCCAAAACATGTTTTTAAACTTTCAAAAGCTTTCTATAGTTTGAAACAAGCTCCTAGAGCTTGGTATGAAAGGTTGTCAAATTTTTTAATCAAAAAAGGTTTTAAAAAAGGGAAGGTTGATAGTACACTTTTTTATTAAAAGAAAAGGCAAAGACATTTAAGTAGTTCAAATTTATGTTGATGATATTATATTTGGTTCTACTAGTGAGTTGTTTTTCCAAGAATTTGCTAAGTTGATGCAAGGTGAGTTTGAGATGAGCATGATATGGGAGCTCTCATTCTTTTTGGGGCTCTAAATTAAACAAAGGAATGATGCATATTCATCAATCAAGTAAAGTACATCAAGGATATGCTTAAGAAGTTTGGCTTGGAGAATATGAAACCTCAAGCCGCACCTATGAGCTCTTCTACAAAGCTTGACAAAGATGAAGAAGGTAAATGTGTTGATTTAAAGCTTTAAAGATCAATGAATTGTTATTTGCTTTATCTTACTGCAAGTAGACCGGATATCATGTTTAGTGTTCTAGATTTCAAGCTAGTTCTAGAGAATCACATTTACAAGTCGTTAAGAGAATCTTTAGATACCGTAGAGATACACCTTGTTTAGGCCTTTGGTATCCTAAAGACTCTTCCTTTAGTTTGCATGCTTTCTTGGATGAAGATTATGGATGTTTTAAGGTAGATAGAAAGATTACCTCCAGTACTTGTCAACTCCTAGGTAAAATTCTTATCTCATGATTTTCTAAGAAGAAAAATAGCTTAGTGCTATCTACTACCGAGGTGGAATATATTTCAGCCGATAGTTGTTGTGCTAAAGTCCTTTGGATGAAGCAACAACTCTTAGATTATGGAATTGATGTAGGTATCATCCCCTTAATGTGTGACAATACTAGTGTCATTTGGATAAAGCACATAGAGATAAGAAATCACTCCATTAGAGATCATGTCTTGGAAAACAATGTAGTTCTAGAGTATGTAGACACCTTGAACCAATTAGCGGATATCTTTACCAAACCTTTAGACAAAGAGCATTTTTGGTTTCTTAGGAGAGAGTTAGAGCTTACTAGCCTACCTTGAACCTTAGAGCCTTACTTTGTGTTAAATTCTTGCTTGAATTTGGTTAATTTACGTGTTTATGTGATTTTTCTCCTATATGAATCTTTTCATGTTGTTAGAGTATGCATTTGTTTTTGTTCATTCATGATGATCTCATATCATATTCATGCATTTCGATTCGATTACGTTTGAATTTTTGGGTCCCTTGCAGCCAAATCTGTCATATTTGGTCAAGGGGTATTGATATGAGGTATAGCATATCGATACAGGTATCAAGGGTAGTGTTTCAATACAAGTTAGCCTGTATCGGTACGGGTCAAGGATCAGTATAGGGAAAACTGGTATAGGTATGAGGTTTCGGTACACGTCTTTAGTGTATTGGTACACGTGGCCTTTGGAACTTTACATAGGGTTTTAAATGAGTTTTTCCCAATCCAACTCAAACCTAACTTTTCTTAAAAACCCTAGGTCGACAACACTCTATAAAAAAATTCTCAAATCTCTTATTTTTCATCAAAAATCATCAAAACTCTTTGGGGGCTTTTGTTTTCAACATTAAACCCAAGCAAAATTCACCAAGCTTTGTGCAAATCCTCTATTCATTCATCCATTCATCCAAATCAAGGTATAAATGTTAGTTTCTTTAATTTTTGATTTCCTTTATATTTGTATTAATTTTTATGTTTCAAATCTATATATCTAGAATGTAAATAACATTGTTTTCAAAGATTTTACAAAATCGTTTCCAAAATTGAATTTTTTTTGTTCAAATATAAAATTATACTCATATATTTTTCTTTATTGTTTTCAATATTTAGCTTTACCAAAATTTTTCTTTATACTTGTATACTATTTTAAACTATACTATATAGGTTTTTAAACTAACTTGATCATTGGATTGATTTATTGGATTGAATGTGATGTTTATGTATACATATGTTTTGTGGTTTAAATTTTCAGGTTTTTAACCATGCCTCCTAAGAAAAGATCAAGAAATGATATGAGATCTAGTTCTACCAATCCTACCGAACCCAATCCCAAAAACAGTGGTACAAAACCAAACCTAAACCATATTTTTATGCATTGTTTTAATGAGCCTCAATATCCCCACGCCATGGACCATTTCAAATAATATCAAAATTTCAAAATTCGTTGTGAACATGTTTCTCTACCTTTTATGATTTTCGATGAATTTCACTTTCGCTATCTTAATTTAATGAGGGAATGGAAATTCATGCCTTTTTTAAGCATACCCATCATTATTTATAAAGATTTTGTACTTATTTTTTACTCTAATGCCCGGTGTATTTATAACCGAGAGAAAACCGAGGTTGTAGCTATAGGGTCTTATCTTATGGGTCAAAATTTTCTACTTGATTCTAAAATAATAGTCGATATTTTGGGTATTGAGGATGTGGGTATAGATGATGAAAATTCCGTTAATCAACTCTATAGTGGCTCTGTGACCGTGCTAGATGCCCATGAGTGTTTACTTCACTTTCTCATCACTTGGTGGTTTCGACTATCGGGTTGTAAGTGGTTTACCGTTCATCAAGTAGATGATTTTTGGCTATATTGCTTTTGTGAGGGTAAGCATCCAAACCTAGCCCAAATCATATTTGTCGAGGTAGTCTTTCTCATCTAAAACCGTCATACCTCCCTTGTCACATCTTTCACCTATGACACTGCCTTGAGTTAAATGTTCCACAAGCTTAAGATAAATTGTTCCTATGATCTTGGATTGTCTCTCACCAACCCCATCGATGATCATTCTCTCTGATGAGCTAAGTTTACTATCTACAATGGAGAATGGATTCAGATTGTAGATCTTTCCAATGATGCTCAACCCGATCCTGTGGCGAATGCGTTGGTTGTTTCGAAGGCTCTAGTTGCTCCACCTTCCCTTGATGCTCTCATGGCCTACCTTGATGGGAAGTTTTCTACCTTGGACACCTATTTTTCTGAGATGAACACAAGTTTTGATACTCTTGATTCTCGTTTCAATTCCTTGGATACTCAAATGACTTCCTTTGAGACTTGCCAAGCTTCGATAGACATAACCCTTACCACGTTTCATGGTGAATGGCGTGGTCATTCACTTGGTGATGATGGCATGGAAGATGAAGAGGATGATGAAGATGAGGACGACTCTTAGGTCTTGCATCTCATTCATCATATCATATTATCTATTAGGTTTTGAGTTTTATACACCCATGAATAGTTTTTTATGACATTATGCTTTGAATATTTCATGCTTTTGGATTATGTCTTTATGTTTTAAGTTGGATATTTTTCATGTTACTTTGAATATTGTAATATTTATGTTGATTAAGTATATTTGGAGTTATTGTGCTTTAATTGCCCTATTGATTTTGATCTAACAAAAAGGGGGACAAGTATGGGATATAAATTTTATAAATTTTTCAAAAGGTTTTTCAAAATACATATTCACTATTTTTTAGCCTTAAAGAAAGGGGAGTGATTTCAAAAGTCTTAAAAAATAATTTGGTACTTTTATATCAAAAAGGGGGAGATTGTAAAACCTATATTTGATTTTTATATAATAAGGAATAACAAGGACTAATTTGTAAAAAGGGATAAATTTTTAAGTACTAAAAAAGAATCACAAATTTCAAGGATTTGAACTTAAAATAATTTCTGTCAAAACTTAAATCCCAAGTATATTCTACAGCCTTTTGCGTACCGATACGGGGTGTTAAGATTTTTCAAATATTTTGTAATAAATATTTGATTGTTGCCTTGTCAGTTTATTGGAACTATAACTTTGAATCTTAGCTAACACGTACCGATACCCTTATAGGCTATCGATACGATTTTTATTGCACAAGTTTTCAAGATTCAAGTGAGCAAAAATGGTACCGGTACGGTACGAACCGTACCGGTATGCCTTTATAAAATGAATTATCTGTATCGATACGGCTTCCCATGTATTGATACCCCTTTGTACAACGATTATTTCTTTTTATAGTAGGTACTGATATGATTACTCGAGTACTGATACCTAGTGTTGGTAGACATCATTTATTGCGAGAAAATGAAGTCCAATGGCTATAATCAATATTCCAACTACCCAAATAGCTAGAAATCAATGAAGGGTATAAAATCAAGTCTCCAAAGCATCAGCAACAACAATTGATCAAGTATAAAGCTCCAGATCTTGTAACCCACTTGAGTGGTGTTTATTGTATCTATTTTATTCGAGTATTGGGGGTTAGAGTGAACATAAAATTGTTCAAACAATACACCTTATGAGGGATTTTCTGTTTGCTTTATTTGTATTCTCTTTGTGAGAGTTCTTAAGACTTTGGGGTGTAAATCTTAAGGGAGTTTGTAAGGTTATCTCCTTTAGTCTCAAAAAGAAAGAAAATCTAGTGGATTTGAGAAATCCTTAGTGTGGATAGCTAAGGTAGTGTATGCAAACCTTTTAGAAGGTTGAACCACTATAAATTCTTGTGTCCTAATCTTTTTATCTTTCCAATTGCTTCCACCAAATTTTTTATTTGCCTATTCACCCCTCTTGGCCATTTATAATTGATTGGTCATCCCAACGCTTTCACCTCCCAACACAAGTGCATTGGATGGCACAAATGAAGATTCATAGAACATGCCATTGCCTTATTTCATCCACTTTTGTATCCATTCATATGATTTAGCCTATAAATAGAGGCTTATTTCATTTTTGTAAAGACAACTTTGATTTTAATAGAATTTGAGACTTCTCTTTCTTTGTTCTTAATTGAACTCTAAGTTACTTATCAAGAATATCTTATGGCGTCAACCCTTTTCTTTCAAACTTATCAATATCCTTAGTTTCGCGTTCAACTCCTTTTGATATTGTTGGTTCCTATCTCCTTATAGATTGTGAGTCACAATCCTATTACCTTGTTATTTGTTAAGAAATTTCCTATCAGCTTGTTATTTGTTAAGAAATTGTATAAGTCTAGGGTTAACATTACATATAGTATTGGTTCTCTCTTGGTTCCCTTTAAACGATTTCAGGCCTACCTACCATCACCATTCCTATATTTCATTTCGTTTTCAATCATTCCATCATTCCAAGCCTATTTGCAAACCTCCATCATTATCATCCGAAGTACTTTGATTTTGTTTGGGAAATATAAGCGACTCGAACTCATACTCAAGGATGAGTATGCATCATTTGGTATCAGAGCTAGTTAAATCAAGTTACTCATTCGTTTATTATTCAATTATCAATCTTATTATTTCTTTCTTTGTTTTTAGATTGTAAAAAACAGAAAAAAGGCAAAATCAAAAAAAGAAGAAGCAAAAGTAAAAGCAAAAAAATAAGCAAAAAAAATAAGAGAAAGATTAACAAATGAAAGAATCAAAAGTGCTTTTCGAGTACAAGGCTATTTTCCCGTTATTTGTTTCTTACAATTTGTAGCCACACATCATCCTCTAGCCTTTTATTTCTTAGACTTCCCTTATTTTCCTAACCATCTTTCCTACCATACATATAATTTTAAAACCGATTCCACACCGATCTTTTGGTAAGTTCAAAATAGTTATCTTTAGAACTTAGAGAAATAACAAGAATGGTAAAACGCAAGAGTGTGCGAGAGCATTAGAGGGGTTACAAGCTAACATCGAGTGCAAGCACGAGTGGAGCGTTTACTTCTTTTCAAGTGAATTTTAGTGAGATTTTTTTTATTTTCTTTTATTATTAATATTTTGAAAGGTACATCGTGTCTGATGCTTCCGTACAAGACAATGGTTGTGAAGATAACCCAGATTGAGTGCAACAAAATTTGATCTGAGAGTTGGATAGATTTCTTTGAATCCAACTAACAACAATGGAAGAACGTTTGGGTCGTTTGGAGGAAAGATCTGAACAAGGTTCATCTCACGGTTCTAGGAGGTCACGAGTCCCACTTAGGCAAAATCAAGATGACTACTATAGTAAAAGTAAAAGAGGAAGTGACCAAGGTTCCAACTTCAATGTTAGGAGCCAAGTACCAAGGAATCAAGATCCAAGGAACCGAAACCAAGTGGATGAAAATCTTAGCACCATGCGAATGACTATTCCTCCTTTCCAAGGGAAGACCAACCTGGAAGCCTATTTGGAGTGGGAGAAAGTTGAACTTATCTTTAAATGTCACAACTACTCCAAAAACAAAAAGGTAAAACTTGTCGCCATTGAATTATTTGATTATGCTATCACTTGGTGGGATCAATTAACTTTGAGTAGGACACAAAATGGTGAGTGACCCATTTCAACATGGGATGAAATGAAAGCCATCATGATGAGGAGGTTTCTTCCACCACATTACCACCGGGACTTGTTCCAAAAACTCCAAAGTCTCACTCAAGGCAATCGGAGCATGGAGGATTACTATAAAGAGATGGAAATTGCCATGATTCACGCCAATGTGGAGGAAGATCAAGAGGCTACCATGGCAAGGTTCTGATCTGGTCTCAATCGTGACATTGCCGACAAAGTAGAACTCCAACACTATGTCAAAATTGAGGACATGGTTCATATGGAAATTAAAGTGGAAAAACAACAAAAGAGAAAAGGTGCTACTAGACCCTCTACTAATTCAATTTCAATGACAAAGTGGGGGCAAGGTGCCTACAAAAAGGAAACCACTTGTCGGAGTAAAGACATTATCGAGACAACAAAGCCTAATAAGCCAGACAAAGAGCCAAATAAAAGAAAAGCTGAGGCCACAACTAATCGAACTCGTGACATCAAGTGCTTCAAATGTCTTGGGAGGGGACATATTTATATTCATTGTCCAAACAAGAGGGTCATGCTCCTAAAAGATGGTGGAGAAATTGACTTTGAACAAGAGGATGAAGTTGAATTTGAAGTACACACCGACCATGAAGATTTGGAATATGTAGTTGATGGTGAAGTCCTTGTTGTGAACGAAGCTTAAGCATCCAAAGTGTGGAATGAGAGCAACAATGAGAAAACATCTTCCATACTCGTTGTCACTTCCAAGGTAAGGTATGTAGTGTTATAATAGATAGTGGTAGTTTTACTAATTTTGCTAGTATCTTGTTAATAGAAAAGCTTGGCCTTACAACCACCAAACATCCACAACAATACCAGCTTCAATGGCTCAATCACGGAGGCAAGATCAAATCACCAAGCAAGCCCTTTGCCTTCTCGGTTGGCAAGTATTGTGACAAGATCCTTTGCGACGTGGTTCTCATGCAAGCTGATCATCTATTTTTAGGAAGACCTTGGCAATTTTATCGTCGGGTGATGCATGATGGCTATACCAACCGAAACAGTTTCAAGCTTGAAGGAAGGAATGTTACTTTGGCACCTCTCACAGCAAAACAATTTCATGACAACCAAGTTCGTTTGAAGGAAAGCTTTGTAAAAACAGAAAAAAGACAAAAGATGAGAATGAAAAAAAAGAGTGCAAAAAGAATGTGAATAAAAAACAAAAGAATTTGAGGAAAATAAACGAGAGAAAAATGAAGAAAATGAGTTGGAAATATTGAGTGTTTTTGCAAAAGAAAAAGAAGTGAGGAAATCTTTTCTTTTGAGACATGTTTTGCTTGTGCTTATGTAGAAGGAAAGTTTGCTCACCATTAACGACCTTAATGATTCTTTTCCTTCTTCTATTGTTTCTTTGATTCAAGAATTTGAAGAACTATTTTCAGAAGACATTCTAAGTGGCTTACCACCCATTCGAGGCATTGAGCACCAAATTAACTTCATCCCTAGTGCAACCATTTCGAATTGACCAGCCTATTGAAGCAACCCCAAATAGACCAAAGAGATGCAAAGACAAGTTGAACAATTTATGGAAAAGGGTATGTTTAAGAAAGCCTAAGCCCTTGTTTTGTTCTAGTCTTGTTAGTACCAAAGAAAGATGGTTCATGGAGAATGTGCATTGATTGCGAGTAGTTAACAAGATTACCTCCAAGTATTGACATCTGATCCCGCGCTTAGATGATATGTTAGATGAACTCAACGGAGCTGGCATTTTCTCCAAGATCGACTTAAAAAGTGGCTACCATCAAATAAGGATGCAGGAAGGAGATAAGTGGAAGACTGCATTCAAAACCAAGCATGGTTTGTATGAGTGGTTGGTTATGCCTTTTGGCCTAACTAATGCCCCAAGTACTTTTATGCGATTAATGAAACATATCCTCTATCCTTTCATTGTTAAATTTTGTGTAGTTTACTTTGATGACATTTTGATTTACAACAAGTCGTTGGCAGAACATGTGCACCACTTGAGATTGGTGTTAAAAGTGTTAAAGAATAAGACCTTATTCGTAAACCTCAAGAAATATTCCTTTTGTACTAACAAACTTATATTTTTAGGATTTGTGGTCAGCTCAGAAGGACTTGAAGTAGATCAAGAAAAGGTAAAAGTGAATCAAGAGTGTTAGAGTATGCCCAAAGACCAATCATAAAATGATTGTAAACGACATTTGTTTTTACCTTGTTCATTCATAAAGAGGCATTGCCATTATTATTTTAAGTTACAATTCTACGTGCATTAATAAATTAAATTATAATAAAATCCTTAGAATAATATGATTATTCTTAAATTTTCTTAGTCGAGTATTATTGTAGGAATGGAGAACCATAATGCATTAAGACTAATATATAGTTGGTTAATGACTGTTGACTCTCAGGGAGATGTGTAAAATGAATGTTAGAAAAAGGTATAAATCGTATGTATTTGGGCAAGATAAATTGTGCCAAGAGTCTTTTGCGTGCAAGTATACACAGTCGACAAGTAATACAGCTTGGTAAGCTGAGTATCGATCCCTCAGATATTGACATGGAATTCGATTGTTTAGTTTGTTACTTGTTTTGGAAGAAAAGATTGTTGTTTGAAAGAGCTAATTTTTAAACTAAGAAAATAAAATAGAATATAAACTGAAGTAAAGAGTTGGCAAGGAAGGTGTTTTCAAATGAATGATGACTGTTGGCAGGGAATGCCTGCTTTCAATGTGGTTCATGCCAGCCTTTATTAGCAAAACTGTCTTGGCATTGTTTGCCGAGCAGATTCAAAAGTATCAAAGCCTCTCTCGATGGTCAGTGCCCTAAACTGGCCAAGTAAAAACCTTTATATCTCTATAGTGTATGTTTTCCTTAAACCAATTTGATTTAAAAACTAATCTATACTTTGTGGGGGTAGATTTCACTTTCGAAGTAAGTTCATCTACTTGAACGATGCCAACACAAGTCTGTTAAGATATTGGAAGGCAATAAGCTCTGTTAAGATATTGGAAGGCAATAAGCTAACTGTGCCAGCTCTCGCTTTGGCACAGTACTTAGGAAAAATTAAAGTATGCAAAACAGACAAACTTTGCCAAAAGCATAATTATTATAAAGGAACTAAGGCATAAAAGCCAATGTTTAAAACCAAAACATCCCCTACCAACTATGAACATTAGTTCATGGTGAGGGGGTTAACCAACACAACCATAATCGTTTTCAAAAACATCACCATAAAAAAACTAAAGAAAAAAAACTTAAGCCAAGGGAATGGGCTGAGGGGTCTCTCGACGTAGCCCTCCAAGCCAGGCTCTCGGCCAAGAAGTCATACCACCCTTCCTCAGTTGCACCGATTGTCACTCGCCATTCCAACACCTCGCTCTGACCACCTCTCGTCTCGTCTCCTCGATCAATCAATCTCCCTCAATGCTTGATCGGGCTGTGTATATATAGGCGCTCAAGGGAAAAGATTAGGATAACTCTCTCTTCATTTGAAATTTGAAATGCTCTATGGATAAGAGATAAGCCTCATCTAATTGGTGTGATAGCTTATCAAGCTAGGGTTGACGTCACCTTGCCAAGACAGCTTGGCATCACCTTATCTGCTATTTTTCCAGAGGCTGTCCAAATGTGATTTTTATGGAGCCTGAGTGTATCCTATTTTTTGGAGGTTCTTCCTCTCTTGGCATGGCTGATGGTATACCTCATAACAATAGATGCTTGGCACACCTCTGATTCATTTCTAAATACGTCCCTACGTCCTGCCTCCATTCCTCCTGCCAACCTGCTCAAAGGCCACTAAAAACAACCCATGATATTGGCATAGGTAGCCTACTAACTCTTTTATGTAAATGCATGATTCTAACAAACTAAATGTACTTGAAAACAAGCAAAAGCATATCAAAATATGCATGAAAAATAATACTTTTGAGGAGGTAACACACCCCCAAATCCAGCTCATTGCTTGTCCTCAAGTAATGCAAGAGAAGAGAAAAACAAAAACAGTAAAAATGGCAAAAGTTTGGTTGGAATGCCAACAATTACTGGCAAACAGAGTTTGATTCTAATGCTGCCCTCAAAAATCTCAGTGCACAATGCCAAGCAGATAGTAATTCAAGTGCAACAATATAACTCTAGTCTAAGTGCATGATTTGTGCGCAAAGTTTGGGCAGTATGCATCTAGCGTCTGTTCACTCCTTTAGCCAATTTACTTTCTAAACTCAGTTTTGTTATTTTCTATATTTTTCATGCCGAAGGGTATTGGCATTATCTTTTAGCTTGCTTCATGGTACTGTTTAGCGTGAGTGATAAGATGAAGCATACAACGAATCCCCACCTTAATCCAGTTACCATTAGGATTTCTCTTCAACTCATACACTAGGGTTTTGGACTTAAGAACTAAGAGAGAGCTACCACTAAGCCCTAAATACTTATTATCCCTAGGTAGATGAGAGTTCAAAATTTTTTTCTTGCCTTGGCAGAACATTGCTGCCTTATTTACATTTAACCCTGTCATCATTTTTTTTCTTTTTTTTCAAAGCTAAGCATGGTTTCAAATTACCTAAGTTTGCTAGGGAACTAGATACATACCACGTGTTAAGTGTAGAAACAATTACCTGAAGTAGAGATCAATTGTCATGGTAAACATGGCATACAAATCTATTGGCATGGCAAACTGAAAATTATAAACTCATCATCGGGCAAACAAGTAGATCAAAATAAGCTTGCCTAACAGTTGTTAACAAACTTCAAATTTAAGCCGATACAATTTTCTTTTTCACTTTTTTAATGGTTCGGTATGCAACTACTCTACATGAAATGCATGACATGGCATAAATGTGAGAAAATGCACACCCCAAACCTAAGATGTGCATTGTCCACAGAAAACACATATATACAGGAAAAATAGAAAAATAAAAATGCAAGAACATGAAGATGCAAAAAAATAAAATGCCAAAGCGTTAGGTAGAAGAAGACTCTCATTCGGAGACTTCCTCCCGTTTGGCACGGGCTTTTTCTTCTTTTCTGGCACGGGTCTTTCGCATGGTTAGGCTCCCACGTTCAGGGGACATTCTTTTCTTTCCTTTCCATCCTTGCTTTGAGGCAACAATAGAGGCTCCAATATCCTCTATCTTCTTGGCAGGGACTGCTGGAGGTGTAGCTGGCTTGGCTTTGGGTGTTTTGGCATGGATTTCCTCCAGCTCAGAGGAGGAATCAGTGGTGACAGATTCAACATACACTGGGGCACTGGAGTTGGGGTCATGGATTCTGAACTTGTTGGACTGGTAGAATTGACTGGCATCGTTAGACTGGATGGCATTGTTAGGCTGGCAGGATTAGTTGGCACGTCATCATCATTGGCAGAGGACTCAACAAGGAAAACTAGAAATGCTGGCACATCTTCAAGGTAAAGCTTGACAATCACCTCCTTGATTATAGCATCCCTTTCCTTTTTGTAGTGCCTCATCTTGACGTTAAGTGCCTTAGCTGCCTCTAGTTTTTGGAGAATAATCTCCTAGCGGGCATACACTTGGGATAGCATTGTCAATGAGCTTGTTGGCATAGTTTCCAGCACACTGTTGGGCCCTACCTTTGGCTTTGGCATGGGCTTTGGCGTGGTTGTCTTAACCTTTCGCTTGCCCTTCTCTTTTGGTTCAAAAGCCGTGAGGTTTTTCCAAATAATGGCAGTAATGGTGGTTCCTTTGATTGTTTGGCAGATATCCTCATCCATCCTAGGCACTTCATGGCACAAACAAATGTTAAAACTTAACAAAGGGAAAAATAAGCTACCCTTACCATTCTCAGCACATTTATAAGCCTCATCAGTAATGATTTTGCCAACGTTGATCTTGTTTCCTTTGATGATGGAATGCAGTAAAATCAACCGTCTTCCGAGACGGTCTTGTTGTGAGATGTAGGCAACAGATTTGCCTTGATGAAATAGTTCCATCATCATATTTTTGGCTCCAACACCAACCTCTTCACCTTCCAGTGGCCCATCGATAAAATTGTCCAATCTGTGCCAGGCTCACACAAGTTTGGCAGCAGTTTCTTGCGTTTGGCAATGGTCATAGATGCAACATAGTCAAAGTGTTCATCTTCCATAACATTCAAAGCACAGAGTGAGTTCACATACCCTTCATCAAAATGAACACATTTACCTCTAATCATCAAGAATGAAGAATCTTTTGTGAGATAGGCATAAAAATCTCGCACGATAGTGGCATAGATCTCCCTTTTTTGTTGGCAAAAAGAACTCCAACCATGCATGTCGAAAATGGCCATAAACTCCGGTGGAAATCCAACGGTGGTGCCAATTTGGAAGTCAAAGTGCTTCTTGTACAAAAAAGGATCTTGAGGCAAAGCTCGTCTCAAACTTCTTTTGAATATCTTCATTGAAGAATCTTTTGAAGGGAAGAGATGAAGACGCCATAGAGAACAAGAGCTTGAATTGGTGATGAAGAAAATAAGAAGAGAAGTTGAATGGTTTTTTTGAATCTTGCTTGAGAAAGAAATTAAGAGATTATGGTTCTTGGGAAATCGGCTAGGGTAGAAAAAAGAATGAAGAAGGTGGAGTGTTTAAGGGGTTTTAATGATGGTAGCCAAAAGGAGGGGGATAATGATGGAAGTTTAAAAGTTTTGATTAGGATAGATGTTAAAAGTGATAAGCTGAAGTGATAAGGAAAGACTTGAAGTGATAGTATAATTATGATGAATTTAAATCTTCCTTAAATTGGGCGGCTAAGGTTAATCTCAAGGATTTTTTCTCTCTTCTTTCTTCTTCAACACAAAAATCGACGCATGCCAAGCTGTATTGGCATGGTGCATGGCATCACCCTTGGCAAGCATTCTAGCTAACAGTCATCCTGGCAATGTTCCTGCAATATTCCTGGCATCAATTTTTGTACACACTCAAAGGAAACTTTTCAATGCAGCAAACGAAAATTAAAACTAAAAGAATAAAAACTAAAAAAGAAAATACTAAAAAAATAAAACATCTAAACCTAATATTTACAAAGATTTGAAACCACGATGATGGTATTACGGTACATTTGCTAAGAGGATAACCTTCTTGGCATTGTATGGATCACCTTTCAAATAGTGTTTCAATCTTTGGCCCTTGGTTGGTGGGTGGTAGGCTGTCAATCCTTTGTTTTAATAACCAACTTACAAAACCAAAAAATTACTTTCCTTTGATCATGCCAAATTCTCGATTGCACAATGAAAGAGAATATTTTACCATATGGCTTCGAACAACCACCTTAGAAAACTGAAGAATCTCTTTGTTGTTGGGACTCATTGTTCAAGTTCTCTTACTAGGATAATTGCGTTGTGTTAGCAAAGTTGTAATTATCATAAAAGTCTATTCGATCATCATACGAGTAACTTGGCTGATGTTGAGGATTGTTTTGCCATGGCATATGTGTTGCAGTATTAATGCCATTATCGTAAGCAAACATGTCAACTCCTTGATCATACCACGGAAAATTTTGTTGGCAACGCCATTGGTTGTATGCTTCAATATGGTCTCTAATGCTCATTTCTCGATCCTCCATGTTCTTAGAAGTACCAAAAACAAATGAAACTAAAAATAATGTTAGTAAAATGAATAGTAAAAGGAAAATAATAATAAACTAAATCAAAGACAAGTAAGAATAAAAACAATCAATTCAGTTGCAATCCCCGGCAACAGCGCCAAAAACTTGTTGACTCTCAGGGAGATGTGTAAAATGAATGCTATAAAAAGGTATAAATTGTATGTATTTGGTCTAGATAAATTGTGCCAAGAGTCTTTTGCGTGCAAGTATACACGATCAACAAGTAATACAGCTTGGTAAGCTGAGTATCGATCCCACAGAGATTGACTTGGAATTCGATTGTTTAGTTTGTTACTTGTTTTGGAAGAAAAGATTATTGTTTGAAAGAGATTATTTCTAAACTAAGAAAATAAAATAAAATCGAATAGAAACTAAAGTAAAGCGTTGGAAAGGAATGTGTTTTCAAATGAATGATGATTGTTAGCAGGGAATGCCTGATTTCAACATGGTTCATGCCATCCTTTATTGGCAAAACTGTCTTGGCATTGTTTGTCGAGCAGATTTAAAAATAGAAAAACCTTTATCGATGGTCATTGCCCTAAACTGGCCAAGTAAAAACCCCTATATCTCTATAGTGTATGTTTTCCTTAAACCATTTTGATTTAAAAACCAATCTATACTCTATGGGGGTAGATTTCACTTTCGAAGTAAGTTCATCTACTTGAACGTCTTCTCTCGAAGCTTCTCTCCCAAGTATTCAACAACTTGATCGTTGCCAACACAAGTTTGTTAAGATATTGGAAGGCAATAAGCTAAATGTGCCCGCTCTCGCTTTGGCACAGTACTTAGGAAAAATTAAAGTATGCAAAACAGACAAACTTTGCCAAAAACATAATTATTATAAGGAACTAAGGCATAAAAGCCAACATTTAAAACCAAAACATCCCTCACCAACTATGAAAATTAGTTCATGGTGAGGGGGTTAACCAACACAACCATAATCATTTTCAAAACATCACCATAGAAAAAACTAAAGAAAAAAACTTAAGCCAAGGGATGGGCCGAGGGGTCTCTCGATGTAGCCCTCCAAGCCAGGCTCTCGGCCAAGAAGCCGAACCACCCTTCCTCGGTTGCACCGATTGTCACTCATCGGTCTAACACCTCACTCTGACCACCTCTCATCTCGTCTCCTCGATCAATCGATCTCCCTCAATGCTTGATCGGGCTGTGTATATATAGGCGCTCAAGGGAAGGGATTAGGATAACTCTCTTTATTTGAAATTTGAAATGCTCCATGGTTAAGAGATAAGCCTCATCTAATCGGTGTGATAGCTTATCAAGCTAGGGTTGACGTCGTCATGCAATGGCCATCCTCGCACACGAGCTTGGCACGACCTTGCCAACATAGCTTGGCATCACCTTATCCGCTATTTTTCTGAAGGATGTCCAAATGCGATTTTTAAGGAGCCTGAGTGTATCCTATTTTTTTCAGAGGTTCTTCCTCTCTTGGCATGGCTGCTGGCACACCTCATGCCAACAGATGCTTGGCACACCTCTGATCTTTCCGTGCCCGCAACATCTTGCATTCACTTCGGCATTCCTAACTGCGTCCCGCATTCATTCCTCCTGCCAACCTGCGCAAAGGCCACTAAAAACAACCCATGACACTGGCATAGGCAGCTTACTAACTCTTTTATGTAAATGCATGATTCTAACAAACTAATACAACTAAATGTACTTGAAAACAAGCAAAAGCATATCGAAATAGGCATGAAAAACAATACTTTTGAGGAGGTAACAATGACAAAGTGTTGTCATTGACATGGAGATGTCAACATCAATACATAAGTATGTGTTAGAGAACGACATACTGGACTGACCCGCTATGAGCACGTTTCTTGGATTATTATGTGACAGTCACAACATTGCTCATAGTGATAACTACATGATCCTCATACTTGAGATCGTCATTATTTCAACATCGTGAGTGACATATTTTGATATAGCCAAACGTCTATCGTAACTGACTACTCTATAAAAACTGATATTGGATATATCACAATCTATGTAGTGGGATATGGTTAATAAAGATAGGATTTGTCTCTCCTACATAATAAGAGTAATATTATAGGCCACTTGATTGAGTGAGACTAAAATGCATGGCCATGCTCGACTAAGTTGATATGAGATATCATAGTTATTTGTTTATAATAGTCTACTCAAGATATCAAGAAATATTAGTGGACTATACAAGTGTAACTGTTCCATTACTTGTGTCCAATCTAGATATAAAGGACAAAAGGATGTAATACATGAAAAAGAGTTAATCACGAAAAAGTTATGTCGAATCATGATTTCTTGTAACTTAAGTGACAATAACATATTGCTAGATGTCACTCGTTGTTTGTAATATTAGAAATGTTCTAATATTTACTACTAACGTTACATGAACCTATAGGGTCACACCCACGGTTGAAATGAGCATATATTAAACAAATTATATATGTACAAATTCGTTGTACACGAATTTAGTTAAATTAATAAATATTTGATATATATATATAATTTAACTATTGGATAAATCTTAAAAGAAAATAATTATTGTAATCATGACTCTTTTAATATATATAAATAATATAATTCGATTTAAATTAATATATATATATTGAAATCTTAATTAAAGTTGAATTGGGATTATATATATATATTAGTATATATATTAAAATCCTAATTAGTTGAATTATGATTATATATATTAATATTTATTGAAATCCTAATTAAGTTAAATTGGGATTATATATATTTAATATATGTATATTGAAATCCTAATTGAAGTTGAATTAGGATTATATATATTTAATATATATATATATATATTGAAATCCTAATTAAAGTTAAATTGGGATTATATATATTAATATATACATATTGAAATCCTAATATGAGTTGAATTAGGATTTCAAAGGCTATATAAAGGCATGAGAGATCTGGCAATCATTAATGCTTTCGAAAAAACCTTCTAAATAGTATAGAGAGTTTTATATGCTCGTTTCAATTGGGTGAACTACGTAGAGGTCGAAGCGTTATCGTTGCGGCTTAGGAATCGACATCATGGAGTCGTGATTGGATATCTATCTCCTCCAAATTTACAATTCTAGATTTTAAATAGGTAATTCTTTATCCTTATTCATCCCGATTCATTCCTTGTACATGGATCTCTAGTGGTAATCACGGGATAATTTTTTCGCTGCCCATGGGGTGTACCAGCGTGACCCAACAGATAGTGGCCACGACCTACAAGCATAAGTCAAATATGAAGTTTTTATGGTATTGCTAGCTTCTATCTAAGGTTTTTTTCCTAACTTTAGTACTATAGCCACCCCTCTAACGGGAATCATAAAGAAAAGTATGAAATTCCATTGGGGTGAGGAACAAGAAAAACCTTTTGTTTTAATCAAAGATTGTTTGCCGAACGCGCCTTTGTTATCACTCCAAAATTTAAAAAAAAAACTTTTGAGATTGAGTGTGATGCATCATGAATAGGAATTGGAGCCATTCTCACTCAAGATGGATGCCTCATTGTGTACTTTAACGAGAAATTGAATGGTGCAACCCTCAACTATCTAACATATGACAAAGAGATGTACGTTTTGATCTGAGCATTGGAAACTTGGAAGCACTATATTTGGACCAAAGAATTCATGATTCATACCGACCATGAAGCCTTAAAAGCATCTCAAAAGACAAAACAAGTTGAACAAACGGCATGCTAAATGGGTGAAGTTCCTTGAAACATTTCCATACGTGATCAAGTGAAAGAAAGGTAAGGAAATTGTTGTTGTTGCTGCTTTGTCGAGGAGTTATGCACTCTTTAATACCTTGGATTTTAAATTACTTGGTTTTTCTTATATCAAAGAACTCTATGACAATGATCTTCATTTTTGTGTGTATTACAAGGCCTGTGTAAAGAGAGTTTTTGATAGGTTTTACAAGCAAGACAAATACCTCTTTCAAGAAGGCAAGTTGTGCATTCCTCAAGGATCCATTCAAAATGTTCTTGTGAAAGAAGTACATAGAGGGGGACTTATGGGTCACCTTGGCGTAACCAAGGCTTCGGACATGCCCTGTGAGAACTTCTTTTGGCCTAAGATTAGACGTGATGTGAGGAACATGTGTGATATATGCATCACTTGCAAGAGGGCCAAATCGTGCCTCAAACCCCATGGATTGTACACGCCACTTCCAATCCCTGAAGTACCTTGGTTAGACATTTCCATGGATTTCATACTTGGACTCCGTCACACTAAAAATGAAAAAAAAACTCAGTTTTTGTGATAGTCGACATGTTTTCTAAAATGACATGCTTCATTTCTTGTAATAAAATTGATGATGCTTCAAAAATTGCTAAATTTTTTTAGGGAAGTGGTACGATTGCAGGGGATGCCGAGGAAAATTGTGTTGGACCAAGATGCAAAGTTCCTTAGTCATTTTTGGAGGACTTTGTGGAACAAACTTGGCACCAAATTATTGTTCTCTATAATAAGTCACCAGCAAATGGATGGCCAAACCGAAATGGTTAATCGGGTCCTATCAACCATGTTAAGAGCCATCATACGAAAGAACTTGAAAACGAGGGAAGAATATTTGTTGCATGTTGAATTTGCATACAATCGGTAAATGTATTCAGCCACTAAGCATTCACCGTTTGAGATTGTCTATGGTTTTAATCCTCTCACTCCACTTGATTTAATTTATTTACCGTCGGATCAGTTTATGCATGTAGATGGCAAGAAATGGTCAAAATTTGTGAGGAATCTACATCAACAAGTGAAGGAAAACATTGAAAGCAGAACCAAGCAATATGTCAACAAGGCCAACAAGGGACAAAACAAGTCATTTTTGAACCCGAAGATTGGGTTTGGATACACATGCAAAAGAAACAATTTCCCGCTCAACGAATATTGAAATTATTGCCTCGAGGAGATTGTCCTTTCCAAGTTCTTGAAAGGTTAATGACAATGCATACAAATTGGACCTTCCAAGTGATTATAAAATTAGTACAAGATTCAACATATCCGATTTGTCTCCTTATTTTGTATGTGATGATTTGGGTACAAACCGCTTTAAAGAGAGAGGGGATGATGCAAGCATGGATCCACCCAAAGATGATCCAATCGAGCTTCCACGAGGGTCGGTCACTTGCGCAAGAACAAAACAATTCAAGGAAGCTCTCATAAGATTAATCGAACAAGCTTGGGACATTGGGCAAGCTTTGGACGTTGGACTTGAGCCATGCAAAGTATGCAATTTGTTGCATGTGAACATATCGAGTGAAAAGTGAACATTTTAGTTTATTTGAAGCAACATATTTTTAATTGTTGCTACATTTTAGTTAATTTGTTGCTACATGTTTCTTATATTTTTTATTATTGTCACATTTTTTATGCTCCCATATTTATGTCACATTACATGTTATTTTCAACTATTATTAATTTAATTTTTGTGTTCACAAATTATTTCCTAGATGCATATGGCTAGCCACATCAACCTTGGAAGAAAGACTCTTGGGATGCCACATGCGCATTCATGAAAAGGTGGAAATATTCAAGGCATTCACTGAGATCATTCATCTTTTGAAGCATGCATGTACGGCAAGGGGGAGTTATTTGGAAGCTTCTTACACTTGGAGAATGCATTTGAGATCAATCACCTATTCAAGCTTTTCACCTCCTAAAACAAGTGCATTGGATGGCACAAATAAAGATTCATGGAACATGCACATTGCCTTATTTCTTCCACTTTTGTATCTATTTATATGCCTTAGCCTTAGCCTATAAATAGAGACTTATTTCACTTTTGTAAAGACAACTTTGGTCTTAATATAATTTTATAGTGTTCTTTTTCTTTATTCCTAATTCAACTCCAAGTTACTTATCAAGAATATCTTGTGGCATCAACCTTGTCTTTTGAACTTATCATTACCCTTAGTGTGGCATTCAACCCCTTTTGTTATCATTATTTCCTATCTCCTTATAGATAGTAGGTCACGATCATATTACCTTGTTATTAGTTAAGAAACCGTATAAGTCTAGGGTCAACATTACATATAGTGTTGGTTCTCTCTTGGTTCTTGTTGCGCGTATTAAGTGTTGCGCAATTGGTACAAGTGTACACATCGCAAGTTATAGTATAGTATAGATATCGTCTCCATAGGGATTGGTGCTACTTTAGGAATCTAACTTCTCGCACTGAAAGTAAACGCACAATTTGATGATTGTAGGAGTTCTAATTAACAAGTAAATAAAAGAGAAATTAAACTAAAAAGAAGGAGGTAATTGAATAAAAGAGAGTACGACGGGTTATTGTGAGTCGTGGTGTGATAATTGAATGGACCATCATGGTAATTGAGTGCTAGAGTAGCTCAATTGCTCAACAATTGAATCCAGTTGGATTGCCCTGGCAAATTTGTGATTTTTTGGGCAAGTCTACTATTGTCTGGGCAAGTCTGCAATTGCCTGGGCAATTAGGCGACAACCTTCAAAGTTTGGTGAAACATTCTTCAATGGTTTCTCGTTATCCCTAACTCAAAATGCTATTAATTATGCATGCCTTGATAATATATCCTTGCTGAACCAAGGGTGGACAACAACCTATCTTGTGCTCCTTTTAGCCGTTGAAATTCGCAACTTATCTCTAAGTTGGATTAGTTTTCACCATCGATTGATTGAATAAAGACCATGCTTATTCGTTTCTTGAATCTAACTCTCCTGATATTAGATAAATGGATGAATTCATGAGATCCTCTCCCAATTCACTCGCAAAATTTAAAAACCAAGAATGAACATACTTTGAAGTAAAATTGCAAACTCAATACCTAAACAAATCCAATCGTTTTCACAACCACAAAAACACAATAACCCAAGCCAAATAAGTTTAGTTCATGGCTGGGCACAAAATAAACTCAAGAATAAAACTCCCTAGCATGAATCTAATAGAAGCAAAAAAGAAGAAGAAGAAGAAATCGAAATAACCCCCAATTTGATCTCTCTAATCGCACATCCCTTAAAGTAGGCGGCTAGGTCTTCTATTTATAGGAGTTGGCTAGGTCAAAGTCTTTCTTGAGGAGGAAGTTAAGTTGGAATTAAATAAAATAAAAGAAATATATCTCTTTTATTATATATTAATTCCTCCAAAAACTTCTCCTAAAACTCTTGGAATTTAATCTCCCATTGATCTCCAATAACTCCTCATAAATCTAAATTTAAATCTTCATTAAATGCTGCATGGAAATCCAAATCTTTGGGATTTATCTCTTGGTTTTCGTGCTTATCCCTAATGAGGTGGATTTGTCCCGACGTGCCTCAGCAATCTGGTCAGCATGGCATTTAGAACACAACATCGATTACCTTGGCAGATCCTTCAATTTCCTTCCTTAGTTGCCACGACAATCTCCTTCTCGACTGGGCAATTAGATCCTGCACACACAAAAACACACACCAGCAGTACCTTTTTCCACAAAATCAACTAAATTATGAAATCAAGCATGACGATGAAGGAAATTAAGAAAACATGCATGAATGCCTAATAATGCAACTAAAATAAGCCTAAGTCTAACAATAATATGAGTAAAAAGGGTTATAAAAATAGTACTTTTGAACAGTTAACACACCCCCAAACTCAAACTATTGCTTGTCCTCAAACAATGCAAATCTAATAATTACCTGCCAAGACTTCAATTATCAAAGACATGCTTTAAATTTGCCTTCAAACCTCAGAATCGTGGCACAAAGTATGATCACCTTTTGAATTTTTTGGATGGCACAAAAATTTCCCGGAACCAAACTATAATGCTTGTGAAAATGTGTGTGCGTAGTTGTGTACAAGTTAATTTTCAAGATTCTATGTTAACAATAGGCTTTTATTAATTTTATTACCGGGGTATTTATTCATCTTTTTACTAGAGCCAATTTCGGGCACCTCTAGTAAAGCAAGCAAATTCTCCTTTTAATTTTTTTTGTCAACTAGAGCCAATTTCGGGCACCTCTAGCGATATCTTTAATGTGCAACTACTAGAGACGGTTTTGGGCACCTCTAGCAAGAAATTAAATTTTAATTTAAAATTTACCCAAATTTTAAGCAACCTAAGTTCATCAAGTTTCTTTCAATCAACAAGCCACAACCGTGTTCATAATATTTAGCATCATAGTAAAATTTTAAGTTATTTTCATGCAATCCTAAAATTTAAAGGTTCTTTCAATTAAGTGCGATGGCAAAAATTCATCGTTGGAAATTCAACAAGTTCAAGCAATTAAATTCATTCAAAGGCATGGCAAGTAACATATATAACCTATATGCTATTACTAATTATGAATGTAACTAAACATGAAACTAACTAGAAACCAGTACCCCAAACTCGAGAGAAGCATTATCCTCAATGCATGCAGAAATTAAAATAAAATGCAAATGAGTTAGTCGAAAAGGTCGTCACCTTGAATGATGAGTTTCTTTCAAGCCGTTTGCTTGATTCTTTTTCCGATTCGTGATGGTCGTGCCTCTTGAATGTCGAGGCAATTTTGGTTGCCCGGGAAAGTTTCACTGTTGGGGCTTTCTTTGGCACTTCTTGTTCCTTAGCCGGTGAGGAATTGTCTTGATGTTCTTGGCCATGGTGATTGTGGTTGTGGAATCAAAAACAAAGAAAAAAAGAATGTGTAGAAAGATAAAGATAAAAAGAATAAAAATTAAAATAAAAACATATTTTTATCCTAAATATAAATCCAAAAATAAAATAAGTCTAAAGAATATAAAAATAAAATTAAATAAGAAATATTAAAGGAGAGCATGATTATGCATCTCCTAAAGTAACTACTTCCTTGTCGCGCTCAACATGGCTGCCAGCATAGTGCCTTAATATTTGTCCTTTAACTTTGAACTCATATCCGTCAATGGTGGACTTGATTATCACGAAACCATGGGAGAAAGGTTTGATGACTTCAAACGGCCCGAACCATCTTGATTTCAATTTTCCTGGAAAGAGTTTTAACCGAGAATTGAAGAGAAGAACTAATTGCCCGGGCAAAAATTGTCGTGGCAATAGCTTCTTGTCATGCCAACGCTTCATTTTCTCATTGTAGATTCTCACGTTGTCGTAAGCTAAGGCACGAAATTCTTCGATTTGGTTAAGGTTCAATAATCGCTTTTCTCCAACACTCTCCCAATCCATGTTAACAGTTTTGATCACCCAATAAGCCTTCTGTTCGATCTCTACCGGAAGTTGGCAAGTCTTGCCATAGACAAGTCTGTAAGGTGACATGCCTAAAGGCGTCTTGAATGTTGTTCAATAGGCCTATAGTGCTTCATTAATTATTGCCGACCAATCCTTTCGAGAAGGATTGACAACTTTTTCAAGGATAACTTTCAATTCATGATTGGAAATTTTGGCTTGCCCGTTTGTCTGTGGATGATATGCCGTGGCAATTTTATGTTTCACTCCAAATCACTCCAACGTTTTAGCAGCTAGCCTATTGTCGAGGTGTGTGCCACCATCACTAATAATTGCCCTTGGTGTTCCAAAATTGTGTGAATATGTTTTTCTGCAAGAATTTCTGCACGGTCTTGGAATCGTTACTAGGAGCTGCAGCTGCCTCTACCCATTTAGACACATAGTCCACAGCAAGTAAGATATACAAATTTCTGAATGAGGATGGGAAGGGTCATATGAAATCGATCCCCCACACATCAAATAACTCGACCTCAAGGATATTTTGTAGTGGCATCTCCTGTTGGCATGAAATATTCCCTGTTCGCTGACAACGATCAAACCTCTTGTAGAATTCTTGAGCATCTTTGTAAAGAGTTGGCCAATATAAACCGAATTGTAAGACTTTGGCTGTTGTGTGAGTTCCTCCAAAATGACCTTCATAGGATAAAGAATGGCATTGTTGCAGCACATTGTCCTCCTCCTCCCCGGGAACACATCGTCTTATCACCTGATATGCACATTGTTTAAATAAAAGAGGCTCATCCCAATAATAATGATTAGCATCATGTCGGAACTTGTTTTTTCCATGGTGAGTAAGGTTATAAGGCAAAATACCACTAACCAAGAAATTAACCAAATCGACATACCAGGGAGTTGCTGAGGCAACTAACAACTGCTCATCCGGGAATGTGTCATGGATCTCCAAAGATTCTAGATCTTCATCTCCATTTTCCAACCTTGATAAGTGATCGGCAACTTGGTTTTATGTTCCTTTCTCGTCCTTAATTTCAATGTCAAACTCTTGTAAAAGTAAAATCCAACGAATCAAATGAGGTTTGACATCTTTCTTAGCGAAAAAGGTACTTAATTGCCAAGTGTTCAGTATAAATGATTACCTTAGTACCAATCAAGTAGGAACGAAACTTATCAAATGTGAAAACTACTTCTAGTAATTCTTTCTCCGTCATGGTGTAATTTGATTGTGCACCATTTAGAGTTTTACTAGCGTAGTAAATCACATGAAAAGTCTTACATGTGCGCTACCCTAAAATAGCTCCTATTGTGAAATCACTTGCGTCGCACATGAGTTCAAAAGTAAGGTCCAATTGGGCGTAACGATAATAGGTGTCGAGGCAAGTTGCTTCTTCAAGGTCTCAAATGCTTGGACGCATGAATCATCAAAGTGAAAAGCCTTATCATGTTCAAGGTAGTTACACAAAAGTTTAGAAAAATTATAAATAAACCTTCTATAAAAAACTACATGGCCGAGAAAGCTTCGAATTCCTTTGACCGAATTTGGTGGTGGCAATTTTTTGATCACTTCCACCTTGGCTCTATCGACTTCAATTCCCCTGGATGAGATCTTGTGACCAAGCACTATACCTTCATCACCATGAAGTGGCACTTCTTCCAATTGAGCACTAGATCGAATTCTTCACATCGTATTAGTACTTTCTCCAAATTGCTGAGGCAATTGTCGAAGTTGTCTCCGAATATCGAAAAATTGTCCATAAAAATTTCCAGGAAATCTTCCACCATGTCAGAGAAAATTGCTATTATACATCTCTAGAAAATTACCAAAGCATTGCATAATCCAAACGGTATCCTTTGGAAAACATATGTACTATACGGGCATGTGAAAGTGGTCTTTGCCTGATCATCGGGTGTTATGGCAATTTGGTTATAACCAGAGTAACCATCAAGAAAATAATAAAAAGATTTACCTCGGTCAATCATTTGGTCAATAAATGGAAAAGGAAAATGATCTTTCCTAGTAGCTTTATTTAGCTTGTGGTAATCCATACAAACCCTCCAACCAGTCATAGTCCTAGTTAGGATTAGTTCGTTGCTTACCACGGTTATACCTCCCTTTTTCGGTACACATTGTACCGGGCTTACCCATGTACTATTGGAGATAGGATAGATGATGCCGACACCAAGCCATTTGATGATTTCCTTCCTATTGACTCCCTTCATAGCAGGGTTAAGCTTCATTTATTCCTCAATTGTCGATTTATAATCATCCTCCAATAGAATTTTGTGCACACACACTGTCAGGCTAATTCTCTTCAAGTCGACAATTGTCCATCCTATTGCATTTTTATGCAATACCAACATGTCGATCAACCTCTTTTCCTGTTCAGGCTGCAACTTAGAAGAAATTATTACAGGTAAAGTGTTATCGTTCCCCAAGTAAGCATATTTCAATTGCCCTGGCAATGGTTTTAATTCAAGAATAGGAGGTTGCTCAATAGAGGGTTTTTGATTTTACCTTCCTTACCTAAGTAATCCAATGGTTCAAAATACTTACCTAGACGACTTGCTATCCAATTGGCTTCATCTTGCCCTTCATCGTCTGACTCTTCTAGTTCCTCAGGTTCGGCAATACAATTGCTGAGGCAATTGTCTAGGCAGTCTTCCTCCATGTTGAAATTGAATTCAGTAGTGGCGTGGATGACTTGGCACTCTTCTAGATCGTTGGCATACTTAAGGGTTTGGAAAACAATGAGCTTCACTTGCTGGTCGTTTACCCTCATGGTGAGTTTTCCTTTTTCAATATCTATCAAAGTCCTTCCCATTGCTAAAAATGGTCTCCCAAGGATAATGAGTGCGAAATAATCTACTTCACAATCTAAAATAATAAAATCTGTGGGAAAAATAAATTTATCGACTCTTAATAGGATATCCTCAATTTTTCCCTATGGATGCACATAGGATTTGTCTGCAAGTTATGCATCATTGTTGTTGGTCTTGCCTTCCCTATTCCCAATCTCTGGAAAACTGACTTGGGCATCAGATTTATGCTTGCTCCAAGATCGCACAATGCTTTCTCGATATAGTGGTTTCCAATCAAACACGATATTGTGAAACTGTTGGGATCTTTAAGCTTGGGTGGCATGCAATTATGTAGCATAGCCATGCATCCTTCTGTCACAACAACACTTACAAACTCTACTAGCCTTGTTCGCTTAGAGACAATGTCTTTAAGGAACTTAGTGATAAGTGTTCAAAAGTACTATTTTTCTTACCCTTTTTACTCATATTATTGCTAGACTTAGGCCCATATTAGTTGCATAATTAGCCATTCATGCATTAATCCATGTTTCCTTCCATCGTTGAGCTTGATTACATAACTTGGTAGTTTTTGTGGGAAAAGATGCTGCTTTGGTGTGTTTTGTGTGTATATGCAGGATCACTTGCCAAAGCAAGGCTAGAGCTAGTTGCCAGGGCAATGCATGAAGGAGACGCCGAGCTAGTTGCCAGGGCAATACATGAAGGAGATGCCGAGCCAGTTCCCATGGCAATTGTCGACAAGAGCAAAGGTGATATGGTAGTCGAAATTGATGACTAGACAAGCCCAAGATGACGTGGAGCAAAGCCCAAACCCAAAGGAATTTGATTTCCATGCAGAGATTAAAGAAGAATTAAATTCCAAGAAGATAGGAGAAGTTCTAGTAGGAATACAATTATAATAAAGAATTATATTCTTTAAAGATAATTTAATTCCAACTTAACTTCCTCCTCAAAGAAGGACTTTGGCCTAGCCCTATAAATAGGAAGGAGATTTAGACAATCAATAGAGAGAGGAAAGGAGGGGAATTTCGACAAGTCCAAGGAGGGCAAGAGGAGAGAATTTTCGACAAGCATCTAGGGCAAGGAGGATTTCGACAAGCCTCCTTCTTCATCCTTTTCTTTCTTGTTCGATTGGGTTCATGCGATGGATTATTTATCTTGTGTTTCTTTGGAACCTAGCCATGAACTAAATCTATTTGGCTATGGTTATTGTGTTTTGTGGTTGTGAGAAACTATTGGTTTTTGTTTAGGTAATAAGAGTTTGCACTTTTCTATTTTAAGGTTTATTCATTCTCGGTTCTTATTCTTGTTTGCGAGTGAATTAGGAGAGGATCTCGTGATTTCATCTATTTATCTAATATCGGGAGAGTTAGATTCAAGAAACGAATAAATATGATCTTTATTCAATCTATTGATGGTGAAGATTAATCCGGCTTAGGAATAAGTTAAGGATTTCAACGGCTAAGAGGAGCGCAAAATTGGTTGTTGTTCACCCTTAATTCACGCAGGGGTGTATTATCAAGGCATGCACAAGTAGCTAGATTTTCGACTTAGGGATAAGAAGAAATCATTGAAGAACGCTCTGCCAAACCTTGAAGGTTGCTGGCTAGACGCCCAAGTAGTTGCCCAACTAATTGCCCAGGCAACCATCGATTAGTTGCCAAGGCAACCCCGTTGTGCAATTTGCCACGGCAACTGAGTTGCCCGTGCACTCTTTTACCAATACAATCCAATCGGCTATCACACCTCAACTCATGATAACCTGGCCTATCTCTCTCTCAATGATCTCATCTATTCATTTACTTTATTGCTTTCTAGATTAGTTATTAGTTAAACTCCTATAATCCTTTATTTGTGTTTTTACTTTTTACAGTGCAAGAGACTAGATTCTTGAAGTGGCACCAATCCATGTGGAGACGATATCTTTTATACTATAACTTGCGACATGTATACTTGCACATTTGCGTAGCACTTATTACGCGCAACAAGTTTTTGGCGCCGTTGCCGGGGATTGGCAATAGCGACTTTGTTTTTATTTTCTTGCACTTTCTTTTTACTTTTCTTGTTTAAAATTCAAAGGGCTAACAAACTTTGGTTTTGCTTTGGTATATGACCAGGGCGAGACCGACTACACCAGAATATCCCTTTGATCCAGAAATTGAACGAACCTTACAAAGACTTAGATGAAGGATAAGAGTAGTAATGGCTAACCAAGACGGCAATATGAATCAAGATGTTCGAGCAGGAGGAGGAGTGATTCTTGCGCGAAACAGAACTATTCCAGACTATCTTGAATAAGATCTTGATGGACTTAACCCAGGAGTTGTCGCACCTAAAATTGAAGCCGACCACTTTGAGTTGAAACCGGTAATGTTTAATATGATCAACACAATTGGTCAATTTGGCGGCTCAGCAACTGAAGATGCACGGCAACATCTGAAATCTTTCCTCGAGATTTGCAACTCGTTCAAGATACACGGAGTCACCCCCGATGTCTTACTATTAAGATTATTCCCCTATTCACTGAGGGATAGGGCGAAAGCATGGCTGAATAGCATTCCTGCCGGATCCATAGCATCTTGGACTAATCTTTGTCGTGATTTCCTTGCTAAATTTAATCCTACAAATTTGACTGATAAGCTTCGTAACGACATTACTTCTTTTCGGCAGGCAGATGATGAATCCATGTACGAGGCTTGGGAGCGATATAGAGAACTTCTACACAAATGCCCCCTACACAGATTCCCGGTGTGGACTCAAGTAACAATGTTTTACAACGCCGTGAATACACCAACAAGGATGATGCTAGATGCCTCGGCAAAAAGCATACTCCTAGATAAGTCGCCGGAAGAAGCAATGCAAATTTTAAACAGGCTGGCCAAGAATGATTATCAATTCCCATCCACTAGAAGAGGAGGAGTTAGATGCCAAGCCACAATACATGAACTAGGATCATCAGATTCAATTTCGGCACAATTGGCCACTTTAACCAAGATGGTCCAGAACTTGCAAAAACCAAACAACACACATGAAGTCAAGGTAATGGATTCTTTTTGTGAGTTATGTGGTGATAACCATAATTCTTCTGAATGTATGCAGAATCCAGAATCCAGCTTCTATGTGGGGAATTACAATCGGAACAACAATGTGATGTCCAATACATACAATCCATCTTGGAAGAAGCACCCGAATTTTTCATGGAGTAATCCCAACAATGCTCTAAACCAGAACAATCAGAATGCACAAGCATCGGGATTCCAGCAGAATATGCCACGGCAACAGTTGCCGCAGCAACAACCGACGACATCTAGTTCTTTGGAAAATTCTCTAAATGCTTTTATGATGAAAATTGAATCTTATATGGCTGAGAATAGTAATTTCATAAAAAGAACTGATGCTTTTATTAACAGGACCGAGATGAGATTGCAAAACCAAGAGGCGACAATCAAATTATTGGAAAATCTAGTCGGACAGTTTGCTCAAAATCTGAATATTAGACCGAAAGAAGGTTTACCTAGCGATACTGAAGTCGCAAGAGGAACTGGCCATGAGCAATGTAAGGCAATCACCACTAGAAGTGGCCAACAACTTAGAGAGGTTCAAACCCGCTCGTCAAACAAAACTCCACAAAAAGATCAAGACGAACCTAGCGGCAAAGCCTCAGATGCTGAACTAGGAATTGTCGCGGCAACCGGCAATAAGCATGCCTCGGCAACCGACGATAAAGACGCCTCGGCAACTTGCGATAAGCATGCCTCGGCAACCCTAGTTGATAACGCCTCGGCAACTCCAGTTGTCCCGGCAATGCCGTCAATCAGGTTTCAAACCAATGAAAGGATCGAAGATATCCGACTTCCACCACCATTCCTACAAAGGTTGAAGCGACAAAAGCAAGAATACCAATTCAAGAAGTTTCTTGATATCCTAAAGCAAGTCCACATCAACTTACCATTGGTGGAAGCAATTGAACAAATGCCAAACTATGCCAAGTTTCTTAAAGACATTGTGTCCAAGAGAACAAGGCTATGAGAGTTTGAAACAGTTGCCGCAACAGAGGGATGCATGGCAATGTTGCACAATCGTATGCCACCCAAGTTGAAGGATCCCTGAAGTTTCACAATACCCTGTTCTATTGGAAATCACTATGTCGGGAAAGCATTATGCGACCTTGGGGCTAGCATAAACTTGATGCCTAAATCAGTTTTCCAGAAACTAGGAATTGGGAAGGCAAGACCTACAATAGTTATGCTACAGCTAGCCGACAGATCCTATGTGCATCCAGAGGGAAAAATCGAGGACATACTGGTAAAAGTTGATAAATTTATTTTTCCCGTTGACTTTATTGTTTTGGATTGTGAAGCAGATGAGCATGCACCCATCATTCTCGGGAGACCATTCCTAGCAACAGGGAGAACCTTGATCGATGTTGAAAAGGGAGAACTCACAATGAGGGTGAATGACCAGCAAGTTAAACTAAATGTGTTCCAAACACTAAGGCATGCCGATGATCCAGAAGAATGCCAACTTCTTCATGCCACAACAGAGTTTAACTTCAACGAGAAATTTAGTTACCTCGGCGACTACATTGTCAAACAAGAGGAACCTGAGGAGTATGAAGAACCGGTCAATGGGGAACAACAAGAAAAGGCAAATTGGCTAGTCAATCGACCAGGAAAAGAAGCTGATCAAAATGTTGATGCTACACAAGAAGGCAATAGGGAGGAGGACGCGGATCTAGAGATATGCGATGCATTCCCGGATGAACAAATTTTAGTTGCCTCGGCAACCATGGATGCGCACGCCTCAGTAACTCTCGATGCCGCAACAGCCCTTGATGCACACGCCTCGGCAACCCTCGACAGCCTTTGACGCGCACGCCTCGGCAATTTTGGGAGCAGTCGCCACGACAGCACATGCCTCAGCAATACCCTGGTACGCGGATTTAGTTAATTTCCTTGTTTGTGGTATTTTACCTTATGGCATTACTCACCAAGGGAAGAAGCGGTTCCGCCATGATGCTAAGCATTACTTTTGGGACGAGCCTCTTTTATTTAAACAATGTGCAGATCAGGTTATACGCCGATGTGTCCCTGAAGAAGAGCAACAGAATGTACTCCGACAATGCCATTCTTCACCCTATGGAGGACATTTTGGAGGAACTCGTACCGCGGCCAAAGTTTTGCAATCTGGTTTGTATTGGCCAACATTGTACAAAGATGCCCAAGACTTTTACAAGCAATGTGATCGTTGCCAGAGGACGGGCAATATCTCTAGACGACATGAGATGCCACTCCAGAACATCATCGAGGTGGAATTGTTCGATGTGTGGGGGATCGATTTTATGGGACCTTTCCCATCTTCATTCGGCAACCTCTACATCTTACTTGCCTTCGACTATGTGTCTAAATGGGTGGAGGCAGCTGCAGTTCCCAACAACGATTCCAAGACCGTGCAACGATTCTTGCAGAAAAACATATTTACACGGTTTGGGATGCCAAGAGCAATTATTAGTGACGAAGGCAAGCATTTTGACAACAGACTAATTGTCAAGATGTTGCAACGCTTTGGCATATCACACAAGATTTCCACGACATATCACCCACAAACCAACGGGCAAGCAGAAATTTCCAACCGGGAATTGAAGGGTATACTCGAGAAGGATGTAAATCCCTCTAGGAAGGATTGGTCATTAAGACTAGATGACGCACTTTGGGCATATCGCACTGCATTCAAAACACCCTTAGGTATGTCCCCCTTCCGACTTGTCTATGGCAAAACATGCCATCTACCGGTGGAAATCGAACACAAGGCATACTGGGCAATCAAGACCGTGAATATGGATTGGGAAAGTGCCGGACAAAAGCGTTTGTTGGACCTCAATGAGATAGAAGAATTCTGTGCACTCGCCTATAGCAATGCACGAATCTACAAGGAGAAAACAAAGCGATAGCATGACAAGAAACTATTGCCACGACAATTCACGTCAGGGCAACTAGTTCTCTTATTCAATTCTCGGTTAAAACTTTTCCTGGGAAAGCTGAATTCAAGATGGTCAGGACCATTCGAAGTCGTCAAACCATTCTCCCATGGTGCTATGATAATCAAGTCCATCTCTGACAACCATGAATTCAAAGTTAATGGACAAAGATTGAAGCACTACAATGGTGCCCATGTGGAACGTAACAAAGAAGTGGTCAACTTAGGAGATGCATGAACATGCTCTCCTTTCAATATTTCCTTTTTCTTTTTATTTTCATTTTTATTTTTAGGAGATATTTTATTTTTCTTCATTATCTTTAGTTTTCAGGTTTTCTTTGTTTTCTTTACCACAACAAGACTCACAACCACCATCTAAGGAAATTTACTGCCGAGATCCTTGCCCCGGCAACCAATGGAGCAGTCGCCACGGCAACCTACATCGTGCCTGCACAAGCTGATGCCACGGAAACCAACCCTGAAGATGCCACGACAACCAAAGCTAAAGACATTCCGGCAACCACTACAAAAGCCAAAGGTAAAACACCTATGCCCGAATCAACTCCTACGGAATCATTTTTTGATTTTTTAGATTCGGACGAGTCCTCCATTGCACCAACAAAGACCGCACCAATTGAATCCTCCAAGCGAAAAGCTAATAACATTGATGAAGAGGACAATGAGGACAACCCCGTACGAGGATCGATTCCACCACCAGCAACAAGAAAACAACCATCGCGTTCAAGCAAGAGAATTAAGATACTGACAAAAAGGAAACTAATCATCTACGATGACGAACTCTCAGAGTAAGTCCTCGTATGCATTTTTTATTTTATTATTTTTATTTTTCGGTATTTTTATGCATGCATTGAGGATAATGCCTCACTCGAGTTTGGGGGGGATTGTTATTAGTAGTTACCATGTTTAGTTACATTATCTTAAGTATTACATTTAGGATACATAAATTGCTTGCCATGCCTTTAATTGGAACAAGAATTGCTTAGATTTGATGAATATCCGATGATGACTTTGCCAATGCACTTAATTGATAGAATTTTTATTCTAGGATAACCATGGAAAAACTTAGAATTTTACTATGATGCTAATTTTGATGAAACACTGTTGTGGTTTGATTGATTTAAGGAATTCTAGTAAACTTAGGTTGATAATTAATAAATTGGGGGATTAGAATAAAAATTGGATGAATGTTAGAGGTGCCCGAAATTGGCTCTAGCATGTGCTAAAAAATTTTGATCAGTAGAGGTGTCTGAAACTGGCTCTAGTATGTGCTAAAATAATTGATCACTAGAGGTGCCCAAAATCGGTTCTAGTTGAATAAAACTAAAAACAAAGCACTAGAGGTGCCCAAAACTAGCTCTAGTTAAAACATGTTAAAAAGAACCCAATAAAGTAATTTGAAAACCTATTGTTTGCATAGAATCCGAAAAATCAACTTGCACACAACTCCGCACACACTCACAAGTATTATAGTTTGATTCCGAGTAACTCCTAAGTTTTTTGAAAAATAAAAAGCCAATCATACTTTGTGCCCCGGTTCAGAGAATTGAAATCAAGTTCAAAGCTAAGTTTGTGAAAATTGAAGTCTTGGCAGGTAATTATGAGTTTGCATTGCTTGAGGACAAGCAATAGTTCGAGTTTGGGGGTGTGATAAGTGTTCAAAAGTACTGTTTTTCTTACCCTTTTTACTCATATTATTGTTAGACTTAGGCCCATATTAGTTGCATAATTAGCCATTCATGCATTAATCCATGTTTCCTTCCATCGTTGAGCTTGATTACATAACTTGGTAGTTTTTATGGGAAAAGATGCTGCTTTGGTGTGCTTTGTGTGTATATGCAGGATCACTTGCCAAAGCAAGGCTAGAGCTAGTTGTCAGGGCAATGCATGAAGGAGACGCCGAGCTAGTTGCCAGGGCAATACATGAAGGAGACGCTGAGCCAGTTGCCATGGCAATTGTCGACAAGAGCAAAGGTGATATGGTAGTCGAAATTGATGACTAGACAAGCCCAAGATGACGTGGAGCAAAGCCCAAACCCAAAGGAATTTGATTTCCATGCAGAGATTAAAGAAGAATTAAATTCCAAGAAGATAGGAGAAGTTCTAGTAGGAATACAATTATAATAAAGAATTATATTCTTTAAAGATAATTCAATTCCAACTTAACTTCCTCCTCAAAGAAGGACTTTGGCCTAGCCCTATAAATAGGAAGGAGATTTCGACAATCAATAGAGAGAGGAAATGAAGGGAATTTCGACAAGTCCAAGGAGGGCAAGAGGAGAGAATTTTTGACAAGCATCTAGGGCAAGGAGGATTTCGACAAGCCTCCTTCTTCATCCTTTTCTTTCTTGTTCAATTGGGTTCATGCGAGGGATTATTTATCTTGTGTTTCTTTGGAACCTAGCCATGAACTAAATCTATTTGGCTATGGTTATTGTGTTTTGTGGTTGTGAGAAACTATTGGTTTTTGTTTAGGTAATAAGAGTTTGCACTTTTCTATTTTAAGGTTTATTCATTCTTGGTTCTTATTCTTGTTTGCGAGTGAATTGGGAGAGGATCTCGTGATTTCATCTATTTATCTAATATCGGGAGAGTTAGATTCAAGAAACGAATGAATATGATCTTTATTCAATCTATTAATGGTGAAGATTAATTCGGCTTAGGAATAAGTTAAGGATTTCAACGGCTAAGAGGAGCGCAAGATTGGTTGTTGTTCACCCTTGATTCACGCAGGGATGTATTATCAAGGCGTACACAAGTAGCTAGAGTTTCGACTTAGGGATAAGAAGAAACCATTGAAGAACGCTCTGTCGAACCTTGAAGGTTGCTGCCCAGACGCCCAAGTAGTTGCCCAACTAGTTGCCCAGGCAACCATCGATTAGTTGCCAAGGCAACCCCGTTGAGCAAGTTGCCACGGCAACTAAGTTGCCCGTGCACTCTTTTACCAAGACAATCCAATCGGCTATCACACCTCAACTCACGATAACCTAGCCTATCTCTCTCTCAATTGATCTCATCTATTCATTTACTTTATTGCTTTCTAGATTAGTTATTAGTTAAACTCCTATAATCCTTTATTTGTGTTTTTACTTTTTACAGTGCAAGAGACTAGATTCTTGAAGTGGCACCAATCCCTGTGGAGACGATATCTTTTATACTATAACTTGCGACGTGTGGACTTGCTTGCGTAGCACTTATTACGCGCAACACTTAGCATAGTTTGGCATTTGTTCTATTGCTTCAAACAATGGCAAGTTGATGTGGACTTGCTTCAAGATGTCAAGGAACTTCTTGAACTGGTATTCTTGCTTTTGTCGTTTCAACATTTGTGGGTATGGTGGTTGAAGTCAGATATCCTCAATCTTTTCATTGGTTTGGAATTTGATTAACGGAATTGTCGAGGCATCAGGGCTTGCCCAGGCATGGATATCTGGTATTGCCTTGGCATCAGGGCTTTCCGAGGCACGAGCATGTGGAGTTGCCTTGGCAATTTCTGACTCATCATTTTTATTGGAGGTTTTGTTGCTGGATTCATCTGTTTGGATAAGGGGCTGCTCTCCTGGTCAGTTTATTGGCTGGGCATCTGTATCATTAAGCTTCCGTCTGCTCCGGGTGGTGATTACTTTACACTGCTCATGGCCCATTCCTTTGGCGACTTCATTATCGCTAGTAAACCTCATGGTGGTCTCATATTCAAGTTCTGAGCGAATTGCCCGACTTGTGTCTCCAAGGATTTCAAGGTTGCCTCATGAAATTACTATTTTCTACCATATAAGATTCAATTTTTAACATGAAAGCATTGAGAGAATTTTCCAAATAACTAGATGGTGTTGATTGCTGCGGTATCTGTTGCTGTGGCATTTGTTGCTGCGGCATCTGTTGCCATGGTATGTCCTGTTGGGATCATGATGCTTGTGTGTTATGATTGTTCTGGTTAATGACGTTGTTTGGGTTGCTCCATGAAAAATTAGGGTGCTTCCTCTAGGTTGGATTGTATGTGTTGGACATCACATTGTTGTTCTGGTTCTAATTTCCAACGTAAAAGCTAGTCTCTGGGTTCTGCGAACACTCAGAAGAATCATGGTTACCGTTACATAAATCACAAATTGAATCTACTACCTTGATCTCATGTGTGTTGTTGGGTCACTACATGTTCTTAACCATATTGGTCAAAGCGACCAATTGTGCAGAAATAGATCCCGATGAATCAAGCTCATTTATCGTTGCATTACGTCTGACTATTCCCCTTCGGGTGATTGGGAACTGATAATCGTTATTGGCTAGATGGTTCAGAATCTCTATCGCTTCCTCAGGTGACTTGTCGAGGAGTATGCCATTTGCCGAGGCATCTAGCATCATCCTTGTCAGTGTGTTTACTGAGTTGTAGAACATCATCACTTGCGTCTACAATGGGAATCCGTGCATGAGACATTTGTGTAAAAGCGCTTTGTATCGCTCCCAAGCCTCGTACATGGATTTATCATATGCCTGTTGAAAAGAAGTAATATCATTACGCAACTTATCAGTCATATTTGTAGAACTAAATCTAGCAATAAAATCACGACACAAATTCGTCCATGATTCTATATATCCGGATGGAATACTATTTAGCCACATTTTTGCCCTATCCCTCAGTGAATATGGAAATAATTTTAGCCTTGGGATATCTTCATGGACTTCTTGTAGCTTGAATAAATTGCAAATCTCCATGAATAATTTGAGATGTTGTCTGGCATCTTCAGTTACCGAGCTGCCAAATTGACCAATTGTGTTAATCATATTGAACATCACAGGTTTTAATTCAAAGTGGGTAGCTTCTATCTCTGGTGTGACAACCCCTGGATTAAACATTGAGATCTTCCTCTAAGTAGTCTCAAATGGGTCTGTTATGAACAGGTTGTACGACTTGATCTCCTCCTCCTCTTACCACGATGTTCTGGTTACTATTGGCATTCAGATTGTCGACTGGGTTACCTTGTTGTTCTGCCATTGCTGCTCGTTGTTCTCGTCTTCTTCTATAAAGAACTCGTTCTATCTCGGGTTCAATTGGGTAGCCTTGTGCTATTGGTCTCGCCCTGGTCATACACAGATGCAAAACTAAAGTTGTAAATCCCTTGAAACCGATTAGAAATAAAACTAAAATAAAAAGAAATAAAGGTGCAAGAAATGAAAAACCAAAGTCGCTTTTGCCAATCCCCGGCAAGGCGCCAAAAACTTGTTGCACGTATTAAGTGCTTCGCAATGGGTGCAAGTGTACACGTCGCAAGTTATAGTATAGTATAGATATCATCTCCACAGGGATTGGTGCTACTTCGGGAATCTAACTTCTCGCACTAAAAGTAAAAACACAATTTGATGATTGTAGGAGTTCCAATTAACAAGTAAATAAAAGAGAAATTAAACTAAAAAGAATGAGATAATTGAATAAAAGAGAGTAGGTTGGGTTATCGTGAGTCGTGGTGTGATAATTGAATGGACCGTCATGGTAATTGAGTGCTAGATTAGCTCAATTGCTCAACAATTGAATCTAGTCAGATTACCTTGGCAAATCTGCGATTTCCTGGGCAATTGGGCAACAACCTTCAAAGTTTAGCAAAGCGTTCTTCAATGGTTTCTCGTTATCTCTAACTCAAAATGCTGCTAATTGTGCATACCTTGATAATACATCCCTACGTGAATCAATGGTGGACAACAACCTATCTTGTGCTCTTTTTAGCTGTTGAAATTCGCAACTTATTCCTAAGTCGAAATAGTCTTCACCATCGATTGATTGAATAAAGACCATGCCCATTCATTTCTTGAATCTAACTCTCCCGATATTAGATAAATGGATGAATTCACGAGACTCTTTCCCAATTCACTCGCAAAATTTAAGAACCAAGAATGAACAAACTTTGAAGTAAAATTGCAAACTCAATACCTAAAAAAATCCAATCGTTTTCACAACCACAAAAACACAATAACCCAAGCCAAATAAGTTTAGTTCATGGCTGGGCACAAAATAAACTCAAGAATAAAAACTTGTTGCGCGTATTAAGTGCTTCGCAATTGGTGCAAGTGTACACATCGCAAGTTATAGTATAGCATAGATATCGTCTCCACATGGATTGGTGCTACTTCGGGAATCTAACTTCTCGCACTGAAAGTAAAAACACAATTTGATGATTGTAGGAGTTCTAATTAACAAGCAATTAAACTAAAATGAATGAGGTAATTGAATAAAAGAGAGTAGGTCGGGTTATCGTGAGTCGTGGTGTGATAATTGAATGGACCGTCATGGTAATTGAGTGCTAGAGTAGCTTAATTGCTCAACAATTTAATCCAGTCGGATTGCCTTGGCAAATTTGCGATTTCCTGGGCAAGTCTGCGATTGCCTGGGCAATTGGGCGACAACCTTCAAAGTTTGGCAAAGCGTTCTTCAATGGTTTATCGTTATCCCTAACTCGAAACGTTGTTAGTTGTGCATGCCTTGATAATACATCCCTGCGTGAACCAAGGGTGGATAACAACCTATCTTGCGCTCCTTTTAGCCGTTGAAATTCGTAACTTATCCCTAAGTCGAATTAGTCTTCACCATCGATTGATTGAATAAAGACCATGCTCATTCGTTTCTTGAATCTAAATCTCCTAATATTAGATAAATGGATGAATTCACGAGATCTTCTCCCAATTCACTCGCAAAATTTAAGAACCAAGAATAAACAAACTTTAAAGTAAAATTGCAAACTCAATACCTAAACAAATCCAATCGTTTTCACAACCACAAAAAACACTATAACCCAATCCAAATAAGTTTAGGTCATGGCTGGGCACAAAATAAACTCAAGAATAAAACTCCCTAGCATGAATCTAATGGAAGCAAAAGAAAAAGAAGAAGAAATCAAAACAGCCCCCAATTTGCTCTCTCTAATTGCACATCCCTTGAAGTAGGCGGCTAGGTCTTCTATTTATAGGATTTGGCTAGGTCAAAGTCTTTCTTGAGTAGGAAGTTAAGTTGGAATTATATAAAATAAAAGAAATAGATCTCTTTTTTTATTATATATTAATTCCTCCAAAAACTTCTCCTAAAACTCTTGGAATTTAATCTCCCTTTAATCTCCAAGAACTCCTCATAAATCTAAATTTAAATCTTCATTAAATGTTGCATGGAAATCCAAATCTTTGGGATTTATCTCTTGCTTTTCGTGCTTATCCCTAATGAGGTGGATTTGTCCCGACATGCCTCAGCAATCTGCTCAGCATGGCATTTAGAACACAACTTCGATTGCCTTGGTAGATCCTTCAGTTTCCTTCCTTAGTTGCCACGGCAATCTCCTACTCACTTGGGCAATTAGATCCTACACACACAAAAACACACACCAATAGTACCTTTTTTCCAAAAAATCAACTAAATTATGAAATCAAGCATAACGGTGAAGGAAATTATGAAAACATGCATGAATGCCTAATAATGCAACTAAAATGAGCCTAAGTCTAACAATAATATGAGTAAAAATGGTTATAAAATAGTACTTTTGAACACTTAACAGTTCCCCTTAACCGATTTCAGGTCATCCTACCATCACCATTCCCATATTTTATTTCTTTTCCAATCATTCTATCATTCCAAGCCCATTTGCATACCTCTATCATTATCATTTGAAGTACTTTAATTTCGTTCGGGAAATATATCGACTCAAACTCATACTCAAGGACGAGCATGCATTGGCAACACACCAGCAAAAGATTTTAATCTTTAATAGAGCCTTAAGCTTGGACAATGAGTACCACAGTTTTGGAAGTGGTGTCATTATATGAAATTATTTGATCAACCAAACATAACCTAATCGAGTATAACATGTTCCACTTGAATGATTCCTCCAAATTAGGACATCCAAGCATTTATTTGCAATGGAGCAATGCAAAAATAGTCTCAACATCTGAATTTTTGAATACTTGTCAACTTCTCATCCATTGTACGAGAGAATCATGAAGTTACCACAAACAATAGGATTAGGCACACTATCAACATATGAATTAGTGATTACAACCTGTTGGGTACCTCCTCAATTTTCTCCAAAAATAGGTGTAGTTTCATCAATCCTTACTTGCCAATAAAATCCATCTCATAATGTCGTCATGGAATTAAAAATAGATCGCCAAGCATAAGATTATTTATCCCCCAAGCCTCACGTCAAATACAGATTTCCTGAAAAATATTTGCAAGAAAAAACATGAGAAACCAATGACTGTGGGTCAGTTAATAACTGCCATACATGTTTACCCAACAGTGCAATGTTGATTTGATGGGGGTCTCTGAATGCTATTCCATCCCATCTCTCTCTTCAAGGCACAAAGCTTCTCCCAAGCAATCATTAGTCATCCCTTGGCAGAGATCCTACCCGACCACTAATAGTTGTGAATAATGAGACAATCGAGTAACATATAACAAGTCATAACATATTTAGGAAGGGCTTGAGCAACAAACTTGATGAACACCTCTTTTCTACCATATGATAAAAGATTTTTTTCCATCATCGCACCCTTTTCAACACACGATCTAGAAGAAAGCCAGGTTTAACTGACTTATTGATGGTACTCTAAAGAGCACGTATTTTCCTCTATTTGTCAATTAATTTGTCCCTACATTAGTATCTCATGCATGCATTCTTGCAGTTTTCTATTTACTATTTGTATATTTTCTAACTGTGTTTACTTTGCTCGAATTCTCCTTATTTTTGCCATTTTTTTGTCACTACACTGCTAATGTCGCTGTAAAAACATCTTGTTATTGTAGCCAGGCTGTCGATGTAGTGTGATGTTGTTGCATAAGTGTTGTTTAGATTGCGTCTAGAACTATCGCCACATTGATAGTTGTAAAAAAGATAAGATCAAATAACGCTAGCAAGAAGATAAGATCAAAGAACAATGAGCTGGAAGTTAGTTACAACAACTCCTGTACGGACCTGATATGGGCACAATGAAATAGTCATTGTCAGCAAAGAATTAGGAGTTGTCTATTAGTATAGTTGTCCTATAAGAAATTCCATTTAGAAAATCAATGAAGAACACTTGTAAACACCCAATTAGAAAGTGATAAGGATATATATACATATATTCTTACCCCTAAAAGGGAGGCTCATATCTTATCATTTTTCCTTGGTTTTGAAGCTTTCTCTTCATCCATGGTGGCTTGAACTTCTTTTTGGTGAACCGAGGTGAAGACGAGGCAGATCTCTTAGTGACAAAGAGGATCCAAGTGTTGAAGCAATGGAAATTTTATGGAAATTCTTCAAGATAGCTAGAGATAGAGTTATTTTAGATTGTGAACTTCAACTTATTTTATGAAGCTTTCTTTCTTGTTTCAACTTTTGGGTTTGAATGTTATTTTGCACAGAAGTATTTAATGCAACCACTGACACTGAGAGGTGCGATGACAGTTCAAGTTAATGAGCATCACAACAAGAGTTGGGTGGGGATGCAATGAAAGTTGGTCCACTTGTTCAAGGACACGCAATATCTCCCAACAAAGAAAGTTGTGGTAGATTTGTTTGTTTAAGTCATTAGCTTAGAGTTGAAGGAAAGTTATTAGGATAAGTTTGATTTATCTTGCTCTATAAGTATCTCATGCTTTAAACTTGCAGCATTTGGTACACTGCCGAGTTACATTGAGGAATCTAGTATTTTTACAGAATATCACTTTCCTTTTCTATTTTGTTTCTATTGTATCCACATCATTCTCTAAAATCTTTTGCATTTACATATCTTTAAAGTTGATTTTGTTAGAGGCAAAACGGATAATGGTGCAAATGTTAGGGGGCAGAAGAGCTCAAAAAAAAAACTTTAGGTACCAAGTTGGAAAAAATGGTAAACGTTAGGGAGCAAAAGTGCATTAAGCATTTATAAAAATGTGCAACATATTTTTTTTCTAAAACATAAATAAGTAACTAAAACGCGCAAGAAACTAATAAAAACTTCTTGATTATATATAATAGGGGAAAGGTCCATATAGCCCTTGAAGTTGAACTATTATGAAAAAAACCAATTAAGAACTTTACAAGTTTTTGCAATCATTTGAGCCCTCAAACCATAAAATTTAACAAAATGTCTCTTTGACCAATATTGACCATAAAATTTATTGATATGATAGATAACATATGCTGATGTCAACAAGTTTTGTACTCATTACTATTTATATGGCCAATTTTGCTTATGTGACTAGTTTGTCTTATGTATCATGTTAGTAACTAAAAACCTCAAATTTTTAAAAAATCAATTAATTTGTAATGCCCTGAATTTGAGGCTAGAAGTTATAAGTTTCATACTAAGATGGATGAGTTATGACAAATTAGATTAAATTGTTAGGTTTACAAGTTTTAGGGATTAAATCAAAGGAAATAATAGTTTTAGGGAGAAAATTGGAAGTTTTGAAAAGATTGGTGTCAAATAAAAAAAGCCTAGGGAATTTAGGGTCATACTAAGCAATATGATCGTTGTTAAATAAACATAAAACTATCTTTTTCGAATAAAAATCCTCTGTCCCTTAGACATCACGTCATAACTGTTGTTAAAAGATGACATAAAATGCTAAAATTACTGAAAAATGTCTCATTTGACTCTTCAATTATAATTATTTTTATTTTGGTGTTTTTCTAGTTTCGAAAGAAATAAAAAATAGAAATTCAAAATTTACTTTTTAAATTATGAAATATTTTTAAAAATTATAAAAGTTCTAAAATAATAAAAATGGAAAACCCTAACGCTCTCTCTGACTCCTTACGCAACCCTAACGTAGCCGCCACGGAAGCGCCGATTGTTGGCCACAATGGACGGCCACTGGAGCATGTTCAGCAAGTTACTCCGGTGCAGGTTCTTGAGAGACCTCGTTCACCGTTGGATGATAGTCGAAATACTAAGAAGAGTAAGAATGAGGGTGAAGGTGAAGGTGTTTTCAGGCAGTCTCTCACCGAGGCTATAGAGATGGAAGTTGATGGGGGTCTGAAATTAACCACGGATGGGGTTGAAACGGGGAGCCAACATCCTGATACTGAGGGTGGGGCGAAGGAACCAGAGGCGGCGTCTAAGCCTTCATATGCGCACATGGTTTTGGGTAATTCGAAAGCTCCTGAGGGACCTCGTATTACAGGCGAAGAGGATGAAGTTGAAGTGCTGGATGAGGATTGCATCGTGAATATGGTTGTCCCCTTCCCCACTATTAGATTTTCAGATTGTGTGCATGATTGGATTGATCAATGCATGCAACATGTTCTTATTTTCCGTCTTCTCAGCCAGTGTATTGGGTACAAGGCGTTGTTCGCTCGCATCGAGGTTCTCTGGAAGCTTGTGGGGGCAATTCAGCTGATTGATTTAGCAAATAATTATTTTTTCGTTAAATTTACGAATGAACAGGATTATAATAAGGTGCTTTTGGGAGGGCCATGGGCAATTTATGGTCACTATCTAACGGTGCAACCTTGGAGCCATTCATTCGCTACTTCGGAGAAGCACGCGTTGTAGGTTATGATGTGGGTTCATCTTCATGGACTGCCTTATAGATATTATTCGAAGGGACTTTTCTGCAAGAGAGCGAGTATTGTTGGTCAAATGGTAAGGATTGTCAACTTTCGGAGGAGCAGCGGAATCCGCCTACGCCAAATATTGATTCGTGGAGACCTGACCTCTTTGGTCCTTGGATGGTTGTCACTAATAGGCGTAGAAGGGTGTCTGATTCAATAACTAGTTCAAAGAGTATGGGTAAAGCTGTAGGGGCTGTGGGATCATCGCGATATGTTGTGTTGAATGTTGATGAGCATGTCGAGAAGGTGCAAGACGAGAGATAGCTCGTGCGGATGGGTGAGACGGCCAAGGGATCAAACAAGTCTGTGGGGGCAGTGGTTCGTTCTAATGCGGTGAGAGGAAATCGAGGTCCGGGTCTAGCTGAACAAACCTGAACAACGGATTTGATTGCTCTTTTTGAACCTCGGATCAAACAAGTCGTGGGGGCAGTGGTAAGTTTGGCCCTTCTATTTTCATATATTTTTAATGATTAAGTGTTTTTTTCTAGAATTGCCAAGGTGGCTAGCACTACTTTTAGGAGACATTTCAGGTCTTTGTCCGTGAACATTGACCGAATTTGATTGCTCTTTTTGAACCTCGGATTAGTAGAAGGAAAGTGGATCGTGTGATTGCTTGGTTAGGCTTTCGAAGGTCTTTCTGTATTGAAGCACAGGGTTTCTGCGGTGGAATTTGGAATGATGATATTAAGGTGGATGTTCAACAAATTTCGAATTAGTTTGTTCATAGTTGTTGTCGTCTGATTGATAGTGATGTTTGGTTAAATTTTACGGCTATTTATACTAGTCCAACAGCTTCTTTGTGACGAGCGTTATGGAATAGTTTGCTACAATTGGAACCTCATATTGATAGCCTGTGGATTCTTGGTGGTGACTTGAATATTATTGGTGCTTCGGATGAGAGGAAAGATGGAGCGAGCATTCAGTTGGGGGTTAGCAAAGCTTTTCGTGACTTCTTGGTTCAGTCTAGTTTGGTTGATATTGGCTTCAATGGTTCGCATTTTACATGGAATTGGAGTAATTTATTTCAATGATTAGATCGGTTCTTGGTTAATGATTTATGGGTTTCTCATTTATTGCAGATTGAGGTATTTAATTTAGAGCGTTTGGGTTCTGACCATCGCCCTATTATGCTCTCGCCTAATGTTGCTAGTGATGCGCCTCCCCATCGTCCCTTTCATTATCTGGTGGCATGGAATGATCACTCGAATTTTAACAAGTTCCTACAATCTTTGCGAATGACTTGGGGGATCTTTTGACTAATATTGGAACCTTCTGTACCAAAGTTAAAAAGTGGAACACAGATACTTTTGGGCACATCAATAAGAGGAAGAGATGCATTTTGGCTCGTTTGTGTGGGATTGTTAGAGTTCTCCAAGTCGCTCATTCGGATTCTTGCTGAATTTGGACAAGGAACTCCGGTAGGAGTTGGATGTGGTGTTGGAACAAGGGAAAAGCTTCTGGTGTCAGAAATCTGGTTCACTCTGGATAATAGAAGGGGACCTAAACACTAAATTTTATCATGCCTCCACAGTTACTAGATGAAAGCGTAATCACATATCGGCTCTTGTAGCGACGGATGGTTCTTGGTGCACGGAAAATACAGAGCTTATGGGAATGGCAGTGGATTTTTTTCATTCTATGTTCACAAGTTTACATTGTGATTGAAATCCTCGGGTGTGGATGGTTTGCATGCTGCCTTCTTTCAGAAAAACTGGGCCATTGTGGGCGAGTCTGTATGCCGATTTATCCGTAGGGTTTTTGAGGGTGAGATTTGGGATACTAATTTAAATCGTACTTTGCTTGTTCTAATTCCTAAAGTGGCCAAGCCTGAATATGTAAGTCAGTTTCGTTCGATCAATTTATGTATTTTTGTGTATAAAGCGATAACTAAGGTTATTGTGAATAGGTTGAAACCTCTGTTACCGGATTGGATATCGGAAAACCAAACAAGCTTTGTCCCAAGCCGATCAATCGTTGATAACATAATTATAACTCAAGATGTCATTCATTCCATGCGAGGTAAATCTGGTAAGAGGGGTGGATGGCCATCAAAATTGATCTCGAGAAGACATATGATAGGTTGGAATGGAGTTTCATCAATGATACTTTGTTGGACTTGGGGATTCTGACGGCTTTACAGAACCTTATTATGCGTTGTGTGACTATTGTTAATACGCAAATTCTGTGGAATGATGCCATAACTAAGAGCTTCAGTCCAATGAGGGGAATTAGACAAGGTGATTCACTGTCGCCTTATTTATTTTTCCTTTGTATAGAGCGTTTGTCTTAGGCCATACAAATTGAGGTTCATCGAGGTAACTAGAAGCCTTTTTGGGCGGCATCATCTGCGCCCGAGATATCTCATATGTTTTTTGCGGATGACATGCTTTTATTTGCCGAAGCGTCTTTAGAACAAGTTCAGGTGATCAGAGGTGTTCTTGACCGTTTTTGTGTGGTTTCTAGTCAGAAGGTTAGTCTACCGAAGACCACTATCTTTATTCCAAGAAAGTGGATGTGATGTTGCGTGAGCAAAATTAGTACAACATTTGGGTTTATGGAGGTAGCTGATTTGGGTAAGTATTTAGGGGTTCCATTACTTCATAGTTGTGTGGTGAATGCCTCGTATATGTATTTGGTGAAAATGGTCTGAGGTTGTTTAAGTGGATGGTCGATGAAGTCCCTTACGCTTGCTGGCAATATCACTTTGGCTAAATCGGTTCTAACAGCTATTCCGAATTATGTGATGTAGTTGACCTTTTTACCCAAGAAGGTATGTTACAAGCTTGAGTGTCTTATACGTTGTTTTGTTTGGGGGTTCCCCTGATAGCTGTGGAGTTTATCTTGTTTAGTGGAATGAGGTTTGTAAGCCTATTGATGCTGGGTTTGGGTTTGAGGAAGCTTGATGCACAAAATGAAGCGTTTCTAATGAAGATCGCTTTTCATTTGGTGGCCAAGAAAGATCAATTGTAGGTTCGATTCTTGCGTGCGAAATACAATTGTGGGGAGGGAATCCTGAAAACTCTCAGAGGGTAGAATTGTTCAAGGCTTTGGCGGGGTCTTTCAATCATTTGGTCGGATGTGCGGTCTCGTCTTGCGTGGAGTATTAGAGATGGGACAGGGGTGGATTTCTAGTTGACTTGTGGTTAGACGATGTCGGCCCTCTTATACAACATGTTATGGCTACTGGTGCAATTGATATGGCTAGGGTTCGTGGCCGATATGGTGGATGAGAGTGGTAGTTCGCGGTGGAGTTCATTTCAGAATCTCTTGCCAATTGCAATTTTGCTAAGAATTGCGGGAAAAACACCACCTCTAGCTATATTTTCTCGAGATTTTATAGGTTGGAGTTTGAGGGATGGTCGAAAATATACAGTGAAATCAGCTTATGGAATCCACTCGGGGATGGTTTTTGGAAACCATGAGAAGGTGTGGCGTATGATTCATTCTTTCCGGGGTTTGCAAAGAATTAAAACTTTCATATGGTTGGCCTGTTGTGATAGAATTATGACCAATGATGAGCAATCGCAGAGAGACATGGCTCAAGATAGTAGTTGTCCCATTTGTTCTCATCCGATTGAAGATGTTAATCATTTGCTTCGGTAGTGTCCGGATGTTGTGGTTGTTTGGTCACCCCTTGTGAGACTGGAGAAGCTTATTGATTTCTTGTCGATAAATTTGAAACGTTGTTTGAGTTGAATCTGTCTCGTTCGAGTGCTTGGGCTCGAAATGTAGAGGATTGGGATCTCCTCTTTAGAGCTTTCATTTGGAATCTGTGGCTACAACGAAATGAGGTCGGTTTTGATAGTAAAGTGGTAGACCACCGATCGGTGCTTGACCGCATCAAGAAGCTCCAGGAAATCACATGTCGCGCTTTGGAGCAGCATCGCCTTGGTGTGATTGTTGCTGGTTCTGGGACTACGCGAGTTGAGCATTGGAGTCCTCCACCCGAGGGTTGGTTGAAGTTAAACACAGAAGCTCGAAATAATGGAACAGGGCTTGCGGCTTGTGGGAGTGTTATCCGAGATCATGTTGGGCAGTGGCAAGTGGGGTTCGCCAGTTTATTGGTGCTTGTTCGGTTCTGGAAGTGGAGCTTTGGGTGTGTATGTGGGATTAACTATAGCATGAGATTCAGGGGCTCGAAGGGTGATTGTCGAGATTGATTGCAAAGAGGTTTTGAAGCCGTTGACTCAAGATATAGATGTCGCAGCGATGCCTACAGTTTTATTTCATGTGAAGGAGATTTGTCGTTACCCTTGGGAGCTTCGTTTTCTACATGTTTTTCGTAGCGGTAATAAGGTGGAGGACGCAATAGAGAAAGAAGTGATAAGTACTAGCTTTGAGTGTGCTAGATTCCTGGTGTCCCGATGTCGGTGTTTGCGTTGTTGCATGCAGATTACTCGTTTATGCAAGGAGTGAGCTAGTGATGCGGCGCTGCTTTGGGTTTTTTGGAAGATGTTGCCTAGTGATGGGTAGTTGATCATGGTTTTGGCTTGGGTTGAAGTTTGGTGTTTTTTTTTGTGTTGTTTTTTGTCTAGCGTTGCTAGCTAGTTTCTGTGTAAATACTTTTATGTGTATTTTTTTTTCTACTAAATTTAGAAAGAATTTTAATAAGGCACATGATTGTATCTAATTTTCATCAAAAGAAAAAAGTACTAAAATAAAATAAACCATGGCACTATTAAAATTATTTTGTCTTAAAGTCGCGAAACACAACTTCAATTGCATTCAAAGGAAATAAGAATACGTTTTGAATGTGAAACTTTCACTGGGTAGGTTGTTAAGTCCTGCTACTGAATTTCTTTAGAGCCAACTTTAGGTACTCGACATAGTGAATGGCGGATGAAAGTGCATCCGGGCTTACCCTGAATTTTCTAAATTTCATATATTTGACTTTAACTTTTTAAATTTTTATAAAATAGTTCTTAATTTTTTTAATATTTTAAATTATACCCATCTTAAATTTTTGAGATTTTATGTGTGCCCACATTAAATAATATTTTTAGATCCGCCACTGAATATAATGATTATATAAAAACCCTAAATCTTCTTTCATTCTTTTTCTCGTTGTTATGAGTCTAATTGTTGGTCTATCCCCTACTTTGAACCCACGACTGGTTCTCTCATTTTAATAGGTGCTCACAATCACTATAAAAAATGTTATGTTGAATTATAATAAAGTCAGTTGTTAATGTGTTGTTATTATATTATTATTGATAATGTTTATCGTTCATTATTGATAGTGTTGTTTGTTTGAATTTTTTAATATTTTAATTATTCAGTTGGTTTTTTTTAATCTTTTATTATATGGTCATATTTTATGAATTTAATGACATATTAAAAATTATAAGTTTATGTTCTGTAAACTAATTTATGTAATAATCAAACTTTTCGCGTTAATACTTGTATAATCAAATGAGTTCGTGGACTAGTGAGAAAAAAAGTCACATCATGAATTTAATTTAATTAATTTATTTATTTATTTATAAGGATTATTTTTTTTACCAATCCTAAATCTAATCTTAATCTTACTTAGAGAAAAAAGAAGGGAGACTCTAGGGGAAGGAAGGGAAGTGCTCATAGTGAGTCTTGAACTCATGACCTACGAGAATATGAGGGTACAAAGATGAGCAGCTTGGCCAATCAGGCAAATGTGCTTGCTCATAAGGATTATTTTCTAGTAGGTGGTGGAGTTTTTAAAATTTTACATTCGAAGTTTAACAAAAAATCGTGTGTCATTAATTAACATAGTACATAATAAGTAAATAATACACACATTTTTAATCTTACGAATGAAATTAAAAAATATAATTATTCCTTACACAAGTGAACGTGGAAATAAAGTTTTCATAAGCACTTTAATTATAAGGTTTAAAGATTTTGTTTAGGGCATAGTGTTTAGGGGTTTAAATGTATGAGTTTTGAAATTAAGGGTATGGTTAGAATTTAGGTTTTAGGGTTAAAATTTATGGTTTATATGCTTAAACCTAAATCCCTAACCATATTACCCTAAACCTAAACCCTAACCTCTAAAATCTATTAAATTCTAAACTCATACACTTAAACCCATAAACTCTAAATCATAAACCAAATCCCTAAAACTAAGCCATATATTTTTCTTTAAAAAACCCTCCATCTTTAGTATAACACCATAATATAACAATAATGTACTATTGGAGTGGAATTTGAATGTGTTAGAGTACTGGCCCGAGTTAGGTTTAGTCCTATCAAACTTCAACGTAAATCACCAGGGGAAGGAATGGGCTGAATTTGTAGGCCCACTAAATATTTGAGTTGATAGACAAAGCATTATGTTATGAAGTAGGAAGTTCAAATATGCGGGGAGCAGGTGGAGGGCTGGGATTGGGTGTTTCCGAATCAAATAAATGGAAGATTGTAGGTGAACAAACCACGTGAATTTACGGACTTTGGAGTAACCCAAAATTAAGCAGGTAGCTAGGGGGAATCATTTGTGCATTTTTCTAAGATAGATTGGATTGGACAGTAAACACGTTTAAGGCAAGTCTCCCCTTTCGTAATACAGGTGAAGTGTACATGTCAGTCACAGTCAGTGAATGGTTAGGGCGGAGCCCAAATCTATGATAGGAGCCAAAACATAAATGCTTAAAAATAAATATAAATTTATAAATAAATTATTTTTAAAAAAAAAAATTATATAAGAGAATAAAAGTGAAAAAATTCAACTCTTCTCACGTAACTCCAACCCTTTAAATGATACATTTGATTTAAAATACTAGAATAAATAAAAAGATTGCTATCTCTAAAAAATTCGAGTACAAACAATTTATTAACACGCTATGTGAACATTTTTTAAAAATTAAAAAATAAATAACATATAATTACACCGTAATATTAAAAAAAATTAAAACACTTAAAACATTCATTAACGTACCCATTGCTTCCGGTCTCCATGCATCTCGATAAGGTTGCTTTTATCCTCTCCTTGTCCCTACCCTCAGCTGCCTTAAATACACGGGCCTCACCTAAGTTGGAAACTTCTTGCTTTCTCCAACTCCACTTAAAATATCAGATCCGAGTTTTGCTTAATTTTTTTTTAAACTTAATGGATAATTATTCAATATATTAGCAGTGATTTTTTACTCTATAAACAGATTAACAGATTAAAAGATTCGCACGTGTTATCAATTCATATTTAAAAAAATAAAAAAGACATATGACGATTTTTCAGTTTAGTTTATAGAGTTAAAAAGAACCCTAAATAATACTTTTTTGGTTTAAGGGGCTTGAAGATCTTGAAATTTTAAAAAAAATTAATTAAGCTCCTAAGTATTTTTTGTACCCACCCAATTAAGCACTCCAACCAATAAATTAAATCAATTAAGTATTTTGACCAATTTTGACCATTAATTTTTAATGATTTTTTTTGAGATATTACTGACACGTGACATACTACACTTCTGTCATGTGACATTTACAAAATTTTTAGAAATTTATTTTTTATAAATCTGATAAGTTTTTTAGAATTTTAGAACTTTTAAAGATTTTTTCTAAATAAAATTAAATTTTTTTAAAAATATCAAGTAGCAACACTATAAAACAACACATTGCATCAATTGGTCTAGAATAAAATTATTAGAACAATCAGCATTAGTCAAAGGGGTGAATTGATAAAATTTTGGAGTACAAGAGTTTAATTGGATGCGAAAAAAATTTAGGGGATTAATTGATTTTTTCCAAAACCTTAAGGGCTTATGATATCCTTAAACCTATTTTTTCGTAAAAGTTTTACTCCATATTTAGTAATTATGTATATGCCTTTTATTATTATTTTAATATATAAATAATTTAATATATTTTCCAATGTTTACATCTATCCTCTTGTGATATAATACATATAAAATTGAAAATATATATTATTGGTCAATATAGTCAATTTAAGTACTTTAGTAAAATGTGAGATTTAATCTTGTATTGTAAATTAATTTCAATTAAATTGTTGACACCTCTATTTTTTTTTCAAAATTTGTCATCATTACAACCATACAATCATACAAATTTTCGGGGGAACATAATGGGTCTAAGGAGACATCGTCCCTCAAAGTTTTATGGTAAATTGTATTTTAAGCTCCTAAAAGTTTTAAAAATATTAAAATTAAGTCATAGTTACTTTTCGAATTTTCTGATTGAATTATTTTTAAAATTTTATTAGTTTTGGAGTTAATAAATTAAATATTGCCCTAATTTTTTTCGGTTTACATGCCAAATTTAAAATTAGTGAAACTATTCTTTAATCATGGCCTAAGAAAATATATGAAGTATAAAAACATTTTATTTTACCCTTGTGTTTTTACTAGTAATTAACTCTTTTTTTTTGCTTTTTCCTTATAAGCATTTAATTTAATTTATTTTATTTTAGTTCCTCCTTTTCTTTGGGACCTTGTGTGGTGACTCTTATTGTATATGTTCGTAACCACCCTATTCTAAATATGCCTTGATTTTAGGTTAGGGTTTTCAATTGTTTGGCTTTTGGACCTGTTTAGGTTATGGGATTTTTTTGACTTGTTTTCTTGAAGTTTCTACTGATCTTGTCAAAGCTTCAAGATTTGGGTGTGGTGGATCCAGCCAACCCAAGTTCATTCATGTTTTAGGTTAGTCTGAATATAAAAGACTAATCCTGCCCGTGCGTAGTGAAAATGTTGAATGGATAAAAGAACGTACTTTGGTAGGGGTGAAATGGATTTTTAAAAATGGAGGTAGCAAATTGGAAATTAAAAGAATAAAGATAAAATAAATTATAGTGGTTCAAGCTTCTAACAAGCTCTACATCCACTACCTTAGCTCCCACTAAGGATTTTCAATAATCTCCACTAGATGTTCTTCCTCTTTTTTAGGCTTAGGAGGTAACCTTTATAATCGGTTAATTTTTCTACACAAAGATTAACCCAAAAGACTCTCTTTACAAAGAAATTTTTAGCAAATAAAAGATATCTCTCACAAGACTTAATATTGCCCAATTTACAATCGAACACTCCCCAAAATTGAAATAAAGATTTACAATGAAGATTACAAACAAATTGGGTACAAGTTTGAAATTGGCTGATTCCCCATAATTGTCACCAACGACTATTTTTTTATTAAATGCAAAGATCTTCTGAATCAAACCAAACCGTATGGTACGGTGTAACCGTATCGGTACGCTATGCCTTTAAAATATATTTATTTTAAAATCGTATCGGTACACTATAGGCAATTAAAATTCCAATAATGTAAAGCTGTATCGATAGGGTTAGAGCGTATCGATACGCCTTAGCGTAAATGTCAATTTTGACTTGAAAAACTTAGAGAAAACTTATTTGGTTTGATTTTTTTGACTTAAAATCAGTTTTATTCAAATAGCCAGTTAGTTTGCGAGACTTTAAAATACTTAAAATTTTATTTTCATTTACAAATAGGTCCTTATACAAATTTGTTATATCAAAATCAATATAGGCTTTATAAAAAAGCTTGACCGGTGACCTTGATTTTAGGCGCTCTTGTGTTGCTATGACCATATTTTTTTTCCTGTTTTAACAAGGATAAGAAACTATATTTTACTAAACTTTTCTCTCTAGAGCCGCCATCCCTTTTTTATTATTGTTGATTTTCATGGCCGGCGGCGACACCAGCCTTAGTGTTGATTGTCGACCGCCGGTCACCCTCTTTTATTTATTTATTTTGCTTCTTTTGATTTTAGTTTTATTTCAATAAATCTGCTTCTTAGCACGTTATTTTGTCTTTTGGCAAGTTTTTCTTTTGTTTTGCATTTCTATCAGGGTTGGATCTGCTGCCGTCGCCACAACTGATCAAGATGACACTACTTTGGTTATTCTGTTGATCTCCCTGCGTTGGACCCTCGATTTGAATTTTAATGCAAATTTAATCACCGCTATTATTCACGATCGAGTTTTGGTAATAAACGTGTTGTCAACGTACCTCAATTCTGCAATATCCATTTTTTAATGTTGTTGTTGTTGATGTTTTTACCTTCATCGTCGAGCTTTGGTGATATTTTGTATCTAGTTTATTTCGAGTCTTTGAATTAAATCTTTTTACCTTTTTCTTTTATGGTCTTGCTTGATCTAGAGGTGTTAATTTTGTTTTAAGGATTTATCTGGATCAAGTTGTAAACTTTTTTTGATTTTTTCTTTATGAATAAAACTGACGTACTCATTCTAAAAAAAACTATATTTTACTAGAAATAGGGAGATGTATCATAAATGTAATACACCTAAATCATAAAAAATTAGGGACATCTCCACCAAAATTAAAATATGTAGTTCAGATGGTGTGAAAAGAAACGATTGATCTTTCTCTTAAAAACGCCATTTATTTTATTTTTTTATAGAAAATTCAGCATCATCATGATAAATTTCATGCCTTTTCTAACTATACACTATATTAATCTAGGAGTAAAGATTGAGAAAATAAATTTTATAGATTTTTTTGTTAACGGTTCTGATTGCATTAACAAACTACCACAAAAGGAGACTTAATTATATTTGACCATCAATCTTTTTTATCAGAATAAGTGTTGTGATGACTGCTACAAAAACATCATAATATAATAAAGAAAGATAAAAATCGTGCCATAAACAGACGAACAAACATAATAATATATAAAAAATAATCAAAACAAAGAAATATTTACATTAAATTTTTTAAATGTTGTTATGCCTTATTTCTTCGCGGATTTTCAATGTAAATACCTTACTATTGAATATGCCTATTAAAATTTATTTGTTTTGAAACTTTGATAATTTAACCTCAAGTGATGTAGCCATGTAGGGCACAATCATTCAAGTGGTTGATGAATAATATAAATGATATGTACCGACAAAAAATAAATGCATGCATGCACATCATCAAAAAGTCCATTCAATATAGACAGTAACAAGAAAACACATGTATTCATGCATGCGCATGCATATAAACGTACCATGTATACACACATACATGCATCATCATAATTAGTGCGTAGAAATTCTTCATGGAGACGTCGAGTTGTCTAGTTTTTTAGAAAATAAAATTATTATTATTATTATTATTATTATTATTATTGTGGTAGGGTCGAAAGAGTTAATAATTTCCGTCTTCCGTTGACCATCTAATGGCGTGAAAAGAATGAAAGTGGCATTGAAATATTGAAATAGACAAAGCATACGGAAAGCTTCATTCCTTTATAGTGGAAATGAAGCAATACTTTTGGTGAAAGTTATGAATGACCTAACGCTTAATGATTTCAGTATGTTTTTGATAAGATTAAGACCTTTAGATTTTCTATCATATTGAAATCGACATTATTGGGTTAAAAAATTAAGCTTATTTAACACTTTAGTAACGAAATTAGAACATGATTAAAGTGTTCTATAAACATGCAAATAAATAAACGACATATATTGCGTTGAAACCATCTCTCTCTTATTACCATGAGGTAAAGATCACTTTGGCAAAAAAAAAATTTAAGTTTTAAACTTTTGAATCGTTGGATCAGAGTAGATGGATGATTGAGATTAACATTAAAAATAAGAATATTTTTATAGAAAAATGGTTAATCTCAATCATCGATTTATCCTCAACTAACATTCCAAGAAAAGAATAAAACTAAATTAGTTTTACATGGTATGAGTGAATCTTAACTCTATTATTAACTATGGTAAATTACATATTTAGTACCTCACCTATTCTTGTATTTCTCTTTTAGTCACCCAAATATGTTTTTTAGCAAAACCATACCTAACATTACATTTTGTTTCTATTTTAATCACCAGCTGCTAAAAAAACAACAATGACAATGTTGTGTATTGTTTATTCTATTTTTTAAATTCCACGTGTGTTTCCTCCTCCACATCATCATTTCACGTGGAGATGTAAAATATTTCTAAAGGGCTTTATATACAGGGTTGAAATGCTAAAATCAAAATGTGTTTATTTTCCTTTCATTAATTTTGATAGTAGTTAATTTTTAAAGGATTTTTGGAGAAAAAATAGCATACGGAGACGCAACACAATTTTGTTTTGTCATTGTAGATTTATAACTGAGTTGAAAGTATCTTGGACAAAAGATAATTTGGATGATACTTTTTGAGTGTCCAAATTTTAGAAAAATAGTAAGAAATGTCGTTTCTTCAAGTGGTTTGATGTTGAAATACATTGTCGTCCAAGAGCTATCATTGTTTGTCTATTAAAATAGAGGAGAGCGATGGAGAAAGCAAGAATAGAAGAACGAATGATTTGAGTTTTTTTCTTGTTGTTTTTGCTTATGTAGTTCTCTTTGGGTTTAGGAGAGGGTGATAAAAAAAAGAGTTGTCTTGGTACTTCTGGTTTAGTGGTGGTTGTGGTATCCTGACTAAGGGTTGGTTTAGGTTAGTAAAATGGTGAAAATTCTAGGTTTAGGGTTAATGTTATATTTGGTTTAGGTTAGTAAGATGAATTGTGAATGTGTTTGAATGTTTTTGTTGAATGTTTGAATGAAAGGTGTTAGTATTTTGTAAAGACCTATGGGTAAATGTTGTTAAATTTTGATTGTGTTCATATTTACAAGATACCAAAACACAGTAAAGAACAATCAAACTTTAACAAATAAGAAGATAGAAGTCATCTAGTATTTACATTAAGTTTCCAAAGTGATAGAACATCATTATTCATACAAACAAGGATAAATCACAAAAAAAAAAAAATGACATAAGGTGTTAAGCAAGTTGATATGAATTTTTCTAAAAATCTCTATATCTATCTCTAGTATGTTTCGACATTGCATGCAGAACAAACTAAGGTTTGCTCGTAAAAGTGTCTACTTTTGTCGGTACACTCACCTCTATTGGTACCGTATCCTTCTTTGTTTCTTCAACTTTGGCTTCCTTTTCTTGGACATATACTTCCATTTCACAATCAACAATAGATGTTTTTTGTTCACTTTTCACCTGCATGTCAGTACTAGACTTCTTGACAGTGGTTCCAGTTCTCAAGCTAATGGTCTTGCAATGCTTATTCGCGTGAGCATTTTGTTCTCTCTGAGCGACTTTAGTTTCACTAGGAAACGCTCTTTACAGTCTGGCATTGAAGGCAGTTGCAAGTTGGGCAGTTTGAATTTCGATAAACCTTAAGGCAACATCCATACTTTTTTCCTTAACATCATTTTTGTTGATATAAACTCCAAGTAAATACTCTAGAGAAGACATAGATCTAGGTGAACCACTTGATGTTTGTGCTTACTGCAATATTCGGGGTTGTTGCTCTGTTCAGTAATAGGTTGGTGAGCCAACCTATTTTGGACATAATAAGCAGGCTGATTAGACCACTATTGGTTGTAGTTATTGAGCCCTCCGACATTAGTATTCACGTAAGATAAGTCGGGATGTGTCCTCCAGCTAGGATTGTATGTATTTTCGTATACATTCATTTCCATGCAATTGGAATTCCTTATGTAACAGATAGATTCTGAGTTTTGGGGGTATTTTTCACACGAGTGTGGACCTTCGCAAAAAATACACGCTTTTGTGGATGTCTAGATTGCTTGCATTTGTCTCGGTTGCTATACCTTTTTTGACATATCAGTCAATGTCTATACTTGCTTATCAAGTGTCGGCAAAGTTTCATCATCATGTGTAGTGCTTCCAATCATTCTTCCTTGAGATACCCTCGAGGTAAGAAATTGACAAGAATTTTCAGTTATTTTGTTGATGATATCAAGAGCTTCATCATAGCTTTTGTTGATAAAATTCCAATAGCTGATGCATCGACAACCATCCTTGATTGTAGATCCATGCCATTGTAAAATATCTCCATTTGAGTCCATCGTGGATAATCGTGCATAGGGCATTTCCTAAGTAAACTCTTGTAAGGCTCCCATGTCATAGAGGTTATCATCATCATGTTGCATGAAAGAAAAAAGATCACTCATTGACTTTGCATTCAACTTAGGTGGGCTAAAGCGAAGAAAATACTTCTTAGCAAGGTCATTATATGCTGACACAGACCCTGGATGAAGAGAGCTGAGTCACTCATTGGCTCTATCTTTAAGCGAGTAAAGGAACAGTTTCAAACGAAGTGTCTCTTGTTGAACCCCTAGTTGTATGAACGAATTACACAACTCTATAAATGTGTTCAAATGAACACGAGAGTTCTCGTGATGTGTTCCACAATATTGACCCATATACAGTAACATCTGAAACATCACAACTTTAAGATCAAAATATGAAGCGTTGATAATTGGACAGGTAATACCTGGATTCAGATCCTTCAATGTCAGTTCAACATGATCTCTAATCGGCCTATCAATGTCATTCATTACACGATGTTTGTTGTCATTGTTGGATTTATCTATTCCATAAGCATCTTGCAAATTGTTGATGACATGTAACTCCCCTTAACTGGTTCGGAAGTTAAACCGAGTTAAGGAGTATTACAAGCAAACACAAACAAACAACAATCAAACAAAGATGAACATTCAAGGCATACTAGTGAAGATAAAGACTATTCTTAAACATTTTAGGGACTAAATTTTCATTTGATTACAAAGATGACTTTAAATTAGGTTCTAAACTTCTATTAGGTTCATAGCAAGTTAGGCCAACTTGATTAAACTCAATTCATTTGAAAGTGAGACACCTTAGGGCCCTTAGCTTATTAACTACATCCTTTTGTTATTCCAATTCCAAACCTATTCGAACAAGTACTTAAGAAGCAATGAAGATATATAGATCAATTTCTTAAGTCTAATTCGAATATGATGAGGTATTAAACATCATCTAAACCCATGAAATTACTACTAGCTTACCAATATATTCATTCATCTAACATGCATAATCCATTTGAGACTTTTAAACCTTAAGATCTAATCCTTGACTTCTAACATGTTATACTCATTAGAGAATATGCAAATATCCATCATTTGAACCAATCAAGCAAGACATGGAAAGGTATTATCAATACAAGCAATCAAACAAACAACCTAAAGATCAACCTTTCCAAGACTACTCGAATAAGCATAAACAAACTCCTATGTACATAAACTAACTAATCAATCACCTCATAAAATGACAAGAATTTTGAACATATATTTTAATCTTGCTCGAACCATATAGGTACGCCATTCATTCATTCAAGACCTTAACACATGAATTACCAAACATTCTAATCCAAGCTTTAACTAAACATCTACCACCAAGTATTAGGAGGCCATTTACACATTTTTACAATCAATACAAATGCTCACAAGAATTATCTCAAAAAATTATCAAACATCTACATGCAATTGTTGGTTCACGCCGGTACACCCCATGACACAACGGAAAAATTATTCGGTGGTTACCACTAGAGATCCAAGTATGAGGAATGAATCGGGGTGAATAAGGGTGAAGAATTACCTGTTTAAAATATGGAATTGTGAATTTGAAGGAGATAGATATCCAATCACGATTCCACGATGTCGATTCTTAAGCCGCAACGATAACGCTCTGACCTCTACGTAGTTCACCCAATTGAAACGAGCATATAAAACCATCTAAACTATTTAGAGGGTTTTTCCAAAAGCATTAATGATTGCTAGATCTCTCATGCCTTTATATAGCCTTTGAAATCCTAATTCAACTCATATTAGGATTTCAATATATATATTAATATATATAATCCTAATTTAACTTTAATTAGGATTTCAATATATATATATATATTAAATATATATAATCTCAATTCAACTTAATTAGGATTTCAATATATATTAAATATATATAATCCCAATTCAACTTTAATTAGGATTTCAATATATATTAACATATATAACCCTAATTCAACTAATTAGGATTTTTAATATATTTATTAATATATATAATCCCAATTCAACTTTAATTAGGATTTCAATATATATATATATATATATTAATTTAAATCGAATTATATTGTTATATATATTAAAGGAGTCATAATTACAATAATTATTTTCTTTTAAAATTTATCCAATAATTAAATTATATATATCGAATATATATTAATTTAACTAAATTCGTGTACAACAAATTTGTACATATATATTTCATTTAATATATGCTTATTTCAACCGTGAGTGTGACTGATACGCTCCAACTCTCCAAATGGCTTTGTTAAGAGAAGCTTTGATTGTCCCGATCGTGAATGCAAGTTAAATCTCGAACTCTGTGATCTTCAATGGAATGAATGAAATGGAAGAAAATGATGGATAATTTGGTGGTGGTATGGATGTATATGGAAAGGTGAAGGATGGATAGAGTTTGGAATGGAAATGGGAAAGGTGTATTCAAGTAAATTCAAGAAAGAACCTATACTTAAAGAAGCATAAATTCAATTCGAAGAGAATTTAAATGAGGGTGGTAGCAAGGACGTGAACTCGTTGATTATAAAATCAAGAATTAGAAGTATTAAAAGGAATAGAAGGCACCACAAATCAAAATACTTGATAAGTCGATAAAGTTTTAAAAGAACTAAATTTGAGAGAAAACTCACAAATATAATTTGATTGAATAATAGTTGAATGTTTACAAATAAAAATCAAACACATATTTATGGTAAATTAAGGGGTGTGGCCAAAGGGATATATCTCCTTGAATAGGTGGTCAAATTGTGGCCTTGGTGGCTATTCAGCTGGTGGTGCCTCCCTCCTTAACCGTTCAGTTGAATGGTGTCTCCTTGCAAGGGATGTTGTAACTTTTCGTATGAAATTCTAGCCTGCACCTCCTTTAGTAATCTAGACATAACTCGAGCTCTTGATATCGGATTGATGCGATTCAATATGCGTTAGAAAGATAAGAGATAGGAGAATAATTTTTATGAAGACTTCACAACCCATTTATGCTTGGATCTTGCTCAAAACTGGGAAACAATCGGACTGACATGAATCTGGCCAATGAAGAGTGGAAACTCTTCGTTTTGGCGCACTCTTGCTTTCCCTCCATGATCTAGGCACCCAAAGTGAATTCCCTCCAAGGATCGCCAGTCATGTTGCTTGGTGAAGGGTAGATGACCTTCGGGTGTTGAGCTGGGAGTGATAGCTGGAGCTGAGTTGAGCTGATCGAGCTAGGAGTGAGCTGGATTGAGCTGAGCTAGCTAGTTAAATGAGCTAGCTAAACTTGCAAGCTGATTTGAGCTCCTTTGATTTGCTTTTATCTACGTGAGCTAGTACTTTAAGCTTATAAACTCCTTTAGAATGCTCTCATTTGTCCTTGAGCTGTTCCAAGAACTCTTAGTGGCCTTTGATCTAATCCGAGCTCCTAGTGATGTCCTTGAGCTACTCCAAGCCGTTCTTAAACTCCTTGAGCTAATCCGAGCTTGTGCCTTCATCCTTAGTACCTAAACAGAACAACAAACAATGTGTGAGCTGATTTAAAGCTAAAATATGATACGTAATTAAACATAAGTTGCAATGCAATGCAAACATACTTAAACGAGCTATAACTAAATTTAAATATGTGTTTTCATAGGTTTATATGAATATCATATATTATGCAATTGAATGATAACATATGATCTTCAAATATTTAATATAATGCATAAATAAGTAAATAGATAATGAAGTAAGGAATAACCCCCTTAGAATCAGTCTTGAAGTCCTTCAATGGTGTGGACAAATCATGGAAAAAATTGATGTTGATTTGGATTGCATCAGTGACCCTGTAGGTTCATGTAACGTTACTAGTAAATATTAGAACATTTCTGATATTACAAACAATGAGTGACATCTAGCAATATGTTATTGTCACTTAAGTTACAAGAAATCATGATTCGACATAACTTTTTTCGTGGTTAACTCTTTTTCATGTATTACATCCTTTTGTCCTTTATATCTAGATTGGACACAAGTCATGGAACTGTCACGCTTGTATAGTCCATCTAATATTTCTTGATATCTTAAGTAGACTATTATAAACGAATAATTATGATATCTCATATCAACTTATTCGAGCATGGTCATGCATTTTTAGTCTCACTCAATCAAGTGGCCTATGATATTACTCCTATTATATAGGAGGGATAAATCCTATCTTGATCAACCATAGCCCACTACATAGATTGTGATATATCTATATCAGTCTTTATAGAGTAGTCAGTTACGACACACGTTTGACTGTATCAAAATATGTCACTCACGATGTTGAAACAATGATGATCTCAAGTATGAGGATCATACATGTAGTTATCACTATGAGCAATGTTGTGACTGTCACATAATAATCCAAGAAACATGCTCATAGCGGGTCAGTCCAGTATGTCGTTCTCCAACACATACTTATGTATTGATTTTGACATCTCCATGTCAATGACAACACTTTGTCATCAATCAACTACATATTAGTCTTAATGCATTACTGTTGTCCATTCCCACAATAATACTCGACTAAGAACATTTAAGAATAATCATATTATTCTAAAGACTTTATTATAATTCAGTTTATTTATGCACGCAGAATTATAACTGAAAATAATAATGGCAATGCCTCTTTATGAATGAAAAAGAGAAAAGAAAATGTCATTTGCAATCATCTTATGATTGTTCTTTGGACATACTCTAACAGCAATTTCGAACATGTTGCCACCCTCGTAGGAGTTCTAACAAAAAGCTTACAAAGCATACATTTTTTACTTGAGATCTTGACCGAGCTCTAAGGAAAAGGATCACTAGTCTTAACCTGAAACTTTAACAAGAATGGCTAAGTAATTAATCACTTAGTGAGGTAGTTAAGAAACAATCAATATAGTGCAAACAAAACAACAATTGAGTATTATAACTACATTAATTTAGGTTCAAGCTAAGTTCACTTAAGTATTCAATTATCTCAATTCACTTAAGCATGAAAGTGAGTCAAGTACTTAAGTTCATACAATTCTCATTCATAGTATTTATAACATATTGTCATTCCAACATTGTGGCCAATTCGAATTACATTATATATAGAATGAGATATAACATAGTTGTTCTTACTTAACATGCAAGCAACCAATTTCTTATAGATTTTTTAATGTTTTATTCACAAGAAATCATTTTATTAACCTTGGTAGTCAAGTAGCCTAGGTACTCGAATCCCCAACTAACTGTCACCAACAAATTGTACAAACGTACTGGTCAATCCCTTCTACTGTCGCCAAGTGACCAAAACACATCCCTCCTATTGTCACCTCATAAGGACCGTAGTCCTACCCAAAACAAGAGCTCAATTGGACTCTATGGCATGCCAACTATACCTAAGACTCACTCGAAACCAATGCTTTTATATTTCTTATCAATCATATATCTTAGTGAGCATAGCTCCATAATCAATTATTCCATTGAGTGTAACTTATTGCTTATCATATTAAGCACAGGTGAATGTGTACATTCTTCAATCATAGCACATTACTTAATCACCCATTACATAGCACATGATGTCTAACGATTAGATACTTACCTTCATTACAAGCTTCAAGTTAAGCATAGCTTAGCATAAGGTTAAATAAAATGTAGTTAAATCAAGTAGAGATGCTCGGGAAGGTTTCAATCCTATCCAGAGGCTTAAACTAGACTCGCAAGTTTGAAGACTAGCTTCGATCCTTGATTACAATGCCACTTTGATAGTCCAAGGCTTTATCCTTCCTAGCTCTATTGTCCTCCACATGGTCTTGCTTTAGAGGATACAATATATATATATATTACTCTCATTGAATGTTGAACTTAATGACATAACTCATTCAAGCATTCACACAATTCATAAGCATATACATGGTCCATCAAAGTACCTACTTTTTTTATAACATACCACATCAACCAAAATAATCTTGAACTTATCTTTATAGGTTATTTTGACTCAAGAAAACAATCCATTTTTACCTAATAAAACTGCCCTTATTTAAGCTTCTAGAAAAGCCCACAAGTATTGCAAAAAAAAACCTTGTTTTATTACAAAACGGTCCCTATCTATTTGCAAAACAATACTCTATTTTTAAATCACTAAATAAGCCCCTAAAAATTTATAAATCGGCCCTTGTTTTAGTTGCAAAACAGTCCCTATATATTTTCAAAACAGTCCCCTATCTTTTTATTCCTCAAATCAGTCTTAAATAGTTCTTTATTTCCACAAAACAACGTTACAAACTTACCAATTCATTCCATATTTTATTTTATCAATTTAGTCCTCTTTCCGCTTCTAAAATAGTCATTGATTTTGCAAAACAACCCCCTCTATTTTTACTTGACAAAAACAATTTCAAAATAGTTTTTCCATGTACAAAACAATCCCAGTTATAACTCAATCAATCCATGTCTTTTATTTATGATTCAACCCACATCGAATTAGAAAAATAACCCCTAATTGAATCATCTAAGTTCACATTACCTATAATTCATTACCATCAAGCAAGGTGACCAATTTCCACAACTTAAGTACTCTAATCGGATATCGTTAACCTGATCAATTAGACTGTAAAGATATTAGTGACCAATTTGTAAACTGTCCAAATTCTGTTTTTATGCCTTATAACAGATTTAACTACACTGTATCGATACGCCATGCTTATTTCTAGATTTCCAAATTCAAAGAGTGTCAAACCCGTACCGATACAACTAAGACTGTATCGATACCAGTTGATTGCGTTGACCCCATACCGATACGCTATAAGACTGCATCAATATCATTTTTATCCCTGATTCCAGTGACCAATTTTCGTACCAATACGCCCAATCCGTATCGATACACCTGTTCCTTAAGCCAAATTTATGCCTAACCATACTGATACGCCATCACCCGTATTGATACGCCCTGACTTGTAATGACAAAATTTTGCTGGTTTTTATTCAATTTACCCATCCAAACGTTATCCAAATTTTACCAGAAAGTTATAAATCCATATTTTTAATAGCATATAGAATTTTAGGCTATTCTGAATTCATTTACTAGGATTTTACCTTTTCGTGCATTAAAGCTGATTTTAGCTAGATTGCTAAGTCCAAAAGACACCAAAATGCACATACATCACCTAGACACTACCAGGCTTATACAAATGTACCAAAATAGGTCATTGCAGCTTATCTAGTCATATTACACCTTAATAGGTGTTTGGAAACAAAATAAACATACATATGCTTGCGGAGTAAGTGACATGTAACCGCAAAATACACGATCGATGTTCGGAAAGCTTTAGGATCCTAAAATGCATGAGACACACATATGTTAGGCTTATATAGCCTAGTGAGGTAGTCATAACAATATAAAACAATTAAGTGACATGAATGGCATACTATGGTCATGAATAACATAGCATCATACTCAAATATCATAATTACACTATTAATCACCGAAGTCTCATGCTTAAGTCATTTATTATGCTTTCACATAATCATAGCAAAACTTAACACATATTAATTCCCTTGGACAATGTAACAAATGGATATGCGGATTCACCTTTATACCACACATATGTCAGAAAATATGTCGTAGCCACATATAATAGAAAATAGGTCATAGCCTTGAGCCGTAGCTCCGAATAGTATCTCTTACACAATCCACCCTAATCTCCCCAACATATAGGTCGTAGCCCCGGACCGTAGTCCAATCCCTTACTTATACGAGCTCAAATAACCTTATGGCATACCAATTGTATCAAAAACTTACAAATGTCCAGGGTTACACATGTATCATCATAAAACTTACCTTTATTCCCGTAGGCCATAGCATATCGAAATCAAAATTGAGCATTAGCTCCTTATACGAATCATATCATATACGTACCATATCATAACATACTCATAGCATATTCATATCAGATTCACATATAGCATATTCATATTGGATTCACATATAGCATATTCATAGCATATTCATATCGGATTCACATATAGCATCCACACATGTTTGCTCTATGTGAGCCTTTAAACAAAACGCAATTATAACATAAACGAATGCAACGGGATGGCTCATTGCCTATCCCTTGACACAACGACACTCACCTTGATTACGGGATTCTCGGATTACAATTCTGTTGTGCCTAGCTTCCTTTGGAGGTGACAAGGGATCCTTCTCCAATATTTGAGCTAGCATAAAATTAGATGTTACATTGGAATTCTTTTGACGGATTCAGAATCGTACTTCAAGCTTACCAAATCTTGTAGGAAACATTAGGATATCGAAATTAACTTCCTAGTTCATGGGCTTTCCGTTGAACATAGAAAACCTAATTTCGAAATTAAACCTCAAAATATGATGGAATCAACAAATTGATATGGGGATTTTACTCACCGAGTTGTGGGCTTTCAAATGAAGTATAAAAATTAAATGAAGGTTGAAGGTTGCACCGAGGTGTTAGCTTAGCTCAAGCTTGAAGATGTAAATGGAGGTGTGTGCTTTTTTGGAAATAAAAATGAGGTTTGGTTTACCAGGAGTTCAAGGTAGGAGGATGAAAGCTTTCCTCTTCTTTATTCATTTTAAAACTTAATTAACCCCTTAATCATTGCCTACCTTTCCAAGAACCAATAAGGGGATTTCCTATCCTAAAGGGTTTATTTAACCCAAAGTCTTTCACATCATGTTTCCTTATAATAAGAAGCAATTTGATGGGTACTCACTCCCTTTTTTTGAGACAATCAGGTGGGGAATTGACAAGCAAGGAAGGTGAATAAGTACTTTGTTTTAATTCTCTCTCAATTGGATTTGAACAGATTCAGAACATGAGACCCATATCGATACACCTATGACCGTATCGATACGCCCTCGCTAAAACAAGTAAGTTGGTTATTGGCAGTTAGACCGTATCAATACTGGCTTGATCGTATCGGTACGCCTAGCTCAGAATTTGTAATTTGGCTTTGAATTTCATACAAGGAAGACTTAAACTATTCAAATGGGACCAAGATGTGATTTCATTATAAAGGAAGGGTACAAAGGTCAACTATTACAACATTTTGTACATCGGATTCCAAATTTCTGGCCATCAGAACCAAATTCTGACTAGGCCAGTTTTAGAGATGTGACAACTCTCCCCTTAATAAAATTCGTCCTCAAATTTTCACATCATGCAAAGAGGTGAGGATACTACTTTTGCATGGTTTCTTCAGGTTCCCACGTTGCCTCTTCAGCCGAGTAGCTTCTTTAGAGAACTTTCACTAAAGGCACAGACTTGTTACGAAGTCTCTTGATTTCTCGTACGAGGATCTGTATAGTTTCTTCCTCGTACGTCAAATTGGATTAAATTTCCACAGATTTTGGCTCATTCATGCGGGAAGGATCTAACCAGTACTTGCGTAACATAGATACATGGAAGATGTCGTGAATCCTACTTAACTCCTCAGGGAGGGCTAATCGGTACGCAACATGCCCAACTTTTTTGATCACTTCGAACCAGCCAATGAAACGAGGACTTAACTTCTCTTTTCTGCCGAAACGAATGATCTTCTTCCATGGAGACACTTTGAGGAAGACCTTCTCTCCAACCTCGTACTGGATATCGCTTATCTTCATATCCGCATAGGACTTCTGTCGGTCGAAGGCAGCCTTAAGTCGATCACGAATAATGGTTGTCATTTCTTAAGTTTCTCGAATTAAGTCTGGACCTAGCATCTTGCCTTCACTGAGTTCGGTCCAGCAAAGAGGAGTTCTACATCTCCTTCCAAATAGAGCTTCATACGGAGCCATTTGGATCGAGGCTTGATAACTATTGTTGTAAGCAAATTCGACCAAGGGTAGGGATTTCTCCCACATATCCCCAAAGTCGATGACACAAGCTCGGGGCATATCTTGAATCTACAAGGAAGAATCGAAATTCATATGTGTTATTTATACTCACGAATCGAAGGAAGATATAAGGATACTTAAATAACCCTTTCAGATTGACCGTCAGTCTGAGGATGGAAAGCAGTGCTTCGGTGCACTTGAGTTCCCAAAGCCTCTTGCAGGGTTTTCCAAAACTGAGATGCAAAGCATGGATCACGATCAGAAATGATAGTTACTAGAACTCCGTGTAAATAGATGACTTTGCGGATGTATAGCTCTACGAGCTTAGGTAAGCTAAGGTCCATTCTCACTGGAAGAAAATGGGCAGACTTAGTGAATCGGTCCACAATGACCCAAATAGCATTATTCACCTTTGGAGTTACAGGTAGACCAAATACGAAGTCTATCGTGATACGCTCGCATTCCATTGTGGAAGCTCGATAGGCTAAAGAAGACTAGTAGGCACCTTGTGCTCGTCTTTGACTCGTTGGCAAGTCAAACACCTAGTCACAAAGTCCATGATCTCATTCTTCATGCCGGAAAATGAGCATTCAAATGTCTCGTAGAGAGGAGTAGGCTTCAACTAAGGGCATCAACTACGACATTGGCTTTACCAGGATGGTAATCAATGACCAAGTCATAGTCCTTCAAAAGTTCCATCCACCGATGTTGGCAAAGATTCAACTCCTTTTGAGTCAAGAGGTATTTCAGGCTTTTGTGATCGGTGTACAAGTAACACTTTTCACCATAAAGATAATGCCTCTAAATTTTCAAGGCAAACACAATAGCAACTAGCTCCAAATCATGTGTTGGGTAGTTTAGCTCGTGCGATTTGAGATGACGTGAGACATAGGCAATGAATTTCCCTCTTGCATCAGTACACAGCCTAATACCAAGTGGGATGCATCACTGTACATGGTAAAATCCTTGCCTGACTCAAGTTGCACCAAAACATGGGCATGTGTTAGAACCTGCTTAAGTTGATCAAAACTTTTTTGTTGTTTCTCTGTCCACACAAAGGGAGTTTTTTTACGGAGAAGCTTTGTCATGGGCGCAACAATTATTGAGAACCCTTTAACGAATCTACAGTAGTAGCCTGCAAGGCGTAGAAAACTACGAACTTCTCCAACCTTCTTCGGAGGGGTCTAATCAAGAACCGCTTGAATCTTTTTTGGGTCAACTTGAATTCCCGCAGAAGAAATCACATGTCCTAGAAATGATACTTCAGATAACCAGAACTCACATTTACTGAACTTAGTGTACAGTTGTTTCTCCCAGAGAGTCTGAAGTACAATCTAGAGGTATTTTTCATGAGTGGCAGTGTCCTTGGAATAGATCAGGATGTCGTCTATGTACACAACCACAAATTTATCTAGAAAAGGCCGGAACACATTATTTATCAGGTCCATGAAGGCTGCAGGTGCATGTGTAAGCCCAAAAGGCATTACCAGGAATTCGTAGTGGCCATATCTAGTTTGAAAGGTAGTCTTTGGGACGTCCGACTCCTTCACTATCATTTGATAGTACCCGGATCGTAGGTCTATCTTAGAGAATACAGAAGCATCCTTCAACTGATCGAAGAGATCATCGATCCTCGATAAGTAATACTTATTCTTGATTGTTACTTTATTCAATTGACGATAGTCAATGCACAGACGCATCGACCCATCTTTCTTCTCAACAAACAAAATCGGTGCTCTTTAAGGTGGGGAACTCAGTTGAATAAATCCATTGTCCAAAAGATCTTGGATTTGGGCCTTTAACTCTTTTAGTTCAACCAGAGCCATCCTATGCGGAGCAATAGAGACTGGTGTAGTCCTCGGTTGCACTTCGATTCCGTATTCTACTTTTCGAGTTGGAGGGAGTCCCAAAAGTTTATCAAGAAACACATTAGGGAATTCCTTCACTACCGGTACATTCTCGAGCTCTGGATTTTCTTTAGACTCCATAGCATACATGATAAAATTTTTAGGCTCAGGTTTGGTTTTCATCAAAGTTATGCTTTCCTTGCCAAGTCCACGAAGGTATAGCTTCTTCTTCGAGCAATCTACCTAGGCTTGATGTTCAGCTAGCCAATCAAGGCCTAAGCTTAGATTGAACTCATGAAAGGGCAAGGCCATCAGATTGGCCGAAAATGGGATCCCTTGGATCCTCAGAGGACATGCTTTACAAATCATCCGTATAACCACACTATCTCCTAGTGGGTTAGAGACAACTATCTCAGAAGTGATTGATTCAGGTTCTAGAGCATACTTCTCAATCAATGGTTCTCTAATAAAAGAATGCGTAGAGCCTAGATCTACCAAAGCATAAACATGATCATAACATAATTCCACCATACTACTATCACATCAGGATTATCCTCCTGTTCTTGACCTCGAACGAGGTACATTTGGGATGAAGCCTAGGGGTCACTCCCATCTGAAGGAGAATTTAGATTGCGAGGCCTCCTTGCTAAACTAGACCACACTTGTTTCTGTAACACCCCATATTAAGGTTAAGAAGAATTTAGATATAATAATAGACCTTAAGTTTCACTTAGGAGTTAATTGTAAGGAGTAAAAGATATTGTGCTTCGATGAAAGGAATTAAACTCTTGGTAACCAAATTCTAAGGGACCAAATTATCAAAGATGTAAAAAGGAGTAATTGCATGAATGACAAATTAAGGAAAATGATTTAATGATGTGTCAACATTGTATTATGCCATGTGGCTAAGGAGAGCTCACACTCGGCCTTGGGTAGGAGAGAGGAACCAAAATTCTTGTCCATTGTTCATCTTCCTCATGAGTTTAGCCGAAAGAGAGAGTGAGAGTGGAAAACTAGAAACTCAAAGCTTTTGACCGATCATGGTAGTTTAATGGTAACACTTCTTGCTTGTTCTATTGAAAAAAAGGTAAATGACCCGTTCTCCTTTGATTATACTTATAAGAATGTATGTTTTGGAGATGATTTTTTTGAATGTAATCACTAATTTAGGAACTATTTAGAAAATTAGTGAATCGACCATGTTCTTGTGAATTGTTGGTGTTGTTATATTGCATGATAGAATTAGGAATTTGAGATCTTACTTGGAATTGATCAACGAAAGATTGAAAGCTTGAAATTCTCAATGTGTATATGCATTTATGTGAACTTTGTCAAATAGATATCATTTGGGAAGTTAAGAGGTTTTGAATTATTGACCAGGACTGTTTCGAATAGGTGCACCAAACTATTTTGAATTTTCAATTGAAATTGTGACTTGAATCATAGAATCGATTATAGATTGAATTGGTGATGAATGCTTTGTTTTAATTGAGTCAAGACATGTATTTTGATTCATGAGCATAATAGTATGATAGGTGTTACCGAGTAGCTTGTTGAAAATGTATTGAATTGTTATAGTTGTTCCGTGGTGTGTTTGAGCAGTTTTGAAATGAATCCGATTAGTTTAAATGAATCTAATAAATTGAATTAGAGGAGGATGGGGTGATCTTGCTAATTAGAATAAAATCAAGGATTGATTTGGTGAATTAAATGGTGCAATTTCTGTTGGATCAATTAATTCAAAGAGTAGTGATTTCCAGGACCGTTTTGGTCCAAGTAGATCAACCTGATAATGCTGCCTTGTTTTAACACTTTTAGTATATACTAAATGCTGGAAAATGCAAGTATGTTAACATTAAAATTCTTAGAATAAAATTGAGTGAAATACTTGCATGGTTATGGTCTTGTATGCTTGATAATTTCCTTGATAATGAAGGCTAGATAATTGTAATGTAAAGCTGGATAGAAATGTGTTGGAGCTGATCAAATTTTGTATCTAATAGAATATTTTAATGTTACATGTAAGTAGATCAAGAGGATCAAGAAGACCAGAAAGTGGTTGTTGAACCTAGCAACTATAGGAAGAAAGGGATTGCAATTCGAGAGCGTAATTAGCACGGAGTTGTTGTAAGTGTAACTTAGTTTGGGCAAATTTTAATGTTGTTTCCAAATGCTTGTTATATTAAAATGTTTATGATCGCCTGATAATCTCTTGAATTATGTGAATGAGAGATGCATACTAGAAAAGGGTACGTAAATAAGGTAAGCTTTATTGAATTACCATAGTTACTCTCTTGTAAATGCATTTGAGATTGATGCACATATAATGAGACGATTGATTGATTCATAATATAAAGTCTCTTGGGAGATTAGTTAATTTACAAAGAAGAAAGCCTTGAATCGAGTTAGTTAGACATAAGTGGCATGCCATAGAGTCTGTCGAGCTCGCTAGTTAGGACTACGGTCCCCTGTTAATAAGATCTAAGGATCTTTTAGTACCTATGACATTCTTTCTCCATGAGAGATATTCAGCATATAAGTGTCCTTGATTTGGTACTATATGTACCCTTGATAACATTGTTCTTGTTGGATTCGTGTGTCTATTAAGTCGATCAAGGCTCAAGTTAAATAAATGTATACTTGATTAGTTAAATGTCATAGATATCTTTTCTTATTTATGGTTATTTGATGGTTGACAGAAATCTCTTGAATTATAAGATGTATATAAATATATATATCCCATGGATAATGAGTTAGCTTATGCAATGAAAATCTAGTCTGAAATCATATTAAAACCAGTCTCCAAGGACTCTTGAATCTTTCGAAACACATGAAGAGAACTAGACTATATTGGTTGTATAATGTAAGTTCAAATTATATTCTTTGAATTCATGAATTTCTCTTGACTGTATTTCAGGTCATATTGGGTGCTAGTAGAACTCTTCCAAGGAGTAAAGCAAGATCACAAGGTAAACAATGTATGTTTTGTTATTGAATTTGATTCCTAGGATGGTGGCATTAGTGTGTTAGGAACGTTTTGAATTACGTTTTGGTATGTAAATAGTAAGTGATTATGTCTTTGTGATGGCATGTAAGTATGTATAAACTTAACTATAGCCCTGTTATATGGTTTATGATGCCGCTTGGTTATGAATAATTTTGAGGATATGTTTGGTTGTGATTGGTTTTATGTTAATGATTGATAACCTCATAGGTGGATGTTAGAATTTAAAACTACTATGTTAATAAAGAATTAAATTTGATCTCTATGATTAGGTAAAATGAAAATAAATGAGTTATTCGCATGCCAACCTTTTATGATAATCCTAAATGACTTGATAGAGTTTCAGTTAGTTAATATAAATGTCAATACCTCATAACAGATTCTAAGCTAATTTAAGAACTTAATCTGGATAAATTCTTTTAATCTTCATGTATTGCATCATCATTGTTTGCTATGTTGAATGGTTGCTTGCAAGAAGGTCTTGTAGATGTATGTGAAATTGTGGTTTGAACATGAGTTTCTTATGTGATTTCGAATGTTAGGTTGTAAGCATCTAGCTTTCTTGGATTCGATTTCTAACTTGGTGAACAATAAACTTCGATACCCTATGGGCCAATTTTATCGATTTACGCTAGATGCTTATTTCCAGATTTCTAGATTCAAATGGTGTTAAACTGTGAAGTTTCGTTACTATCGGATATTGTTAACCTAATCAATTACAGTAAAGTTTTTAGTGACCAATTTGTAAATTGTCCAAATTTTGTTTTTTTGCCATTTCACTACCGTATCGATACCCTATGGGCCATATCGATCGCCATGCTTACAGATTTCTAGATTCAAATGGTGTTAAATTTTGCTGGTTTTTATTCGATTTACCCATCCAAATTTTGCTGGTTTTATTATTTACCCATCCAAACGTTATCCAAATTTTACCAGAAAGTTATAAATCCATATTTTAATAGAATATAAAATTTTAGGCTATTCCGAATTCATTTACTAGGATTTTACCTTTTCATGTATTAAAGCTAATTTTAGCTAGATTGCTAAGTCCAAAACACACCAAAATGCACATACATGACCTAGACACTACCAGGCTTATACAAACGTGCCAAAATAGGTCATTGTATCTTATCTAGTCTTATGCCACCTTACTAGGAGTTCGGAAACAAAATAAACATACATATGCTTGTAGAGTGAGTGACTAGCAACCGCAAAATACAAGATCATTGTCTGGAAAGCATTAGGATCCTGAAATGTATGAGACATGTTAAAAGTCTAAAAGTACTATTTTATTCACCCTTTTTATTCATATTATTGCTAGACTTAGGCTCATATTAGTTGCATTATTAGCTATTCATACATGTTTGCATTGTTTCCTTGGTGGACAAGCTTGATTTCATATTTTGCTTAATTTTGTGGAAAAATATACTGCTTTGGTGTGTTTTTGTGTGTGCAGAGTCAGTTGCCAAAGCAAGGCTGGAACTAGTTGCCAGGCCAATACAAGAAGAAGATGCCGAAGCAGTTTCCAAGGCAGTGTATGAAGGAGATGCTGACGCAGTTGCCAGGGCAATGCATGAAGGTGATGCTGAGCTAGTTGCCAGGGCAATTGTCGATAAGGGATAAGATGATATGGCAGTCCAAATTGATGACTAGATAAGCCCAAGATGACGTGAAGCAAAGTTAAATCCCAAAGGAGTTTGATTTCCATGAAGAGGTCAAAGAGAAATTAAATCCCAAAAAGATAGGAGAAGATCTAGAATGAATTTAAATATAATAAAGAATTATATTCTTTTAAAGTATTTAATTCTAACTTAACTTCCTCCTCAAGAAGGACTTTGACCTAGCCATCTCCAATTTAAAGAAGACCAAGCCGTCAAACTCAAAGAGAGAGCAAAAAGGGAGAGATTTTGACAAGAGGCTTCAACCATTCTTCATCTTTTTCTTTCTTGTTCGATTAGGTTTATGTTAGGGATTCTTTGTTTTGTGTTTCTTTGGAACCTAGCCATGAACTAAATCTATTTGGATAAGGTTATTGTGTTTTGTGGTTGTGAGAAACAATTGGATTTTGTTTAGGTAATAAGAATTTGCACTTTTAATTCAAGGTTTACTCATTCTTGGTTTTTATTCTTGTTTGCGAGTGAATTGAAAGAGGATCTCGTAACTCTATCTATTTATCTAATATCAGGAGAGTTAGATTCAAGAAACGAATAAGTATGGTCTTTATTTAATCTATTGATGGTGAAGATTAATACGGCTTAAGAATAAGTTAAGGATTTCAACGGCTAAGAGGAGCGCAAGATTGGTTGTTGTTCACCCTTGATTCACGCAAGGATGTATTGTCAAGGCATGCACAATTAGCTAAAGTTTCGACTTAGGGATAAGAAGAAACCATTGAAGAACGCTCTGCCGAACCTTGAAGTTGCTGCCCAGCCGCCCAAACAGTTGCCCAGGAAACCGTCGATTAGTTGCCAAGGCAACCCCGCTGCGCAAGTTGCCACGGCAACTGAGTTTCCCTATACTCTTTTACCAAGACGATCCAATTGGCTATCACACCTCAACTCATGATAACCTGGCCTATTATCTCTCATATGATTACATCTTGTTTTACTTTATTGCTTTCAGTTTAGTTGTTAGTTTAAACTCCTACAATCCTCTACTTGTGTTCTTTTACTTTTACAGTGCAAGAGATTGAATTCTTGAAGTATCACCAATCCCTGTGGAGACGATATCTTTTATACTGTAACTTGCGACGTGTACACTTGCACAATTGCGGAGCACTTATTACGCGCAACAAGTTTTTGGCGCCGTTGCTGGGGATTGGCAATAACAACTTTGTTTTTTTATTTTCTTGCACTTTTTATTTTTCTTGTTTAAGATTCAAAGGGTTAACAAACTTTGATTTTGCATTGGTATATGACCAGGGCGAGACCGATAACACCAAAATACCCCTTTGATCTAGAAATCGAACGAACCTTGCAAAGACTCAAACAAAGGTTAATAGTAGCAATGGCTAATCAAGACGGCAATATGAATCAGGATGTTCCAGCAGGAGGAGGAGTGATTCTTGCTCGAAACAGAGCTATTCGAGACTATCTTGAAGAAGATCTTGAAGGACTCAATCCAAGAGTTGTTACACCTGAAATTGAAGGTGACCACTTTGAGTTGAAACCGGTGATGTTCAATATGATCAACACAATTGGTCAATTTGGCGGCTCAGCAACTGAAGATGCACGACAACATCTTAAATCTTTCCTCGAGATTTGCAATTCATTCAAATTACAAGGAGTCACCCCCGATGTTTTACGACTAAGATTATTCCCCTATTCATTGAGGAATAGGGTGAAAGCATGGTTGAATAGTATTCATGCCGGATCAATAGGATCTTGGACCAATTTTTTTCGTGATTTCCTTGCTCGATTTAATCCTACAAATTTGACTGATAAGCTTCGTAACGAAATTACTTCTTTTTGGTAGGCAGATAATGAATCCATGTACGAGGCTTGGGAGCGATATAGAGAACTTCTACACGAATGCCCCCTACACAAATTCCAGTGTGGACACAAGTAACAATGTTTTACAATGCTGTGAATACACCAACAAGGATGATGCTAGATGCCTCGGCAAACGATATACTCCTAGATAAGTCACTAGAGGAAGCAATGCAAATTCTAAACAGGCTTGCCAAGAATGATTATCAGCTCCCATCTGCTAGAAGAGGATGAGTTAGATGCCAAGCCACAATACATGAACTAGGATCATCAGATTCACTTTCGGCACAATTGGACACTCTAACCAAGATGGTCCGGAACATGCAGAAACCAAACAACACACATGAGGTCAAGGTAATGGATTCCTTTTGTGAGTTATGTGGTGATAACCATGATTCTTCTGAAGTATACAGAATCCGAAATCCAGCTTTTATGTAGGAAATTACAACCGGAACAACAATATGGTGTCCAACACATGTAATCCAACTTGGAAGAAGCAGCCAATTTTTTCATGGAGTAATCCCAACAATGCTCTAAACTAGAACAATCAGAATGCACAAGCATCCGGATTCCAACAGAATATGCCACGGCAACAGTTTCTGCAACAACAACCGACAACATCTAGTTCTTTGGAAAATTCTCTCAATGCTTTTATGTTAAAAACTAAATCTTATATGGCTAAGAATAGTAACTTCATAAAAAGAACTGATGCTTTTATTAACAGGACCGAGATGAGATTGCAAAACCAAGAGGCAGCAATCAAATCATTGGAAACTCAAGTCGGACAATTTGCTCAAAACTTGAATACTAGACCGCAATGAGGTTTACCTAGTGATACTAAAGTCGCAAGAGGAACTGGCCATGAGTAATGTAAGGAAATCACCACTAGAAGTGGCCGACAACTTAAGGAGGCTCAAGCTCGCTCATCAAACAAAACTCCACAAAAAGAACATGATGAACTCAGGAGAAAAGCCTCAGATGCTGAGCCAGGAAATACCGCGACAACCAGTGATAAACATGCCTCAGCCACCAGCGATAAGCATGCCTCGACAACCAGCGATAAGCATGCCTCGGCAACCAACAATAGGCATGCCACGACAACCCTAGTTGACGATGCCTCGTCAATAGTTGCCCCTGCAATGCCATCAATCAGGTTCTAGACCAATGAAAGGATCGAATATATCTGACTTCCACCACCATTCCCACAAAGGTTGGAGCGACAAAAGCAAGAATATCAATTCAAGAAGTTTCTTGATATCCTAAAGCAAGTCCACATCAACTTGCCATTGGTTGAGGCGATTGAACAAATGCCGAACTATGCCAAGCTTCTGAAATACATTGTGTCCAAGAGAACAAGGCTAGGAAGTTTTGAAATAGTTGCCGCAACAGAGGGATGCATGGCCATATTGCACAATCGCATGCCACCCAAGTTGAAGGATCCTGAAAGTTTCACAATACCTTGTTCCATCGGAAACCACTATGTCGGGAAAGCATTATGTGACCTTGGAGCAAGCATAAACTTGATGCCTAAATCAGTTTTCTAGAAACTAGGAATCGGGAAGGCAAGACCTACAACAGCTATGCTACAGCTAGCCGACAGATCCTATGTGCATCCAGAGGGAAAAATCAAAAACATACTGGTAAAAGTTGATAAATTTATTTTTCATGCTGACTTTATTGTTTTGAATTGTGAAGTAGATGAGTATGCACCTATCATTCTCGAGAGACCCTTCCTAGCAACAGGGAGAACCTTGATCGATGTTGAAAAAGGAGAACTCATAATGAGGGTAAATAACCAACAAGTTAAACTAAATGTGTTCCAAACACTAAGGCATGCTGATGATCCAAAAGAATGCCAACTTCTTAATGCCACGATAGAGTTTAACTTTGACGATGAATTTAGTTACCTCGGCAACTACATTGCCGATCAAGAGGAACCTGAGGAGTATGAAGAACCAATCGATGAGGAATAACAAGAAGAGGCAAATTGGTTAGTCAATCGACCATGTACATACTTTGAACCACTGGATTACTCAGGTAAGAGAGGTAAACTCGAAAAGCCCTCTATTGAACAACCACCGATTCTTGAGTTGAAATAGTTGCCAGGGCATTTAAAATATTCTTACTTGGGAACCGATATTACATTGTCTGTAATTATTTCCTCTAAGTTACAACCTGAGCAGGAAAAGAAGCTGATCAAAATGTTGATGCTACACAAGAAGGCAATAGGGTGGACAATTGCTGACTTTAAGGGAATTAGCCCGGCAGTGTGCATGCATAAGATTTTGTTGGAAGATGATCACAAACCTTCGATTGAGTCCCAAATGAGATTGAATCATGCCATGAAAGGGGTTGTAATGAAAGAAATCATCAAATGGCTTGATGCCGGTATCATAAACCTTATCTCTGATAGGACATGGGTAAGTCCGGTACAATGTGTACCGAAAAAGGGAGGTATAACGGTGGTAAGTAATGAAAACAATGAGCTTATTACAACCAGGACTGTGACCGGTTGGAGGGTTTGTATGGATTACCGAAAGCTAAACAAGGCCACTAGGAAAGATCACTTCCCCTTACCCTTTATTGATCAAATGCTTGACCATCTTGCAGATAAACCCTTTTATTGTTTTCTTGATGGTTATTTCAGGTTACAATCAAATTTCCATAGCACCAAAAGATCACGAAAAAACAACCTTCACATGTCCATACGATACTTATGCTTTCTGAAGGATGCCTTTTGGATTCTGTAATACCCCGACAACCTTCCAAAGATGCATGATGACACTCTTTCAGACATGGTTGAAGACTTCCTTGAGATCTTCATGGTTGATTTTCCATTTTTTGGTAATGACTTCGATAGTTGCCTCGACAATTTAGAGAAGGTGTTGGCAAGATGTAAAGAATTCGATTTAGTCCTTAATTGGGAGAAGTGCCATTTTATGTTAGATGAAAGAATAGTGCTCGGCCACAAGATTTCATCCAAGGGAATCGAAGTAGACAAAGCCAAAGTGGACGTGATCGAGAGATTACCCCCACCAAGTTCGGTTAAAGGAATCTGAAGCTTTCTTGGACATGCAGGTTTTTACATGAGGTCCATTCATAGTTTTTCTAAGATTACTAAACCCTTGTGCAATTTATTTGTAGGATAAAGTCTTCAATTTTGACGATTCTTGCGCCCAACCATTCGAAACCCTAAAGAAAATGCTTGCCTCGGCACCCATTGTCGTTCCACCTAATTGGACGCTACCTTTTGAGCTCATTTACGATGCAAGTGATTTCGCGGTAGGAGCAGTCCTAGGCCAATGCACAGGTAAGACCTTTCATGTGATATACGACACTAGTAAAACTCTTAATAGCGCTCAAGTGAATTACACAACAATAGAGAACGAGTTACTAGTCGTAGTCTTCGTATTTGACAAGTTTCGATCCTATTTGATTGGTACAAAGGTAATTGTCTATACGGACCATTCGGTAATTAAGTATCTATTTGCTAAAAAGGATGCCAAACCTCGTTTGATTCGTTGGATATTCTTTTACAAGAGTTTGACATTGAAATTAAGGACATGAAAGGAACAGAAAATCAAGTGGCTGATCACTTATCACGTTTAGAACGTAATAGGGAGGAGGACACAGATTTAGAGATATGTGATGCATTCCCAGATGAAAAACTATTAGTTGCCTCGGCAACCATGGATGCGCATGCCTCGGTAACCCCTGATGCCTCGGTAACCATGGATGTGCATGCCTCGGCAACCCTCGACGCCTCGACAACTCGAGACGCGCATGCCTCAGAAACCCTTGATGCGCACGCCTCGGAAACTCCAGACGCGTATGCCTCAGTAACCGCTGATGCGCATACCTCGGCAACCCTTGACGTGTATGACGCGACAACTCTAGACGCGCACGCCTTGGCAACAATGGAAGTAGTTGCCACGGTAAAACATGCCTCAGCAATACCCTGGTACGTGAATTTAGTTAATTTACTTGTTTGTGGTATTTTACCTTATGGCCTTACTCACCAAAGGAAGAAGCGGTTCTGCCATGATGCTAAGCATTACTTTTGGGATGAGCCTCTTTTGTTTAAACAATGTGCAGATCAGGTTATACGCCGATGTGTCCCTGAAAAGAAGCAACAGAATGTACTCTGACAATTCCATTCTTCACCCTATGGATGACATTTTGGAGGAACATGTACTGTGGACAAAGTTTTTCAATCCAGTTTGTATTGGCCAATACTGTACAAAGATGCCCAAGAGTTTTATGAGCAATGTGATCGTTGCCAGAGGACGGCCAAAACATCATCGAGGTGAAATTGTTCGATGTATGGGGGATCAATTTTATGAGACCTTTCCCATCTTCATTCGGCAACCTCTACATTCTACTTGTCGTCGACTATTATCTAAATAGGTTAAGGCAACTGTAGTTCCCGCCAACGATTCCAAGACCGTGCAACAATTCTTGCAGAAAAACATATTTACACGGTTTGGGATGCCGAGAGCAATTATCAGTGATGAAGGCAAGCACTTTGACAATAGACTTATTACCAAGATGTTGCAACACTTCGGCGTGTCACACAAAATTGCCATGGCATATCACCCACAAACCAATGGGCAAGTAGAAATTTCCAACCTGGAATTGAAGGGTATACCCAAGAAAGTTGTAAATCCCTCTAGGAAGGATTGGTCAGTAAGACTAGATGATGCACTTTGGGCATATTGCACTGCATTCAAAACACTCGTAGGTATGTCTCCCTTCCGACTTGTCTATGGAAAAACATGCCATCTACTGGTGGAAATCGAACACAAAGCATATTGGTTAATCAAGACCGTGAATATAGATTGGGAGAGTGTCGGACAAAAGCGTTTACTAGATCTCAACAAGATAGAAGAATCCCGCGCACTCGCCTATGACAATGCACGAATCTACAAGGAGAAAACAAAGCAATGGCATAACAAGAAACTATTGCCGCAACAATTCACGCCAGGGCAACTAGTTTTCTTATTCAATTCTTGGCTGAAACTTTTCCTGGGAAAACTGAAATCAAGATGGTCGGGACCATTCGAAGTTGTCAAACCGTTCTCTCATGGTGTCGTGATAATCAAGTCCATCACTGACGAATATGAATTCAAAGTTAACGGACAAAGATTGAAGCACTACAACGATGCCCATGTGGAATGTGACAAATAAGTGGTCACCTTAGAAGATGCATAATCATTCTCTCCTTTCGATATTTTATTTTTATTTTTATTTTTTTGAACTATTTATCATTATTATTTATTAATTTCGATTATTTTTCTTTTTAGGATAAATTTATTTATTTTCTTTAAGATTAAGGCTACATCTTTTTTTCATATTTATCTAATTGTTTTTAAATTTTAAGTTTAAGAATTTCTTTGCACTTCTTTATTTATTTTCTTTTATTAGTTTATCTTTAATTTTAATCCTTATTTTATTTGTTTTTGAATTGTAGGAAAATAGTTCAAGATAAAGAGGAATTTGATTCAAGAAGGAAGCTTCTTCAACAAGGAAACTAATGGGCTAAATCTAAGGCTTATATTAAGCCTCCAATTTACCCTAAATAAACCCTACATAGCCAGCCAAACCCTTCCCCAAACCCCCTAGTCGTCCCCTTCCCCCAATCAAAACCCTTGTTTTCTTTATTTCCAATTAATCTCACCCACCATATTTACTACCTATATTTTCTATTTAACCCATCACCCTTAACTTCCAAGAAACCCATTCCTACTTTTCATCTTGCAACTTTTTAGTTTCTTTTGCTTTCCTTTCTTTGTTTCTACCAAACTCACAACCAAGATCATCCATGGCATCCAAAATCAAAATTTTGGTGCATCCAAGTTCTTCCAAAGAACCAAGATACAAGAAGTTTGCTACATCGGCGGTTCAAGAAAGATTTCACTCCAAGTTTGAAAGCTGGAAGATTTACGAAGAACAAGGCTTCGAATACTCCAACTCTCATCAAGATTGTGGCCTTGAACCATTCATCTTCCAAAGGATTGCACATCAAAAGTGGCAAATCTTTTGCCATCAATCGAAACTGGTAACATCTCATGGGTAAGAGAATTCTATGCTCACTCGCCTAACCTAAATAATCCTTATGTTTTTGTTCGTGACAAGGCTATACTCATAAGCCCCGAAAGCATCAACACCTTTTACGAGCTCTACGTTGAGAAGGACGAGCATCAAGCCTTTATTTATCAGCTCACGCCCAAGCAACTAGACAAGGTGCTTCAAGAACTCACTCTACCGGGAACTCATTGGAACGACGGTAAATACAAGGGCACGGTGAATCGCCTTTGGCTTAAACCCGAGGCAAAATTATGGAATAAGTTTCTTAAAACTTCTTTAATGCCCACCACACACAATACCACCGCTGATACACCTCGTCTTTTGCTCATACATTCTATCTTGCATAATCGCATCATTAACATTGGAAAAATTATTTGTGATGAGATTTTTGTATATAGCACAAAAGACAATGGTTCTCTTTTCTTCTCTTTCTTAATTTCCAATCTTTGCAAGGAGATGCATGTCCCTAGTGAGTCAACCGATGAAAAGGCCCTACCAAAGTCCGGTTGGAATCGAGCACAAATCCAAAAGCTAATGGGAGAGGCACCGGTAAAATCCCCAACGCCTTCAATTGCCGTGGCAACTTATGCCGCCTTGGCAACTCCTAATGCCCAAGTAACTGATGCCCGGGCAACTCGGCCAGAAAAAAAAGGATAACTTGAAACACTCTTACAACCATTGGCAAACCACCTTAGGCAAATTGAAGACCGACAACTAATGTTCATGCGGTACATGAAGGATCACAACAATGCCATCACCCAAGTCATCCTGGAAAAGTACCCAGACAGCCGCGTGCCGTTCCCCATCTTTCCTGCCGAAATCCTTGCCATGAAAACCAAAGAAGCAGTTGCCACGGCAATCGCAACCGATGATGTCGCGGCAACCTACACTGCGCCTACCCAAGAGGTTGGCACAGCAACCAACACTGAAGATGCCGCGACAACCAAAGCTAAAGACCCCCCGGGAACCACTATAAAAGCCAAAGGTAAAGCACCTATGCCCAAATCAACTCGTACTGAATCATTGTCTGATTTTTCAGATTCAGACGAGTCCTCCATTGCACCAACAAAGACCGCACCAATCGAATCCTCCAAGCCCAAGCGAAAGGCCAATGACATTGATGATGAGGACAACGAGGATACCTTCGTACGAGGATCAATTCCACCATCCGCAACAAGAAAGCAACCACTGCGTTCAAGCAAAAGAATCAAGACACTGGCCAAAAAAAAACTAATCATCCATGACGATGAACTCTCGGAGTAAGTCCTCGTTTACATTTTACTTCTCTTTATTGTTATTAATATTTTTATTTTTCTTTGTTGCATGCATTGAGGACAATGCCTCACTCGAGTTTGAGCTCACTCGAGTTTGAGGCGATTGTTATTAGTTAGTTACCATGTTTAGTTGCATCCATCTTAAGTATTGCATTTAGGATACATAAATTGCTTGTCAAGCCTTTAGCTGGAACAAGAATTGCTTAGATTTGATGAATATCCGATGATGATTTTGCCAATGTACTTAATTGATATAACTTTTTATTCTAGGATAACCGTGGAAACACTTAGAATCTTACTATGATGTTAAACTTGATGAAACATTGTTGTGGCTTGATTGATTTAAGGAATTCTAGCGAAATTAGGTTGATAGTTAAAAAATTGGGGGATTAGAATAAAAATTGGATGAGTGTTAGAGGTGCCCGAAATTGGCTCTAGTATGTGCTAAAAATTGATCGCTAAAGGTGCCCAAAACCGGCTCTAATCGAATAAATTAATTAACTTAAGAAAACTAAAAACAAAACACTAGAGGTTCCCGAAACCGGCTCTAGTTAAAACATGTTAAAAGAACCCAATGAAGTAATTTGAAAACCTCTTGTTTGCATAGAATCCGAAAAATCAACTTGCACACACTCACAAGCATTATAGTTTGATTCTGAGTAACTCCTAAGTTTTTCGAAAAATGAAAAGCCAATCATACTTTGTGCCACGGTTCTGAGAATTGAAATCAAGTTCAAAGCTAATTTTGTGAAAATTGAAGTCTTGGCGGGTAATTATTAGTTTGCATTGCTTGAGGACAAGCAATAGTTCGAGTTTGGGGGTGTGTTAAGTGACTAAAAGTACTATTTTATTAACCCTTTTTATTCATATTATTGCTAGACTTAGGATCATATTAGTTTCATTATTAGCCATTCATGCATGTCTGCATTGTTTCCTTGGTGGACAAGCTTGATTTCATATTTTACTTAATTTTGTGGAAAAAGATACTGCTTTGGTGTGTTTTTGTGTGTGCAGAATCAGTTGCCAAAGCAAGGCTGAAACCAGTTGCCAGGGCAATACAAGAAGGCGATGCCAACGCAGTTGCTAAGGCAGTGCATGAAGGAGATGTCGACGCAGTTGCCAGGGCAATGCATGAAGGAGATGCCGAGCTAGTTGCCAAGGCAATTGTCGATAAGGGATAAGATGATATGGCAGTCGAAATTGATGACTAGATAAGCCCAAGATTATGTAGAGCAAAGTTAAATCCCAAAGGAGTTTGATTTCCTTGAAGAGGTCAAAGAGAAATTAAATCTCAAAAAGATAGGAGAAGTTATAGAAGGAATTTAAATATAATAAAGAATTATATTCTTTTAAAGTATTTAATTCCAACTTAACTTCCTCATCAAGAAGGACTTTGACCTAGCCATCTCCTATTTAAAGAAGACCAAGCCGTCAAACTCAAAGAGAGAGCAAAAGGGGAGAGATTTCGACAAGTGGCTTCAACCATTCTTCATCTTTTTCTTTCTTGTTCGATTAGGTTTATGTTAGGGATTCTTTTATTTTGTGTTTCTTTGGAAGCTAGCCATGAACTAATCTATTTGGCTAAGGTTATTGTGTTTTGTGGTTGTGAGAAACAATTGGATTTTGTTTAGGTAATAAGAGTTTGCACTTTCAATTCAAGGTTTGCTCATTCTTGGTTTTTATTCTTGTTTGCGAGTGAATTGGGAGAGGGTCTCGTAACTCTATCTATTTATCTAATATCGGGAGAGTTAGATTCAAGAAACGAATGCGTATGGTCTTTATTCAATCTATTGATGATGAAGATTAATCCGGCTTAGGAATAGGTTAAGGATTTCAACGGCTAAGAGGAGCGCAAGATTGGTTGTTGTTCACCCTTAATTCACGCAGGGATGTATTGTCAAGGCATGCACAATTAGCTAGAGTTTCAACTTAGGGATAAGAAGAAACCATTGAAGAACGCTCTGTCGAACCTTGAATTTGCTGCCCAGCCACCCAAACAGTTGCCCAGGCAACCGTCGATTAGTTGCCAAGGCAACCCCGCTGCGCAAGTTGTCACGGCGACTGAGTTGCCCTTGCACTCTTTTACCAAGACGGTCCAATTGGCTATCACACCTCAACTCACGATAACCTGGCCTATTCTCTCTCATTTGATTACATCTTCTTTTACCTTATTGCTTTCTAGTTTAGTTGTTAGTTTAAACTCCAACAATCCTCTACTTGTGTTCTTTTACTTTTACAGTGCAAGAGATTGAATTCTTGAAGTGGCACCAATCCCTGTGGAGACGATATCTTTTATACTATAACTTGCGACGTGTACACTTGCACAATTGCGGAGCACTTATTACGCTCAACAAGACACACATATGTTAGGCTTACATAGCCTAGTGAGGTAGTAATAACAATCGTAAAACAATTAAGTGACATGAATGGCATACTATGGTCATGAATAACATAGCATCATACACAAATATCATAATTACACTATTAATCACCGAAGTCTCATGCTTAAGTCATTTATCATACTTTCACATAATCATAGAAAAACTTAACACATATTAATTCCCTTGGATAATGTAACAAATGGATACGCGGATTCCCCTTTACACCACACATATAACAGAAAATAGGTCGTAGCCACATATAACGGAAAATAGGTCATAGCCTTGAGCCATAGCTCCAGATATTATCCCTTACACAATCCATCCTTACCATAGTCCAACCCCTTACTTATACGAGCTCAAATAACCCTATGGCATGCCAATTGTATCCAAAACTTACAAATGTCCAGGGTTATATATTTATCATCATAAAATTTACCTTTATGCCCGTAGGCCATGGCATATCAAAATCGAAATTGAGCCTTAGCTCCTTATACGGATCATATCATATATGTACTATATCATAAATATTCATAGCATATTCATATCGGATTCACATATAGCATATTCATATCGGATTCAGATATAGCATATTCATAGCATATTCATAAAGGATTCACATATAGCATATTTCAAACATAGTACATGAACTTACCCATATCAATCGTATCGAAGACTTACCATGCTAGCCGTTAGCATCCACACATGTTTTCTCTATGTGAGCCTTTAAACAAAACACAATTATAACATAAACGAATGCAATAGGATGGCTCCTTGCCTATTCCTTGACACTTCTACACTCACCTTGATTACGGGATTCTCAGATTACAATTCCGTTGTGCCTAGCTTTCTTTGGAGGTGACAAGGGATCCTTCTCTAATATTTGAGCTAGCACAAAATTAGAGTTTACATTAGAATTCTTTTTACGGATTCAGAATTGTAATTCAACCTTACCAAAGCTTGTAGGCAATATCGGGATATCGATATTAACTTCCTAGTTCTTGTGCTTTCCTTTGAACATAGAAAACCTAATTTCGAAATTAAACCTCAACAAATGATGGAATCAACAAATTGATTTAGGGATTTTACTCACCGAGTTGTGGGCTTTCAAATGAAGTATCAAAATCAAATGAAGGTCGAAGGTTACACCGAGGTGCTAGCTTAGCTCAAGCTTGAAGATGGAAATGGAGGTGTGTGCTTCTTTTGGAAACAAAATGGAAGTTTGGTTTACCGAGAGCTCAAGATAGGAGGATGAAAGCTTTCCTCTTCTTTATTCATTTTAAAACTCAATTAACCCCTTAATCATTGCCTACCTTTCCAAGAAACAATAAGGGGATTTCCTATCCTAAAGGGTTTGCTTAACCCAAAGTCTTTCACATTTCCTTATAATAGGATGCAATCTGTTGGGTACTCACTCCCTTTTTCTATGACAATCAGGTGGGGAATTGACAAGCAAGGAGGTGAGTAAACGCTTTGTTTTAATTTCCTCTCAATTGGCTTCGAACAGATTTAGAATAGGGGACCTGTATCAATACTCTCATGACTGTATCGATACGCCCTCCCTAAAATAGGTATGTTGTTATTGGCAGTTAGACCGTATCAATACTGGCTTGACCGTATCGGTACGCCTCGCTCAGAATTTACAAATTGGCTCTAAATTTCATACAAGGAAAACTTAAACTATTCAAATGGGACCAAGATGTGATTTCATTATAAATGAAGGGTACAAAGGTCAACTATTACAACATTTTGCACATTTGGCTCTCAATCTCTCTCTCTTTCTTTGCTCTCTTAATTTGGGGTGATTCGGCCATTTGGGGAAGAAGGAGATTGTTTTTATTATTTCCCCATTTGGTCGATACCTATCACACATGCCCTTGCAAGGTCTTGACATGTGTGCAAGTCTTTAATTTCTTTTAATTTTACATACAATCAATTTGGGATATTGCAATTCTCCCCTAGCATACTTTACAAGCTTCATATTTGGTCCTTAACTTATTTAATTTTCTATTCTAAAGATATCTTAAATCAATTTGAGCCACATTCAAATTAGTAACATACTTTTAAGCCATATTTTGGGATATTGTAATTCTCCTGGTAAAAGAAAATTTGTCCTTGAATTTACTTGAGGTGAAAGGATGGGGATATTGATTATTCATAGCTTCCTCAGGTTCCCAAGTAGCTTCTTCAACCTTGTGGTTTTCCACAATACTTTGACAAGAGGGACAGACTTATTACGAAGTCTTTTTACCTCACAATCCAAGATCTGAACTGGTTCTTTTTCGTAGGATAGGTCTGGATTAAGTTCCACTTCTTCAGGTTCTAATACATGGGAAGGATCTGATCGATACTTTCAAAGTATGGAGACATGTAATACGTTGTAAATATTATTGAATTCACTAGAAAGGGTTAAATGATAAGCAACAAGGCCAATCTTTTTAATGATTTCAAAAGGTCCAATGAAACGAGGGCTAAGCTTTCCTTTCTTTCCAAATTTGAATACCTTTTTCCATAGAGAGACCTTTAGAAGCACATAGTCTCCTACAACATGCTGTATATCCCTCCTTTTCATATCAGCATATGACATTTTCCTATCAAATGCTTCATTTAGTCTGCTATGAATCATCTTCACTTAGTTTTCAATTTCTCTAAGAAGCTCAGATCCTAAGGCTTTACTTTCTCCTAGTTCTGACCAACACAAAGGAGTTTTGCACTTTCTTCCATACAAAGCTTCGAATGGAGCCATCTGGATGGATGCTTGATAACTATTGTTATATGCAAATTCAGGCAAATATAAAGATTTCTCCCAATTCCTTCTAAATTAAACTACACAAGCCCGGAGCATATCTTCTAAAATTTGAATCACTCTTTCTGTTTGACTATCAGTCTGAGGATGAAAGGCTGTACTAAGATTGATCTTAGTTCCCAACGCCATTTGCAATGAATTTTAGAATCAGAATGTTAATCGGGGTTCTCGATATGAGATTATTGATGTGGGAACTCCATGTAAACGGATGACCTATTGGATATACAACTCAGCTAATTGATCAAGACGCTAATTCATTCGAATTAGCAAGAAGTGGGCTGACTTAGAGAACCTATCAATTACAACACATGGCTATTCATTCCCATTTCCATTGTGGGAATTCGATGGGCTGGAGGAGTCTCGTAGGAACCCGATGTCTAGTTTTAACCTTCTGACAGGTTAGACACTTGGATGTGTACTTCGTGATTGCTGATTTCATCCCTAGCCACCAATATAGATTCTTCAAATCCATATACATCTTTACAAATCCAGTATGGATTGAAAATGGACTATTATGAGCTTCTTGGAATATTTCCTTCTTAAGAGTTTAATCATTAGGTACACAGACTCTATTTTGAAAATAGAGTAATCCATTAGAGTTTAGAGAGAAATCTAAATTAGATCCATGTTTTAGCTTGACTAAGATACTCTGAAGCTCGGGATCCGATTGTTGAAAGGTCTTGATTCTCGAAATCAAGTCAGATTGGACTTGAAGTTCGGCCAAAAGCTTTTGCTCCTTTTGTAGCTGAAAATGTGCATTGATTGTAATAGAAGCTACACTAAAATGAAACATTCTTAGATAAAAGATTTAGAATTCAGTTAGAACTTAAGCATAACTTATTCAAATTCTTACCAATTGAATGTTAGCGACTAAGTGTATCAGCCACAAAATTCACCTTCCATAGATGATAATCAATGACTAGATCATAATCTTTAAGTAGTTCCATCCATCTTCTTTGCCTAAGGTTTAGTTCCTTCTGAGTCAGAAGATACTTCAGACTTTTGTGAACGATAAATAGGTAACATTTCTCCCCAAACAGATAGTGCCTCCAGATTTTTAAGGCAAAAACAACAACAGCCAATTCTAGATCATGAGTTAGATAATTCAACTCTTGGGGTTTTAATTTTCAGGAAGCATAGGCCACTACTTTCCCTTCTTGCATGAGTACACATCCTATCCCAAGGTGAGATGCATCACTAAAGATTGTATAATCCTTTCCCGATTCAGGTTGTGTCAAAACTAGAGCATGTGTGAGAACTTGCTTTAACTGATCAAAGCTTCGTTGTTGATTTTCCGGCCAAACAAATGGTACGCCTTTTCGAAGGAGCTTAGTTAAAGGAGTGGCTAAAATGGAGAATCCTTTAACAAATCTCCGGTAATAACCGACTAATCCCAAAAAGCTTCTGACTTCACCAACATTCCTTAGAGGTCTCCAGTCTACAATTGACTGAATATTCTTTGGATCAACATTAATTCCCTCTGCAGATATCACATGTCCAAGGAATGACACTTTAGACAACCGAAATTCATACTTTTTGAACTTGGCATAGAGTTGTTTTTCTCGAAGAGTTTGTAGAACAATTCGAAAGTGTTTCGAATGTTCATCCTTGTCCTTGGAGTAGATAAGGGTGTCATCAATGAAGACCACTACAAACTTGTCCAAATAGGGTTTAAAGATCCGATTCATAAGGTCCATAAATGCGGCTGGGGAATTTGTTAAGCTAAGAGGCATCACAAGGAACTCATAGTTGCCATATCGAGTCTTGAATGCAGTTTTACGTACATCAAATTCTTTAACCCTCATCTAATAGTATCTTGATTGAAGATCGATCTTGGAGAACACCGTAGCATCCTTAAGTTGATGGAACAAGTCTTCAATTCTTGGTAATGTGTACTTTTTTATAGTAAGATTATTTAGTTACCGGTAATCAATAAAAAGCCTCATAGATCTATTTTTCTTCTTTACAAACAAAACCGGGGCTCCCCAAGGAGAAGAACTAGGCCTTATGAAGCCTTTTTCTTGAAGGTCTTGTAACTGATTCTTGAGTTCTTTGATCTCACCCGAAGCCATTCGATAAGAAGTGATGGAAACTGGAGCAGATACCGGTTGAACTTTAATTCCAAATTCAACTTCCCAAGTTAGAGGTAATCTGAAAGTTCCTCGGGAAATACATCAGGGAATTCTGAGACAAGTAGAATGGACTCAAGGAAGAGTTTAGTTTCATTAATATCAGATATGGCAGCAAACACAGGAGTTGGCTCAGATGATTTCTTATCTATTAAGATTATTTATTCTTTTCCCAACCTGTGTAGGAAAATTCTTTTCTTAGAACAATCTACCCAAGCATAATGTTTTCCTAACCAGTCTAAATCGAGAATAAGATCGAATTCATGAAATGTTAGGGCTAAAAGGTTAGCAGAGAAAAAATTCCTTGTATAAACAAGGGACAATTCCTACACACTCGATTTACCATAACTTTATCTCCTAAAGGATTGGTAGCCACAAGGTTACAGTTTCTAAGTTCAAAACTTAACTTAAATTTCTCAATAAGAGTATAACAAATAAAGGAATGTGTCGAGCCAGAATCAAACCAAGCATATATGAGATTTGAGTACAATTCAATTGTACCTGCAATAATATCAAGGGAGTCTTCCTCATTACAGACTCGAACATGATACACTCTGGTCGGTGCTCGAGATTCTTGATGTGTGGCATTTAAGGTCTGACCTTGATGTTTCTTAAAAGTACTCGGCTGTGCTGGCTTAGGTCCTTGACCTCTAGGCAATTGAGCATGATTTGAATTCTTAGGGACATAACTCGGAAGGTTGTTCAGGTTCTAAGGGTAATCCTTGATATAGTGATTTGAATCTCCACACATGTAGCAAGTGTTTGATTGCCTCCTAAACTGGCCTGAATGCTTCTTCTGACAGAAGTTACAAGAGGGAACTTGTGAATCTCTTCCTGAACCATACGTACTATTAATCGAAGCTGAAGTTGTTGAGGACTTGATTTTGGATTGTGGTTTGGGCAAGAAGTTACATTCAGAAGGAGGAATAAAATTCAAATAGCCACCTTGATTCTTTGACTTCTTAAATGGCAATGAAGGCCTGGAATCATTTCGGGGCCATTTATCAAATCAAGAGTGATTCCCCTTTCTCTTTTTATATGCCTTCATCTTGGCTCCAGTAACAATTTGTAACCCCCTTGACCCGACCTAATCGTTAGACCCAAACCAAGAAGATCACATTAGGTTTACCGAAGCAAACCCAAAAAATCTTACTCGAATTATGGTCCATTTTTTCTTTTAACTTGTCTAGATACATTATTAAGACCTAAGGTGTTCATACAAGCAGCGGTTCAATTTTCATTCGATTCAGACATCGATAAGGCACTTAATTACAAAAATAACCATTCTAGGGACCAAAATGTAAATCCAAAGAATTAAAGGGACTTATACAAGTTTCAGGTTACCAATTGTTAATTAATCATATTTCATGCTAGCATGTCAAATCTCAGCTTCAACGGATAACAAATAAGCATCCAATTTAGCAAAATATAAATTAAGGACTAAATCATAAAACAACCAAACTATAGGGACTAACATGTTTATAACAGCTTCTTACAGCAATTAGATACAATATAAGAATGCTTGCAAAAACTCAGGTAAAACAAACACCATTTACTTATTCAATTGATACAACATCATACGGTGACCAAAATGCAAAGACTATAAACTCGGTAAAACTCATTAACCGTATTAACTAACGGCAAGATCGATTCACGAGCTGCACTAAATGCATTTGGGGATTTGAATCCAAACTCAAACTTATCCAAAAACTTTCGAACAACATTGACATGCTTTTGATATTATATCACCTTTAAACACGGCTCAAATAATTACATACCAACTAATCAACACAATTCATATTTATACAAGTAGTCTACATGCATGCTTCCTAACAAGATAAATCATTATCCATTAAGCTCCAAATGGTCAGGACATCAATGTAGGCTATAGATTAATTAAAGAATTAAAACATATGATCATACATACTCACTGAACACAAATAAATTAATCCAATCATTATTTAAACCATTTAAATCATTATATCATAATCACCAAATATATAAAGCATTAAAATACCAACATCTTAGTACTTAAATACAACCATCATCTAATGTGACATAAACTCCAACACATGTCCACTCCATATACAAGATATCACCCTAAAGTTTTACCCACGTTGTCTTATTACAAATAATGATGTTACCATAAGACATACTTTTAAATGCGGTTGTCTTGGGATCACTCCTTGCCTCGAACCACAACCACGCACTTGCTTAAATCACTGCATTGACGAAAGAAAAGAGAGAGTAAGCATATGATGCCTAGTAAGTGCGCTCAAAAAGGATAAAACGTCAATGCAGTTTTAAAACCAAAACCAATATTAGAAATTCATATGTAAGCAAAACAAACACACAATTTCCAAAGTATTTAAATAAATCATGCTTGTTCGAAACATAAGCATCATGCTTTCACAACAATCCTTTTATTCACAAAACATTAATAAAACATGCTTGACCAAAACATAAGCATCATAACTTTCGACATAAATCATGCATTCGTGGTAAAGTAGAGCATGTGTGTAAAACCATATCCCTTGCTTACTTCTTGTTAACATGCATAACAACCATATGCATCAAAATACATTCCACAAGTCTTATGCTTAATCAAGCCAAAGCATTTCTCATTTGTTTCCAAAACAAACCATGCATAACAACCATTTGCATCAAAAACCTTTCACAAGTTTCATGCTTAATCAAACTCAAGCATTTCTCATTTGGTTGAAACCCATTTGAAAACCATAAGTCATCATGTTTCTAAATCATGCTTTACTACCCCCAAGCATTATCTCAATTGTTTCCACAAAAAATCATGCATAACAACCATATGCATTAAAAACATTTATGAATATAATTTATCACAAATATTTTCATATATTAGCAATTAAAGTAATCTGGATGGAACTACCCCCATCCTTGGAAAGCACTACCTCTATCGATACATGTTCGGATACATGGATTCCCTTGATGGCACTACCCCTATCAAGTCTCATGGCGGTACTACCACCACCATAACTCACTTCAGTGGGGAATAGAATTACCCATATCCCGTTGTGATAGCACTACCCCTATCACTTCACAATAGCACTACCCCTATTATGTAATCGAAGAATGTCACACGATCGGTTTTACATTTTATAGTGCACTTTAATCCTATGGCTAGCCAACTATATCTGAAACTTCCTCACTATGTCACATAGCCAATATACCATTTTCAAATACATTTACTTATTGTTTTCCAATGCATTTAACAGACCGTTTCATATGCAAAATCACATTGACAAAGGCAAAAACATATTCCTTTTAGGAACAATTCTCAATGCTCATAAGCATCCAAATACTTTGATAAACGTTGCATATTAATCCAAAACGATGCATTTACAGTAAGTAAATCAAACTATGTTTAAAACCAAAACAAGTAAATCAAGTCTCATATCAAACCGATATCCAAAGGGCGAAAATAGGAAAACTTACTTCTGAGCTTAGTTAAGCTTGCTAGGCTATAACCAAACCCCCAAACCTTAGTTCAGACTTCACTTGAAGAACCAACTTATAATTGCACTCACCAACTTGCTTTCGTGTCGACGCCAACGCTGCTACGCCTAACTGAAACACGTCTGAACATACGTCATCTTCCACAAAAAATACAAAAGTCACTGTAAATTGGACCACACTAAAATAACCAATTTATTACAATAACCCATGACACCACATACGAATCAAAATAAAATCCCCTGCTCCATCTCCCCTTCACGACACTGCAACCTAATTCTTTAAAAAAAAATCCACGCTACTGCTTATCAATTCCCCCTTGAATCTTTTTTTTTTCTTAAACCAAACTATATGCGTATTGAAGCAGCAACACACCACCATTTCCCCTTTTTTTTTCTTTTTATAATACAATCAAATAACAAGGCAGCAACAGCAATTAACGAGCAGCGCCACAATTCCCCTGTCCGCGTATCTAATGGAGTCGAACTCTTAACCTTTTAATTCCTTTTTTTTCTTTACGATACACTGCCTTATGGGGAAATTTATCGAACACTTACAAAGCAAACTAACATGTAGTTCAATAATTCAATCAACCATTTTACCAAATACTCCATTCAAGAACTCAAATCTAAATTCAACCAATTGGATTAATTTCGGAAATTAAATTACAAAATCAACTTTAGATTATTATTACTCACCGCACAAATATTAGAACTCCATAGAAACCATTAGATTACCATAATCTATTTAAGATTCATAAGAAATACATTAAAATTTATTTTAACATCAAAAGACAATATAATTGATAGAAAATTCACACAAAATAATTAGGAGATCGTTAGAAAACCAAAGCTTACCTAAATAAATTGGAAATTGAAAATGAAGATTGTTCATCCAATCTTCCAAAGGGAAATCTATTGAACATGAGGAGAGAAATCAAAATATCTTGTGTGACTATTGATTAGAAATGGTTTAAAAAGAAAATGAATAGAAATTGGATAAGAAAATCAAAGAAGATCAAAATGGTGTTTGGGAGAATCTTGAGAGAAAAAAGAATGAGAAAAAAAGAGAAATAAGTTTAGACATAATTTTTTTTTCTTGAGAAAATAATAACCATTGTGATTTTCTAGTTAGAAATAGATAGTAAAAGTTTTATTTAATAAATATGTCAAATAATACCATAAAACCACCACTTTAGTTCTTTTACAAAATTATCATTGCTAATATTTTACAATCTTTTCTAAAATAGTCACTATTTAAATTAATATTTAAAACAACTCAAAAATTACTCAAACTCAATTTCATCCTATATTAAATCAATTAAATATATTTTTCACAAATAATTGCCACGATAAATTTATCAAAAACCAATTTAATTAACCCAAATTATTTTTTTGAATTAATTAAATAGCTAAAGCCTAACCCAAAATTCCAACTCAATTCTGATAAATCACCTGAATCTTCTAGCCCATTTTTCAGGGTGTCACACAATTACTCGATTCACCAACTCTTGGAAGTCGGTGATCCCCATATCTGTGAAGATGGAGCTTAATTCATCGTTGACAAAAAAGGATTCGCGAGCCGCACTAAGGTACGTCTCAACACATAACTCAACTTTGCAAACATTGAACAACATAGGTAGCTCCCTCGAAAGCATTCCAAGAAAGAATTCCCGAACAACACAAACATTTAAAACCCAAAACATCTTTAAACCTTGGATTACCACATAAGCCAAAAACTCATCAAACATATTTTGGTTCATTCTTAGAGAAACTTCATCGCAAAACTCAACTCCAACCTTCAAAACTTCAACACACTCAAACAACTACCTTCAATCAATATGGATGATTGCGTGAAGTTAGAATCCACTAGACGACGCAACATGGAAAGATAAACAAAGTACACAATCTTTCCTTAATCAACATACAGATTCCACGATTCTGCTGAGCACTCTAACCTTTAAAGATGAAAATCCATTCAATGCATTATGCATATTTCATACCTTGACCAACCACATGGAAATGACGTTAGAGACACTATAATTTCTCCTTAATAATCAATATCATTAGTAAGGTTTTGATTTTGAAAATCTACTTCCTTGCTAGATGTGTACATCAAAACCTTACATCTCAAACACTCCAAAATCCTCACTAGAATGTCGATAGAAGCTTTCTCGTGCATACTCTACAAAAACTAATATTACTATCAAGTATATGATACCTTACGGTGTACTCATGTCCATTTACATCACTACACTAACTCTTGTCTTCAAAATACATATCTTAAACATCGATGGTAATAACCACCTTTAACCTTCAAAACAGTGGACCAACACCACCCAAAACCTCACGAACGAGGACAACGCCACTCAAGTTCAAAGACCATTTTTAACTATTCTCAATCGAGGACCAAGTCTACTCAAGATCATAAACCACTTCCTTATACTATTGATAACCCAGACAACGCTTACTAAGGTCGAAAATAACTATTGATTAAATCATTTCTCATTGAAAATCAACTTCATTACCGGTGTTTTAACCTGACAATTGGGGTGTAGGCTTGGCAAGTGATCCAAGACAAACCTGCAAAAACTTTTTCAAAAGCATTTGAAATAGGCAATGTGTTCTCGATTAACCCCAATGTAAGCAATTAACAACATGAACACATACGAAACACTTTTATCAATTTCTAAAAATAAACAAATTAAACTCTATTCGTCCGAGGTTATGAATCTGGCTCTGATACCACCAAATGTAACCCCTTGACCTGACCTATCGTTAGACCCGAACCAAGAAGATCACATTAGGTTTGCCAAAGCAAACCCAAACAATCTTACTCAAATTACGGTCCATTTTTTATTTTAACTTGTCTAGATGCATTATTAAGACCTAAGGTTTTCATACAAGCAGCGGTTCAATTTCATTCGATTTAAACATCGATAAGGCACTCAATTACAAAACAAACATTATAGGGACCAAAAATGTAAGTCCAAAGAATTACATGGACTTATAGAATTGTCAGGTTACCGATTGTTAATTAATCATATTTCATGTCAGCATGTCAAATCTCAGCTTCAACGGATAACAAATAAGCATCCAATTTAGCAAAATATGAAATTAAGGACTAAATCGTAAAATAGCTAAACTACAGGGACTAACATGTTTGTAACAGCTTCTTACGGGAATTAGATACAATATAGGCATGCTTGCAAAAATTCAAGTCAAACGAACACCATTTACTTATTCAATTGATGCAACATCATACGATGACCAAAATGCAAAGAATCTAAACCCGGTAAAACTATTAACCGAATTAACCACCAGCCATACTGATTCACGAGATGCACTAAACACATTATGGGGACTTGAATCCCGACTCAAACTTATCCAAAAACTTTCGAACAAAATTGACATGCTTCTGATATTATATCACCTTTAAACACAAAGGCTCAAATAATTACATATCAATTAATCAACACAATTCGTATTTATACAAGTATTCTAGAGGCATGCTTCCTAACAAGATAAATCATTATCCATTAAGCACCAAATGGTCAGGACATTAATGTAAGCTATAGATTAATTAAGGTATTAAAGCATATGATCATACGGATAATTCTACAGTAAATGATATGTACCGCAATACACTATTATTTATATGTACCACAATATACCATTAATTTTTTATTTAGTTTTTAAATATTAGGGACTGAAAGTGTTATTATCCCCTTTTAAAATGAAATCTTAAAAATATTTTTTATATTATTTTTTCATATTTTTTTATTTTTTAATTCAAAAAATAATTAAACTTTTATTACTATAATAACTTCTACATCCACTTTAATTTAAGGGTAAAGTTCACAAATGATCACTAAACTTTGATCAATTATTTAATTTGGTAACCAAACTTTTAATTGTTTCAATATTACCATTAAACTTTTAGTTTTGTTTTAATTTGGTCACTGACCCGTTAACAATCATTAAGGGTGATGTGGTTGTTAAAATATTTTGTATAATAACATATTTAGTCCTCTACGCTTACACATTCAAACAATTTAGTCTTAATTCGAACGAAGTAATAAATTTAACCCTCATTATTTCAATTTGACCCTATTTTTAATTAGAGATAATTTAGTATTTTATTTTGATCACTCAATTATAACTAATGTTATCTTGTCCCTCCCAATCCCAACCATACCCTCTGAAATATTTAACCAAAAGAAGTGACAAATTGTGAAATGATGCCTATCTAGATAGCTAACGTTTCTGATTCCCTTGTGGCTAGATTCTATGTCCAAAAAACATAAATTCTACCTGCAATTCTTGTTAATAGGTCAAGTAAGGAGTAAATTTAACCTTACGGGATGAGGTTAATGAACGTAAGTCCATTATTTTTTCTTGGTCTACATCTGCTAGCATAAGCATGGGTACAACACGACTTTTTTAGGGAATCTTTGTACAAAAGAACAAAGGGTTTTGGAAAATGTTAATGACGAGTGAACCTGGTTGAGGGGACAAAGTATCTTCAATGATCTTTCTTTTCTTTACAAAGGGTATAAAAATTAAATATTTGTTGATTTGTGTACGTGGTAGATTGAATAAAAATAGTCTAATAAGACTCAAAATTCATGAAATACACCGTCATTCTGTTTTCGCATGTGCTTTACAACTAATTCAAAACTAATATTTTGTTTCTCCCTTGCAAGTTGCAAGTATTTAAATTGATTCATTTCAATTTTTAAAGGATGGATTAGATATGGTTGGAATTGGGAGGGACAAGATAACATAAGTTATATTTGAGTGATCAAAATAAAATAATAAATTATCTTTAATTAAAAATAGGGACAAATTGAAATAATGAGGGTTAAATTTATTATTTCTTTCGAATTAGGACTAAATTGTTTAATGTGTAAACATTGAGGAATAAATGTGTTATTATACAAAATATTTTAACAACCACATCACCATTTTAACAATTGTTAATGGGTCAGTGGCCAAATTGAAACAAAACTAAAAGTTTAATGGTAACATTGAAGCAATTGGAAGTTTGTTTACCAAATTGAATAATTGATCAAAATTTAGTGACCATTTATGAACTTTACCCTTAAATTAAAGAAAATGTAGGAATTATTATAGTAATAAAAGTTTAATTATTTTTAAATTAAAAAAATAATATAAAATCTGGAAAAAAAATAATATAAAAATTATTTTTTTAAGATTTTATTCTAAAAGGATATAATAAAACTTCCGGTCCTTGAGATTTCAAAACTATTAAAATAGTTAATGGTACATTGCGGTACATAAGAATAGTGGTACATTGCGGTACATTTCATTTACCGTAAAATTATCCATGATCATATGTACACAATGAACACAAATAAATCAATCCAATCATTATTTAAACCATTTAAATCATTAGATCATAATCACCAAATATACAAAGCATTAAAATACCAACATCTTAGTCATTAAATACAACCATCATCTAACGTGACATAAACTCCAACACATGTCCAATCCATATACAAGATATCACCCTAAAGTTTTACCCACATTGCCTTATTAAAAATAATGATGTTAGCATAAGACATACTCTTAAATATGGTTATCTTGGGATCACTCATTGCCTCGAACCACAATCCCACACTTGCTTAAATCACTGTATTGACGAAAGAAAAGGAAGTGTAAGCATATAATGCCTAGTGAGTGAGCTCAAAAAGGATAAAACGTCAATGCAGTTTTTAAACCAAAACCAATATTAGAAATTCATATTTAAGCAAGACAAACACACCATTTTCAAAGCATTTAGATAAACCATGCTTGTTCGAAACATGAGCATCACACTTTCATAACAATCCTTATATTCACAAAATATTTAATAAAACATGATTGACCAAAATATAAGCATTATATATTTTGGCATAAATCATGCATTCGTGGTAAAGTAGAGTACCTGTGTAAAACCATCTCCCTTGCTTACTTCTTGTAAGCATAACATTCATAACAACCATATGCATCAAAATACATTCCACAAGTCCCATGCTTAATCAAGCCAAAACATTTCTTATTTGTTTCCAAAACAAATCATGCATAACAACCATTTCCATCAAAAACTTTTTCACAAGTTTTATGCTTAATCAAACTCAAGCATTTCTCATTTGATTGAAACTCATTTGAAAACCATAAGTCATCTTGTTTCTAAATCATTTTTTACTACCCCAAGCATTATCTCAATTGTTTCCACGACAAATCATGCATAACAACCATATGCATTAAAAACATTTATGAATCTCATTTATCACAAATATTTTCATATATTGACAATTAAAGTGACCCGGATGGAACTACCCCATCCATGGATAGCACTACCTCTATCGATACATGTTCGGATACACCGATTCCCTTGATGGCACTACCCCCATCAAGTCTCATGGCGGTACTACCACCACCATAACTCACTTCGGTCGGGAACAGAACTACCCCTATCCCGTTGTGATTGCACCACCCCTATCAATTAACAATAGCACTACTCCTATTGTGTAATCGAAGAATAGCACACGATCAGTTTTACATTTTATAGTGCACTTTAATCCTATAGCTAGCCAACTATATCTGAAACTTCATCACTATGTCACATAGCCAATATACCATTTTCAAATACATTTACTTATTATTTTCCAATGCATTTAACAGACCGTTTCATATGCAAAAACACATTGCCAAAGGCAACAACATATTCCTTTTAGGAACAATTCTCAATGCTCATAAGCATTCAAATACTTTGATAAACGTTGCATATTAATCCAAAACTATGCATTTACAGTTAGTAAATCAAACTATGTTTAAAACCAAAACATTTAAATCAGGTCTCATATCAAACCGATATCCAAAAGGCAAAAATAGGAAAAACTTACTTCTAAGCTTAGTTAAGCTTGCTAGGCTATAACCAAACCCCAAAAATTAGTTCAGACTTCACTTGAAGAACCAACTTATAATTGCACTCACCAACTTACTTTCGTCTCGACGCCAACGCTGCGACGCCTAACTGAAACACGTTTGAACATACGTCATCTTCCACAAAAAATATAAAAGTCACTGTAAATTGGACCACACTAAAATAACCAATTTATTACAATAACCCATGACACCACATACGAATCAAAATAAAATCCCCTGCTCCATCTCCCCTTCACGAGACTGCAACCTAATTCTTTTTAAAAAAAAAATCCACGCTATGCTTATCAATTCCCCCTTGAATCTTTTTTTTTTCTTAAACCAAATTATATGCGTATGGAAGCAGCAACACACCACCATTTCCCTTTTTTTTTTCTTTTTATAATACAATCAAATAACAAGGCAGCAACAGCAAGTAACGAGCAGCGCCACAATTCCCCTGTCCGCGTATCTAATGGAGTCGAACTCTTAGCCTTTTAATTCCTTTTTTTTCTTTACGATACACTGCCTTATGGGGAAATTTATCGAACACTTACAAAGCAAACTAACATGTAGTTCAATAATTCAATCAACCATTTTACCAAATACTCCATTCAAGAACTCAAATCTAAATTCAACCAATTGGATTAATTTCGGAAATTAAATTACAAAATCAACTTTAGATTATTATTACTCACCGCACAAATATTAGAACTCCATAGAAACCATTAGATTACCATAATCTATTTAAGATTTATGAGAAACACATTAAAATTTATTTTAACATCAAAAGACAATATAATTGATAGAAATTTCACACAAAATAATTAGGAAATCGTTAGAAAACCAAAGCTTACCCAAATAAATTGGAAATTGAAAATGAAGATTGTTCGTCCAATCTTCCAAAGCGAAATCCATTGAACATGATGAGAGAAATCAAAATATCTTGTGTGACTATTGATTAGAAATGGTTTAAAAAGAAAATGAATAGAAATTGGATAAGAAAATCAAAGAAGATCAAAATGGTGTTTGGGAGAATCTTGAGAGAAAAAGAGAAATAAGTTTAGACATAGTTTTTTTTTTCTTGAGAAAATAATAACCATTGCGATTTTCTAGTTAGAAATGGATAGTAAAAGTTTTATTTAATAACTATGTCAAATAATACCATAAAACCACCACTTTAGTTCTTTTACAAAATTATCATTGCTAATATTTTACAATCTTTTCTAAAATAGTCACTATTTAAATTAATATTTAAAACAACTCAAAAATTACTCAAACTCAATTTCATCCTATATTAAATCAATTAAATATATTTTTCACAAATAATTGCCACGATAAATTTATCAAAAACCAATTTAATTAACCCAAATTATTTTTTTGAATTAATTAAATAGCTAAAGCCTAACCCAAAATTCCAACTCAATTCTGATAAATCACCTGAATCTTCTAGCCCATTTTTCAGGGTGTCACACAATTACTCGATTCACCAACTCTTGGAAGTCGGTGATCCCCATATCTGTGAAGATGGAGCTTAATTCATCATAGAGCCCATCGATGAACATACGAAATTTGTCTTCATCCTTCTTGATATATTCTGAACTGTACTTGCAGTGCTTGCAGAAATCACTAATGTATTACTCCACAAGTCTACCTCCTTGTTTCAAATATAGAAAGTGTTTCCTACACTCTGCCAAGTATTGAACACTTATATACTTCTTCTTGAATTCTTTAAGGAATAAATTCCCAGGTAATGGCACTTGAAGAAGTAGTGAGGGTGGTAGTTTCCCACCAGCTCTGTGTTTCATCAACTATTAAAGCTAATGCACATTCCAACTTATGTTCATTAGAACATTGTAGTTTCTTGGTTAATATCTTGATCGTATTCTCTGACTAATACGTCGCAGCTTTTGAATTCTCATCATTAGTCCCTAAGAAGTTTAAGCTCGAGCTAGATTGTGTATCGGTGCTCTCGTTTGTACCACAACAGGTAGAGGTGGAGGATTTTGCTTCAGAAAAGCAACAAACTGGTTGAACATCTACTTCATACTGAGGAAACATTCTCTTTGGACATGATAAATTGGATGAGCTTCTGGATGTGGTTCAGCAGCCTTTTAAGGATTATGTTGCTCTGGGTTCATCCTTACACTTCATCCTTCGACGGAGGAGCCAGCCGGGCTCTTATTATCCCAGCCTAGATTTGTTTCAGACATTCTTTAGATCTATAATCATATAAAATGAGCTCTATCAGTCATAGATCACAAATACTTATCAAATTTAACTCCTAAGTGGCACATATAGATAATAATGATGCAACAAGACTCAATTTAATCCTAGAATCGACTAAACTCTAGATCTGATACAAATAAATGTAACACCCCTTAACCGGTTTGGAATTTAAACCGAGTTAGGGAGTATTACAAGCAAACACAAACAAACAACAATCAAACAAAGACGAACATTCAAGGTATACTAGTGAAGATAAAGACCATTCTTAAACATTTTAGGGACTAAATTTTTCATTTGATTACAAAGGTGACTTTAAAATAGGTTCTAAACTTCTATTAGGTTCATAACAAGTTAGGCCAACATGATTAAACTCAATTCATTCGAAAGTGAGACACCTTAGGGCCCTTAGCTTATTAACTACATCCTTTTGTTATTCCAATTCCAAACCTATTCGAACAAGTACTTAAGAAGCAATAAAGATCTATATATCAATTTCTTAAGTCTAATTTGAATAAGAGGAGGTACTAAAACATTATCTAAACCCATGGAATTACTACTAGCTTACCAATATATTCATTCATCTAACATGCATAATCCATTTGATACTTTTAAAACTTAAGATCTAATCCTTGACTTCTAACATGTTATACTCATTAGAGACTATGCAAATATCCATCATTTGAACCAATCAAGCAAGACATTGAAAGGTATTAGCAATACAAGCAATCAAATAAACAACCTAAAGACCAGCCTTTCCAAGACTACTCGAATAAGCATAAGTAAACTCCTATGGACATAAACTAACTAATCAATCATCTCATAACATGACAAGCATTTTGAACATATATTGTAATCTTTTTTGAACCATATAAGTGCCCCATTCATTCATGACTTTAACAAATTAATTACCAAACATTCTAATCTAAGCTTTAGCTAAACATCTACCACCAAGTATTATGAGTCCATTTACACATTTTTACCAACCAATTCGAATGCTCACAAGCCTTATCTCAAAAACTTATCAAACATCTATATGAAATTTCAAACATGTTGCCACCCTACTAGGAGTTCTAACAAAAAGCTTACAAAGCATACATTTTGTACTTGAGATCTTGACTGAGCTCTAAGGCAAAGGATCACTAATCTTAACCTGAAACATTGACAAGAATGGCTAATTAAGTAATCACTTAGTGAGGTAGTAAAGACACAAGCAATATAGTGCAAACAAAACAATGATTGAGTATTACAACTATATTCATTTAAGTTCAAGCTAAGTTCTCTTAAGTATTCAATTATCTCAATTCACTTAAGCATGAAGGTGAGTCAAGTAATTAAGTTCATATAATTCTCATTCATAGTATTTATAACATATTTTCATTCCAACATTGTGTGGCCAATTCGAATTACATTATATATATAATGAGATATAACATAGTTGTTCTTACTTAACACACAAGCAACCAATTTCTTATAGCTTATTTATTGTTTTAATCACAAGAAATCATTTTATTAACCTTGGTAGTCAAGTAGCCTAGGTACTTGAATCCCCAACCAATTGTCACCAACAAATTGTATATACGTATTGGTCAATCCCTTCTACTGTCGCCAAGTGACCAAAACACATCCCTCCTACTGTCACCACATAAGGACCGTATCCCTACCCAAAACAAGAGCTCAATTGGACTTTATGACATGCCAACTATACCTAAGACTCACTCGAAACCAAGGCTTTTATAGTTCTTATCAATCATATATCTTAGTAAGCATATCTCCATAATCAAGTATTCGATTGAGTGTAACTTATTGCTTATCATATCAAGCACACGTGAATGTGTATATTCTTCAATCATAGCACATTACTTAATCACCCATTACATAGCACATGATGTCTAACAATTAGATACTTACCTTCATTCCAAGCTTCAAGTTAAGCATAGCTTACCATAAGGTTAAATACAATGTAGTTAAAGCAAGTAGAGATGCTCGGGAAGGTTTCAATCCTATCTCGAGGCTTAAACAACACTCACAAGTTTGAAGAAAAGCTTCGATCCTTGATCACAATGCCACTTTGATAGTACAAGGCTTTATCCTTCCTAGCTCTATTGTCCTCCGCTTGGTCTTGCTCTAGAGGAGACAATATATATATATATATATATATATATATATATTACTCTCATTGAATGTTGAACTTAATGACGCAACTCATTCAAGCATTCACACAATTCATAAGCATATTTTGGTCCATCAAAGTACCTACTTTTGTCATAAAATACCACATCAACCAAAATAATCTTGAACTCGTCTTTATAGGTTATTTTGACTCAAGAAAACAGTCCATTTTTACCTAATAAAACTGCCCTTATTTAAGCTTGTAAAACAGCCCACAAATATTGCAAAACAGCCCTTGTTTTATTACAAAATGGTCCCTATCTATTTGCAAAACAGTCTTCTATTTTTAAATCACTAAATCAGCCCCTGAACATTTATAAATCAACCCTTGTTTTAGTTGCAAAACAGTCCCTATATGTTTTCAAAACAGTCCCCTGTTTTTTATTCCTCAAATCAGTCCAAAACAGTTCTTTATTTCCACAAAACAACCCTACAAACTTACCAATTCATCTATATTTTATTTTATCAATTTAGTCCTATTTTGACTTCTAAAACAGTCCTTGATTTTGCAAAACAACCCCCTCTATTTTCACTTGACAAAAATAGTTTCAAAACAGTTTTTCCATATACAAAACAGTCCCAATTATAACTCAATCAATCCATATCTTTATTTATGATTCAAGCCACATTGAATTAGTAAAACAACCCCTAATTGAATCATCTAAGTTCACATTACCTATAATTCATTACCATCAAGCAAGGTGACCAATTTCCACAACTCAAGTACTCTACTTGGTCACAACATGATCCAATTCAATAATCAACTATCATAACCAATTCTAGAATTCAATAGCAATCAATTAACACCTTAACCATGTTTCAACAACACCAAAACAAGGTGATTTATCAAGCACATCATTCGAACAATCCTAGAATTTTCTTAACATGAGTTGATCTTCAAACAAAACTAGTAACACGTGATTCAAGGACAATTCTCAATCAATTTCTCAAATTTCAATTGGATTAAGATGAAAGGGAGAGCATTTCACCTTGTTCCTTAAGCTATCCAAATAAATCCTCGAGAATTAAGATAGACTAAAGCTCCAACTTCAAGCTTCCATGGCTAGCTTTCAAGCTCTCTCTCTCTTAATTTGGGGTGATTCGGCCATTTGGGGAAGAAGGAGATTGTTTTTATTATCTCCCCATTTGGTTGATACCTCTCACACATGTCCTTGTAAGGTCTTGACATTTGTGCAAGTCCTTGATTTCTTTTAATTTTACATACAATCCTTCAAATAATCAATGCTTTCAATTTAGTCCATTCTAATTTAGTTAGCATACTTTACAAGCTTCATATTTGGTCCTTAAATTATTTAATTGTCTATTCTAAAGATATCTTAAATCAATTTGAGCCATATTCAAATTAGTAACATACTTCTAAGCCACATTTTGGGGTATTACATGACACGTAAATAGTGCAAGTATACACTCTCAACACAAGTAATAAAGTGAAAACACACGCGATGTGTGTGTGTTTTAGTTTGTCGAATCCCACAGCAAAAGTGCAATGTTTATCAAATTCTATTCGTTGTAAAATTTAATATATTCGATGGGGTTTCAAGAATGTAAGTGAGAAACTAAAGAGACACTCAGATAAATAGAAGATGAGATCCTAATACATCCAAAAGCAACCTACATTTGTGATCTAAAAGAAAAAAAAAATCTAATGCAACTACAACTATACTAACATTTGCATTGTTAACACATAATTGATGGTGATGCTCTTTCGAGGGAACAAATAGATTTACCCATGCTAGCCCTAATGTGTCACTTGACATAACATGTCAGTACATCTATAGATTCAAGTGTCGATAAAAGCATTCCCAATTAAGGCCAAGTGTCACTTGACTTAGTCAAGCGGTAACTTTCGTTACTATTGAAGCTTAAATCATTTATCATCTGGTTAAGGCATTTTAAATGGAAATCTACTTCTATAGCAGTTTGAGTGGGGAAAAAGATGATAATAAAGAACATAATGCAAAAGGGTAACTACATTAAATAAAGTATTAAATTTTACAAAATTATAAGATATAGATAAGTTTAGAAAACACCATAAATTTTAAGATCACACAGGATTAGTAGCAAGAAACAATTCTCTCATGGGTTCATGAACTCTACTCTACTCTACTTGGACGCTCGAGCCTTATGTTGACCACTACTACAACTGTTGATAGCAGTTTTCAAAGCCGTCAAAAACAAATACATGCTCAAATATGTAGTAGTAATAAGCAGGGTCGAATCCACATGGAATGGTAAAATATTAAGTTTATATAAAATAAGCAATAAAAGTAAAATGGGGATTTGTGTTTGCGTTGGATTAAAAGACTAAATAAAGCAAGCAATTAAAAATAAATAGGAATTTAATATGGAGACGAATTCTAGTCAAGCTATTTAATCTAAGATTTAGTTCAACGATCTTCACAAAGGATAAACATGCATCAATCTCAAATAGCTTTGTTATAGGTTAACTGCTAAATCCACATGTATAACCCAATCTCTCTTATTTAGTAGATAACCATTTAATAACCCTTAAATGATTAACTTTTATTATCAAGATTAAAACCCTTAGCTAAACACACATAAGAATTAAAATCAATCAAATAACTTTACCGTATTAAGAGACCCAAAGCAGTAACCTGTTAACTTATCAAGAATATGAATTTGTACCTTCAGAACTCATTTTTAGGATACTTACCACTAGCATCAAGAATTACTTGGTTGGTTGTTGCATATATAAAATCAATATATATGTGCTAAATAATCTTGAAAGATATAAAGTACTCGAGAATAGATGAAGATAATGAAGAACAAGAAATCTCACTAAAAATTTGTATTAAAAACCTTGACTTTTAACTCTAAGTAGAAAGAAGTTTAGCTACTCATGGAGGGTATGTGACAATGAAGAGAAGAATGGAGATTTATAATAATAGAATTTAATTTAAAACTCTATCCTACTCCAATTATAATATAAAAGTGAAAGTTTAATTTAAAGTATGATTCCTCTTCTTGTGTTCAATGCTCCTTAGAATTCAAATCTAACTAAAACTTCTCTTCTAAGCATGCATTATCCTTTAGCCATTCAAATCCCTACAAAAGTCAAACACTTGTTAAAATATGTATTTGTAGTTGAATTAAAATTCTAAAACATAAATATATATATATATATGTGAAAAATATGAAAATATTAGACTTGTCAACTATCTATACATGTAGCCTTTTGGCCGTCATGTTGCTTCCTTCCACATCAAGAGCTCTAAGCTCATTAAGCTTCCATGGTTGTGGCTATTTTCTAAGTAAAAAGAAGGATTTTCTTTAAAAAAAAAAATGAGCTCTCAAAAGACGTGGCTGACAAAGTGTGCCTTTCACGTGTACAAGAAAATTTTCTAAAATTCGTTGACTGAGTTGTCAATAGATTAAAATCTTTTATTTTAACAGAAATGGATGTCATTTCAATAAATAATTAAGAATAAGTATTATTTTAATAATTAATTTTAAAAATCGGTAAAAGCAACTTTCAATTGTGTGTGCTCTTGGACTTGGGAAAATAGTTTGACTTTTAGATTAATCTATAATAGAAAACATTGGTAAAAGTGCTCTCACTACATCAAAGAATGCGACCATATATAATATTTCTTTTCATATTTAATTTAAATAAAAATATACTTTATTTTACATAGAGATTAATATTCATGTTAAGCATCACTAGTAAATCAAATTTCGATAGATAATTTAACTTTTTTAATTAATTAAAATTGTCTAATTCATTGATAATGTATAAAATTATGCACTATTAAAACATTCACTGTTAATAAGAAAACATGAATTTTAACCTCGAAGATAAAATTGTTTGAAGGGATAGCAATATACCTAAAACAAAATAAAAAGTTAAAAATATATTAACCTATGTACAACTTCTCAAAAATATTAAACTTATATATAATAAGTTAATTTTTTTGACGAATCTTAATTCTAATCCTAATCATACTTAGAGAGGATGAGAATGGTACTCTAAGTGAAGGAATGAGAGTATTCTAAGTGGGTCTAGAACCCACAACCTAAAAAAATATGAGGGAACAAATATAGCTTGGCCAACCAACCAAATGTGATTGCTCATAATAAATTAAATTAAGTCAAAAATATTTAAAAATATATATCTCGAACGATTAAGCATATAACCAATGAACACGTCGGGCCCTAATTAGATGAGACTTTTCTTCCATTGATGTATTGAAAAATTTCAAACCTTTTTGTTTTAGCAATGAATATATGTACCTAAATAGATGATTATTTAGGTGTATGAAAGCAATCAATTTAAATGCACCTCCGCTTAGTTCGTAAGCTATAAGTCTCGGCCAAGAAAAGAAAAGAAAAAACTTATTATTACTATTATTATTATTGTTTGTTTCTCGCGTTTTTTGCCCACGAAATAAAATTTGGACACTTCAAATTGACATGTAACTTAAAACTGTAGTATTAATTTTTTTTAAAAAATATAATATTCCTAAGAGTTTTCATTAAAATTAATATTACAATTTGTACTAGTGAATTTACTGTAGTTTTTTTATATATGAAAAATAAACATATTATAGGATTTTATAAGGTACTTTATCAGTAAAATATTTAAACTCCATAATGGAATAACGAATATTAAAAATGTCAATTCATACGATGTATAAATTATTGAAATTTCTCCATATAGAGACGCTGAGGAGGCTGACAGGGGCTTATCCCTTATATGGTAAAATTAATATTTAGTCCCCTTAAAAATTATAACATTTTAAGTTAATACAATGATTAAACAATATTTTAACTCGAAACTGTAATCACTCATTTTTATCTGGTGTATAAGTATTGTGTTAATCTACTTTAGTTTATTAATTAATATATTATCATTGCATGTGCACGTATTATATTATATGTTCATTACTATATGTGTGATTAATGCGTACGTAAACTATGTGTGTATGAGTATATATGCATGTATGATTGTATTAATGTGTTACATATATTAACGTTTGCATGTATATATTAATATGTGTGTATGTATGCACACGTATGGATGTTTGCATGTGTATATTAATTTGTATGTACATATATTATATGTGTGTGCGCATATATTGCTATTATTACTATTGTTATTATTACTATTATTATTAATGATATTCGGCTGAAATTAAAATGAAAATCCAAAAAATATTAAACCCAAATAAATTAATATCCAGTCCATTATAAAAGCCAAAAATACATTGTAAGGCCTGATCGGCCCAAACCTAAAGCCTAACAGAACCCTAAAACATCAGTTATCTAAACCCTAATAATTTTTATCCCTTACGCAGCCCAATCTGGACCGTTAGATTAGATCTTGATCCAACGGCTCCAGATCGATCAAGAGGACTCTTCAGCTGGCGCGTGCAACTCACCCCAGAGGCTGTCGGACTTCCACGCCCGCGTGGCGTACACGAGCCAACCCTTCAGATAATCATACGCCACGTGTCATCATCTCCCTCAACCACCAGAAGCGATAGTGACCGTTCGTACCCCAAGTGATCCCAGCCATTGGATCAGATCTAATCCAGCGGCCAGGATTCGGTCTGGCCAAATGACACCTCCGCCATGCTTTACCGTACCACCAGCTCAACCACCGTGCTCAGTTGGCGTACAAAAAAATAGAGGAGAATGGGTTATCAGTACCAAAACCAGACAACATATGTATTTTATTTTCTATTCCTACCAAACAAAAGGAGATGAACAAGATATATGTATCAGAGAGGTATCAGAAAAAGGGAGAGGAGTTGTAACTAGTTTCTCAGAAATACAAAAAAGGAATCCCATCCTCTGTTCTTTTTTTGAACACACAAAAACACACAAAGGTATTCATTCATCTTTAGTGTTGCATGCATGTATATGCTCTAGAAATAACAAAAAGAAAAAGAGTGAGTGGTTTTACCTTCGGTCGTCAGTTCCCCCACCGGCAACAAGCCTAAATATGGCGAGCCGGCTAAGGAGGGAGACGTTCTTTTGGTCTCGATTTTTAAAAAATATATAGTTTTCGCTTCGTTTTTTCTTAGATCTAGGGAGAAGGGGAGTCTCTTCTTTGAATCCAAGTTTGGATTCAAGTTTGGGTTGAAGCGAGGTTCATTTTGGTAGTTTTTTTAGGTTCGCCGGCGCCGATTAGCGGCAACCGGCGACGGAGGAGACGGCGGGTGGCCGCCGATTTCTGGGTTTATCAAAGATTGAGGGTTTGGTTTTGAGAGAAAAAACGAGGGCTGGGGGTTTTATAAAAGGGTGTTAAAAATGGAAAAATTTGATTTTGGGTCGGATGAGGGGATTTTATAAGCGTTTTATTTTTTAAAAATGGTGAAATCGCATCATAAATCCCTTCGAGTTTTCATTATTTTCATTTCTGTCTCGCCGCATGGGATATTCACAACACCGGTCCTCCCTGGTTTGCCAAAGTTTTCAATTTAACCCTTAAATTAAACATTAACCAGTTTTCAAATGGTCATATTACGCCCCCAAGGACCTCCGCGTTTCCAAACTTTCCATTTCGAGCTTGCCGCATGGGCTTTTTATAACTTTAGTCCCTTTAAGTTTAACTCAGTTTATAATTGAATCCTAAAATGTGTTCTTTTTTTCTTTCGTTTCTGCCCTTTTGTTCTTCATTTATTTTATTTTAGTTTTTTTCAGTGTTTCAAGTAATTATGCCATTTAATTTTATTATGTTTTGAGTATGTTGGCACTGCTTTTTGCATGTTTTTCTATGTCCTTTTATGATACAAGTTTAGTTTGCGATATCGTGCCTTTCTGTGTTTTAATTCATTTCTGCACCGTGCCTACATATGTATATTTTAGGTGTAGTCTTAGTTTCTTTGCATGTAACATGCTTTGTATGTTAACATGAACTTCTATGTCCCTTCTCGTTTTTCAGGCTATATATTAGTGTGTTTTATTTCATCGCGTATAATATCATGTTTTTATTTTATGTATGTAAATTACGTCACGTGTCGAGTACTAAATACATGTTCGCTTTTTTTGCTTAGATTTATTAGTACCGTGCCACGTTATATATATGTCATACATATTTTGCATTGGTGTTTTCCTTATGTGTTCAAGCATGCTATAATCGATTAATTATTTTTTGGAAGCTTTTTTTTCTTTTTTGGGTTTGTGTTGTTACTCTGTTTTTACCCGATATGTCTTTGTTGCTCATGTATTTTATTATTTTCGTTTAGTATTGTGATATCCATGCTTTTTATATTTAATACCATGTTAAGGTGAACGTTTGTTTGTTTATATTTGTTTTGGTTAAGTTTGCATATCGAAATATATAATGTCAATGCGGTGCCCTTTTATCCGAGCGCAAACGGGGCCAGTATCAGGCGTAGTGATAGTGGTTAGGCATTTGCTCTCGGATAACGGGGTCTTTAAAATCTACTCGCACTTATAACCAAATCTTAATTCAATCGTCACTTTAATCCGGAAAGTTTAATCTTAATAAAGCGGTAATTATTAAAGTACCAATTTTGGATGGCGTGGGGGTGCTAATCCTTCCCCATCCGTAACTGACTCCTGAACCCAACAAGTTTTCAAAATCTCTGGTTTTTAGGGTGTCTGACCTACCTAAGTGGCCGGTGGCGACTCCAATTTCTAAATAAAATGCGGTTTTTTAAAACCCCCACGGAATAAACATTTTTATATCCGAAATACAACAAATACTTCGAAAATACTTTTTTTAGCGAAAAGGACATCGCTACAGATGGCGACTCCGCTAGGGAAATTGTTTGGTTTTCAAAAATAAAAAAGAGTCGAGCTTTTTAAAATAATTACCGCTTTACTAATATCGGAAGTTTCATATTAAAGTGACTATTAAATTAACATTCAGTTATAATTGCGCGTTTATTTTAATGCATTTAAAAATGGCATGTACACCCCTTTTTAAGTAGGGAAAACGCTAATGCTTTCGTGGAGATATCGTTCTCCCGTGTAGGCCTAGCAAGTACCTTCGAGGCTCGAGTACCTTATGCTTTCGTAAGGATATCGTTCCTTCGTGCAGGCATAAGCGAATGGGTCCCCCTGAATTGAACTCGATTGAAAGGAGCCTATATGGGTGATGATCAGGGGCCTTGCTACTCTTAGTAGAGGACAACAAAGACAATTCAGGTACCTCTTAGAACCAAGACTGCATATAGAGAATACATAGAAACCCACCCCTTTAGAGCCATGCGGATAACCTTAGGTGTTTTAGACGAAATAAATAGGGTTGTTTTGTGTGTTTATTTAATTCATCCTTTTATTTATGTATTTATTAATTTTATCCGGTACTGACTTGTTTTCTTTTTTGCTTTTGCTTTTTTTATGCATTATTGCATTTGCATTACATAAAGGTACTAGATCAAGTGGTTTACCCGATCAGAAAGTCTTTCACCATGGAAAAAAAGTATCTTAGGAAAGAAGAGCTTAACTTGTCAGTCATGCATTGGTCAGAGGTCAATTAGAAGGCCAAAGGGGACAGTTCGTCGAGCGAGCGCGTAGTAGCAGGGTACACTTACGTGAGTCTTCAACAGAACAACTTATGGGACCTTCAGAGCATTTGGGAAGGATGGGACCGAAGACTACAAGACATGTTCTGTGATAGTTATGGCGACATTGCACAGCTGTTATACGTTCGCGTCAACCAGCCCCTACTCTGAGCTATTTTTCAGTTCTGGAATCCTGTCTTTTGCTGCTTCACCTTCAATGGACAGAACATGATGCCTACAGTAGAAGAGTACACTGCTTTACTTAATCAGAAGAACGTTTAGGAAGATTGGATCTACACAAAACCTCTGAGGAATCAGAATTACACTTCGAAGCTCAAAACCTTTACCGGGATGAGTGACGATTGGGTTAATGGCCTGATCCGACTTCGAGGAGACAGTACAGTCTTTACATGGGAGAATATTCGAGACAACATACCTACCCATCCAGATGAAGGTAAGAATATAGACCTATTTTCCTTAGGAATATACGGTTTGGTAATCTTTTTTATAACTCTTGGCATTGATGTAGCCATTCTAGATCTGTTTGAGCGTATGAAACGAAGGGCGAACCCAGTGCCAGCAATCTTGGTCGAGACCTTCATTTCTTTAAATGCCAATCGAAAGCACGAAGAATGACATTTTTGGGGATGTGCACAGCTGTTATAGGTATGGATTCAGAGCCACATGTGGAAGACACCGATGAGGGTCCTACCGGGGATATCCTTTCAAGGTTTTTCGCCCTTATAGAAGTACTTAGCAAAAGAGTGGCGAGAAAACTTGAAGACGAAGAGATGATCCATTTTCTTCAGGAACATTTAAGACGAAGACATAGTATGGAGAGTTTCGTGGCTCGATATAGTTAATTACTTCTTGTACAGTTGCGGTGATTACGACTGGTTGATGATGTTGGGGCTGTATGGTGGGATTGCTTGTACTCCGCTTCTAGAGTCCCGACAATTCGGATCACGACAGTTTGTTTCGAATATCACCGGATTAAGCCAAAGTGAATTTCCTTTCAAAGGTGAGTTTAAGGAAAAAGTTCAGACTATCATAAGGGCTTGGGACCATTGTTACCGGATCAGAGTGGAAGGAGACACCGAGCGTATGACCACCCTGAACTACGACCTTTGTAGGCGTTCGAGGATTAATGATAAGATTTCAGAACCCGACCAGGGACCAGCTGTGTCACTTGAGGAGCTTACGAGGGTAGTACCGTCTGAAGCTGATATTTTACGAAACGAACTCGAAGAAATCAAGAGGAAGATGGAAACCCAACAGACTCAGCATGCGAGTGAGCTTTATAAAGTGAGCTTAGAGGTCGACGAGCAGGACGGGATCATTAGGCAATTGAAGAAATTGAATGCGGATTTGAGCGAGAAGAACGATCTTTACCAGAAGGATACCTTCCTACTCTAAGCGAAAGTACAGAAGGCTAGCCGAAGTCAGTTCATAACCGTGGAAAATGAAAGAATGAACAGTATCCATTTAGAGGAAGAAGAACGAGAGATCAACAAGCGAGCGATTGAGAAATAGATAGAAAGCTGCAGGTTAGCTACTGAGGAAGAAATGCGGCCTTTCAAGGAGGCCATCGATTAAGAAAAGGAAAGAACTAGGCAAGAGATTAGTAAAGGAAAATAAATAGTCAACTACGAAAGAGAGAACATCGCCGCTTGGAAAAGAAGGTTCATGGGTAGCAGGAATAGACTGTTAGAGATGCAAAGATTGTACGACGATACCATCCAAAGCCTGAATCAGAGCCAAAGTCAGAATGTCGAGTTAGAGGGAAGGTTGGCAAAATTAGAACACTCATTTTAGACTTACCGTCAGAGGAATGGCTTCATCGAACTTCTAGAAAGGGAGCGTGAAGTTGGGACGTTACGAGCCTAGATTGAGTCGCTTGAAGCAACTGTTTAGGATTATAGGGAAAGAATCAGAGTATTCGAAGAAGCTGCAGGCGGAGGAGACAATTATTGGCAAAGAAGACTGCGTGATGCTGCCCGGAAGGTGCAGGATAGGGACCAATACTATGCGAACCTAATGGTGGACATACAACGAGTCACAAGGTATGTGAGTGACTTAGCTGTCAAAGCCGAAACACTCTGACCTTTCTTAGCCGCAGGCATGGAAGAAACGCCCAGGTTCATCAAGCTACTCAGGCCTATTGGAAAATTAGGAGATAGAGCTAGGGCTTATCTATAGGACTCTTTTGTATTAGGAACCCTCCTTTTGTAATATGAACTCTATTGTAATCTAGATCCTTTAATTCCCATGAAAGTAGTTCAAAAGGGTGATTACCAGCGGAATCAGTACCTTTATTTGCATACATTCCTGCATTGCATCATGACATTTTGCATCATTATACATGCATTTATTTTCCTTGCAATCATATTAATTTTGTAAATATTGTGGCAGTGTGAAAATAGAAGTTAAGCCGCAATCATTCATCATCCATACCTTACCCGACTACAAAGCAAGCTCATGGAAGATAGGATAATCAGTCTAGAGAAAGGACAGAGAGATCTGGAAGCAAGATTTGATAAGGCCCAGAGAAGCCTCAATGACCAGATTGCTCAGTCACAAGTGTCGATAGTGTCGGACATAACTGCGTTGTTGGATAAGAGCCTCAGAAAAAGAGTTGAAGAAAAAGTCGCTCAAGAACCGGAAGGTACCCCAGCTCACAGTAAAGTTCAACCGGCTACCAAATCTGGCCAAAAGGGTATATATCGACCCTGCTGGGATGTCTGCTAATCTTCAGGTAGGGGCATCTGAGAATCCACCCCTTGACACAGAAGCACTCTACGAGGCAGAGGTGCCAGACCTGAACTTGGTCGAGAGGATCATGACAGAGGTAGAAAAGAAATGGGAGGAGGGGTTTCGCCTCATGAAAGAAAAATTTAAAGCCCTGCAAACTATGGAAGAATCAGGAAGCGATGCCAGTGACTTGAGTATGGTATCTGACCTTGTCTTGCCACCAAAATTTAAAACATCGAAGTTCGAAAAATACGATAGAACCACGTGTCCTTCCGCGCACGTGACAATGTATCGTCGGAAGATGGCGGCCTACCTTAAGGATGAAAAACTATTAATTCACTGTTTCCAGGAAAAGCCTGGCTGGGCAGCTCTGTGGTGGTATACCCAGTTGAGCCGAATAAACATTAAAACCTGGAAAGATCTTTCAAGAGCATTCATCGAGCAATACAAGCACGTGACAGACATGACGCCCAGTAGCCGAATCAACCTTTTTGTTTTTGCCCATAAACAATGGGGATCTCTTGTATAGGGCACCTATGTTAACTTTTTGTTTGAAATGAAAAGATATCTTCCCCGTTTTCTCAAATGGCAAACATCTCATTTATTTCATTCATTCATTATTCATATTCATTCACCTCCTATAAAACCATTCTCTTCCCAATACATTCGTTCTCATTTAATGCAGGTCTCCCATGATTGACTATATGAATGATGTCGAATCCAACCCCGAAGTAGATTTTGAATGCCCCGAGATCTCAGCAGGATTTGAAGAAGATGATGATGAGGTAGAATGTGAGGTCCTTGCAGAGCTGATGAGGATGATGGCCAACGAAGAAAGGCAAATCATGCCCCACCAAGAAGAAAAAGAACTTGTAAACTTGGGGACTGAAGAAGAGAGAAAAGAAGTAAAAATCGGGACTACATTTTCCTCAAAAACCATGCACGAACTGATAGCCTTACTCCAGGAATTCAAGGATGTTTTTGCCTGGACTTATCAAGATATGTCGGGTTTGAGTACTGACATAGTGGTACACAAACTGCCGACGAAGCCAGAATGTAAACCAATACAGTAAAATCTCAAGAGAATGAGGCCAGACATGTTGTTAAGGATCAGAGAAGAGGTGAAAAAGTAGTTTGATGTTGGCTTCTTAGAAGTGGCCAAGTACCCTAAATGGGTTGCAAACATTGTACCAGTACCGAAGAAGGATGGGAAGGTTCGTATGTGTGTAGATTATAGGGATCTCAACCGAGCTAGCCCTAAAGACAACTTTCCTATGCCATATATTGGCACGCTGGTTGACAACACCGCGGGACACTCATGGTTCTCATTCATATACGGCTTCTCGGGGTACAACTAGATAAAGATGGACTCAAACGACATGGAGAAAACCACATTCGTGACCATGTGGGGCACTTTTTGCTACAAGGTGATGCCTTTCGGACTCAAGAACGTAGGAGCGACTTATCAAAGAGCGATGGTGACTCTTTTCCATGACATGATGCACAAAGAAATATAGGTATACGTGGATGATATGATTGCTAAGTCCCGAACAGAAGAAGAGCACCTACAGAACTTGAGAAAACTATTCCAAAGGCTGTAGAAATACCAGCTGAAGCTTAACCCGGCCAAATGCACCTTTGCCGTTACATTTGGAAAACTCTTGGGGTTCGTAGTGAGCAGAAGAGGGATTGAGATCGATCCAGATAAGGCGAAAGCCATCCAGGATCTCCCACAGCTCTATACTTAGAAGGAAGTTCGTGGTTTCCTGGGGAGGCTAAATTATATATCTCGTTTCATCTCCCAGTTAACAGATAGGTGTGACCCAGTCTTCAGACTACTTAGAAAGAATAATCCCGGCGTCTGGGATGAGGAATGTCAAGAAGCCCTAGAGAAAATCAAAAGGTACTTAAATAATGCTCCGATTTTAGTCGCGTTGATACCAGGCATGCTTTAATCCTCTACCTAACAGTCTTTGAGAATTCAATGGGTTGCATATTGGGGCAACACGATGAGTCTGGGAAAAAGGAAAGAGCCATCTACTACCTAAGCAAAAAGTTCAATGATTGCGAAACACGGTACCAGGCAACTCAGAAGCTATGTTGTGCTTTGGTTTGGGCCACCAAACGGCTTAGACAGTACATGCTATACCATATCACATGGTTGATATCCAAGCTAGCCCCCTTTAAGTTCCTAATGGAAGCGCCGACACTAACAGGGAGGATGGCCCGCTGGCAGATGCTCTTGTCTGAGTTCGACATTATGTATGTAAGTCAGAAAACCGTGAAGGGAAACGCCATAGCGGATTTCTTAGATAGTCGTGCTTTGGATGATTATGAATCATTGGACTTCAATTTCTCGGACAAGGACTTGATGTGTATTACAATCGAGGAGAATGTTTCAAACGACAACACATTGAAGCTTTACTTTGATGGAGCCTCCAACGCCCTCGGGCATGGGATAGGGGTCGTGTTAATTTCTCTGGAGAATGTCTACTATCCCTTCACCAGCAGACTAGAATTCTTCTGCACCAACAATAAAGCCGAATATGAAGCCTGTGTTATGGGACTGAACGCAGCTATTGAAAGAAAGATTAAGAGACTTCGAGTATTCGGAGATTTATCCTTAGTGATTTACTAGTTGTGCGGAGAATGGGAAACCAGAGATTTGAAGCTGGTCAAATATTACGAATTGATCCAGGAGCTCACCAAGGAGTTTGAAAAGATCAGTTTCGTTTACCTTTCCAGAGAAAAAAATTAGATGGCAGACGCCTTGGCAACCTTGGCTTCCATGTTCAAAGCAAACACTGGGGCATAAATAAAGCCCATTGAGATGCGGACTTTTGAAAGGCCGGCTCATTGATGTAATGTGCGAGAAAAGATTGATGGCAATCCGTGGTACGATGACATCTTGCAGTATGTCAAGTATCAAAAGTATCCCGAAGGTGCAAATGATAATGACAGAAAAACACTCAGAAAAATGGCAGCGGGATACATTCTGGATGGGGAGATCCTATATAAAAAAGCCATGATCAGACATTATTGAGATATGTGGATGCCCGGGATGCGAAGGAGATTTTGGCAGAGGTACACGATGGTCTGTGTGGGACGCATGCCAATGGGCTATCTATAGCCCGAAAAATTATGAGATATGGCTATTTATGGTCGACCATAGAGGGAGATTGCATCGATTACGCCAGGAAATGCCACAAATGCCAAATTTATGCTGACAAGATTCACGCTCCTCCGTTACCCTTACACACCATGAATTCTTCGTGGCCTTTTGCAGCATGGGGCATGGACGTCATTGGGCAGATTCACCTGAAGACTTCCAACGGGCACCGTTTTATTTTGGTCGCCATAGACTACTTCACCAAATGGGTGGAGGCAGCATCTTATGCAAACATCACAAGGACGACGGTATGCAAATTCCTAAAGAATGAGATCATTTATCGATACAGTTTGTCAGAAAGGGTTATCATCGATAACGCTTCCAATCTGAATAACAAAATTATGACGGGGGTGTGCAACCATTTCAAGATAACACACCATAAATCCATAGCCTATCGCCCTAAAATGAACGGGGTAGTGGAAGCAGCAAACAAGAACATAAAGAAGATCACCGCAAAGACGACAAATACCTACAAGGATTGGCATGAGAAGCTGTCATTCGCTCTTTTCGCCTATAGGACATCCATTTGCACATCGATAGGGGCAACACCCTATTCTTTAGTGTATGGCACCGAAGAAGTACTCCCCATTGAGGTTGAGATTCTGTCGCTCTGAGTCCTAAATGAAGTAAAATTGGAAGAATCCGAATGGGTGTAAGCCAGATTCGACCAGTTGAATCTCATCAAAGAAAAGAGGCTAAATGCCATCTGCCATGGTCAAATATACCAAAAACGGATGATGTAGGCATACAACAAGAAGGTGCACCCGAGAGAATTCAAAGAGGGAAATCTGGTGCTTAAGAAGATCATCCCGATTCATAAAGATTCTCAGGGAAAGTGGATGCCCAACTGGGAAGGGCTATACGTTGTCAAGAAAGCCTTTTTAGGAGAAACATTAATCTTAACCGAAATGGATGGAGATGCGCTGAAAAATCATGTAAATTCTGATGCCGTTAAGAAATACTATGTTTGAAAAAAAAAGAAAAAAAAGGAAAAAAAAAGAGAAAAAGATAGAGAGAGGTGGAGCGAAAACCCGAAAGGGCGTTCCAAACCAAAAAACAAAAATAGGGAGCTCAAGGTGAAAACCCAAAAAAGGGCTTCTTGAAGCAAAGAAAGGATCCGAGCTGAAAACCCGTAAAAGGTAACTCAGATAAATTTAGAGGTTGGACCTCCAGAGAGAAGAGTCGTCCCCATGAGCCCCATGAAGAAGAAGCTCCAGGCAAAGATTCTACTTCGGTTGACAGGATCATGCATCGTGCATGCTGTGGATATTGTGAGGTTTTGCATTTCATGTTTGGCTTTTCTTTTTCCTCATGTTTGCCATGATCATCTCAAAATTGTTACAAATCCTTAATCATAATAAAATCACATTTTTGAGCTCCCGTTCCTTATCTTCTTGTTATTTGTCATAAACATCATGCAAATAAGTTAACATAGGCTTATGATAAACAAGAGATTTCTGAGCATTACTGTGATCTAACCCTGAAGATGCAGGTGATTAGAAAAGGTATTAACCTTGCCCTCCAGCTGCCTACATGATGTATGTTGAAACGGGACGAGCAGAAGGCTTCGAGCACCAAGGTAAGATGACCAATGGCACATACCCTGCTTGTTTAAAGAAAGCATTCGAGACAACAAGAGAGATTTCCTAGGTGAAAACCCGGAAGAGCACCTAAAAGAACAAAAACAAACAAAAAAAGAAAAAAACACAAAACAAAAAACCTCTCAAATGAAAACCCGAAAGGGTACTTTAGGACCCCGAACCAGAAATTCAGAAAAAGAAAGGTTGGAATGGTTGAACCCGACAGTGAAATGGGGTATCGCCGTCAGGAGAAAAAAAAGGAGAAAGCAAGCAGCGTAAAGTCGAGATTGGCTGATGGCCAAAGCAGGCGCACCAAGATATTGACACTCATGCATCATGAATAGTTAGACATCCCTAGGATTAGGAGCATGCTAACTCATTTGTCATGGCGTTTTGTCTTATTCTAGACAGGTATCTACAGATTTAAAGAAGCATCGGTAGCCATTTTGGCGTGAATCCCAAATGTGAAGATAGAGGCTCTATATAGGAAGGGTCTATATTTTCAAGTGCCTAGAGCGAGAGGTTCTATATAGGAAGAATCCGCTGCTCTGAGGCTTTAGGAGCTGAAAGTTTTATATAGGAAAGGCTTGCAGCTCCAGGGTGAAGACTAGCAGTTATATATAGGAAGAACTCCCAGCCAAAGGAATTCACCCACGACACAGAAGGTTTTATATAGGGAAGACCCGTTGTGTTGAAGGCGAAGAGTCCTATATAGGAAGGGCTCCGAGCTTTACTATCTTAGAGTGAGAGGTTCTATATAGGAAGAACCCGTAGCTCTGAGATTTCAGAAACTAAAAGTTCTATATAGGAAGGACTGGCAGCTCCAGGGTTTGAAGACCAGCGGTTCTATATAGGAGGAACTCTCAGTCGGATGAATCCATTCGTGGCGCAGAAGGTTTTATATAGGAATAACCCGCCGCGTTGAAGGCGAATAGTTCTATATAGGAAGGTTCTATATAGAAAGGACTCCAAGCGGAGAGTTCCAGAAGAACACGTGATTTCGAAGCCACAAACAGGGAAGTCAGATAAAAATGAGTGCTTATAATCTTTGCTTTGTTCTCGTTTCACAAGAACAAGCAAAGAGGGGCAACTGTAATCACTCATTTTTATCTGGTGTATAAGTATTGTATTAATCTACTTTAGTTTATTAATTAATATATTATCATTGCATGTACACGTATTATATTATATGTTCATTACTATACATGTGATTAATGTGTACGTAAACCATGTGTGTATGAGTATATACGCATGTATGATTGTATTAATGTGTTACATATATTAACGTTTGCATGTATATATTAATATGTGTGTATGTATGCATACGTATGGATGTTTGCATGTGTATATTAATTTGTAAGTACATATATTATATGTGTGTGTGCATATATTGCTATTATTACTACTACTGTTATTATTACTATTATTATTAATGATATTGGGCTGAAATTAAAATGAAAATCCAAAAAATATTATACCTAAATAAATTAATATCCAGTCCATTATAAAAGCCAAAAATACATTGTAAGGCCTGATCGGCCCAAACCTAAAGCCTAATAGAACCCTAATACATAAGTTATCTAAACCTTAATAATTTTTATCCCTTGTGCAGCCCAATATGGGCCGTTGGATTAGATCTTGAACCAACGGCTCCAGATCGATCAAGAAGACTCTTCAGCTGGCGTGTGTAGCTCACCCTAGAGGCTATCGGACTTCTACGCCAGCGTGGCGTACACGAGCCAACCCTTCAGATAATCATACGCCATGTGTCATCACCTCCCTCAACCATCAGAAGCGATCATGACCGTTCGTTCCCCAAGTGATCCCAGCCGTTGGATCAGATCTAATCCAACGGCCAGGATTCGGTCTGGCCAAATGACACCTCCGCCATGCTTTACCGTACCACCAGCTCAACCACCGTGCTCAGTTGGCGTGCAAAAAAATAGAGGATAATGGGTTATCAGTACCAAAACCAGACAACATATGTATTTTATTTTCTATTCCTACCAAACAAAAGGAGAGGAACAAGATATATGTATCAGAGAGGTATCCGAAAAAGGGAGATGAGTTGTAACCAGTTTCCTAGAAATACAAAAAAGGAATAACATCCTCTTGTTCTTTTTTTGAACGCACAAAAAACACACAAAGGTATCCATTCATCTTTAGTGTTGCATGCATGTATATGCTCTAGAAATAACAAAAAGAAAATGAGTGAGTGATTTTACCTTCGGTCGTCAGTTCCCCCACCAGCAACAAGCCTAAATATGGTGAGCCGGCTAAGTAGGGAGACGTTCTTTTGGTCTCGGCTTTTAAAAAAATATATAGTTTTCGCTTCGTATTTTCTTAGATCTAGGGAAAAGGGAAGTCTCTTCTTTGAATCCAAGTTTGGGTTGAAGCGAGGTTCATTTTGGTGGTTTTTTTAGGTTTGCCGACGCCGATTAGCGGCGGCCGGCGGCTGAGGAGACGGCGGGTGGCCGCCGGTTTCTGGGTTTATCAAAGATTGAGGGTTTGGTTTTGAGAGAAAAAACGAGGGTTGGGTGTTTTATAAAAGGGTGTTAAAAATGGAAAAAATTTGATTTTGGGCCGGATTAGGGGATTTTATAAGCGTTTTATTTTTTTAATGGTGAAATCGCGTCATAAATCCCTCCGCGTTTTCATTATTTTCATTTCTGTCTCGCCGCATAGGATATTCACAACTCTGGTCCTCCTTGGTTTGCCAAAGTTTTCAATTTAACCCCTAAATTAAACTGTAACCAATTTTCAAATGGTCATATTACGCCCAATGACCTCCGCGTTTCCAAACTTTCCATTTCGAGATTGTCGCGTGAGCTTTTTACATCTTTAGTCCCTTTAAGTTTAACTCGGTTTATAATTGAATCCTAAAATGTGTTCTTTTTTTCTTTCGTTTCTGCCCTTTTGTTCTTCATTTATTTTATTTTAGTCATTTTCAGTGTTTCAAGTAATTATGCCATTTAATTTTATTATGTTTTGAGTATGTTGGCATTGTTTTTAGCATGTTTCTATGTTCTTTTATGATACAAGTTTAGTTTGCGATATCGTGCCTTTCTGTGTTTTAATTCATTTGTGCACTGTGCCTACATATGTATATTTTAGGTATAGTCTTAGTTTCTTTGCATGTAACATGCTTTGTATGTTAACATGAACTTCTATGTCCCTTCTCGTTTTTCAAGCTATATATTAGTGTGTTTTATTTCGTCGCGTATAATATCATGTTTTTATTTTATATATGTAAATTACGTCACGCGTCGAGTACTAAATACATGTTCGCTTTTTTTGCTTAGATTTATTAGTACCATGCCACGTTATATGTATGTCATACATATTTTGCATTGGTGTTTTCCTTATGTGTTCAAGCATGTTATAATCGATTAATTATTTTTTGGAAGCTTTTTTTTCTTTTTTGGGTTTGTGTTGTCACTCTATTTTTACCCGATATGTCTTTGTTGCTCATGTATTTTATTATTTTCGTTTAGTATTGTGATATCCATGCTTTTATGTTTAATACCATGTTAAGGTGAACGTTTGTTTGTTTATATTTGTTTTGGTTAAGTTTGCATATCGAAATATATAATGTCAATGCGGTGCCCTTTTATCCGAGCGCAAACGGGGCCAGTATCAGGCGTAGTGATAGTGGTTAGACGTTTGCTCTCGGATAACGGGGCCTTTAAAATCTACTTGCACTTATAACCAAATCTTAATTCATTCGTCACTTTAATCTGGAAAGTTTAATCTTAATAAAGCGGAAATTATTAAAGTACCAATTTTGGGCGGCGTGGGGGTACTAATCCTTCCCCATCCGTAACCGACTCCCGAACCCAACAAGTTTTCAAAATCTCTGGTTTTTATGGTGTCCGGCCTACCTAAGTGGCCGGTGGCGACTCCAATTTCTAAATAAAATGCGGTTTTTTCAAACTTCACGGAATAAACATTTTTATATCCGAAAGACAACAAATACTTCGAAAATACTTTTTTATTTTGTTTATTGTTTTGTTTTAAAAATAATGTCTTCCGTAGGGTTTTCTAAAAAATCGTATTTTATTTAAAAATTGGAGTCGCCACCGGCCTCTTAGGTAGGCCGGACACCATAAAACCAGAGATTTGAAAACTGTTGGGTTCGGGAGTCGGTTACGGATGGGGAAGGATTAGCACCCCCATATCGCCCAAAATTGGTACTTTAATAATTACCGCTTTAATAATATTAAATTTTCTGGACTAAAGTGACGATTGAATTAACATTTAGTTATAAGTGCGAGTAAATTTTAATGGCCCCATTATCCGAGGGTAAACGCCCAACCATTATCACTACGCCTGATACTGGCCCCATTTACGCTCGGATAAAAGGGCACCGCATTGACAAAATATATATACGTTATGCAAACTTAAAAAAATATGGCAAATATAAATAAATAAATTGCGATGAAAATATAAATAAATACTAACATAATAAAATACTAATATAACAAAATAAAATACTAATCTAAAACATACATACATAACTATTAATTTAACACATAAATAAAAACAAATCTAACATAAATAAAATACTAATCTAAAACATACATACATACATACATACATACATACATAACTATTAATTTAACACATAAATAAAAACAAATCTAACATAAATAAAATACTAATCTAAAACATACATACATAACTATTCATTTAACACATAAATAAAAACAAATCTAACATAAATAAAATACTAAATTCATAAATATTAATCTAACACATTAATAAAAACAAATTTAACATAAATAAAATATTAATATAAAACATAAATTTAAAACATAATAAATACTAATCTAAAACACAAATAAACATACAAACTAAAAAATACAATTTTAAATTAACTACTACTTCATTAAATCATAAAAAATTACAACACAAATAAAAAAGAAAGAAAATATACCTAACTAGGAGCTCGTATGATGAACCCCGACTGAACCCCACCGAGATCTACCATGACCTCTCCAAAAAATTAACTAGATCGGATTCAAAATAAGACTCCGATCGAACCGACTAGGACCTAGGGTACTGCCCCGATCCTTGGCTAGCCGGAAGCTGATGCCCCCTTATTTAGGCTTGCCATTGCCCAGCTCTCTCCTTTCATTTGTGCGTGTAATTTCCCATCCCCCATGCCTTTATATAGGCAATTGGGGTGGGTGAAATGGGTTGACGTGGAGTGCCCAAAACCACACAACTTTTTTTTTGCTTTTTAATTTTTTTACTTTTACTTTTTTTACCTTTTTATATTATTATTATTTATTAATTTTATATTAATAATATTACTATTAAAATAACACTAATAACACTAAAATCCGGTTAAAAATGAGTGATTACAGAAACTGATAATTTTACGATTTAATCTATTAAAAATCATAAAAGTTCAAATTAATATAATGTTAAAAATATATTTTGACCTCTTAAAAAAATTTAGTTCAACCTTGTCTCCCCAATTTTTTTTTAAATAGTAATCTCCTTACCCATAAATTAGAGGATGTTAAATATTGAGTCAAATTTTAATTGATAATTAATTTAGATTTTATTATAATTATAGCGGTTAAATAATACTTGGTAATTAAATTTATTTAATACTTAAATATTTATGTTAGGTAAGAAATATTATGGAATAAGATTTTTTGGTGACTAAGTATTTTGCTCTATAAATATAGACTACGTCTTAACTTTTAAAATTATGAGAGGAAACTATTATAGATAGATGTAATCCATTTTAAGATCTCTGCAACTATTGTGGCTATGTTGCAAAGATATATATTATAGAGATGTTGAGGGAGTTTTTTAGATACACCGGGTTTTGTGTGTGTGCGTGTGTATATACCGTGTTTGGGATACATATGATATCATGTATTTGTGCTCTTCGTGATCTCTACGTTTACAGTACGTTATTAGTTTCTCTCATCTTTGGAAATATGCAAGATTAAACCACGTTAAATCTCATCTAAGGGTAAGTTTGACATTATTTTTAGAAAGTGCTCTAGGAAAGTGTTTTTTGAAACATGTTTATGTATTATTTGGTTTAAAGCATAAGTGTTTAATATTACTGTCAACAATTATTTTTAAGTAGATAAAGTGTCTATTTTAAATGGTGTTTTTAAAAATATAAAAGAATTAATAATGTAAACAAAGATAAATGAGTAAGTATTTTTGGAAAAGCTAAAAGTTAAAAATTTAAACTTTTGAAAAATATTTTTCAAACTAAATTAAAAACACTTTTCAAATCAAGTTAAAAGCACTTTTGGACTAAAAATTTGTTTTTTGTATATTACTTTTAGACCTGAAATCTCTTTTTGAAAAATAATGCATAACGAGATATTTAATAAATTTTCGTTTAAGATATTTCAACTAAACTAATCATTCACTAGAAATATCATCTGAACTATATTTATATATTTTAAAAGAATATTTAAAAGTGAACAAGTACATCTAGCCATTTGAGCAAACTGTTCATCTTTATTTTTTTATATTTTCTTGTATTATGAGTTTTAGACCCACTAAGAATATTTCTTCCCCTCTTCTTTATGCAGCACTAATATTAGGATATAAAAGAATATTTAGAAGTTGGACAACAATTTATAACAGTGAGTGTGTGATAAATATGCATATTATATAATTAGGCATGTATATTAACTCACCAAGTTGGTCAACATCTGTTCACTACTAGACCAGACAATAATTTCTATACAAGACATATATCAATTTCAACCTAAAATAAAGGGGGATACTTTTTGGAACAAAATTAGTTGTGATGAGCTTGCATAGTAATTTACAATCATGTCAAACAATGGAAATTGTTTATTGGTTTCCATAAACAGGTTAAAAAAATTAACATTGATTAAAAATATGCAATGATTTGAAATATATATAAAAAAAAACCCTTCATCACTATTATGTTAAATAAGTATCCTATTTTACCAAAAAAATCCAATTATTTTTATTTTAATCAAATATTTCTAACTTTATCCTACCAAAATATTATATAATAAATTTAAGGGTAAACTACTTGGGTAACCACTTAACTATTGGTCTGACCTATTTTGACTATCGAACTACAAAAATTTAAAAATTGACCACCTAACTATTTAATTGGACATATTTTGACCATTAACTTTTAAAATCTAATGAAAAAGTGGCGTGATTGTTAATATAAATTTATATAATTATACATTTAATCTCTGTTAGTTACATATTCTATCAAATTGACAATAAAATTATTTACTGTTAAAATCACGTTATACTAAACACAGCATTAATTTTCAACACTTAAAATCGAAGCATTCGACCAAGGCCCAAGGCATGGTGGGATCATAATAGCAGAACTTTAGATTCGGCCATGGTGAACTGCAATACCATAACTAAGCTTTTCTTTTTTGTACTAAAAGAAGACCATTTAGCTAAGGAAATAGGGCTGTTACAGCATCATATTCCACAGCAACTACTTGATGTTCCAACAGAAAACTGATTGCAGCAACATTTAATAAGTTATAAGTTCAAAGTTCTATTATTCACAGCAATCAATATCATGATCTGTCGTAACCCTTTTTCGATGTGTTTCAACATTTAAAAAATAAAATAACGGAGTCGCCACCAATCTTTTAAAAGGTGTGATTAGATCATCTAAAAATCAGTTATTTTAATAAAATCATTTTATTTTATTAAAATAATATTTTGGTTTGCGAAAAATACAAAAACGGGTTCGGGAGTCGATTACGCGTGGAGAAGGATTAGCACCCCACAGCGCCTAAAAATTGGTACCTAACCGATTACAAAAAGTTTTAATGTCGAAATTTGCTATTTCATGTAAAATTTAAATTATTGTCTATTTATGAATTTGATTCCATTTTAACGGCCTTATCATTCGGAAAATGAACTTCAATCACCGCCAACACTTCTGGCGCTAACTTGTCATTTCCGTTTGATGAGACGCAGCATTAGTTAGGTTTTGCTTTTTAATCAAACAAATAAAGAAGCAATTAGTTGGTTGAAGCTTTTATTATTCTAAGTTAGTGATTAACCCTAAGAATTGTCTAAGTGAATTTTATTTATTGGGGCTCAAATGTAATTAAGTGTGTTTTATTAATTTTAGAGTAAAGAAAAGTTTTTTTTATTTTTTTAGCTCTAACTAGGACATTTAAGAACCTAGTCCTAGAGGCTTTTACTTAAACTAAAATTTAATTAAAAGATGAAATAAAACACAAAGAAAGATAAATGATAAAATTAAATACATGCGGGAAATAAATTAAAGGGTCTAATTAAAAGTAAATAAATAATGTAAATAAATAGCATAAATAATAAAGGGTCCAATCAAATCTTCCAAATCCAAAAATATTTAAAATTTTTGGATCAAACCTATTTTTACCAAGAACACTGCCATGTTCTTCACTTAAAAGATTACTTAGATCTTCACAAACATAGAATCATTTCCCCAAATACATTTTTTTAAAATTGAACTCCTAAAATCCCAAGAACACTTCTTTATCTTTTTCTTTATCTTCTATGAGTGTGGTAAATAGGGTGAGTGGTTGTAAGAAGATGAGTTGTGAGTTAGTGAACGAGTGGATGAGTGAGTGAATGTGAAGATTACAATGAAATGAAGTCTATTTATAGGCTTCAAAAACCCTAAAAACCTAAAAATCCTAAAACATATTCCCTTTTTATGCTTGGTATACGTGGAAAGGTATCAAACCATATTCAATATAATCCTAAATAAATAGGGAAATATCTCATCTTAATTTTAACTACAAATAATTAATAAATCCATTGAAAATTCGTATTAAGACCAAAATCCCGTATTGAACCCGTACATGATTTTCTGCACGCGCTGTCTTCAGTAAAATGAGCATATCTTGAGCTCCTGACGTTCGATTGAGGCGTTTCAAGATGTGTTAGAAAGGTAACTGAAAGACGGTCAATACTTAAGAAGACATCCTGGCCTGAAAATGCTTGGATCCTATCGGAAATTTGCCATAAGTACGTAGTGAGGAATTCTTTGCACATAACTTAACTTTCCATGTTTGTTATGATTATGCTCGATTCCTTACTTGAATGATTCAGATTTTCCTTTGACTTTGGTCCAATTTGAGATTTGCTTCCCTTTTTTTATATTTGATGCGATCTCTTTCCTTGTTTTTTATGTTAGGCTAAAAATCAGTGACAATATGATCTGCTGGATTTTTCAATTCCACTTGCGACAAAAGAGTACGATAAACTTGTTCGAATGACCCTAACTCAGGAAGTCTCAGTCGCAAGTTGGGTCACCCCAAACTTCAGCAACAACTTACTCAGAGACTCAGGTGAGCAGACCTGATACTTTACACTCCCAGAAGGTGTAAGGAAAACCTCAGCCAGTTCAAGCTTCTCAGAAGTAAGGCTAGTGCTGTCCATCGTTTTACTCAGCACCTTCAATGCAAGTTGGACTGCTTCTTCCCTTGTGATATCGTCCTTGTAATCTTGTTTTAACATTGATTGTGCGGCCTGGTTATTGGCACCGATAGCTGCAGCTTTCCACCCGCTGTAGTTTCCACTAGGATCACTCATGTAAAGTTGAAAACCATAATTTTTGTCGCATCCTGCAAAAAGAAACGAAACACCGAAGGGGCGGAGACCTCCGGACGTGATTTTAACGGTAAACAATTTTATTGTCAAATTGATAGAATAGGTAACTAACAGAGACTAAATATTTTTTATTAACAACTACGTCACCCTTCCGTTAGATTTTAACGGCTAGTAGTCAAAATAGGTCCAATTAAATAATTGAGTTGTCGAATTTTAAATTTTTATAATTCGATGATCAACACTAGTCAGACTTAATAAGTAAGTCGTCACTCAAATAGTTTACCTTAAATTTAAATATTGTTCTAAGAACCTCACACAAAATTTAAATAGTCATCGCAACATATCCGCGTCTGATATTATTTTTTAAAAACTTTTTGACACTTAATTTAATTTTTTTTAACTTTTACACCCTAATTTAATTTTTCATACTCTCATTGCGGATAGTGAAAGGCGAACAATAATTATTACATCAGAGGAAGTTTTATCATGCCAATTGATGCTACTTCATGTTTGGTTATATATGTATATGCACTAATATTCACGGTCCCTTCCCTAGTTCACGGAACTTTCAGGACTGTATCTTTCATAATTTGGATTATTTTTAGGTTTCATCTGAATTATTGTTGGATAATTTTAAAATATTTTTATTTATATTTTATTTTAAAATATGTTTAATTTGGTATAAGCTTTTTTTCAATATTTGATGTCAAGTCTTGATATATGCTGCAACTATGCCAAAAAGAGCTTTAAAACAAAGGATAAACAATATCCTTTTTTGCAGTACCTCATGACGGACAAAAGTAGGGTAAATACTTGCTACTAAAAGAACAAGCCCTGATCGAGGATAGACGCAAAACTTTATCTTAGGGTGAGTTTATAAAATTTTAGGAGTGACGAACTTATAAAATTTTAGGGGTGAAAATAATTTTTTAATAGAAAATATATAAAATATTACTAAAATTTTAGGGGGGAACTTATAAAGTCTGACCCTAATGCTTGTTATACAGAAGTTGTGGATTTACTTTATGATTTTTTTCCAACATAAACATAACTTCACTCAACCTTGAAAATTTATAAAAGGCTCCTCAGACCTTGAGGAATAACATCATTCTAGTTCGTGAGACAAGAATTGGACCAAACGAACCTAGTCACACAATACGCTGTTTTGTTACAAACACGTTCGGCAAAGGAAAAAGATACAGTAGGGAAAGGAGAGCAAATCCCAAGAACATCAAGTTCGACGGTTGTTGATTCCCAAGCAGAATGGGACTTGGTATTCATACGCGAAACCAAATTGGCATTGTCATATTCAACATTCACCAAACGAAACCCATTGTTGAGGGTAGTCACGGTGCCAAGACGAACGACGTTGGCTTCGGTTGTGGAAGCAGAGGATGCTCGGAACTTTTTGACGGCACCTCCCATTATGTGGCCCTTATTGTCACGAATAATTGCAACGATAGAGGCCTCTTCCGATTTGTCATTGTAAGATGCGTCACAATTAACTTGTACAAATTCGAGAGGAAGTGGAGTCCATTGAGAAATGGGTACGACGACCCTTTCCTGAGCTGTAACTTCTGTCATCTTAGCTTGTTTGAATTCACCAAAGGATAGCTCACCCAAAAGCCAGACTTTTACATGGGATTCAATACAACCTGAACAAAAAAAAAGTTTTTTTTCTTCTTTCCATATCGACCAACATAAAAAGACAATAAGATCTAAGCCATCATAAAGGTTTTCAAAATGATGCAATTTAACAATCTTGAACCAGCATCGGCAAAACCTTAAAAAATCGATCATATTTCAAGAATAGTTAAAACTCAAAGTTCACCATACTGCTTGAACAAAAGAAAAGAAAAAGGATATATTCAATGCTCTCCTGATCGTCCCAATGCACACAGTCCAAAGGAAAAATTGCTCAAACAATTTGTGATTTTCTTGAGCCTTTTTTATAAAATTACTATATTGTTCTCAGAATCTAAATATCCTACTTCTAACTTGTATTTGGCGAACAATGTTGCAATTGAAAAATTGTTGTGTGATATTATCAGTGATCCTTATAAGGGCATTTCTACAATGGCACGACTTAGGCTTAATTTATATGAAAAGTATTGGTATGATCACTCAATGATTCTCTCTTTTGTTGTAATGCATGATCGCGATATAAACTTTAACTTTTTGAAAGAGTTATACAATATCTTTTATGCTGAGCACGAAGTTCAACGAAAAGTAAGTGTCATATACAATGTGTTTCTTGATTTATATAATTTTTGTTCAAATTATGTTTCATGTTCTTTTTCTTCTTCTAACTAAAATAGCATATCTCTAAATAAAACTAGGTCAAGTTATCGTCTATCTTGCCTATTTAAAAATAATATTTTTTCAACTGAGTTGTTTTTTCATAAAGATCACTTAAATAAGTTTTTATTTTGGACAATTTTAATTAATTTTTAATATTTTGCATGTTAGAATTTTAATGTCAATTTTGCTGCCAATAGGAGTGGCAAAACTGATGTTGACTCCTACATTAATTTGCCTTTTGTTCCTCGTACCGAAGATGATGAGTTTGATATTTTAGACTATTGAAAAATACAAAGTGTTTCTTATCCGATACTTTCTCGCATGGCTAGAGATATTTTAGCCATTTCAATTATTTTGTTGCCTCCGAATCTTCTTTTAGCATGGGGTTGAATTTTGAGCAAGCTAAGAGCTAAACTCTTGCCTAAAAATGTTGAGATTTTGGTAACAACTCGTTATTGATTGTATGGTTTTAAACCGGAGGGAAGATATGAAGAGTATCTTGATGTAGTTAAAGATTCTTCAGTTTCTGATTTAGAAGAAGACTTACTTCTAGTTTAAGGTTAATAATCTTGTTTGTGTTCTTTTATATATATTTACTTCAATATTTATTAATATAGTTTGTTCACTAATGTTTTTGGTTGCTCCTTAATAGAATTTTTATTTGATTCTTTTGGATTGTCTACTGACTTTTAGTTTTATGGGTTTTAGTTATTTTGTTTAACTTTGCAGGTTGTTCCTGATTCGAATAATTGGGATGATGTTAGGTTGTTTTAACGCTCATTTTGTTTAGCCTTCTTGGTGTTCTTTTACTCCTATGCAACCACAAATTTATTGTATTGTTGTATTTATACTTTCTATTTTATTATAGTAATAAATTTTGGGTACTCTTTTCCTTTTGTGATGTTTTGATCAAGCTCAGGCTTAATCGAGTTTTGAGAGGGTTTTAATGAGGCCCTTTTCAATATGTATTCTAAGATCAGTAATGCTTAATGTACACTATATTACAGTCTTAATCAAGTTAGTAATGAATACAACTCACTTTTATTATGTTCATTTTAATATGGATCAAATATATATGTTGTAATTTTGGTGTACAAAGTGATTAAAAATTCTAATTTTTAAACAATACCTAGAAATTTTCATTGTAAAATTAGTACTTAGGGTTTGGTTTGATGTGTGTTAACCATCTCAGCAAGGAATTTTTTTGGGGAAATCAGGCAGAATTGGTTCAATATACCTTTTTAGTAAAAAAAAATTGAAAAACTCCCTCTTGTAAAATCATTTAAAAAAATACCCACATTCGGTACACATAGGCACGACTCGTGTTATTCCAAGTGTGAATTCAGAACCGCGTCACACGGGACGCGAGTTCCATCTGATGTGGCTTCTCTTATCCGTTTGCATCTTTTAAATATTTAGTAAACACAATTCGCGCCTAACATGACACGAGTTCAACGAGATTATTAGACGAAACGGTGAGGATTTATCGCAATAAATAAGAACGGTTGAAAAATAAATGATCGCGTTGAAAATACAAGAAACTTGCGCTGTACGGAATGCGGGTTCCTGGGTAATCACTGAACTCATATCTTACAGGACGCAAATTTCCTTCAATACTCGCATTTGAACCGGTGCGAGTTCTGCTATAAATACCCCCTATCCCACCACTTTATTCACACCAAACAAAAATCCTCTCTCAATTCCCTCTATAATATTTCTCATTCGTGAAAATATCTCGGTTAATATCTCAAGTTTGAAGTAATGGAGGGGCACGAAATGTAAGTTTTATTTAGTTATTTATTTTAAATTTGTATTTTTAGTTTTTATTTAGTTGTATTTTATTAAAAAATAGTATGATAATTTGAAATAGAAATTAATTTGTGGTTGTTTAGTTTTTTTAGGGTGATATGGAACGTCGTCTTGAAGTTTTTATCAATCAGATGACATGGACCCGACCCGCGTCTAGAAGATTATATCTCGAGGGCCGGATTTCTGCACATATCCAAATTCATTGGAGGTGCAAAATTAGATGTTGATTTGATCAACGCGCTTGTAGAGAGGTGGAGGCCAGAGACACGCATTTCACCTTTCGAGGCGACTATAACATTAGAGGACGTGTCGCATATTCTCGATTTGCCGATTGACAGATAGGCTATTACCGGTCACAGCAGTGGTGACTAGCGTGGCCTATGTTTTGAGTTGCTAGAGGCTACGCAGAGAGAATGGCTGAGGGATAATTATAGCCATTTACTGGATGAGGCGAATGAAGAAGTGAAGAACGTAAAAAAATATTATTTTTTTGTGAATATTAATGAAATAATTAAATTTCTATATGTTAATATATTTTTTCCTATTGTAGGCATATATCGGTGCTCATATTCTACAAATAATCTGCGCGATATTGGTGCCCGACAAATCCCACAATAAAGTTCACATGTTGTGGTTGCGACGTTTGCAGGATTTTGATGATGCTAGTAGATTGAGCTGGGGATCGGCGGTACTAGAATTTCTCTTTAGGGAGGTGTGCAAGACCATCAATCTAGAGAAGCACAACATTGGGGGTTGTCTTGTGTTTCTGCAGTCTTAGGCGTGGTTTAGAATGTCATTTTTACGCCCTGAACTGAGCGTGCCGAGTCCATATATTTTTCCACTATGACGGAGGTAAGAAATAAATGTAAATATTTTTTGAACAAATGTAAATGTTTTTAAATATACAGTTTTTAATATTAAAGTTATGTTTGATGCTATGTAGGTGGACCGGTAATAAAGGTCTGAAGGCTATCAGACAGGTTATCGAGAATAAATCTAGGAATCGGGTAAATATTTTGAGTTAGAATTTAATATTGAATTTGATGTATTTATTTAAAATAAAGTTTATTAATTTCAGTTATAATTGTATATTGTACAGTTTTTGTGGATACCGTACGTGGATTCGAGTATCTACGAATGCTTGTCGGATTTTTCAGATGGGACGAAGATTGCTTGGACGACGAAGGTACCATTCATATTCTACACTACAGTTAAGTGGCATCTGAGCAATCACGTCTTACGGTAGTTTGGTTGTGTCCAAATAATCGCTGAGAACCCTCCAAATTTTGACGAATTACATAGGCTAACTCGACAAAGAAAGCTCGAGGTAAAATAATTTTAATTGGTTTAATTTTTTATCAATTTGAACGTAGTTTATAATTATAAAGAAAAATAAAAATTTTGATATTGCATGGTAGGTGGATTGGTCAAAGAGGCACGTAGAGTGGATTGTTCAGTTGAGGAAAATGAATCTTTTGCGACGGCAGCCCATTCGTGACCACGTAGTGTTTGATATGATAGTCAGCCAAGATTAGTTTGTGTGGTACATGGTGAATGAGAAGCTAAATCTTTTGACTCTAGAGGAACAAGCGGTCATCATTGAGCGTGTACAATGCAGCCGCCCACGGGCTGAATGTACGAGGGGAGCACGTACGACTTCTGGAGCTGCGTCATCATCGGGGAGAAATGCTTCCACCTCCTCAGCACCGGGACCATTTTAGGCCACCCAACCGATCCGACCACAGCCTTTTTCCTACTCAATGCACTTCATTTCAACCGTCGCCGAGTCTGACGAAAGGTTTTTTCATGCTTGTTGTAGCCAGCCCCTACGGTTCATATTCGGCCCTGATGAGTGGGACGTCAAGTATTCTTACGGATTTTTTACCTTTGTATCTATTTTAACCGCTAGCAAACGATTTTGGGACCAGATATGTTCAACAAACACCGCCGCAATCCCTATTCTTTACAAGTGGGCCAGGTGGAATGAGTGGTACTGCTGGAGATAAAACCGAGAATGAGGGTGATGATGAGAAGCCAGTTGAGCCCCTTCATCGTCGACGCAATCCCGATCGACCTTGGCGTCCACCGGGGTGTGGTACCGGTAGACATAGGCATCATTAGTTATATTTTTCCTTGTATTTTATAAATTTAGTTTTACGTGATTGTTATTTTGAAATGCCAGTCTTTCTCTTAGTTTATAATTTTTTTGCGTGTTAAATATTTAACATTTTATTTTTTCGAACGTTTTTGTTCAAATAGTTATTAATTGAATCGATAACAAACACACCCGGGTACAAATAGTTATTCTTAAAGTTTTGAATATCAGTATATAAATTTTGTATATTCGAATTAAACTCGCGTCTTGTCAAACGCGAATTTGGCTTAAACTCGCGTCTTGATGAAGACGAGTTCAATTGACACACCAGGAATCCTGGGACAAATTCCCTATTTTCTAAATGTGAGTTTCCTAATATAAATACCATACCAGTGAACCATACGCAATGCAGTCAAACCAAAAAATGTTAAAGTTTTCGATTTTATTACAACTACTAATGGCAACAAACCACATATCTAAAAAAATTACAAAGAAATTTCCCAGATATTGTGATTTTTCGGTATTCATAGTTGCATCTATATGATGAGTAAGTGTTGTTGGATTACTAGTTCTGGTGAGATGATTGTTCGGTGTTTTTGTTCATGAGGAACGACAACAACAAATCACAATATCTAAGAATCCGAGGTCTTTTAGAATGGCATATAGGGGATCTTAACCATTTGTTCGAGGCTACCAGTTCATATTTTTAAGCCTCAATATTGGAGGCTAGTTTAAGACCCTCGCTTGTAACCGGAGTCAAAGCTCCAACCACTGGTCGTAGAACACGATTAGTGGGTAGCACTGGCCGTCTGACTAGGCTCACAAAATCCATGAAGCTTGGTAATCTGCCCACTTCATGAAAGCATGTTTAGGGGTACAATTGTATAACTTGAATAAGGATGACACCAAGAGAGCAAAACAAGTTATTTCAATAATACTACTGAAGTATCTTATATGTTTACACATTTCAAAGAAGAGCGGAGAAACACTATGCACTTCACGGGTTGTACTAATCATGTCTTCTCACATCACTTCTAGTAGTACTATTTCAATACGTCAGAAAATAACATGTCATAAGTAATATGTGTTCCGAATAATGTGAATTCCTGCAGATATAAAATTTGATGTTTCCCAAATGCGAGTTTTGTCCTATAAATGGACGCAATCAACTGCGTTGTAGTGCTTTAAGTTTTCGATTGTGATGGATGTTTCGATTATATTGTATCTACTAATGGCAACAAACCACGTATCCGGAAAAAAAAATTTGCAAAGAGGTTTCCCGGATATTGTGATTTGTTGGTATATGTAGTTGCACCAATTCTGCTGAGATGTGTGTTGCGCATTTTTTTCAAGATGAACGACAAATCATAATATTCAGAAATGTGTGGTCTTCTTAAAGTATCGGTATACTTCTTAACCTTTTGTTCGAGGATGCCAATAACTTATTTTTATGTCTGCATCGTTGAGGCTAGGTGAAGATAACTGTACGTAACCATAGTCAAAGCCCATACCATTGAAGATGATGATCGAAGTGGCTTAGAAATTGTGGCCTCCCTGGGGACCTCAAAGTCCTTGACTATCCATATCGTCAAAGAATGGATAAGTGTTAGGGATATAATTGACCAGTTACAATGTCACTGACCTCGTCCCGGTGCTATACAAGATGCCATTTTTTGTCGGAGTCTTGATGCTAGACAAATCTCGCAACAAAATGCATTTGATGTGGTCGAGGTCTAGACTGCAGATATAAAATGACTATTCCCACGAAATCTACGAAGCTTTGTGTGTAATCGAATTTGGTGGGTTATAGAATTTGGTGGGGTATTAGTTACATTTTATATCGCATGTTACAGCTTTTGGTGGGTTATCGGTTACAAGAAAATATGTGTTTAATTTTGTTATTTGTAAGGATGTTATATAAGTTCATGTTGAAATGTAATTTTTATTTTGTAATGTAAGTAAGCATCTTTTTTTATTTTGTTAATCGAAATGTTAGTTCTTATAGTGATTTTGTTAATCAGTGGGATGTAGAAAAATAGATTAAAGAAACGTGTTACATGATAGTAAATTAAAATAACTACACCGACTTTAAATTACTAAGCCTAGCTAAAATGAATGGATGAGGAATCTAATTCGGTGTCCTCGTAGTCTATACTTATGTCAGATGTTAAGTTTAGTTCCTCCATTATTTGTTCTTTCTCATGGCACCTCCTATAATTCCACGTTGACAACGCGTCTTCGTCTTCGAAATGAGGGGTAGTTGATGCCCTAGTAAATGAACTGGAGCCCTCATCAAATTGTACAGTGAGTTCAATTTTTGTACACCCAACACGTTTGTATGACTGAAATATCCTGCATAGATCTCTCTCATTCGATAGTGTTACCATGTAATATTTTTCTCGGTCGGGTTCAGCGATCGGTACTTTGACATGTATGGCAGAAATTTTTTGGTTTGTTAACTCGCTGACCTATATTGAAATCAAGTCAAATAGAGCATCTTTTGTGATTTTTTGTTGAAAGATGTGTATGTGTAAGTTCCACAGAAGAAAATAGTAGCAAAAAATCGGGCCATACTTTGTATTTTGTAAGCAAAAGAAACGAAATTTGGAATAATGTTACACGTTGATGATGTTGCCTTTTATATTTGATAAAAACTGGGCTAACTCGCGGTTGGCTAGACGTGAGTTCATCTGCCATGTCAAGAATCCTACAAAGCTGGTAGAATTTACGTTCTACGAAACGCGTGTTCCTGTAAATATGAGCTAACAACACGAATTCGCCTGACATATCAGCCTTATATGTTACACGTCACTCACATATCACGTCAAGTTACCTTTTATAGATAAGTACATGAAATGTTTTATGACACACGTTCAAATGACTTCGTCTGTGAAGAAGAAATATCGCTTGTTATTTTTAACAATGGCAAAAAGAGTGGATGCTCTAGTATGATACGATAGTGAGATAATCCATTATGTCAAAATTGGTGTCATATTCCAGTCCCTAAACAATGTTACGATACAGATTCCAATGGGAGTAACGTATGAAAGGCTGAAGCGAGTGCTAACGAGGAAAGTTCCATATGCTTCTGGGAGAGAATTACAGTCACTGAGGTATCGACTACCTTCACCGTTAGATCCATTGTATTTCACAATATTCGATGTTTAGGACAATGAAGATATCCAAATGATGCTCGATACCCATAATGACTATTCCATGGGATGACCTATAGAGCTCTTCGGAACATTTTCTGAACGAAATGTCAGAGGGCAGACTATAGTGCCAAATTGGCTTCGAGAAAATCTTGACTTCGACCCAAATGCTCATAGTCCAACATCAAATTGACGACAAGGCTTCAACTTACTAAGTACGGGTAATGACCAGGCTTCATCATATTTTTCCTCTAGGCCAAGGCATTCTTGCTTAGCCAGGTTCGACTTAGAATTTAACATGCCACCAATACAGCACTCAACATACACTCCATACAGTGCGGGTGTATGAGCATTATCATCTACGGGGCCGTCCTACAATGAAAAGTTTAACCTATTCGATTTTTCTCAGTTGGACGACACTCAACTTATATCACTAGTTAGGCAAAAGTAGATGATTTCTCAAATGGGCGACACTCAACTTATATCTTAGGTGTAGGGTCGTCATCATCTACGGGACTATCATACCATGAAGAGTTTTACCAGTTTGATGATTTTAATTCTGGATGACACTCAACTTATATCTCTAATGATGCAAATGCATATGATTTCTCATCGATGGGGAGACATTCATGCGCTGCTAATATGGACCTAGATATTGGACATAAGCCTCGTTAGTTGTCTCTTGATTGGGTTACTGCCGCAAAACCTAGCAGGGTACATGTTACCGATGAATCAGAACTATACCATTTTGAAGAGGATAATTTTAATGAGGAACCACTTAAGGAGCCGGGGCTTGAAGGTGATGATATGGGTTTATTTCCTGAAGAAACACTAAACCTTGACGAGTCCGTGAATGTAGAGGATGATGCAGTCACTGCTTCAAAGGATGATGCAGAGAAAAAACTTATGGAAGTTGTTGCCCCACGCAGTTTTACTAGACCATGCAACTGCTTAGCATATTACGATCCACCATCCCACTTCACAACAGTGGATATGGAAGGATTTTACACTACAGAATTTCTAGAATTCCCACAGTTAGAGATGTTCAATGAACGGAATGATGCTGAACTCAAAAGTGGAATGGTCTTCAAGACTAAAAAACTAGAAGAGGCTGCGATCCAGCATTACAACATACACAACTCAATTACGTCTACAATGAGGAAAACTGAAGCAGACAAATACATCGTTGAATGCCCTCACAAGTACAATAGATGTAAATTGAGGGTCCGTGTATCACGTTTGAAGAGGATGAACAACCTGTGGCAGATAACGAGATACGATAAACCTCACACATGCTCCGTGGCAAGCTTGAGTCAAGATCATCCTAACTTGGATGTGCACGTGCTTGTTGATCATATCCTCCCACTCGTGAAAGCAAATCTACGCGTATCTATATCGATATATATAGCTTCGATTAAATCTCAAATCATGTACACAATTAAATACGATAATGCATGGTTTGCAAGACATCGTTTCGTTCAACAACTGTATGGGTAGTAGGAGGAATCATACAGCGAGCTACGAATGTGGCTGAAGGTGATGCAGAAATACAACCCATGTACGGTTGTGTAACTAGAAACAAAGGCAATATACTACAGTGATTGGGTTGTAGCTGGGGAGTTGCAATTTTTTCTATTTTTTAGACATTCCCGCAATACGTTAAGGCTTTCTGGCAACTGATGCTGCAGATCAACGGCACATTCTTATATGGAAGATACACCCAGATCATTCTACTACAATTGCACAATACGGTAATAGAAAATGCATTCTTGTAGCGTTCGCAATCGTTGAAAATGAAGATATCCCTTCGTGGACATTTTTTCTAACCAACCTACTCACGCATATCTTAAGATGGGTTCTGCGGTTAAGAGAAGACAGGATATGTATTATTTCAAATAGAGGCATAGGGATATAGGGATCAATCTAACATTTGGGCTAGTCTTAGGAACCTCCATATATTTATCACTGGTACTGTCTACGACACATTGTTGCCAATTACTACTAGAGATATAAAAACGATGACAAACGTATAATGGTTCTTCGTATAGGTACACCTTTCAGTCTCAAAATTATTAATTAATATGGTTTTTACTATTATTTCTCGTTAACTATTCTGTTTTTATTGAATAGGCAGCGCACACCGAGTAGAATAGGTTCAGGAGCTACTACAAGAGTTGAGAGATAGAAATTTAGCTGGATATAACTATCTTGTTGATATCCCGAAGGAGAAATGGCGGCGATGTTATGATGGGGTCGTCGATATGGTCACATGACAACAAACTTGGCTGAGGCGATCAATTCGCCTATAAAGGGAACGCGTCATTTACCTATCACATCCGTTGACAATGCGACATATTATCAACTCGCTACAATTTTTCAAACTTCAAAAAACAAGCAACAAATTGGATGGCAGATAGCCACACATTCTATCCAGATCTCTAGCAAAAATTTCAAATATACCATGCACACGCAAACGCGATGGGTGCGTCTTGCTTTTCTTGTCACGAACATCGCTTTATGGTTACTGAATTTTCCCAACCGCTTAAAGGAATATCGCAGAACAGTTACGTTGTTAATCTAGAAGAGAAAAAATGCGATTGTGGCGTCTTCCAGAATTCAAGTACTCGTGTGTGCACGTCTTTATTGCATGTGCATCCATTCATTTCGACTCAATGACACTTGTTGATCCTGTATGCCGACTTGAAAATGTATTCAAGGTATATCGATTTGAGTTTTCTCCAATCGAAAATAAACGTGATCGTGATGTGGTTGACAATGAACCTAAGATACGGCCAGATGAATCCCTGCAACACAACAAAAAAGGTCACCCAAAGTCAACTAAGATTCACTGTGTCGAGAATATGGTTCCTCGAGAACGGACCGAACAACCTAAGCTGTGCAGTAATTGTAGGAACCCTGGACACGACATCAAAAAATGTCCTTATAGGATCCGCCCTCGATTCAACTAATTGTACTTCTAAGTGTATTGTTTTATTCCTAATTATCATAAACAACCTTCCAAGCTATGCTTTCTTGTTTTCATAACATTTTTACGTGATTTTTACAGCCTTTACGCTATGATTTATGAACCATTGTAAACATTTCTTCCCGTACAACGACCTGAAAGTTAAATAACAAGAAAAATATCCCCTAACATACTACAAAATCGACTCAAACTTGACTACAACCCGTGTTCTCATGTTTTTTTAGGCTTTTGAACATGGGTATATAGCGTTTTTAATGCAATTTCTACAACCTTTAGGATGCCTTATACGCTCTGATTTCTGAGTTATTGCAAGCATGTGTTCTCATATTACGACGTGAAAGTTAGTTAACAAGGAAAAATAACCCGCAACGTATCACAATATCGACTAAAACATGAATACAGACCCATGTTTCCATGTTCTTCATGCAAAGAAGCATGCAATATAACGTTTTAACGCGATTTCTACAGCCTTTACAATGCATTATACACGTCAATTTTCATACCATTTCCAAGAGATGAATCAGTAGTATGCTGAAAAGTACAAACCTACGAAAAAATTTTCGTTAACACCATGCAAATTTACCTTCAACATGCCTATCGAGCTTTGTTTATACAATACAGACAAAACTTGCGTCATGTGGACCGCGAGTTCAGTTTGATAAAATCTCGACGACTCGTTTGAAAATAGCATCGATTCATTTGAAAATCACGCCGAACTCGCAACCATTTCTTAAAATATTCGAATAATGTATAATATAATCCACATTGGACGGAACTTGCGTTGTACGAAAAGCGAGTTCAGAAAACGCTTCTGACAGAACGCGAGTAGTACCTACGTGGGCCAAAAGCAGTGTATTTTTCCAAATATTATTTTGGTGTGTTTTTCCAAATAAATTCTCAAAAAAAAATATTTGACCAATATTGCTGAAAAATCATAAGCAAAAAAGACGGAAAAGAGTGTATTTTGAAAACAGAAACAGACAAAAAATATTAAAAAATAGAAACCTAGTAATTACTTCATGCACATGTGTTTAGAGACTACATTTTTTTATTAAAACAAAAAAGATAATAGACAAAAAAAATCAATACTTTGTTTTTATTAAAACATTATTTTTCTTGTCGTTGTGAAAGAGAAATCTAAAATTATTTTTAATAAAGAAAGGAGTTTTTTCTAGACCATTGAAGAATATCAGGGGAAACTCATCATTTACATTATTTATTCAAATTTCTTTCTAGAATTAAAATGAAGTCAATAAGTTACACTTTAAAGTTCTAAATTGGGCGACGGAGACAAAGATTTACAATTTCAAATAATTTAAGTTTTGTTTTTGGTTAATTATTTAGCGTTTATTTATTTAAATGTATTTTAACTTTCAGTAATAATGAAGTATAAATTATAACAATTAACATCTTGAAGTAATAGTGAAGTTAACTATTTACATGTGGGTCAATTAACAAGTCGGGTGTACAATGAGTCAGGTTTGTAAAAGGTCGGGTCAATTACAGGTTGGGTAAAATCGGGTTTTAGATTGTTTCAAGTTGAGTTATATCATATATTTGTCATGTTAATTTCGAGTTCAGATTCACATCAGGTTGGGATCGGTTATCACATTATCGGGATTAATTTAGGTTCAGGTCGTTCTCAGGTCAGATACATATTAAGTTCATATTCAAAATCATCAGATCCAACTCAGGTTCGGGTTAGCATTAGGTCGAACTCGGTTGAGTTCGGATCATCAAGCTCATATTCAAAATTTACTGAATATATTGAAACTTAAGTTCTTTTAAGAAATCAACATTATCCGTGTGACTATTATCGTTAATAACAACTAAATTGAGGGATAGGTTCCAATTAATACAAAGTTTAAAAGAAAAAGATTACAAAAATAAGATCAAAACTTATAAGAAACAAAAAAATGAATATAAGATTTATAAAACAAAGCATAAATCTATAAAATAGATATACAAAATAAAACCTGTTGGTGGTTGAATCATATGATAATGATAAGCAGATTGACATGTTATTTCTTTTTAGAATAATAAATCTATCTCTCCGATAAATATTGTATTAAATTTTTTTAAAAAAATACTTAAACAGATAGATTTTAAACACAAACTTCATACTTAGTTAAAAAAGTATCTATAAGTTAACCATTAACCATCTTTTTTCACAGTTCGGTTAACCGAAATCATTTAACCTTAACGGTTAAGTTAATTAACCTATAAAATAAACGGTTATACCGATTAACGATTACGATTTATTTTACACACCTTTATTGTCAACGATAGGAATCAATTAAAATTACTGTAATTTTTTAAGAAACAAAAAACAAAACCATGACAATTTATTTATAATCTTTTTTTTTTCTGAATATGAGTACGCTAGTATTATAAAAAGAGAAAAAATTCATAAATGCAATGAGAGTTTACAATTCAGGTAAACAAACTTGATCTGTACATATTTTTAAAAACATAAAAACTAAAGTCTCTAGAGCATAAACATGATCATACAAAGAAATGTTCAAAATAAATAGATACAAATATCGCCATAGCTCGACGATGAAAGGTGAAAATCAACAACAATATCAAAAAATGCATATTACAATAATAAGGCATGTTGATAACACGACTATTAGTACAACTTAAACGCGAACAAGAACAATAACTATAAAATCGTATTTAAATTTAGTTCGAGGATCCAAAATATGAAGATTAACGTGATAATCCCAAAAATATTTTTTACATCATTGATGTGTGTATCCATATCATATTTTAGGGTTATAATTGTAATTATCATTTAAAATGCAATATTCATTTAAATTATATTTTATATAAAGTGCTGTAATTACAATTTATACCGAAAAGAAGAAAACAACCTCCTTGGGGAAAAAATATTGTCTCATCTGTTAACTATTGTACGCCAACATTAACTTTTCACTTCCAGAAATTTAAAGAAAATTCAGAACTGAGTCCACTCAGTCAAAGCACGGAGAGGGTACAAAAAGTTCACCCATTCAGCAATTTCATCACCCTTTTTCTGACTCTGCATATTGTTACGGGACTATTGCTATCTTCTCAAAAAACATGTTCGATACAATGTGCAGTGTCACAGTTTATATATTTTAAGAGTACTCTTTTCCTTTACGATGTGAGATTAATGAGTCCGTCTTTTTTCAGGCGTGACATTCTTCCCCACTCAACCTCGTGACGCCCTCGTCATGAGCTTCCACTCTCTTGATTGGTCAATTGTCACAGTTGTCCACCCTGCCTACCCTGCTCATGGGCGTTTGGCGTAAAATCGGGCAGTCAAAGGGTCGCTCTGATACCACTTGTCACGGGTCATTACCCTCTCCCCAAAAGACATGTCAGATAGGATGTGTAGCGCCACTGTTTATATATCTCAAGACCTTTCTTTTCCTTTCCGATGTGGGATTAATGACCTCGCATCTTCTCAGGCGTGACAATATCCTGAAACAATCATCTACGTGTAAGGATACAATTTTGCCACGTCTTTACAAAAATCTGATCTCAGCTTACTTCGCCATGGGAGTTTGCAGTTACATAATCCCTTTTGCGGGAAAAATTATTAGATAAACTCAACTTACCATGTCATTCGTAGTCTTAGTCAATAAGGTCTATCCATTTTAAAACAACTACTTAATAACTATTCACCCTCTGTTAATATGTAGAGAAGAAGTGATAATTCACTTTGAAAAAAAATTAGATGGATAAACCTTATTACTTGAGATTAAGAATGGCGTGGTAAACCGAATTCATCTAATAATTTTTTCTTTTCCAGAGATAAACTATATATATATATATATTACTTATATATTTTGAACAATTTTTATCTAAATTTTTTTTTTTACTTCTATCACATTTTAAATTTACAACCTAAAAAAATTTAACTGAAATTTTAACCTCCATTTTAGAAATAGTTGACAACAATGTTTATTTTTAATATCCCGCTTTTTTATACATAAAATGTACAAAGATAAAGAAGATTAGGACAAAATTATAAATGAAATTTAAAATGTCAGGATAACTTTTTTACCCTCTAACTTTATCGGTCTAATCATTTAAATTTTATTTTCTTTACAATTGAACTTTTATTTCTATTAAATTAACATAAATATGGCAAAACAATAATATATCATAAATTGATGTCAATTATTTTATAAGTTATTGAAATATCGACGTTAGATAAATTGTTTTTTTCTGTCACGTTATTAAAAAACATAAAATATTCAAAATTATAAAAAAACAATTCATGTTAGTTTTTTAATAAGAATAAAATAATATATATATTAAAATTTTGATGATATAAAAATGATAAAATAATTAATGTCAATTTAACGACACTATTAATGTTTCGTTATATTTGGATCAATTTGATAAAAGATAATAATTTGAAGGTCAAATAAATACAATAAAAACTCAAGGGCTAAAATAATCATTTTGATAAAGTTGGGCCATGAAAAGGTTATTATTAATGTTTAATGAATATTAATTAAAACCTACTGGGGTGAAACGGAATGTTGAGATTAACAGTGAATTATCTAAAGATTATCACTTAAAAAAAGTTCGGAATTAATTTTAACTATCTATTTTTCCATCCAACGATTTAAAAAACGAATAAAATTATAAATTTTTTATCCTACATAAGTTGATCCTAACTCATAATATATTCAAGAATAGAAGCTTAAAGAAAAGGAAAATAACTTGGAATGTTATTGCAAAATGTTGAAGTAAAGATGGCTTAATTGTAATTTACCTTTTTTTCTGGCCCTTTCTACTTTGGGCAATTATCCAGCGCTGTACCATCTTTGTGAAGTTTTTTTCATGGTTAGTTCTTGCTTATAACAGCGGCAAAGCTAACGACTCTCTCTTTCCAAGACTAATGCAAAGCACCTCTCTTTTCTTTTCTTTTCTTTTTTAATTTTATGTTGCCTTTCTCACACTCCTTTTAAAGTTCGAAACTTTCAGACAACAAGGAAGAGATCTCCGGAACTTCAACTGAAAGTAAGGAATTTTCTTTTGATAGAAAACTTGCTGGTTGTAGTAAGGATATTTTTTTTCAAGACAGTTTAATTTGTTGAAGTTTAAGGCCACAAATGTGAGGTTTCTTTCATGTATTTGTCATGCTTTTTTAAAATGAAAAATTTGAGTTTTCTAAGCTGGTTCATGCGCTTTCTGTGTTGTGATTTTAGCTCAGAAATCAAAGGCATTCAAAGCTCATGTGGATGCAAAGATAAGAATTTCTAGTCATCGGGTTTGTTTTTGTTTATGTTTTGGTGAATTTGATTGGATTGGAAGGGTATTACTGTTCATACTGTGTTATAAATGGGAATTGGAAGATTATTTTTTTTGTTTGGGGTGAACTAGTGGTTGATTTGGAAGATTAATGTGATTGATAACTGTTAGGGAAATCTGAGTTGTTTTCAGTGATTATTTGCCAGAAGAGAGAAAACCCTTACTGGATATAAGCTTTGGCAATGGCCAGAATAAGGAAAAGAAGCATTCAGTTAAGCAAACTTTGCTCGTTCGCGTGTTGTCGGTCAAATTCTCTAGACGAACATGCGCCAATCGGGCAAAAAGGGTACTCAAGAGTGGTGTATTGCAATGAACCTGATAGTCAAGAGCAAATTCGACTCAAGTACAGGGGGAATTATGTCTCCACTACCAAGTATACAGCAATCAATTTCATCCCAAAGTCTTTGTTTGAGCAGTTTAGGAGGGTTGCAAATATATACTTTCTTGTTGTAGCTTGTGTTTCGTTCAGTCCGTTGGCACCATATTCAGCACCAAGCATCATTCTGCCCCTCGTGGTGGTGATTGGAGCTACGATGGCCAAAGAGGGTGTCGAAGATTGGAGGCGAAGACTCCAGGTGATGCTTGAATTTCTTATTCTCCTTTCAGTGCTTTGCTATTACTGTTAGTTTTGCTTCCTATTGAATGCTTTAGGTTCAAATCGTATATGGTGAAATAAAAAACAATAAAGTTCGAACTAAAACATGTGTTTAACAAACAGGACAAATCATATCGTAAAATAAGTCGAGAAATTTCACATTGTTTGATGTCCCGGTATTATGTTGTTCCTGGAAGTGACTGCAACTATTATTAACAATCCTGCTGTTTATTTCATGGTAATTTTCTAATTTGTTTCCACATATGATAGTGGGAAGATGATTCCTGTTCTGTTCTTTGTTATCAATTTGATTTCAAAATAGATGCAACATAATTGAATTAACTGCTTTCATTCAGTTCCTGCAATGAATAGATATGTAAATAATAAAATTAATAAAATAAAAAGCAAGTTCAAAGGCATTTCAAGACAAAGTTCCACATCAGATTGTTCTAACTCTCGAACTTAGAAATAGTAATTAATTTATGCTACCCTGTAATTGGAGCTTCTCTATGCTTTGTCATGATCATAAAAATAAATCATTCTAGGACTTGGGTGTGAGTGTTAGATATGAATATTTGTCTAACATAGGTATGTTCAATTATTTTGATGTTTTTCTGTGCATTTTAAGGGTCTTTGGAGGGTCATATCTCCATACCCATATCTGAATATGCATTTGAGGGTCCTTGGAACAACTTATTGCTTCTTCTTATTGTCATCCATAGAATAATAGAGAAAGGAATTTTTGTATTAAGCAGCACAAAAAGTTGGTTTTTAATTTTGGTTTTTTTCCCCATATTTGCGAAGACCACTGCTGGTAATATTTAGGCACGTATGGAAACAACTTGGTAATGTATTTTCACATTATAATATCTAGTTAAACCATTAGATCTTAATGCGTCTGCAATTTATGTTTTCAATAAGTATAATGAAGAGTGTCGTAGTGAGGATACCAGTTATAGTTTCATTTTTGCCTTCATATATAATGTAACAAAAACATATGTATTGCCTGTAGAAAAGAATGACGAGGTAAAAACACTTCTTATATAGGGTTCATTCAGCTTTAATTTTCCTATATTATATTTGGCTTGAACTGAAACTTATTTAGCTACATTGTTGGAATTTAATCTAGATGCAATTTTTATTTTCTTATTGTTTATATACTGAAATGTCTTTCTCGGTGTTTTATCTGCCCTTTGTTCGTTACTTGGTTGTGATATTTGTTACTTTTCTTGCTTCAGTAGGGTGCTCTTCCTTCCAGTAAGTTTCCTTTGAATTTATGTAAGACATCTAAAGTAGCTTTTCCATGATTTTCAGGATGTAGAAGCAAACAATCGAAAGGTTGATGTTTATGATAAAAGTTCTTGTTCGTTCAAACAAAACAAGTGGAAGGATCTCCGTGTTGGTGAGCTTGTTAAAGTGTTTAAGGATGAATATTTTCCTGCTGATATACTCCTACTTTCTTCAAACTACGAAGATGGTGTTTGCTATGTCGAGACAATGAACCTTGATGGAGAGACTAATCTAAAGTTGAAGCATGCCCTTGAGGTAACATCCCCCTGGCTTGACGCAGGGAGCTTTAAGGACTTTAGAGCTGTGATCAAGTGCGAGGATCCAAATGAACATCTTTATTCTTTTGTCGGAACATTGTACTATGATTGTCAACAATACTCACTTTCCCCACAGCAGATACTTTTGAGAGGCTCTAAACTGAAGAATACAGATTATATCTTTGGTGTGGTTATTTTCACCGGGCATGACACGAAAGTAATGCAGAATGCAACGGATCCTCCTTCCAAGAGGACTAAGATTGAGAGGAGGATGGATAAGATAATTTATGTCCTTTTCTGTACTCTGATTTCAATATCATTCATAGGGTCTTTCTTTTTCGGAATCGAAACTAGGAAAGATATTAGTCGTGGAAATTATAGAAGGTGGTATCTCCGACCAGATAATACGACTGTATTCTTTGACCCCAGAAGACCAGCACTGGCTGCATTTTTTCATTGCTTGACCGGCCTTATGTTGTATGGATATTTGATACCAATATCATTGTACGTTTCGATTGAGATTTGCAAGGTTTTACAAAGCATTTTCATTAACCAAGACCAGGCTATGTATGATGAGGAAACAGATAGGCCGGCAGATGCACGGACATCTAATTTGAATGAGGAACTTGGTCAAGTCCATACTATACTCTCTGACAAAACTGGAACTTTGACATGCAACTCGATGGAGTTTGTGAAATGCTCGATAGCTGGCACTGCCTATGGTCGTGGCATGACGGAGGTCGAAATTGCACTGGCAAGGAAAAGAGGTGAGCGATTGACTGAACTGACACCTATAGATGAATTTGTGTCAAAAAAATCTGTCAAGGGTTTCAACTTCAAAGATGAACGCATTATGAATGGGCATTGGGTGCATGAAGAACGAAAGGATGTCATACAGAAGTTCTTTCGGGTCCTAGCAACTTGCCATACTGCAGTTCCTGAAGTAATGGATTCTGGTGAGATTATTTACGAAGCTGAGTCACCAGATGAAGCAGCATTTGTCATTGCTGCTCGAGAGATTGGTTTTCAGTTTTTCGTAAGGAATCAAACAAGCATACAATTGCATGAATTAGATCCCGAGAGTGGCATAACAATTGACAGGTAACCTTTTTGTAATCTTTCACACCATGCCCTTAATCATTTTATGCATATTATCAATCTTATCTCGAAAAAAAACCTATCTACGTTTTCTGTTGCATGCATCATCACTCTCACAGTTTCCGTGACGGCAAAAAATAGAGTAGTGTTTAAATGACAAATTATTCGTTATGTGAACTTAAGTCTTCTTTGCATGTGAATGAATAAGTTTCTATTTTACAGAGTATACAACCTTCTTCATGTGTTGGAATTTAGTAGTGCTCGGAAAAGGATGTCCGTTATCGTAAGGAACCCAGAGAACCAGTTGTTGCTTCTTGCCAAGGGTGCAGACAGGTCAGAACTCGGAACCCACACTTCCTCATGCTGATATATTGTGGTAACATTTTATCGAGTTGTGAAATAGGTCAGGTAATGTAGTGTTTTTGTTTATCTCTATGTATTCAGTGTAATATTTGAAAGGCTTTCGAAACAAGGTCAGGAATTTGAGGAAACGACCAAAGAGCATATTGAAAGATATTCTGAGGCAGGATTACGAACCATGGCAGTTGCATATCGTGAGCTTGATGATGATGAGTATAAAACATGGGAACAAGAATTTTTGAAGGCCAAAACTTCTGTAACTGCTGATCGAGATGTTTTGGTGGATGAGTTGGCTGATCGGATTGAAAGGGACTTAATTCTTCTCGGTGCCACAGCAGTTGAAGACAAATTACAACAGGGGGTCAGTTAAACTAGTTTAGGATTCGTTGCAACTATTATTTTTATAATTTCTAGTGAAACTTCCGAAATCACTGACCTATCTTGGCACTTGCTTTTAATATATCGTCTTATTAATTTATATTGAAACATGCACAATATCTTAACAAAGAATGTGAGTGCCAAATTGTGTACATAAATCGGTCTCCTTGTTTATTCTAAATTACTTATGGTTTGTATAAACTGCTATGTTTCTCCGGTAAGTAGGTCCCAGACTGTATTGACAAGCTTGCACGTGCTGGAATCGGAATATGGGTCTTGACAGGAGACAAAAGGGGAACTGCTATTAATGTCGGGTATGGTAACGGTTGAATTGAACTTGTCTGTAGTTTAATGAATGAAAATGCTATAAGTACTACATTTCCACAGGTATGCATGCAGTCTACTTAGACATGGAATGAAACAGATAGTGATCACGCTAGAGTTACCGGAAATTGAAGCTTTGGTAAAACAAGGGGATAAGGAGGCCATTGCCGAGGTATAGACTACATTGTTCCAGTGTGATGTTAAAGCAATCCGAATTGGGAAAAAATCTGAATATGTATTATTATTATTATTAGGCTTCTCTTGAATGTGTAAAGAAGCAAATACACGACGGAAAATCTCAAGTGGGTAAAGAAAGTTCGATAGAGTTTGGTTTGATAATTGATGGCAAGTCCTTGAATTTTGCTATGGACAAGACTTTGGTGAACGAATTTATGGATCTTGCGATATGTTGTGCTACTGTTATATGCTGCCGATCTTCGCCAAAACAAAAGGCTGTTGTAAGTATCATGTGTACAGAATTAAGTATGCTATGGGATTTTCATAAAGATTAGCGAATTTGTAGTAATTGACATGAAAAAAATTTGATAGAACTCTAGTATATATGCAGATTACGAGACTGGTGAAATCTGTTACGGGTAGAACGACACTAGCAATTGGTGATGGAGCAAACGATGTTGGTATGCTTCAAGAGGCTGATATTGGAGTAGGCATCAGTGGAGTCGAAGGGATGCAGGTAAAAACACGTTTCTTTGTTCTGGTATTTTTCTCGTACATTGCTCCTACTATTTATTTTTCTTGAAGTATCCTTGTCCGATACTAGTGTCCGGCACATATAGGAGGGTTTGGGATATGACCCTACAACAATCTGCCAAATACATAGTAAAAATCAAAAAATACCTGTGTTGGATACTTATCTCTATCTGACACACTTGAGACGAGTAACATCGGTCTTCTCTTAAAATTTGTACATTTTCTGGTTTCTTAATTTTTGGGGGATTAGGGAAGAAGCCCAATCATACAATAATGTCCTTTCTTAAGAAGTGGTTTGCTGCTGTTTGGTTCATATACGCCTATGAATGAAGTGATTTTTTTCCACTGGTCTTCTTATCAGCGTCACGTTGTCTCTTGTTTGCTTCCACTTCGATAACCCAATTTTCTGTCCCATTTTGTGATGCTTGATCATTCACTTTATAGGAATACTTGATCTGATAGAATTCGTGGCTTTCCTATGAATTTTCCTCCTTGAGGTGAAGAATGAACTGGAACTTCATGAATTTTTAAAATGTTGGTGACAAGCTTTTGCTGATTGATCAGGATTTTTGAGCTGCTATCAACTTTGATTAATATCGTTTGTTATTTTGAGAATCAGATTTCTGCTTATTCCGACTTCCAAGACCTTCTCGTATTTTTGTTTAAACCATTACTTGTCTTCGAACTATCTATCTGTGTCTGGTTTCTAACTTTTAATTACTATCATGAATTCCAGGCTGTTATGGCAAGTGATTTTGCAATAGCTCAATTTCGTTTTTTGGAACGTTTACTACTGGTGCATGGCCATTGGTGTTACAGGCGAATATCGATGATGGTAAGAATGTTTTCTTCAGTTTTCCCATTGTTGCAAAGCTAAACTCTGATACTCCTATTATTTTGATAACTTGAGAATGAGTCTTTGTAGCAGTCTATTACCTTTTACCTAAGATTCTTGTCTTCAAATCGGTGTTATACTTATTGGAGAATAAGATCTTTAACAAATTATTTGGTGTTTTCTTCCATTTTCGGGAACAGATTAGGCAAACTTTTAACAAAAATGAATATCCGTGCTGAAATCTAAGTTCTCTTTCCTGTCATTGCAGGTCTGCTACTTTTTCTACAAGAACATCACTTTCGGATTTACTCTGTTTTGGTTCGAGGCCTACACTTCTTTCTCCGGACAACCTGCTTACAATGACTGGTACATGTCAAGCTACAATGTCTTCTTCACTTCGCTTCCTGTAATCGCGCTGGGTGTTTTTGATCAAGATGTTTCGGCCAGACTTTGCCTCAAGGTGAATAGTTCTGTATATTTATGTCATAGTTACAATATCACTCTGAAGAAATTAGTTTATCCATATCTGGAACTACTACCTGTTGTGCATCTGAACTAAGAATGTCGATCACTTTTTGCAGCATCCTTTATTATACCAGGAGGGCGTGCGAAATCTCCTCTTCAACTGGGTCCTTATTCTTGGCTGGATGTTTAATGGACTTCTTAGTTCAATAATCATATACTTCTTAACAACCAACTCGATAGTTGCTGCATTCCGCAAAGACGGTCAAGTTGCTGATTATTCGATTCTTGGGGTGACAATGTATACATGTGTAGTTTGGACCGTGAATTGCCAAATGGCGCTTTCAATCAATTACTTCACATGGATCCAGCATCTGTTCATATGGGGAAGCATTGCCCTTTGGTATATATTCCTGGTGGTTTATGGTTCAATCCTGCCGACACTATCTACAACGGCATACAAGGTTCTTGTTGAAGCTTGTGCTCCGAGCATTCTGTATTGGCTCACCACCCTTCTTGTTGTTATCTCCGCCCTACTACCTCTGCTTTCCTATAGAGCATTTCAGATTCGATTTCGACCTATGGAACATGATAGAATACAAATACAAAGACGAAGGTCAGAAAGCTTGGAACGTGATGTAGCACAAAGCAGACTTTCGGAAAGCTCGGAGACCCGGAATTCTAGTGAGTTGCCCGCAGAGGTTAGAATCAGAATAGATAGTCTTAAGGCAAGTTCGAGGCGGAAGAACTCATGAAACTGGTTTGGTGTCCGGGCATATGAGTAGGGCTCTCTTTTTTTTTTCTCTCGGCAGTTTTAAGCATAGGTGTTGTGCCCCGGGACGAGCACGAACATCAGAATTGCTTCTGCTTGACACCGGTGTGTAGATTAGGGATGTAAATGTGATTTATGCAAGTCTTATTAATGCATAGACATGCTTTAAATATACTGACCTCAGTTATATGTATTTGTTTTTTTTTTTTTTTATCTCATAAGCTTTGTTCAACTTTTGAATTTGCAATGAATTCACTCTTCGAGAGTGGTGCCGTCTACCTTCGGTCAAACGGCTGTTACTCATATTTTGTTATAATTCTTGTCGTGTTGGTCAAACGGCTGTTAGCCATATAATTCTCTGGTTGGTGGTTATTTATTAGTTTAGACCCTGAGACATGTGCAATAACAAAAATACCTCGTGGTTGAATTATAGTAAAATTAGTTTTGTCAACATGCTATAGTTGTTATATACATTTTTTATGTTAGTGTTGATGGTGTTTATTCTTTTTCGATAATGTTAGTATCATTTTCTCGAGTTGTTTAGTTAAGTTTTAACCATATTATTGTATAATTATATTTTAGGTTTTAGGTTTAAAAAATCAAAAGTTAACATAATTAGTCTAATTTTATAAACTCTTTTGATAACTTTATTATATTTACTATTTATTAAATAAAACGAACTATTATTTGTTAAAAAATATTAAATACTTAAAACAATCCGAACCGTTATTATAACTCTAATCAAACAATGTTGTGTGACAGTTGATGTATTTTTTTTAGATTGACAATTTATTAGCTTGTTATGATTTTGCAATTCAAATTATAGTTCGTGGTTCGACTGCTAATATAAGATTAAGACTAATATTTTAAAAAGGAAATTAATTTATATCTTGGAGAGCTAGCTTTGGATTGATGGAAGTTTACTCAAGCCTTAGTAGATAAGAATACTTGCTGATTTGAGGAATTGATCTCCTATCAGTTCTCATCATTATAAATTTTCAGTCAAGTTATTTGATTGAGTTAAATTAGAATTTTGAGTTAGTCGAGTTAATTAGTTTTATTTTATTATTGAAATTTATTTAAAAAAAATTCGAGTCAAATTTATAAAATTTAAGTCAAATATGAACTTAGCATGGTTATCCTATTATAATGAATATCATATCTCAGTCTAAAACCACTAATATTGTACAAAAATTTAATTGATAAATAGAATTTTCTATGATGTGAGTGATTTGTACTAAGAAATAACATTAATAATAGACTCAAATTGAAAAGAGCAAAGTGAAAAACTATGATTTGACCTATATATAAATTACAACATTCTTAGCTTTATTTGAGAAGTTTTGTTGGTTGTTTCTGTTTCATTCAAGAAAAGAATGTGACACTTGAAAATGATAATACAATCTTTTTATTGATTAATAGACTAAATCAATGAGAAGATATAATTTGTAAAGAGCTGCAGTTGAAGAACAAAATTGAATAAAATAAAAAGTTGATAGACTAAATAGTAAAAAGTAAAATTAAAATCACATAAATATTTTACAGTGATTGAGGGGCACGTGAGTTAAATTTGATCAAAATATACTTAAAACGAAAGAGAAATTGAAGAGACAAAAATCATATAAAGTTGAAGTACTAAATTTCAAAAATTATATTTTTTTCAAAAAGGGTAATTGAAGTTACATGGTATTCTATAGTGGTTGAAAAGTATGTGGTTCACATTCGATAAAAAATAAATGTATACCCCAAATTTTCGATTAATGACTAAAATAAATAGAATTAAAATTTGGCAAAATGTCATTTCCTAAGGTTAAGATTAATATGAACTATAAGATCAAAGTTGATTTTCCATGTTAAATCTTGACCACAAGGTAAAAAGGACAAGATTGGAGTTTAAGATATTTTGAGGGAAATTTTGGAAATTGAGATATTTTAAGGGGAAATATTAAATTACTAATTCAAGATTAAATTTAGGCCATTAGACATTAGGTAAAAGATAGTGACACGTCGTATGGTTTCAAGCCTTGGTTTTAAGGGTAAAATAGTCTTTTTGACTATCAAAAATGATATTTTAGTATTTATGAATTTAAATCATGCCAAGTGGCATAATTAAAAGAAAGACGGAACAAAAATTTGTTCTTCCATTTCTCCTCCAAATCGAGAACAACAAGAAACCAAGGTAAGTTTTGAATTTTGTCCTAAATTACTAGCAATTTGAGATTAGACATGAAATGAAAAATTGTTTCTCTTTAAATTCTTATAAAACTTTTATTTGAAGAGAAGATTTTTGCCATCAATTGAGCTATGTTTCGATATTTAAAATGTTGAATTTAGAAGAATTGTGATGTAGTTCATGAAATTATAAATGAAAGAAGAAACTCAAAAAATATCAAAGTAATATAATGCTCAATTTAATGTTATTAGTTTATTAGTTGTAATAAGTTCAGTTAACCAAGCTGATAACAGATCATCGAAATCTTTTAGAACTTTTACACTACTTAAAATGAACTATTATATCTAAGATAAATCTAATGGTTCGCAATTCAGGCTCATTCAAATTTGTAACTTCTAAGGGATAAGAAAAAATAATGTCAAAATAGGATCCTTTGAATCACGTAACACTCCACTACGTCCTGTTCAACACGGCTTACACACAAGGAGTATGCACGCTAGCCATACCACTCTCAATCATCCTCAACCCACTTCCCCCTGACCACCACAAAGTTATGCGTTACAAGCGAATTAACCATACAGAATCTAGAAACTTCCTATACTAATACCACTAAGTCGAGATGGCGAAGCAGCAATAACTAGTAGGACACTACAAAGTGAGGATGCAATGTACAATCAATTTAATGGACATGACATCTTCAAGCCCCAACCCAAATTTTTGAGCTAAGTGGAAGTGTGGAACACTAGACCGTGAAGGTGCGATGAACAAGTAGCTTAGCAGACATAGTATCCGGTGTGGTTCTAGACATGTACGAGATGAGTGACCGTAAAAGGCTTTTAAAAAACAGAATCTCAAATAAGTTGAATTAAATATTTATATGGAGAATCAAAAGATTTTGATTTAATAAAGTAAGAGAAAAAATGACTTTAAAAAAGGTCTCATAATATATTTTTTTACTAAAATAAAAATATATTTAAAAAACCTTATATATAATTAGAATTATAAATTAAAAAATTTTATTTTAAAAAACTGCACTAAACCCCGTAAACTTTTAAACCACGGTGATGATGTAGTTGTGCCCGACCAACAAATGTACGTGCATTGCCATTTAAGGATATACAATATTGACATGCAAGAACCTGAAACATATAATGAGGGTACATGTATATAAAAGTAAATATTTTTAATGCGCAATTGTACGTCCTTTTGTTTCTCTTTTTATCTTCTAATTCTCATCCAAATAGTGTAGCTTAGGGGTAACTGTGCCCCCGATTTTTTTTTTGTTTTTGTTTTAAAAAGCATACAAGGGCAGTTAATAATTTGGACTCTAAATTTTAATTTTAATTTTTATAATAGTTTATATTTTATCCAATTAAATTTGATTTATAGCTCTGTTCTTGCATCCAACTATCTATAAGAATAAAGAGATAATTTTTTTTAGAAATGGTATTAAAATTTGATCATATCATCATGATTAAGTCGTTTATATTATATGTGAATCCGTGTAGTTATTGACTATTTTAATTCCAAACAACTACTCAAGATTATTATCCATTTGGTTTCGCTTTTGTTTATTTTTCAGATGTAAAATATTTTTAGAAAGAAAATAATAGCTTTACGTGTTGGGTACGTCATTTCATTTTTCTATTTAAATTTTGTTCTATTACAAATTGAATTATTAAAGAGAACCATTGTATTGCTTAAATAAAATTACGTGGGATAGGTGCTCTCTATCACTAGAAAAATTATAATATTCTCTTGCTCTATTGTTCCCCTTCGGTTAGCTCGATGGGAATCTGTGTCCTTGGTAACCATTGTCTAATCTTGTACACGCTTTTGCGAAGAGGACAAACTCTCCTTGTTGGCTAGGATACTGAAGGACTAATTGGAGGGTTATGTTGCCACTCATTTCCCTCATTCATTTTCCTCATCTTGTTTTTTAAGTTTATCCCTCTCTCTCTCTTCTCTTCCTATGACTCAGTTTAATTTGAATTTAAAATTTTAAATTAATTAAAATTTAAATGTTGAGATAACGGGAGAAGTTGAGATTTTTGGGAGATTTGTTTGTTGATTTTTCTCTTTACATTTTTACCTAAATACTCTCATTTTTTAGCTATAAAAGGAGGTCATCTCCTTCATTTTCAACTCACTCATTACTTCATTCTCCTCTCTTCTTTCATATCTTCTCTCTTCACATAATGGAAATTTTCTTTTTCGGTGGTCTTTGATATTTATTATTTCGGTAGTATTTACTCCGGATAAAATATTTTCTTTCTTTTAGAAAAGAGCAACACTATTCCAAGTTCCACTTCCTTATTTTGGGTGTACGAAATTCGAAAGACTGTGTTAACCTTGGGGGGCAACGTCCATTTTCAGGGATTACACCAGTCCGGTACAGTAAAATTACTTGTTCTTCATTTATTTATCTTATTTATTTTTCCAGTCAGTGTTAATCTTTCATTTTGCAATAAGCTATTTTTCCAACAATTTAGAGCAATTTCACTTACCGCAAACACATGACTTTCACAAACAAGTTCATCCCTGATCTATCCAAACTCAAACTGCTAGACGAAACCAACTATTGTCGCTGATCACAAAGGATGATGATTTTCTTTGAACAATTAGAAGTTAATTATGCCTTACGTGATGCCCCCACCATCGATGAAAATAAAGAAGCTCTTGTCGTTTCCCAAGATGATGGATAACAAACTAGTAAAAGGTCATATGCTTAGTCACATGGCTAACAACCTCTTTGATTTGTTTTTTAAAGACAAATTTGTGAAGTCCATCTGGGATACTCTACAAAAGAAGTATGGAGCAAATGATGCTGGAATCAAGAAGTATGTCATCGGAGAATGGTTAAAGTTTCAAATGACCAATGATAAGCTCATCATGGACCAAGTGCATGTGGCTTTTCTGGCATCCTAGCTGAAGGGATGAAAATGTGTGAGATTTTCCAGGCAAATGTGTTGTTGAAAAAATACCCAAGTCATGGTTCGAATATTGGAATATTTTGAAGCACAAGAAGCGAGATATGTCTTTAGAAGAACTCATTTGCCACATGAAAATCGAGGAAGCAAATCGTCTTAAAGATAAGGATTCGGTTCCTACAAATGAATTATCTTATAAGGCTAATCTTGTGGAATCTTCCTATGGTGCAAATCATAACAGGTTCAAGAATTCTTCCAACTCGAAGAAGAAAAGTAACTGTCAACCAAAGAAGGCAACCAACTTCAAAAGGATGGGAACCAAACATAAGTCAAACAACTCGGTGAGTTGCTACGTATGTGGAAAGCCAGGACACAAAGCATACCAATGTTTTCGTCGCTCTGATCGCCACATGCATCATAATCAAAATAAGAATAAACCACAAGCAAACTTGATCGAGAATCCATATGAGGTGATTGCTTTTGTGGTCTCCGAGGTCAATTTGGTGGAAAGTCACACTAAGTAGGTAGTAGACACTAGCACTTCCAAACACTTTTATGCCAATATAGAAATCTTCATAGAGTTTGAAGATGTAGATAAAGGTGAACAAGTTTACATGGGAAACTCCAGCAGTTCAGAAGTACTCGGTAAAGGAAAGATCTTACTTAAACTTACTTCTGGAAAAACTCTAGCTATGCATAATGTTTTGTATGTTCCTGCCCTTCGTAGAAATCTAATTGGGGGTGGACTCTTGAATAAGGTGTGAATTAAGTTAGTATTTGAATCTGATAAGCTTGTATTATCTTGTAATGGCGATTATGTTGGGAATGGGTATTTATGTGGGAGGGGCTCTTTGTTGTTGAAACTATGGCTAATCTTATGAATAAGACATCTACTTCTGCTTATACCGTTGAGACTTATGATATGTGGCATGCTAGATTAGGTCATGTGAACCTTTACTATTTAAAAAGGTTAAAACAAATGAACATGCTTCCTAATCTAGATGAAGCCAACTTTAATAAATGTGAAATATGTGTTGAAGCAAAGCATGCTAGACCTCTCTTCAAATCTGTTACTTCTAGACAAACTTAACTTTTAAAGTTAGTTCATACAGATTTAGCAAACTTTAGAAATACAGAAAATAAAGGTGGAAAAGGATATTATATCACCTTTGTTGATGATTACTCTAGATTTTCTAAAGTTTATCTCTTGAGGTCTAAATATAAAGTAGAAAAGTTTTTTAGTGTATAAAACAGAAGTAGAAAACCAACTTGATAAAAGAATAAAAAGGACTAGATTCGATATGGAGGAGAATATATGGCTAATCTTCTTAAAGAAACTTGTGAGAAAGAAGGCATTATTCACGAGCTTTCTGCCCTTTACACTCCACAACAAAATGACATAGTTGAAAGAAAGAAAGAATAGAACTTTAAAAGAAATGACGAACGCTATTTTGCTTAGCTCTGGTTTATCTAATAATATGTGGGGGGTCGTTCTTTCTGCTAATCATATCATTAATAGAGTGCCTCATAAAATGTTAGATTGTACACCGTATGAGTTGTGGAAAGGTCATGCTCCTAATTTAAATTATTTAAAAGTGTGGGGGTGCCTAGCAAAAGTTGGGTTGTTGGCTTTTAAAAAGAACTCTATTGGGTCTAAAACTATTAATGTTGTGTTTATTGGTTATGCTTTAAATAGTGCTTCTTTCATAATTGATATTGATGATTTAGACTCAATTAGTGATTCTATAAGTGATTCATTTTTAATAGATGAAGATCCAAAAACATATGATGAAGCTATTAGTTCTATTGATGCTAATTTTCGGAGAGATGCTATTAAAAATGAATTAGAATCCATTTTGTCTAATCATACTTGGGAGTTAGTATACTTGTCTAAAGGTTGTAAACCTATCAGTAATAAATGGGTCTTTAGAAAGAAGTTTAGATCGGATGGATCTATACAAATGTATAAGGCAAGACTAGTTGTAAAATGTTTTTCCCAAAAGTTTGGGATTAGCTTTTTTGATACATATTCTCATGTTACTAAAATCTCCACCATTCGTGTTTTATTTTTTTAGCTTTCATTCACAACTCGTTGGTACATCAGATGGATGTGAAGACAACCATTTTGAATGGTGATTTGGATGAGGAGATTTACATGGAACAACCTCTAGGATTTGTGGCACCTAGGAAGGAAAATAAAGTTTGCAGACTCAAAAATCTTTATATGGCCTCAAACAAGCTCCAAAACAATGGTATGAGAAATTTTATAAAACTATTCTCAGCTATGGTTTTATAGTTAATGGTGCTGATGCATGTATGTATTCTAAAATGTTTGGATTCGATTGTTTTATCATAAGTCTGTATATAGATGACTTATTGATTTTTAGTACACACCTAAAAGCCATTAAAGAGACTAAATATTTTTTTATCCAATAAGTTCGAGATGACTGATTTGCGAGAAGTTGATGTAATTTTAGGGGTAAAGGTGACTAAATCAGATAAGGGATATTCGTTAAACCAATTTCATTACATAGAGAAAGTTTTGAAAAAGTTTAACAGTTTTGATGTAATCCCTGTAAGTACCCTTATGATCCTAGCATTCAACTAAAAAAGAATAAATGGAATAGTGTCTCACAATCTGAATATGCAAAGATTATTGGAAGCCTAATGTTATTAATGAACTATACTCGACCTAATATTGCCTATGTTGTTAGTAGATTAAGTAGATATACTCACAATCCTAGTGGTGAGCATTGGAATGCTCATAATTGTTTTCTTAGATACCTTAAAGGTACAACAAATTGGAAACTTAAATTCGTTTGATACCTTGCAGGCCTTGAAGGATATTGTGATGCAAATTGGGTAATTGACAATGATGAAGTAAGTTCCACTAGTGGGTATATTTTTACTTTAAGGGTGTGTTTGTTTCATGTAGTTTGAATTCCAGAATTCAATTTTCGTAATTTACGGTGTTTGGTTCATGTAGTTTCACATGGTCAAAGGAGTTTGAATTACAGTTGACTTTTTTTTTTACATTCTTTTGCTGTTTGTTTTACCATATTTTTTTCGTAAAACAAACTATGTTCTCTTTAACTCTAAAACATAAACGCTAAACACTAATCTAAACCATAAACCCTAAATACTAAACCATAAACCCTAAACCTTAAACCCTAAATACTAAACCTTAAACACTAACCTTAAATCTTAAACCCTAAATACTAAACCTTAAACACTAACCTTAAACCCTAAATGCTACAATAAACCTTAAACACTAAATCCTAAACCTTAAATGCTACCATAAATCCTAAACCCTAAATGCTACCATAAATCATAAACTCTAAACTATAACCACTAACCTAAACCTTAAAAACTTAATACTAACCCCTAAACCCTAACATAAACCATAAACCTTAACCCCTAAATAATGCCCTAAAACTTGAACCATGAACCCTAAACACTAATCTAAACCATAAACCATAAAACCCTACACCCTAACATAAACCATAAACCCTAAATGTTAAACCCTAAATACTAACAAAACATTAAACCTAACCCTAAACCCTAAATACTACCCTAAACGCTAAACTATAAACCCTAAATGCTACCTTAAATCCTAAACCTTAAACACTAACCTAAACCTTAAACCATGTTTTGGTTGGAACTTGTTTTTAGCATTATCGATGCTTGTTTGTGGATTGTTCAATAAATTATTAGGAGACTCTACCAAACAACGAAAAATGAATTACACAACATCATCCAAATACCAAAAAATACTTTTTGTAGTTGTTTTCTAAAAAATGTAGTTTATTTTCCAGAATTCATTTTTCGGAAACGGATTTCAGCAAAACAAACGGACCCTAAGTGGAGTAGTTATTTCCTGGAAGTCTACAAAACATACGTGTATTGCTCGCTCCACCATGGAATCAGAGTTCATTGATCTTGATTTAGCTGGGCAAGAGGCCGAGTGGCTTAGGAATCTGCTTGCATAGATTCCTTTATGGGGAGACCTACACCTTCAGTGTTGTTATTATGTGATTCACAAGCCGCAATATGAGTTGCTAATAATCAATCTTACAATGGTAAGAAGAAACACATCAGGATAAGACACGAATCTGTGAGACATCTTATAAAGAATGGAGTACTCGCTTTGGAGTACGTGAAATTTGAAAGGAACCTTATTGATCCCTTAACTAAAGGATTTTGCAGGAAAATAGTTCTTGATTCGTTGAGGGGGATGAGACTTAAACCCATTGGATGAGTAATTAATATCGTACACTTCTACCTATCCCTATGGCGTCTCGTGTACACTTGAGAGGTTGAATTTTTCACTCTTAATGAATCCATAGCCCAGGATTTGGGTGGTCCTAGTGTGACGAACTTGATGGATACACATGTTTGTAAGGTTGGGTTTTACACTCTTAATGAATTCATAGCCCATGTTTGTGGGTGATCCTAATGAGATTGGCTTGATGAATTCACCGAATTTATAAGGGAGAGGTTGAGCTTAGTAAAAGCTCTTAATGATTTTATAACCCTAATTTGGGTGGTCTATATTAAGATAGAGTTGATGAAATTACCTACGTAAGTGTGAAGAATTAGCCACCTTCTATGAAAGACTTTGGGCCGTTTTTCTAGAGCATCCTAAGGTATTGTTTGGCAAAATTTTTGAACTATCACGGAACTCAAATAGATCTTAAGTTAGTCGTGTGTTATGAGTTAACCCTAATCTTAACAAGTTCAAGATTCATTCACTTGTTAAAGAGAATAATTACTCATTCCACTATGTACTAGTTCAAATCTAACAAATACTAGTGCTTAAGCGACTAATTTTGCCATTGCTCTTTTCTTTGAATTCTTTTGTGGATCTCTAATTCTTTGCATTAGTGGGGGTTGTTGGTTATATATAGATAATGCAAATAAGTAAATATATTTTATTTGAATTTTAAATTTTAAATTAATTAAAATTCAAATGTTGAGATAATTGGAGAAGTTGAGTTTTTTGAGAGATTTGTTTGCTAATATTTCTCTTTACATTTTTACCTAAATACCCTTATTTTTTAGCTATAAAAGGAGGTTCTCTCCTTCACTTTCAACTCACTCATTATTTTATTCTCCTCTTTTCTTCTATATCTTCTTTCTTCAGAAACATAGTAAAATTTTCCTTTTTCGGTGGTCTTTGATATTTATTATTCCAGTAGTATTTACTCCGAATAAAATATTTTCTTTCTTCCAGAAAAGAGCAACACTATTTTGAGTTCGACTTCTTTATTTTGGGTGTACGAAATTCGAAAGACTGTGTTAATCTTGGAGGACAACATCCATTTTTAGAGATTACACCAGTCTGGGCGAAATTGCTTCTAAGGCAATGACTACACGGTACAGTAAAATTACTTGTTCTTCATTTATTTATCTTATTTATTTTTCCAGCCAGTGTAATCTTTCGTTTTGTAGTAGGCTATTTTCTAACACCCTTTGTATAACTTTTCTTGACGTTTGCACGCTACTCTAGTGGATGCTCTGTCATGAATAAAAAACGCTTTGGTTTAACAACTTGTGTGACCTTCTCTGTTTTGTCATCATCAACTCGGCCCCTTGCAATACTTGTCAAAGACAATGGCTGATCTAGATTTTATATCAAACGGATTTAAGAAAGTTAAAATTAAACAAACTAAAAAAATTTAATAGTGGATAAGGGAACAGAAATCCCTTGTCCCCCACACTAAAAATTAGATTTAAGGTTTAGAGAATTTGTGGTATGATGTATTTTTAGGATCTAGTGTTTAAGATTTAAAATTTAGAGCTTATAATTCAACTTTTTAGTGTTAGACCATATAAAGATGCCGAAATGAGACGTACAATTTTCGTTCAGATCAAGTGAGTTCAAATACATTTGATTTTTTTCTCTTCTAAACTTGTTTATTTTTTACAAGAATTTCTATAACTCAAGTAGGTTCAATTGACCCTACTAATATATATGTAAAACCGCCCTTGGTTAGATATCTCGACCACCAAGGACTCCTCGTTCGGTGGACCCATCGTTGTTCCAGATGATCAACGCCACTTCTTTTCCATTTATGCTATCTACTGCATGCAATTTCTACCTTTCAACTAAGTTTAGGGTTTGCTTGGTTTTTGCTTCGGGTCTTTGTTGCCCTTTCATGTTTTGGGCCTTTGTTCATCATGTTTATGTTAAGGCTCTTTTATCTCATATCTCTGTTTGGTTTATTTTATGAACGGAATCCGCCACTTGATAAAAATAAAATAAAATACTGCAAAAATAAATTATCATCTAAGTTTTTGTTAAAGATATCCAACGAATAAAATTAAGAGTACCATGGATTGTTTTTTATCGGTAAATTAGTATGATTTTATTGATAGAGCATCATACATATTATATCAAAATCATGTGTCTCATTAAAAACCTCCCTAATCCTAATGGAGAAAACGAGTACAACATGATCATGGAACAGGGGAAGACAACGCCTAGAAATAAAACAAGACACCACGAAATGAATTGAAATAGAACATCAAAACAACTCCCACAAACGGGTTAAATAAAAAATCCAAATTAAACCAGGCATCGCATAAACAACACCAACCAATATCAACAAAACATCTCCTGACACGCACAGACCCTGCACTCACGCACCAACATACCAAAGCTACTCAAGAAAATTAGTCCATGAGTCTGCTCCACCCTTTTACACAACACAAATAACAACAAATCATCCCAACTTATGAACTCTCAAGCCAGTATCTAATGCATATTGAACCTTCCTAGGCCAACAAAATGCCTCAAAAACTCAGCAAACCAAATCAACAAACATCTTATTCTTTTGTGACTTTGATCGACCACAATCTCGCTTCTTCGTAAGTTCTACAACAACCCTACGCTCTTTTAGGTATAAGAAGGCATTTTGTCTTTCAAAAGGGGATAAAAAATTTAACACAATATCTGACATAGCACTCACCTTGCGATCAAATCCATTATTGACTATAATTTGTTCCCTATTTTGCGAAGTCGGATCAAGAAAAACAACTTCACGCCACTCCACATGGTTGTGAAAGAATGGATAAAATCTCCTCATTTAAACCACTCATAACATTCTCAAGATAAGGCTCATTCGCTAAAGTTCCACGTAAATCAAGCTCTTCTTCACTATCCACCCATCCCACGGTATCATCCAACTGTAGAATATCTTCCCAAAGGGCATTATTCTGCCAAAAGTGAGGCAGCACCAAAGCCTCACTATCAATATCATTTCAAATGGGATTGTTGTTTTCATCCCCATTACTAGTCTCACTTTCTTCCTACTGACTCGGCTGGAACGCGACAGGTTCATTACCACAATCCTTCAAATTACAAACCTTACGGTCTGATTCCATCTTGTCCTTGCTTGTTTCCTAAGACACGTCATCCCAATCATTTTCAAGTTCATAATTGCACCTCAAATTTGGAAGAATCATAGGTTCTGTTTGTAATTACCCAATTTTGTCCACGGTTCGAATAACCAAATTAAAATCCCAACAAAAAATGTTTAAATCAAAAAAATCCAAAAATTAAACAATCCAAAAAAATTTAAATGTCTATTACAATTGGTCCTCAAGCTCATTTACCCTTTACATCACAACCAATACCCAATCATAGCCTAACTACCCATTTCCATACACTAGGCTCATTCAGCTAGCCTACATGACCCAACTAAAACCTAATACCTGAATGGCCCAAAGCTAAACCTAGAAACCCTAATCAACTAAGCCCGTAACCTTAGCCAACTTTGGTTGAATGCCAATAGCCCCAAACCCTATTGAAGGCGGCGCGACCCCTCATTCTCGTAACCTTCCATGCCACCATGGAGGCCACATCATCACTGCTCACCAATCAGAAGAGGCTACGTCGACAACCCCTCAACGCCACGATGGCCACCACTATAAAAAAAGCTCCACGATAGCAAACCGGGGCCACTTCTTTTACACAGACAACCAAAGATGGCCCCCTTCTCTCAACACTCTCACAAGCACAAACAAAACAAGGACAACATCAGAATTTTCAGAGAGGAATGAAAACAAAATGCAGCAACCAATCAGATTTTTTGCTCTTTCTTTTTCATATATCAGATTTCATGTAATACAGCTATAAAGCCTAAATCAAAAAAGCAATGCAGAAAAAAGAGAGTACAATATCAATATAAAGAGCAAACATTTTTTTAGAAGTATCCTCCTTTCTTTCCATCTTATTTATTTCGGGTCTAAAAAACAAAAATAAAAGGGTTTTAAGGGTTTACCGTTCGAATCGTTGCCATCTCCGCTGATCGAGGCAGCTACCACCGAGGACTGGTGGCTTTCTACCCATGAATCGAGGATACGAGGTCTCTGAGGATTCTTCTTTCTTCTTTCTTTTTCAAAACCAATTAAAAAAGGGTTTCAGTTTAGTTTGTTTTCAAATCCGGGCAAATGGGGGATTTTTCAGAAATACACAACTTAGAGTTTTCTTCTAGGGATTCTAGACTTGGTTTCGAAAAGGGGACTGACCTTTTGTTCTCTGCTTCTGGCCACAACGAGTGGCTGATGAGGAGTGGTCGCCGATGAATGACTAGAGGCTCTTGGGTTTTTGAAATTTCGAGAGAATGGAGAAGAAGGTTAATGAGTAGTAAGTTTTGGTTTTTTTGAAAAGAAATTAAAAATGATCTGCTTTTGGTCTTTATTTCTATTATTTCATTTCTTTTGTTTTTTTCATTAAATGTCGTTCTGTTTTCCTTTTTTGTATATACATCGATTTTCCTTATTTATATATATCATAGGTATAGTCTTTAATATGTTTATATATATGCACCGCATCATACATGTTTTTTGTATGCTTTTATATAATATAATAATATATAATTATGATACCTTAATATATGTAGTTATATATATATTATAGTTTACGTATGGTATATATATATTATGGTTACCTTATGTCTTATATTTTATGCTATTTATTTATATTATTATTTGTTCGCATTTAATTTATTGTTGGACACGATTCGCTTTCGGCCTTACAGTGACCCACAACGGGGAGACGATCCGTATTCTTTATGGCCCGTTTAATGTAGTCAACTAACCCCCAGCTTACTAACATCTAACTTTTAATTTCCCGTTTTTTTTTTTCCATCTGGTCCTTTCCGGATACTTATTTACTTTTTTGCATTTTAAATTTCTACCTTTAATTTTCCGCATTTATTTACTTGCTTATTTTTTATTTCCATATTTACTTGACTCACCTTTATTTATGTTTTACTCATGTACTTTATTTGCAAAACAAAAAAAGAAAGTGTCGCTACAGTATGACGACTCCGCTGAGGACCGTTTTTTGTTTTTACAAAACCAAAAGAGAGTTAAGCCAAGAGAATATTTGTTGCTTTTAATGATGGAAATTATTGAGATTTAATTTGACTTTAATAAGGATGATTCTTTCTTGGAATGTGACTTTGATTGTACGAGCTTTGATAATTTGTGGTTTTTGAATTAATTTTTCATTTAATTTAAAATGAATCACCAACATGTGTTGCACCATGTTCGTCAAGCTCTATACCCGAGCTTTGTCCCTTAGGTGGGAATGAAACACCACATACCCACGTGAGCAACCCTCCATGGGTCGGTAATTCACTTACGGAATTCACGCCTTTGACACACGAGCAGTCCTCTACGTCACTAGGCCGTGCTTTTCCTCGAACTGAATCCTATTCACAAGCTCGTAATGGGCCAAAATTGGGGTTCTTGTTACCTTAGTAGGTGATAAGATAGGTTCGGGTACCCTCATATAGAACCAAACCCATATGTGTGAGAATCCAAGAAGCCCACCCCGTTAGAGCCATGTGGTAACCCTAAAAAACTAGAATATCATGTAAATAGGGTTTATTTTGTACCAAAGCATGCAAGTAGATACCATGATGAGTAAGATTTATTTTTCCTCAAATAAAACATGTTGGATAGTAAGCATGTCTGGTAGGTTTGATTTCCGTGTTTTATATATATATCATTTTCCTTAATTATTTTATTTATACTAACTTGTGTTTTCTTTTGACATTCACATCACATTTAATATTCATCTACATGGGAGTTGCATGGCATCATCTTGATATGTTAATCCATATTGCATCATCATAAGGTTACATTTAGGGCATTTGCTTTGCGTTTACATACATTTATTTTGGAGACGTCGAGGTTAGTTTTTGGGATGTCCCGTGACAGTGATTCTAGATCAAAGGAAAGTTCAATCAGTTCAGCACCCTTACGAAACCCGACACAAAACTAAGATGGCAAACAAAGAAAGGTTAGACCAGATTGAGCAAACTCAAAGGGACATGCAAGTAGATTTGGCTTGAAAAATAGAAAAACAGTTAGCCAAGGCCCGACAAGACATGATGGAGCAGTTCATGAAATCTCAATAAGAGGCCTTATGACAAATAGCCCAAATGTTCAGACTTAAGCTTCCCGATGAAGGAGAAGCTTTTGTTGATAATCCTATGGCAAGGTCTAAAATTCCTACGTATCCGCCGGGTTTTACTCCTCATACTAAGAGGCAACCGGATCTTCAAGTAACGATTTCTCGAGGAAAAGCACCACTTCATCAGGCCAACGCCTCATTCCCTATTAATTTACCCTCCGCATCGAAAGTCAAGTACGGGGGCAATGAAGCTGAAAACTTTATCTCAGAGATGGACTAGTTAATTGAGTTTGAGAAACCCAAGATTGAGACCTTGAAAGAGATCGAGGATCGTTGCAAGCGACTCGAAGAAAAAATAGAAGCTATGGAGGTAGTGGACACTTTCATTGGATTTGATGCTAACAAACTTAGTTTGGTCCCGGATTTGGTGCTCCCCCTAAGTTTAAGTCCCCAAAATTTAAGAAATATGATGGGACGAGTTGACCCCATGCTCATCTCACCATGTTTTGCCAAAGGATGACAGGATACGGTAGAGATGACAAGTTGTTAATCCACTGTTTCCAATATAGTCTATCAGGATCTGCCATTAGATGGTATAATCAATTGAGCCGATATCAGATAAAGTCATAGAAAGACTTGACCAAGGCTTTTCTAGCCCAATACCATCACGTTAGTGATATGGTGCCGGACTGTTGGACTTTACAACACATGAAGCAAAAGTCTAATAAAAGCTTTAGCCAGTATGAACAGCGTTGGGGAGATGTGGCAGCACAAGTTCAACCCCCGCTCGATGGGAAAGAAACGATGGTCATATTTATCCAAACTTTGGAGGGCCCAATTTTTGACTGTCTTATAGGTCATGCGACTACCAATTTTGTCGATCTAGTGTTATCCGGTGATCTTATTAAGAATGTCGTCTAGACTGGAAAAATTAACAGTGGAGGAAGTTCAAGTGCATTCTATAAGAAGTCATCATACGGAAGAAAGGACCATGAAGTGAACTCTTTGGGGGTTTACAATACCGGCTATTCGAATCTTGTCACCGTTGTGCAAACTAAGGCTACACCTAGTGCCCAAGGTCCTTCAAACCAAAATTCTGGTCAAAGAAAGAACACCGAGAAGATGGAGTTTACCCTGCTACTAATCTCGTACGGTGAATTGTACAAGTAATTGTTTGATATCCATGTGGTGGCACCCTTCTATCAAGCACCTCTGCAGTCTCATTTCTCGAAATGGTATGATACTAGCATAAAATGTGAATATCATGGTGATCAAGTGGGGTACTCGATTGAGACTTGTTTCGACTTCAAGATGGCCGTGAAAAAACTGATCAAGCGCGGGGTTATTAGTTTTGACAAATCCAATAGGCCGGATACAACCACCAACCCTCTACTAAATCATATCAGTAGAGTGAATGCAATCTCCGAGGAAAGTAACTGAACAACTAGGTCTAAGGTGTCGGAAGTCAAATCCTCTCTAAGTTGGGTTTGGAAGAAGCTACTCGATACAAGTCTGATCGGTCAAGGAATGATGATGCCTGATGGGTATAACGGTCTGTATTGTGAGTTCCATACCGAAGGGGGGCATATTATTCAAGACTACTGCCAGTTCAAGGATACTGTTTAAGGCCTGATAGACAGTAAAGAAGTTGAATTCTTTGAAGAATGAACTCGCTCCCACCCCTTAGTTCATACGTCAAGCCAAAACTTTAGTAGGTTTCCTTATGCTTTTAACATCCTTTAAGTAATGCATGTAAATGAGGTCCACCAGCCTAAGCCTGAAGGTGGTATCAATCATTTGTAAGGTCCTAAGACTACATGGTTTAATTTTCAATGAAATGTTGCATTTTGTTCTTCAACTCTCTCTTCATTTTGTGCATATATCTGTCTATTGAGTCATCGTATATCAATTGCACAAGAACATTGACTATGACCCAAAGGTTGAATCTGAGTAGCCTGTGTCTAATTGAAATACTAAGTTGTGGAGATTATAAAGGTGTTACTCGTATTTCACATCAAATAACAATAAATCGGTGCAATTTAAGGTTTAAAGCCTGGTAATAGGCATTTTGAAGAAAAATGAATTGATTTAACTTTTAAAGCCTAGTAATAGGCATTTTTCAAAGAACACTTCAAAGCCTGGTAATAGGCATTTCTTTTAGAAATTAATCAAAAAGCACTACAATGTTCGAAACTAGGTAATAGGCATTTTTGGATAAGAGTGTGGAATTTTTTGGGCGCTCCGCTAAAGCCCATTCTTACCGAAACTTTTCGCTTCATGAGTGATGGTAATATTTTCAAAATTATGACAATGCCGAGTAGCTCGGGAATTTGTTGTTTGCTCCATCATTTATTTCAAGCCAAAGGAATGTGATAAATTGAATTCCCCAAACAAAAATGAGACAGAAAGGAATCTGCCAAAGGCAATGTAGCCAAGCACCGAATGAGCTTAAAAATGCACTTTACATCTTCAAACATCAATTCAGCTTTTGAGGTCTCCTAGACACAGGAGTTGCTTGAGGCAATCCTTGGTAAGCCAATTTTAGTGTTGCTCGTGCACTTGATATTCAGGGCATATTCACAATCTGAAAAGAAAAACCCAATTTTTAAGCATCTCACATTGAAATCAGAAATATATAGCCCTAGATTTGAAACAAAAAGTTTTCTATGCATTACTAACAAAGGAGTTCAAAAGTATAAAGACCTACAACAAATGGGCCCTCAGATCGTTGTTTCTGCTAAAGAAAGCATTCACAAGTTGGCCTTCACCTAGAAAGATAACATCTCAAAAGAAGATGGTCAAACCCACAAGAGGTTGGGGCATCAACGACAACAACCCATCCAGTCTGCAACACGAAATTGAGACAAAAATAAGACCAAGCCACCAATATGGCCAGAAAGTCATGGGGCATCCCCTTTAAAGTCTACATCATGACCAATTGCATTGCATGCCATTCATATCAACATAATTCCACTCATCATACATTCACGTTAAATACCTACGACATACATCAAGTTAGATGCATCCATGCTAAGTGCATCTACTTCATTCATACATAAAGTAAACAGGTTCAAACCTTAATCATGAAAGACAATAACAAATTGGCAAGCCCTCAACCACGAAAGAAAGCCAGATCAAAAAAGAAGTTGAAACCTTAAAGAGAGAAGATAACAACACCAAACATGAAATGACTAACCCTCAAAGCAAAGAAAGCAAAGCCTAAACTCAAAAATCCAAGTGAACAATCACTAACTATTGTTTACTTCTTTTTTTATGTTATGCCTTTTCGTCAGAGTTGTAGCTTGATCAGACCCATCTTCAGATATTAAATCATCCAGTGGTGTAGCGGATCAAAATCTCACTTTCGATCATGCCTCTTCATTAGAATCGTAGCTTGATTGCCAAACAAACTCTTCAGATCATGCCTCTTCGTCGGAGTCGTAGCTTGATCGCCACTAACTCTTCAGATTATGCCTCTTCGTCAGATTCATAGCTTGATCGCCAAACAAACTCTTCAAATCATGCCTCTTTGATAAGTGTTCAAAAGTACTATTTTTCTTACCCTTTTTACTCATATTATTGTTAGACTTAGGCTCATATTAGTTGAATAATTAGCCATTCATGCATTAATTCATGTTTCCTTCCAACGTTGAGCTTGATTACACAACTTGGTAGTTTTTGTGGGAAAAGATGCTGCTTTGGTGTGTTTTGTGTATATATGCAGGATCATTTGCCAAAGCAAGGCTAGAGCTAGTGCCAGGGAAATACATGAAGGAGATGCCGAGCTAGTTGCCAGGGCAATACATGAAGAAGATGTTGAGCTAGTTGCCAGGGCAATACATGAAGGAGACGCCGAGCCAGTTGCCAGGGCAATTGTCGACAAGAGCAAAGGTGATACGGTAGTCGAAATTGATGACTAGACAAGCCCAAGATGACGTGGAGCAAAGCCCAATCCTAAAGGAATTTGATTTCCATGAAGAGATTAAAGAATAATTAAATTCCAAGAAGATATGAGAAATTCTAGTAGGAATATAATTATAATAAAGAATTATATTCTTTAAAGATAATTTAATTCCAACTTAACTTCCTCCTCAAAGAAGGACTTTGGCCTAGCCATATAAATAAGAGGGAGATTTTGACAATCCATAGAGAGCAAGAGAGGAGAATTTCGACAACTCCAAGGAGGGAAATATGAGAGAATTTTCGACAAGCATCTAGGGCAAGGAGGATTTCGACAAGCCTCATTCTTCATCTTTTCTTTCTTGTTCGATTGGGTTCATGCTAGGGATTAATTATCTTGTGTTTCTTTGGAACCTAGCCATGAACTAAATCTATTTGGCTATGTTTATTGTGTTTTGTGGTTGTGAGAAACTATTGGATTTTGTTTAGGTAATAAGAGTTTGCACTTTTCTATTTCAAGGTTTATTCATTCTTGGTTCTTATTCTTGTTTGCGAGTGAATTGGGAGGGATCTCGTAACTTCATCTATTTATCTAATATCGGGAGAGTTAGATTCAAGAAACGAATGAGTATGGTCTTTATTCAATCTATTGATGGTGAAGATTAATCCGGCTTAGGAATAAGTTAAGGATTTCAACGGCTAAGAGGAGCGCAAGATTGGTTGTTGTTCACCCTTGATTCACGCAGGGATGTATTATCAAGGCATGCACAAGTAGCTAGAGTTTCGACTTAGGGATAAGAAGAAACCATTGAAGAACGCTCTGCCGAACCTTGAAGTTGCTGCCCAGACGCCCAAGTAGTTGCCCAGCTAGTCGCCCAGGCAACCATCGATTAGTTGCCAAGGCAACCCCGTTGTGCAAGTTGCCACGGCAACTGAGTTGCCCTTGCACTCTTTTACCAAGACGATCCAATCGGCTATCACACCTCAACTCACGATAACCTGGCCTATTTACTCTATTTTAATTTCATCTATTCTTTTAGTTTATTGCTCTTAGTTTAATCGTTAATTAAAACCTCTATTATCAATTATGTTTTTATTTTCACAGTGCAGTAACTTAAGCAATGTGGCCCAAACCAATCCCTGTGGAGACGATACTCGATACTCGTATCACTTTATTACTTGCGACGTGTATACTTGCACATTTGCGTAACACTTATTACACGCAACACTCTTCGTCAGAGTCGTAGCTTGATTTCCAGTAACTCTTCATATCATGCCTCTTCGTCAGAGTCGTAGCTTAATCACCCATAATAACTCAGATCATGCCTCTTCGTCAGAGTTGTAGCTTGATCGCAATCTAATCATCGAATTATTCCTCTTTGTCAGAGTCGTAGCTTGATCCAATCCAATCTCCCGATCTTGTCTCATCGTCGGTGGCATAGCAGATCACCCATATTTAAACATTTCTTTACCCTCTTTCTTTTAATTTCACAGTTTTGAATGAAATAAAGGGATACTCAGTCTGAAACAATTGTTTTTTACTCTCCCAGGTTCTATCTTTCTGGAAAGGGGTGAAATAGATTATTTGACTAGATCTTGACTCTCTATCGGTGGTGTAGTGGATCAACAGATGAGTTCTATTCCTCCAGAAGTTGGAAGATGGCTCAGGAAGAGTCGTGCCAGGAAAGGTGTTCCAGTTCACCCGAATGAAACAACAATAAAGCAAAGAGGGGCAGCTGTAATTACCTATTTTCGTCTGAGGTTTGAATAACCAAATTAAAATCCCAACAAAAAATGTTTAAATCCAAAAATTAAACAGTCCAAAAAAATTTAAAAGTCTATTACAATTGGGCCTCAAGCACGTTTACCCTTTACATCACAACCAATACCCAATCATAGCCTAACTACCCATTTCCATACACTAAGCTCATTCAGCTAGCCCACATGACCCAACTAAAGCCCAATACACGAATGGGCCAACAACTAAACCGTAACCCTAATCAACTAAGCCCATAACCTTAGCCAACTTTGGTTGAATGCCAATATCCCCAAACCCTATTGAAGGCGGCGCAAACCCTCATTCTCGTTACCTTCCATGCCACCATGGAGGCCACATCATCACCGCTCACCAATCAGCAGGGGCTACGTCGGCAACCCCTCAACGCCACAATGGCCACCACTCTAATAAAAGCTCCACGATAGTAAACCGGGGACACTTCTTTCACCCAGGCAGCCAAAAATGGTCCCTTTCTCTCAACACTCTCACAAGCACAAACAAAACAAGGACAACATCAAAATTTTCATAGAGGAATGCAAACAAAATGCAGCAACCAATCAGATTTTTTGCTCTTTCTTTTTCATATATCAGATTTCGTGTAATTCGGCTATAAAGCCTAAATCAAAAAAGCAATGCAAAAAAAAAAGTACAATATCAATACAAAGAGCAAGCAATTTTTCAGAGGTATCTTCATTTCTTTCCATCTTCTTTATTTCGGATCTAAAAAACAAAAATAAAAGAGTTTTAAGGGTTTACCGTTTGAATCGTTGCCATCTCCGCTGACCGAGGCACCTACCACCGAAGACTGGTGGCTTTCTCCCCATGAACCGATGATACGAGATCTTTGGGGATTCTTCTTTCTTCTTTCTTTTTCAAAACTAGTTAAAAAAAGGGATTTTAGTTTAGTTTATTTTCAAATCTGGTCAAAAGGGGGGATTTTTCAGAAATACACAACTTAGAGGAGCTTTCTTCTAAGGATTCTAGACTTGGTTTCGAAAAGGGGACTGATCTTTTGTTCTCCGCTTCCGGCCACCGCGAGTGGCTGATGAGGAGTGGTCGCTGATGAACGACTAGAGGCTCTTGGGTTTTTGAAATTTCGAGAGAATGAAGAAGAAGGTTCATGAGACGTAAGTTTTAGTTTTTTTTAAAAGAAATTAAAAATGGATATGCTTTTGGTCTTTGTTTCTATTATTTCATTTCTTTTCTTTTTTTTTCATTAAATGTCGTTTTGTTTTTTGTATATACATCGATTTTCCTTATTTATATATATATCATAGGTATAGTCTTTAATATATATATATATATATGCACCGCATCATAAATGTTTCTTGTATGCTTTTATATAATATAATAATATATAGTTATTATACCTTAATATATGTAGTTATATATATATATTATAGTTTACGTATGGTAATATATATATATTGTATGATTACCTTATGTCTTATATTTTATGCTATTTATTTATATTATTATCTGTTCGCATTTAATTTATTGTTGGACACGATTCGCTTTCGGCTTTACGGTGTCCTGCAACGGGGGGCGGCCCGTACTATTTATGGCTCGTTTAGTGTAGCCAACTAACCCTCAACTTACTAACATCTAACTTTTAATTTCCCGCTTTTTTGTTTCATCCGGTCCTTTCCGAATACTTATTTATTTTTCTGCATTTTAAATTTCCGCCTCTAATTTTCTGCATTTATTTACTTGCTTATTTTTTATTTCCATATTTACTTGATTCACCTTTATTTATGTTTTGCTCATGCACTTTATTTGTCATTCACTTAACCTTTTAATTCCATGCTTATCTTGATAATTTATTAACTTTAAACCTTATAAAAGGAGGTATTTATTAACTCGGATATTGTGTTGTAATATCTTGGCTTATTAAATATTGACCAAATATTTGAATTAATTTATATTGACTAAAGGTAAATTTTGTAATGAATCTGAATAAATCATAACATCATGTTTAAATGTTTGTATCATGCATAAAGGTGATGTACGAAATTCGAATCATAAATTAACACGGCAGTCAGGATTATTTGATGACAGCTTAATCTATGGTCCGATATATCGTCATCCTTATTAATTAAATGTTCAATTAATTCGAACCCACCAATTTGATAAAGCCCGTTTAATTAAGGTCAATATTCAATTAACTACATTTAATTAAATCCAATTTGAATTTCAACAATTTCTATAGATTAAAAGCAACATATATTTTGGTACCGATTTCCGGACGTGATGGGGGTGCTAATCCTTCCTCACACATAACCAACTCCCGAACCCTTTTCAAAGTGAATCTCTGGTTTTATGGTGTCCGGTCTACCTTATCCAAGTGATCGGTGACGACTCCAAGTCCTTATTTTTCAAAAATGATTTTTCAAAAAAAAAAAAAGAAATCCTACCCTTAAATCAATTTATTTTCAAAAATTTAGTAATATCCTGTAGCCGATTTTAATTTTTAAAAAAAGGTCGCTACATTTTTTCACAAATTCGCACTGCAAAACACCTATCACCTACAAGCAACAACATTAACTCATCAATTTTATGTAAAAATGGGGTTATAATTTATACATTACCACGTTCAAAAGAGAATGGCGACGTTGTATTCCCATCCAAATCAATGAGAGAACCCCATAAGGCAATCACATTCTGAAAAGTTTTTTTGGACCATACATGAAGAGGCACCCCATGTACTGATAACCAGACCTTTATGTCGATAAAGCCCACACTCTTTGACCACTCATCCACTGCAACAAACCATCTCCAAAAAATGTCAGACGAATTATATAACGCCTCTGACCTCTTTTTAGTCGACTCAAACATTAATAATATCGAAGAACCCGATACACGCATCAAAGTAAACCCCGTAAGGCCTGTTGATATCAAATGCTCCTCAAATTTCCCAAGCTTGATATACTGATTACAACGCCCAATAGCACTCCTATAAAGAATTGAAAAATTATCTTCATTTGCAACCCCCTAGACCTCACGAATCGCTAGCAGAACTTCCTTTACAACGCCAAAATTGTGCATTGCAACTGGCGCAGTCTCCTCCAAATTAACATCTTTTGGACATTTCTTTTTCTAGTATGTCAATCGTCCCCCATGTCTAGCAAAAGAAACGGAAATGAATGATCCGAATAATCGAAATCTATCTAGCCTCTCTATCATACGCCAAGCATCATTTCACGCAGCAACTCTTTGGAAACCAAAACGATGACCTTGTTTTGAACTCTTTTACAGGATAAAAACGTCCACAACTTCAACATGGTTACTGCATGCCTTCCAAAGCCCCTGCCAATCAGGCAAATTAGAAATGAATAAGGTCGAAACCTGTTGGCGACGATGACTTTGCATAACGACCATGTTGGGAAAATAACGAATAAAACATTACTTTGGCACAAAAAACCAAACAGTTGGTGTGCGTTGCAGAAAATAACAACTAATCGCCTCCTCGTTCAGTCCCTCTAAAAGCAACAACTAATTGCCTCCTCATCCAATCTCCTAAAAACAACAACTAATCGCCTCCTTGTTGAATCAATCCAAATCGCCGGCTGCAACGACAAATCTTTGGTTATGTACTTGGGTTAATATAAGACTTAAATTAGACACCACTCATCCATTGTAAAAAGTTGTATTTGATTCTGTCGATGAGAGTTTTCCAGCAAAAGAGGATACTTTCACCCTCAATGAGAAGAATGAAAATTATTACTTCTAGTACTATGAATTGTTGTATATATTTGTGTATAATTTGCCTTGAAAAATATTATATATTTGTTCTAATTGTACTCCTTTTATATTAGTAATTTTAATATTTTCTTTTTACTATTTGGGTTATGATCGAGACTCCAAAATCTGAAAAATAAAGGGATTAAAAATAATAAAACAAGAGTATTATATAAGTTTTAAAATAGTTTGCGATAACATTAATAAGATTTAGGCTTAACTATAAAATAGGTGTCAAACTTTATTTCTTTTTTGCAATAGGTTACTTAAAGAATCTTTTGGTTGAAATAAGTGTCTAACATTTCATACTGGTATGTTTTAAAGTCTAATCTATTAAAAATTTGATCATCCAATTATAGCTTGACGTGTGACTTTTGTTTTTGTTTTTGTTTTCAAAAAATAAATTGAAAAGAAAACAAATGAAAATATATCTCAAAATTTTTAGAAATTACAAAACAGTCTCAAATCCCTAAAACTCAAAACCCAAAAACCACAAACTTGCCACTATTACCACCGATGATAGCCTCGTCGGACCCCACCACTGCCATTGCCTGAGGCATCCGCCCATTTCCCACAACCACCCATCGCTGGTAACCGGCAAGAGGCTTGCCAATCGGACGTCGAACGAAGAACACGAAAGGTTTCAACTATTCGACGTCTGATTGGCACGCCTCTGGCCGATTACTGGCGATGGGTGGTTGGAGTAAATGGGACAGAGCCTAAGGCAATAGTAGTGGTAGGGTCCGACGAGACCATCGGTGACGACAATTTTAGGATTTTTAGGTTTTGGGTCTTATGGATTTGGGTTTTTTTAGAGATTTTGAGAAGTTTTGAAATTTTTTAAAAATGATTTTCTTTTTTTAATTTTTTTGAAATAAATAAATTAATTAAAATAAAATAACCATGTCAAATTCTGATTGGGTGATGAGGTTTTTTTTAAGTGTTACCTTAAAACAGTAACGGAATGAAACTTTAGGCACCTATTTCAGCCAAAAATACTTTAGCCACTTATTGCAAAAAATAGTTTAACTATAAAATAAGTGCCCAAAACTACGTCTCTTTTTTGTAATAGGTGCCTAAAGTTTTATTTTTGGCTTATTTTTGAAGTCAACTGAGGCACATACTTTGGCAAAAAATAAATAAAACTTGAGGCACCTATTTCAGCCAAGAAACTTTAGGCACCTATTGCAAAAAATGACATAGTTTGGACACTTATTTTATAGTTAAGCCACAAAAAAGAGATAAAGTTTGGGTACCTATATAGTAAAATGAGTGGGTACATATTACCTATTGATTGATGGCTATGATTGACGGGTTGTCATGTGATGGTATAACAATTGCCCCTTGATCGAGAGAAAGCCATAAAGTATTGCAAATCGAGGCCAATAAATCTTTGGTTAAGTTATACGTGGGTATCAAGTTATTGGCAAATGATTGATGAGGCATACAACTCGACACTGTTTTCCAAGGCGGATGATCAATACCCTTGGAGAGAATATCATAGACGTCTACAACAGTGCTAGTATCGAGAGTGGAGGTTCTTAAGTTACAGCAGAGGATCAACACCCTTGATGTAACAGGCAACGAAAGAGTGTAGCTACCAATGCTCTAGTAGAAACAAGTTGTTAAGGGGCAAAGAACTTGATGCTATACACAGAGGCTACTCAACACCTTGGAGAAACGCGCTCCAACAGAGTGGATCTACTCGACGCTTTTGGAGAAACAAGCAGCTAATGGGTGGAAGCATCTCCGTTCATCATCGATGGCGAAGATATATTAAAAAAACATAGATCGTAAAGGCATCTTAATACAAAATCATAAATGGGGACACACCTAAATATTTCTTGAAACGACAAAGGCATCTACACCCTTTTTGGAGAAACAAGCTGCGTCGGAGTGGAGCTAACTTCCACGCTCGTTGAAATGAAAAACAAAAAAGGGTGAGGCATGTCAACGCTCTTTGAAAGACAAGCAACAAAGGAGTGGAGCTACTCGACGCTCTTAGAGATAATCAACTACTAAGGATCGAAGGGATCACAACTCTCTCATATAAAATCAGTAGTCGCAGAGCGGACAACTCGATGCTATATTGATAGCGGAAGATTGATGTTCGTCCGTGGAAATACTTTTTTATGGGTGGAGGTATCTCGACGCCGAAAAGAGGGTAGAGAATCTTGATTCTTTTGTTGGAATATATTACAATTTGTAAAAAAAAATGTGTAGTTATACGTCCGAACGGCTCGACGCCTCTAAGGGGAAATATGAATTCATGTAAATGCTTTGGAAATTTCGGTCATGGGCAGAGAATCTCAACGTCTTTGCAATATCATTTAAGCGGGAAAACAATAAAGTTAAAAAGTTCATGGGTGGAGAATCTCGATGCCTTTGCAAGATCATGGTAGGTATCTCAACACTCTTGTTGGTGTATTTTTACGGGTGCTTGTTGGGAGTGTTACACTTTTTCACTATAGGGTTATTATTACATTTACATAGATGTTTTAAATGTAAAATATTCTAAGGTGGCGAGTGCTACATGAGGGAGCCAAACACTAGAGGGTACAGGGACTGGGCACTAAGGGTACAAGAGCTAGGCACTAGGGGGTACAGAAGACAAGACACTAGGGGTGCGGAGACTAGTGACTAGGGGGCTCTAGAGGTTAACCAAGCCATCGGGATTACTCGAGCTCATATAGCCGTCGAGTTACTCGTCCTTACATAGTCGTCGAGTTACTCGTGCTCACATAACCATCAGGTTAAATATCATATCTGGATCACCATAGCCATAGATAGATTCCTAACTACACCTAGATCACACAACTTTTTAGTGCGTCAGAAATACTTGTTCACATAGTCTTAAGTATGCATCCCCTTATATAAGTATCGTAGTACTGATTCTAGGATTCAGATTCCTTAACACAACTACCATAAGGTAAGAAATGCTCTCTGAGAATTAATACACCTCGCCACGAGGTAAGTGGCTCCCGGGCCACTCTATCAAGCAATGCTCCCAAGGCATGACACCATCAATATGAGTCTACTATTAAGCTATGATTATTAAGATTTTGGTACATTATGGAAGATATCTATCATTCACACTAACCAACCTCTTCTGAAAATATTACCAACTTGTTACCATTATGCTCGTATATAGGAGTGAAACCTTCGTCACATAATTATTTGTGTCCTGAAATCTAGCTTCCACACAACTTTCCTCAAGCTTCCTCCTTGCTTCAAGTTTGGGAAGGTTCTTCAACCACTCTCACTTGCCAATGAGACATAGAAATTCAAACCAAAACTTAGACTAATGATATAGGATGGCTTAACCACAAAATTACAACCCTAACTCAAAACGTAAAGTCCAAAAGCTTAACTTTCACAAAAACTCATTGAAGGGGAACTCGCCTTTCTACCACGAAAATATACTTTTCTTGAAGCTTTTGAAAAGGTGATAAAAATTTTCTTCACTCATGAATCTCGAAATGGACTCTTACAAGGTAAGTATTAGAGTTTTAATCCTTGGGTGGTTATGGCTTTCATGGGAAAGATGATAGGAAAAGAGAAGAAAGGGTGAGAAAAGAGGTGAGATCGTGTCTTACAAAAATGTCTTCCCAAACCTCACGTGAAGACAAGAAATTAAAGGAAGACCAACCTTTATTTCAATTAAGAGTAAAATCTCAACATAAAACCTTCACTTTCAAAAAAAACCCTTCACTTTCACTCTTGTTACAAAATGTTCACTTCTCAAGCTCATATAACCCAATAATCATCCAATTAAGCCCAAACTTGGCCCAATGGATCCAATTACTCAAACCAACACGAAGACCCATGACCCAAGTAAATGTCCAACCGTTGACTCAAAATTTTAGGTCGTTACAGTGCATGTGTTTAAGATCCTTGGGGTTACATTTGGTGGCTTACAAGATGTTCAACAAGCCAATATTGTAGTCTTTAGATCCAGTGTATCGAAACTCTAAAATGAGTTTCGATACTGGGTAAAACAGATTTGTTCTAGGCTTCGAAATCGGAGCAATGGTATTGAGTCCATGTCTAGATTTTGATACTTGTTGGAAATTTTGATACCCTTAAGGCTGAAAAGCTTAGTTTAGGATGTGGAGGCTAATTTTTTATTGAGACAACTTTAATTTGACCTAAACCCTTTCCAACACTCTTGTTGGTTATATTAGTTGGTATTTTATAAATGTTTTTTAGTTAAATGGCAAATTTATTTCGAGAATGGGCAAAATAGATTTGTTTTATATATGCGTTTGTATGTCAATATATTAATTGGTATTTTATAAATGCTTTTTTAGTTAAATGGGCCCGATTTTTTATTTTTTATATTGTAAGCCACTCTTGCAACCCGAATGTAACTCATTTGATCTGGTTGGTTCTTCCGTACTGGATATAGGGTATTACATTACTACCTTTAGTTTTTATTAAATTATATTATAATTATTTTTAAAAAATATAATCAAAATTTTGGTTGAATTATTGGACATAAGTGTAAGTGTATTTAACCATGAATTTTTAATAAGACTAACAAATATACTTCAAATAGTTATAGATTGATAGTTTGGATACTTGTTTTTGACAAAAAATAATAATTTAAGTGCTCAAAGAATAAAAATAATTTGAGAAGTGATTTTTCATTTAAGCAAAAAAATAATTAATTTTTTAATGACAGGTCAAAGGAGCATCCGCCCCTAAGTGTCTCCATTTCAAAAATTAGAAAAATTTTACGTACGTATACATGTAATAAGTAAATTTATAAGTAAATTTATAAGACACGTACGTATACATGTAATAAGTACTAAGTAGTACATCTAAATTATATTCGGGTTTGAAAATTGGCAGAGAGAAGACATGGGAGACAAGACATACGAGGAAGCCATTGAAGGTCTCAAGAAACTGCTCAGGTAATATATACACATTGACTTTTTAGTGAATTAAATTTAGAATTCCAAGTAATGGCATATTCATCCATGTTTGATTTTAGTGAGAATTGAAAGCAGTAGCAGCTGCAAAGGTAGACCAGGTGACAGCCGAGTTAAAAACATCAGCATCTGGTGACTCGGTGGAGAGGTTGAAACAAGGATTCATTCACTTCAAAAAAGAAAAATACGAGTTAGTCATCACCTTTACTCCATTCATTTCATCGTTTGTTTGTTTTTTCTTCTATCATAGTATTATCTTAATAAGCAACTTTTGCAGAAAGAATCCTGCTTTGTACGCTGAGCTTGCCAAGGGCCAAAGCCCCAAGGTACACACACTATAATAACAATACTTCTATTTCAGGTTTCAACTTTCTAGTACTAAATGTTGGTATCATTTGTTGCAGTATATGATTGTTGCCTGCTCCGACTCCAGGGTGTGCCCATCGCATGTGCTGGACATTCAACCCGGGGAAGCTTTTGTGGTCCGCAATGTTGCTAACATGGTGCCACCATACGACCAGGTAACTTTTTTGTCCTTCCGGTTAAGAGCGAGTTACAGATGTTGAAATTCAAACCGCGTGAACCGAGTTAAAATTCCGTCAGGTTCTTGACTCATTGTCTGCGTTATGACTGATTAAATACGCTGGGACTGGTTCTGCTGTTGAATATGCAGTTTTGCATCTCAAGGTAAAACAGGTGAAAATCAAGAACAGATATGGAATAGTTTATAATTTCTTGGAATCTCGGTGTGAATCAAAGTGTTAAACACCTTTTTGAGGTCCAAGAAATTGTGGTCATCGGGCACCGTGCCTGTGGTGGAATCAAAGGGCTCATGTCTTTCCCATATGATGGAACCACCTCAACGTACGTGCCTTGTTGCTTTACAAAACAACTTTCTACATTTACCCACAACAAATTTACTGTAATCCGATTGATATTTGCAGTGATTTCATAGAAGATTGGGTTAAGATTGGAATACCCGCTAAGAAAAAGGTTGTAGCAGAACACAGTAGCGAGCCTTTGGGAGCTCAATGTACACATTGTGAGAAGGTACACACCTTATCTCTCAGCTTCTCCATACATGCATACATACAAGTTTATAACTAATGAAGGGTGCATTATAATTTGCAGGAAGGAGTGAATGTATCACTTGGAAACCTGCTAAGTTATCCGTTTGTGAGGAATGGATTGGCAAACAAGACTCTAGCACTCAAGGGTGGTTACTACGATTTCGTCAAAGGAACTTTCGAGCTCTGGAGTCTCAATTTCGAGCTCTCACCGCCTCTCTCTGTTTGAACAACCAACCATGACCATCATCAGGGACACCCTCTTTATGGTGTTCCGGAATTACTGTCTTTTTTTACTGCAATGTACTATGTATGCTTGTGTCTTTCTGAGCTAATAGATCACAATAAACGTATCAATGGAGTACTTATCTACTAATTACAATAAATTCAAGGACTTTCGGGTCCTTCAATCTCTTTTAGTAATGTTCATCTTTCTCACTCTTCCATTATTGCACATCATTGAATAAGTTATTGGTTTCTCTGTTGTTTGTTCATTCAAGAACTTGGAGCAGTTTTAATTGCCATTGAAGACAGTCATGTGGACATGTTTTTCTTCAATGATATAAATCGATCAAAACCCCTTTAATTATATATATACATATATACATATATTGAGATAGAATTTTTAAGTTTTACACTTTTTAGACCGTTTGTTAGGGTAAATGTACGGTCGAGATTAACCATATAAATTAAGAAATTTTTTATAAAAGAAAAAAGATAATTTCAATCATCTATTTATCCTCTCTCAACTGTCCAAAAAAGGTATAAAACTAAATGAATTTTACTTACTATAACTCTGTAAGTAGATCCTAACCATATACATAATATGTTATTACGTTCCTTTTTTGGAAAGATTTGGACTTGCATTACCCAATTTTTTTAAAGTATTAGTGTATGATATATGTACTGACATATATCCGCATGGGCGAAGGCACCCTTTAGATAGGATGTCATATAAGACCCAATAATGATACCACTTAAAAGGAAAATAACACCTACCATTTGCTCCCCCTCCATCTAAAAAAAATCCCAATTATAAAATCTTTTAAATCTTGATCCATAATTTAAATTTTCTGACTATGTCCTATATATTCGGATATAAATATATTTAAGCCAAATACATTCAAAACTGAAATCCACCCAAATTCAAATAAACAAAATTTCATTCAATACCGTCTCTATAAATGTATACTGCATCTACAGGAAAAAAAATAGTAATTGAATCTGACCTTACACAAAGTGAATATATATCGAGTAAGGATTTATTAGGCCTTCCCCCCATGTTAGCCTTTTAGGTGTTTCAATATAACATTTTAATCTTCAAACACATGGAATGAAAATGGTTTAAAGGTTAAACAAGTGGTTTTAACTCATGTTAGACATGCATCCATATCCGAAAATAATAATGACAGTTTCTAGCTATTAAGCAAGATCAAAGGATGAATATTCATCGAAGTGGTCAATCATGGGAAGTGTACTTAGCTCGTAATCATAGTCGGGAATCCAGAAAGTGTTCATATAACTCGGGCTGATCATCGATTCTTGAGTGTTGTTTAAGACCCTATGATCAATGGCTTGCTGCTTACTTTGGTCCACTGTTATTTCAATGGTTGCGGTACTGGTGGTGCCATCTCCAGGACTTGGATCCATGGCTGCCTGATGATGATCACATGCTTTCACTTGCTTTGAACTTTGACAAAAACCGGCCCTTTTCTCGTTTTGATCCTTGATTCCTAGTTTCTTCCTCAAATGACTGTTCCAGTGATTCTTCACTTGATTATCGGTTCGTCCTGGAACTCGTTTCGCAATCAAAGACCACCTGCAAAACATAAAACATTGCAAGCTAATGACTGGACTCGGAGAACGGATTGTCAAAAGATTTGAAGTAGAGAGTTGTGATATAGCAAAAAAAAAAAAGCCTGTTTCCAAGATTGTGAAGTCTAATGATAAGGTCTTCTTCTTCCTCAGAGAATTCGCCCTTTTTAATGTTGGGGCTCAGATAATTCATCCACCTTAGACGACAACTTTTCCCACATCTCCTCAAACCTGCAAGGAAAAAACACAGAAACAATAGAATATTTATAGCAAAGAAGAAAAGAAAGAATGACGAGAGGAGTGTGTTGTTAAGAACCTGTTCTGTTGGCAATTTTATTTCACTGTCCTTTTCCATGGACCTTGACATAATCAATGAGTAATTTGTCTTCCTCCATTGTCCATAACCCTTTTTTGTAAGGGATTTCACCTTCTTTTTTCATGGTCATTCTTGTTGTTGTTTGATATCCGTAGAAAATGACAAAGGATAGGCTCCTGGTTTTATATACATATATGGAGATAGATAATGATTGAGGTGATGATGGGATGAGATGGCAGGCTTTTTTTGGATAAATTGCAGTTTAGTAGCTTTTGGCACACATCTTTATCTAAAGAAAAGGTGTAAACCCCAACTTCTTGTTTAAAGGTTGATGAGCTAGGTAGGGTTAGAGCTTGAAATCAGTTTACATTTTATATTTCTTACTCCATTTTTGAAAAGTAACTGTACGATGTAACTGGATTAAGAGCAATTTATACAAGTTCATTTCCATGGAGTAATAATAAAAATAAAAATAAAAGATTTTAAATATTAGGAGTAGCAGAAATAAGCAAAGTGCAAGGCTACATAATAATTGAGCAACTGCCTGCCTGCCTTAACACGTCAGTGTATGCAGGAGAATAGGACCTTAACAAATGCACATTTATCTCAAATTGGAAACCCCACATGTGCTAAGGCCATCTCTTGCTTTCTGGGACAATCAATTTCCCTTTCCTCTTTTCTATACTTCCACCTATACACTTTGCTGTGCTGTGCTCAGCTTAGCTGGCATTTCCTATTTTCATACTCCAATATTTTTCAACAAATATTTCATATAATTCAAAAAAAAAAAAAGAAAAAGAAAAATTGGTGAACGTAATTTCCTTTATACATGTAAAGGAAGGGAATAGGAGAACAAAAGATAAGGAAAGGATTTCAACATTTCCATGCCTCCAAAGGAATCTTCAAATACTTAATAATTAACTTTTATGAAATATATATATATATATATATGTATATAAAGTAAACCTTTGCATGGCATGGCTGTGTGATCAACCTCACAGAAAAATAGACTTCTTTTTTGACCTTTGTATTGACAACTCATTCTGTTTTGAGTGTTCATATTCAACATCGTGCTCGACATATCTTCTATACAAGTCTGAGGATATGATCCTCAGAAGACACTTCAAATACGCGAAAAAACTTGAACATATCCATATAGAACACATATATCTGACACTCACAGCAGAGCGAAGTCAAAGTAACATACGGTTTGCACTTCTCCAACCAATTAACATAAATAGATTGGGATGGGTGCATTTTTTACAAATGGTAATGCCTTATGCTTCACAATGTGTCAAAGATGATTCAAGTTGATGGCATATGTACAACAGAATCATTTCCACTAAAATAGAAGATAATGACATTTCCTGGTATATCTACAGGTTCCACAACATACCGAAAGACATTTCACGACTCATCCGGCTTTGGCTCGAGTACAACAGGGATCTTTTCCTTGTGATCTCCGCGCAACACCTCCACGGTAACCTAAGAATTAAGATTATGGAAAAGTTTCTACATCAAAATTATTTAACATATAGAGAGAGAGAAAATGGATATAGGTATTATTCAATGCTATACCGTTTCGCCAACTTTGCATTGATCAAGAATTCTGTACAAATCACTGCCATTAGTGACCTTCATCCCATTAACGGATGTTATTATATCACCCAAAACGAGTCTACCATAAGCATCACGCTTTGTCGGTAGCAGGCCCTGTAATATATTAAAAGGTTAGCTCTGCAAATAGAAACAAAAGAATCTTCAACACGTCATTGAAGCATTGATCAAGAATTCTGTACAAACCATTGCCATTAGTTTATGACTACGTATATGAACACTGTAGTAAATTTCAACAAGACATTAAAGTCGAACACAAAAATATAGTAAGCATACCGCCTTGCCCGCCGGACCATTTGCGGGAGCATCTAAGACAAGTACACCACTTACTCCCAACTGTTCGACAGATTGATCTGGTGCAAATTTAATGCCTAAAATAGGTCTCGTCACCTTCCCGAACTTCACCAACTGATCAACAATGCCACTGACCTGGAAATGTAGGAATGAGTGGATGAATTGTTCAAAGCAAAGAAAAACAAATAAATACTCGCATTTCAGCAAACACATCAGATAAAATGAAATACAAGGTCTGCAGTAATACTCACTGTGTCAACAGGAATTGAAAATCCTACACCAGAAGATGCACCAGAAGGAGAATATATAGCAGTATTTATCCCGATAAGGTTTCCAGAACTGTCTAAGAGTGGCCCTCCACTATTACCAGGATTAATGGCAGCATCTGTCTGTATAACATCTTGGATTGGGCGACCAGTGGCAGCAGAACTGATTTCTCTACGAAGCCCACTATAGGCAATATAAAAGACCCATTAGCAAAACCCTAATTCACATAAAAACCAGCATAAGTAGGAGGAAATAGAAACCAGACATATCGACCACAATCGTTGGTCTTTGGAACCTGATAACGCCTGTTGTAAGAGTATGATCAAGTCCAAACTGCAAAAACAAAAAAACAAAATTTAGGAAACACACTTGAAGAAGCTATCAAAGAGAGCTCCGATAGTAGCAGTAAAAGAACATGATCACTGAAGTCTTCATCAGGCACTTACAAACTGCATTACTAGTAAAGACAACATTTTCAGTAATCAAATAAATAGATCTGCTAGGCTTTAATTTAGTATGTATGCCAATTGAAAAGCAACTTTCTTTTCTATGAAAATCCTTTTAAACATTCATAAGAAACATGTTTGGAGAAAGCAATCCATTTCATATGGTGTATCAGAAAATAAAACATAAGATATACGATGCACAAAAGGTAAAGAAAAATAACCTTTCATTCCTAGGAAATAAGAGGTCAAATTATTTTCTAAAGTTAGGTGGATAAATATGTTCATATCCAGCCTCACCACAGACAATTTCCAATGAAATGAAACAAATGAAATATTGATGGCTATGGGTCATAATTCAGTGTAATATAATAAAGACTTACTCACCGGGTTACCAATAGCATATACTTTCTGTCCCACAAGCAAATCTGCCGATACACCAACAGGTATAGGTCTTAGTTTGCCTTTGGGCGCATCAACACGCAATACAGCAACATCCTTGTCTTGGTCGAATCCAACAACTTTAGCATCATATGTTGTCTGATCAGCAAGAGTAACCCTGCATGTGATTAGCACCAACTTAAAAACTTAAACATTCACGACAGTTTAAAATAATTATTATCCATTATATCCCCAGGTCTAGAGGCCAGGTAATTTACAAGGTTAGCTCACAGTTTCAGTGTAACATTACTTTAGCAGCAAAATCCCAATGTAAACAGAAACCTAAAGTAAGTGCAAAATCTCCAAAATCAATCAAGTATTTCATCCGACAAGATCAAAACAAAGATGCCATCAAGAACGCATCACAAGCCCAATTTTACTCCTACGCCAAATAGGCCTAAATATCCCCCCTGCCAATAAATAAATAAAATAAACACATCCCGAGCAAGAAGTTTAAAAGCATCTTTATCTAGTACATCCCCAGGGAAAGAGGCCAGGTAGTTTCCAAGGTTAGCTCACAGTTTTCCATACGAGACTGCTTTACAGACTTAGAACCAATGTTAACAACAACCTAAAGCAAGTGTTAAACCTCCAAAAGCAGTCATGAATTTCATATCGATTACAAAATGCACCCTTCCATTACTCGATCAAGAAAAACAATCAACACCATCAAGATCATGTCACAGACCCCATTCTAATGCCTAAATATCCACCTCCCCCAACCCAAAAAAAATTGATTCCACGTTGCCTTTCATATTTGTCTTCCAAAATAAACAATCCAAACCCGGAGCTCAGCTCCGTTGGTTCAAGCAACCATGTCTTAGAGGAGACATTGTTTGAGATTCAAATTTCAGCATCAGCATCCGCATCCGCATCCCCCTCCCCCTCCCCCATTCCTATGTCGCAGTCTACATTTCAATTGTACAAAATATATATTCATAAAAAATATGTATAAAAATCACCTATAGATATATTCACTACCATTCTACAATTATTCAATCGCAATCCTTTACAGCAAACAGAGAAAACAGGAAACAATAAATTAAATTAAATTTTAAAAAACGAACTTGAGATCAGAAGCACCACGAATCACATGATAATTGGTGACAACGTGACCATCTTTATCCCAAACGAAACCCGACCCGGATCCTTGTGGTACCTCCAGCACATCCAATGTAAAAGCATCCTGCCTAAAAAAACAATTACCCAATAAAAACCTTAAAAAACAGCAAAAATGGAAACTACCCAAACTAGAAAGGGGGAATTTTGAGTGAACCTGACGGCGAGATTGGTGATATAAACAACAGATGGAGTGTTCTCTTGAAAAAGACGAACCGTAGCCAACTCATCGGTCTGTAACTTCCTGGGAGTGGTTACCACAAAGGAAGAGGCGGACACATCGGTTACAAACAAGGAGAAAGATAGAGCAAGGGAGGTGCAGAGAAGAAACAAGGAATCTAAAGCTGAAGAAACAAGAGGATCGGTATCAGACTTGAAGGTGGCATTGTTTCTGGTTTGATTCGAAGCAGGACTGCGGAGGGGGGAGAAGGAGAGTTTGTTGGTTGGGAAGAGAAAAGAGGGTTTTGAGGTGGAAAGGAGCTTTTGGGTTCTGTTTGGGAAGCGAGAAGATGGGGAGGGAAGAGATGAGGACTGAATGAAAAGTGTGGAAAGGAGAGAATAAGCAGCCATTTCTTCTTTTTTCTGGCTTGGACAACTCGCAGGAATTATATCGGTAATTTGACTCTCTTTTTTAATTATATTTTTGTTAGTTGAATTTCTTTGTAAATTTACAATATTACTTCGTTATCTTGTTATTAAAGAGTAGTCAATATCATCAGGCTTGTACAATTTTTTTAATTATTATTATTATTATTATTATTATTATTATTATTATTATGTTTTGTTATTCATATATTATTATTTAAGAAAATATTTTATTCGGGGCGAAAATTTTGATTTTCACGTAAAGTGAGTTTAACTTAATATTTAGAAGTTTAATTTTAAGATTTAGGGTATATTTTAAGGTTTAGATTTTAAAATTTAATATTAGAGTTTAGAGTTTATAATTTATGAGTTTGTGTTTAGAATTTAAAATTATGAATTTATATTTTATATCGTAGAGTTTAAATATATATGCTTGTGTGAAACAAATTTATATAGACAGCGTGCATCAAATATTAACCATATTTATTTTACCTTATTTGTTAACCTAGTAATATTCCATGTTCAAAAGAAGTGTAAATTACTCAGATGGTCACCTAACTATCACAATTAATTTTTTCGTGAAAACCGTCCCTCCCGTTAGATATATTTCTTATTTGGTCATTTTCTGTTAAAAACCTAGCATGCTCGCTGATATAGTCTTTTTAATTATTTTTCTTTCCTCTCTTATTATTTTTGTTTGATTTTATTCGACTACACGGGTATTGACATATGTCTCCATATTGAAGGAAGAAAAAATAAAAAAAAATAGAACCAAAGCATTTGCAAACTATAGTACAAAAGGCAACACACAAACCAATTGTGCTAGGTAAAAGAACTCGACTATTTTCCACTAAAATATATATTTAAGTAAATTATGTTACCAACAACACAAAATAAAATATTAAAGTTAGAGGAATGACTTGTACACAAAGCCTCGTTGCTAAAAAAAATATTTAACCAAGTTAAACTAAGAGTTATCAAATTATATTTAATTAAATTGTGATTAAAATTAAAAAATAAAACTAGATTTAATTTTGTTCACGTCGTTCTATTATGACAAAATTAATTAAATAATTATTTATTTATTTTTATAAAGTTAATATAAATTATTTTAAAAATTAAATTAATAATATTTATTTATGATAGAATATAAACTTTAAATTATATTAATTTTTTTATTTTTAAATCATTTGAAATTAGGATCTAAATAATTAATTTAAATAATTTAAATTTTATATGCTATAATTAATAATTATTTATTTTAAATAATTATTTATACATAAATTATGAATTATTTAAATTTTAAATTAAGATCTAAATAATTTTTTCAAATAATTTTTTGGTAAAAAGCTATAATTGCATAAATAAAAATCATACGCGGGATGTATTATCAAGTGCCTCATTAAAAAACTCAAATTAAACTTAGTCGAATGAAAAGAATACACCTGATAATACCTACTATAATTAAACAACATGATAAACTCGGCTGAAAGAATAACAAAAATACCACGTTCAACAACAATCACGCAACCATCTACTTGAAACAGCTGAGTAACATCATCCGGAGGGAAACGAAGATAATGCATCTCCAAATCAGACCGACTCGCAAGTTTGGCCAAATGATTCGCAACTCGGCTGCAGCCCCAAAAAAACATGCTGAAATCGACCACTCCATGACGATTTATCAACTCCTTAATATGCAAGAGGATGGAAATCCTACCATGACCATCGTGGTTAGACTGAAGTAAACGGGTGGCCTCTTTGCAATCCATCTCCACCTTTACTTGTCGATGCCTTTCCTCCCACGCATTCTTCAGGCCAATGTACACTCCCTCAAGAATTGAACATAGATATCGTTTCAAGAATTGAACAAATATCTATGTATTTGTAAAACCTCAACAACCAAGAATTTGTGTGCTCCCGGATAACCCCTCCACATGTAGCGTTATTATCATCGATGTTTCGACCCCTATCTGTGTTAACTTCGAACCAAGCTGCATAAGGTCTCTTCCACGAAATTAAAACCACATTCAGAGTCGCATTATATATATAGGGTTAAGATCCGCTTACACTATGTAAAATTCAACTAGTTTTACACTAATCCATAACTATTAGAACAGTGAAATAGATGGATAAAATTATATATATATATATATATGATTAGAGGAAGTTATTTAAATTAGAATCAAATCGTACTATAACATGATAAATAATTATAATTAAATTTGTATAAGAACTCGAAAACTTGACTCAAATTTTATAAACTCAAATCGAATTAAAAAAATTTTAAGTTAAAAAATTTGATGTATTAACTCAAATAACTCAACGTTACGCTTACCCCTAGGTGAGGGTGTCAGATCCAAACGTTTATTATAGTTGCGATGATGGTTTCCTATGATTGAGAAAACTATAGAACGTGACCAAAGACTGAAATATTCTCCATATCAGTTGCCCAATTCTAATAATGTGGATACCCAATCTCATCAAACGGCATCTTGATTTAATGTTTGATTTTGATCAAAGTTCAAATATTTAGAATGTTTGTTTTTTTAGTTTTAAAATATTTTTTAATTGAAATTCTTTAATTTTATTGTACGAAAAAATGTCTGAAATTACAATAAAAGTTTATAACTTGGTAAACAAAAACACTTAATACCATACAAGAAAAAGGTAAAAACTCAACCTAAAAACTCGAAACAAAAGATGGATATAAATATCACCAAAGATCGACGATAAAAGGTAAAACCATCAACAAACGACATAAAAATGTATATTACAATAAGGCGCATTAACAACAAGATCATTACCACAACTCAATCGCGAACAAGGAACAATGAATATGATTGCGAATTCAAATCTAGTTCGAGGGTCTGAGACATGGAGATCAGGAGGATAATGAAAAGAAAATCATCTTAATAAGTCGTGGCGACGTCAGATCCAATCCTGATAGAAAATTAAATGAAAGAAAAGGCAAAACGATCGATAAAGAAGAGAAAAACGTGTCAAAAGACAGATAAATGCATACCAAAAAATAAAATAAACCGTACAATAATAACAAAATTATTCATTAAAAACTAAAAAATAAAACAAACGAATGATAGATCCCGACGGTCAGCGACCGGTGTCAAAACTGGCTACCGTCGACAATTAGAGAGGCAAAAAAAAATAAAAGAAGACATTGTGCGGCTAGGGTTTTTGAAAAAACTAATGTTAAAGAAAAATAAAAAATATTTGTTTTTAGTTATATATGTAATAACCCATTTTCATCCGAGTTACCCAAACCCAAACCAAACCCGGTTTAGACCCATGACCCGACCCGAACCATAAAAACCCTAAACTTAATCCCCTTTAACCCTTCAGCTGCCACCGCCTTCTCAGTCTACCACCGTCGCTGCAAGTCTCAGCCGCCGTTCACCATTACCAGCAACAAATCACCCATATCCGAAACCCTAAACCAAACTACACCAAACCCTAAAATTAATATCTAACACATAAACCCCAAACCAACCCTTAACCTACCCTAAACTGACCCATACCCTATTTTCCAACCACCATCTGCCGAAATCTCACCCAAAACCCAAAAAATCCGGTCTCCAAATCTGCAATCAACAGAAGAAATCATTTTTTATTTTGTTTGTAAACGGTTATATAAGAACCGAAAATCACAAATGTAAAGGAGGTCTGGGTTCTGAAAAAAAATCATAGAGTTCAAAAAGGGGTTCAAAAAAGGGGGATTGTAAAGAAAAATTGTAAGTTTCAAAAAAAACATTTAGATCCAGGATTCGATCTCTCTTTTTATTGTATTTCGGTTTTAAATCAAAAATCAAAAGGGTTTTAAATTCAAAACCATTTTTTTCTATCTTTTTGAACTTCGTATCAAAGATAAACAAAGGGTTTCAAATTTTACCTGGTTGTTCGGCCACCGCTGTGAGGCCGTGGGCCGATGATCGGCCGTTTGGAAGCTTGAACGGCGCCGCCTTGGTTCGATGTTGAGAGAATGAAAGGGATAGAAAGTTTTTTAGGGTTTTTTATCTGCTCGAAATAAACAGAAAATCATCTCTTTCATTTTAAGCCGACCAAACCAAAACGGCACCGTTTGGTGTGACCCGGTTCACGCGGTGACCCGATCTAGGGAGGATCCATGCATTTGGGTAATGGGTAAATTACACTCCTGGTCCTCGCTTTTCCAACCCGCTTTCATTTATGTCCAAGGGTTAATTACAGTTTCAGTCCTCCCCTTTTATTCCCGCATCTTTTCCCGTCCTTTTTTATTTTAATTTCGCACTGTATTTTACGTTATTTTCGATTTGGTCACCCGTTTATTTAATTTTCAGCCCCTTATTTGTTGTCATTTATAGTTATGCCCATGCATGTTGTATTTGTTTCATTTCAGTCCTTGTTGTTTTCGTTTATGCCATGTAAATTATTAATCCATGCATTTTAGTCCTCTTTAAGTCATTACCATGCAATTAAATAATAGTGCATTTTAATTCTTAGCATTTATTTACATTATACTTTGTATATATCTTAATTCATGCACTACTACTATTATTATTATTATTATCATCATCATTATTATTTTTATTATTATTATTATTATATTTTATGTGTTAGATTAATATTTATATATCTATGTTAGATTAGTATTTTATAATGTTAGTATTTATTTATATGATTATCGCATTGCATTTATGGTTGCCATATTTTGAGTTACATTTTGGATATATTATTGTCAATGTGGTGCCTTTTTATTCGAGTGTAAACGGGACCAGTATCAGGCGTAGTGATAGTGGTTAGGCGTTTACTCTCGAATAACGGGGCTTTTAAAATTTACTCGCACATATAACCGAATTTTAATTTAATCATCACTTTAATCCAGAAAATCTAATATTAATAAAGCGGTAATTATTAAAGTACCAATTTTGGGCGGTGTGGGGGTGTTAATCCTTCCCCATCCGTAACCGACTCCCGAACCCGACATTTTAGAAATCTCTGGTTTTTACGGTGTCTGGTCCACCTTGAGTGGCCGGTGACGACTCCATTTTTAAATAAAATACGAGTTTTATAAAACTCCACGCGGAAGACATCATTTTCAAAATAAAGTAAAACAAAATAAAAACCACCTTTTTTAGCGAGAGGGGACATCGCTACAGATGGCGACTCCGCTGGGGACATTTTTGTTTTTTCAAAAAAAATAAGAGAGTCGAGCTTTTTTCAAATAATTACCGCTTTATTAATACCGAAAATTTTGATTAAAGTGACTATTAAACTAACATTCGGTTATAATTGCGCGTTTATTTTAACGCATTTAAAATATGGCATATAAACCCATTTTTTAAGTGAGGGAAAACGCTAATGCTTTCGTGGAGATATCGTTCTCCCGTGTAGGCCTAGCAAGTACCTTCGGGGCTCGAGTACCTTATGCTTTCGTAAGGATATCATTCATTCATACATGCATAAGCGAATGGGTCCCCCTGAATTGAACCCGGTTGAAAGGAGCCTATAATGGGTGATGACCAGGGGCCTTGCTACTCTTAGTAGAGGACAACAAGGATAATTCGGGTACCTCTTAGCTCCAAAACTGCATATAGTAAGCCGTAGGAGCCAACCTTTTAGAGCCATGTGAAACTCTGCCCGATTAGTGGTCACCCTATTTAGGCTCTCGTGCCTTATTTCTTGTTTATGTACAGTTTTTTTACTCTATTTTTGTTATATTTATCATTTGTTTTGGTAATAACTCGTTTCATCTTTATTTTATTCTCATCGCATCGATTTCATCTGCATCATTGCATAATATCATCACAATCTTAATTTTGCATTGCATCGATTTAGGACACATTTTGCATGCATTCATTTTCAGAATAATAAAACTGATCCTCGGGATGCTCTGTGGCAGCAATACTGGGAAAGACAAAAGACCAGACAATTCAACACCCCTACAGAACAAGAAGCAAGACAAAGATGGCACACGAAGATAGACTGGATAGAATTGAGCAAAATTAGAGAGACTTGCAAGCAGAATTAACTCAGAAGTTAGAAGACCAATTAGCCAAAGCCCAACAAGAGATGAGGGAACAGTTTGCGAAATCCCAGCAGGATATACTGGTGAAATTAGCATAGATGCTAGGACACAAGCTTCCTGAACAAGGAGAGGTCTCTGCTATCATCCCTGGGGTAGGTCCCGAAGAAGAAAATGAAGATCTTATATACCCTCCAGGGTTCACCCCTACTCAAGCTAAAAGTCAAACCAACCCTCGGGTGGTAATTTCTGTGAAGAAGTCTCAACCGCCTCAGACCAGTACCTCTATCCCGATAAATTTGCTCGCCACATCAGAAGCTAAACTATGGGGCAATAAAGCTGAAAATTTTATCTCCAAAATAGACCAGTTGATCGAACCTAGCAAATCAAGAAGTGAGACGTCAAAAGAGATCGAGGAGCGTTGCAAACGACTCGAGGAAAAGATGCAAGCTATGGAGGTAGAGGATATCTTCAGTAGGTTTGAGGCCAGTGAACTCAGCCTTGCCCCATATTTGGTGTTACCCCCGAAATTTAAGGTTCCAAAATTTGAAAAGTATGACGGAACCAGCTACCCTTGCACTCACCTCACTATGTTCTGTCGAAGGATGACTAGATACGGCCGAGACGAGAAGTTATTAATTCACTGCTTTCATGACAGACTGTCAGGATCTGCTGCCCGGTGGTATAATCAGTTGAGCCACCATCAGATTAAGTCATGGAAAGACTTGGCAAAAGCGTTCCTAGAACAGTACCGACACGTCAGTGATATGGTGCCAGACCGTTGGACCCTACAACATATGAAACAAAAATTAAATGAAAGCTTCAGACAGTATGCCCAACGTTGGAGAGATGTGGCAGCTCAAGTTCAACCCCACTCAGCGAAAGAGAGACGGTGGTCATATTTGTCCAGACTTTGGAGGGTCCAGTCTTGGGTATCTTGATAGGCAGCGCGACTACCAACTTTGCTGACCTTGTGTTATCCGAGGAGCTCATTGAGAATGCCGTCAAGACTGGCAAAATTGATGATGGAGGTAGTTCGTCCCAGAAAAAGCCCTACCATGCAAAGAAAGATCATGAAGTAAACTCTGTGGGAGTTTATAACGCTAGTTATTCTAAGCCTATCACAGTTGTGCAACCTAAGGCTATGCCAAGTGCTCACGGTTCCTCAAGCCAAGGCTCTGATCAGAGGAAGAACACTGAAAACGTAGAATTTATTCCACTACCAGTTTCTTATAGAGAATTGTACAAGCAGTTGTATGATGTCCACATGGTGGCACATTTTTACCGAGATCCGGTACAACCTCTATTCCTGAAATGGTATGATCCCAATGCAAAATGCGATTATCACGCGGGACAAGTTGTCCATACCATTAAAAACTGCTTTGGTTTCAAAAAGTTGGTGGAAAAATTCATTAAGCTTGGGGTGGTAATATTTGATAACTCAACAAGAACGGCTACAAGCAAAGACCCTTTATCGAAGCATGAAGATGCCAATTGATGGTGTGTTTAAACTGGACCATGTTTTAATCCAGCTTAAGTATTGCACTGTCTTGACCATAATAGGCCTCATTCTAGTTTTTATCACTTTCAGAGAAATACTTTTTGTAAACCAACCTCACCGACTTAAGTACGATGGTAGTGAAAGTATTTTGTAAGGGATCAAAACTACAAGTAGCAATGCAAACATCTTTTGTTCGTATCTGAGTCTTGAATATCCAAAATACATCACCCTAAAGTTTCAAAAGAGCAGTGTCAGATGATGTCATGTAATAAACAAAATTTTGGGGCATCCACTAATATGAAAGCTGATCCAACCTAGGAAAAAGTCGGGGCACCACTGCATGAAAAAACCAAGATCCTAAAGGGACCAGTGAGGAGTCAGGGGCATCATTTTGAGGATCGAAAAAAATCATGTCACATTCATGCATGTAGTTGCATTTATCTTGCATGGAATCATTTTTGCATACGTCATACATTTAGATTAAATGCATACACCAAAATCACCATGCATTTAGGGTAGACACATGCATTTAGGCATAAAATTAGATGTATTCACGCATTTTTGCTTGTACATATAAATAGATTCCCAAAAGAGACTGAACATCCTCAACATGGGGGCAACAACATGATGACCAACCTTAGTCATGGAAGAGGTCAAACAAAAGATTCTGAAATATCTAATAAAAGATGACCAACCTTAGTCATGGAAGAGGTCAAACAAAAGATGCTGAAATATCTAATAAAAGGTATCAGCGACAAAATCTTTGACAATTACTGACCAATGTTTTTTTTGTAGGATTTTATTCCTCCAACGATGGTGTGATGGACGCCAACATTCCAGATCTTACCCTCTGTCGACAGAAGCAGAGCAAATTTTTTCCAGACATAGTATCGCTGTCAATAGCACAACAATTTAACATCTTGCAAATCATGCCTCCGTCAGTGGTGGTACTCCAACTTAATGTAGATCTTGCCTCCGTCGGTGGTGTTGCATATCAGATTTTCCATTCGGTCCTGTCTCTCCGTCAGTGGTGTAGCGGGTCTCACATTTTGCTGATCTAGTCCCTCCGTCAGTGGTAGCAGATCAAAAAACTATCCAGATCTCGTCTTTGTCGGTGTTGCAGATCAAAGGTTCCATTCGGTCCTACCTCCCCGTCGGTAGTGTAATGGGTCTCATATTTTGCTGATCTAGTCTCTCCGTCAGTGGTGTGACAGATCAAATCCTCTCCAAGTCTTGCCTCTTCGACGGTGTTGCAGCTAGACCTAAATTTTACTCAGAATTTACCTTTTTATTATAATTGTAGCTAAAAAATCAATCAAAAAAGAAAAAATTAGAAAAAAAATAAAAAAAGAGAAAGAAAAAAAAAATAAAAAACAGCAAAAAATGAAAAATAGCAAAAAAATGAAGAAAAAATCAAAAAAATGAAGAAAAAAGAAGAAAACTATCCGATCCTGCCTCTTCGTCGGTGTCGTAGCTGGATCAAACCTTTAGACCTTGCCTCTTCATCGGTATTGTAGCTTGGTCAAACTTAACTTCCGATTCTGCCTCTTCGTCGGTGTTGTAGCTGAACCAAATCTACTAACTTCCGGTCTTACCTCTTCGTCGGTGTTGTAGTTAGACCAAATTCACTTAATTTTGATCCCGCCTCTTCGTCGGTGTTGTAGCTGGATCAACATTACTAACTTTAGACCATGCCTCTTCGTCGATGTTGTAGCTTGGTCAAAATTTACTAATTTTCAAATTTTATCAATGTTGTTTCTTGAAAAAATGAAGAAAAAAACAAGAAAAGAGAAAAAAAGAAAAAAGCAAAAATGAAATTCAAAAAAAAAAGAAAAAAAGAAAAAAGAAAAATAGAAATGAAAAAGAAAAAGAAAAAAGAAGAAAATCAAAATGAGCTTTCAATCATTCGATCCTGCCTCTTCGTCAGAGTTGTAGCTGGATCAGATATCAGAACTTTCATCCACCGATCCTGCTTCTTCGTCAGAGTTGTAGCTGGATCAAATCTTCAGACCTTGCCTCTTCGTTGGTGTTGTAGCTTGCTCAAATCTAACTTTCGGTTCTGCCTCTTCGTCGGTGTTGTAGCTGAACCTAATTCACTAACTTTCGGTCTTGCCTCTTCGTCGGTGTTGTAGCTAGACCAAATTCACTAACTCTTGATCCTGCCTCTTCATCGGTGTCGTAGCTGGATCAACATTACTAACTTTAGACCATGCCTCTTCGTCGGTGTTGTAGCTTGGTCAAAAGTTACTAACTTTCAAGTTTTATCAATGTTCTATCAAAAAAAGGAATGAAAAATGAAGAGAAAAAGAAAAAAAGAAGGAAAATTGAAGAAAAAGAAAAAAGAGAAAAAGAAGAAGTTGTCAGTTTTCTGGTCTTGTCTCTTCGTCAGAGTTGTAGCTGGATCAGACAATAGGACTTTCATCCATCGGTCTTGCCTTATCGTCAGTGTTACAGCTGGATCGAATTTTTTAGACCCTGCCTCTTCGCCGGTATTGCAGCTGGGTCGAACTCTCTTTAGGTATTAGCTTTGGCAACCATAAATGCAATGCGATAATCATATAAATAAATACTAACATTCTAAAATACTAATCTAACATAGATACATAAATATTAATCTAGCACATAAAATATAATAATAATAACAATAATAATAATAATGATGATAATAATAATAATAATAATAGTTCATGAATTAAGATATATACAAAGTATAATGTAAATAAATGCTAAGAATTAAAATGCACTAGTATTTAATTGCATGGTAATGACATAAAGAGGACTAAAATGCATGGATTAATAATTTACATGGCATAAACGAAAACAACAAGGACTGAAATGAAACAAATACAACATGCATGGGCATAACTATAAATGACAACAAATAAGGGGCTGAAAATTAAATAAACGGGTGACCAAATCAAAAATAACGTAAAATACAGTGCGAAATTAAAATAAAAAATGACGAGAAAAGATGCAGGAATAAAAGAGAGGACTGAAACTGTAATTAACCCTTGGACATAAATGAAAGCGGGTTGGAAAAGCGAGGACCATGAGTGTAATTTACCCATTACCCAAATGCATGGATCCTCCCCGGATCGGGTCACCTCGTGAACCGGGTCACACCAAACGGTGTTGTTTTGGTTTGGCCGGATTAAAATGAAAGGGATGATTTTCTGTTTATTTCGAACAGATAAAAAACCTAAAAAAACTTTCTATCCTTTTCATTCTCTCAACATCTAACCAAGGCGGCGCTGTTCAAGCTTCCAAATGGCCGATCATCGGCCCACGACCTCACGGTGGCGGTCGAGCAACCAGGTAAGATTCGAAACCCTTTTTTTATCTTTGATTCGAAGTTTAAAAAGATAGAAAAAAATTGTAGCGATGTCCCTTTTTTATCGCTAAAAAAACGAGGGTGGTTTTCGAAGGATGTTTGAAAGATGTTTGTGATTTTTTTGGATATAAAATATTTATTCCGTGGGGTTTAAAAAAACCGCATTTTAAAAAAAATGGAGTCGCCATCTGTAGCGATGTCCTTTTCTTATCGCTAAAAAGCGTGGTTTTCGAAGGTGTTTGTAATTTTTCGGATATAAAACGTTTATTCCGTGAGGGTTTAATGAACCGCATTATATTTAAAAATTAGAGTCGCCACCGGCCACTTAGGGACACCATAAAACCAGAGATTAAAAAAATGGGTTCGGGAGTCGGTTACGGATGGGGAAGGATTAGCACCCCCACACCGCCCAAAATTGGTACTTTAATAATTACCGCTTTATTAATATTGGATTTTCCAGATTAAAGTGACGATTATTTTAAAATTCGGTCATAATTGCGAATAAATTTTAAGGGCCCCATTATCCGAGAATAAACGCCCAACCACTATCACTACGCACGATCATCGGCCCGTTTACGCTCGGATAAAAGGGCACCGCATTAACAATTTATATACCATATGCAATCTTAGTGACAAAAATATAAGACATAGCAGATAATTTAAAAACAGTAAATATTCACATAACAAAATACTAATTGTAGCGATGTCTTTTCTCGCTAAAAAAGTGGATTTTTGAAAGGTGTTGAGAGGTGTTTGTGATTCTTTTGATATAAAATATTTATTCCGTGGGGGTTTTAAAGAAACCGTATTTTTAAAAAATTGGAGTCGCCACCGGCCACTTAGGTAGGCCGGACACCATAAAACCAGAGATTCAAAAAGATTGGGTTCGGGAGTCGTTACGGATGGGGAAGGATTAGCACCCCACACCGCCCAAAATTGGTACTTTAATAATTACCGCTTTATTAATATTGGATTTTCCGGATTAAAGTAGCGATTATTTTAAAATTCGGTCATAATTGCGAATTAATTTTAAGGGTCCCGTTATCCGAGAATAAACGCCCAACCACTATCACTACGCTTGATATCGCCCCGTTTACGCTCGGATAAAAGGACACCGCATTAACAAGTTATAAATCATATGCAATCTTAGTGGCAAAAATATAAAACATAGCAGAATGTTTAAATGTAATAAATATTGACATAACAGAATATTAATCTAACATAGATGATATTCTAGACTAAAACATGCATATATACATATTATTCTAAATAATAGATAATAACAACTTTAACAAAACAGAATAACAAGGTAGGAATAATTAAGTACATAGACGAACAAATATTAAAAAGACATACATGCTATTAATAAAACACATTTCAACATATATGAACAATATATCATACGTAAAAGAAGACACACTAACACGTAACCTAAAAGCCAAGAAAACATACAATACGTACAAAAATACAATAACATGTTTTACGAATCAAATAGAACATAACATACTTTAATACGAATAATCGGATAAAAAAAACATGACTATCATAAGCTTAACACATATATACCTATAAATATAAAATACGAGTCATATGTGAGGGACATAAAATAAAACAATAGAATATCAGCATATACGATTATAACACGAACATGAATATTTACAAAGAATACAGGACTGAAATGAAAGAAAAATAAAAGTCAGTGGCAGAAATTAAAGAACAATAATATGTAATTTAGGGACGAAATTGCAAAACAAACAAAACCTAAAAGGACCCGAACTATAATTAGCCAAGGGGCAGACCCAAAACGAAAAGTTCAAAAACGCGGGATGACTAAAGGCGTAATTTTACCATTTAAAATCTGAATCGGTGTAATTTAGGGACTGGGTTTACAAGATTTTGAAATATCGGGAGGACTGGGATTGTAATTATACCATGCGGCAAGACAAAAATGAAAATATTGAAAACGCGGGATGGTTGAGTGTGTAATTTACCCATTTAGCAAAATAATAATAACTATAAAAGCCCCCCTTTAAGGCCGAAATCAAAATTTTGGCCATTTGTTTCATTTTCTGGTTTTTCACAAGAACCACGTTCTTCATTTTCTCTCAACTGTTCTTCTAAAACCCAGAATCCGGCGGTCGGCCGCCGTGTTCTCCGCCGCCGGCCGCCGCTAACCGGCGCCGGCGAGCCTCCAAAATACACCAAAACAACCCCCTTTTCGTCCTCAATACGAATCCTAGGTTGGATTCAGAGGATATACCTCTATTCACCCTAGATCTAGGAAATACGAACCAAAAAAAATATTTTTTTAGACCAAAACAAAACTGCAAAGGGTCGTCTCCTCCCTTTAGTTCACCAGATCTGGCTTGTAGAAGCCGAAAGGCTTATCACTGAGGAAGGGAAGACCCACAAACGACGCCGGTAAGACTATTCTCCTCTTTTATTTCTATTTTTTTTTCGTATATGCATGTAAAGAAAACAAGTAAGAAAAAGAAACAAAAATTTTACCACTGGACTGTCTTTTGATTATCTTGGATGTTTACAACTTTCAGATTTTTTTGTATTACAAGATCTCTGTTCTCTCTTTTTTTTTTGTTACCCTCCTTCGTTTTTTTTCTCTTTTACAAAAGTTCCCGTTTCATATATATTATTGCCTCTGTTTTTGTTGCAAGTTGCATCTTCTTTTTCAGATCTGAACTGACACTTTTGCTTGTTGTCTTGGGCATATTACGAACACGGGGATGAATATCGCGCGGTGGCGGTATGGACATTTGCCGCGCGGCGGCGAGGCGCGTTCTCGGCCGTTAGATCGATCGATCTAACGGTCGAGATGGCTTGAAGGACGAGCGGCTTGGATGAAGCCTCGATTTGATGAGGCGGCGATTTCGCCACGTGGAGCTCCGCGATCGAGGAGTCGTAAGCGCGTGGATCTTCGCGCGCGCGTGGGATGTTAAAGCGTCCGCGCGTGGGACACCGCGCGCGTGGCACTCGAGCGGTCCATACGTGTGGAACACGCGCGCTGGGCGATATATTTTTGACTTTCTGGTTGCATCGTGGCGTTGGATCAGATCTTGATCCAACGGCCCACGCTACCCCCACATTGTAATTAGATAAGATTTAGATTTGGGCCAACGGGCCTTGTAATTGGACTTGGACTGTAAATTTATTTGGGTTTAATATATTTAATTCTTTTCATTTTGTCAGCCCAATAATAATAATAATATAATTATAACAGCAATACATATACATACGAAAATGTATACTTATATTATACAATCATTAATTAATATAATATTCTAGTATACGTACGTATAATCATACATATATTTAACATAACATCTATATATTAATCAAATACGCTCATACTCTAGATACATACGCGACATACATACACCCCTAATACGTATACATAGCTTATACATGCGCACACCATCTTATATTAGTAACATTCATATAATATAATAAATATACATGCAATATTAATATATTTACAAGTGAAAATGAGTGATTCTGATTTGCCCCTCTTTGCTTGTTCTCATGGAATGAGAAACAAAGCAAAGATTCATAAGCACTCATTTTTATCAGACTTCCCTGTTTGTAGCTTTGGAAAAACGAATTCTTTTGGACATCTCCGCTCTTCCTTGGCTGAATCTTCAGGCTCGTAAGTTCTTCCTATATAGAGCTTCGTCACCTTCCGATCTTGGAGCTACAGGCTCTTCCTATATAGAACCCTTCGCTATGAAATCCCGAATTATGAGTCCCTCCTTTCACTTTGAGACAGTAAAGCTTGGAGTCCTTCCTGTATAGAACTCTTCGCCTTCAACGCTGGTTTCTCCTATATAAAACCTTTTGCGCCGCTGATGGATTCTTTCGACTGGGAGTTCCTCCTATATAGAACTGCTAGTCTTCAAATCCTGGAGCCGTCAGTCCTTCCTATATAGAACTTTTGGTGTCTGAAATCTCAGAGCTACAGGTTCTTCCTATATAGAACCTTTCACTCTAAGACAATGAAGCTCGGAGCCTTTCCTATATAAGACTCTTTGCTATCGACACAACAGGTTTCCTATATAACCCTGTGTCATAGGTGAATTTCTTTGACTGGGAGTTCTTCCTATATAGAACTGCGAGTCTTCACCTTGGAGCCGTCGGTCCTTCCTATATAGAACTTTTCGGCGTCTTTGAAATCTTGGAGTTACGGATTCTTCCTATATAGAATCTTTCACTCTAAGACAATGAAGCTAGGAGCCCTTCCTATATAGAACTCTTTGCTTTCGACACAACAGGATTTCCTATATAATCTTGCGTGTCATGGGTGAATTCCTTCGACTGGGAGTCCTTCCTATATAGAACTGCTAGTCTTCACCCTGGAGCCGTCGGTCCTTCCTATATAGAACTTTCAGCTTCTGAAGCCTCGGAGAGGAGGATTCTTCCTATATAGAACCTCTCTAGAGCTTGAAAACATGCGCCTTTTGTATGTAAAAACATTGTCTTCTCATTTGGGATTCACACCGTGATGGCCCTCGATGTTTCTTTGGATCTGCAGATACACACATGCGAGATGAAAACAAAATGCTATGATAAATGAATGAATTGACATGCTCCTAATCCTAGTGATGTCGACTATTCATGATGCATGAGTGTCAATATCTTGGTGGGCTTGTTTTGATCTTGATGTTCTCTTTCTCCTTTTTACAGGCATCGATACTCCGCCTCACATCGGGTTCAACCATCTCAACCTTTCTTTTTCTCCAATTATGATTTGGAATTTTAAAGTGCCCTTTCGGGTTTTCACTTTAAAGAGTTTTTTTTAGGGGTGCCCTTTCGGTTTTCACCCAAGAGATCTCTTTTGTTATCTCGTGTGCCTTCCTTGAATAGATAGGACATGTACCATTGGTCGTCCTACCAGTTGTTTAAAGCTTCTCACCTTCCCTAGCCATTATGTAGGGAATCGGAGGACGGAGTTAACATCGTTTTCTTTGATCACCTGCATTTTCAAGGTTAAATCATAGTAATGCTCGAAATCTCTTGTTTCATTATAAGCCTATGTTATCTTATTTGATTTGAAATTGACGAGAAGGCGGGAATGAATGCTCAAAAACACGGTTTTATTACGGTTAAGGGCTTGAGATATCTAAAAAGAAAGGTATGACACATATGAGTTAAGTATGAAAATACAAGATCCTCATTATCTTGGATATGAATGATACATGACCTCATCAACCGGTGTAGAATTTTTGCTCAAGCTTTCTCTTCATAATGTTCATGAATATACCCTTCTCTTCGGATATTCAACTTTTCAACTTACCCGAGCCGCCCTTTGCGGGTTTTCAACTCGAGTCCTTCCTTTGCTTCAAGACGCCCGGTTTCGGGTTTTCGTCCTGAGCTCTCAATTTTTTTTTAGAGATAGTATTTCTTGACGGCATCAGAATTTACGGGATTTTTCAGCTCATCCCCGTCCATTTCTGTTAGGATCAGGGCTCCTCCTGAGAAGGCCTTTTTTACGACGTACGGTCCTTCCCAGTTGGGCATCCATTTTCCTCGAGAATCTTTCTGGATAGGGAGGATTCTCTTGAGTACCAAATCCCCTTCTTTGAATTCTCTTGGGCGCACCTTTTTGTTGTAAGCCTGCACCATCCGCTTTTGGTACATCTGACCATGACAAATGGCCTTTAGTCTTTTTTCGTCAATGAAATTTAGCTGGTCGATCTCGCTGAACCCATTCAGCTTCTTCCGTTTTATTTCGTTTAAGACCGAAGAGACGAAATTTCTACCTTAATTGGGAGTACTGCTTCGGTACCATACACCAAGGAGTAGGGTGTTGCCCTTGTTGATGTGCGAATGGACGTCCTATAGGCGAAAAGGGCAAAAGGCAACTTCTCATGCCAATCCTTGTAGGTATCCGTAGTCTTCGCTATGATCTTCTTTATATTCTTGTTTCTTTGCTTCCCTTTGCTCCATTCATTTTAGGACGATAGACTGTGGAATTATGGTGTTTTATCTTGAATTGAGTGCACACGTCCTTTATCATTTTGTTGTTCGATTAGGCGTTGCATTCGGTGATGATCCTCTCGGCAATCCGTATCGACAAATAATTTCCTTCTTTAAGAACTTACAAACCGTAGTCCTGGTGATATTGGCGTAAGACGCTGCCTCTACCCATTTAGTGAAGTAGTCTATGGCGACCAAAATGAAACGGTGCCCATTGGAGGCTTTCGGATGGATCTGCCCGATGATGTCCATGCCCCATGCTGCGAAAGGCCACGGAGAATTCATGGTGTGTAAAGGCGATGGGGGTGCATGAATCTTGTCAACGTAAATTTGGCATTTGTGGCATTTCCTGGCGTAATCTATGCAATCTCCCTCCATGGTCAACCAGAAATAACCGTATCTCATAATTTTCTGGGCTATAGACAGCCCGTTGGCGTGCATTCCACAGATCCCGTCATGTACTTCAGCTAAGATTTCCTTCGCCTCCCGGGCATCCACACATCTCAGCAATGTTTGATCATGACTTCTCCTATATAGGATTTCCCCATCTAGGACATATTTTGTTGCCATTTTTCTGAGCGCTTTTCTGTCATTGTCGTTTGCCCCTTATGGATACTTTCGAAGCTTGACATATTGCAGGATGTCGTAGTACCATGGATTTCCGTCAATCTCTTCCTGTACATTACAACAATGAGCAGGCTTTTCAAACGTCTGCATCTCAATGGGCTTCATTTCGCCCGGTGTTTGTTTTAAACATGGATGCCAAGGTTGCCAATGCATCGCCATCCGATTTTCTTCTCGGGGCAGGTAATTGAAAGCTGACCTTTTCGAACTCTTTGACGAGCTCTTGGATCAATTCGTGATATTTGACCAACCGGGTCTCTGGTTTCCCACTCCCGCGCAATTGGTAAATGACTAAGGACGAATCTCCGAACACTCGAAGTTCCTTAACCTTTCTCTCGATGATGGTGAGTTCGGTCCCATGATGCAAGCCGTATTCAGCTATATTGTTTGTGCAGAAGAATTCCAATCTCTTTGGTGAAAGGATAATAGACGTCCTCGGTGAAATTAGCACTGCCCCTATCCCATGTCCGAGGGCGTTGGAGGCTCTATCGAAGTAAAGTTTCCATGACTTATCATCTGAAATCTCTTCTTCGGTTGTAATGCACATCAAGTCTTCGTCTAGGAAACTAAAGTTCAATGTCTCATAGTCATCCGAAGCACGACTAGCTAGGAAATCTGCTACGGCACTCCCCTTTACGGCTTTCTGATTAACATATACGATGTCGAATTCGGATAAGAGCATCTGCCATCTGCCATCGGGCCATCCTTCCCGTTAGCGCTGACGCTTCCATTAAGAATTTTAATGGGTCTAGCTTGGATATCAACCAGGTAGTATGGTACAACATGTACTGTCTGAGCCGCTTGGTAGCCCAAACTAGAGCACAACACAGCTTCTGCACTAGCGGGTACCGTGTTTCGCAATCATTGAATTTCTTGCTTAGGTAATAGATGGCTTGCTCCTTTTTTCTTGACTCATCGTGTTGCCCCAGTACACATCCCATTGAACTCTCGAAGACTGTTAAGTAGAGAATTAGTGGTCGACAGTCTTGGTGCGACTAAAATTTAAAGCATTTGTCAGTACTTTTTGATATTTTCTAGGGCTTTTTGACATTCTTCATCCCACACGCCAGATTATTTTTTCTAAAAGTCCAAGACCGGGTCGCATTGGTTGGTTAATTGGGAAATGAAACGAGAGATATAATTCAGCCTCCCGAAACCGCGGACTTCCTTACTGCGTGCGGGGTGGTGAAAGGTCTGGATGGCTTTCACTTTATCGGATCAATCTCAATCCATCTTTCGCTTACTACGAACCCTAAGAGTTTTCTAGAAATGTGGCGAAGGTACACTTGGCAGGATTGAGCCTCAGTTGGTACTTCCGTAGTCTTTGGAATAGTTTTCTCAAGTTTTGTAGGCGCTCTTCCTCTGTTCGGGACTTGGCAATCATATCGTCCACGTATACTTCTATTTCTTTGTGCATCATGTCATGGAAAAGAGTCACCATTGCTCTTTGGTATGTTGCCCCTGCGTTCTTTAGTCCAAACGGCATCACTTGATAACAAAAAGTGCCTCACATGGTTATGAATGTGGTTTTCTCCATGTCGTTAGGATCCATCTTTATCTGGTTGTACCCTGAGAAGCCGTCCATGAAGGAAAACCATGAATGTCCTGCGGTGTTGTCAACCAGCGTGTCAATATGTGGTAAAGGGAAGTTGTCTTTAGGGCTGGCTCGGTTCAGATCCCTATAATCTACACACATACGAACTTTCCCGTCTTTTTTTGGTACTAGTACAATGTTTGCAACCCATTCGGGGTATTTGGTTACTTCCAAGAATCCAGCATCAAATTGCTTTTTCACCTCTTCTCGGATCTTTAACAACATATATGGTCTCATTCTCCGAAGTTTTTGCTGTACTGGTTTGTACTCCGATTTTGTTGGCAATTTGTGCACCACTATGTCGGTATTCAATCCTGGCATATCTTGATAAGTCCAGGCGAAGACATCCTTGAATTCCTGAAGTATGGCTATCAGTTCATGCTTGGTTTTTGAGGAAATCGTCGTTCCTATTTTTATTTCTTTTCTCTCTTCTTCAGTCCCCAAGTTGACAATTTCTGTTTCTTCTTGGTGGGGCATGATCTGCCTTTCTTCGTCGTCCACCATTCTCTTTAACTCTTTCGGGACCTCAATTTCTATTTCATCATATCCTTCCTCAATTTCCTCTGAGACCTCAGGGCATTCGAAATTTACTACAGGATTGGATCCGGTATCATTCATATCGTCAATCATGAGCGACTGCATTAAATGAGAATGAATTGTATTGGGAAAGAAGGCGGCTTTACATGAAGGGAATGAATATGAAGAACATGAATGGAATAAATGAGACTTTGGTCATTTTTTAAGAAAGTGGGGATATTTTCATTTCAATCAAAAAGTTAACATAGGTGCCCCATACAAGAGATCCCCATTGTTTATGGGCAAAAACAAAAGGTTGATTCGAGCATTACTACGATCTATTCCTAAAAGTACAGGTAGATCAATGCAGCTCCGGTTATCGAGTGTTTCCCGGGATGGCAAGGGCGGATGTTGGTCAACATTTTTTGCCGCGGTCCTTTTCATCTATCATGTTGATGTACATCCCCTCAAATGATTTCTTGAGTATTTCCTCCTGGTTAAGTTCATCATTTTCTTCATTGCCTCTCCAATATCTTGACACATTTGGTAGAACCCTCCAGGAGACGAAAGTGGCTTTCAAACTAGGAAAGGACATCGACCTCCACGGAATGTCTTCTCATTTAGATCTGGCTTTTCTTTGCTCCTCCTTCCTCTTATATTCCTCTTTCTTACGTTGGACACTTGGTTGGTAAACCCAAAGCAAACGATCCTTCTTGGTTATCATATTCTTGGGCCTCGGGTTTCCTTGTAATTTCTTCCCGACCCTTTTCCTATTTTGGCTCCTCGGCCCGAGTTTTGCGGCGGTCATCTTGGTACAATTAGATTACGGGGTAGGGGATCCGACTTCCTTCTAAAACGAATGTGGCATTTACTAGTTCTAATGCTCGGAACAGGCATTCTGCGATATCTTCATCATTTTGAATGTAGGGGGTGTCCGATGTCACGGAATCAACAAATTCATGCTCTCCTCTCTCTGTGACCAATTTGCCTTCAACTACAAATTTTAATTTACGATGCAATGATGATGGGACAACTCTGCGGAGTGGATCTACGGTCTTCCCAACAAACGGTTTGTAAGATGGTTTTATGTCCATCACCACAAAATCGATCACATATTCGGTTGGTCCGATCAATAGGGGTACCTCAATTTTTCCCATTGTTCCTTTTTGCGTACCATCAAAGGCTCTTACCGAGTTGTGGCAGGGCTTTAGGTGCGAACCATCTATTGGTAATTTTTGTAGGGTTACCATAGGCAAGACATTCAATGCTGACCCGTTGTCGATCAATACGCCTGGTAATACATACCCTTTGCAGTGGGTAGTGATGTTAAGGGCTTTGGTAGACCCCATTCCTCCCTCCGGGATCTCATCATCACTGAATGTGATATGATTATAGGCAGTAATATGCCCCACTATCATGTCCAGGTTTGATACAGAAATGTCTTGGGGCACAAAAGTTTGATTAAGCGCTTTTAATAGTGTCTCCCGATGTTTCTCTGAACTCAAGAGTAATTCCAGCACTGTGATCCTGGCCGGTTGTTTTCGTAGTTGTTCCACTACGCTGTACTCACTATGTCTCAAGAACTTTAGAAATTCTTTGGCCTGAGCCTCAGTTATCGGTTCATTTATCTTTTGGGAAGGTTCTTCTCCAAATATCTGCTTAGGGCTAACTGCTGTACTCTTCCCCCTATCTTTTTCAACTACTTTCAAAGCCTCGGAGGAATAACATCGGCCACTCCTTGTGAAATGGCCTGCCTCACCAACGTTCACATCGTTCTGGCTTTGTTGGTCTTCCAGCGTAGGCTCTTTTTTACTGATCGTGTTCTCGGTTTTTTGGCGTGGTCACATTTACAGCATAATTCCGAGGAATTTGTCGCATATCTTTGAATGGGAATGGAGATGGTGCTGAAATGATAATCTTGGGACTTATTTTGCTGGTTTCTCCTTGGGAGACACCTGCATTCCCCGGCTTTGGGAGAGATAATAAAAGGTCTATCCTTCCCGTATTTAGTTTTGGGGCTATCCGTCATGTGTACGTCCGAGGCCCTCTTTTCCCATGGGCTCCTCAAAGAATTCAATTTGTTTTTCATTCATTAACTTCTGCACCAATTTCTTGAACTCGTCACATTCTTGGATATCATGCCCTTCAGTCTGATGGAATTCGTAATACTTTCCACATTCCTTCTGCATTATTATCATGCCTTTGTTGATCACACGAGCCATGCATAATTGTTGAGATACCCACCGTAAAGGAGACTTGATTTCTGACACGTTATCCTTTATCCTCCTGGTAAAGCATTCTTCTATGACATTAACTCATCTGCTCCCATGATTGGGCAGCGGGTTGTTGGCTACACTCGGCTCTTCAAACTTCAATATCCCAGAATCGATTAAGTTCTGTACAAGCTTTTTGAAGGCAAGACACTTCTCAGTGGGATGTCCCAGGGTACCGCCGTGATAGTCGCAATGTACGCTTGGATTATACCAAGGCGGGAAGGGTGGATTGACAGAGTAACGATGTATGGCGGACTGTGTCCGCTTCATATAATCGGGAATAAAGTTCGAGTCTAAAGCAGGTAGGGAGTGAAAGTTCTCATTTCTTTCTCCTTTCTGTTGACTCTCTCATCTCTTTGATTCGAATTTTGTGTTTTTCCCACAGGTGCTTGTGGCTGTGAGACTGTGAAGTTCTTCGGGGCGGTATAGGTGCTGGTGGTGTTTACTTCATTTCTCTTGTTATACTTTGAGACCCTTCCCCACCATCTATTCTCGCCGCTCTTGATTGCGATTCGAGAGACTCCCGAGTCCGATTAAGTCGGCAAAACACTGTGTTTGTGTTATTGATGAGGCGATCAAAGAGTGCTCCTTTCGAGTATTGACAAATAATGGCGTGATTTCATGCTCCGGGATAGGTGGCTGGATTTGGCGTACCACTTCTCTCCACCTTTGGGCATATTGTCGCGAGCTTTCATTGGACTTACGCCCCATATTTTCTAACATAATTCTGCTAGGGATCATGTACATTACATGTTTGTATTGCTCAGTAAATGCTTTAGACAAATCTTTCCATGTCTTGACATTTGCCTTGCTTAACTGAGTGTACCAACGTAACGCCGCTCCAGTTAGACTATCCTGGAAACAATGGATCAGCAGCTTTTCATCTTTATGATAGGCCGCCATTTTTCTACAATACATCGTTATGTGTGCAGAAGGACATGTGGTTCCATCATATTTATCGAACTCTGGCGTTTTGAATTTTGGCGGCAGGACAAGATCAGACACCAGACTTAGGTCGCTAGCGTCATTTCCTGATTCTTCATTTGATTGTAACGCTTTAAATTTTTCTTCCATGAGGCGAAATCTTTATTCCCACTTTTTTTCTACCTCATTCCTGATCCTTTCGACCATGTTCAGGTCCGGTACTTCTTCTTTATAAAGTGCTTCAGTATCGAGGGGTTGAGTCTTAGGTGCCCCTATTTGAAAGCTGGAAGACATTCCTGAAAGGTCAATATACACCTTCCTAGCCTGGTTTGGTGCAGTTGGTTGAACCTTGTAGTGAGCCGGGGTACCTTCTGGTTCTGGAACATTTTCTCCTTCTACTTGTTTTCCAAGACTTTTTGCCAGCAATGCCGTTATGTCAGATACTATAGATGTTTGTGACTGCGTAATCTGATCACTAAGGCTTCTCTGGGCCTCTTCAAGCCTTGTCTCAAGCTCCATTTGCCCTCTTTCTAGACTGATTATTCTTTCTTCCATGAGCTTTCTTTGTAGCCGGGTAAAGTATAGGTGATGAATGATTGCGGGTTAACTACATAGAATGCCACAATATTCATATTGTTAATATGGTTGCAAAAAATAAATGCATGTACAATGATGCGAATGTTATGATGCAAATGCAAGAATGCATGCAGACAAGGTATCTTGATTCATTGGTAATCACCTTTTTGAATTACTATAACACGTAGTCCTATAGATAGACTCGGCTCTATCTCCTAACTTTCC